>JAJQQW010000022.1:1128615-2328615 GCA_025583905.1 Ia io | reverse complement strand
GAAAGTCTGAATAGAAACAGACTCCAGATTTGGGGGACCTCCCGGCAAGTGCCGTCCCCGTGCAGCTGCCCGGAGGACGTCAGTTACCCACGATGACTCTCGGAGGCGCTTCCTGAGCCGCCACAGAGCGCCCTCGGCACGCAGGTCCACAGCCCACGCGGAACCGAGGGGCTGGGCTCCCCATCCAGCGACAGCCATCTCAACGAGGGAGCTCAGGGACCACCCACACACCCAGGGACCTGACACGGGACCTGCATAACTTCCCAAGTATTCACTGAGATAAGGCACAGAACCGGAGCAGGGAGCAGGGGAGGGGAGTGCGTGGCCACCTCGGCCCTGGGGTGCAGGACCCCATGTGAATTCGTTCTGCACAGAGACCTGCCTTGTCCCCAGTCCCCGGGGGTGTGAGGACGTCCAGCCGCTGCTACCTCTTGGGTGCCCTGTGATTCGGGTGGAGCAGCTTTGCATTTTCATTCCCGTCATCAGCAAATCGGATGCGTTTCTGTGGAGTAGGAAACGAAGGGGCTGCTTCTCGCTTGTTTTGTGGCTGATCGGAAGCACCCCGACCGGCCGATCCGGGGAGAGAGCTGAGCGCAGGGAACAGAGTCTGGAAGGCGGGAGAGCCCAGCCTGGGCTGATGGCAATACCACGGTCCCATCCCCGATGAAGAGCTCGAGTTTATGCCGCATGAAGCCAGGACGCAGGGGCCAGTGTCTCCGCCTTCAGGGAAGGGACCACATCCAGAGTGTGTGACTGACAGGGCCGCAGTGTGCTGCCTTCGGGCACCCGCCTGGGCTGGCACGAGGACTGCCCCTTACCCGCAGTGTCTCCAGACCGGGGCTGAAGGAGCGGTGGGCAGGGGGGCCAGTTTCTCAGGGCGGCGGCGGCACTCCTCTCTGGCTCGCACGTGCAGCGACCTCTGCAGAGGTGGCTCACGGGTCTCCTTGGGCACCTGGCGGTGTCAGGTCCCACTGGCTTGGGGTTCCTCTCTGGGGAAGCTGCAGAGAGCCATACCGGGTTCCCGTCACCCCAAGCTGAGCAGGAGCTGAACCTGCAGGAAGGATGGGGTGGGCTGGGCTGGGCTGGGCTGGGAGGCCCTCCAGGAAGAGGGGATGAAGGCACCGTGCAGACAGTTGCTGCTGCTGTTAGATCTGAGGCAGAGGCCTGGGAGGGGGTCACGGGTGCCCGTGCATCTCGGGCGAGAGGTAACAAATGAGCTGACAGTCCGCCCGCAGCCCCCCACCAGGACGTCCTGGGTTTTGCCACTGGGGGCTCTTGCGAGACAGAGGTGCCTTCCCTGCCAGGTTTTTGTTATTAAAGTTGATCCCCTGCATCAGAAACAAGCCTTGGAAATCGGCATCCAAGTGGGACTCCAGGCTCTCGGCAGCAGCGTGTGCCAAGGCGGGGGGTGGGGCCGTGCGGCCAGCTCGCTCGCATCCAGGAGCGAGCCCTCAGCATCATTCACGCTGTCAGGGCATCTCCGCGGTAATCACTTCCAAATGGCGGCGGCGTGGGGAAGGGGCTCCCCTCCAGTCGCCCAAGGAATGTCTCGACGCAGGACGGAAAGGGAGGTTTTTCCATGAGCGGCTCCTCTTTCCAAAGGGGACCAGCCTAGAATATGAGACGCCGTGAGCCTCTCCAAGCATCATCTATAATAATATCCACGTCCACAGCACAGGGGAGGAGCCCCCTCCGGGCGGGGCAGGTCCCACTGCTGCTGGGAGGTGCTTCCAGGATGCGGGCACCCCAGGATGCGTGCACCCCAGGAATGACACCGTGTCTGTGTCTCCGAGGCCGAGGTTGCAGGGCTGTGTGCTTGGGCTGGGATTCTGTCTCCACAGCCCACAGCCACCCTCTCAGACACAGATCCCGCTGTGAGCACGGGGACCACACCATAGGGCCACTTGCAAACCACGTGGCTTTCATCAGCCACTGAACCTTTCTGAGCCTCGGTGGTCTTACCTGTAAAATGGGGATGACGGCGACCATTTTATAGAATTGTTGTGAGGACTAGACGTACAGCTTTTGGGAAAGTGTGAATCATAGTAGGTACTTATCTCAAACAACGTTGGAGAGATTCGGTGTCTTTCCTATTTGACCTTGGCGGGTGGTCTTGCTTCCTTTAGTTCTGACCAGATGCGTCGCAGTGATCCGTAGCCATTGTGCCAGGCGTGTCCGAGCTCTGCTGCCTGCGTAGCTGTCTCACCTGCCCCTCGCCGCCTCTTACGCTCCCTTCACCGTCGTGGTGCCTGGACCGGGCTGTGGCCACATGGCTGGTGTGCCAGGCGTCGTGGGGTCGGCTCCGCAGGGCGTCCCGTTCTCAGGTGCTGACTGCAGGTTCCAGATGCCCCTCTGTCTGCTCAGCCTCTGGAATTGGTCTGGGGTCGATGTCACAGGACCAGGGAGGAGGGGGAGCAGCATGGGTGACGCGGTTGGTGGCCTTCGCTGTCTTTTTTGGAAGTTAAAGTGTGCTGGGCTTAGAGGCGGTTTTCATTGAAGACCTGAGTCCAAATGTTGTTCAGACACAGCTGGTCAGACGAGGTGCATGCTGGGACTGGTCAGGCCCCTTCTGGGTCCCGCGCCCGGCCAGGCTCGGTGGACGGGAGTGGAGGTGTGCGGTGCCCAGGCAGCTGTGGACGCGGGCGGATGGTTGTATGCGGTGGAGGGGCCTGGAGGTCCCGGGAATCAGCTGGCGTCTGCCAACATCTTCATTACGTGTGTACGTATTGCTCACCAGCCAGAGCTCCTTCTGCGGAGGGTGACCCGGGGACGAGGTCTGATGGCTGGTAGTTTACCTAAGACGCGGGCACTGTGGCTGATGACTATCTCCGGTTACACAGCGGCTGTGGGCCTGGCCGAGCCGTCGCTCCTGTTTGTCTTCCTGTCTGGCACGGCGGCTCTCCGAGACTCTTGTGGACTGGCCATCCGTCTCTGGACAGCCAGGGTCTGTAAGATTTAAACCTTGTTGGAACCGGGCTTGGTAAGGGTTGGACGGACGGAATGAGGAGGCCCACTGTGGAGCTGGATGGGTTTTCACATGGAAGTTGGAGTTCTCCTCGCATGTCCTCTGTCTCTTCCTCCCTCTGAGCTCTCCCGCTTTCTCTCCACACCCAGCGCCGCGCCTGGCTGGTCGACAGGATGAATTTCCTGCCATTTGTCTCACTGTTATTTCTGGAAGGAGGAGGGAAGGGTGGCCACAGGGAGTTCTCATGCCCTCTGCCGGATGCGCAGACCAGTGGGGTCACTGCAGCATCTTGGGCTGAGCCCTCTCCCTCGCTCACCGCCACTCGGCGTGCTGCCCGCGTCGGGCAGGGAGGAGGTGGGGGGCACAGCTTCCACAGGACTGGCGTAGACATCCTGCTGATGGCGGGGGGTCGAGCAGAGGCAGCCAAACCACCAGCCATCTTCCATGAGGCGGGACCCATTGCTGTTCCATTTCCCAGATGAGGAAACGGAGGCTGGAGTGACCAGTTAGAAAGAGTGGAGCCTGGCTTCACCTGCATTCTGATCAGCCCCAGAACCACGCTTCAAACCAGAGTGTGGCCTGGGCCCCCGCCCCCAGGTCTGTACTCCGGGACGGAGGGAGGGACCAGCTCTGCATTTTAAGAAAACGGCGACTCACCTGATGGCACACCTCCGCGTGGCTGGAGAGAGCCTTCCTGGCGCTTTCCTCTAAGGGTCGGGACTCATGGGGCGATTATCTATCCTGGTCACTGGGCAGCTTAGTGGGCAGCGATGTTGCAAAAACGACGTTGCCAGAAATTCAGTCATATTGTTACCCTATTCATCTTGGTACCCAGGTGAGAGCAAAAGCAACCCACGGACAGACCATAGTGTGGCGAAGGCCTGGGTGTGGGTGCAGGGTGGAGGGAGACAGGGGGCATCTGTAATACTTTCAATAATAAAGATAAATGAAAAAAATAAAATAAAGCAACAAAAATAGAAGGGTGGCAGAGGACGGAGGTGAGGACATGGACCCTCACTGTCCGGGGGTCAGGGTCAGGGTTTGAGCAGGTCATGGACACCTCAGAGCTCCCTCTCTGTCAAGTGCAGCGTGGGGAGCTGGGGTGGGCGTCGGCGCCTGTGCCTCTGCTGTTTGGTCTGTGGTGTGGCCTCAGGAAGTCACCTCGCTGTGGCGGAGCCCGCGTGGGCCTCCAGCTTCGTCCGCGTGGAGGGGGATGAGGGATGTTGGAGATCTCTGGGTGCCGCCTCCCCTCACTTGGTCCGGCCCCTCTTCCCCGAGAGCCATAACTGGATCTTCACCTTGAGAAAGCCGGTGGCTTCCGGGATGAGTCCCCTGGCTGCTGCGGAGAACAAAGGAAGGAGGAAGCCTTGATGTGTGTCCTCACGTTCCTCCTGTGGCTGTGCCCCACTGCTCAGCCTGGCTGTCCTTCCTCTGAAGGACCGTCTTGGGCCCTGGCTGTCGTTTTTGACACTGGGGGTCCGTATTTAGCAGAGGGTTCTCACCTTTCTTTTTTTAACACGAATTCCATCAGCTTAGACGCTGCTTGTCTGTGTCAACAGGGAGGAGGGACTTAGCGGGGTGTTGAGTAAGCAGAGAAGTTAGCAGGCATGAGCCAGGGTCTCCCAGGTCTGGCAGGTTGCTGTGTGTGTGTGGTGTGTGTGTAGTGTGGTGTGTGTGTGGTGTGTGTGTGGTGTGTGTATGGTGTGTGTGGTATATGCGGTGTGGTGTATGTGGTGTGTGGTGTGTGGTATGTGTGTGGTATGTGTGGTATGCGTGTGGTGTGTGTGGTGTGTGTGTGTGGTGTGTGTGTGTGCTGTGTGCTGTGTGGTGTGTGCTGAGTGGTGTGTGCTGTGTGTGTGGTATGTGTGGTGTGTGGTGTGTGTGTGTGGGGGGTGGTGTGTGTGTGTGTGTGTGTGTGGTGTGTGTGTGTGTGTGTGTGTGTGTGTGTGTGTGTGTGTGGTGTGTGTGGTGTGGTGTGTGTGTGTGATATATGTGGTGTGTGTTTGGTGTGTGGTGTGTGTGTGTGTGTGGTATGTGGTGTGTGTGTGGTGTGTGCTGTGTGTGTGGTATGTGTGAGGTGTGTGTGTGGGGGGTGTGTGTGTGGGGTGTGTGTGTGTGTGTGTGGTGTGTGGGGGGTGTGTGTGGGGGGTGTGGTGTGTGGGGGGTGTGTGTGTGGGGTGTGGTGTGTGGTGTGTGTGCTGTGTGTGTGTGCTGTGTGTGTGTGGTGTGTGTGTGTGGTGTGTGTGTGTGTGGTGTGTGCTGTGTGGTGTGTGCTGTGTGGTGTGTGTGATATGTGGTGTGTGTGTGGTGTGTGGTGTGTGTGTGTGTGTGTGCTGTGTGCTGTGTGGTGTGTGCTGAGTGGTGTGTGCTGTGTGTGTGGTATGTGTGGGGTGTGGTGTGTGGTGTGTGTGGGGTGTGTGTGTGTGGGGTGTGGTGTGTGTGCTGTGTGTGGTGTGCTGTGTGTGGTGTGTGTGTGTGTGGTGTGGTGTGTGTGTGTGTGTGTGTGTGTGTGTGTGTGTGTGATATGTGGTGTGTGTGTGGTGTGTGCTGTGTGTGTGGTATGTGTGGGGTGTGTGTGGGGGGGTGTGTGTGTGGGGGGGTGTGTGTGTGGGGTGTGTGTGTGGTGTGTGGTGTGTGGGGTGTGTGTGTGGGGGGTGTGGTGTGTGGTGTGTGTGCTGTGTGTGTGTGCTGTGTGTGTGTGGTGTGTGTGTGTGGTGTGGTGTGTGTGTGGTGTGTGTGGTGTGGTGTGTGTGATATGTGGTGTGTGTGTGTGGTGTGTGGTGTGTGTGATATGTGGTGTGTGGCGGTGCAGTATTCAAACACACAGGTGCCAGGTGGGCCCACAGGCAGGTGGTGGCATTCCCCGGGGGAAGCAGAGCTGCGGAGAATCCCTTGCAGGGGAAGGATATTAACACGCCCCCAAGGTGCCCGCAGATGGCACACGGGGGCTGCTGGCCTCACAGGCGGGGATTGTGTTAAGCTGGTCCTGAGGTGGCCGTTTTGTGAGATCCGTGCATGTTTGCACATGGGCAGCGAGGAGAGTCTTAGTCTGATTCCATTTTGAAGGAAAATAGAAATCTGGGCTGCAGTTCCTTCTAGATCCGAACCCACAGCCCCAGCGACTCCCGCACCTCGGATGCCACCCTGGAGCTTCTCGGGTGAGCTGGCCGGTGCGACCTGCCTGCAGCCTGCCTGCCCGGGGGCGGCCTGGGCTGATTCTGGGACCAGGAGGACCCGGGGCGGGGGTCTGGGCATTTCTACAACATTAGTGCTGTGCAAATAAAATGCAAATTACAACTGAGCAAAGGTGATGCCAGTTTGTTTTTAATTTCTCTTCCGCGCTGTTGCAGGCCCCGCAGGCTCCGGGCGCTGCCGGGAATGGGGAGGGGGTGATGGGGGGAGCGGAGGAGCGGCTGCCTGTGGTCCGCTGTGGACGTGAGCGAGGGTGTCCTGTCTGCTGCGTGAAGCAGGCTCTTCCGAAGGGCTGAGGAGGGCCCCTCGCTGGCAGGCTCTCTGCAGTTGGAAACGAGGGCGTGAGGGAGAGGGAGGCCTGGGCTTAGCGGGGTCAGGGCGAGGCTCTGATGGAGAAGCGGGACCGGGCACGCTCCTGAGTCTGGGGAACTCTGTTGAGGAAGGCCCTGCACGCTGCCCCCATCCGAGGGGACACGAGCGAGGAGAAAGCCCTTGCCCTCGGTCAAGGGGAGAGCTAAGTGGACAGCCCTGCATCAGGCCTGAGGCCCTGAGCACGTGGTCGTTGACGGCAGGCTCTGGCCAGCTCTGAGATCAGAGTGGTTGGGTGAGAAGCAGGATGTGGCCCGAGAGTTGTATGGGTCCCAAAGATTGGACCGTGAGGGAGCTGGCCTGCTCCCGACCGCCTGCGGGCGTCATGCTGAGCGAGAATCCCGGTGACCCAGAACCTCCAAGCGCCTGCCTCTCCCCAGGGGTCTCCGAGGAGTCTCCGACGCAGCGGCCCTCGCCCCTCAGAAGGTTCTTGAGCAGCCAGTCTTAGTGCCTGACTCAGGTGACCGACAGCCATGCTGGGGCCAGGCCAGACTCGAGTGGGCGTGGGGACAGGAAAGGATTGGGGAGGTGCAGTCAGGAGCTGGAGGGGCTGACTGCACCTCTTGGAAGTTGCTGATAGTATAGTTTCCAAAAACCCTTCCTTTTCCCCAGTGTGCTTCTTGGTTGCCCGGTTATCAGTCCGACATGCAGAAGCCCCAAGGGAAATGCTTGAACTTCCTGAGACCGAATCACTAAGTGGGGGTCCGCTCCGTGTTGCCTTTTCTTCGTGGCCGAGTGCCGCGTGAACTGGGTTTACGGCACCTTTTGCTGAATCTGGTGGTTTTGGTCGGTCGCTCAGATGAGCCTTCATGGAAGGCTTCACGCGGCTGTTACTTGTTGAGGCTTCGGTGCCCTTTTCCTGCCCCCCACCCCCCTTTTGTTCAATAATGATATCTTCCAGGAAGAGGATTCCTTCCACCCGTGGCACTCAGGGCTTTCCGTGGTGGAGAACATGGTCCCGTGGCCGGCAGGCAGCTCAGCAGGGAGTGGGGACTCTGGGGGTCTCCCTGCCCGATCCCCCAGAGCCACGTAGCTGGGACCGGCTGTGAGGATGGAGAGGCCACAGGCCCCGCGGAGCCGATGCCTCGTCGAGCTGCTCGTTGCGACCCCGGTCCCCTTACCAAGGGAGCGCCCTCTCCCTTTGGTTCAGCCGGAGGGACGTCCTGGTGTGCACTCAGGTGGGCGTGCCCGTGCCCAGCCACGTCCTCCCAGTGAGCAGTGGGGGAGGGATGTGTGGGGGCTGAGCTGCGCACAAGGACCCTGGTGGTGCTGACGTCACGGTCTGAGGACTACCCTTGGGCACTGTTTCACGTGGAGAAGGACACCTCCGCCCGGCATTGCTGGGAGGATGACACGGGACAGCTCTGATCACCAGCTCAGCCTCTCAGCGGTGCCCGGTGTCCCTGCCCCCTGTGGACGCGCTCCACGTGGCGCTGACGTCATCTTCATACCCGAGCCCGACGGGAGCTGCTCCTTTCGTCATTGCTGGCGGCTGCCCGGGACTCTGAGGCCATTGGCTGCGCTTGTTACTGGGGACGTCATGGGGGCTCGGGGCAGGAAGGGCGGCCTTGCTTCCTTTGGAACATTGTGAAGAGGTGACCCAGGCCAATGGCCACTCGGAATGTCACCCCCCGTGGACCCATGTCAGTGATGTCCTTACAGCCAGGCCTCCCTACTCTTTGGCTCTGACCCTGGCTGGGTGCCCAGGCATTCTGACTCCATCTAGAACCTTCCACTGATGGTGCTGAATTTCTCCTTTGACCCCTGACAGCACCCTCCACCCCATCCATGCTGTCCCCCGACCGGGCCACCAGCCTTTCAGCTGAATGTCGCTCTTGGGCCTCCAGAGTCACTTCAGTCTTCCGGTGACAGAGGTTCTTGTGCATAAATCCGCTCTCGCTTCCCAGCTGGCTGCGTGAGCCCAGCCCCGCCTGGACGCTTGGCCGCGCTGAGACCTGCACCAGAGGACCGTCCCGCGTGCTGGAGCCTCCCGATTTCAGCTCCTCTTTTGAAGAGAAAGTGTCCAAGGACAGACAGACTTTGAGTAGGGGTCGGGGTGGGGAGCACTCAGCAAACGGGGAGTCCTCACGGACTGGCCAGTCCCCAGCAGGGCTCCATGCATGGCTTTGGTCAGGGGGCGGGGGAGGCCGGGAGGAGGGGCTCAGCAGGCAAGGCTGGATTTGGAGCTCTGGTGGGTTTTTCAGCAGCACAGCTGGCCCTCTGTGGCTTCCGTATCCGTGGCTTCAACCAACCACAGATCAAAAATACTAAAAAAGAAGGTTACATCGTTGCTGACGTGAGCTGGGCAGTGGGGCCCAGGAGGGTGTGTCTACTGAAGGCACCGATTTCCTCTTCGGTCACTCTTCCCTGAAAGCTCGGTGTAACCCGTTCACACAGCGGGCACTCGGCCCTGTAAATAAAGTTAGGGATTAGCCTTGGCCGGGTGCTCGGTCATTTGGAGCGTCGTCCTATATCCCAAAAGTTGCGAGTTTGATACCTGGTTGGGAGGCATACAGGAGGCAACTGATAGATGTTTCTTTCTCACACTGATGTTTCTCTCTCTCTTTCCCCTTCCTCTCTCTCTAAAATCAATTGAAAAACACCATATTCTGCCCGGCTGGCGTGGCTCAGTGGCTGAGTGTCGACCTATGAATCAGGAGGTCACGGTTCAATTCCCGGTCAGGGCCACATGCTTGGGTTGTGGGCTCGATCCTCAGTAGGGGGCGTGCAGGAGGCAGCCGATCCATGATTCTCATCACTGATGTTTCTGTCTCTCTCTCCCTCTCCCTTCCTCTCTGAAATCAATAAAAATATATTAAAAACAAATAAAACAACAACAAAAACCCACCATATGCTCAGGTGAGGATAAAATGGATTAAGATGTAGGGACGATGAGTGTGGGGCACTTGCTAGGGCTACAGAACCAGCTGAGAGGAGGGCTCTGGGCCCCTGGGCTTTTGGTGTCCCCAGGACTCTGAACCCCCGTGGACACAGGACCAACTGAGAGAATCACATCTGCTTTGGGAGGAAAAATGCACATTTGCTGGCCACGTGGACCATATGGCTGCTTCAACAATTCTCTGTAGACTGGGAAGACATTTTGGCATTAATTTATAAGTGAAGAGAAGGGGCTGTGCCTTACAAGTGTGTGTCCCTTATAAATGTGTGTCTCTGTGTGTATTTGAGCAACTTAAAGGAACTCACAAGCAAGTTAGTTGGATCAGTTTCCAGATGTGTCTTGAGTGGGATTCCTCACCTGGATCCTTAATCAGTTCTCTAAAGGTTACACCTGTTTCCAACCCACCTTTTGTGGCCGAAGAAATATTTTGAATGAGAGCAGAGTCGACAGAGTCCTGTAGGTCAGGACAGTGCCTGGACTGTGCCCAGTCCCACACTTTGCTTCGCCTCTACCAGTGCTGTGAGCGAGTTCCTGCCGCCCTCCTCACGCCCGCCTCGCCTCCCCTCGGGCATGCTTTCCTCCTGGGCGTGTGGCTGAGAACCGGCACTAGGAGGGCCTCTCCATCCAGGGCAGCGCCTTCTGGGAGGGGAGGGGTCGATGCCGCCTCTTTCACACAAGGGTGTGGAATGTTAGGTGACATTGACATGATGCCCTGGTCTGGCAGGGCCGGACACATATCTAGGAGCCCAGGGAAAAAGGAAACTTCAGGCTTGTCGAGGTGACGTCATTAGGTTATTTCTCTTTAAAATATAATGTTATCTATATTAATAAAAGGGTAATATGCAAATTGGTCACGATGCCCTCACAGTAACAACTGAACAGCAGGCTGCGTGGGGCAACCAGGCTGGCAGGGGGGTTAGTGATGGGGCAGGCAGAGGTGGTTAGGGGTGATCAGGCTGGCAGGGGGGCAGTTAGGGGTGATCAGGCAGGCAGGCAGGTGAGCAGTTAGGAGCCAGCAGTCCCAGATTGTGAGAGGGATGTCCAAACCGGCAGGCAGACATTCCCTGAGGGGTCCTGGATTGGAGAGGGTCCAGGCTGGGCTGAGGGGACCCCTCCCCCCACCCCGTGCACGAATTTCGTGCACCAGGCCTCTAGTCTGATTATAAAAGGGCTACATGTTTATTATAGAAAATTTGGAACATAGGGAAAGAACTGCAAGGAGGGAATGGGAATCATCTGTCACCCACTCTCTGGAAGGAACCCATCGGTCAGGTCTCCCCTCCTGTGGCTCTGTTCTGCTGATAGGTTTTGTGGGGGTCCTCTCACACACATTCCTTTATAATTGGCCTCTGCATTACTTTGAATTCAGGGGGAACTCCTGGCCACACTGAGGGGCATCGCCTACTCCACCCACCCCATTTTCTCGATGCACGAGGGGCCCAAAACATGGAACGAGGCGAGGCTGGCTGTGAACCCTCTCCACCTCTAACCCAGGGGCAGACCTGCCACTTCACACATTTTCAGCCACTTCTGTGTCTGGTGGTCGCGCAGACATGACACTGGGTCATGTCCTCAGTGTGCCCTTCAGGCCCAGGCCTGCGCTGTGGACCCGAGGCCGGCGCCGCACCGCCAGCTGCTGAGCTGCTGAGCTGCTGAGCACAGGGTGCAGCTCGGAAGTGCCTGCACAGAGTATTAGTGCGGCGGGGACCCTCCACAACCCTACGTCTCATACTCAGATTGCAGGCATTCCTCGCTGTTCTAACTGGGAGCGATGGCTGGCAGGTGCACAAGCTGGAGGCGTTATGCAGAAGCTGGATATGAGTTTAACAGATACGGGGACAGGAGGGTAGAAGGAGGGAACTCCATACCTCTGGTTTACATGCATGAGTATCACCCATTAGAACCGGCTTGTGCTGTGGCTCTGTCCCCACCCTGAGCATGCAGTGACACTCAGCATTCATGGTCAGCTCTGAGGTCCAGGACACGGGCCGTGAACGTGACTGTATGTTGAGTCACCCTCAGGTGTGATGGGGGAGTGGCAGGTGGTGTTTGAGACCAGGTAGCCTTGGCGACATTTCAAAGAAGGAATGTCGGATCACCTCCACGTCAGTTCCAGGGCACTTTCCGCTGACTCGGTGGCCAGGCTTGGGTGGCAAGGGGCCCGAAGCCTGCTAGAGTGCTCAGAGCACCCCAGCCCTCCTGGTCCCACTGTGTTGGTACGTGTGTCCAGGCCGCTGGCTCCCATATTCACCAGCAGCCAGACGAGGGGCTGAGCACACGTTTCGTTGGCTTTGGGTGGGGGCTTCAGGTGCATCAACAATACCCCAACCCCTTCCGACTCCAGATGGACACCTGGCCACACCTTCCCATGGGGACCACAAAAGACTGGTGAAGGCCCGATGGAGGCCGGAGGGTGGTGCGGGGGTTTTAAAGATGCCTTGGGGCGGGGGGAGGGAGGGCAGACATGTTTGCTCTGTCCACTCAGCCCAGCTGCTGGCTCCGGCGACTCACTCTGCCAACGGATATTACCTGGTGATTTTTATGGAGCTGAATCCAAAGGAAATTTGAGGAGGCGCTCACTTCCTCTATTTTATTAATTACAGTCCTGAGACTGTTTGCCTCCAATGCCCAGCACACGCCTGCTCAGCCGGCTGCTGGGACACAGTAAGTCCCCGAGTGTTTGGGCGTTTGACGTGTCTGGGGAGGTTCCTGGAAGAGCTGGGTCATGCTTGTAGCGGCCGCTGAGCATGGACACACACACACACACACACACACACACACGCTGGCCTCATACAGATGTGTGAGCAGTCCCTGGAGAACATACCTTTTATGTTGTAATAAAGGAAACACTGTTGGAAGCTGTAACCTAGGAGACGCGGGGTCCCCCCAGAACTGGAATCTGTAACCATGTCTTGCTGCCTGCAGGCCGGCCCAGGGGCCCTGTCCGAGGCAGCCTCCTGCTGCCCTGTGGCTCCCGGTACAGCCCCTGTGAGGGGCCAGCTGCCTGCGGTTCTCACACGTCGGCCCCTGGGGAGAGATCAGATCTAAGTGGCTGTTACACGGGCGACGGCTCGGCTCCCCGCTGGTCACAGTAACACAACACTTCTCGTCTCCAGACACCTTTCTGCCCCGAATCTCTGCGCGTGGTTTGGAATCACAGGGCTGGGAGGGGACTCTGGGGCCGCCTGCCTCACCTGCTCCCCACTGCTCTCAGCTCTTCCTCTGTGTCACCCCCTGGATGGCCATGAATTTCGTTATCTCCGTTTAATAATGCGGGGCCAGCCCGTGTTTGTTCCGGGGGAGGAGTGCGGCAGGCTAGCCCAGTGCCTGGGAGGTGGTGAACCCTCATCTGATGTGCCGAACACATTGCGGTTTATTACTCGGTTTTCATACAGGAAGTTAATGAATAACGTTGTCCCTCCAGCTGGGCCACCAAGCCGGGACCCCGGGGTGCACACTCTGGATAGGCCTGCCCGGGCTGCTCGGCGGCCGGGTTGGGGGGTGGTCTGTGGCTCAGCTTTCTGAAATGGAAGCAGTGTTAGAGGAATAGAGCCGTTCGCCCGTTTGTTGAAATTGTCATTCGTTAAGGTTTTTTTTTTTTCTTTTTCTTTCTGGCAACGCCATTTTGGAAGTGGATGATGTCCTCCCCATTGACTTCCCAGACTGTGGGGGCCAGTGCATCTGCCAGCAAGGCTGCCCGAAGGCTGTGGATGGCTCCAGGGCAGGTGTGGGGCTCCTGGGGGGTGCAGCCTGGGGGTTGGTGAGGCAGTTCCAGGAGGCCCTGGAAGGCGGGGTCGGGGAGCTGGGCGAGGGCCTGCCCCCACCCTTGCTGGATGCAGCGCCCAGGCTCTGGGTGTGACCCAGGGACGCACAGGGTCTGCCTTTCGGAAGCCCCACCCACCACTGGCTTTTGGGCAAACTCCTTTCTGAACCTGGGCTGCTTGCTTTAAGGAGGGGTGCCATCCAGGCTCCTGCCCAGAGCAGAGTGGGAGAGGCCATGCTCGGAGCCCCTGGAGAGACGGGCCCTCCTGTGCGAGGAGGATCTCCAGTCCCTGGTCATGTTCTGTCCCAGAACCATCATTAGGGTGCGGTGGATTGGGCTGATCCGGTGGCTTCTGTGGAGGGAAGCCCACCCCATGCTGCCCGAGGCAGCAGACAAGGCGTGGACGAGACCACTCGTAGTTTGCATTTTTGAAGCTCCTATAGCTTCCTGTTAGCGGAACAAACACAGTGGGGCGGTCTTGATTTACTTTTCCCATTAACCTAGTCCTATTGCCAATTTCCGTTGTGACTGTCTCCTAGGTTTTGACCAGCAGGGTGAAGGGCGGGCAGGGGTGTGAGGGCTGAAGGGGGTGCACTGGGACTCGGCAGGACTTACCAATCTTTGGTTCCTTCCGGCACCAAATGTCTTCTACCATGTGATGTTATCCCTGGTTCTTCTCTCATCATTTCTAGACACAACCTTGCAATGCACAGAACACCTCTTGGCGGTGCTAAAAATGGGCTGGGGAGGCTGCACTTGAGTCCTGGAGCCTCAGGTCGTAAAATGACTCAACAGCAGCACCCCTGCAGGCTCTCCACAGTTAAAGGAGAGCAGGTGCGGGAAGTGCTCATTTTAGTGCTCCGTGATCGTGAGCACTTTCCCGCGGGGGCGGGGCGGGGGGACACGGAGGCACAGGGAGTGAAAGTAACCGGATTGGGGCAAAGCCGAGTGCGGAACCCTCGGATTCTGGTGTCGGACGCTGTGAGCCTGGTGGCCCAGGTTGGGGTGATTTAGACGGGCTGAGGGTCCATCCTGCAGTGAGTCAGAGGTCCCGGCACACAGCCCACTCAGCTCCTTGTTCTGGGCGAAATTCTGAGGCCTGTTGGCAGAGCCTGCACGGAATCAGGAGGGAAAGACGGACACTTGGGCCCTCACTGACCGTCTGCACAACAGGTGCTGTTACAAGATACGAGAACCCTTCAGTGTGGGAAGTATTGAACCCATTTTACCGATGAACACATTAAGGTTTAGGGGCTTAAAGTAGTTTGTCCACAATTAGAGAGGGAGAGGGGGAAGGGGAGGGGAGAGGGAGAGAGAGAGAGAGAGAGAGAGAGAGAGAGAGAGAGAGAGAGAGAGAGAGAGAGAGATATGAATGCAGGAGGCAGCCTGAGTCCTGGACATCAGACCAGCCCCCCCCTCCCCTCCCCCCCCGCACAACAACAGCTGGGGGCCCTGCCTCCTCTTTGATTTCAGACCTTGAGTCTGGATAAAACCCATGTTCTCCCTACTGGCCCAGGAGAGGGGCTGCATTTTTCTAATTAGCTATTCCATCACCTGGCTGGCAAAAGTGGGGTGTCTTTGAGTCCCTGCCCTTCCTCCCCACTCCAAGCCCATACAACTGAGCTCCCTTGGATAGTCCAGGGCCCATCCAGCTGACGGGGAACTTGGAAAAGGAGCTTATACTGCTCCTGTTAATAACCCGTGGCCACGTCAACCCGTCCTGGCTGGAAAGGTCCCCTACTTCCCGCCTAAGCCCTGGAACTTTCTCCTGGCGGGGATGGGACAGCTGGTCCTCGCGAGCTCCGCGCTAATCCCCCGAGAGGAAGCCTGTACGCGTGCACTCGCCTTGGAGACTGAAGCCTCTGTCTTCTGGGCAAGAGGATTGGGCTCCTAGGCCCCGGAGATGAGAGCAGCTCTCAGGCCAGACTAGTCTGCACAGCTGTCCCGGTTCCCTCAGATGCTCCCTGGTTTTGTGGGTGTCATGGGATGAACAAGACTTACAGAATCAGCGTTTAGGACTGGGCGGGTGGTGAAACCGGGATCATGCCATCTCATTTTATAGATGAGCCACCTCTCAGGGTCCACACGGCCCTGTCCTGGGAGGGGAAGTAGCAGCCAGAGTTCCCACAGGACTTTCTCCCAGGAGTCCTTCCAGGTGCATGATGGGCCCTTCCTGTGACGTGGAGGGGAGAATTCTCTCACTCTCCTCGTGGGTCCCTGCGTCCAGGCTGAAGAGCCTGCGCCGGGGCCACATTCATTTAGATCAGGGAACCACATTTGTTCCTTTAGGAACGGCACGGTGGGCACCTGGCTGAGGCATAAATGACATTCTTTCAAACCTCAAGCACTTCCTCTGTGCCAGAGCTTGCCAAGGTCAGCATCCAGGTCTCCTGTCACCCATTTCACAGATGGAGAAACTGAGACACCCTGGCTGTCCTGA
Organism: Ia io; assembly: GCA_025583905.1. Lineage (NCBI taxonomy): Eukaryota > Metazoa > Chordata > Mammalia > Chiroptera > Vespertilionidae > Ia > Ia io. Next base: position 2,312,987 of record JAJQQW010000022.1, on the reverse strand, counting down.
AGGCAACAGCTCTGCTGGTGGCTGCACAGGCTGGTCAGAAACCCGAAGACTCCCTGTGTTTCTGCCTGCCCTCCCCATGGGACAGGACACCCCGCCATCCATCTGTGAGCCGGAATGAGGTGTTGGCAACCCTGCCTGTGCTCAGCAGACGCACCCATAAATCTTGATGAAAACAAATGCTCTAACTAGAGGAGGAAAGTTTAAGAGGCCCTGCTTGCCAATATCGCCAGCTCAGCATCAGAGGGCAGCTCCCGTGGAGGGCTGTGCACTCACCGGTGGCCAATGCTGCCGGCTGTAATCCACTCTGACCCGGGCCTCCTCCCAGGAGCCCTGGCTACCAGTGAGCCTCGTGTTTGCGGGGAGATGCGTCCTTTCAAGTTCCTCTTTAGCAGGCCTTCATCCACCTCCTTGTCCAACCCCAGCACACACACACACACACACACACACACACACACACACACAACACACACACACACAACACACAACACAAACACACACACACAACACACACACACGCACACAACACAACACACACGCACACAACACACACACACGCACGCACACACACGCACACACACGAGCCAGACGATCAGATGTTATCAGTGAAATCGGGGACCAGGTAGGTTCTGCAGTCATCACAAATGACCTTCGTCTCAGCGATGCTGCCCACGGGTGCTGCTCACGGTGCGCATCGTGCATACGGCTCTCCTGTGCGTGTTCACATGCTGACAGGTGGGCAGGGCTGATGGGACGTTCACCCGCCAGCTGAGAAGAACGCAGCTTGGTCCGGAGGCTGCTTGCTTGCATCCCTATGTAGTAAGTGGCTGAGACCCGGATACACACCCAGGACTTCCGATCTCAACCCTGTCTCTTTAATGTTTGGGTGGATACAGCAACAGTTTGTAGTGATGGAGGTTGGGGAAGAGGGAGTGAATTCGGATCTTCTCTGTACTTCCTGCCGATGGATGTGATGATTATTCAACAACTAGAGGCCCGGGTGCATGAATTTGTGCATGGGTAGGGTCCCTAGGCCTGGCCTATGATCAGGGTCATCTCGCCCAGTCCCTTTCAGAGCCGGGTCGATTGGGGCTGGGCCAATCTGCTGGCCAGGGGGAAGGACGGGGGGAGGGACCGCAGGAGGTTGGCTGGCCAGCCAAGGGGAGGGACCAGTGGGGGCGGGGAGGGAGGGACCATGGGAGGTTAGACAGCCACGGGAGGTTGGCTTTGGGAGTGCACTGACCACTAGGGGCAGCTCCTGCATTGAGTGTCTGCCCCCTGGTGGTCAGTGTGCGTCATAGTGACTGGTTGACAGGTCGTTCCGGTTGTTTGGGTCGCTTAGGCTTTTATATATATAGATGTCTTTCTCCTGCCTCCTGGCAACAAAGGGATGTTATAGGGTATGTTGGTGGTACAGGGTGCTTTGTGGGAAGTGAGAATGATGAGGGAATCCTACCTGAATGTCTGCGGCTGTGTGTGTACTTTGTTGGTTGGGAGAGACATACATTTGAACAGTATTTGGAGCTACATTGGACTGGAGGAGACGAACCAGGGGTAGAGACACAGATCAGAGAAGCAGTGACCTATGGGTACTGCAGGGTGGGGGCAGGGGACCCATTGAGGCTAGACCCGAGTGCCAGCAGAGGCCACCGAGGGGAGTAGGTGGCTGTTCCAGGCAGAAAACATGGCCCCGTGTTGGGAAAAGCGTGAGGCACAGAAGCCAGTGCGGCCAGAGCAGACGGCCAGACGCTGACTGTGGCGTGACCTGGGGTTGGACACAGAGGCAGGGATCGGGCTGGGAGTTTGGGTAAATTCAAGTAAGGATTTTGGATTTTGCTCTAAATCTGCTGGAAAAGCACTGGAGAGCTTGCCACCCGGGAGTGAGCTCCGATGGCATTTCCAGATCACCTGCTGCTAAGTGTCAGCTGGACTGACTGACAGGCAGTGGGGGTGAGGCACAGACAGGAACAACGGTAACTCCGCAGATGCAGACCCCACTGGCACACGCGGACGACTTGGCGGATAGGTGGGGTGTGGCACAGAGTTCTGTTTGGCCACGTTACGTACGTGTGAGTTGTGTGTTGCGTGTCCAGTGGAGATGTCGGAGGTTGGAGGTGTGGCCAGAGGCAGTGATTTGGGATCATCAGCTGGTGGATGTGGTTGAAACCATGGGGTTGAACGGATGACATGGGTGGAATGTGTGGAGAGGGAAGAGCAGAGGCCCAGGACCCAGGGCTCAGGGTCCAGCAGGAAGCAGGCACGGCCAGGCTTTGGGGCTGGGATGGGCCATGTGCTTCCTCCTGTCTGCTGCTTGAGGCACCGAAGCTCCTAAACCCCCATCAGCCGGCTCACACCTGTGGGCCACTGACCACAAGGGGGCTGAGTAAGAGGCTGATCTGTCAGGGAAAACCCACCGCCATCCACGGGGGAAAACCGTGAAATTATGCAGGTATCCTAAAAGCCAGCAGCCTTGCTGTCAGTCAGCAGGTAACTACTGCACATTTATGACTGGTGAGCCCCGTGATTCTCAACCATGTGCTGCAAGGATTTTCAAAACATGCAGTTTAGCCAGGGGCACTGACCTCTTTCCCCTTACGTGGGCAAATAGAGAAATGACAGCAGCCAACACAACAATAGCTATCCCGTGTGAATGAATTAAAATTATACCTTTTATTTTCGTCAGATGGGCAAAAACGTATTGTTTGGTGTGCCGCTGAAGTTTAATTAGTTATGTGCCGTGAGATGGAAAAGATCAGAAATCCCTGGGTTAGGCAGGATTCTGGGCAGTGAGCTTTACCGCACACACATGTGATGGACACTGCTCCTGTGGGTGCATGTGGCCGAGGGCACGCACCCCCCCACCCCCCCGCGCACAGTGCAGCGGTCATTCCTAAAGCCTGCTTTCTCGCTGTCTGAGGTCAGTCCGGGAGTTCCCATGTCCTCATCTCCAGCCACCCGGTCTCTTCTGTCTCCTGGGGGTGGACCTGCACTCCATTGTCAAGCTCTGGGGCCCCGTCGTTCCTGGCCTCCATGCTCAGGTCTGTCAGACCTCCGTCCACGAGCAGTCAGCTTGTAGCTCCAAATCCTGGTCTGTGGTTCGGGGCTGGGTGTGCCTTCTCGGCTGCAACTTCGCAGTGGAGACCAGGGTCTGGGCAGCCGCACTCACACTTCTGTAAGAACCAGAGAGGCTTGGGGAATTTTTCAGAAAACTGAGTAACTTTCATCTCTGCATCTTCTTTCTCACGGGCACCAAAAATGCTTTCTGCTTCTCACCCCTTCGCCCCTGAGGGCTCTGGGAGCCGCATGGGCGGGAAAGGTCCCTGACAGAGCCCCGTCCCTCAGGTCACAGAAGTCGCAGGGGTGTGGGGCTCTGGCCACGGGGTCCGCTCTCATACCCTGGAGTGGAGAGGTGCCTCCTGATGCTGGACAGCGTTGACCTCAGTGCCTTGCAGATGGTGTCTGCATGCGGGCCCCTGTCTAGTCCCCAGACCTCCAGCTCCACTCTCCACTGCGTGTTAGAAGGGACGCCCAATCTGCAGGTTGTCTGGGGGTTGGTGAGGAGTAAGCGGCCACCACAGGGGTGTGCACATGTGGGAACGCCTTCGGCCGTTGCTGCCAGACCCTATACCTTCTGCGATCGAAAGGCAGACTGAACCACAGAGGCCCCCGCCGCCGGGTCACCCAGCTGCCTTTCTGGCAGATGCACCAGTGCTGGCAGTACTAACAGTGACCATGGCTTTAAAACAATGAGAACTTCACGTTCGAACTTCCAGGATCTCGGTGAGCAGCCTAGGGCAGGGCCGAGAAAATAGGGTGTCATCCGAGGTGGCATGGAGGAGAATCCAGAGCACCATAGCCTCATCTTTAACTTCAGCCACGAGTTCCCTGAGGTCTGGGGTGGGGTGGCGCTGTTTTTAAGGGTTGGAACCAGGTTTAAAAGCACCAGCGCTTGCCTGGTTGCCAGGTCCCCTGAGCCCGAGGTGAGGAATTCTGATTGGCAGGACCTGTAGGAATTCAGACAAGGGAGCAGCGCGGAAAAACGGGACGCTCAGGGTGGGACCCTGGCCGCAGAGCCGCTCGGGGCTGGTGAGCCCGAATCTGCTGAGAACACACTTTGCGAACACGCCGCTAGGTTGGCCGCCTTTGTTCGGGGTTTGTTCAGCATTATCCGAAGAATGCCACGGCCCAGCCTGCCCCGCGGGAAGCCTGATTCTCCCCCTTTCTGGAGCCACGGCCTGGTGTGTTCAATTTTTCTCTCTCCATAGGGCTGCGGGCTCTCTGGTACTCCAGCCAAAAACACACTCATATTTTAGCAAGCTTAGTCCCAGCCTGGTTGCCAGGCAGTAAAACGAGCACTTGCCCGCCCCGGGGAGAGGGACCGCGGGATGGAAGGGTCATTGAACGGCTCGCTCGCGCCCCCCTCCCGCCCAGGTCTGCACGGAGAGTCTCGGGGGCAGTTGATGTGTTTATTGTTGTGCAGTGAGGCTGCTGCACAGACCAAACTGCAGTCATTTGTTGGAACTAATAGCACACATTATTCTTATTATCGCAGAGGCGCTGTTGGTAGGATAAGTTTCCCCTATGCCGCTCCTGCAGGGCGTTCAATACACTCATTCGATGGATGCACAGCGGCACTGACCCGATTTCCCAAAGGGGAAACTGAGGCACGCAGCAGCCGAGCTCCCTGTGCTGAGAGAGCAGAGGAGCTGGGCATTGGGAGGGCTGCTTGGAGGTGGAGTTAACTCAGGTTTCCGGGGGAGGACAGCTGTGGCTGTGGTGTTGGGCAGGGGCGCTGAGCTGGGCACGCAGGGCCGCTGGACGGGCCGTAGGCTGGTGTCCCTCGGGCCCCGGAGCCACTTGGACACGGTTGGTGAGTTTGTATTCAGAGCGAGCAGCTCTGAGTCTGCTGTGGGAGCCACTGAGTACCCACGGGGCCCTCAGATTCGGGTGACTCCTGGCTGTGTCCTCCGGGGCTGCGCGTCCCTGTGGCCTCACAGAGCAAGGCCCACCCTCGGCCCGGCCGCTGCCCTCAGTGCCGATGCAGGGCTGACGCCGATGCCACCCCGCTGGCCTCTGCCCAGACCAGGCTTCCAGTGTGCTGTCCCGAGGGCCTGTGCGTGAACCTCGTTCCGTCCCGCCCCCCTGCCAACCGCCAGCCACGCCGGGAGCTGGTCCTAAAGCAGGTGGAATGGGTGCCTGGGCTCATGGGGCCGTGAGGTTGGGAGATCAAGTGGAGCGGGGGCTGGTGGGACAGAGAAGACACTGAGCCTGCGCAGCGGCCGACAGAGTGAAAGACACCTGTGGCAGCGACAATCCGTGTTTGATGGAGGACGTGGCGTCCGGAGGTGCCAGGAGGAAGGGAGGGGTTATGCTGAAGAAGAGGAAGCTGCTGAAGCGAGAGCGTGGGTCACCCTTCATTCTTTCTCGGAGTAGCTGCGAGGGTCCCCGGGTGCCAGGGGCACGTCTAGGTCCCTGGGCACGAACCTAAGAAAGCCATAGCCATGTGTCAGAGGTCGGAGGTGGTGGACGGGAGGACGCGACAGGAGCGGGGGCAGCACAGCGGGCGCTGGAAGGGGCTCGGAGTTAGGGTTCGGGTGAAGCTGCCCACTGCTGAGCTCGGTGACCTTGGCACGTCACTCCGCCTCTTGCACCTCCGTTTACCCGTCCTCAGGGTGGACACAGCTTGAATCTCCGGGCTAAGGGCTGCGTTAGCAGGTGTGTCCAGCCCATGGATTTGACGATTGTAGGTAACTGACATCATCAGCTACTAGTTACTCCCAGAAATTCACTGGGCACTGACGGACGGGTCGTACACTCGCTGGGGTTCGTAGACCCCTGGGGAACCCCACTTTAGTTCCTCATTGACCCCAGCCAGTCGGAAGGGGTGCATTCTCACCCACATGCCCCTTCCTCTGCCATGCTGGCAGGAAGCATTTCAAGTGCTGCTGTGCCCGGGGTGGAGGATGGGGCCTGCTGGCGGCACGGCGGGTAGAGCAGGGGTTCCAGGGCCTGAGGCCAGAGAGGCTGTGGCCATAGGAGGCAGGGGTGCCTGGCGGCCAGTGCTCTGCAGGCTGCCCGTGGGGCAGGGACAGCCCGGGGCCCATCTACTCAGAGAGGAACACGCATCCCCCGCGTGAGGGGAGTCTGAGGAGGAAGACGCAGCGAGCGATGCCACCCTGGGCTGCAGAGCCTGTTGGTGGCACCCCAACAGTGTCCCAGATGCTGGCACGGCCCCGGAATGCCCCTTCCGGGCGGAGGGCTTGGCAGAGAGGCTCTCGAAGCTGGTGCTCCTGGGAGTGAGCCCTGGCTAAGGGTGGAGAGGCGGGCAGATGCCAAGACAACTTCATCGCGGAGACGTGCCACCCACAGAGCCTTTCTGACCCGAGCCCCTCCTGTCTCCAGGGTCCCTCCATGCTGGCCTGCGGTCACCATCCACCCCCTCGCCAGCTGGCCACGCTTCCCTGTCTGCCGCTCCCCATGGGCCCAGATGGACCCCTCCCCGGCATCACCTTTCCTGTCCCGAACAGTCAGACCGAAGCCCCCAGAGCTGTCCCCCTCTTGCTCCCTGCTTCCAGCTTCTCACGCATTCAGACGCTGCCCACATTGCTGATGGTCACTGACACGCGGGGCCTGGCCTCGGAGGCTCAGCGCCCCTCAGCCAGGCCCTCCCCTGCCTCTGTGCCTCCTCACCGCCCGGGGCCTCCTCACTGCCCGGGGCCTCCTCACTGCCCGGGGCCTCCTCACTGCCTGGGGCCTCCTCACTGCCTCTGCGCCTCCTCACCGCCCAGGGCCTCCTCACTGCCTCTGTGCCTTCTCACTGCCCGGGGCCTCCTCACTGCCTCTGCGCCTCCTCACCGCCCAGGGCCTCCTCACTGCCTCTGTGCCTCCTCACTGCCCGGGGCCTCCTCACTGCCTCTGTGCCTCCTCACTGCCCGGGGCCTCCTCACTGCCTCTGTGCCTCCTCACTGCCCGGGGCCTCCTCACCTCCCGGGGCCTCCTCACTGCCCGGGGCCTCCTCACTGCCTCTGTGCCTCCTCACTGCCCGTGGCCTCCTCACCGCCCGGGGCCTCCTCACCATCCAGGGCCTCCTCACTGCCTCTGCGTCTCCTCACTGCCCGGTCCCTGGATCTCCTCTGGAAGTTGGAGTGACCGGCAGGGATGATGGACGAGTACTTGCAGGTGTGCAGGTCCGTGCGGCCTGTGAAGGGTCTCGTGTGGGTGACCCAGCAGCATGGCCTCCTCCCAGCACCTCAGGGTTTCCCCAGCTCCTTCTGAAGAGCTGAGGAGCGTATCCAGCCCGGGAGATGGCCGTCAGTCACTCTTTAAACAAGTAGCCGCTCCTGACCAATACCTCGTGGTGTAGAGTAATGTTGTCCGAGATGGTTTTTATGGCCAAGTCAGGACGGTGATTCTGACCCACACTCTGGGTCCTGCATTCACCCTGGGTTAGAGCGTGAGCTTGCGGGCCCCCTGGCTGCTCACGCTTGTATGTCACCATCAGTCGCATGTGCGGGGTCCTCCTGGGACCCTCGGGCGGCTGCAGTGTGTGTGGGGGGGAGCTGGTCTATGCCAGAGCCTGCAGGGCAAGGCGAGGGCCGCTCTCTGGGGCTGGCTGTCTGGCTGGAATATTTTTATGATTGAAGAGCTCTTCATCGGCAAGGGCCCAACTGTAAAGTCCCAGCAGGCTCTTGTTGTCAGAAAAGGAGGGGCTCGCGTAGCTTTCAAGGCCTCTTAACGGGCACGAGGGGCAGCGAGGGTTTCGGAAACGCGTGGCCGCGAGTTTCTGTTGGGCAGAGGCCCGAGCATGCATTCTCGGGGCTGGTGGATGGCTCGCTCTAGGGAGAGTCCTTCCGGTTTTCCTCATCTTCCCCCTCCTGACCCTTCCCCCGCAGCCTCTCTGCGCAAGTCCCATCACTCACGCTCCCTGCCTTTGTGAAACCTCAGCGTCGGTCCCAACACAGTTGTGGTTATCTCGTTGCCTAGCCCCGTCTGCTCTTGTTCTCGGAGTTGGCCGGTGTTCAAACTCATGGGGCGGAAGACACACACACACACACACACACACACACACACACACACACACACACACGCACGCGCACACACACACATACGCACATGCACACGCACATGCACACACGCGCACACACACACGCACACGGCACTAGGAATGCTCAGACCAGAGGGGCAGGAGCATAGCTGCTCAGGGTCCCCCCACCCCCCACCCCGGCCCAGCCAGGAGCACAGCCCTTCCTTCCTGCTGGTTAACTGATCGTCCAAAACAGGTCAGGAACTGCTATCAGTTACTGAGGGCCTACTATGCTCCCGTACTCTCCTCTCCTTCTGCTGCTGTGTTTAATCCCCCATGACATCATGAGACAAGCGTTGTTATCTTCACGTTACAGGTGGGGAAACTGAGGCTCAGAGAGGTGGAGTAACTCACTCTTGGATGGGTTCCCACCAGAGTCTCGCCTCCAGGCGTTTTCAGCTTTCGCCTCCACGGTGCGTTACATCCGTGACCTCCATGGCAACAGGGCCATAAAGTTTCAGGGGACTTCGCAGCCCTGAGGCTGTGGCTGGAGACCATCCCACGGGCTCCCCGGGGGTGGCGGCGTCTCAGCCAGCTGCCTCCTCTGATGTCCACCGTCAGGACTCACCCCTGGAGTCTGGCGCAGGGAAGGTGGGTCATTCCTCACTGTTCAGACTCGGCAGTCAGCCCTGACATCCACGCCCCGACCTACACTCCAAATTAGTTCAAGTCATTCCAGCTTCATTCAGTCTGACGGACAGGATCCACACGCGCGCTAGGCTAGTACTGTGCGCTGTGTGCCGGGGACACACAGAGTGAACGTTCCCTGGGGACAGTGCAGTGAGAGGGCAAGTAGAAGCCCATAGGCATAAATCGGTGACATGAACCCACATAGACGTGTAGAGGGCTCTTAGCCCACGTGGCCGCAAGTGCAGAGGTCCTGACGTGGGGACGGGGGGCGGGGGAACGAAACTGGCCTGAAAGGTGGAGCGGACGGTCACTCCAGCCCCAGCAGGTGTGCGCTCCCGGGACCCGGGGCAGACACGCACAGGCAAGCTAGGAGGAGGTGCCAGGGGTGGGACCTTTCCAGCTCCCCGAGCCTGGGAAGTGGGGTGCTGACTGTGTCTGACTCAGGGTGGTGATGAGGAGCCCATGACCCATCTAACACCCGGAGGAGTGCCTCGGGCATAAGGGTTCGGCGAGCGTGACGATGCCAGTCTTGTGTCTCGCCTTCCTTGGGCGCTGCCCTGTGGCATCTCCCTGTGGTCCCGTGTGCTGTCCCCTGGCCCCTCACCATGAAGCCTCATCCACTCCTGCTGTCGCTCGGCTCTTCTCATGCCCGTGCTGGACCTGAGACCCTGTGGTAGGGCCGTCTGGTGTCCTCGCATGAGCGACTCGGGATGCATGCGCGTAACAACACTTGTTCATTACAGACAAGCCGTCATTTAACCATGTGCTGCAGGGTGTGCGGGGGCACATTCACAGCAGAGACAGAACAAGGGAGTTGGGAGGAGCGTCCATTGTAACGGAGCCCAGACAGGGCCCTGACCAGCTGGGGGCCCTGACTTTCTGGGCAGGTCTCTCCCCTTCGCAGTGGTTCCATGTGGCATCTGTCGGGAGAATGGCCTTTGTGTGCATAGACTTGCCTGGCTCGTGACTGGCTGTTAGGAGGTGCCTGCTGGGGGTGTTGGGGTCCCCGTGAAGCTGCCCATGCAGGCTGCACTCTTTAGACCACCCACGTGGCTCCCCTTTGCAAGGGCCCAGGGACGAGTCCCCACACATGGCAGGTCGCTGCCGGATGGCGATGGCTTCACACAGCCCTCCTCCCGAGCTGGAGTGACATCGGGAGGACCTGCCCCAGGGCAGTGCAGGAGCCCAGGCCTCACAGCCGAGGTCCTCGCCGCCCGCCCACGGGGCCTCACCCGCCTCCAGCTGGGCTGGTGCAAATCCAAACCGTGGAATGCAGCCCAAGGGACTGGGGGGATGTGGGTGCGACGCAGGGCTGGGCCATGAAAGTCCTCCGTTTCCTCCTTGTGCCGCCAGCGCTGTGCTGACAAATGCCTGTCTGTGGCCCGTAGAAGAATGTTCGCGAAGATCTAAGTCCCACCTCCTTCCCAGCCCCTCATGCTGCTTGGGGACCTCCCCAGGCAGCACTGTGAGCCCAGGGCCTTGTCAGCCCCCGGTTTACCCTCCCTGGCCTCTTCCTAAACCACACCATCAATAACTATCGCTCAGAGACCCCATACAGGCCCAGCCTGACTGCTCTGGGCCTCCTGGGGACCTCTGGGTTTCTCTGTGCCTCTTACTTCAGCACCGGACCATGGAACACGGCCAGCAGCTCCCAGCCCACCCCACCCTCCCCCATCTCGCCCTCCCCCTGCCCGTCGTTCCCCTCCCCGTGGTTTTGGTCTGTGTCGATGGAGGCATGCACGCTCTCGGACCTGGGGTATGCATGGGTTTGAGCCAGTGGACGCAGGGACAGACGGGATGACGGGTGGGAGGAGGGAGTCCGGGCCCTTCCACAGTTGGTGGCACCTCACGTTGGCCCTGCTGCTTTCCACAAGCGAAGGGAGCTGGTTGGTGTTTCAGCCACTGGCGTAACCAGATCTCTGTGGGCTCTTGAAAAATGGGGTTCTCCACAGCAGCAAATGTTTGCAATTAACTTGAACATGTGGTGGAATTTGCTTTCGGGTCTGGGGAAGCATCGCTGGTCACGCCCGGGGCCTCGCTGGGGCGGATCCTCCACGCCGTGGCCTTCGCAGGTCAGCCAGGGCCCGCGCCCGCTCTCTGCTCAGCACGCCCACTGCCTTCCAGGTGCTTGTACCTGCCCAGCAGCGGGGAAAGTGGGTTCTCGTCCCTTCAGCGTGGGGCTCAGCAGCCTGTGGGCCTCAGGGGCCCTGGCCTCTCAGGTTGAGCCGCTGCCAGCCCCGGGCCGGGAGTAGCTGCTCCCACCCAAGGTCCGTCCCGTGGGAGCCATGTGCTGTGATGGCCGCTGCACAGGACACGGAGGCGGGCCTGCGGCCAGAGCCCAGGTGAGCGCTGAGGCTCATAGGTACTGGGGCGCAAGGAGCAACGTGGAAGGAGCAGGGCCTTCGGCCCACAGCCATTGGGAGGAGGGGTCACTGTTGGTTTGGCAGTTCAACCGGGTGCTCAGAATCCAGCCTCGGTCCTGACCCCACCCTCCCTGCTGGCCAGCGTGCCTGCGGGGCGGGTCCCACCCTCCCGGACGCGCTCTGCAGCCGGGCGGCCTGAGGTGCAAAGAGCTGGGCTATGGCTTCTTCGATGTTGGCTTCTCACTCATAGAGTTTCCTCTTTCTCAGAACGCACCCCCCCCCCCCCCCCCCCGACTTTACCTCTTATCTCTTTGGCTGTGGCTGGGCCATGTGCCCGCCCAGGGCTGGGCACTGGCAAAGGGGAAGAGATGGGTCACCCGGCTGAGAGGAATTATGACCTGTCCTGGGGTGGGGCACTGCTGCCCAGCCAAGTCAGCGTTCTCTTAGCAAGAACAGGGGGCTCCAGAGGTGGCAGCGGTGTCTGCTGTGGTGACCCTGCACTGTCCGAAGGCCGCCGTCACTGGGATGCTGGAAGGGGAGGAGGGAATCTGGGAGTGGGGGTGGGGGGTCCATGCCAGTCCAGGCTCCTTCCGCATCAACTCTGTGTGCTGGCCACCCCTCATGCCTCAGCTCAAAGGTGTGTTTAGATCCCCCATTTCCTATGAAAGAGGCCAAAGCCAGCTTAGCAACCCTCCTCCATCGGGCCCAGAACAAGCTCACATCTGGCCAGAAGCACACATTTCCCGCGTTATCTCCTGACGCTCCTCTGTGTTGGCAGGTAGCAGGCAAGCTGGTCGCCTTCCCACCTGCTGAACTCGCCGTGGGCTTCTTGTCGGGACACCCTGGCTCACTCTGGAGTCTCCACGCAGCATGTCTGCCCCGTCACTCACGCTGCTCAGATTCCAGTTATTACTTAAGGTTCTTGTTTAGGGCTCCACTCCCTTCATCACTCCACCTGGAAGCTTCCTGTCTTTGAGTTTCAATAGCCCTTGTCACCAGTGAGCCCACACGACCCACAGACAGCCGATGGGCAGAGACGCCCTTACCGGGAGGGTGCGAGGCTCAGCTGCCTCCTGAAGGCTGGGGAGGATTTGGGGAGGTGGAGAGGACAGAGGCCAGGCCAGATCCTGAGGACAGGGTGAGCCCATCTCCAAGACCAACCAGGTCTTCATTCTCCCGCTCTCCTCTCACCTTCAAGCATCTTAACACTGTCCCCAGGAGCATTGGCTCATGGGTGCCATGTTGGACAGCACGATTGAGGATGTCTGTGTCATCACAGAAAGTTCTACGGAATGGTGACGCCCAGGAGGGCCACCGGGTGGTGTCTACTCACGTCTCACACATAACGCGTGGCTGCGATTTCCGGCCGGGAATCCTGTTTCACAGAGATCTCTGTGGTCCTTTCGCTCCTCCTGCCTGGCCCTGTCCTCCAGGCCCGTGGATGGAGCTGGATGGGGAAGGTGCAGAGCATGTGGGAGGCACCGAGATGGAAACTCTATCCCAGGCTTGCGCCTGAGGCGGCCATTCCGCTGGCTGGCTCTGCACACCTGCCACCATCCCTGCTGTTTTTGCCATCTCCACCCAGTGCTACTTGCCTCCACACAAGTTCCAAGGCTGGCATTCTCCTGGGCTAGACCTGGCCTCGGTCATGGGTCTCAGAGTCGGGTGTTATTCAGGAGGTTGGGTAGCAACCTCTGGGCCTTTCCTTTCTGGGAAAATATTTCGGTGTAATTGATAACCTCTCTCATCCAGTTCTGCCTTCTCAGGCGCTTAAGTTGACAATGGTGAGAGTGTTGCCGGTGGTCACACAGAGCCTTTCAGGTGCAAAGCAGCGCTTCGTGGTTTTGTTGAAATGGCCTCCAGCTACGTTAGGCAGTGGTGGAATGGAGCTTTGGTGGGTTTGGGCCTTAACAGACAGGATGTGAATCCTGGCATCTCCAGTTACTAGTTGTGTAAAACTGAACAAATTACTTAAACTTTCATGTGCTCTATTTGTCTCATCTGTGAGGTGGGTGATAGGTGAGTGACATGACTCAATTGAGTTCTCAGTGGGATCCTCTGGCTTCTGGTTGGCGGTGAACGGGTCAGGAGGCAGGAAGGAGCAGGCGTGCAGTGGGAAGCTGTGAGGATCTGGGCAGGGTGCGGGGAGAGCAGGCGGAGGTGGTGAGTGGTCAGGTCTGGCTATCCCTGGAAGGTGGAGCAGAAATGGCTGGTGGACAGTGTTCATGGGATTGTGGGCAGGAGTCAGGAATGGTTCTGAAACGTTTGTCTCGAGCGACAGGGAAGTTGTAGGTGCTGTTTATCAACAGAGGAGTGGCAGCTGTGGTTGGTTGGAGCCGGTTTGAGTTGGGGTGTGAGGTGGGTGGGATGCGATCAGGAATTCTGCTTTGGTGTTAAGTTGGGGATTTCGATGAGAAGTCCAAGTGACAATATTGAGTAGGTGGGTGGATATACAAGTTAGATTTAGGAGAGAGATCTGAGGTGGAGAGAGACATTTCAAAGCCATTGAAAGTACTTTAGGCGAGACTGGATAAGTCACCAAGGACAATGAGTTTAGATAGAAAAGAGGATGATGAGAGGGACTAGCAAGGAGACCGAGAAGGTGACTGGTGAGCCAGGGGAGTGAAGGGTCCTGAAGCCAAGTGACCGCAATGCCAGGTCATCATGAGTGGACATCATTAGTGGCCTTCGCAAGGAAGTTTTGTTAGAAAGAGTAAGACAAGTGCCTAATGGGATTGGCTTTAAAAGAGAGTAGAAGCAGAGGAGCTGGAGATAGGAAATACAAATAATTTATTTTTGAAATTTTCTACAAAGGCTATCAAATCAAGAGACGGATATTTCCCTCCCAATTTGGGAGAAATATATAAATGTAAAGATATTTACAAAAACATATGATGTAGCCTTTGAGTGAACTTGAAGTGATGAAGGCTAGTGCCTACGTGGAGGAGTTGCCCTGGAGAGGAGTTCAGGGCCCACTAGACCTTGAATGGAAACGGCAAGTCCTTTTGAGAACATTTGGCTTCATATACCTGCATCCTGACTACGGGGGGGTTAATGAGAAGATTTTATTTTTCTCACTGAAAGTGAGTCAAGAAGTAGGAAGTCCAAGGATGGTGCAACTGCTCAGGAAGCTTTCAAGGATCCAGGATTCTCTCCTCTTGCTCTGCATCCTTAATAGGTGGCTTTTATTCTCTTAGTGCCAAGATGGCTGACTCAACCCCAGGTGTTATATTTTAATCCCAGGGACAGAAATAAGAGAAAAGGTGAAGAGTGAAGGCGAAATGTATGCACCAGCTGAACCTTTCTCATCTCATAAAAAGAATGATAGTTTTTCAAAAACATCCCACTCCCCATCCCTCCATCCCCCTCGGTTCCCTGTCCTGCAAGGAAGTCTGGGCAGGTGAGATTTTTCAACTGGGAACACAGTCACTGAGATTTTTGGTCACAGGAGGTAGAGTATAAAAGATCATTGTTTTCCAGTTATTTTTTAAAAATTATGGTAACGTTGACCATCAAATTTATAACACAAAATTTATCATCTCAACAATGTTTAACAATTCAGTGCATTAAGTACGTTCACATTGTTGTGCTATGATCACCACCATCCATCTCCAGAACTCTTTTCATCTTGCAAAACTGAAACTCCACACGCATTAAACAGTTACTCCCCATTCCCACCTCCCCCAAACCCTGGCACCCACCATTCTACTTTCTGTCTCTATGAACTTCACTACTCAAATTATCCTATATAATAAAAGGCAAATATGCAGGTCGACTGAACAGCGGAATGACTGGTCGCTATATGACGCGCACTGACCACCAGGGGGCAGATGCTCAACACAGGAGCTGCCCCCTGGTGGTCAGTGTGCTCCTACAGTGGGGGACGCCGCTCAGCCTGAAGCCAGGCTCATGGCTGGCAAATGCGGCGGCAGTGGCGGGAGCTTCTCCTGCCTCTGCGGCAGCGCTAAGGATGTCCGACTGCTGGCTTAGGCCCGCTCCCACATAAGCTGTCAGTTGGACATCCCCCAAGGGCTCCCAGACCGTGAGAGGGCACAGGCCGGGCTGAGGGACCCCCTGTGAGTGCATAAATCTCATGCACCAGGCCTCTAGTCTCCTATAAGTGGAATCATACAGTGCTTGTCCTTTTGTGACTGGTTTAGTTCATTTAACATAATGTTCTCATTATGTTGCACATGTGTCAGAATTTCCTTCCTTCTTAAGGCTGAATAATATTCCATTCCATTACATTTCTGTGGTATCTCCCTCATTTGGCTTACCATTCACCTGTGGCTTCCGCCCTCTGGCTGTTGTACATAGTGCTGCTGTGAACACGCGTGTACAGACATCTCTTTGAGCCCCTGCGTTCAATTATTTTGGGTATTTACCTGGAGGTAGAGCCACTGGGTTTGTGGGTAATTCTCTTTTTAATTTTTTGAGGACCTGAGGTATCGTTCTATATCAGCAGCACCATTTTGCAGACAGTAGTGCATGTGGGTTCTAAGTTCTCTATCTCCTCCCCAGATTTTCTTTTTATAGTAGCCATCCTGATGGGTGTGGTGTCTTTCAGTTTTTCATGGGCGAGGAGAGAGTTGAAGGATAAAAAGAGTAAAAAAATGAAGGGGAAAAATAAAGAGAACAAGAGCTGGAACCTTCCTGAGCTCTCAGGACACCTGGAGTCTAGCCAGACAGGAGGGAACACCATCTCAGGGGGGAGAAGCTGTGTGGGCGGTGCAGGACACCTGGCTTTTTGTGCTGGATTTTGGGATTGTGCAGAGCCTGTGTGATGAGGCTAATGGATTCAGATAACAGAATCTGCCCTGCCCGCCCTCATTCAGAGCTGAGAGATTTCACAGCATCCCGCGGGCTTTGAGAGCTTTGAACTAAAGGCGTTCTGGAGATTGAGGTCATCCAGAGAGATTGTGCCCCTGCACGTGGGAAGGGCAGTCCCACGTGGCTGCTCTCTGTGGCTTTGCTGCCACGGTGGCAGGAGGTCTTCACGCAGATTGTCCGACTGCGATTGTCTTTTCTTGTCACCCTAGAAGACTGGGTGATCCTTACGAACAGGTGTTATGTATAGGATGTCCCCAAAAGTGTGCACACACACTTTGGATAATTATAAAGGCAGTGTACATCAACATACATTTCATTTTCAAAATTGAGCTGTCAGCTGTTACAGTGTGTATACATTTTGGGCGACATCCTGTATATACAGTCACGGGCAAATTAGGTTTACAGTTGTCAGTTCATGAAACAGGGTTTATTCTTGTATTACTTAATAATTAGTTACTGTGTTATTTATTATTATTATTAACCTACTTTTGCCCACCTCCTGTGTGAGGAGAAGGGAGAACGGCAGCACTCCCAGTGTTTTGAGCGTGGCCGTGGACTGGCCACTGGTGCACCAGCACATTGGGAACAAGGCCCGTGACTCTGCGAATTCGTCTGGTTCCTAACACTGTGCTGCTTGTATCAGCTGCTTCTCTGAGGAGCTCTTGGGTTGAGACAATAGGGCATTTTCGCCCTGCAGAGCACAATGGTAAAAATGAGAAGCGATGGCAACAAAAGCGATCAGGATTCACGGAGAGCTCAGTGTTGCCCCCTGCTGGGCTGTCAGAATCCTTCCCATCAAAACATCATCAATAAAGCCCTGTCCGCCCACTATTGTCTCACACACACACACACCACACACACACACACACACGCACGCACGCAGCCAGGACATGCATTCTTTGTAAGAGTATACATTGTATTGGCCACGTGCCATCCAGCCAAGCCAAAAATCGTGAAACAATAGGAATCTGTGCCCAGAATATCAGCTAAAAATACCTCATCCCTGGCTCTGTGTGTGCTGGGTATGCTTACGAGGGTCCCAGGAGGCTAATGAGGATGAAGGGAAAGGAATACTGACATTTTCAAAGGAAACCAAACCTTTAACTCCCTAAAAAGGAAACATATATTTTCCATGCGCCTGCCTTATGTTTCTTGCCATGTTTGCATGTCTGCGTGACACTATGGGAAGCCTATGATCTACGCCGTGCCACCTTGGCCTGGGTCGTGGAATCCACGCTTTCACCGCAGTCTTTTGCTCTGCAGTCTGACTCCTAGACAGCTTTCTAGGTTTCGGCACAAAAAGAAGGCAGGGGCGGGGGCTGGGGGTTGGGAGAGGAGGGGACCGAGAGAGCAGGAGCGACTCACTGTCTCACACACTAGCCACTTACTCAGCTGGTTAGGGTGACAGCCCAGGGGCCCAGGGACACCTTTCCATCCCCAGTTGGGGCATATTGAGCCTCCTTTATTTCTGACCATGGACTGAGCCCCAAGCTCTGCCTGGCTCTCTCGTGACCGTCATGTTCTCTGTGGTCGGGGTAGGTCCCTGCTCCTTCTCAGCATTGGTTTCTTTCCAATTATAACATGCGGGGCGAGGCTGACTGATCTTGAGGGGGCCTGACAGCCAGGGAAGCGAGAGAAGAAGAGACGTCTCAGCGCAGGCCCACAGCCTGTGAACAGCGTCACCCAAGCCCTGAGGTTACACGGGAAGGAGTCTCCCAAATATTTGCCAGAGAGGGTCAGCGCTGGCCAAATAGCAACTGTCGGCTCTGGTCGGCTCAACACACAGCACTGCCGACTTCCTGAATGGATGCTGGCGTCAAGCAGTGGCCGGGGTGCCGGCCACCACCCGTTGGCTAATGTCAGCACTGACCTCGGCTGAGGGGAGCCCAGAGCCATGGTCGCCTGAATGAGATGCACCTGCCGTCTCCTCAAGCACGTGTCCTTTCATTGTGCCTGCTGGTTTCTTCCAGTAACGTCTGAAAGGCTTGTTGGCGTTTGGTTTAATTTGTTATAACAACGAGAGTCACAGCCTTGAGAAATGCATGAAGTTCTAATTTCGGCTCAGTCTTGAAATAAATGATCTCAAACCAGTATTGACGTGGGCAGATATGTCCAATTGATTTCTGCGAGTGTCAGATACTTCCAACACGCCATCTCATCAATCTCCAAGGCGTCTCGTGAGGTCGTTATGACTCATTGATGGAGCAGCAGGCGCTCCGGGAGGGTGACCACTGGTCCACATTCTCAGAGGTGGAAGGAACCAAGACTTGAACCCAGGTTCTATCAGACTGGAAAACCATGCTGTTCCCACTCTTGTCTGGCTCACCCTTGACCAGATGCTGTGTGAGAACGAGGGAGGGACTCAGCCATCCTTTTGCGATGGACGCCGAGCCAACATGTTACCCTGCGCTTCTCAGCGAGGTGCTCTGGGCGGTGCAGACACCACACTCCCCATTCCCATCCCTTTCTACGGCCCTGCTCCCAGGACCCCAGGGACACGGGGCCTCTGATTGGCTCTGCCAGACACTATTGTTTCCCATTTTCTCCCCACCGCAGAGCCTCGAGACTGTCTCCTATAGAAGATGCTGCCGCGTCTATTGTCCCTGCAGACTTTCCCACCGCCCCAGGCCCACGGGCTCCGTCGCTTATTGTGATGGTGTTGGCTCAGCCTCAAGGACAGAGACCTGGAGCCAGCTGACAAGGTTGCTTGTGTCACTACTTCTAAGGCCACAAGCCATGCTTTTGGTTCCCGATACTTTTGAATACTCCCCATGTTCAGCCACATGGTCTCCCAGGCTCCCGGCTGCAGAGTCTCCCGACAGACAGTCTTGGCTTATGGCCAGTGCCTGTCTTGGTGCCTGGATGACCTCAGTTACCAAGTCAACATGGCATTAGTGAATGCTGCTGTACTGCCCCCTGGTGGAGAGGGTGGAAACTGAGCCTGCTTTGCAGAGGGACACAAAGACTTTCTCCCACATCCTAAACCCAGGACTTAGACATACACCTGCTGGGCCCTGGCCAGGAGCTCCGTTGGTTGGATGGTTGTCCTGATAGGCCAAGGTTGGGCACATACAAGAATCAATCACTGAATCCACATACAAGTGGAACAACAAATTGATGTTTCTCTCTCTCACTCAACCCCTCCCCCTTTCCTTACTTTCTAAAACCAATTAAAAAATGAAATAGCCCCGATCAGAGGGGGTTGGGCAGTGCTGGTGGAAAGGTGCCTCGCCTGCAGCTCTTGCTGTCCAAGGCTGACAGTTCTCTGTGCATTTTGGTGGAGTAAGACCAGGACATGACCAGCTGCTCAAGTTGGAAGTTGTGTGATTTTGGTCTCCATCCTTCCACTTAATTTTCCATGGTGCGGAGGCTTGGAGGAGCCCGCTTTGATGTTTTCAGGATTCAGGTTTCAGGTTAATGAAGAACTCAGCCTTGCAAACCTACCCTGGGGTGTCATGATGGGGGTCCCCTTATATTCCTGCTCGGTCCTCCTGGATCTCCAAGCCTTTGCCCTGGCGTGGCGCTGGGTGTTGATGAGGCTGCCCTGTTCTGCAGTCTCCCTGTGCTCGGCTGCTGCGCATCAGCCTGGAGAGCAGATATGGGGATGACACGGCTTCTAGTGTCTGCATCTAGAGGACAAGGGGCAGGTGGGCGGAGAGTGGAGGAAGGCGTGGGCATTCATGGGTGGAAAAGTCAGAAGTATTGATACTGAGGAGAAAATGAAGGCTCAATCAGCCAACCGCTTGGTTGTTAGGTTGATAGACAAGAAGGCATTTCATGGAAGCATGCTAGAACGCTTAGTTGGGTAAAGCCAGACAAATCCCTAGCCCGAGGCCACTGCCACAGGTGGGATCTGGTCCCCAAGTCCACAGCCAGCACAACCGAAAAGCTGGCCTCCACATCCTTGCATCACTCATGACCTTGGTCCCGAACTACCTGCCCAGTCCCTCTCTCTCCATCTCCTTTACTAATCCTGATTCTCCTAGTCTCTTCACCACCACCGTATGGTTCCCATTTTGTTGAGGGCTTACATGTGCCAAGCACTGTGCTAGGTGGTTTTAATGCGTTTGATCCTTACCGGGGCTCTGTGAGGCGGGTTCTTTCATTGGCCCAGTTGTTGGTGAGTGAACACCACCATCAGCAGACCAAGGTCACAGAGCTGAGTGGTGGAGTGTGTGTGTGTGTGGGGGGCCTGTATCTAAGGTGATTTGATGACTCCATGCTGCCTCCGGTCCTGCTGTTCCCACAGCTCCGTGTCTGGCTGAGCGTCCTGGGCTCCTCCCGGCCCAACCCGCTGGCCTGCGTTTCTGCCTGCACCTCGGGAACTGTGCCCGCCACGCTCCCAGCGGACAGGGGCCCAGCAGGAACTGTCTTGGTCCCTAGCATGTTGGGGTAGCATAGCCTCCTCACGGTGGTGTTGAGTTGGGGGGGCCTCCCAGGCACTGTGTGTTCTTAACCTAAATCCACAGCAGAGAGTACTTTGGGGCCCAGGAGCTGAGAGCCCGACAGGGTCAGCTTGGTCCTAACTCCTGCCTGTCCCCCCAGGGGCAGCAGTCTCAGGACGCCCTACAGAGCCAGGGGCCCATCCAGAAACCCTTGCATGAGCCGCAGCCGCATCCCACCTGCCTGGTCTTTCTACTTAGTTCTGCTGAGAAAACAGTGCCCGCCGGACAGGGCGCAGGAGAGAAGCGGGGGAAGAGCCTGTGAGCCGAGGCCCAGTCCGGGAGACGGAGCTTATATAGGGGTTCTCGTCCAGCTCTTCCCCCACCGAGTGGGTGTGGCCGTGGCTGTAGAAATGCGGCACCACACGGGTGTTCAACAAAGATGAATTCCCCCGTTTCTGTCTTCCACGAGCTTCTTTTCCTCTGAAGTAAAGTGATTTGGGGGCTGAGCTATGTTGCAATGACAAGGACCCGAGATGCAGAGTGGTGGAGTGGCTCTGCCTGGACTGCACACTGGCAGCGAAAGCCACGTGTCCACCTGGTCTCGCGGGCCGTCGGCTATTCCTGCTGCCTGAGCACAGCCCTCCTGTCCCTCAGGTGCCAGCCTTCATCCCTGCTTTGGAAACCTTCTTGTCTCCATGGTTACAGAGCAGGGTTCCAAACCTGTACGAAAAGCATGAAGCATGAAATGGAGCAAATTAAGGACTTTTCCAGCCTGGTGAGTTTCAGACATGCTTAGGAGCAACCACTTAAAGATTTCTTCAAGTGAAATCTCTAGAAATCAATCATCAGTCAATCAATGGATCAATTCTTTTTAGAAATGTGTTTCCTACAGTCCCACGGGCTTGCATCTCACCCCTGACCCTCTCCCAATCAGGGTACTTCCTTCCTCCTCCATGTTCCCCAAAAAGATATATATATATATATATGTTACACACACACACACACACACACTTATACATACATACATACAGAGAGGTGGTGTGTGTGTGTGTGCATGTGTGTTTGCACACAATCTCTTTGGCCTTTGCTGTGTTGTGTTTATGAAGATGTAGCTGTGAATGATACAGTTCTGGGAAGATTTTGTTTGGAGAACTACATGGCAAGGCGGGTCATGCTGAAACTGTCTGGGGGCCTGAGGTGAGGTGCTGGCCGATTGGGTGTCTCTGGTTAAGAGGTGTGGAGTGAGGGGACCCCTGGGATGAGCGCCGAGTCTGCCCAGGCTCTAAGTTTTATGTCACTCTGGTCCGTCGCAGGTCCGAGCTGAGTTCTCTGGGTAAAGGATGGACTGGGAGCCCAGTCTTCCTGCTCCACCCCCTGTGCTCTGGCCCCAAATCGGCCCCTTCCTCTTCCCTGCGTCCTCCAGGGCACCCGAGACGGGCGGGGAGGCTGCGGGGTGGTGGCATGCTGGCCCCTGTGGGAAGGATGCGATTGTCCGAGGGACGTGCCTCCTGCTGCCCCGCGAGCTGGCCTGTCCTCTGTCCCTCTTGTCTGGGTACTTCCTCCTCCACGCCTCAGACTCACGCCACGGCGGCCTTTGTGGAGCCGAGGACAGGTTCCCCCTGGTCCTGCCTGGTGCCTGCCCACCAGCTACATGCCGTTCCCCTGCGCGGTGAGGGGGGACTGCCACGTTCCCAGGAGAATCTGTGATGGGGGAGCCAGGGCTGCCTGATGCCCAGAAGAGCTGGCCGTGTGAGACCTGCCTGCTCTCAGGGTACAGCCAGGGCAGGCTCTGCCCCAGCGAGGCCTCAGT
The DNA here is from genome assembly GCA_025583905.1 of Ia io. Lineage (NCBI taxonomy): Eukaryota > Metazoa > Chordata > Mammalia > Chiroptera > Vespertilionidae > Ia > Ia io. The sequence goes on along the minus strand of JAJQQW010000022.1, from coordinate 2,290,889 downwards.
AGCGTTCAGAGGGGGACGGGCCCTGGGAAATTAGGGAGAGACAGCTGTGTTTTAATTGTGACCTAGACTTTTGACCTGGACTTGCTCTAAGCCCTCAAGAAAAGTGGAAGGTGTGTGTCAGCAGCTGCGTTCTTTGTGGCGCCGGCAGCTGTGCACACATGTGGCACACGTGACGGGCTGTGTTACAGGCTGTGTGCACATTGCTCCCTGCGTTGCTCAGGGGAAGTGAGGGTGACAAGAGTTGAGGTGAGGGATACCTGGTTTTTCCTAGAGGGGACCTGGTGGAGGGAGAGACAGGACTGCACGTCGGTCCCCCTCTCTAATCCTCACTGACCAGGCCTGGGATTTGAGCCCAGACAATTTCTGCCCCTTCCCCAGCTGCTGGGGAGCCCACCCTGACCCCCCTCCCAGTGGGGGCGAATGTTGTAGTGGGGGCGACCCTAAGGAGGAGGAGAAGGAGGCGCTGACTCACAGGGTGGAAGGAAGCTAACAAGCACAGGTGTTGCCACCTGCAGCTGCAGACGCCTGGGCCTTGCTGCCTTCTGAGTGTCAGCCGGGGAGGGGCCAGAGGGGGCTTGGGACGACGGGCCTAGGAAGGGCTCCTGGGGAGGGCCAGAGGGGGGCTTGGGACGACGGGCCTAAGAGAGGCTCCCGGGGAGGGGCCAGAGGGGGGCTTGGGACGACGGGCCTAGGAGGGGCTCCTGGGGAGGGCCAGAGGGGGGCTTGGGACGACAGGCTTAGGAGGGGTACGGGGAGGGGCCAGAGGGGGGCTTGGGACGACGGGCCTAAGAGGGACTCCCGGAAGGGACTGACCGGCGGCTGAGGTTGGCCGACAGGGATGAAGTAGTGGCTCTTCTGATGCGCAGCACCCAGCATAGAGGGAGGGGTCAAGGCGACTTGTCAGGGGACGGGTATGCCGCCCGGAGGCCCAGGCCCGACAGCATCCCACACGGGCAGCGGAGGCGGGGGGGGGGGGGGGGGCGGGTGGCTGCTGGCCCTGGGCCTGTGTTTGGGGCCACAGCAGCCCCTGGGGCTGTCCACCAGCCTCACCCCCTTTAAGTTTCCAGGAACAGGGAGGCGGCCAGCTGCTCCAGGTGCGAGTGGAGGGCTGTGTGGTGGCCCAGGCTGTGCTTCTGAGCCGGGCCGTGCGGGACACGCCTGCAGGCTGGCCCTGTCCTTCAAGCAGTCCTGGGAGGTGGCTGTTCCTTCTCCAGCCCGGCTGCCTCCACTCCGGGAGAGTGGCGGGTGTGGAGTGGTGCGTTCTCATTCGGGCAGTTCCACCTGCCTTGCCGTGTCCTCTCCCGTCAGCCGGTGACCTTTCCACACCCTTGACCCTCTGGCGTCACAGAGAGGCTTTCTTTCCCAGTTGCTTAAAAAAGAAAACAACTCTTTGTTTTGGAAATAGAGACATGGATGCCATCAGGAATGAACCAGAGGTATTTTTAGGGCACATTATCTCTTGCTTATGCCACAGGCTTTGACACAGAATCAGGTTGTCCTGAGGTCGTTTGGAAAAGAGAGCGCCTCTCCCAGACCACCCTGCAGTGTGACGAGGACAGAAGTGGCCTTGGTGGGAGCCCGCCGTGTGTCGTCTGGGTGCCAAGCCTCCTCGGCCCGTTCTCCAGGTTCCTTTTGCTGCTGACGTGAGGGAGACGGGGCCCGCGGACCTTTGTCACAGACCTCCCCCCTTTGTCCCCCTCCCAGGCTGTTTGCTGTCAAATGTGGGGGCTGCTTTGAGGCCATCGCACCTAACGAGTTTGTGATGCGGGCCCAGAAGAGCGTGTACCACCTGGGCTGCTTCTGCTGCTGTGTGTGCGAGCGGCAGCTCCAGAAGGGAGACGAGTTCGTGCTGAAGGAGGGCCAGCTGCTCTGCAAAGGCGACTACGAGAAGGAGCGGGAGCTGCTCAGCCTGGTGAGCCCGGCGGCGTCCGACTCGGGTGAGTGCTGCAAGTGGGCCCCGAAGGGTGGGGGGCAGTGTGGGGGTGACTGTCTGCAGTGCCTTCCTGGAGGGCCAGCCACCAGGCGGCCTGGCCCGCGGAAGGCAGCTCTGTGCTTCCTGGGACTTCCTCTGTAGCTGGGAGCAATCTCTATAGTAATCTGCCACGACGTGCCAGGTAACAAATGACCAGATCCCACGGCGGGCCCCATGGACACTCATGCACATGCTCACAGGCTCTGGGCTGGTGCAGTGACTGCTCCCGCTGGCAGTCCCTGGAGCCTGCACTCAGCTGGCTCAGCTCAGGCCGCAGCCCCGGCTCACGTCCCCCATGTGCACCCTCCGGGGGTCCAGGGCAGGCTCTTTCCTTGGAGTGGCATGTGCACAGAAGGCATGCCCAGCCCTACCAGCTCCTTTCATGTCTGCCAAGGCAACTTAAAAGCTTGGACCCCAAATCCAGAAGACGGAACCCCCGGGCACCAGGGGCCCTGCCTGGTGAGGGCACAGGATGCTCTTCCAGGGAGGGATGAGCGGGGCCGTGGTCCGTCGGCTTCATTGCCAACTCTGCTCAGCCTTGTCTGCTCATCTAAACCGAGCTCTGTGGCCCCCACCCGGCGGCAGGAGGCCCGCGCACCTGTCTTTCCCTCTGGGCACCTTGCTGAGCCCTCCCACTTGGGCCTCCTCCCCAGAATATTGTAAAATCTTTGAATTCCCCAAAGCTTAGAAAGACGTGCACACCCAGGGGTCACCACCCTTTCTCACACGGAAATAGATGCCGGGGTCCGAGCTGGCACACAGGTGTGGGGCCTTGCTCACCGAGTCATCCAATTGCAGGTTTTAATTGGCTACAAACTCAGTGGGAGGCATTCATGTATTCCTGCCTCCCATCCCCGTGCGCAAAGAGAGGAGAAGCTGGATGCAAGCGGCCCCGAGGCGTGGGCGCCCCAGTGGGGTGGCAGCAGGGCACCTTCCCCGCCACGGGTCCAGCCGCGCCCGCCTCTGCACGTCTCTTCTTGAGGCCGCTGTGGACACGCTGGCGCTTCTGGACACTCACGCAGTCAGCAGCCACACCTGAGTGCCGCTGAGGCTGGGGCGGGACAGGACACAAATGACAAGAATGGTGTGGGGTGGGAGGTCTCCAAACACATCCACGAAGGAGTTACAGATGCTGTATTTCGGCTAGAAAAGTAAGGACTAAATGAGAACGTCGTTGCCTTCCAAAGGTTGGATCAGATCCATGTTTCTTCTGATTTCGTGAGCAGAACTTAACAAGCTATCACTCTCTCAAGGCATCTGGCCAGCGTAGCTCTGTTCCCAGCTGCGGAACTAGAAATCACTTGTTCACTTATTTAAGCCACCGAGTGCTTACACTGCAGGTAAAAGCAAGGGAGAGCAGTAGGACTCCATGTGGGGAACGTCCGGAAGTCCTTCTAGTGATCGGGGCTAAAAGAGAGGCTCCTCAGGAGACGGAACCCCTGTGGAAACCACTGCTGGCGAGGCGGGGGGTGGGAGGCTGGTTCTAGAAGAGTCCCAGGTCCCTTTCAGCTCAAATCTCTGATTGTTGGTGCATCTTTAAATGGAGACATTAAAGTTTCAACCAAAATCAAATATATTGTCTGTTGCCCTCGCTTTGTCAATTATATACATCTTGCCTGTCTTGCATTAAGCCCTCCTCACTGACAGCGGGCGGCTCTGGAGCAGTGCTGAGCTCCCTTCCTTTGCCCTTCCAGGAGCCCAGGCAGAGAGGTTACAGGTGGAGAGGGTGCAGGTGGAGAGGGTGTGAGCAGGAGGAGAGGGTGTGAGCAGGAGGAGAGGGCGTGAGCGGGAGGAGAGGGCATGAGCGGGAGGAGAGGGCGTGAGCAGCAAGTTCCTAAGGAGTCAATGAAATCTTCCAGGAGATGTCCACCTGATCTTAAGTGGTTACAATTTGGGGATCTGTCCCAGTCCACACACAATTTCTCCTCTCACTCCTGTCCTGAGTGCCTCTCCTATGGTAGGTGCTCGACAAATACTTGTGGAGGGAATGATTGAATGACCTGTCATCTTTAACATTTAAAAAATATATATTTATTGATTTCAGAGAGGAAGGGAGAGGAATAGAAACATCAGTGATGAGAATCCTTGATTGGCTGCCTCCTGCACACCCCCTACTGGGGATCGAGCCTGCAATGGGGCATGTGCCCTGACCGGGAATCAAACCATGTCCTCCGGGTTCAGAGGTCGAGGCTCAACCACTGAGCCACGCTGGCCAGGCCATCTTTAACATTTTTATTGGTAACTTGGATGAAGAGACAGAAAGTGGGTTTATTCAATTCATAGGTGACACAAACCTGGCAGGGAATGCTGGGTGGCAGCGGACAGCTCAGTGTTCACAAAGACTCTGGCAGCCAACAAACGTTGGCAGGATGGAATCTGAACACCGGGTTCCAGCATTCAGGGGTAATTACATGGAAGGGGCAGCTGGGTGGAATTTTGCTGGGGCTTTAGCGGACCACACGTCCACAGGAACCAACGGGAATGTGGCAACGGTAGAGCTGTCATCGTTAACAGAGGGAGTGGAACTCCTGAGGTCCCCAGGAGGATGGGGCTTCATGGAAAGCTTTAGTGATGATGTAAATCAGGGGGCTCCCCTCCAAGGTCCTATTTCTGTCCTCCCCACCATGGAGGAAGTCCAATCTCATCCTCCGCAGAGCCAGAGTGAAGGTCCCTGCCCAGGCTTCTGGCCATGCTAAGGTACATCCCAGGTCAGCACCTGGCTAGCCTGGCTTTGTTCCCTGTCCATTGCATGTGGGGGCCACACAGCCATGCACCCGTAGCTGCTTAAGGCCACATGGCTATGGAGAGGGAACAGGCGAGCGCAGGTGTGAGTGTGGGTCACGGAGCAAGAGAGGGAGCTCTTTGTCTGGGGACTTTGACTTTCCAAGATTTCTCATGTTTACAGTGGCTCCACCCTCCTAGCCAGTCCATGGCTCCCCAGGTCAGGCTGACAGGCAAGTACCTTCTCTACGTCACCCCAGCTTCACTGGGCATGCGCCCATCTCCCCCTTTGTTCCATGCCTCCCCTCAGGGATCTGCAGGAAATGGAGCGGGGGTTCCCTGGGGAGCAGGAAGCTGCCCAGATGACCGTGCTTATGATGGCTGACCTCCCCTTTTGCTCTCTTCCTTTATTAACATTAATAAACCAGCTATTCATGATGATAACATTTCCCCCCTAGAGGACATGGGCCTTTGTAACCTTACAAAGGTACGTGGGTGAAGGTCTCATCTGATTGCAGCTCCATTATTTGCGTTGCTCAGAGAACATTCAGGATATTTGATTTAATTTTACATGATTCCTTTTATGGGGTCACTGACAAGCAGAGAGAGCCTTGAGCGAGGGATTAGCTTGTTAAATGACAGGTAGCTAAAGAAACACAGTGTACTCACCGGTGTAAAAATAAGGCGGGTGGGCTCTGAGAGTCACACCGAGGGCGCAGACCCACGCACAGGGCGCAGCGCAGACCTCGGTTCCAGGCGGGTCAGAACTGTGTCCAGCAAGGGCAGAACAGCTGCCTGTGGGACAAGAACCTGCTGCCACTAACACTTTTAATGACAGGTGTGGAAGGCGGGTCAGTGACCTCCAGGCCGCTTCCCCCTCGGGTTCTGGAGCCTGTGGTTTTATGGCGCTGACTGTCCCCATGAACAGAGCATGTGACATTTGCAGCTCCATGGACACCACACTCAGGAGACATCACGCGTCTCCTCACTGCTCCCCTTGTCCTGGTCCCCGCTGTGCTGGGGGCCTTGCAGGTGCCACCCAAACAGATGACTCTGTGGCCGGAAGGAGATTATTTTCTGTGGGCTTGTGGGCCCCTTGGAGCCCAGGGCCTCTAGGACACACCTACCGACGCTCATGCCCTGGCCTCCCACTGGCAGCCAGCACGGGCTCTGTGATTGGTGGGCACATTAGAGGTTGTCCAGGCCAAACACCCGCCAGTGCTCATCCAGCCTCTACTTGGTCAGCACTGGGGAGCTCCTGACCTCACATTCTTTTATGTATGTTTTATTGATTTCAGAGAGGAAGGGAGAGGGAGAGAGAGAGAAACATCAGTGTCTCTCTCATCCATGAGAGAGAGTCATGGATCGCTGCCTCCTGCATGCCCCCCACTAGGGATCAAGCTCACAACCTGGGCCCTGACCAGGAATCGAACCATGACTTCCTGGCTCATAGCTTGCCACTCACCCATGGAGCCATGCCGGCGGGCGTGGCCTCACATTCTAAGTGTGGATTGTCTGCTTATTACATCGGGCCCCATTGTCTATCTCTGTGTGTGACCTCAACCTTGGCCATGGCTCTGCTGCAGGGCCTCACAAAACCTGTCAGCGTCCTGACATGTGGCCATCTTTCAGCCAAGACAGATCCACGTGCTCCCTGTGTCTTCTCTCTGCCTCCGGCTCCCCATCCTCCCAGCTACCCCTCCAAAGAGGCTGTGTGCTCGGCCTGTAAACATGCTGCAATCTCTTTAGAATGTACCTCCCAGAGGGGCTAACCCCTTCCATATGCGGCCTGAGCTGCCCGTGTGGTTATTACTACGTGCCATCCAGTGATGGCCCCGTGACTTCTGTAGCTTTCTTGGCCCGTCAGTGGGGTGGGAGCTTGAGGCAACCATGGCTCCTGCCTGGTCCATGTCGCATTTCTTGATCATCTATCCCTCTCCTCTGCACTTGTTTATACACTTCAGAGGTTATCTGAGAATGTCTCATGCAGCCATTTTTAAAAACTTTATTTCAAAATGAAATTTTAGATTTACAGAGCAATTTCAAAGCGTGGCAGGAGTTCCCACGCACCCTCCATCTGGCTGCTCCTAAGGTTGACATTTAAGTGTACATTTTGATACCTGGGCCGTGTCAACCATAAAATCAACCTCAGCTCAGCATTGCTGACTCAGCAATAGACTATTCCTTTCCAAGGGACTTTTCTCTAACGTCTACATCCACCCCAGGGTCCCATCTAGGGTTCCACATTGCATTTTGTTTTATGTTACATTTATGTTAAATTGCCTTTTCCCCCTTCATTTTTGCAATCATTAGGAACGTGTAGTTAGGATTTCCCTGTTGGTCTCTCCCTCTGACAATATCTTCTATGTAGTGTTTCCCAGCATGGGATCAAACTGTTTTTTGCTTGTTTGGGGGTTTGTTTGCCACTTGGAGGTTTTCTGACCTAAAGAAGAGAGTGCACGTTAGATTACACCCCGGATTTATTCTTGCGTTACTTTCCCCAAGGCTCAAACCATGACACCTCCTGGTTTGCTGCCTCTTCCTGGGTCAGACCCGCCTCCAAGACCCGCTGCCGGCGTCCCTTGCTTTGTCCTCGAGAGTCCACTGTCATCATGGAGGACGGCTCCTTCCAAGGCCCTGCTTTTGTGATAGGGTTTCCCCGGCTGAGGCATGGGCCTGTCGGTGGGGGTGGCCCGGGTCCCCCGGAGGCCGCTCTGTCCGCTTGGTCTGTGCTCACCTGGTCCTAGCACGGCCTGGCGCGCAGCAGGCACTCGGTAGTCTGTGCTGCTGTCCTGCCGACGTTGGCCTCTGAGTCCTCAGCGCAGGAGCACCTCCGTGCAGGGTGCCTCTTCTTTCTGGAGCCGCAGTGAAGGTCCCCACACAGTGGAGTTTGTCAGCGTCTGCCTACTGGGTCTTCCTCGGGGTGTGAGGTCACGGCTTTGGAGCGTCCAGGCAGCCCCTGGTGCTGTCACTGTGACATACCCCTTTCTCCTCCCCCCCGAGGCAGCGTCATCCGCGGTATTTAGAAGCTGGCTTTCACCGCCTTCTACGATCTTGGAACTGATTTTTTAATTCATTATAGAAGTATTTCAACCTATCTTGGAACTCTTCTTGTTCTCCAATAAATTAGATTCCAGAGGCAGCTGTGACCTCACGCATTCTGAAAAATGCCTAGCTATCCCGTGGGATTATCTTTTCAGTTCATCGTCATTAATTTTAAAATACAAGACAGGAAAGGAGGAGACAGCAGGAGGTACAGGGATCTTGTTCTCGGGTGGCAGTGCCAGGGCTCGGGGTCTAAAGCGAGGCGGGTCTGAGTTTGGGTCTTGCCTTGTACTCACCGCGTTGCCCTGGGGAACGTTGTGTCCTTTCTCCCGGACTCAGTGAGGGGGGACATACTTCCGTGTGGCTTGCAGCAAGAACACCAAGAGGCCATGTACAGGGCCTGAAACTTGGTTCTTACCCAGTAAATGGCAGGTGTCATTTTTATTAATCCTCACCTCACCCTGAGGATATGTTTTTGTTGACTTTAAAGAGAGAGGAAGGGAGGAGCCAGGGATTGAACCCACAGCCTAGGTATGTGCCCTGACGGAGAATTGAACCCACAACCTTTTGGCGCACAGGATGATGCTCCCACCAACTGAGCCACCCAGCCAGGGCTAATGTAAAGCAGTTTTTCAAGACTTTCTCTCCAACACCATTTCCCAGAAAATCTTAGCTGCAGCTCAATACAAATATTTCTTATAATGATTTAATGTACACATTCGTATGTGTATGCATGAAATAAAGTTTTAATACTTAGATTTACTCACAGCTTGTCCCTCGTGCTAATAGTTTCTGTTCTATTTATTTTTTAACACTTGTCTTAGCTGCCTCGTTATTTTTTATAACCCACTGACAGATTGAGGCCAGAAGAACGAACACTACTATTTCAAAGGGCAGTTTCCTACAAACCTAGCCCCAGGCTCTGGAATAGGTGGGAATTCCTCAAATTTCAAGCAATAAATATGTTTCAGTCTTTTTTAAAAATATATATTTTATTGATTTTTTACAGAGAGGAAGGGAGAGGGATAGAGAGTTAGAAACATCGATGAGAGAGAAACATTCATCAGCTACGTCCTGCATATACTGGGGATGTGCCCGCAACCAAGGTGCATGCCCTTGACCGGAATCGAACCTGGGACCCTTCAGTCCATAGGCCGATGCTCTATCCACTGAGCCAAACCGGTCAGGGCTGTTTCAGTCTTCTACATGTACGCGTGCTGTGTCGAGTGTCCAGACAAAGACCAAAGACCTGGACTATACCACTCGCCACAGGGCCTTGGCAGAGCCCGCACACCATAAACACGCAATGACTGCTGTCTCTGCAGTGTTGCTGGTATGGTTACGGAGGCACAAGGAGCATGCGTGTCTATCTCGTGCTAGCACCGAGGGCTGGGTGGGCATGTCTGAGTGGTTCAAAGGCCTCCTTGGGGAGCAGGCAGGAGGGAGGCAGTACTTTCACCTCTTGTTTGCATCGCTGCCGTGAAACTGACAGAGCTGTGTGGCCTCCGCCGGAGGCTGAGCACCTCTCTGCTCCGAGCCTGTGGCTTCTGGAGGATTTACTCGTCTTCCTCTGATAGGCAGGGAAACGGGGTGCAGGGCCCTCGAGTCAGGGCTAAGCCTGGATAAGAACTTAATTCTACCAATTACGGAGTCAGGACACTTGACACTCGCCTTAGCTGTCACTGGGTGTCGGGAGAGTTTGTTTTTGGTGCTTGAAATGTCATAGGCAGGGTACAGCTTCAGACAGGTGCCATCTCTTCTCTCGCGACGATGATCTAATTCCGATGTGGGCTCACAATTAGTGACTTTGATAAAAACCATAATTGAAATGCACGCAATCACTTCAGAGGTCTTTCAGCCATTACGTGTGTGCTACGTGCATCCATGTCTCTCACACACAGTCCCTGCAAGAAAAAAACTGGACACGTGGACACATGGCCTTTGGGACTGCTGCATGATTATGACAATGTCAACAGCTCCTGAACCCTTCCTGTGCACAAGCAGGGCCTGAAGCGGTTGACCAGAGTCGTTAACTTACCCGTCAGGTCTAGCTGATGGGGAGGGCAGTGTTAGGATGACCCCGGTCTCCAGGTCAGAGGATGAGCACGGACAAATGTGCTTAAGGTCCTGCAGTGAGTCATGGAAAGCGCCAGAATCCAAACCCAGGCAGTCCAGCTGCAGAGCCGGCTTCCCGAGGCCCTGGGCTGTGATGCCTGTGGCTGGAACGTCCGTTTCCATTAACACAGACCTCACGCTTGGTGCTGGATCGGCTGGCAGCCTGCCCGCAGGTGGTGGCGCTGCTCCAGACGCTCCGTAGGATGTCCTACCTCGGACACCCAAATGAAGAACCTTTTCACAGATCATTAGAGCAATGGAGACAAGGTGATTGGAGCTGAGCTTACACCCTCTCGCAAGTCAGTCACGCCTTCGCCTTCTGCTCTGACGTCCAGCTCCTCCTCTCCTCGGTAATTAATCACTGTCACTACACTTCTCGTGGGCACCTCCTGCCAGGAAGCAGGAGGCTGCGGAGTGTCCGAGGATGGTGGAGGTGGTACAGGGCAGACGCTCTTTCCAAGTGCGTGCAACGTACTGGCATTGTTTTTATGTTTTGTTTTGCTTTTGCAATCACTCGGCAAGTGTCTGTTCTGCCCCTGTGGCTTATTTGATGGTAGCAGGAAGAACATGGACCTTTCTGTCCAGATGGGCAGCATCAGCCATGCCAACGGCAGCCCCGTTAGCTAAATGAACGAACGCAACAGTGGAAAGTCAGCGCGCATCAGAGCTCCTCCTGCGGCTCCTGCGGGCTGGCCTGGGCAGTCCCGCCACCCGCCCCAGCCCACGCTCGGGAGAAGTGCGCTCAGGTGTGTTTCCAGGGGCGGGACTCGGCGTGTGACTGATGAGTGTCCGAGTGCCGTCCCTGCCGCGCCGAGCCGATTCCCGACTCCAGCCTTCGTTCCCTGAGCTCAGGGACCAGGGACTCCCTCTGCTCTGTGTCGTAAAGGAGTGGAGGGGGCTGGGCAGACGCTGGTGGTGGTGCTCGGACAGTCAGCCACGCTCGTCAATGTTTAGATTTCCAACCGAGAGGTTCCACGTGGATCTGAGGTGCTTTGGAGCAGACAGTTCACTGAGCAGGAGGCCCTGGTAGCGGTGACCTAAGAAAACCTGAATCCAGTTTCCTAGGGATTGGGCAGACGGGCTTAGGGCTCCCTCTGAGTCTTTGCTATGTTGTGCATGGAGGCGTCTGGAAAACCGTGTCATTTAAGAGCCGTTGATTTCTTAGTGGTGCCAGTCCGGGTGTGCATGCTGAAGCCAGAGGCATGCTCGTTTTCTCTCGGTGATTCTGAGAGGGCTTGGCGCTGCGTGTGCACATGGGCGCTCGGTGGGAGCAGGGGGCCAAGCTGGCATTTGAGGTGAGTGTGCAGGCTCACCTTCTTAGGAATCCGTAAGCATGGGGAGCAGTGGGCGCCCACTCATCCTCCTTCCCATCCGTGGAGTCTGCAGGGCACACATAGAAGTGTATGAGGCTTGATTGATAAGCAAATGTTGTTGAGCACTGACCATGTCATAGGCCTGTTGTGGGTGCTGGGGTGAGAACACTGCCTGTTGTGGGGTGAGAACACTGCCTGTTGTGGGGTGAGAACGCTGCCTGTTGTGGGCGCTGGGGCGAGAAAACTGCTCTCCTGAAGGGCTATTGAAGAGAGGCAGTCAATAGCCAGGTAAATATGTAATAATAAAAGCGTAATATGCTAATTAGACCAGATGTCCTTCCAGACATCCTTCCGGACGACCTTCTGGATGAAGCTGGGGCTGCGAGGGAAGCCCGGGTCCCCGGTGCAGAGGGAAGCTGGTGCCAGCAGCTGGGAGAAGGAAGGCCTACTCTTGCACGAATTTTGTGCATCGGGCCTCTGGTAGATAAATAAGGTTATATGCTTAAGAGAGGGTTACTCTTCAAAGAGGTGACCCTTTAAATTTGCTCTACTTGTATATTTCAAAAGTGACTTTGGAATGTGACTAGAGGGTTACATTGGAATGGGCCTGAGGGGCAGCTGGGCTGCTGGATGTTGGTAAAGCTCCATAGGAGGGCCTGAGGGGGCAGGGGGATATCCCTAGGAGGGCCTGATGGGGGCGGGGGAGTATCCCTAGGAGGGCCTGAGGGGGGCAGGGGGGCATCCCTAGGTGGGCCTGAGGGGTCAGGGGGGTATCCCTAGGTGAGCCTGAGGGGTCAGGGGGCATCCCTGGGTGGGTCTGAGGGGGGTATCCCTAGGAGGGCCTTAGGGGGCAGGGAGGCATCCCTGGGTGGGCCTGAGGGGGCAGGGGGGCATCCTTAGGAGGGCCTTAGGGGGCAGGGGGACATCCCTGGGTGGGCCTGAGGGGGCACGGGGGCATCCCTAGATGGGCCTGAGGGGTCAGCGGGGCATCCCTAGGCGGGCCTGAGGGGGCAAGGGGGCATCCCTGGGTGGGCCTGAGGGGGCAGGGGGGTATCCCTAGGTGGGCCTGAGGGGGCAGGGGGATATCCCTAGGAGGGCCTGATGGGGGCGGGGGAGTATCCCTAGGAGGGCCTGAGGGGGGCAGGGGGGCATCCCTAGGTGGGCCTGAGGGGTCAGGGGGGTATCCCTAGGTGAGCCTGAGGGGTCAGGGGGCATCCCTGGGTGGGTCTGAGGGGGGTATCCCTAGGAGGGCCTTAGGGGGCAGGGAGGCATCCCTGGGTGGGCCTGAGGGGGCAGGGGGGCATCCTTAGGAGGGCCTTAGGGGGCAGGGGGACATCCCTGGGTGGGCCTGAGGGGGCACGGGGGCATCCCTAGATGGGCCTGAGGGGTCAGCGGGGCATCCCTAGGCGGGCCTGAGGGGGCAAGGGGGCATCCCTGGGTGGGCCTGAGGGGGCAGGGGGGTATCCCTAGGTGGGCCTGAGGGGGCAGGGGGACATCCCTAGGTGGGTCTGAGGGGGGCATCCCTAGGCGGGCCTGAGGGGGGCAAGAGGGTGGGCAGCTGGCTCCTGTCAGGAGAGTTTCAGGGGAAGACTCGGCCCTTGCTAGCTGTCTGTCACAACTGCAGAGCTTTGGTGCGGAATCAGGAAGACTCTGGAATGAAAATACAGGGTTGGTTTTTTCTAAGAGTGAGCAGGGCGGTGAGATTTAGCCAATGAAAATCCAGTTAAATTTGAATTAATATCTGTGTGTGTGTCTCATGCAATATAAATTTAAGTGTGTGTTTTGTATTTAACCTGGCAGCTCTAGATAGGAGAATCCCGTGGGGGTGGGGAGAGCACAGGGTGGTGATGGGTGCCGGAGTCTGCAAGGAGGTACAGATAGATAGTGATGGCTGGATGGATTGATGAATGGTAGACAGGGGGAAGTGTGATTTTGTCCCAAGACACCTGGGTTCCCAATTCCCTTCTGTGCCCTGCCTTGGCCTCAACCAAGCACATGGAGGCTCTCCCTCTGGGCCTTAGAGGAAGGTGGGGAGTGTGACTTCCTCCCCCGTTACCTTGGCGACTCCCTCCCGCCTTTGCCTCACAATTCCACCTCAGCGAGGCGGTCTCCAGTCCCATTTCTTTTTCTTCTCAGCTCCTTTTCACTCTCAGGGCCCAGCCAGTGGGACACCCTGTGACATGGAGTCTGAGGGAGCCTCTGGGCCAGGCCAGGTGTGCCCTGAGGGGGATGCCAAGGGCCTAAGTTGGTCGGTGGGTGTGTGAGGTGGAGGGGGTGCCAGGTGATGGGTGTGAGGTGCTCCAGGTAGCAGGTGCAGGGTGTGCAAGGCGGTGAGTGCCAAGGGCATGCACTGTCATAGGCGCCAAGAGTGCGGGAGGTGGTGCATTCGGGGCGAGCGCGGCAAGGTGGTGGGTGCCGGAGCGGAGCGTGCAGCCTCCCCTCCCCCGCTCGGTCCGCCCGCTCTTCAGAGGCCTTCGGAAGTGAGGAGAGCAGCGCAGAAACACACGGGGCAGTTTTATGAGAAAATGCAGATAAAGAGCCGGGTGTTGCGGCCAGATGTTCACCATAATCTCCAAAGCCGTCCCTTCAATTAGAGCTCCCCGGAGCCGCCGGCCTGAGTAAACACCCTCTGAAAGCGGGACTCGGTTTCCAATTAAAAGTGTGCTCGCATCTCTCCTGCTCCTAATTCCCCGGCGCGGGGCCGGGTCGCGGCGGGGTCGTCCTGTCCCAGGTCCTCGGCCAGGCCGGTCCTGTTCCCAAGTGACGTCAGGCAGCGGGATTAGGGCCCACCTCGCGGCCCCCGAGCGGCTGCAGAGTTAATTAAAGAAATGCCACGCAAATCCGCCTGCTGGCCCGGGAGCCGCGCGGGCCGGCTCCGAGGGGCTTTCTGAAGCAGGTGCTGGGGATTTGTGTGTGTGAGTGTGTGTGTCTGGTGTGTGAGTGTGTGTGTGTGTGTGTGTGTGTGTGAGTGTGTGTGTCTGGTGTGTGAGTGTGTGTGTGTGTGTGTGTGTGTGAGTGTGTGTGTCTGGTGTGTGAGTGTGTGTGAGAGAGAGTGTGGGTGTGTGTGTGATAGAGTGTGTGTGAGTGTGTGCGTGTGTGTGTGTGTGTGTGTGTGTGTGTGTGTGAGAGAGAGAGAGAGTGTGGGTGAGTGTGTGTGTGTGTGTGTGTGTGTGTGTGAGTGTGTGTGTGTATTGAGATTACCTTTCTCCATCCCCAGCCGTCCACCCCTGCGCATGCTCAGGAAGGGACAGTCACACAGGACACTGGACCGGGCTCTTCTGGGCCTCAGCCCTGCGTCTGGTGGGTTGCTCCCCGTCTGGTGGGTTGCTCCCCGTCTGGTGGGTTGCTCCCCGCCTGGTGGTGGCACTGAGCTCCGGGTGAAGCTGCTCACTCCTCTCCTTGCCCAGCCGTGAGGATGCTCAGGCGTCCATGAGAGGCAAGCGGACTAGAGGTTGTTTAAGTCGCAGGGCAGCAACCTCGGGCCTCCGGGCTCCTGGGAGCTGAGCCCGAGCGGCAGGCCCTTCAGGCACATGGCTGCCCGGCACTGGGCACTTGGCTTCTGTGGGATTTCTCTCCTCAGAACTGGTGGCGGGTTGTCTGGTCTCAGAGGTGGGGGGGGAGGGTTGGGTAGATTAACTTTCTGGCCCCTCTCCACACCAAAAAGCATCAAAGAATAGAAGCCTTTCTCTGAAAAATCCCAGAAAATCCGCACAAGATCATTCAGATGCAAATGGCTCTCCTGCCTGGGGAGGGTCTGCCCCATAATTACTTGAGGCTTCAGTGGCCAGTGGGGAGGGCTCAGAGCCGGTCTCCTGGAGTCTGTGCTGCACGCTGTTCCTCCCTCTGGAGCGATGCTCACAGAATCAAATTGAGGCCAGTTCAGCAAACAACTCGAGGGTCATCTCTCTGTCAGACGCGGGTCAGACAGTAGTGATCACAAGAGGATCGGAAACAACTTGTGTTATAAGCGCTCGATCCTCAGTGGGTAAGAACTCCTGTAACAAAGCACTTGCAGTGAAATGCGGGATGCACGCTTGTTACTAGAGTGCAGAGTGCTGAGTCATGGGGGTGGGGCCGTTGTCCCCTGGGGGGCAGAGGGGTCAGGGACTGTTTGGAAAACGCTTCACAATGGACGTGGCATTGTCCCTGAGTCTGGACAGGTAGTCACTTTGGATGGTGAGAGGTATACGAGTATGCTGTTAGAAGGAAGGGTGATTGAAGGAAGCCCTGAAGTGTTACCCACTGATTCCCAACTTTTTTTCTTAATCTAGAATAATCCTGTGATATTGTGGGCAGCTGCAAAGCCGGGCTGTGGCGGGCATGGGGAGGGCTGGGATGTGGGCTCCTCTGGGGCGTGGAGAGCCTGGGTGGGGTTGGTGGTGGCGTGGTTGATGCCTGGATATGCAGTGTTTTGTGTGTCTTACTTGGATATGTTCCGGTGGTCATGGGGAGCCCGATCAGAAGTTTGTACAGGCAGCTGCGAGGTCACTCAGTCTATCCTTCCGCAGAGAAGGAGGGAGCTGGGTCTGAGGGGGCATTGCCAGTGGGGAGGTGGGGAGGAAGGCTGCGTCTTCCGGGTGAGAGATGAAGGCTTGAACGTAGAGAGAGGTTTCACAAAATCCATTCCCCATGTACTCATGCAATGCTCGGATGATTCCTGCTCTATGCCAGGCGCCATGCTAGGGGCTGGGGACACAAAGTGAACAGACCAGGCCACGCAGCTTCCGGGGGAGCAGGAAGCCCGGAATCGAATGGCGCTGGCTGTGGGAGAAAAGCTAAAGTCGAGGACGGCTTTGAGGTCTCTTAAGTTGGGAGAATGGTGAGGTCCCGGGCAGGTAGGAAGTTCGGGAAAGGATCTCGGTAATGAATTCAGGGCCATATGAGTTCAAAGGTGTTTGTGGACCATGTGCATTGAACCTGTGGGCATGTGGACACTCTCGGGGTTCAAGGGCGAGGCAGGCTGTGAATTTGAGACAGAAAAGCTAAGGGTGTGAGACTAGATGCCCGTCACAGTGCCTCCCGTGTGCAGTTTCGGAGCTCGCACAGCTATGGGAGAGAAACGTGGAACAGTAACACCAACAAGTGCCAAGTAGGTGCTGGCTCCCAGAGCAGGCCTGGCAGCAGCCCCCTGGGAACTAGCCGCTGCTGCGATTGATTATCAGGCTGCTCAGATCCACTGCCTTGGACACTGGGGGGTCGGGGGGGGCGACATCCATGAGGCTGTCACCTGTACCATGGGAGACGGACTAGACGGGAGCCGCCCACGGAGCCATCAGATGCTCGTCTGCATGCAGCCCTGGATGGCTACGGTCAGCCTGAGTCCACCAGTGAATGTGCAGACACAGACACTGGCTAAGCCCTAAGTGTTACCCACTGATCCCCACCTTTAAAAATTTTTTAAAATCTAGAATAATCCTGTGATATTGTGGGGCTTCTGTTCTACCCTGTATTCACTGGGGATACAAAGTGAACAGACCAGGCCACGCATTCGGTTCTGACTAATGCGGTCTTCTGTCTACACATACGTTGTCATGTCCTTGAACACGCTATGAATGGGTAACTATGAGCAGACTTAGGACTCAGATAAGGCTTGGGAACACAGCTTCTAAATTCCTTTAGTTCTGAGTCTGTGGTATACTAGTAAATCCCTCTCTCTCTCTCTCACACACACACACACACACACACACACACACACACACACATTCCCCATTGTTACTGCCACCTCCAGTGTTACACATTCAGACAGCACTTGGGCCCGAATTCTGTGGCCAGCCTCTGAGACATCCTGTCTGGGACCCGGTGGCGATGGTTTCATGCACACTCCGAGTGTTTACATGCTTTTAGGGAAGAGAGGAATAGATGAGGACAGGACTTGTCAGTGACTCAGTTAATAATTTTTTAAAAGAAAGACTGGGGTTTTGGATACTGGGTTTTACTATCAGTTCTTCTATCTGGTAGCTGGTGACCTTGGGTGACCTCAGAGCTTCCCTCTCCTGACTTGTCAAATGAGCTGCTGTGAGGCTTGTCTAGGATCGCATAGGCAACGTGCTCATCATGGATCCGGAGCAAAGTAAATGCTCAATGAAGACAGAGTGTCACATGTATGCACTCGGCTGCTGGTCCCCATCAACATCCGTCATACCCT
Organism: Ia io; assembly: GCA_025583905.1. Lineage (NCBI taxonomy): Eukaryota > Metazoa > Chordata > Mammalia > Chiroptera > Vespertilionidae > Ia > Ia io. The sequence goes on along the minus strand of JAJQQW010000022.1, from coordinate 2,273,578 downwards.
GCAAGGACAGTGAGGACGCGAGGAGTGGCAGCTCTCAGGACGTCTGCCTGCCTCCGGTGCCCTTGGCTGTGGCGGGAAGCTGTGTGTTCGGCTGCTTGACAGACACGCAAGGCACTGCAGCTGGCGTGGCTTCTCCAGCAGCTGGGCTGTGACGAGAGGGAATTTGGGTTCTTGAAGGAGGGACAGAGGACGCCACAGTCTCTGTGAAGTGGAATGTGCAGAGGGAAGGTAGCCTTGGCGCCAGCACTTGCCCAAGACTCCACAGATTGATGGACCTGGGCAGCCAGCTTACTCCGAATTGCGTTGATTTTCTTGGTCAACGATGACCTTGAGAAGCTTGTCATGTTTGCAGATGTCTGATCTCCCCTCCCATCCCCCCCACCAGCAAAGCAGACGAGGCAGGGGTGCCAGACGCCTCCTCCCGTGGACAAAGCAGACTTTCCACCCCCACCGCTCCTTCCTCCTGGTGACTCGTGGCTCTTGAGACAGCGCCATGCCGCAGGCCTGCTCCGGTGGTGGGTGAGAGAGGTCCATGGAGACCGGGCTTTCCCGTCAGCAGGCTGGCCGAACCACGAGCTGGCGTTTCCCAGTCCTTCCCTGAGGTCTGAGGAAGGAATGGAATCACCTCCTTCTCTGATGAACCCAGGGTCTCTGCGCCCAGACTCAGTAACTCCCAGTGGGAAGGGCTCGGCAGGGCTGTACCTCTTCCCCAAATGTCACGGGCCTCTCCCCAGCATGGGCACCCCTCCCCCGCTTCCTACACTGTGGAGTAGCGGGCAGGTCCAGCAGAGCCCGCCCCCAGCCAGTTCACTGTCTTTGACCCTGGATGTGCCGAGGAGCAGGGGTGGCAGAAGGAGGACTTCCCTTCGTCTGAGAGACCCCCCTGAGAGTGCTTTGCCAGGTGCCTGGGGCACACCTGACCTTGATGTACGTGGGTCGTCCGTGAAGGCGAATTTCTAGGAATAGCAAGCTCGTGATCAAAGGTCCCTGGAGTTGGGAGAAACTCGTATCGGAGTATCTTGAAGGCTAGAATCCTCAAGTTACAGCCTTTAGAACAGAATTCTCAGAACAGGTGAAAGTAAAAATACCTATTATATCAATTTAAGAAGGAAAGACTATTCAGCTATAACAATACACCTGTAATTTGCATCAATCATGGATTCATGGAACCTGACCAACCAGTGCTCTCGATTAAGCAGCATGTGGCACTTGAAGTCCTCCTATTGTATGAAGAAGGAACTAATCAGGAAATAAGCCAATGTCAACGATGTGTTTCAAGCAACAACTGTGATAGGTGTTTCCAGAGTTCGGGCCCCTCAGCCCAGTCGCCTGTGCTCTGCCCCTGGGCAGTGTCCAAAAGATGAGAACCAGGGCGTGCCGGAGGCAGCCACCAATGATTCTCTCATCACTGATGTGCCTTTCTCTCCCTCCTCCTTCCTCTCTGAAGTCAATAAAAATATATTATAAAAATAATAAACAAGAACCTTAAAAAACACACAGACTGATTATGCCCACAAACTCTAATTAGTGAACAGGTCACATTTTCTTTCTCGGTGGCCCCTAGAGGAGCCACCCGCCGTGCAGTGAAAGGAAGCCCAGGCGTGGTGAGATGTGGTGGGATTTCCAGGACCGCTTGTGGGACCGCCTCAGCGTCAGCTCTTCTCGGCGTGGCAGCGCGCGGTGGGCCTCTTTGTCACAGCTTGGCCTGTGTATGGCACAGCAGCGCAGATATTGGGGACACATTAAGAGGGGCCTCCTCTAGCAAAAATGGTCAGCTGTCCAGTTTCTCTCCAGTCCCTGGAATGAATTCCCTTGAAAGTGCTTTCTGGCCCCAGGTTTTGTCTGCTGCTCTTGGGATCTGGCCATGGTGCTGACCACGCATAGGCCCTGCGTCCCTGTTTCCTGTGACTTCTGCACCTGGAGTCTGATTCCTGGGGTAAAGGACCACGTGTCTCCTCACCTGACCACTGCTCTGGAGGGAGCCTTGTGAAGGCAGCTCCGCAGAGTAAGACAGGAAGGAGGAGGGGACTGGAGCTGACGTGGGTGTCAGGATGTCAGCGAACAGCGTGTCTGGAGATGCTTACCTGGTGAATGGAGGGACTTTGCCTCACCTGTGAAGTCCCTTGTCAATCTCAAGAACTGTACCAGCCAGGGGCAATCAGGAGGGCCAAAACAGCTGTCGGCATTCAAAATAGAAAGAGGTCGATACCAAGAGTTGGTTACACTGCTGATGAGATTGCTGAGATGCAAACAGCTCGGGATGGTAAGGCCTGTCACAAATTTGCAACAGAGGAAGCTGCAGAAGGACAGGTGACGTAACCGCTGGGACTTCTGAGGGACGCTGAAACGGCAGTGGGCTTTGCAGGTGTGACTTGAAGACATGGAGGAGAGGTAACCACAGCCAGAGGCACCCCCCATGGCCGGGGAAGGTCAAGGAAAACCTTTGTTTCTAACTCTCCTCTGATGTCCTTGTAAACGCCTCCCATTGGCTGAACCAGACAGATGCACCTTCTCCTGACACAGAGGAGACCAGGATGGAATCCGAGTACAAGGAACGGCACTAACCCATCAACTTGGGACACCGGTGAGGAAGAAAATTAAAGGCTTCTAAAATGGTGGGTACAGTCCTAGCTGGTTTGGCTCAGTGGACAGAGTGTCAGCCTGCAGACTGAAATGTCCCAGGTTCGATTCCAGTCAAGGGCACATGCCCGGGTTTCGGGCTCCATCCCCAGTCAGGAGGCAGACGATCAATGTTTCTCTCTCATCATTGATGTTTCTATCTCTCTCTCCCTCTCCCTTCCTCTCCAGTATCAATAATATATATATACACACACACACATATATATATATGTATATATATATGTATGTATATATATATACATATATACATATATATATATATATTAAAATGGTGGATACATAATTTAAAAATAGATGTTTATTCAGAAAAGTTGGGGGCCTCCTGCTGAATTGAGGAAGCAGCAGGTATTGTGGCCTAGATTAGATGGGGAGCAAAGTGTAGAAGAAAGCCCTGAGCTGGGAGGGAGGGGATGGGCAGGTTCTACTCCAGTTGCTGCATGGACCAGCTATGGCCTCCCACTGCACCAGGAACAAATGCAAAGTCCCTGACCTGCCCACGTGCCCTAGCGTGGCCTGGCACTGCCTCCCCCCGAGTCCTCTTCACAGGCTGTGGCCCAGCCCTGGCACTGAGCACTCCCAGCGCGTTCTGCTCCTCTGCGGGGACGTCTGCCCTGAGCTCGTCAGCCAGCTTGCTCCTCCTTACCACTGCCCAGTGTCACCGTCTCAGTGGGGACCACCCCACCTAAAGTAGTGTCCTGAGCCGCAGATTTCTGCGTCGCGGTCACTTTGGGTTCAATCTCTGCTTATCACTTTCCACTGTTTAAATTATAAAATGATCTAGTTGGTTCTTATTTGATAAGTTTCCCCCAAAGAAAGGAGAGTTCCACAAGAGTAAGGCCAAGGTTCTCAAAGTGTGGGTCCTGAGCCAGCAGCACCAGCCTCCCCTGGGAAATTGTCGGAAGGGTGACGTCCCCGATCCCATCCCACACATGCTACGTCGGAGCCCTGGGAGCCGTGGGCCGGCTCTCGGCCCAGCCCAGGTGGTTCCTCCAAGCACAGCTCTGAGCCGCCTGCTGGACTGCCTCCCCAAAGCCGCCATGACGGGATTTGTATCAGTTCAGTGCGGTATCTTTGAATGTTCACACTTAGAGCTTGTGATGCATGATGCTGTTCCTGCCTGAGTGGTTAGAGAATAAGACAACATAAAATTGTCTTCTAGTCTGAATGTCCTGAGTAACTGAAGTGTGTGCAGCAGCTGCACGTGCTCTGGGTATTTGGGAAGGGAGATGGGCATGGACAGGAGCTGATGGGGCGACGGGGAAGGTAGGTTTGGACCTTGGTGTTGATGCAGAATTGTGGACCCAAAGGAGGCTGGCCTCACTCCCCGTCTTCCTTGGCTCACAGCTCTATTTTATTGTGTTCTTAGCATTCAGCCTTGTCAGAGACTAAGTTAGGTTTTCATTTTATTCATCGTCTGTCTTCTCCCCTTAGATGCAGGACTTTGTTGATCTTGTCTGCTCCTCCTTGTCCTGTAGGTTTCATAGCCACTGGGGATCTCTAGTAAGTTTATTGGGCACAATAAAAATATTTAAAATATCTTACATTTTTATAGCGTTTTACAATTTTTTCTCTAAGTGCTTTTACCAACTCCCACTATTTGTGTTAATAATCCTATCAGGCTAGCCTGTCAGGTCTTTAGACTACTGATTTTACAAATTGGGAAGGTAGAGCACAGAGAGGTCAGGTCATTTGCCTTAGATCACACAGCTGGTGAGTGGTGGCAGTAAGAACAGAGGCTAAGTGTCTGTTCTCAACTTTCCCTGATCTTTTGAGCCTGCCGGTGGTTTGTGGAACAGACTAGAATCTGAAGGCACAGGCCGGCTGGGTGTGGCCTCAGCTTGCCTGGGTCAGAACCAGGCGTCTCTGCCAAGGGCACAGGCAGTCAGGCCTGCCATGGCCGTCACCTGGGCAGCGTCTCTCTGGGATTAAGTCCACAGTGACTGTCCAGGCAGGAGTCACTCTGCAGTGGGAACATTTAGATGTTCACCAGCTCCCCCCAACTCCGCAGTCACCTCGAGGAGTGCTGACTGGGTCCTTTTCAATTTGGGGAAATAATTAACTCCTTGGCTTCCAACCCTGCCTACACACAATTTCATTTCCTCGAATAATTTGATCTTCCTGAACACATAATTAGTGCAGCAAGATTGGACTCTTCCAAAGAGACTGGTGTTCGATCCACTGAAGTTGGTCCTGGGAGCGGACCGCAGACCTTATGGATATAAACCAAACGCAGTGTCGTGTATTGTGGGTCACACCTCACGCCTGTGAACTACAGGTGGCCAGCTCTGAGCTTTTACTGAGACTGAACGCCAAGCCCCAAATATCTGATTCGGCTTGTTTTGAGTGCCCCGGGTTCCCGCTCAGAGGCTGGCCAAGTCAGGATGGTGCAAGATACGGTTTTTATTTAGTGCATCTCCCCAGGCTCGATTTGAACGCAGTGACGTGGGTGTGGAGGGATTTCTGATGTCCTGATGATCAATATGTCATCATACATACGCAGATGTATATGGCACATCTGTGCCAGGGACACTCAGCATTCGCACAGTTCTAGTCAGTTTGAGTTGCATGTGGCCAGGTTCTCATTACAGAGGGGGAGGAGGAAGTGATAGAAAAACTCAAAGAAGAAAAGATACAGAGTGTGTGAGTTTGTGGGTGTGTACGCATGTGTGTACGTGTGCATGTGAGTGTGCATGTGTGCATGTGTGCATGTGTATGTGTCTCTGCATGTGCGCGTGCACACACGTGTGTGAGTGTGCATATATGAATGCATGGGCGTGCATGTGTGAGTGCATGCACATTACTGTACATGTATGTGTGCATGTATATGCATTTGTGTGGCTGTGCATGTGTGTGACTGCATGCGTTCATGAGTGTGTGCATGCATGTGAGTGCATGCATGAGCGTGAGCACGAGTGTGCATGTGTGCAAATACGTACATTTATGCATGTATGTGCATGGATTTGTGTGAGAGTGTGTGCATGTGTGCATGTATGTGGGTGTCTATGTGTGCATCCATGTGTATGCATTTGAATGTGTGACTGTGTGCATGTGTGTCAGTGTGTGTGCATAAAGCCCATTTGCACGCGGAAAGGCCCGGGTCTGATACAGATCCACAGTAATTGCACCATCACTGTCCTGTTTCCTGTAAACCTCTGGAGCACAAGGTTCCCCTTCCTGGGCAGCAGCCAAGCTGGGGAGAGGGGCGTCCAGGCCGTGGCGGGCGGCCAGCACTCCCGAGTGGAGCCCAGCTCCCCTGGGGCCTGTGGGATGGCTGAGCTGGCATGCCCTGGTTCTGACCCAGCACCCTCCCCCAGCCTGGCACAGAATCCCCATCCAAAGTGGTCATGGCTGAACAAAGGTGTCTTTCTTGGGACACTACCTCGGGCCTGACTCCGGAGTGTAGCGTGGCCTCTGTGTGCTGTGGCTGGTGCGCCGGGGTGAGACCTTCCCTGAGTGGGGCTGGCAGTGGGGGGGTGTGCTCAGGAGGGAGGGGACTAGTGGGGGACCTGGATTTAAAGTAGGCTCTGTCCCTTTGGGACTGAAAGAGTGGCTCTTCCAGGAGGCACTCAGGTGCACGATCAGGCCCCTGAACGCCTGCCCCGTGAGCCCTTCTGTCCTCACCCTGTAATAACTGTGACCCGGCCCAGCTGGGCAGCTCCTGATAATCGGATCTCCACAGGCTGGTCAGGTGGGCGGGGGAGGGGAGTCAGCACTCCCAGCTGTGTGCCTTTGGGCCAGAGGTCACCCCTCCCCTGGCCTCAGTTTACTCATCTGCAAAAAAAGGCTAATACCCATTTCTTGCCGTAATGGAACAATGAGTTGTAAAGGCTGCCGCGTCTGATTCAGGCCAGCATGGGAGTTTCTGTATTGCCTCGCGGGTGAACAAGGGCTTCCCTGCCCTTGAAGGCGCGCTCTGGACATACAGTGCTCCCCTTCTCCTGTGACTTGGGTTGTGTCAGTCATTTTTCATTCGAGTGACACCTGTACCATGTCCCCTTCCCCAAGGCCCTCCCGTGGGCGGTTATTCGGGTGCGGGTCTCTTTCCTCTAGTAGCTGGGACTCTGAGAGCAGGGGCGGGTGGGCACCGTCTCTGTCCCAGGAGTCCTTGTGCCAAGCCCGATACTGCCTTACTGAGCAAATGACAAAAGGAACGGGTCCCGGTGGGTCTCGGGCAGGCTATGGGTCTCAGGGGAGACCCCCGAGGAATCGTGGGGAAGGCAGTTTCCACACAGTAGCTGCTGGGACTGTCCTTCTCGGGACCCTCACTGGTCGCCTGCTGGATTTTAACTGCTGCCTCGTCCCGATGGAGCACAGCTGTGCCTGTGAGATGGGGCCCAGCCTCATAGCTTCCCTGCCTCCTGTCTTGGCAAATTCTTCCTGCCCCCCTCCCCCAACAAGCCTAGCCTTCCCCCACTGGGCCAAGCTCACCTGAGGCCCGCTCCCGCCTCTCCCAGCCGTGGCAGGAGGGGCTCTGGCCTCCCTCCCCTCGCCTCCTGGGCCGAGCTCAGATCTCTCTGGCCCTGGTTATGGGCGCTGGGATTTTTCCAGCCACCCGAGATGAACCTTCCAGGCCCCACAGGTAGCCTTTCATCTATGACTGTTCATGTCATAAACGGTGGGAGGCTGGCCAGGGGAAGCAACAGCCCTGAGCCGTTCCAGACTTTTTCTTTACAAGAAAAGGGGAGAGAAAGGCCCTGAGATGCGTGTTTCAAAGTTTGTGTCAAGCAAATCCATTTCCCTCGGCCCGCTGTGCGGAGACCTCATGTCCGCACGCCCCACGAGGGTTGGTGGGTGCTGCGCGTGTCCAAGTGGCTTCCCCGGGGCCGACATTAGTGGTGGGAGATGCTATGGTGCTTTCATCTCTGCGGGGCAGGGGGCGGGGTCAGCTTAAACGAGGAGGGGTCGCTGGGCTGCATTGGGGTGGGAGGCCTCTGGCATTGAGAGGGGTCCCCCCTCCCCCGCTCCCATTCCTGCAGGCATTTCTTCTTATAGTGGGCAAATCGATTGGTGTGTATTGTAGGCACGGTCTGTTTTCTTGGAGAAGCGGGAGTCAGAGTCAGGCTGAGAGAGGCCAGAGCCTCGGTGACATCCAGGCAGCCTGGGACTTCCCGGGGCAGTTGGGGCACTTCTGTGCCCATAATATGGACAGGAGCCAGGTGGTGGGAACTGGGGCCTGTCTTCCCCTGGCAGCTGGGTTGTGCCATCTGCCTGCACGTTGAGAGGTGCCAGGGGCCCTCCAGCTCTCCCCCGGGAGGACCTCTCGCTGGGAATGGCCAGGACACCTGCCACTCCATGGCGACTGGTGGGTGGAGATCTTTCTGTTACGTGTGTCACTGGCTGTGGGAGAGAACACAGCAGCCCCAGCACTGACTCCTCCGTGTCGAATGACCAGTGCTTGCTGCCCAGTGCCGAGCCTGGAAGGGTGGGCCAGGCGGTCAGGAGGGCCTAGATAGGGCCCCTGGAGGCACACAGTGGCCCACAGCGGTGCCCACTCGTGTCTGCGGCTGCCTTCGCGAGATGACAGCGAAGTCGGCAGCTGCAATGGAGACCGTGGGCCTGAGAGAGTAAAACCGTTGCTCTGCTGTTTACAGAGAAGGCCGCACCCACTCGTCTAGAGTGTGACGTGATTCCTGGAGGGCAAGGGGGGCTGGGCAGAGAGAGGTGAGGTGGGGCGGCGAGAGGAGGCCGCAGAGGGAGAAATGTACCCCAAAACAACAGCACTGGCAGAGCACCAACCCGAGCCTCGTCCTCTCTCCACCCCCTCCCTCCCTGCCCCCTCCTCCTGCCCCTCCCAGCCTTCCTCTTCCCACCTTCCCATCCTGAGAACCAGTGTTCTCACCCGTCTCTTCTTCGGGAGGCGAAGAGAATGCGTGAGCTGCCACCTGTGGTCTCCCCAGAGAAAAGGGAGCGTCTCTCCCACACGGGCCCCCAGACCCTAGAAGCAGCCCCCCAGAGAGCGTGAGGTCAGGGAAGAGCGTGCCCTGTGCTGGGGGCTCATTCTTTCAGAAGTTCCCGTGTGTCACTCACTGCTTCAGGAGTTGAAGGGATTCCCAGAAATGTGAGTAATGCAGTTGTCTGTCCATCCTCAGTTAGCTGTGCACACGGGTGATCTCCTGCAGGTCCTGGGGGTCCTCTCTCCAGGTCTAGATTGAGCAGTGACACCTACACAGTAGTGACAGCAGACTGGCATTTATTTTACGCCAAGCAGCATTCTGCGTGCCTTACCTGTCAGCCCACTGAATCCTCTCAACACCCCAAAGAAGGAGGTTCTCTTACACCCGGTTTTGCAGTAAGGGAACGGAGTTGTAGAGTGCTAAGCCACTCACCACCGAGGTCCCGGCAAGGACACACACGGGGAGGACCGTCTCGCTGAGGGTGCCACTCAGCCCTGCCTGGGGCCGCCCCATCGGCGCACCGAGCACCAGCGTGGCACTCCTGCGTAAGCCTCGGAGGCGTGGGCCGAGCGCCTCTTAGGTAATCGGGGCTCCAGTCAATGGCTGCGAGAGACACCCCCTTTCTACTATTTTCAGGCAAAAGTGACGATGAAGACAGTCTCTGCAAGGCCGCCCACGGGGCAGGGAAAGGAGCCGCCGAGGACGGCAAGGACCATAAGCGCCCCAAACGGCCCCGGACCATCCTGACCACCCAGCAGAGGAGGGCGTTCAAGGCCTCGTTTGAGGTGTCGTCCAAGCCGTGCAGAAAGGTACAGGGGGGAAGAGGAGGGAAGGGCCACGCCCACTTTTGCGTGGTCGCCCCACTCCTCTGGCGTGGTCACGGGCACCTGGGGTCAGGGCGGCGGGAGGCTGCTCCGTTTGTGCAGTGGCCTTGAGCCTGGTGGGGGACTCCAGGGTCTGAGGCTGTGGCTAGGCCTCTAGCAGAACCACCTGAGCTTTTGTGTGAGTGTGCCACTCCGCTGGCCTCATGTTCACACCTGTCACTCTGGGAGATCAATGGGAATAACACGGTGCCACTTGGGGTGACCACGGTGCTGTGACTGAGAGCCACACTGCAGGGCTGGTGGTCTGCTCTGGTTTTGCTCCCATTTGTTCCTCTTGGGGAGGTGACCTGGGGAGTTGTCTGTGTGTCATTTCCTTGGCTTTGCTGTTGAATGGCATTCTGCCATCCGGATGGGCCATCGTTCGTTCGTTCACTCACCTGTCGATGGGTGTTTGGGTTGTTTCCAATTTGGGCCTGTTATGGATCAGGCTGCTGTGAATTTTCATGAAAAACAAAAAACAGAACACAGCAGAGGTTGAATGAGAGAGACACATAACTTCTCTCAGGCGTCACGGTCTGGAGGTGACAGTCCTCGGCTGCTGGGCCGCCCTGCTGGCCATTGCGTGGCCGGGGGCTATTTGGTTCTCACCATTGCTTGCAGCCACCGTGATGGAGAAAGAGGAAGTGGAGGGCAGGAAGCTGCCTCTTTAAGGACAAACCCAGGATTCTTTGCATCCCTTTCATTCATATGTTTTGGCCAAAATGTAATCCTGGGACTGCCTCCTGCAGGGAGGCTGGAGTGAGTCTGCCTGGCCGACCATGTGCTGCGCTGAAGCTGGGGATTCGGGTGCTAATAGGAGGCGGGAAGGTGGGTGTTGGGGACACTAGTCTCTGCCACAGAGCTCTGGCCTGTTTATTGAGCACCTGCTGTTTGCTGGCTGCCTGTCACATGCTGGTCACTGGGACTTATGTGATGCAAATAAGAAAGCCCTCATTGAAATTCATGGAGGAAACACATGAACACTTTAGCATTGTTTTTCCTACATCCGTATCTGTGTCAGTCATGGTTTGCTGCCGTAACAAACACCACCTCCGTGGTTTCCAGCCCTCAGTGGTTTCCTGCCCCTGGGCAGGGCATGGCTGCAGCCCATGGGGCTCAGGTCCCGCCGTCACCAGCCTCTCCTCCGAGGGTCGGGCTGACGGAGAGCGGCACCTGACGCTGTTCTCGCGAAGATGGCAGAAGGCCAGAGGCTACGTCACCCGGCAAGCCCAGGGAAGCCCTCCTGGATTTCACTCCCACTCCCACGCACCCACCTTCCACGCCAACGGCCAGCCTTGGCCAGGCCCCACTGAGCGAGTGCGGGGGAAGCCGGGGAGGAGCAACACTGGAGCCCGCCATGCCTGGCCTTGGAGAGATTCACCACAGAGCGCTCAGCGCTTCTCGCTGGGCTCCGGGCGGTTCTGGGGGAAAGTGAAATGGCCTGCAGTTGGCTCGCCCGGGACAAATGACCACCCTCGTGGTGCTTGTGTGCGTGCACTGAATGCCCACCCCCGCGTGGCCTGTGCCCAGCGGGTCCCAGCAGCCTCCAGCCCCAGCAGCAGACACGTGCGCACATGACTGCACCCGGAGAGAGGGCCACGTGGCCAGGGCAGAGGGGCGGCCGGGAAAGGCCCCCTGTGTCTGGGAATCAGGCCGGGCTTTGCAGAAGAGGGAGCTCTTGGGCTGGGCCTCTGAAGGGCGGAGAGGGTCTCCATGGTGGAGGTGGGTCCCTGGGCACAGCTGTGTTCAGAAGGCTGTGCTGTACACTGGTCTGATCACCCCACTTGTAGCTGTGGGGCCGATGAGGGGAGTCCTTCCCAAGGCCTCCTGGCCACCCTGCTGATGTGCTCACTCAGGGAGCTCCTCCCGAATCCAACCAGCAGGCCGTGCCGCTCCGGCCCCTCGACGTGCGTCTGCACAGAGGGCAGATAGTTAAACGCAGCTCTTCATTGTGGGGGTCCCCATCGCCCCGCTCTGCAGGGCCCCAGGGCGTGTGCCTGCCCCAGAGGAATCTGGAAGGCCCGCCTCAGTCTTTTTGGGCCAGGTTCACGTGGGGTAACTGAATATGAGTGTTCGTGAAACACCTAGTCACCCAGAGCTATGGGGGACAGAACCGAAAACTTAGGTCAGTGAATTAGGACAGGAGAAGAGGGCAAGCGAGAACCACTTGTGTTTTGCTTGGTGGCCTTCACCCCGAGTTCTCCTTGAGTGGGTCAGTGCGGATGCGTGGTGGTCGGCTGGGCACGTTTTGCGAAGGTCCGAGAGCCATCTGAAGGCCTGCTTTCCAGAGTCGGAGACGCCCCAAAGACCTCTTGTTCACCTCTAAGTGGACACTTATTCCTCCCTGTTTGCCTGGGGAGACCCTCCCTGTTCTCGTGCTTCGATCTGGCTGCACGTTGGGCAGTGCCAGCTCCGGTACCAGACCCCTCAGGCCGCCCGCGCTCTGCATAGACTTCCCACCTTTCCCCAGACACCATGCTTCATGTTTCTAACGCTCTGTTTTTTCCAGGTGAGGGAGACGCTGGCTGCAGAGACAGGGCTGAGCGTCCGTGTGGTCCAGGTGTGGTTCCAGAACCAGCGAGCCAAGGTAGCCGGCGCCTCAGCCTGCCTGTTGGGGGGGGATTCCTGGGATGGGAGAGGGGGACCGTGTCCTGGCCGACAGCGTTCCGACCAGCTCATTCATGGAGCGTTCCCTCGACTTCGAGATTCTCTCTCAACAGTCATCTCAGGCCCAGCCGCGTGCGGCTGCGGAGTGATTGGCATTTGTCCTGGTGAAATGGCCTTTGTTTTCCTAGTGGCCATGACTGTGGGCCTGGCCAGCCATGTGCGTGTGTGCGTGAATAAGTGTCTTCCTGTGCCTTTTGGGAAAAGCAGGTTCTTTAAGTCACATTAGTTTAACCCAGACCCAAAGTTCCTTTCAAATGTCAGAGAGAAACCTACAGGGCACATGTTCTACCTCGACATGATGGCCTATGGACGCCTTCCCGCCTCTCCCAGGGCAACAGCCCCCCCCCTCCCCCCCCCCCCCCCCCCCCCCCCCCCCCCCCCCCGCCGCCCAGTGCAGGCCACGTCTTCATAGTGCCGTCTGCATTCTCCTGGGCAGGCCTTTACTATAAATGTTTTTATTGATTTGAGAGAGAGAGGAGGAAGGGAGGATAGAGATAGAAACATCATCAACCAGCCACCTCCTACAGCCACCAGGGATCAGGCCTGCAACCTGGGCATGTGCAATGACCAGGAATCGAACCTGTGACCTCTTGGTGCATGGGTTGACGCTTAATCACTGAGCCACACTGGCCGGGCACACAGTCTTTTACTTTAGACCTGAATTCATGTGTCCTGTGGCCCATTGCTTGAGAGCCCTGAGCGTCAGCGGGTGACGAATTACAGCTCGCTATCTGACATAACGGTTTAAGGAGCATGTGCCTCCCTGAATTTCTCGGAGCACGCCATTAGGGTCCCTTCCATGGTCCTTCCCGTGGAAGGATTTCATGGCTCGGGTGTGAAGGGCCGGCAGCCTGTGGAGTCATGTGGCACGGAGCACATGTGGAGCTCTGGGAAATCTTGTAGTAGAGAATTATTTTGTAACCTAGTGTCTCCATGCACACACTCCAGGTGGATATTAGTATCTCATGGAACCCTCACGGTTCACGGAACATAGTTTGAGAAACACTGGGTCACAGTGTTCCTTCAGGAGGTGTGTGCCCTCATGGTCTTTGGGGGTGAGCTCCTTACCTGGAGGCCTGACCCTCCCAGTGGGTCTGCAGACCCGAGGGCCAGCAGGTCGGGGAGTGATGCGGACAGCCTCTGGGCTCACCCCAGCTCACACCCTGTGGGCAGCCCCTGCCAGGCTGCAGGCCCCCTCCCCACACGCAGACCTCATGTAAAACTCGCAACATCAGCAGCAAGTTTTGTTGTGGGGAGGGACTCGCTGCTCTGCTGAGACACCATTGCTGCCCGGCCGCTGCCATTCCACCACGGCAAAGCACCGACGCCTAACTCCAGGCGCTGCTCCTCAAACGTGGCTCCGTGCGAGTCACCTCTGGGGGCGTGTTCCTGCCCTTGCATGCGGCCCGTCCACGAGGCCTGAGTCCCTGCAGGTGCCCTGCCGTCTAACTGGGGTTCTCTCCGCATCAGATGAAGAAGCTGGCCCGGCGGCAGCAGCAGCAGCAGGACCAGCAGAACACGCAGCGGCTGAGCTCGGGTAAGGGCCCTAACGCCGTCCACGCCGGGGCCGGACTCCCCTGCCCCAGCCTCCAGCTGCCCAGCTTCCTGGACGGCCCCTGTGGGCTCCCAGATGCCCTGGCCTCGCCGTGTGGGTGGGGTCTTGCATGGGAACTGAGCCCGAGGAGCTGTGACCGGTCGGCACCGCTGCAGCCTGGACCTGCCTGCGGGAGGTGGCGCTAGGCTTGCCCAAACCCCTGCCCTGGCCCTGCCCAGTGTCGGGACCGTGAGGACGGCCTGCAGCACCTCGTCCTCCCAGTCCTCCATCCTCCAGGCAGATCAGCCCCATGGAAGCGCGGCTGTGACTCCGCCTTTGCCAAAATTACGTAAAAGTGGGGAGATGATGACAGTAAACGAATAATTGCCTGCTTTGCGGAGCAAGTTTCTAGTTCACAGCCCGGTTCCCACCTGCTGGCCTGATGCTCACAGCAGCCACCCCAAGGCCAGCGGCGACGGTACTAAAGGGTCCACAGGGCTGACCGAGGCCCCACGTGAGGAAGGGGCCCATCGGGGACCGAGACCCCTCTCTCTGATTCGAAGTTCCTGCATGAACCTCATTTTTTTAAACTATATTTTTAATTGATTTCAGAGAGGAAGGGTGAGGGAGAGAGAGATAGAAACATCAATGATGAGAGAGAATCATTGATTGGCTGCCTTCTGCACGGGGACTGAGCCCGCAACCCAGGCATGTGCCCGAACCGGGAATCGAACCCTGACCTCCTGGTTCATAGGTCAATGCTCAGCCACTGAGCCACACGGCCGGGCTGAACCTCATTTTTAAATGAGGACTGGGGAGGGAGTGGAGGACAGGTTTGGGAGTCTTCAAGGAAGCTCAAAGCACTAAATCAAGAATAACGATTTTAGAACAACGTCACTGTTGAAGCGATATGGCCCAACTCAGCCATCCGTTCGGCAGATCCCCAAATGGTCTGCGTGCTCCTAAGACAGGTTCTCACACTGCCCGTCACCTGCACGTGGGCCACCTGCACGTGGGCCACCTGCATCGGTACAGCACAGACTGTGGCTGCTAAGATCCGGGGCGGGGCCTGGGAACCTGCATGTTTAACAGCTCCCGCTGCTGCTGGTCTGCGGCCACACTCGGAAGGCGTGGGGCGGGGTTCCGGTTCTCAGGCCCCAAGCAACGCTCCTTGTCCCTGGGCGGACCCGGCCTTGCCTTGTACTGGGCTCAGCCCAGGACGCCACTTGGCGGCCCAGAGTTCCCTAGCTCTGCACCGCGGCTCTCAGGAAGGGTCAGGAAACCGGCAGGTGCTGGGGAGGTGGGGCACACCTGACGCCCACGCAGCTCCACGCTGTGCTGCTGGCGCTGGGACAGCCCCGCCTCCACGTGCTCAGGCTGTGCGGGCCTGGGGTGGGGGTCGGGGGTAATGAAGCCTGAGGGCCCTAGTGTTCAGGACCCTGGGAAGGTCAGAGGGTCGCAGACATGAGGGCTTTAGGGGGCCTGGCAAGTGGACTCCACATGGACCGCCAGGCCCAGGGGAGAAGAACTGAAGCTCCTGTGCTGACCTGGGGGACGTCTAGGCAGCACTCAGGGCCCTAAGGCAGGCTCTGGAGCTCACGGGGCCGTGTCCAGGACCCACAGCGGGCGTGCAGGTGGCTGGGCTGCGTCGTCCTGTCTCACAGGGTTCTGCGCTCAGACGGCAGCTTGCCATCCCAAAGCACATGCACATGGTCTCACGGGACCTTCATATCAGCCCAGCGAGGTCGCCGGCCAGTGTCACGACCCCGCCTGACTTAGGGGCTCCTGTGGGTGATGCTGGAAGGGTCTTTAGAGGTGCCCCCTCCAGGGCTGTGCACCTGAGTGGACCCTCAGATGCCTTTGTTTCAATGGCATGGTTCAGGACGCTCTCCAAGGGACCTCTGATGCCCTTGTAAGGCACAGGCTGGGACCTGCCAGTCAGTTCACGTCTGTCCCCTTGGTGAATGGGAAACCCGGACCCAGGAAGTAAGAAATGACGTAGCCGTGGTCACACAGCTTGTGTGGTCACACCCTCCTGGACGAGATGCTCGTCCCCTGGTGGCCACAGCCTGCAGTCCCCTTGGTCACTGAATAGGCTGACCCAGGTGTGACCCCGAGGCTAGGTCTTACAGGATGTGGCGGTTTCTGCTCCCTGCTCTGGAATCACCAGCTCTGGGGAAGCCAGCTGCCGCATTGTGAGGCCACGTAAGCAGCCCTGTGCAGTCCACGGGGTCGGGCTACGGGGGTTCCCAGGGCCAGCCCAGACTCCCTGTGCTGCCCCGCCTGCCCTTCCCTCTCTTCTCTGTCTGGAGCCACAGCAAAGGCCAGTGCCGGGCGGGGCACTGGAATGGGGCCGTGATGTTCGGAAGATGCTGTGTCCCCCTGCCCAGCGGGAGATGCGGGCTGCATGTGAGTGACCTGGCTTCTTTGTCCCACAGCTCAGACGAACGGCGGCGGGAGCACTGGGCTGGAAGGCATCATGAGCCCCTACACGGCCCTGCCCACCCCGCAGCAGCTGCTGGCCATGGAGCAGGGTGTGTACAGCGCGGACCCCTTCCGGCAGGGCCTCACCCCGCCCCAGATGCCTGGAGACCACATGCACCCCTATGGTAAGAGGCCTCAGCGGGTGGGGGGGCCCACGCTGCCGCCTCAGCCCCGCCCCTCAGTAAGTGAGGAAACAGGACCTACCTGCGGTCACAGGTGCACATGGTCCCGCCTCCAGGATGACCCTCCTCAATGCTCACCTTTGGTTTAATGATATTTTCCAAGGAAGCACTCAGTCCAACTGCCCCCAGCCCCACCCTCCGAGTGGCCCCTGCTGGCCCACAGGCCGCCACCCCACAGGGGCCATCACAACTTGCTAGCTTGCGTTTCTTTCCTGCCCAAACACATCCGCCCGTTCCCAGCTGCTCCCTGAAGCTGCAAGCCCAACGAGGCCCAGGAAATACTGCTGGGTCCCCATGCAGGGGCCACGACAGAACGCCCGGCACTCAGCTCACCAGCGCTGTCTCCGTTCATTCCCCCTCAGCGCCGCTTAGTCGTCAGTTTTAAGTAGGAGGTGGTGCTTCCTGCCTGCGTGGTTGAACGTCCCGTCCTTCCTCCCTGAGCGGGACCGGCGCGTCTGTCAGCCCTTCAGCATGATCTAGGCAGGAGGCCCGAGGACAGCGAACTTTCACGGGAAGGAAATGGATAAAAGCAGAGAAAACGCTGTTCTCATTGGACCACATGGACACCTGTTCGCTTCTCCTGGAATTCCTGAAGTAGAAGCTGACCTGTGACGTGAAAGGAACCCCAATTCCCATGCCCACCCACCAGCACTGGGGTTTAAATGCTGGTGTGTGGAGAGCTGAGCCCCTGTACTCGCCAGTGGCTGGGCGAGCTCTGGCTGGATGGCTGGAGTTGGACCTCAGGGCCAGATACCGGGCAGCAGTTTATCCGAGGTCAGCGGCCTGGGCAGCAGCCACCTGCCGGTGAGATCTGCACACGGAGCCCCGAGAGCTGAGAACAAAGTCTGATTGGCAAGCCTTCAAAACAGAGCATCTGAGACATGCCGCAGCTCACACGTGTGGTCAAACAAGTTCTTGTTTGCTTTTATTTTAAAAGACCCCCCTACTCTTCACGTAGGCCCTGTCTGCCCTCAATGCGTCCGATAAACCCCAGTTCAGGCCGGGCCCTCTGCGGTCCTCGCTGACCCACCGCGATCGTGGCGTTGGCTTCCGTAGGGGACACGTGCAGCCTCTGTATCCGTCGTCACTCCACGGCTGTGGAAAACAGGGCAAATGCCTTTTTGCAGATTCTTAAATTTCCAGTCCTAGGGGTCTTATTACAGACAGGCCCCATGAGGAACCCTTTAGTAAAATGAATCATTAAAGCCGCGTGACAAGCCCAGTAAACTGGTTTTCCCTGTCCCGTTGACTTGGAGTGAAGGTGAAGGGCATGCACCTCTGGTTGTCACGTGGCCTCCAGCCGTCCCGTCGGGGGTCACCTTCCGCTTGTCTGCATACAGATGCGGGAGGCAAAGGTGCCCGTGCACCTGAGTGCGCGGTCACGGAGGGGAGGTGATTGACTGTCTGCTCTCTGTTTTGCCTGCGCTCAGCTTGGTGTTTTGGCGTGTTTTCAGTTGTTGCACTTCAGACTTGAGCCCTGGGAGACTAGAGGCCTGTGGACAGGGACTCGTGTAGCCTCCCCTCGGCACCCCCACCCCAGAATGCTGGATGCTGGTGCGTTTCTCAGCACCCAGGTGAGTCCCTGCTTTCAGACCCTCATGCCTGTGTTTCATCTTCATTTCAGGTGCCGAGCCCCTTTTCCACGACCTGGATAGTGACGACACCTCCCTCAGTAACCTGGGTGACTGTTTCCTAGCAACCTCGGAAGCCGGGCCCCTGCAGTCCAGAGTGGGGAACCCCATTGACCACCTGTACTCCATGCAGAATTCTTACTTCACCTCTTGAGCCTCCCCCAGAGCTCGGTGGCTGGGCTCCGTATGAAACACCACACGTGGGAGGGCCGCTGGCTGCAGGGCCGGAGGCCAGGATGAGGCGGCGGGGGAGGGTGTCTTGTCGGAGATGCTGCCGAATGGGGTGGTTGGCATTTCCAAAGACTGGATGCATAACAGATCGCATAGTTTAATGTTTCTAATAAGAGTCTTAGCGTTAGGTTTGCAGGCGTGTTTGTCGCTAAGGACAGGGATGTTTAATGTAGACATTGTCATGCAGGCTAGATAGTAGAGATCCTAACAGCTTCCCACCTCCTGGGGAAGCGCTTGTCAAGAGGTGCATATGTCTCTTCATCCGTACAACCCGCAGCCAGGCGGGCGGGCAGGCAGGTGTGTGTGAGTGCCCTTTCACACGTCATCTGCAGAGTCTATGCCCGTGATGGCAGACACCCTGGGCAGCAGAGGTGTGGTTATTTTCAGTGTGAGCTCTATTTAAGGAAATGCTTGATGAACTTAAGTTATAAATGAGAGGAATTACTTTTATAAACTTTATTTCTCGTTGGAAGAGACCTGTGGCGAGCAGGGAGGGCTGCTCCCGCGGCCCCCAGCTCCGGGCTCTGTCGTCAGCGCCCCGGGGTGTGGGCAGCGGCTCGGCCTGGCCCGCAGGTCCTCTCCTGGGTTTGGCCCTCTCTGGGGCCAAACTTTCCAGAACAGTTCCTGGTTATGTTCCTGGAAAGGGTGAACCCCGGTCCTTGTTTCTTCAAAATTGTGACGTATGGTTGTTGGTGGCGCCAGGCAGTCCGTTCTGCTCTTGATGGGCATCGTTTGCAGGTGGGGGTGAGGCCGATAGTCCGTACCTACCTTATGGGGGACCCAAGGCCTGATCACCCTCAGGACACATGAGCAGGGCTGACATGAGTATCTGAGGTTTGTTTAAAGCACAACCAGACCCGTCCCGGGACGAAGGCGGACCCTGGGGCTGCAGAGTCGGGGGCTCCTGTGCCCTGAGGGCCACGGTGCCCGGAGCCCCTTCTGGGAAGCCAGGCTCAGACACCAGGCAGGACAGCGGGGGCACCAGAGTCCCGGGGAGGGGGCTGTGGCTGCGGGGCACAGGAGGGTGTCGTGGAGTTCCAGATGAGGGGCAGGCCGCAGCTAAGAAGGGTTTCTACCGTTTTAAAGGTTGTTAAAAAACAATAGTAAAAGGGAAGGAGACCACCACGGAGTGTACGTGGCCCGGAAAGGCTGAAATATTGTCTGTACTTTTCACGTGACGTGTGCTGGCCTGTCCTGGGCTCTGTTCCTGGGGCTCACGGGGTCCAGGTGGAAGCCAGGGCCCCCCCTTAGGCTCACTTTGCTGACCTGACCCGGAGGACCCCGCTGTCATCACACACAGGGTCAGCTGCCCGCCGTCCTCCGGGTGCTGCTAAGATGGGCTGCTTCTGTGCCGGAGAAAGGAGCGAGGTGCCGGGGAAGGGGGGCAGCTGGGCTCTGCGAGGTTCGGTACAGGCCCGGCCGCCTCCTGGGACAACGCCACTCATCACAGCCTTGGACCCAGCGCTCGCCCATCACTCGGAGCCAGGCCGGAGGGAGCACGCCCGGGCAGTAGCGTCGTGGTCATGTGATATTTGTGCTCTAGTTAATAATTTATGCAACAAGCCTCAGCCAGCCTGGCGAGCGGACAGCAGGCGGCGCGGTGGGACCGCAGGCCTCGGGGGGAAGGTCCCCTGGACAAGGTAGCAGGTCCCATGTGAGTGAACCGAATAGAGGCCCTGTTCCACTCCTTCACCTTGCAAACCAAGATGAAATTAAAAACCTCTTACAAACGAGCTGCTGTTTATTTGGGGCGTGGGTGGGGGTTGGGGGTGGGGGTGGGGACCAGGGGGCTGGTGTGTTGTCAACAGGGATGTGGGGCGGAGCTGATGGCGAGCTTCCCATGAAGGGAAAGGGTGACTCCCGAAAAACAGAGAGAAAGGGGGCCCCCCTCCTGCTGAGATGGAGCCAGCGTCCCCCCAGGAGGAGGGCCTGCACGTCCCGCCCTCAGTCAGGGTCTCAGAGGCAGAGGCTGTGAGGGGCAGATGTGTTCCTTCATTTTATAGATGAGAAGCCTGTAGGTCGGGGACACTCGGCCAGGTCTCAGCGGTCTCATTTGTCTGACTTCCGAGGGCAGGTGTGGGGCGTCGAGCGAACACCTGCCCAGGTGCGGCTGCGAGGGCACAGAGAAGGCACGCTGCCTTTCCCGCCCACGGGGAGCTTGCGATGGATGACAGTAAAGGACGCGCAGGAACTCCCCTGTAGGCCAGCGTCCGCTGCTGGCATAGGTACCGTGTGCTCCGGGCTTCCCCGGGAAGAGGGCCTGGCTGAGCCTTCAGAGCGG
Source organism: Ia io (assembly GCA_025583905.1). Taxonomy (NCBI): domain Eukaryota; kingdom Metazoa; phylum Chordata; class Mammalia; order Chiroptera; family Vespertilionidae; genus Ia; species Ia io. Next base: position 2,253,171 of record JAJQQW010000022.1, on the reverse strand, counting down.
GCGGGACTGATGCTCGGAGAGGAGGGAGGGCCTCCAAACAGCAGGACCAGCGCGGGCAGGGCCCTGAGGACGGGAGGCCAGCCGCACGGCCAGTGCGCGGGGCCCGCTGGTGGGAGGGGAGCGCTGCCCCGTGGTGCGTCTGAGGCTTCGAATGGGGCTGATGGTGAAGGTGCTGGTGACAGGGGTGTCCCCACTGATTGCTGAAGAGACAGGTATGGCCAGGGCTGCTCGTCGTTCCCTTAGTTCTATTCTCTTCTCAAATGATACCATCCAGGTTTGTGGTCGAGGTCACTCGGAATAAAGCCTCTGTCCCTCAAAGGCCAGCTCAGCTGAGCCGCTCCTCCGACCATGCCACGCGCAGTGGGGCACCAGGAGCGTCACGGGCAGCGTCACGACGGGCAGCGCCTCGGTGCCATGTCCTCCTGGCTGGAGCGCAGGTGCAATAGCTGGAGGGGAGCAGCTATCTTAGACCGGGAGGTGAACTTGTGAACGGAGGGCACACGTCGCGGGACAAGGCAGGAGGAGCCCGGATTCCTGAGGATTCCTGGGAGCCACGCTGCGTTCCCGCCCTGACTATCCAGGTCCTAACTCTTTTGAGAGAAATAAACTTGTGTTTTAAAGCTGCTGCTGTGTGTTTATGTGACTCACAGCAGACTGGATCCTGACACACAAGGCTGGCGGGTTAGGGAGAAACCCAAGCCCCACAGACCACGAAGGTAAATAGTGACAGGTGCAGACAGCGCGCTCATGGGCGGGAGCCGATGGGGGCAGGACACACAGGGTGGGAGGGTCCATGACTCTAGGACATGTGGATGGTCTGAGGCCACAGGTGCTTGAGCTGGGCCTCTCACCCCTCAGAGAAGGGGCCGTGTGAGCTGTGCTGGGCCGCCGCGGTTGGACTCGTGGCCCTGGTTCTCTGGCTGTTCTCAGAGCCGCACCAGGAGCGCGAGGCCCCTCCCTCCGCTTCCTCCGGTCAAGCCAGGAATCTCTGTTGAATCTGGGGAGAAGCTTTTCCTCCTTATGCTTCTGATGGCCTTTGGCCTGTACCCTGAACCCTCACGCTTCGGCCTCCAGTTCTCCCATGACAAATAAAATAAAGAACAGTGCAGTGCAGGCGCTCTCCAGCCACTGCATTCTGGAAACAGTCACCTTTCCCCAGAGGACAGGCCTTCCGGTGAGAAGAGGATGTGGACACAAGGTGGGGATGCGCCGGGGCCTCGACAAAGGTGGGTGCGGCTTCCCAGGGGCCAAGTGGAGGGCATGGGGGTGGCGTCCTGGGGAGGTGATGTTTACGCTGGGCCTTGGGAGGTGGGAGCACAGTCCAGAAAGAAGGAATATTAGAGGAGGAGCAGGGGATGATGTGTTGTGGCCAGAACGTCGGAGCGTAGGGAGCAGGGGTGCAGGGTGTGGAGTGGCAACACAGGCTGTGAAATCAGACGGGGGGCTAGGGGGCCGGGGGGCCGGGAGGGTCTCACAGGCCTGCAAAACTGTGCTTACCCACTGGGGGCAGCAGTGGTTCATTCCACAAACCTGTCCCGAGCATCACCGAGTGGGAGGCATGCTTGGGGGTGTGATCAAGACAAGGACACGCATGGCCGGAGTGGCTCAGTGGTTGAGTGTCGACCTATGAAGCAGGAGATCATAGTTCCATTCCTGCTCAGGGCACGTGCCCGGATTGCGGGCTTGGTCCTCAGTAGGGGGCGTGCAGGAGGCAGCCGATCCATGATACTCTCTCATCATTGATGTTTCTGTCTCCCTCTCATTCTCCCTTCCTCTCTGAAATCAATAAAAATATATTTTTAAAAAGATAAGGACACAGCTTCCATCCTTACAAAGTTTAAGGTAAGTATAGACTCCAGCAAGTCAGGACTCGGACGACCAGACCCCCAAGAGTCAGATGTTGAACCCCTGGGGTACGGATTAGACTTGTCACTTTTCGCCTGGACATCGGCCAGTGGGAGACGGATGCAGTTTAGATGGAAACAGATCAGTCCTCTGGGACAGGAAACCAGCGTGGCCTCACGTGCCACTTCATTCCGCCGCTTCCTGCCGCCCCTCAGACCCCCCTCTCCCCCTCAGGAGCTGGGGCTAAGGCGCCAGGGGTGGAAGTGCAGGTGAGTGGCTGCCTGAGCCAGGTGGCACTCCCTGTGGTCACTTGGTGGCCTGGCTAAGGGGAGGGTGAGGTGGGCACTAACATGGGGCGTCAGTTGGTGGCAGAAGTCACAGGACTTGGTCACTAGTCAGGGAAGAAGAGGAGGGGAGTTAGAGATTTTGGGCTCAAGGAACTGGGCACACGGTGATGCCTTTAAAACTAGGGAACCTGAGCAAACCTGCCACGTCCAGCCCTCTGTCCCGGGAGATCCCCTCCGACAAATGCAAACATAGAATCTGGCAATGAGGTTGAACCTGCCCTTGTGGGACCTCAGGGCTGTGTCTGGGATGCAGTCTGCCCGGGTGAGCACTCGGGGGGCTGTGGGGAGGCTGCTGATAGGTGAGCACTTGGGGGGCTGTGGGAGGCTGCTGGCTGGTGAGCACTCAGAGCGGAGGGGGCTGCGGGGAGGCTGCTGGCCTGTGAGCACTCAGGGGTCGGGGGGAGGCTGCTGGACGGTGAGCACTCGGGGGGCTGTGGGGAGGCTGCTGGCTGGTGAGCACTTGGGGGGCTGTGGGGAGGCTGCTGGCCTGTGAGCACTCAGGGGTGGGGGAGGCTGCTGGACGGTGGGGAGGCTGCTGGACGGTGAGCACTCGGGGGGCTGTGGGGAGGCTGCTGGCTGGTGAGCACTTGGGGGGCTGTGGGGAGGCTGCTGGCCGGTGAGCACTCAGGGGTGGGGGAGGGCTGTGGGGAGGCTGCTGGCTGGTGAGCATGGGGGGAGAGGGGGCTGCGGGCAGGCTGCTCAGTGCCCCCGTTGCTGCTGGACTGCTGTGGACTCCGGCCTGGCAGGGAGGTGCAGGGCTCAGAGGAGGGGTCTTTGAGGAACTTTGCCAGAAAATGAAGGTCTCAGGTGCGGGAGGGCGCGGAGAGGAGAAAGGAGGGATTGGGATTGACCTTCTGTAGGGACGGGGACATTCCATCAACAGCCCCTCTTTGTCCTCAGATCTCGCCCGATGGCCTCAGATTTGCCAGGAGATCACGTTTCAGGCAGGATTTCCCTGATGTTATCAGCAGAGGGCAAGGGCCAGTCCTGAATGATGCCATGTCAATGACCTCGCTCTGCAAAGGCGGGCAGGGAGCGTGGCTTGGAGTTAAACAGCGGGGTTTCTGGGCAAGAGAAGCGTCAGCGTGGACAGGGGGACGGGGCCCAGCCTGCTGATCTGACCCTGGAGGGGACAGGCGCAGGGAGGTGCTCTCCATAGACACACATGCTGCCGTTTAAATCACTGGCCACGGCAGGACGTCGGAAGCAATGCATGACATTAATTTAATAATACATTTTATAAACCCAGCATATCCCAAATTTTATTGTTCAGCATGTCCCGCTGGCTGCATTTCAAGGGCTCAGCAGCCACGTGCCATGGGGTCTGCTTCATCAGAATCCAGAGAACGTGGGCTCAACACGAGTTTCAAACACGGACGGGGGAGAGGCAGGAGGAGGCTGGTTCTGAGCTAGAGGAATCTGGGTGGTGGCTGCATTGCAGCGGAAACTTACTTGCCTTTGGCTGCGTGAGTCTGGTCAAGGGTGCCGGGGGGTGAACCCTCTTCCTTTCTTTCTTTTTAAAAAATATATTTTTATTGATTTCAGAGAAGAAGGGAGAGGGAGAGAGAGATAGAAACATCAATGATGAGAATCACTGATGGGCTGCCTCTTGCACGATCGAGTATCAAGCCACAACCCGGGCCTGTGCCCTGACTGGGAATCGAACTGTGACCTCCAGGTTCACAGGTCGATGCTCAACCACTGAGCCATGCTGGCTGGGCTCCTCTTTCTTTCTTCCATTAGCTCCCTCTTTTCCTCTCTCTACCTCCATTTACCCCGATACTCACCAGACAGGAAATACCGAAGGAACCAGAGAGCAAGGGCGCGTCAGGCCTGCATGGCCAGGGGAGGGATCGTGACCGCTGGCTGTTGAATTGGCCACTCCAGCCTGCACACAGTGTGTCCTGCGCTTCATTACCAGAGGAGCTGACTGTAACTGTGATTCACTGAAAATTGCTTGTCCCTTGGCCTGTTTATGGCCCAGGATCAAGGCAACACGGCTGCTGAGCGAGGCGGACAGGCCCTGGAGGCCCGAAACCTGGGAGGCAGGGGAGAGGCAAGCCTGCAGGTGAGCAGTGTGTCCTGCTGGACAGACTCTCCAGCACCCAGCACAGCGCCTGGAAGATAACAGATGCTGGGGAACTATTTGCTGAGTGAATGAAACACTCAGAAGGCCAAACACCCACTCATACCGGCCTTGGCCCTGTCAAATGGAGAGACGGGTATTTCATTTGGACATAAAGCGGGCAGGATGGCCTGGTCTGTCTGGAAGGGATGGGTGCCCCGGGGCGGGCTGCTCACTTACTCCTTCACCAAATGCAGCGCGAGCAGCGTTCCGTGCCTGGTGGCACACTCCACACCAGCGCAGTGATGGGTCCCACAGGCGCTGCCCCAGGACTGAAGCAGACACACAATTACAGCCGCAACGCCACACACATCAAAGCAACACCTGGGCCCAGTGGCCTGGGCAAATGCAGAGGGCAAGGGTAGACCTGCTCGGGGAGGTGAGCTGGCTCCGCAGGGGACACCGCACTGTCTTGGAGTGAAAGGGAGTCGCCTGGAGACCGGGGTGTGCTGGGGGAGGGTGCCCTGGCCTCAGCACCAGCATGGCCCTGGGACACCGTGGCCATCCCTGCTTTACTGACTCCCTCCCACACTGCCTCTGTGGCCCTCCGGTGTGGTCAAGCTGACGGCGCCCGCTACGTGGCTCTGTGTCCCAACGTCCTGGGACTGTGGCTATAGCTGTTGCTGATGCCACCGCCCGGCAGCCTGGGTCCCATGGATCCTAGAAGCCGCTCAACGGTGTCCCAACTCCTGGTCCTTTGGGTCTAAAGCTCACACGCTGACTGGGGCGGGCACTGGCTGGTGGAGGGAAGGTGGGGGGCGCGGGGCCCCAGCAGTGTCCAGGTGACCTTCTCCCACAGGTGTGGCTCCGGGAGGGCTCTGCCTCATGGATGGGCAGACAGGAGCCACACAATGCTTCCTCCTGCTCCCTGGCCCCCGGGGCCCCGTGGCCCCCACCTGCTGCCAGGCTCACCTGGAAGGCAGTCCTCAGCCTCCTACCTTAGGGGGGCTCCGTGAGCTCCGGGGAAGGAGGGAGGGGGTGGATCCCTGACCGCCCGGCCCCAGGGCCCTCTCCATTTCTTGACCTGGGCCCACGGGTGACCTGGCTCTGCCCCGGGGTGAGCAGGTGTCTCCGCTCCATCACCGTCTTCATTCACACTCACTCAGCAGCCCAGGGCCTGCCTGCTCCCGCGAGGCGAGGCCGGTGACACTCACTGTCAGCACCTTCCCTTGCCCTTATCTTGATTGGCAGGAAGACTGTCTGCCAGGCAGGGGTTCAGGCAGCAGCCAGCAGGCCTGGGAGGGGGCTAGACCCCCAGAGGCCTCCGGAGGCAAAAGGCCCAGAAACCTGTTTACAGGGAGGTCTAGGGCCTTGCGGCAAAGCCCCGGGGCCAAGGAGCATCTGCATGAAGCTTAAGAGGTGACCAGCCACCCTCGCCCCGCTGCCCTTGACACACCTTTGCCTCCCATAGGTGCTCCTGCAAACCTGAGGGATGCTGCCAGCACCGCTGCCTGGCCTGGGCGCAGTCTCAGGGCACGCGCCTCTGCAGGCTACACAGTAGAGTCAAGGCCCTAAACACGATGACACCTGGGGCACAGTCTGTGCTCTGTGTCCTTCCTCCTCCTTCCTCCCTCCCCTCCCCTCCCCTCCCCTCCCCTGCCCTCCCCTCCCCTTTTCTTCCCTTCCTCTCCCTTACCTTCGTGTTTAATGAGCTGAGTACCTGCATGGTAGGTGCCTAGAATATCACAGGAGAAAAATTCTGTCCCTCTGAGGAGAGCGACCTGCCAGTTTCTCGTGTGGCCAGGGGACCCTCGCGATTTCAAGGGTCAGCATGCTGAGGTTCGTGTGATTCAGGCCCCTTTCCCAGTGCGGCTCATGCCATCGGATAATCATCGAGAGCAGTGTGGACAGGGAGGGAGATGGATTACACAGATCGACTGGTGTGCCTCTGCATCCCAGGCAAGACACATAGTGGTTACAATGCCCAGAGGTTTCTTAGGAACATTTATAAGTGACTTATACCAGTTAGTGCATTTTAAACGAATTGATTGGTATTAATCCAGCCCAGGTAGCTGACTGATTGCCTCAATCGGTAAGAAATAAGACGCAGTCACACGGACACACAGGAACGCAGTCAGAAGTCCGTCAAACATCCAGGTCCCCAGCAGTACCCGGCTTTTATTTTATTCCTCACTTGTATCTGAATAATTAGGCATCATGTTGGGCCCACTGCAGTAGGCTCTGAGCTCTTCCGTGGTGTTTGGCCACATTCCCAATTCAGCAGCTTTTGCACGTTTTTTCACTTTTCCAACTGAATGCGACAGGGCGTCCGTGTGGGACAGTGGGTGCAAGCTTTGGAATCAGCCCCCACTGGGTCCAAATCCCAGCTCCAATCTGCAGTGTCCATGTGCTATGTGGCCTTTAGGAAGTTACTTGCTGTCTCTGGGCCTCAGCTTTCTTATCTGTAAAATGGGTAATAATAATAGTACCCGCCTCAGAGCTGTTAGTGCCCTTAAGACACTGTAAATAGTAGAGGGAACATGAAGAACCCTCCCCAAAAGTAGTTACTGAGCTTGAAATGTGTGGAGTTCTGAAGCACTCCGCCAGCAAAATAGATTACACAAAGTTCAATAGGGAACCAGCAGGCAATCTGCAGACTGCCTTAGACGAGTGACGTCAGAGATTTCCAGCCACTGATGGTGATGGGAGTCTTTTCTTCTTCCCAATGCGGCGGTGCCGCAGCTCCAAGTACATGTTTGCCGGTCGGTGCACCCCAAACACGGTGCTTCGTACACCCACTAAACGAAAGGTAAATCCTGGCAAACCGTCAGCCGCCTTTGAAGTTTCATCTCCCTGAACGATGCTAAGGGCTGCATGTCCTCTGGTCTCTCAGCCGGATCTGGGGGATCCGAGGATCAGAACCTCCTCCTTCCACCTTCTCACCAGGCTCCATCCCATCCGTCCATCCCCAGAGGGTGGCTGGCGGCCGGGACCGCTGCTGTTCTTATTTATGTCCAAAGACAGCACAGGTCAGGTGGTGCGTCTCCTCTGGCCCCGGAAAGCAGAGCCGAGTGAAGATTTAACAGGAGGAAGGCGTGGAGAGCAGGAGTCAGGCACAGGTGGAGCGAAGCCTGGAGGACCGAGCTGGGCACCTGGACAGGGGGCTGCTGCCTGACCCCCCAGTCCCTGGATCCCCAGGAAGGCATCCCAAGATCTTCCACGGGAGGTCCAGGGGAGCATTTGCCCTCTGGCTCCTGTCCGCCATTGGTCAAACCCGCCCCTGGGTGCTGGCCCCTGAGACTTGTGGGTTGTGCAGATTAGGGCTCCAGGTGGGCTTCTGAGGGGCTCCCAGGAGCAGCGTCAGCACAGGTGGGGACGTGAGGGGTCTGAGATGCGGGCTGTCTAGTCCCATCCGTGAGGCGCTGCCGGCAGCAATGAACCAGGGATCTGAAGATGTGCGGAGGGCTCGGCCTTCGGCATCAGATGCCCGCCCTCCCCTGATGTTGTCATTGTGCCCAATACACCCCCTCCCTCCCCCCTGCGCAAAAGGCTGAAATGCTTCTTCTCGCCCCTGATTTGACACTGCACCGGGGGCTCTGGGGAAAGGGATGCACCTAATGTGGTGAATTTGCATTTTCCCATGAGTGGACTTTGTTTTGAAACTAAACCCAACTCCTCAAGGCAGTGCTTGCCTCCACTGTCCGGATCATGTGCCTGTTGTGTTAAGTAGCTACACGCAGTGCGGTACCAGCTGACAGGAGCTTGGTTTCAAGCTGGGCTCGTATTAGCGGTCTCCTCTTTTGATGGGGCCAGATCCCCACCTTCTCATTCCAATACCCTGTGCCCTGGGCCTCTGGGTCCCGCTGGATGGACACTTGTGAGTGCCCCAGCCTCCATCCCATCTGGTCGGTGGTTGGGAGGCATCCAGACCACTCCCATGCTCCCGGCCAACCTCTCAGGGTCGGGACTGATGGGCCCAGCACGGCCCTGGCTCCAGGTGCTCTGGCCCGCGATGCCCGCCTACCTGTGCTCTCCCCCGACTCATTCCCACAGCGCTGCGAGGACCCTTCCTTCTCTCCAAACTCTGGTGATACCGGCACATGCCAGTCTCCATGTCCAGGGCTGTGCGGTTAAACAGAAACCGGACTGGTAGTGTCTGCCAGTTCCCACGGGGTCTCCTCCACCGTGGACCGTGGCCTAGTCCAAACTGCCCCTGGTCTAAAGAGCCTAGCAAAAGTGCATGAATAAATCTGTCTCGTACAAATATGTTAAATAATATTTCACCAATATAAGCAACTTGGCAAAATTGAGGCCCAGATTGGTGAAGTGATGGTACTGGGTCCCTGACGAGGGCGGACGGCCACCAGGTGACCAGCGCATATTCCGTCTCGCCCTATCCCGCTCCCGGCAGATGCTGACCTGAAATTGTCTTCTCCGTGTTGCATCGGTGAGACGCTCAGCAGTGTCAGGGCGAGGGGGACGGTCTCTGCCTTGGTGTCTCCTGAGGCACCTGGCATAATGTGGGGCCAACAAGGGCAGGTGGGTGAACTATACTCACGTGACATTGTGGGAGCAATCTGACCACGTGACCAGCTGTGTGCCGAAGACACACTCTCCCCTCCCTACTTCCCACACGCACAGAGCTCATTCGTAGGGAAAGAGATGACGTACAGCAGACGGGCGCGAGACACTTTGCAGGCAGGATGCCCAGCTTATACTTTTTGCGTAACGTCAGGTCCAGAGATGTTGTAAGAATTATTCTTAAAGAATACTGGTCACTCGCCTCATTTCTACTCAGCCCTCTTCCCTGATTTCTTGAATTCCATAATCCTATCCATCATCTAATATGCTGTCTGTTTAACTTTTATTTTGTTTGCGGTGTCTCCCTGCTAAGATGTAAGGAAGGCATTCCTGTGTGTTTTGTTCCCTGCTGAATCCCTGTTCCCAGAACAGTGCCTGGCACACAGTAGGTGCTCAATAAATTCTTCCTGCGTGGAGAATGCGATGGGTGTGGGGAAGGCTGGGAGGAGGCAGATTCCACAGGGTTCTTTCCTTCCGAATCGCCATCGCCTTGGTTATAAGAATGTGCATGCCTTCTCTGCTCGCCAGAACACAGTGCATGAAGCACTCACATTCTACCTGATTTTTCCAACGTGGAAATTGGGCCCGCAGGATGAGTGACCTACCCAGGGTTCCACAGCCGTTCTCGGGGCTGGAACCTCGAACCTGCTGACATTCAGACCCCTGCTCTTTCAACTTCCCTCTTCCTGGCGCACCATTAAATCAATTTCTCCACCAGGCAATAGCTAATGTTTTAAATGAGTGCCCGGGTCCAGAAATCTTTTATCGGGTTAGGAGCATGGAACTTGATATAACAGCTCCCAATATAAGGAAGCATGTAAGACACTTAAGTGGGCACATAGATCAAATCTCAGTCCTAAGAAGACATGTCAGTAGTCATCTAAATTCCTTCCCCATAATGGAATTTAATTATGATTGTACTTTCAGGAATTTAAAAAGAACGTATCAGGCATCTAACCTCTATGGTGAATTTTAAAATAAGAAAAAATAATAATGAACACAGGCAGGAAAAGAGGGAGCTCTCTCTCTCACACACACATACATATTTTTTAATATTTTCCTGCAGAATCTGAGGCTTTTCTGGGTCCTCTGTTAAGTAGACTCTTTGTCTGAAAGGATTGAGGGTGGTTGGAGGGTCAGACCTTTACTGGGAAGGGACCAGGACTGAAGCAGGTCTGCCCCAGCACGGTCTGGAATGTGTGGGTTCTTGACTTTGCACAGGGAAGCTTTCATGACACGAGTCCAAGTGATGTGGAGAGGAGCTCTATTAAAGCTGGGGCAGTGCAACCAAGGAAGGGCTTGGGACAGAAGAGGCAAGATCACAGCCACAGGAGTGAGCCCGCTGGGCTGCCTGGCCACGGGGAAGGCAGTTGCAGCAGCAGGAGAAGTGAGCCCGCTGGGCTGCCTGGCTGCAGGGAAGGCAGTCACAGCAGCAGGAGAAGTGAGCCCGCTGGGCTGCCTGGCCTCGGGGAAGGCAGTCACAGAGGCAGGAGAAGTGAGCCCACTGGGCTGCCTGGCCGCGGGGAAGGCAGTCACAGAGGCAGGAGAAGTGAGCCCGCTGGGCTGCCTGGCTGCAGGGAAGGCAGTCACAGCAGCAGGAGAAGTGAGCCCGCTGGGCTGCCTGGCCTCGGGGAAGGCAGTCACAGAGGCAGGAGAAGTGAGCCCACTGGGCTGCGTGGACGCAGGAAACAAGTTACAGAGGCCAAAGGAGAGCCCTGGGGAATGGGTTCCTGGGGTTAGCCCTGGATGAGCTGCTGCTGCCTACTGCTCACTTGGTTGCAAGTCTCATTATAACCTTCAGAGCTGAGGAGAAAGAAAGCAAAGACACACTCCTGAGGAAAGAGGTGGGGGAAGTGCCCAGCGGAGAGCATGGACTGGGTCCTTGGTCTTAAGCGTTTTTATCTGTTTTCTAAAGGTCAGAATTTTAGGGAGGTCTCAATCAGAATATTCATCCATTTTCCCAGTGTGTTTTTTGATTTGCTGCTGCATTAAAATGACCACATAGAGAGATCATGGCCATTCGCTGGTCAGTTTCACCTTCAAAGATTGTCACCAGAGAGGGACTGGAACCCAGGTGGGTCTGCCCGGCACAGTCTGGAATGTGGAAACCATTTGCTCCTAAGGGTCCTTGGTTGGGAAGATAAGATCTCGCACTGTATTAGCTGGCTGTACATTGCTCAGCCAACAGTTTAGCTTTCTTTCTCAGTCTCCCCATTCCACTTGCCAATAATTTTTTCTAGCTTCTTACTAACCTGCCTCAGGGCAGCATGGTGCAGAGGAGCGAGAGCTGAATCCAGAAGCATTGAACTTGGATTACCCCTGTGTCTGTCACTAGACAGCTGTGAGCATCCAGGCCCATTATTTTCTTGGGGCTCAGTGGCCAGTGGAAAAGGTGGTCTTGCTGCCATGACTAGCCAGTAGGGTGAAACACTTTCCCATACTTCATTGGAATAGTCGGTATAAATACTAAGTGTAGACTATTGGAATAGTCGGTATAAATACTAAGTGTCGGACAACAGCCCCCAGGCTTCGAGTACTTGAGAATCACCTGCCAGGCAAACATGGGGTTCCAGGCCACATTCCCAGGGGTGTCGGTGTAGGAGGTTGGGGCAGGCTGGGAGTCCGTGGTTTAGCACACACCTGAAGATTTGGGTGCGGCTGGATGGGTCAGCCCTCTCTGGGGAGCACTGGGGACTTCCGTTCTAGTGGCTCAGAAAAGGCACCCTTCTTCTCAGGACCCGGCCGCCCTGTGGCCAGCTCACCAGAACAGCATGGTAGGAGAGAGACTAAAGCCACGGAAAGGAAACACCGCCAGGCGGGGCCATGGGGAGGGTGCATGGTCTCCAGGCCGCGAGCTGAGCAATGCCCGCGGATTCCATGGGCTCTCATGTCAGGGCCAGAGGGAGTTGGAGGGGAGAGAAAGGGCCTGCTGTGACCCACCACCTGCACCTTCACAGCTCCCGGCTGGGATGAGATAACTTATTGCCCCCCAGCCCCAGGGGCTAAGACCAGTGCATTGGCCACAGTCAGGCAGCTGCTGAGCGGAAGCCCAACGGGAAGCCAGGCCTCTGGCCTCCAAGCCTTTGTGCTGTTCATTGTGTGAACTCCACCCCCATTAAAGAACGCCCCGGGAGAGAGGCAGAACACGCAGGGGAAGCAGAAATAAAGCGGTATCCACCGTGAAGCGCGTCACAGGGCTGCTAATTTTTAACATGGGGCAGGGCCAGATCACTTGGAAAAGCTGAGAAGGAGGCAACAGTAGCTTGGGGCTTGAACTCCTCTTCTGAGAACTCCCAACTCCCCCCAGCTCAGGGAGCAGCTCCTAAGGCAGGAGTGGGTCCTATGCAGTCATAGAGCTTGTGACTGACTGACACGGTTTTAACAGGGAAGGGAATACTAAGCCAAAGGAATGCATATCTAATTGTGGAATTTCAGATCATAATGGACAATTAGGAGTGAGCAACGAGGCCCCCATTGCACCTGGAAGGAGCAGCTGTGACAGGAGGGGCTCCCCGCTCTGCTCCCGCCTGCTGCGGGGAGGGGAGTTCTGCCAGCCCAGACAGGACGCTGTTCCAGAAGGAGCGCTGATGTGTGGGCGGCAGCCCGGGCCTTAGAGACGGCTGCTGCGGGTGACAGGAGGCAGACCGCAGGCAGTGTTCTGACCGATGACCCGTTCTTCTCCATGTCTGTCCAGGGGCTGCCGTGGCAGGCAGGGTCCTGGCTCCTGCTCAGAGTAGGGCTGGCCGTCCAGTGAGCATCACACCTCCTAGAGCCACCCGCCCCTGCACGTGGCCCGCCCCCGAGCACAGGGAGGCCTGTGAGACCAGGGCCCTTCAATGGTCCTGCCGCCTTGGCAAACCCTGTGAGGTCCGGGTCAGTGACCCCAGCAATGGTGTCCAGGCTCCCGGTTGAGGTGCCTTTAGGGCAGTGATGAGCAACCTTTTGAGCTTGGTGTGTCAAACTTCGCCAAAAAACTGAGCATAAGTCGGGTAGTGTGTCACTTTGAGGAAAAAACATTATTTCGCGATATTTATAGTTTAAATAACATAAATGTATAATTGTTATATATAATTGTATTTAATAAACCAAAAACTAACTATTTAACTTACCTGCTTAGTGACTTCTTTGTTCATCCGTCAGTCAGTTTCTTTTGTTGGTCTTGATATTATTTAGCTTGTGTGGGGTGCCGTGAACTAACGTAAGTGAGGGGGAGGGGGAATTCTGTAACTAACCTGCCTATTAGTGACTTTTTTGTTGCTAAATTTCATTGGCTAAATCTTCAATTGAAGGTTGGTATTTTGTACACTTCAGGCCCAAGCAAGCGCTACTAACTTCATCTGTCAATCTGTTTATTTTGTTGGTTTTGATATTATTTAACTCTGAGAATAAGGCCTCACAAAAGTATGTAGAGGGAAAAATTGTGAGTAAAGCCATTGCTATATTTTTCAGGGTGCTAAAAGTGTCTGGTAGTCGGTTCCAGGCACTCCAAATTTCCTGTTTGTAGTGGCACTCCTCTTGATTCTCCAAGCGGCACCTTTCCAGATTCTCAAGCTTTGACCTCAAGTCGACAAACACCTGAGCCTAGATACTGTCTTGAAATTCTGCAAGTTGCATCTCCAAATCATCAATTTGCATCCATTGGAAACCATTTAATTCCAAACTACTGTAGACTACTACATCAGGATACTTAATTATTTTCATGGTCTGTTCTGGACTTCTAAATTGACTAAATCTATCACTAAACTGGTCAAGTAACGAGTCTAAAACATGCTGGTACTTCATATGCAAGAGTTCCACTTCATTTTGTACAGCTGCACTGGCCTTCTCAAAATACTTTGTTACTCGAGGAAAATACTTATAAGTTTTAGTTTCTACATCTTGCTTGAAAATTTTAACTTTACTTTCAAAAGCTTTTATGTATCCAAATATAACATCAATACTTTTGCCAAAACCTTGTAACTTTAAGTTCAGTTCATTAATATGAACAGAGAGATCTGTAAAAAACATCAGGGTGTTGACCCACTTATCATCATTAAGCTGAGGAAAGTTTCCCAGATCCTTATCGTCAAGATATACCTTAATTTCTTCAAAGCACTCCACAAAGCGCTCAAGAACTTTGCCTCGGCTCAGCCATCTTACATTATTGTACATCAGCAGTCCACTGTAGGTGGAATCAACCTCCAGTAAAAGTGCCGAAAATTCTCACTTGTGAAGGGGACAAGCAGCTATTAAATTAACTATTTTTGTAACAACTGACATTAAGTTGTTTAAGTCGGTGAATCCTGCCTTGGCACATAAAGCCTCCTGATGGATAATACAATGAAAAGGCACAATCGGATGTCCAATAGCTTCTGTAAACAATTTGACAAATCCGACTTTTTCCCCCACCATATTTGGTGCCCCATCTGTCGTCACTGACACAACTTTAGAGATATCAATGCTTAGGTCACGAAATGTTTGTATAACAACCTTACATATTTCGCTTCCTGATTTACTTGTTGACACTGATACTGACTTTATCAACTCTTCTCTCATTGTGAGACCATCAGAATATCGACCAATAATGGCTAACTGAGCATGTGCTGTGACATCAGTAGTTTCATCAAGAGAGATCAAAAAATATTTACACTTCCTTATGTCTCTCTTTAATTGATGTTGTACGTTTGTGTTCAGTCTCATTATTCGGTCTTTTATGATATTTCTACTGAGTGGTAACTCAGATATTCTCTTAATAATTGCATCTTTATTCTGCATATCATGAAATAGAACTGGTGCACATCTTAGGAGAATTTCTTTAATAAATTCTCCCTCACTGAGCGCTTTTCCATGCTGAGCTATAGAGTGAGCATTGCTCAAACTTGCAGATGTTAAATTTGTAGAGCCTTTCATAAATTTAAGGATGGAATTAGATTGGCTCTTATAAAGGTGTAGCTGCCTGGAAATGTATTCCTTCCTTTCATCCTCACTTTTTTCCAAGAGCTGGGAATGATTAGTTTCAAAAATGTCTATTTATATTCCACGTTCTGCTTACTACTGTTTCAGTACATAGAACGCAAAATGATCTGCCATTTTTTTCTATAAAGCCATACATTTTGGTCCATGTCTCTTGAAAGGGTGGGCCACTGCTACTACCATTTCCTTTAATTAACCTTAGTTTTTTATTTTTTGGGTTCTCCATCAGGGGCACAGTGACAGAAGATAGAATTATAGATAGCTTGTTAGGCCTTCAGGCAATTAGGGGTTAACTAGCCTAACTAACCACAAAATGGTGCATATAACTGTCTTTTAGGGAAGGGCAGGGTTAATAAGCAGAAATAGGGGTTAATAAGGATGCACAACAGTAATAGTGGTGAAATGGAGTCTGCACTATGGAGCAAGATGGTGTTCCTTATGTGAATTAAAATGGCTGCCGCTATTTCTAATGGCGGGAAATGGCACCCATAGCATGCCACAAACCCTCGCCTCTCCCAGCCTCCCCCTCACTTATCTCAGTAATGATGGATTAGAAATCCATGACACCCCAGAACAGTAGATAATGGTTTCTGTGGTTAACTGTTATTTGGTTACTGGTAATGGCAGGGCCCCCAGAGATGCGTCCCCTGCTGCGTTCCGCTGCTCCCTGCTCTGCCGGCGGAAGTGAGGGCAAAGATCCCGGCTTAACCGGAAGTCCCAGAACTAGACGCTCTGTGCCGGACTTCTGTTGTTTTGGCCTATAGACCTCCAGCAGAGAGTGTCTAATAGGGGAGGATGAAACATCTGTGACTAGAGTCTTGGAGTGACTCTAGTTGCAGATGTTTCATCCTCAGGAGCAGCAAATGTTTTGTCCTTGGCATGCGGCCGCCTCAGCGGCCGCATGTCATCAGAAATGGCTACGCGTGTCAGTGCTGACACGCGTGTCATAGGTTCGCCATCACTGCTTTAGGGGGAGCCTTTCACTCTCTGTCACCCGATAGGGGACACTCACTCCCTTTTGAGCAGCACACCTTCCTAAAGACCAGCTCCAGGGGGTTCCTGGCCTGGCTCCCCTCCCAGCTTTGCTGTCACCCCGTGCCCGGACAGCTAGTTGCCGAACACCTGTGTTTGCCCTCAGACCACCTGACCTGCTCTCGCTGGGGACACTGTGGCCGGAGAGCTGCCAACGCTTTGGCCAGGAGGTGCTGTCTGAGCTGGGCTGGGATGAGGGATGGCATTTTCTAAGCATTTATGAGCTAAGAGAACATTTTATGGGATCCTCAGTGATCCAGCAGCAAGCAGGAGCTACACACCCAGGAGGTGCCAACAGCCGCGAGGAGAGGCGGCTGTGTCAGGCTGCTGTCACTCAGGATGGAGCCACCTGCCCATCATCTTTGTCTGCAGGGCGTTTAGTTCTGACCTAAACGGGAAGGTGGCCTGAAGCTCACCTGAAGTGAAGCCCGAATCCGAACCAGCACGGGTCCCCCTTCCCTGACCACAGGTGCTCCCCATTTGGTGAAGCACCCTGCATGGCACGCGATATGTGCTCGGTGACCATCTGCTGATAGGACTCAGTGTCTGTAGCTCCGTTGTCCCGCTTGTCGGGGGGTTTGCTGGGGCTGCCCGGAGAGCTGACCACCAGAATGAGGGAGTGCCCAGCACATGCTCCATGCGGCAGGCGATGCGTGGACGTCACTTCCTGGCCGTTTCCAGCTTCTACTCCGCATTCAAGCTTTTCGTTGGCCTCATTCTTCTCTCCAAGGTGGACAGAGGGCTGGTTCGGGGAGCACTCTGCCCCCTGCCTGTCCAGCATGGTCAGTGGTGCTACAAGCTGGGTCTCACCCCCAATTGTGTCCTGCGGTGGCCTCTCTCCCCTTTCTAGTGCAATTCCACCACCAAAGTCGTTTATTTAGCAAATATTTATTGAGCCCAGTAGACCGGGCCCTTTGCATTCTCACACCTACTCGGCATGTTACTGATAAGGGCTTAGCGGCGTTCACAGTCCTGGCCTCAGTCCCAGCTGGCAGGCGGCAAAGCCAGGGAGGGGACAGGGTCATCTCTTCCCAGCTGAGCCCCTTCCCCCGTGTTGTCTTGCCTGTCCTCACTCCAAGTCAAACTAGACTCGCTGAGGGCTGGATGGTGACCTGTGCGTTCCGTCCTCCATCAGACCTTGTCCTAGGAGGTGAGCTGCCAACGTGAGCCGTCAATTGCATTGGAGGTGGGGGCTTGGAACTCCAGACACCAAACCCTCTGGTTTCCACACGGCAGCATTCTCCCAGCCCCGCCTGTGGATGTGAGGTAGTTTATGTCATTAAAAGGGTTATGAGCCTGGCCAGTGTGGCTCAGTGGTTGAGTGTGGACCTATGAACCAGGAAGTCACGGTTGGATTCCCAGTCAGAGCACATGCCTGGTTTGTGGGCTTGATCCCCAGTGTGGGGCGTGCAGGAGTCATTCAATCAATGATTCTCTCTCATCATTGATGTTTCTGTCTCTCTCCCTTCCTCTCTGAAATCAGTAAGAACATATTTTAGAAAAGGGGTGTTGGCATTCAAAGTTATTGGTTTTATTTGCTGGTTTTCTGTCAGTTTGTGCCAATATCCACACTGTGTTCATGGTGTGATGAGACGCGCAGACCCACTCTTTAACGGCTCTGCAGTTGGGGTAGGAACCCTTTCGATGCTGACGCTGATGCTTTTTGAGCATCTGCCCCAGGCCGGTTGGTCTGAATTTGCTGTCTGCATTCATCACAGTGACTCTGCCAAGTGGGCACAAGTATCTCCATTTGACAGACGGGGAAACTGAGGCTCGGAGAGGTCAAGAGACATGTCCTGAGCCACTGAGCTGGTTTGTGTTGGGGTGCACGTATTCACCCGTTCATCAGAGGTTACGTGGTCCCCCATAGAAGACACTGCGTTCCTCTCTGACAGCCAGGCTTCCCCTGGTCTAACCTGCTCTCAAGCTCTGGAGCAGAGCTAGGGCTGGCCACAGGCTTGTCTGTGTTATGCATCATAATGTGCTCAGAGTTCTGTGGCCCCAAGACTGGAGCTGAGGGGAACCATGCAGCCCTCGGGGGCTGCATGGTTCCCCTCAGCTCCAGTCTTGGGGCCACAGAACTCTGAGCTGACCTCAGGGCTGACCCGCTGCCGCAGGGCCTGGCACTGGAAAGTGGGGAGGAAACGCTGCTGGGACCTCAGCATGAACAAGGGCTGAGCCCAGATATGGCTCCCTCACAAAGGCACTCTGTCCTCCGCGGCAGGAGTCCTGTTTCAGCCCTGGGCGGCCACCCTGGCTCGGGCTGTCTCACGGGGAGCAGGCCAGGCCCCTGATAACATCACGGTGGCACAGTGGGGCTTTGTGCCCCTGGGGGCTCCGGTTACCTGGGGCAGGTAGGAGGCGGGCTCCAGGCCAGGAGGAAAGCAGTGACTAAGGAGAAACAAGCATGGAGGCGGGTGTTTGGGAAACCCGGAAGGAAGCTTTCCCTCCTCCCCCTGCCCATGTCCGTAAGGTGCTTCCCGAGGAGCCTGCTTCATCCCCGCCTCAAACGGCAAAGACAGGGACTGGATTCCCACTCACAGGGGACGCTGCCCACCAGTGCCGCACTTCTCTTCCGGGGCCTCTCCTCTTCCGGGGCCTCTCCTCCTCCCGGGGCTTCTCCGGGTGACGTCACACAGCTGGATCCCAAACCACCGTGGGTGCCTTCACCCGAAGCTGGCGGCTGTGATCTGCCTTTGAGCACCGGCGGGAGGCTCCTGGGCCAGCGCCCGGAGAAAGGCACCCCAGGAAGCCCACAAACCCTCCTGCCCGGCACAGAGCCTTCGTGAGGACACAGCTGGATCTCAGCTCCTTCGGGAGCCAGAGTCCGCGCTGGGAACCCAGCGGCAGGCAGTCACGCGTCCCATGAGGGAGTGTGGAAGGAGGCTGACTTAGGTGGGGGAGGGGAGACGGGCTGGGTGGGCTGCCAGGTCTAGTTCCGGCCCCCAAACATCATTGATGCCCGTGAGCATCCCTGGACCTCCGTGTCCTTCTTTTCAAGGTCCCTGAACGCACGTGGCTCTGTTTCTCTGGAATTCCGGACAGCCCTTGCTGGCTCTCACAAGTAGAAGCCCGGGAGACACTCTAGATGTCCTGGGGCCTCTGCGCCCATCAGCAAAGGGCAAGGTCTGTGGCATTGGCACAGATTTGAGTGGACATTCGGCTCATGAGTGGGGCTCCCCTGTCAGGCCGACTCGGGTGACGCACGGGGACAAGGACTTTCCACCTCAGACTCCATCCACCTCTGGACAATGGGGTGCTGATGCCCTCCATTACCTAGCTTGTTGGGGATTAAAGGAGATTCGTAACAATAGGGTGTTTCCTGACGGCCAAGGTCCTGGACCTGAAACTCAGGCTCACTGTCTGTGAGTCACATGTCTCGGACGAGGGACCGTAAGGAAGGGCCCTGCTGGACTGGAAGGTTAGCTTGGGTCTGTCTGGACCCAAACCTACATCTAAGACCATGACGCCGCTGGATCCTTCCCTGGGAGTTGGCTGTAAACTTATATAAAAGGAAAATAAAAGCATTCCTCTCTCTGAGTACAGAAGTAATACACGAATTTCCCCCAAACAGGCAAGGAGACAGGAACACAGCATGAGCGTGGAATTTCTAGTTATAACTGTAGCTGTTTGACTGGAATGAGCACTCTTAGGGGAATGTGCTCATTTGCATGTTCAACAACAATTACTGGAACAGCATCTGAGTGTCAGGTGTTGAATTAAGAGCTGAGGAGACACCTGGCCGGTGTGGCTCAGTGGTTGAGTGTCAACCTATGAACCAGGAGGTCGCAGTCAGGGCACATGCCCGGGTTGTGGGCCCAATCCACAGTGTGGCATGTAGGAGGCAGCTGATCAATGATTCTCTCTCATTATTGATGTTTCTATCTCTCTCTCCCTCTCCCTTCCTCTCTGAAATCAATAAAATATTTTTAAAAAAGAACTGAGGAGACGAAGGTGAGTGGTATGTTGCTCTCTTGAAGAGCTCTGAGCCCAACAGGAGAGACAGACGGATGGAGCAGAGAAATTCCAACGCTCCGGAGGAGGGAGAGCCGCTAGTCCGGGAGTGGTCTGCTGGGGCAGTTGGGAGAAGCTGGAGCGAGCAGATGCCATCTGATCAGGGTCTTGAAGGATGCACAGGAGTCTGCTGTTGAGTGGTGAAGAGTTCCTAATCACTGGGCATGCAGGGCCAGAGGCTGAGTGGCCAGATGTCACAGGTGTTGCAGAAGGACGGCTGGGCGGTGGGAGACAGGCCTGTGACCTCTGAGGCCCTCCCAAACCCGAGATTCTGTAAAAGGGCCCCAGCCGGGATGTTACTGCGCTAGCATATACGTTACAATCCATCAACACGTCCTTCCCAGGCCTTAGCCTCATGGGGCTCTAGGGGGGCGCTGTCAGCCTGCGGGGGTTTGAGAGGGGATCAGGGAGCGGGGAACTCACCTCTTCTCTGCCCTAAGGGCACGCATCTCCTTACCCTGCTCGGCTGTGTGTGGAAATGGTGGCGAGCACATGGAGAGCTGGGGCGGAGAGGAACGCTTTGCTCCCTGCACACCTAGCAGAGCTGGGGTCCCTATGCCCGGGTGGGCCCATGCTGCCCCGGGCCGTACAGACCACGGAGGCCGCCTCCTCGGCTGCAGCTGCGCCCTGAGCCCAGGCAGCCACCTGAGGCTCTTCACCTGCCGTCCCCAGGGACCGTGTCCTGCCAAGAAAAGCAGCGGGAACAAAGGAGCAAAATGCACCCAGCGTGTCCCAGGCTACGCAGCTGAGTTCTCGGCTGGAGACACTCGAATCGCTCACATTCCTGACTCGCTCAGGTGAGCGCAGGTGCACCCAGGTGGAGCCACCATCCTTCTTCCTCACCTGCGGGCCGGGAGGCCCCGGGACAGCCACAGCGCAGACAGACCTGCCATTGTCACCCGCGCGGGTGGCATATCAAATGCCTCTTAAGAAGGGATTGGGGCTTGAGGCTCTGGGGTCTCCTGAGCACAGACTTATGGGGACGAAACCCTAGAAATGGGGGTGTATCTTCGGGCCCGGGGTCGGGGGAGAACATGCAGGCAAGTGAGGCCGGTCGCTGTCTTGGTGGCTTCTCACGGTCAGTCAAATGTGGAAATAAAGCACTTTTACTTCCAGCCTCCGAAACACAAACGTTGGCTTTCGCACTCGTTAAACTCTGGAACTCGTTAGCACTTCAAGTTTCTCCTGGGACGTCTGTCAGGAAGGATTAGCAGCCAGTTGATGGATGTGGGCTCAGACCGCAGTGAACTTGTAACATCCACTCAGCTCCGAGCTGGCTCCGTGTCCCCCGCTGACCCTCCGGCCCTCCGAGTCAGCGGAGGGGCAGCCTGATGGGGGGCGTGTGTGTGGAGGGCGGGACGGTGCCTCTCTCTACGCCAGGAAGAATCCTGATACTGACTATTATAGAGAAATACACACCCATCTGTTGCTTTTTGCCAAAATAAATACAGGAAGGATAAACCCCAAACGAGCAAGGCTCTTTCCAAGGGGTGGTGAGGATGGAGTGGCGAGCTGGGCGGACGTGACACTTCTTTAAAAATATCTTTTGGTACAAATCTTCAACTGTTGGAACCATGTCGATGTTTTACTGCTCAACAAAGTCCAATCACCATGGATGGGGAAAGACCATAAAGCGGAACACAAACAGAAACGCACGGAGCCCCTTGCACTTCCTGTGAAAAGCACAACCACGCTGACGGGGCCCCACCACGGCCCCACGGGACGTTGGCCACCGCGCTGCCACTGTGCTCCCTCAATCTGAAGTCAGAACGAGCCACGAACCCTCCTCAACTCGACGTCGGAGGTTTGTCTTTCCTAGGAGGATGGGTTAGCAATTTTGAAACTACGGTGTGGGTGTTCTGTTCCAGATTTGGGCAAATTAGTATTTGGGGATGGGAGTCAGGTCCCTTGCTGTCATGGAGGGAGTCCCACACGTGGGAGGCTGGGCTGAGTGAACTGGTATAGAGGGGAGTGGCGGTGTGAACGCAAGTGTGCTGTGTGTGTGGTGGGTGATACGCAGTGTGTGGAGTCTGTGTGTGTGCGCGTGAGCTGCTGAGGGCAGTGAGGTTACTGAAAAACCTTATTTTCCATTGTGAGAGGATTCCCCATCTAGTTAATTCACACATCCCTCACCTCACTTACTTATCTCTTATTTTTAGTGGGAACATTCAAGTTCTGCTCCCCTGGCAATTTTCAATTACGCAAATACAGTGCTGCCAGCTACACCCACCATGCTGTGCCCTCAGTCCTCAGACCCTGTCATCTTGTAGCTGACAGACACACGCTTCCCCCAACCTCTCTCTATATCCCCCACTCCCGGACCCCCTCCAACCCCTTTTCTATGCTGCTTCTACGAGTTTGACTTTTTCTTTTTGCTTCCACATGTGAGTGATGCTATGCTGGACTTGTCATTCTCTGTCTGACTCATTTCACTTCGCACCTATTCCATCTGCCCTCCAGGTCCCTCCATCCATCACTCTGTCGCAAATGGCAGGCTTTCCTTCTTTCTCATGGCTGAGTAATATTCCAGTGTGTGTGTGTGTGTGTGTGTGTGTGTGTGTGAGAGAGAGAGAGAGAGAGAGAGAGAGAGAGAGAGAGAGAGAGAGAGAGAAAGAAAGAGAAAGAGAGAAAGCGAGAGAGAGCAGGCACTCACATCTTTGTCCATTCATCCATCTGTGGACACAAATTATTTCTATGCCTCGACTACTGTGGATATTGCTGTGGCGAAGTGGGGGTACAGATGCCTCTCTGGGATCCTGTTCTCATTTCCTTTGGATAAGTATCCAGAAGTGGGATTGCTGGATCCTTTGAAATTTTTAATTTTTGAGGAACCCCTTGGCTTATATATCTAACATTCATCAATTATTTAGAAAACCTTTTAAAATGACATGTTTCCTGAGAGGGCCTAGAAGTAATGACACTCAGGAGCAGCAAGCATACCTAGAGGCCCCGGTCCTGAGTTCTAATGACCATTTCCCACGGAAGGAACCAGAGAGATGGAGAATAAAAGACTCAGACGCTCCAAGAACAGCTGTTGTGTCCAAAATGAAGGAGGTGCTAAAAACTAGTGATGGCAATATGTCCGAACGACCTGAATTCAGTTGGAAAGGCTCCCACTGTCAAATCGGGGACATCTGAATATCAAAACAAATAACGACCTAGTTCATTAAACCCTCTCAAGTAAAATCAGAGTCCACGTGTCCGCGCTGATGCAGCTCAATCAGTGAACAAATTAAGACATGGGGGCGGAATAGTTAGGGTTCCAGCCAAAAAAGGTAGAAGAAACAATGGAGTTAAATTCCCATCTCACAGCCACCAGCTTCTTCATTCCTTCAACCAAGAGTCACCAACGGAGGCTCAGTTAGTGGGTGTTAGTTTTACCAGGAGCAGAATGACAAAGCGGAAAGGGGTGGCCTCCTGGTGGAGAAACGCCCCTTGTCCAGGCGAGCTGGGTTCCTGCTCCGAGAGCAAGGCCACCTGGCACCGTGCTTCCAACGGGGAAGCACCGAGGGCCTCTCTCCTGTGGGATTTCCTTCGAACTCGCGCTCCCGCGTTCCTGAGCAGACCCCAGACAAACCCAAGCCCAAGGTGAGGGTTCTACCAGGTAGCTGCCTGCATTGCTCAGAAAGTGCAGCCTGGAAGGAGGAGAGACGGAGAGCAGAGCCAGAGGAGAGGAGACTAACCTGTCAGGACCCTGAGCATGAGCAGCGTCCTGGGCTGGGTCCTGAATGAGGACAAAGAGCTTCGCAGGATGGAGACAACTGGCCGAATGTGAACAGGGACGCTGGCTAAGTTGGGTCACAGCAATGCTATGCGTGCTGGTCTTGGCAATGGCACTGGGGCAACCGATGAGAACGTTCTCATTCTTGGGAGATATTTGCTGAGGGATTTAGGGTAGAGGGACTTGGGGCTGCATGGGAGATAGATAAATGATAGATAGATAGATAGATAGATAGATAGATAGATAGATAGATAGATACTAGTAGGTAGATAGATAATAGAGAGAGATATCTAGGTAAGTAACATATGGGCTTTTTTTGTACTTTTTAATAACTTCTCTGTAATCATGCCAAATGAAAAGTTATAAGAGAAAAGAGAATCCATGTAACTGTTACGATGATCACTCGTGCCCTGTTTGGGGGAGAATGAAATGCCAGTTCTATGAAGATAACTGCGCAGACGAGTTCAGAGCATGCGGCTTGCTTTCAGTTTGTGCTCACTGCGTCCTCACTCAGCCTGTTGAAGGGAGCAGAATGGGCATTTCATTGCCCCGACTTCCTGGAAGCCCCACAGGAGGCACGTCGTGTGCATTTCTCTACGACACAGTAACAGAGCTGAGGAGTGCGACAGTAGGCCGGGCCGGCACCGCCTTTGAGCTTCCCCACCGCACTGCCTCGCCTGTGACCTCCGGGCCTGAGCGCTCCCCCAGCAGGCGCTGAGGTCCATGGGATTGTGAGGTGGAGACAACGTCACCGCCCAAGTCTCTGCGCTGGCCTTGGACTTGGCCCTCCCACACGTGTCATTCTTTTTGCAAAGTGGGCGAGGCCTTGTGCTATTAACATTGCGATGGCTGGTCACCCCTCTCAGAGCCCAGGCCTCCGTACCACACTGCAGGTCTCTGCCCTCACACGGGCTGACTTTACTGAGTAAATAAAATACCAGCAGCGTGGGCACATTCAGCATTGTCGATTGTACATATTCAGCTTAGTAAGTTTCTCATAAATTTCCCTTTGTGATCCCTCCGGCCGCCGCAACCCAGGCGGAGTCTGGCTTCGTCCACTTTTTCTGGAGCCGGGAACTCTGAGGCTGTGTCAGTCTGGAGACCTCAGCCTGGGATACAGAGACAGAGTGGGGAGGGAAGGAGGCTGGGGGAGAGGCAGGAAGGCCACATTCCTGTCCCTGGGACAGGACAGCCCGACAGGTGGCATTTCCTCCCCATCCTCAGGGCCCCAGACTCACTCCTCCAGACCCAGTGGCCTGTGCATTTTCATTTCTAACCCGAACATTTCCAAATTCGGGAAAGGGGATGTCGCTCGGTTCCCTGAGTGCCCAGCGGTAAAGGCGACCGACGCACCCGGACGCTGTGAGGTCACAGGGGGGTCCGCCGGCTGAGATGTTCAGAATGACGGAGGCCGGGGCCCGGCTCTGCCAATGGTTAGAGTCGATTTCAGCAGCTCGTGGGATGATCCAGTGGCCATGCTGGCAGTGGCATAGGAACGCTCACCCGGCTACCATCCCGGGATGATGCCGGTCACACAGCGTCCTTGTTCCTGGAACAGTCCCCATCCCGGAAGCGGACAATTCGTTCCCCACAGGCCTGAGCCTTGATCAGGGTCGCCGCCCTGCATGGCCGTGAACAGCACGGGGGGTGGCGTCTCCGCCGCGGGGACTCAGCTTCTGCATCTGCGTGTTTGTACGTGCACATGCTTCTCTGCCTGTGTGTGCCTGCGTGTGCCTGCGTGTGTCTGCACCTCTTACTCTCACGGATATCAGACACACTCACTTAATCCACCCTGGAATGAGGTCCAGTAGGCCCGAAGGGAAGTTCCCCAGGTTACAGACGATTCCCGAGTATGGATGGAGCGCTCACAGGACCTGCCCATGGGAGTTTGATTTCCCTGCTCCTGCTGCCCCAGTTCAGCTCTGGGTGCTAAAAATACCTCTGTCCTGGCCAACTTCCCAGTGTGTGTTCTCTGGGTGTGTGAGCGCCCTCTGCTGGGCGTGTGCTGGAAGCTTTGACCCAGGAGGCTCTCTGCTCTGCAACAGAGGACAGAGGATGGTGGGCATGGCTTCTGCGAAGGGCAGGGGCCAAAGGGAATGGGGCCCACCTCTCCCCCATCCTCCTCCCGCCTCCTTCCGCAGTAGTCAGACACCACACATCACCTAAATCAGCCCTGCCGCTAGAACTTCCCACGGTGAGGGGAAGGCTGCCTAGCTGTGCTCCCACTAGCTTCACGTGGCGGTGGAGGTGAGGACTGGCCTATCTCTTAACTGAGGGAAAATTCACAAACATAAAGTGGCAGATTAAATGGTGCCGCCCGGGACAGGTAGTGATTCCCACGGCTCTGCACCAGCACCTCCATCCAGCTCTCAAATGTGTTCACCTCCCCGTGCCCACTAATCAGGACTTCCACCTGCACCCCACCCTACCCCGGCAATCACGGATGTGCTGTCTGTCTCCGTGGAGGGTCTCGTCTGGCTGTCTCATGCAGGTGGAGCCTACAATGTGTGACCCCGTGGGCCCGGTGTGTTTCTCTGAGCGCAGTGTTTTCAGTGCTCATCCACTCTGCGGTCTGTGGTCGGTGCTTCATGCCTTCCTGTGGCTGAGGAATGTTCCACGGGGTGTATACACCAGATGCTCACCCATTCACCCAGCGGTGGACACGTGTACCGCTCTAACCTTTGGCTGCTGTGAGCAGTGCTTCTACAAGTAGTGGTACACAAGGATCTACTCAAGTTCCTGTTTTCAGTTCTTTCAGATACACAGCATGTCCCCAAAACTGTGTACTTTGAATAGTTATTCATTCCAATGCGTTAAATCTGAAAAGGAAGAACATCAGTTGAGCTATCAGCTGTTGAAGTGTGTATACATTTTAGGGGGACACCCTGGATATCGGGGAGTGGAACTGCTGGATCATGTGGTGATTCTTGTTTAGTTCTTTGAGAACCCACCCAACTGTGTTCTGAGCACCTGAGTTTTAAATCATTTTAATTACTAATTCATTAAATAATTTTAAACTCACAAGAGCCCTAATGATTCCATAGCACCGTGACTTTTTCATGATTAACACTGAAGCCACATTGAAAAGATACATTGCTACAGAAAAACAAACTCCACAGACATCCACACCCTTACCTTGCTGGCTCGTCACTCCACATGACGGAACTAGATCGCAGAGCGGAAAGTAAGAATTCAAAGTGACCTATGAGGCAGTTGCCCAGCCCTGACAGCTCATAGAGGGAGAGGCCCAAAGAGGTGCCGTTCCTTCATAAACACTTGCTGGGCCTCACTTGGGGCTGGCCAGGCTCTGGGGCAGCGCTGGGTGCAGAGGGGTTTCAGGGTAACAGGAGGACTGAGGGCGGATGCAGGAGGCTAGCCCACCGCGTGGTGTATTGCCAGGGGCTGGGCGTGGAGTTGCAGCGGACGTGTCTAGGTTCCTTTGCATCCTAAAGCCAAATCCCGTGGGTCCTTCATACCGTCCGATGCAACCTGAGTCCTGCCTCTGGCTCTCACTCCTCTGTGTCGGCACTCTGGCCACGCCTGCCCTGCTGTGGCGGTGGGTTTCTACTTGGACCCCCACCGCCACACCCCAACCCCTTCCTCTGTCGGGCATTTACTGCCTCCTCCAGCCCCGGGGCCTGTACTTCCTCATGGCGCTTAAATCCCAGGTGCGGACCACGGTGTGAGCCGCACGCACCAGGGTGCGAGCCTGTACATGCGGCTCTGGCTGCTCCCGACCTGCCCTCCCACGGTGCTCGCTGCTGAGGGGCATGGACCCTCCCCAGCTCGCTGCCCCCAGCACCCTGCTCTTCCTCTGACCTAAGCCTGCCTTGCTCTTGCTGTGCTCTCCGTCCAGGATGCTCTCCCAAAGACTCCTGAAGGGCGCCCTCCGCCCTTCACTCAGGCCTCTGTCAGAGGCCGCCGAGCGAGGCGCTTTCCCCAGCGTCTGTGTTAACTAGAAGCCGTTTCCCACCCTCGCGCTCTGTCCTGCCCCAGACGCTGGCATTCCCCTGGCTCCTGGTCCTTACCTGCCTGATGCTGGACGTGTTCTAGTCCGTGCTCGGTGAACTCGGCTCATCCCGCTGCCACGTGAGCCCTGGAGGGCCAGGACTTTGTCTCTTGCTCTCCGTTGAGCCGGTGACCGTGACTGACACTCGGAAGGTAAAAAAAGGAGGAAGGAGGACAGGGGAAGGAAGAAGGGGGTCTCAGCAGCTAGCTAATCTCCGAAACCTCAGTTGTCTCATCCGAGAAGCAGGACTGGGGTCATGCTTACCTCATAGGGTTGGAATGGCTCTCCGTGGGCGTGGTCCAGACGCGCAGGGCTCACCAAGTGCACGGGCACTTAGCACGTGCTCAGTAGATACAACTTCCTGTTATAGCCTTTCCTTTGGAGCTGTGCCCTCACCACCTGCACTGTGTGTAATCCAGACAAGTGTCCAGAACATTCTCCTCCTTCCTGCCCAGGGGGCCGTCCGACCTGCCAGGTTCCCCCTCTAAGTGTCGCGGTCAGACCCCTGTGGTTACCCCTTCACTGCTCTGCTCAGGGCTCATAATTCCTTCAGGTTCTCCATGGATTCCTTACCACCTGGTACAGTAGCACACTGATTTCACATTTAGGATGCGCACACGTGTGCGCGCGCTCGCACACGCACACACAGCAACTTGGCAACTTCCTTTAGAGACACTGAGTTCGGAGACTGCATGATAATATCCCTCTCCTACATCTGGATCTCCAGACAGTTAATGGGTCCAGGTGATCTGTCCCCAGCAGACAGTGGCCGAGCCCAAAGCACCGAGATGAGCTAAGATTCTCCTGGATCCCACGGTCTCCGGTGGTCAGTTTCCTGGCTGGTCTCTCTCAGAGAAAGAATGGGGCTGGCGGCCTGTTCACAGCAGAGCGTGTCCTTTGTGACCTTGTTTGTCAAGCTGGATTCCTGTGCTCTGGGTACAAAGGGGGCTCCAGGCTTAGGGGAGTGTGTGAAGTGGGCACAGGTATATTGATGGAGACTCTGACACCCTCGTCAACATTTAAGATAAAATATTCCTCTTTAGGAAACGCCTTACTCCTGTTTCAGTCTCCATCCCCCGCTCCTGACATGTCTCATGCCCAGGGCCCACGTCCTCACACTCCTCTGCTCTCCGAATCCGTGCGACGGCCCTGAGATGGGGTGTGGGCAGCAGGCATCTGCACGCTTTCCACAATCGCACCGCGAGGAGGCGCGGCCAGCGTGGCTCGTATGGAGCCCCGAGACCAGCACCGTCCCCACCTGAGACGTCACTGGACCAACAAGTCGGGGCTGATGCGGCTTCTGGGGAGAGTGGGGAGAGGCCTCAGTGACTTCCCAGTGACTGATATTGGGAAACATGGGTTGCATGAACACATCTTTAGTGTTCGTAAGTGGGGCCTGGGTCCTAACGGTGGACGTTACACGTTCTTCAGGATCCGATCGAGGTCTTTGGCCTTAGGAGCCGCTCGGCCCACGACCACCCAGGAGTTCCTAGCCCCCGTGGTCATAGGTGGTCCCTGCAGTAGCCGGCTCAGGCCTCTGTGGGGGCCCTGCCGCCGGGGCCTGGGGCTGGTAATGACACTTAATAAGAAGGTCGGCGGGTTGTATGGTAAAAAAACGCGGCCTGAGAGTTCAAAAATTCATCTGTGCTGCCTCCTGTCTTCATTCCCGGACCAGCTTTCTCAAGTTACTCTCCTTTTGACCAAAGAAAATCATAATCACAGGGAAGGAGCTTCGACCTAACATCTGCCAGAGAAACAAGTGGAGCCATTCACCTGCTCCATCAAAGCGGCTCCTAAATGAGAGGCCGGGCCGTGACCTGAGCCCAAGCGAGCTGCCCGGTGTGGGAAGAAACTGACTGACGGGGAGACTGCTTGTGGCCACACAGCCCCTCACTCACCTTAATTCCCAGTCCCGGGCCGCTCGCTCGCTCTGCTGTGGCATTGGGCTCTGGCGTGTGTGTGTGCGTGGTGGTGGTGGTGGTGGGGGGGGAACGGAGATAAGAGCTTAAGGAAGATGCTTTGTGGAATAACCCACGGTCAGGAACGCTGAGGCCCACTCCTGAACTGATCTCTGGCTGTTGAAAGAGTCCTTTTCTCTGATCAGTTCTGATAGGCTGTGTGCTGGCCACTGAGCCATTCGCTGCTTTGAAAAAATTAGTTTCTCACTAGTGGGTGGTCCCAGGCCAGTCCCTGGTGGCACACACTGTCCTGTGGGCTCCCCTTCTAAAGTTCCATCCCTTCGCCCGGGGCCGCTGCTAGTGGGCTCACGGGGCTTCAGTGACATACGTGCCTCCTAAGTGTGGCCTCTGGAAGCAGCGAGCCTGACCTTTCCTAACCCACGGTGACCCCTGTGTGGGAGTGTGAAGTCGGCCCCAGGGGCACCCCAGCTAGGAGGGTGGGCAGCACAGGCCAGGGCACTTCTGGTGGCCCCCAAGCTAGAGCCAAGACCAATTTGCTCTCTCTCCGCTGGGGAAGTTTGCCCCTGAGCAGAGAGAGCTGGGTAGCAGATCGCCGGGCACAGGTGCCGGGAAAGGATGTGAGGTTTGCCCTCTTGGGGAGAACACCTTTCTGTTGTCACCTGGTCGCTGCGGGCTGGGCACCCGCACATGCTGTTGGGGCTGCTGGGAGCAGGCTGTGGTGTCTGCAGCTGCCTGACCCCCTTGTGCCCCTCCAGGAGCCCATGCTACCTTCTCCCCCCCTCCCCTCCCCCCACTCCCTCGGCACGGGGCTGGCGTTGATCTGCGTGTGTGTTCCTGCACTTCTGCATGAGACAACGTGTCTGTGCTGTTGTTTGTTTGTTAATTGCAAACCCACTCTGCACTCCAGGAAGAAAACTCGGGGGGGCTTAGTTTGACCCCATTTGTTCTAGACTTCAGGAGTGAGCAGGCTGTTGCCCACCTGCAGCCCGTTGTCCGCATTGGTGCTCTCAGCACAGCTACAGCCTGATCCCGTGAATGTCCCAGCTCGAGGGAACCCGGGGATGATGGTGGCAGGGAGCAGTCTGACCTGCACCCTAAGACCAGGGTCCTCCTGGTGTGGGCCCTGGCCCGGAGCCGTGCCATCGCCTGGGAATGGTCAGAAATGCAAACTTGCCGAAAAGACAGTCTGGGGTGGGCCCAGCCAGCTGTGCTTAACAGCACTCCCAGCGACTCCGGGAACCGGACTCCGGCTCGAGAGCCAGGGCAGGCCGTCCTCGGGCTGCACTTTGAGGGCACGAGTTGGCATCTGTAGGAGGGGATGCCAGAGCCAGATGCGGTGTGTACCCGTCTATCACTGCAACACGGTCCCGGCGGCTCGTATGTGGCTATGCAGGGGCAGCGGCCGGTGCTGGATTTCAGCGTGATGTCCTGGGCCAGGAGGGAGCTGCCTGTCTGTCACCACACGCCCTGGGCTCTCTTTGTTGCCCTTGATTTGCACTTAGCTGCCCTGCCCCGGCAGTGGGAGAAGAGCTGTAATAAAGACAGGCTTGATTCGGGCGAGCCCTCCACGGCCCCCGTGCTATGCGTGGCATTCCCCTCCCTGGCCCAGCGCCCCGGCTCTGCCAAGCGGACACTCACCTGCACCAGGTAGACAGTGAGGGTCTGTTCCCGGCGCAGCACTGTGCAATCAAGTGGAGATAACAGAGGCCCGGGGTCAGGCGGGCTGCCCGGCGCGTCTTTCATCTCTGACTTATGTCGGTGGGGTGTAAAGTGTGGTGTGGGCCGGCCGGCCGGCAGTCAATGGCTACCTTGTTCAGCCCCCACTTATCTCCATCGCTCTGATGTCACAGGCTTCATTTGGGCAGCTGACTTCAAAGGTGCTTTTCAAATTTTTTTAATTTTTCTATTTCAGGGATAATAGCCCAGCTTTTCAAAAGCATTTTGCTGTGCAATCAAGTCAAACATTTTTAAACGGACAGGCCAAGTTAGCCCAGCCTGGGCCGGAGCTCACAAGGCTGCCAGGAGCTCGTCCAGCTCTGACAGATGGACAAAGGGAGCTGTGTTTGTTGTCCCCAACTGGGTCCTCTCCAACCCGTCCCCATGCTGAGGTTTTAAAAAACAAAAAACCCCTCACCGTGCGCATCCCTCAAGGCCAGTTTCCTCCAGGTCTGCAATGCATGGGCCACAGGGCAAGTCGCAGCCCCACTGGTCCCGACAGGGTGCTGCTGGGTCCGTGGAGAGAGCCGAGCCGAGATCTGGCCCTCACGCTTTAGAAGCGCGGCTTTCCGTGAGGCCAGGTCTATAGGACCCAGGATCTGCCCCGTGCATCTGTCCCTTCTTCGTTTCCTTCCTTTGTCACAGGAGTGGCTGGGTGCCCAGTAGGTTGCCTGGGCCACACGGCCCTGACCTGACTGAGTTGGGCTGAATGGCCAGACCATGGGGGGACATGTTTCCAGAGAATAGTAATGGGTCTGAAATGAGTCTTCCAGCAGTTGAGAGTCTGCTTCAGGGAAGGAGGCAGGTTTGGGGGACTCCCAGGTGATTAGGGCCGATGGGCAGAGGTTCCGGGATGTCTGTTTCCAGGGTATGTGTTTCCATTGCTGCTGTAACAAATGACCCCAAGCTGAGTGGCTTCGGTAATACGTATTTATTATCTTACAATTCCACCAGCCAGATGTCAGCATGGGTCCCACGGGACTAGAATCGGGGTGTCCCTTTGAGTGGCCAAGGGGAGAAGCCATTGTCTTGCCTTTTGTGGCTCCCGAGGCTGCCCACATTTCTGGGCTCATGACTCCCTGCCCCCATCTGCAAAGCCAACAAGGTCAAAACTGTTATTTGTAAATGAGGGAGAACAGTGTTGCCTGCATGTAGGGCAGTGGGGAGGGTTAAATAAGTCGTCTCTGCGAAAGGAAGCTCCCAGTGAGCATGTCTGTGCATAGGAAGTATATTCTATGACTAGAGGCCCGGTGCACAAAATTCATGCATGGGGGTGGGGTGTCCCTCAGCCCAGCCTGCACCCTCTCCAATCTGGGACCCCTCGAGGGATGTCCGACTGCCCATTTAGGCCCGATCCCACTAAACGGGCAGTCGGACATCCCTCTCACAATCCAGGACTGCTGGCTCCCAACTGCTCACCTGCCTGTCTGCCTGATTGCCCCTAACTGCTTCTGCCTGCCAGCCTGATCACCCCCTAACCACTCCCCTGCCAGCCTGATTGATGCCTAACTGCTCCCTTGCTGGCCCGATTGCCCAACTGCCCTCCCCTGCAGGCCTGGTCACCCCTAACTGCCTTCCCCTGCAGGCCTGGTCCCCCCCAACTGCCCTCCCTGCAGGCCTGGTAACCCCCAACTGTCCTCCCCTGCAGGCCTGGTCACCCCTAACTGTCCTCCCCTGCAGGCCTGATTGCCCCCAACTGCCCTCCCTTTCAGGCCTGGTTTCTCCCAACTGCCCTCCCCTGCTGGCCTGATCGCCCACAACTGCCCTCCCCTGCTGACCATCTTTTGGTGGCCATCTTGTGTCCACATGGGGGTGGCCATCTTTGACTACATGGGGGCGGCCATCTTGTGTGTTGGAGTGATGGTCCATTTGCATATTATCTCTTTATTAGATAGGATGGTTTATGGAGCCTGTTCCCGGTGCCAGGCACTGTCCCAGGGGCCTGGAGTAGCTCAATGAACAAAAAACAAACAGTCCCGGGCTTCATCGCCCTTCCATTCTACCAGAGAGCAGACAGTAACAAACAGCACACTTAATAAATATATATGTTCCCTAAAATGCTGGGAGCTGAGAAGAGCTATGGGGGATATTGAGTAGGAGGCATCGTGAGTGTGCATGGAGAGTTTCAGGTGGAAATGTTGAGGTAGAATGGTGAGCGTGGCCTCATTGTGAAAGTGAGATTAGAACAAAAACTTGGGGCAGCAGAGGAAGTCAGTGACACAGTGGCCTGGGGAAGAGCACTTGAGGCGTTGAGAACAGGGCGTGCAAAGGCCCTGGGGCAGGAGGACCTCGAGGACGGGAAGCTCGGTGTAGCTGGACCAGGGGTGTGGTCATGTGGGTAAAGGAAAGGGGTCAATGAGGATGCAGGGGGGAGAGAGCAGTCAGAGGATTTGGCTTTTACTCTGAGCATAGGAGAGCCATTGGTGGAGAGGGAGCCTACGGGGACTGTGACTTGCCTTTTACGGGAAGCCCAGGGAGCCGATAGCAACAGGCTGCTCAGGCTGCTGGGCCAGCAGGTCACCGGGCTCCAGAGTGAAGCCAGGAGGCTTGGGCACTGTCGGCTGAGGGATGTGATCTGCACTGGGTGGTGGCCGCAGAGGACAGACTCTGCTATCATGTGGAGGTGAGTCCCACAGGTGGGCTAATGCCCATGGTAAGAAAGGAGTCCAGAAGGACCCCAAGATTTTGGAGCTGAGCCGTGGGAAAGGCTAACTAGCATGGAAGACACTGACGGGGGAGACTGTTTGGGGAAAGACCGGAGTCTATGATACTATTATGCTTCTAAATATTGATGTGGAATAGACAGATGTGGGAGTCTGGGCTTCAATGGGTGTGAAAGAACTGGTCAGTTCTAAAGACTTACAGATTCTGGGCTATTGAGTTTGTGGACAGTTGGGTTCAGAGGGGAGGACCACGTAGGACTCATATCCAGGTCTCTGCGTGGCAGGGAGCCCAAGGTTAGTGCCCAGTGAACGCCGGCTGAGTCACGGAGTCCTCCCACATACTGAGCTTGGTGAGTCTGTGACTACATATAGGGCTGGTGCCTGCACTGGTCTAACGCTGTCTCTTCCGCTGATTCTAAATCACTGACAACTGCAGAGAGCAAGAGCCCCTCCCAGGTCCCGGGCTTCCTCCTTCCTCGGGTTCTGCACAGCCCTGTTCCCTGAACGAGGCCCATGGAACTCTCCGGAGGCAGGGCCACAGAGTCGACGGGTCAGCTCCACCCCCCCCCCCCCCCCCCGCAAAAGATGACCACTAAATTCCGCTGCTCACCTTTCTGAAATGTCTTTATGCACTTGCTTCTCATTTATTACTGTTGTTATCTCAACTTCTGGTCCCTCCTCTCGTCTCTCACTCGAGCCCCTGCTCTGGGCCCTGCCGAGGCGGCTTCATCTTGAGCCTCAGGAAGACGGAGCTCGGGCCTCCAGGGGCTGCACCCACTGTGCCCTCGCGAGGGCTTGAATCCAGAAGCGCCAGCCAGCTGCCCAGCATCTGGGCTCCATCCCGCTCCCCGAGGCGCTCGGACTTGGAGCTAGACAGAGAAGGACTTTCACTTCAGACCCAGCCTGAGCTCTCCCTGCAGTTGAGTGAGGTCAAGAGGGGCATTAAAATCAGCAGGGGGAATTTCTGCTTTAAATCATCACCCGAGGATATGTTTTTATTGATTTTAGAGAGAGGGGTGGGGAGAGAGAGAGACATTAATTGGCTGCCTCCTGTAGGCACCTCAGCTAGGGTTCGAACCCGCGGCCTTCCGGTGTATGGGATGACGCTCCAACCAGTTGAGCCGCCTGGCCAGGGCACCAATGGGAATCTTTAAAACCACGGGTTCCTCGGCCACAGCCCAGCTGCTGAACGGAGGCCCCCCAGCTCAGGGCTCAGAAGTCTGTACTTCCTCGTGTCGTCACCGATTTTGACACAAGTGCCGGGGACTTGGACCATGCTACTTCCTCCCAGCAAGCAGGCCCTTCCGTGAAGGGCATCCCCAAAAGTGTTCAAACTGCCTCTGCAATGCATGGTTTCTTCCTGTGCCCTGGGAAGAAGGCCGGTGCTAGCATACCCATTTCACCAGTTTTAAAACAAAAGGTTCAGACAGTGTATGTCTTGCTCAAGGGTTAAAGCGAGTGAGAGCGGAGCCTGAACTTAAACCAAGGGTCTCACTCCAAACCCACGGCTTGGGGCATTCCCTGGGGATTCATACCCACAACACCCCTAAAGAGTGGTGCCTCTATGGACTCGCCACGTTCAGATTTCACCCAACCTGAGGAGGGCGCCCTGTTATCTTCTCCTTGAATATTTCACGCTGGTCCTTCGGGGAGACGCCGCCGGCCACCCTTCCGCTTGGCCGCCACTGTTACCAGGACCGCGGCACCGCTGTCTGCTTTCTCACCGGTGCCGCTGCCGCTGCAGGCATGGCTCTCTCGCTCCCAGGTCAGCGCTGTCATTGTAACCAGTGTCGGGAGTCCACCACTCGCTCCAGGGACGACGATGTGATGGGAAGAGGCCGGTCTCATTTGGGACAAACGGAGAAGAGGATGGGGACTCCATCCCCTGCAGCTCCGCCAGGAAGACGGCCGCCATTTACAAGGACCGTTTACTGGATTGAACGGTGGCTTAGGAGGCGCGGGGTGGGGTAATTTTGCCTTTATGAGACGTCAACCCGAGGTCAGGAAATAAAGGTCACAGGCACCTAGGGAAGCAAGTTGAGAAGGTGAGGGCTATGACGCCGTGTCCCCAGGGTGGCTGCAGGGGCTCCCAGTGCACGCGGGCAACAGCCTGCCCTGTTTGCCCCCCTCGGGGAGGAGTCCCGGAGCCCCGAGTTATTAATGGCACACCAGCTGCTCCCTCTTTATTGCTGTCGGTCACGCGAGTGCCCCGCCCCTCCCCAGGGACGTGCTGCGTCGGTCAGAGTGCAGGCCGCCCTCTGCGTCCACCTCCTCACCGGCCTCTCCTGCCGACACACCCGCTCGCTCACGTGGTTGGACAGTTCCCTTCATCCCATGAGCTGCTTCGGAGGCCACCGAGACCCTAGAGGCCGCCTGCCGAGCAGGACTGTCACTTAAATTAGATGCTGGCACAGCGACCCGGAGCCGCCCAGATCCCACCTGGCCACGCCTGTCCGGCTGGGTGGCCCAGAGGTAAAAAGCTGCTGAAAATGCAGCCTGGCCAGAGACAGAAAGTCCGATGGAGGGTGCCAGGGCCGAGGGGGCACCGGGAGCTGGAGTTTATTGGGCACAGAGTTTCCATTCTGCGAGATGAGCAGAGGTCTGAGGACGGTGGTCACGGGGGCATGACAATGGGAATGTGGGCAATGCCGTGGGGCGTGCACTCGAAAGGGGGCAGATGGTACATTTTCTGACCTGTGTTTTACCCCAATAATGAACCCATAGCACTCTATGAAAGAAGAGATCTTTCAGTAAACGAACTATCTTTTTTAATACAAAAAGTGCATATGTACATGCAGGCAATTTGAGGGTCTTCCAGGGGCCCAAAGTCTTATCTCCACAAAACTCTTTCTCGCCATCTCATGAATCTTCAGATCGATGCTCAGTGGGCGTGGCCCTTCACTCACCAACGTGGCAGCGTTGTCATGGGAATGGACCATTTCGTGAGACCTGGGTTCTGATCCCCAAGTCCATGACCAGCCATGCCCACACCCACGCCCACGCCCATGCCCAGAGCCTACCTTTCCGAACTTGTCTCTCCACTCAGCAATGAAAAGAAACAGATCGGATTCCTTTCAGCGCCAAGGCTGAAAATCCAGTGCTTCCCGTGAAGGTGAACAGTGGACTCCAATCCCAGTAGTGCGCCTGAGTGAGGCCTGTGAGGCAGGTGGTTTCAGGAGTGAGCGCACAGAGGGACGCTTTGAGGCAAAGGGGCCACCGGAGCTGGGAGCGTGTCACCCGGGAGCTCTGGTTCCCTGGAGGGCGTGAACGCAGGGCGTCGGCGCCGGGCAGTGGTTAGGAAAGGAAAGCAGACAGGAGCCCTCTGAGATGCGTGCTGTTTTCTGGACGTTTATTTCCGTTCCCCGGACGTGCTGATGCCTGTTCTCGTGGGTGCGTCTGGGCAGGAGGGAGTGCGTGTGAAATCCCAGAGGTGGCATGAGCGGTCGAGACCCATTTGAGGACCCACCAGGCCACATCCTGGCCTGGGGACCCTCGGTTCCGTGTGCTACGTCACGTCTAGTCTGGTGGTGCAGCTGGTCAGACAGAGCTGGGGACCTCATGCCATGGCGGGCGCTGCCCATCCCCCACACCTCCCTGCCGGGCACAGGCAGCCATGAGCCTGCTCTCCGTGTCTCGGGATTTGTCTACTCTGCACAGTTCACTAAACGGACTCGTAAAATGTGTGGCCCGGTGGCGGGCTTCTTTCAAGGGCCAGCATTCTCCCGGCCACCTTGCGGGGGCATCCTCTTTGTCACCGGGCATATGGGCACACCGGCTTCGTGTATCCACCCGTCGCTGGGGCCGGGGGGCTTTGTGTATCCACCCGTTGCTGGGGCCGGGGGGCAGTCTCCGCGTTCTGATATGATGAACATCCCTGCACGTGTTTGAATGGACCAGGCTCTCATTTCCCGGGGTATGTACATGGGAGTGAAACTGCTGGTCTAACCCCGAGGCCTCTCCCAGAGCAGCTGCCGTTTTATGTCCCAGCCACAGAGCTGAGGGTCCATTTCTCCCGTCCTCGTCCACCCTGCAGCCCGACTCACTTAAAAAATATATATTTTTATTGATTTCAGAGAGGAAGGGAGAGGGAGAGAGAGATGATGAGAGAGAATCATTGATCAGCTGCCTCCTGCACGCCCCCTACTGGGGATCGAGCCCACAACCCAGGCATGTGCCCTGACTGGGAATCAAACCTGGGACCCTTCAGTCCACGGGCCAGTGCTCTGTCCACTGAGCAACACCGGCTATGGCGTAGCCCACCTCTTTGAGGGCGCCCTGGTGGGTGCGGGGTGCTATTTTCTGTGAGTTTGCTTTGCATTCCCTGACTGCTCACAGTGCTTGGGCACCTTTTGGGGAGCTTTTCAGCCCTTTTTATGTCTTTGGAAAAATCTCTATTTAGAGCTCTTGCCCATTTAAAAGATTGGGTTGTTTGTCTTTTTCTTATTATGTCTTTTGTGCGAGTTCTTTCTCCAGTCCAGAGGCAAGTGTGTGTCAGAATGATCCGTAATGTCCTGCCGGCCCTGGGCGGTCTCCTCGCTGTCCTGATGGCGCTGAGGACACGGTGCCGGCTCCGTTAGCTTTGGTGAGGGCAGGACATGCACAGCGCAGAGGACGTGCTCCGGGCGGCTGGGGGACAGGGCAGGTGTGGGCTCCGCGGGAGGTCTGCCTGCGTTCTTCTGTGACCAACTAGTTGGCCCACACACTCAGTGAACACAGCCGTGTAGCCGAAAGGCTGGCGTGCCGGGGACCTCACTTCCCTGGCTGACAGAGTGCTGACTGGACCAGCCGGCTACTTGTTAATGAAAGCCGCCCGGGGCTCACCTGCTCACCGCACCTGTCGGCCAGAGCCCGTTCCATGTGGTGGGAAGGACAGACTCAGAGCCAGCCGGCTGCAGCCGAGGTGCAGGCCAGCAGCCGCAGGCGAGGGGCTCAGAGAGGCTGTGGAGGGAGGGCCAGGGCCGCTGTCCCCTGCCCAGCCCCCTCCCGTGCCCCTCGGGCACTGCCCAGCCCAGTCCCCTCCCCTGCCCCTCAGGCACTGCCCAGCCCAGTCCCCTCCCCTGCACTGCCCAGCCCAGTCCCCTCCCCTGCCCCTCAGGCACTGCCCAGCCCAGCCCCCTCCCCTGACCCTTGGGCATTGCCCAGCCCAGTCCCCTCCCCTGCCCCTCAGGCACTGCCCAGCCCAGTCCCCTCCCCTGCCCCTCAGGCACTGCACCCCCAGCCCAGCCCCCCCTCCCCTGACCCTTGGGGGCAGGCACTGCCCAGCCCTGCCCCCTCCCCTGACCCTTGGGCAGCCCAGCCCAGTCCCCTCCCCTGCCCCCAGGCACTGCCCAGCCCAGGCCCTGACCCCACTGCCCAGCTCTGCCCCCTCCCCTGCCCCTCAGGCACTGCCCAGCCCAGCCCCCTTCCCTGCCCCTTGGGCACTGCCCAGCCCAGCCCCCTCCCCTGCCCCTCAGGCACTGCCCAGCCCCCAGTGCCCAGCCCCCCCTCCCCTGACCCTTGGGCATTGCCCAGCCCAGTCCCCTCCCCTGCCCCTCAGGCACTGCCCAGCCCAGCCCCCTCCCCTGACCCTTGGGGGCAGTCCCCTCCCCTGCCCCCAGGCCCTGCCCCCATCCCCTGACCCCTGCCCAGGCACTGCCCCTCAGGCACTGCCCAGCCCAGCCCCCTCCCCTGACCCTTGGGCACTGCCCAGCTCTGCCCCCTTCCCTGCCCCTCAGGTAATGCCCAGCCCAGTCCCCTTCCCTGCCCCTCGGGCACTGCCCAGCCCAGTCCCCCTCCCCTGCCCCTCGGGCATTGCCCAGCCCAGTCCCCTCCCCTGCCCCTCAGGCACTGCCCAGCCCAGTCCCCTCCCCTGCCCCTCAGGCACTGCCCAGCTCTGCCCCCTTTCCTGCCCTTCAGATAATGCCCAGCCCAGCCCCCTCCCCTGCCCCTCGGGCACTGCCCACGGCCTGCCCAGCCCAGGGCCTCTTGAACTTCCTGCCTCGCCTTCCTGAGAAGCAATACTGGACGACAGTCAGCGGTGTTTGGGGTCTCAGCCGTGTAAGCTGGGCGGCCATGGGGCCCGGGTGGCACAAGACGCGTCTGTTTTTCTCGGGCGGCAGACAGGACGTCGGCAGCACCGGCTCCCGCGCACTCGGCCAGGGCGCATCCTGGCTGCTGGCTCCTCTGCGCGGGAACAGCTGACGGCCGCAGGCAGCCGCCCTCCGAGGGCCACGGCCAGGATTCCTTTAACACAAAGTGACAACCCGTCTCCCCAGAGCATCTGACTGAGAAGCTTTAATTACGACTGTGACGCACGCGCGTGCGTTCTTCATTCACGCCAGCAGCGGGCTCTGCCTCCCTGAGACCGCAGGCCACACGGCGAGTGCCCACTCCACCGCGTCCTTCTCCTCCCCTTGTCCGCCTCCCGCTTCCTCCCGCCGTTCTCGCCCTCCGTCCACGTCCTCTTCCTATGTCGGGTGAGCTGTGGACAGCAGGCTGGAGCTGGGGACCCCTGCCCCTCTCTGGCCGACCCCGCGGTGAGAGGGGCGGAGTGTAGCTCAGCGGTGCCGCCTTCCCACGACGCCCTCTTTGGGAGCCTGAGGGGGGTGCCGAGGGCCTTGGCAGGGAGGGGCAGCATGGCATGAGCTGGGGCATCGCCAGAGCAGACTTCTTCCTGCTCCAGGATCAAACCGTGTTGTTGCAGCACTGAATACCTGGCCATCCACATGTGACACCCACAGACTTCCTGGCGCTACGATGACACGTGTCTGGGTGCCCAGAAGCGCGGGCCATGCCGCTGAGGTTATGTGTTCATATTCAAATGAGATACACAAGGATCGGATGGGAAGCAGATTGGAAACATCCATCTGTCAGTCTCCCTGCCTCTGGGCAAAATGGTGCGAAACACGCCAAGACGAGTTTAGAAGGTGGGGGTGGGGTGTCGCTGACGCGGCTGGACTGCCAAGGTGCTCGCAGCGAAGGGCTTCCCAGCAGTTTAATGCGCACCTGTGGGCACCTGCTCGACTCTCAGAGGGTCTGGCCCGGCCAGTGCCTGAGGGGGTTGGAGTGTCATCCCGCACGGCAAGAGGTGGTGGATTCCAATCCTGGTCGGGGCATGTACCTAGGTTGCGGGTTCCATCCCTGGTCAGGGTGCGTATGGGAGGCATCCGAGTTATCTCTCTCTCTTGCTCTCTCTCTCTCTCTCTCTTTCTCTCTCTCTTTCATCAATAAAAACATATCCTCAGATGAGGATAAAAAAAAATAGCCTGGCTGGTGTGCTCAGTGGTTGAGCATCGGCCTATGAACTAGGAGGTCGCGGTTCCATTCCCGGTCAGAGCACATGTGAGCTCAATCCCCAGTAGGAGGCCTGCAGGAGGCAGCCAATCAATGACTCTCATCTTTAATGTTTCTATCCCTCTCTCCCTCTCCCTTCCCCTCTGAAATCAATAAAATATATTTACAAATAAATAAATAAATAATAGATTGACAACTCTCAGGGGGAAAGGGGTGTGGGGGGTGCGGGAAGAGACTGGACAAAAATCATACACCTATGGATGAGGACAGTGGCGGGGAGGTAAGGGAAGAGGGTGGGATGAGAACCAGGTAGAGGAGAGCTATGGGGGAAAAAAGAGGAACAACTGTAATAATCTGAACAATATTTATTAAATTAAAAATAAATAAATAAATGAAAAATAAAGAGAAAGGATATGGAATCATCACTCGACCCCAAGGGCGGTGGGGTTGACTCCAGGGTTCCTCTGCACCTCGCAATTCCAGGCCATTCTCTCCCCGAAGTTCACATCACCCCAAGAATTAGAAGAGCTTTTGGGGTTCAGGGCGGTTCTCCCTCACATCCACATTGGAGAGACGGATTCAGGACTTGACTTATGACTAAGAAATTTTATGGACACTCTTTTCTACTCCAGAA
This sequence comes from Ia io, assembly GCA_025583905.1. NCBI lineage: Eukaryota > Metazoa > Chordata > Mammalia > Chiroptera > Vespertilionidae > Ia > Ia io. Next base: position 2,211,401 of record JAJQQW010000022.1, on the reverse strand, counting down.
AGGGTCCCCTAATTAGTGCGCCCGCTGTCTGGACACGCCTCCTTTGCTGGTGCTGCCCGTCGCTCCCAGCATGGCGGGCATGGCCTGGACAAGGACCTGGCCTCGGGTCAGACCTCGCCCCTGACCTGACCTGGCCCCTGGTGTCACACTTGGGCTGCCCAGACCTTGACTTTTTGGGGTTCATTCCATCATAGAATTCTCTCCCTCTGCCCAGACACCGACCAGGAATCGGACTACGTGCCTGTTCTCCCAACCCAACCCGCTCTGCACCTTCTAATCCCACGTCCCCCGCATGCCCGTCCTTCCCCAGTGCCCCCCGATGGTCACCTCCCTGCAGGTTCCACAGGTCCGGCCACCGCCTCCTTTCTCAGGGCAGCGACTCCGGGTCTGGGCCACACTTCCTGGAGCAGCGGGGAGCCTGGGGGGTCAGGAGGAGGAGGGCCTTAGCTTTGACTCCGTTGCGGAACAGGTGTGGCCCTAACTGCCTCCGTCAGCCTCCCGGAACCTTGGTCTCCGTGCCCACGGGCCGGGGTGGGCACTGCGGCCTCCCAGGGGCTCCCTGCCGAAGCCCAGCGGCCTGGTTTCAGAGTGTGTGCTGACTCCTCTACCTGCCCCTTCCCCGCGGGACGCGCCCCTCACCTGCGCTCCCGCAGCAGCAGCCAGTGAGCACCTGTCAGGTGAAATAACAGACGGACAGTCTCTTGGAACAACCCGACCTGGCTTCCTGTTTGGTTTCCGGTGTGCGATGGAGAGGAGCGATGGGACTCCCTTTAACGGTCTCTCCACTTCTGTCCCACAGCGCTGGGCTGAGGCTCCCTACAGGAGCAGAGGAGGCGGCCCCCTCCCGCTGTCCTTTCTCGGGGTGCCCGGGGCCCCGCATCCTCCTCCCTGCGCTGTGGGCGCCTCGCTTGTTTGAGGAGCTGTGCTTCCACCGTCCTCTGTCCGAGAGAGGCGGCCTCATGGCTGCAGGGAGACCACTCGGAGCTGTGGTCACGGGCATAGGTGGGGCTACGTCTGAAATCATCACTCGTGTGGTTCCAGGAGGCTTGGCCCCTTCAGGGGTCTCCTGTAAACGTGGGCCTGTAACTGTCATTCAGGCCCACGTGGCAGCCACACACCCCACCCCACAAACCCCAGCTCCCTCGGGGCCGGTGGGTGTCCTGGGAAGGGGGCGTCTGGTCTGCGCTGAGGTGAATGTGGGCAGCGGCACCGTATAAAATCAGCAGATTCCCGCTGCGGGACTTCTCAGAGCCTTGAGCAGGGGCGTGTGCAGAGTGAATTCCACCCGGGAGTGCGCAAGTGACGTTGCCCAAACTTACGTGGCCACAGACCAGAGCTCTCCAACTGTTTTATTTTATCATTTATTTTTAAAATCAAGTTTCCCAAGAGTCTAGATGCCCACTGTCTTAGAGGTCAGATTCAGGGAGGCCAGCAGGGCGGGCACGGAAGACAAACCGCTGCCTCCAGCTCCACCCAGCTCCGCGTGGAGGGTGGGCGGCTGTGCAGGTGGCTGGCGTCCAGCTCAGCCGGGGCCTCAGTGTCACCTTCTCACAGCCATGTCGCACCGGATTCAGCCCTGACGCACTCTCCTGCTCTCCCATGGGAGTCGTGCGCGTTCAGAGAACACCGGCTAGGCTGCGGAGTGTACGCCTCTGTTGATGGGGACATCGGGATATGTGGACACCTGGGGGGCACTTCCAGCCTCCCAGCCCAGCTCCGATGTCCCTGCTCCCAGGGCTGAGGACCCAGAAAGGGGGCAAGGTGCCCCCCCCACCGTGATCTGGCTGCCGGCTGCGTCCAGCCCTGCCATCCGCCAGGGGGCCCTGCGCGGGCTGGTGAGATGCCGGTAGCAGGCGGCGGCAGGGCTGCAGCTGCTCCAACACTGGGTGCCTGCTACCTGTGCACAGACCTGCTCCCAACGAGCTGTTGCTGTCGCTGCCGCGGCCGCGGTCCAGGCCTCGTCTCCGTGTGCCGTGTGGGCCAGCGGCCTCTGCACCTGACGGCAGGACTAGCTCCCAGCTGCCCATGCACCCACAGGGGGACCTGCCACGTTCTCCCGGGCATCTCTGCTTGTGCCCGTCCCTGGGTGCCTGTCCAGGTGTAGGCAGAGCCACCCCTGCCTGGCCCACCCCGACTCCAGCCCAGTGGCCTGTGCCCAGCTCCCTGGCACTGCCTCCCTGGGTTGTTCCCAGGACTTGCTTTGGTGCCTCCTGCTCTCCTGGCTCCGGTGCCCATCACGGTGCTTGGCACAGGTCAGATCAAGTTCTGTAAGGGCTGAGGAATGCACTCGCCATTCAGATTCACTGCTGGCTCACCTCTGCACCGGGGACCAGAGAGGCCAGGGAGCCTGCCCGCACCCCACCCACCCAACCAGGGACGGAGACCCACCCACCCACCCACCCAGGGACGGAGACCCACCCACCCACCCAGGGACGGAGACCCACCCACCCATCCACCCAGGGAGAAGCGCTTCGCCCCTTCCTGTGCCCTGAGGGATCGGGATGTGAGGGCCTCCCTCTGCCCTCGGCCCAGGGGCCTCTGGTCACCAGTGCAGTTGCCCCTCGAAGGGGTTTAGGGGCGTCCGCTGTTAGGAGGCCATGCTTTTCTAAAAGAACGTGCTCCTTCTTGAACCCTATCGCCCCCACACGGGCCTGCCCTTCGCCCTTCCCATGCCAGGCCGCTGCAGGGCGTCTCCTCTCCTGGCCAGGTCCTGGAGGCCCCCAGCCCCCCAGCCTCGAAGCTCTCCTCCGCAGGAGTGGGTCTGGTGGCATTTAGCTCACAGTACAGGAGTCAGAGGCACTGCTGTCGTCTGAGGGAAGGAGGTGCTGGGTGTTGGGGGGACACGGGTGCTGCCTGGGGCCCCAGGGGGAACCCCCAAGCCTCCTCCTGCCTCTGTGCCCAGCCTCCTGGCTGTGACCAGGGGGAAGGGGAAGAAGCAGGATGTGAGGCCGAGGCCGCTGCCTGGACTTGGAGCAAAGCTGCGTCTGAGCCGCGGGCAGCTCAGCATGCCCACCTGCCCGGCCGCGCCCGCTGCTCTGCCATCCCAGCAGCTGGCCTTGTGTCACAGCCAATTAGGCTTCGGAGGAGCGAGAGGGAGAGGTGACACGGCATACGACCCCCGCTGTCACGGGGCAGATGCGGAGCCCGCACCATCCCGCTCGGCCCGGCGCTAATTAATCACCTGGACCAGGAGCTGTGACAGCGCCCGGCACGGAGCAGGCGGCACCTGCGGGGACAGCGGGGGCTCCACGCCGGCCCTCCCCTCGGCTGGCCTGTGGCAAGTTGTCACGAAGCTGTAGGGGTTAAAAGGGAGGTGGGGAGGAGGGTGGGGAGGAGGGGGACTTTAAAAGCCGGATAATTACACAGCATGCAGGTCGCAGGGCTGGACGGGCACCAACGGCCTCCCTCCCTTGGCGCTGGTTCTGTACGAGGTGGTGGATTCGCACAGGAGGGCGCCTGGGCCGGCCAGGCCCCTCTGCCTTTTCCTCCTCCATGTGGCTGCTCACCCTTCCTTGGATGGTCTGGGGGCAGGGGGGAGGGGCTGTTCCCACCCCCAATGCCACAGAGCCAACTCCTAGTTGCCTGTAAGACTGGCCTTTGTTTCACAGCCCCAGGGAACGCCCCAACCCCCAAGTCTACCCTCGAGAGAGCCCCATGCCCTGCTACCCCGCAGCCCAGGAGCTGAGGAGCTGGGCAGGTCTGCTCACTGCGCACAGGGGCCCTGTCACAGCTCCTCCCGTCCCCACACAGGGCTCGGTGCCAACTCCCACTTACCAGTGTTTGCCGTATGATCCCAAATAAGGCGTGTTCTTCCCTCCAGGGGCTCAGGTCTGCTGGGCACACAGAGGCAGGTGCAGCCTGGCACAGCCCGGGATGGCACCCGCGGTGCCCCGAGGGCGACGGCAGAGAAGGGAGCGCTGTCCCGCCCCAGCCGCAGAGCACAGAGTGACCCTGTGTGGCCAACTTCTGCTTTTGTGGAAATCGCGGGTCCGGTCCTCAATTCTGTTAGCGCTCCAAGTAGTGGCCGGAGTGGCAGGTCAGCCATGACCATGCTGTCCTGGCCACTCGCACGCTCACACCAGACAGGTGCCCCAGAGGACCCGAGGCTGCCAGGGAATGTGGCACGAGCTCCATTTGGACGTCAATCGGGGGGTCCATTTGCTCCCAATTTAAGATGGATGAGCCTGTTACCCCTGTCAAGTCACGCCCAGACTCTCCCTCGTGCCTGGAAGCGGGCTGCCTGGTCCAGCCTCGGTGACCTGCTCAGGGCGCTCCTGCCCGGGTCCCTGTGCTGAGTGCCAGCTCTCCTTCAGGGCCCAAACCTCTGTCTGCACTCAAACCCCCTTTCCAGAGAGAGCTGAACAGGAGGCGCTGGCGGGTCAGGAAAGGAAACCGCCTGGGTGGCAAGGGAAGCCAGGCAGCTAAGGGCAAGGTTGGGAGATTCTCAAGTTTTCAAATGGTTGAACCGACAAAGGAATCTGCGGGCACACCGAACTCTCTCCACGTCCCTCACTGACGCACCAGCTGGCTCCAGCCACGCCTGCCGGTGATCAGGACTCTGATTCCGTGGCTCCAGGAGAGGGGAGCGCGCTCAGAGAAGAGAGATCTTTACAGCAATCTCCAGCCAAATGTTTAGTTAGATCTTTGAATTCCCCAAAGTAGCTCAGCATTTCTAGAGAAAGTCTAAGAAAAATAGACAGAAACAGCTTAACAATAGTGTTTAAAAAGTTCAATAGGTGAGACTTTTAAAAGTCAAAACTGGGATTTGTAGCTTAAAATACTACATGAAAAGTATCCGAGTTAAACAATGTGCCAGGACAGCAGCCGCTGCTGTCACCGACCTGGACAGGGAGAGGAGCAGGCATTGTAGGCACCTGTTGAGGCAGCCTACCCACCGACCGCTCCGGGTGGCACCTGTGGTGGTCACCTCACATGACAATGGTTGCACTTGACCAGTGGTCAGCAAATTCATTCATCAACAGAGCCAAATATCAACAGTACAACGATTGAAATTTCTTTTGAGAGCCAAATTTTTTAAACTTAAACTTCTTCTAACGCCACTTCTTCAAAATAGACTCGCCCAGGCCATGGTATTTTGTGGAAGAGCCACACTCAAGGGGCTAAAGAGCCACACGTGGCTCATGAGCCACAGTTTGCTGACCATGGTGCTAGAGGAATATGCGCTTGGTTTTATTTATTTGTTTTTAAATTACATTTATTGGGGTGACATTGGCTAATCTCTACATATAAAACCCTAATATACAAAGCAACCCCTCGGGAGTTTGACCAACAAGGAGTTCAATCACTCACTATGATGTACACTGACCACCAGGTGGTGACGTGGAACCAAGGAAAGCCCCAGCTGGCAGCTGGCAGTCTCTAGGGACCCTACCTGTGCACAAATTTCGTGCACTGGGCCTCGAGTAACATTGTATAAGAACTAGAGGCTTGGTGCATGAAATTTGTGCATGGGGAGGGGCTGCCTCAGCCTGGCCTGCACCCTTTCACAATCCGGGACCCCTCAGGGATGTCCGACTGCTGCGGGATCGGGCCTAAACCAGCTGTTAGACATCCCTCTTGCAATCCGGCACCACTGCAACCGCTCACCTGCCTGCCTGCCTGATCACCCCTAAACACTCGCCCGTAACCGCCTCTTCCTCGGGCCCCAACTACTGCAACTTCATCCAGAAGGACATCCAGAATGACATCCAGAAGGTCATTTGGCTGTCCAGTCTAATTAATATATTATGCTTTTATTATTATAGACTAGAAGCCCGATGCATGAAGATTCATGCAAGAATGGGCCTTCCTTTTCCTGGCTGCTGGCACCGCCTTTGGTCTGGCCAGAGCTGCCTTTCCGCCTTCCCACGCTGCCCAGAGGCCCAGAGCAGCTGGGGTGGTGCGGAATGCCTGCATCATCACCATGGCAACGATGCAAGTGTCCCACCCCGCCCCTGGCCACTCGGTGCCTGAATATGCAAATTAACCCGCCATCTTTGTTGGGTTAATTTGCATACTCACTCCTGATTGGCTGGTGGGTGTCATGAAGGTACGGTCAATTAGCATGTTACTCTTTTATTAGGTAGACTAGAGGCCCGGAGCACGAAATTCATGCACAGGGATGTGTGTCCCTCAGCCCAGTCTGCACCCTTTCCAATTTGGGATCCCTCGAGGGATGTTTGACTGCCCGTTTAGGCCCAATCCCGGTAGGATCGGTCCTAAATGGGCAGTCGGACATCCTCTCACAATCCAGGACTGCTGGCTCCCAACTGCTCGCCTGCCTGCCTTCCTGATTGCTCCTAACTGCTTCTGCCTGCCAGCCTGATCACCCCCTAACCACTCCCCTGCTAGCCTGATTGATGCCTAACTGCTCCCCTGCCAGCCTGTTTGCCCCTAACTGCCCTCCCCTGCAGGACTGATCACCCCTAACTGCCCTTCCCTGCAGGCCTGGTCACCCCCAACTTCCCTCCTCTCCCAGCCTGGTCCCTCCCAACTGCCCTCCCCTGCTGGCCTGATCGCCCACAACTGCCCTCCACTGCAGACCATTTTGTGGCGGCCATCTTGTGTCCACATGGGGGCGGCCATCTTGTGTGTTGGAGTGATGGTCAATTTGCATATTACTCTTTTATTAGATAGGATAGAGGCCTGGTGCACAGGTGGGGGCCAGCTGGTTTGCCCTGAAGGGTGTCCCAAATCAGGATGGGGGTTCCCTTGGGGCGTGGGGCAGCCTGGGCGAGGGGTCTGTGGTGGTTTGCAGGCCAGCCATGCCCTCTGGTGACCTAAGCGGAGGCCCTGGTATCTGGGATTTATTTATCGTCTATAATTGAAACTTTGTAGCCTTGAGCAGAGCCAAGCCTCCTGCTCGCTCTGTGGCCACAGCCATTTCTGTTGGGATTTAAATATCTTCTATAATTGAAACTTTGCAGCCTTGAGTGGAGGACAAGGCAGGACAGGGCTGCGGAAGCTTGACTTCCTCTATCGTTGGAGGAATTCAAGCTTCCTGCTCTCTCCAGCTCCGTGGCTGCTGCCATTTTTGTTAGGATTTATTTATCTTCTATAATTGAAACTTTGTAGCCTTGAGCAGAGGCCTGAGCTGGCCAGGGTGTGCGGAAAGCTTGGCTTCCTCCATTGCTGGGGAAACCCAAGCCTCCTGCTCGCTCCATGGCCACAGCCATCTTGCTCCTGATTGGGTTAATTTGCATACTTGCTCCTGATTGGCTGGTGGGCATGGCTTGTGGGTGTAGTGGAGTGATGGTTAATTTGCATATTACTCTTTTATTAGATAGGATATGCACTTTAAAGACAGCCGGAGTAAAATTCAAGTGCCCTCTATGTTGTGTGACTTTGAGTCACCTTCTCTTATTCAACTAATACTTCTCAAACACACATCCACCCACACTCCCTCACCCTTGCACACTCACCCACCCACGTGCTCACTCACACTCACATACTCCCTCACACTTGCACACTCACCCACCCACATGCTCACTCACACTCGCACACTCACTCACACTCTCAGGCTCACTCATACTCATTCCCTCACACTCACACTTGCACACTCATAATCGCACCTCACTCACACTTGCATACTCACACTCACACGCTCCCTCACACATGCACACTTACCACCCACATGCTCACTCACACTCACACACTCACTCACACTTGCATGCTCACTCACACTCGCATACTCCCTCACACATGCACACTCACCACCCACATGCTCACTCACACTTGCATGCTCACTCACACTCGCATACTCCCTCACACATGCACACTCACCACCCACATGCTCACTCACACTCGCATACTCCTTCACACTTGCACCCTCACTCACACTCGCATACTCCCTCACACTTGCACACTCACCACCCACATGCTCACTCACACGCGCATACTCCCTCACACTTGCACACTCCCTCACAGTCACATACTCCCTCACACTTGCACACTCACCCACCCACATGCTCACTCACACTCGCACGCTCACTCACACTTGCACGCTCACTCACCGTGCTCCCACATTCAGACCCCCCGTGAAGACATGGGCACCGGGCTCTAGCAGCACTGAGCACACAGTGGGATGTTTCAGCCATGCTCTGGCCACAGAGCTTCCATTCAGTGGCAAGTGCCACTCACGTTCTCCAGCCTGTTTGGTATGGTGGCCTCGGTAAAGTAGGTGACAGTGCTCACCCCGGGCCCATCATCCCTATGGGACAGGCCACTCTGAGCAACACCGTCCTGTACACGCTTCACTTTGACTTTCGACCCTGTTGTGGACGAACTGGTGCCCAAATTCCAGTGTCACAATGACATTTGTAACACCTTTGGTGAGGGGTGAGTAGACCAGTGTTTGTTCTACTGGAAAGAAAGAGTTGATCAGTTAAAATTTCCCTCTTCCTGTTTCAAGTGTCTGGTTAGTTTATTTTAAAAAACATTTTCCTTGCACTTGATGCGGAACACAGATGCAGGTGCTAGGGAGATGCAGAAAAACTCTACACCTACACTGTCTTAGCTGGGATGTGCATGGCTGCATGAGTTGTGTGTGCATGTGTGAGTGGAACATTAGGTGTGTGTCAGTGTGCATTTGCACATGTGTGAGTGTGTGCATGCATGCAGGTGTGTGTGCACATGTGAAAGTATATGTATTGATATATATGAGTGAGAGTGCATGTATGATTGTATGTGCATGAGTATGACAAGTATGTGAGTGAGAGTATGTGTGTGTATGTGTCTGTGTGTAGTGAGTGAGGGTGAGCGTGTGTGGATATGTGCACACATGTGTGACTGGCTGGGCATCCCAGAAAACAGAAGCCAGCAGTGATAAAATAAATTAGCTGACAAGCTGAATCTTGACGAAATGTAAACAGCAAACACGACTAACTTCAGCGGCCTGGGGTGTGTGTGTGGGGGGGTGTGCGGCTGGCAGCGGTGTGTGTGTGTGTGTGTGTGTGTGTGTGTGTGTGTGTGTGTGTGTGCGCGCGCACGCCAGGCTCTGCTGAGATGGACAGGGACAGGCCAGGATCAGGACCAGCCTCCCTGCCCAGGTGCATCCAGAAGCTGCGCAAGGTTTCCTCTGAAGGGCGAGGGCGCCATCTTGTGGTCACATTCAGAACTGCAGCTCCTCTGCTGACATTCCAACCCGGCTCAGGGTGCAAGGCAGGACCAGAGGGTGCCTCCAAGTCTGCAGCCCCTGCCCTCCCCTTGCGACATAATAGACTTTGTTTATATGTTGGTCTCTGCCCCTGGTTCCTGGCACAAGCTCCTGGATCTTTAGCAATCTCCTGGGTGACAGGAGTGACCCTGGCTGGGCCCCGTAATAGTTTCTGGTGGGGGCTGGTCAGCAAAAGACCAGCTGTGACGAGAAGCTTGGACTCTCCAGCTCCGGCCCACTCTCTGGAGGACCGGAGGGCTGGAGATTGAGCTCACGGTGGACAGTGGCTGGGTGGTGAGGCCTCCACAGAAAGCCCACAGGCTCGGGGCTGGGGAACACGGAGGGCGGCACCCCAACTCCGTGGGCAAGAGGCTCTGTGCTCAGGGCCCTATGGGTCTCACTGTGGGCCTCTCCCCTCTGGCTGTTCACATGAAACCTGCATGACATTCCTTTTCCACAGCAAACTCCACCATAAGTGCGTCCCTGAGTTCTGCCAGCTGCTCGGGAGAATGTAGACCCTAAAAGAGGTCACGGGCACCTCCGACTTGCAGCCACGGATAGAAATTGTGGGCAACCTGGGACCTACCACTTGGTGGGGCATCTGTGGTGGAGACGGTGGATGAGCCCCTAACCTGTGCATCTGTATTAACGTCAGGCAGTGTCAGCCCTGCAGCGACCTGTAGGCCACCAGCGGTGCTGCAGGAGGTGCTGCTGTGGAGACCCGCATGCACCCAGGGTCAGGTGTGAGCGCTGTGGAGACCCACATGCACCCTGGGTCAGGTGTGAGTGCTGTGGAGACCCACATGCACACGGGGTCAGGTGTGAGTGCTGTGGAGACCCACATGCACCCAGGGTCAGGTGTGAGCACTGTGGAGACCCACGTGCACCCAGGGTCAGGTGTGAGCACCATCGAGACCCACATGCACCCAGGGGGTCAGCACTGTGTGAGCACCCAGGGTCAGGTGTGAGCACTGTGGAGACCCGCATGCACCCTGGGTCAGGTGTGAGTGCTGTGAGCACTGTGGAGACCCGCATGCACCCAGGGGTCAGGTGTGAGCACTGGAGGGTCAGGTGTGAGCACCATCGAGACCCACATGCACCCAGGGTCAGGTGTGAGCACTGTGGAGACCCGCATGCACCCTGGGTCAGGTGTGAGCACTGTGGAGACCCGCATGCACCCTGGGTCAGCACCCGGGGCATGCACCCTGGGTCAGGTGTGAGCACTGTGGAGACCCACATGCACCCGGGGTCAGGTGTGAGCACCGTGGAGACCCGCATGCACCCAGGGTCAGGTGTGAGCACCGTGGAGACCCGCACACACCCAGGGTCAGGTGTGAGCGCTAGGAGACCCGCACACACCCAGGATCAGGTGTGAGCACCGTGGAGACCCACGTGCACCCAGGGTCAGGTGTGAGGACCGTGGAGACCCACTTGCACCCAGGGTCAGGTGTGAGTGCTGGGAGACCCACACGCACCCAGGGTCAGGTGTGAGCACCATCGAGACCCACATGCACCCAGGGTCAGGTGTTGTGGGAACCCCTTTCCACGTCCCGCGTGGTTCAGGGTTCCGGTTCAGGGTTTGGGTTCTGGAGAAGGCTGCACACAAATGAAAGAGACTAGAAAAGTATTAATTTGGGAAATTGGGGCCAGGCGGAAGCCCAAGAGAGGACAATACCCCGCTCTGGCCTTGCTGTCCCTTTTATTAAGATTATGGGGTACACCCATAGCCTTTCCGCAGGAAATTCCAATAATAGCCAATCAGCAAGAATTTACATAAGACTAATAGGTGGAGGCTGCTTCAGCTACCAATGTCTCAACTAAACAGTGAGTGATTAGCCCTGACCTTTCAGAGCTTTTAAGGTTGACCAGCCTTCCAGGTTCCCTGTTCGCATCTCTCTATTAGTGGGATAATGATTGGTTTCCGGCATCGTGTGAGTGCAATGAGACCTGCACACACTCAGAGTTAAGTGTGACTGTCATAGAGACCACTCGCGCCCGGGGTCAGGTGTGAATGCTGTGGAGACTCATACACACTAGGGGTCAGGTGTGAGTGCTGGGAGACCCGCACACACCCAGGGTCAGGTGTGAGTGCTGGGAGACCCGCACACACCCAGGGTCAGGTGTGAGTGCTGGGAGACCCGCACACACCCAGGGTCAGGTGTGAGTGCTGGGAGACCCGCACACATCCAGGGTCAGGTGTGAGTGCTGGGAGACCCGCACACATCCAGGGTCAGGTGTGAGTACTGGGAGACCCGCACACACCCAGGGTCAGGTGTGAGTGCTGGGAGACCTGCACATACCTAAGGTCAGGTGTGAGTGCCGTGGAGACTTGCATGCACTGGGGTCAGGTGTGGGTGCTGAATCAGGGAGTGGCTTTTCCTTTCCCATCTGCAGACTTCCGCTTCCTCCCTCCAAAGGTGGCTCTTGTTCCCGCTGGCGGTCACCAGGGTGATGGACACTGGATGGGAAGGGAGTTCAGAGGTCCACAGTGATCGGGAGAGAATGGAGACACTGACATCACTGTGGTTGCTGGGGAAACCAAGTGACATGTTAAAGGCGGCTCTAACTACACATGGTCTAAGTAACAGTAAATGAGGTAAAGAGTACCGTGGACTTGGCCTTGGTGGCCCTAGCTCATAGTCCGTCTTATTTTACTTTGTGCCCCCACCTGCATCCTATCACTTCCACTCCTGCAACTATTTTGAGACAAGTTATATTATCTATACTAATAAAAGGGTAATATGCTAATTAGACTGGATAGACCGGACGTCTTCTGGACGTCGTTCTGGACAAAGCCACAGTGGTGGGGCCGAGGCAGAGGTGGTTAGGGATCAGGCCGGCAGGGGAGAGTGGTTAGGGATGATCAGGCAGGCAGGGGAGAGTGGTTAGGGATGATCAGGCCAGCAGGGGAGCAGTTAGGGGCATCAGGAAGGCAGGCAGAGGAGGTTAGGGGTGATCAGGCAGGCAGGCAGAGGTGGTTAGGAGCAATCAGGCAGGCAGGCAGAGGGGTTAGGGGTGATCAGGCAAGCAGGCAGGTGAGCAGTTAGGAGCCAGCAGTCCTGGATTGCTAGAGGGTGCAGGTTGGGCTGAGGGACCCCCACCCCACCACTGGGCCTCTAGTCCTATATAATAAAAGCCTAATATGCTAAGTGTATGGTCGCCCGGTGACTGGTCGACTGTTCAACCAATCAAAGTGTAATATGCTGCTAATGATATGCTAAGGCTGCTCAACTGCTTGCTATGACATGTACTGACCACCGGGGGCAGACAGTTGACTGGTCTACCAGTCGCTATGATGTGCACTGACCACCAGGGGGCAGACACTCCAGCCAGTAGGTTAGCTTGCTACTGGGATCTGCCTATCCGGACTGAGCGAGATGGGCCGGACATGCCCTGGAGCCCTCACATGGTCCCTCCCTAGCCCGATTGTGTACCGTGTACAATAGAGTCCCTCAGCCTGGCCTGCACTGTCTCACAATCCGGGACCCCCTAGGGGGAAGTCAGAGAGCCGGTTTCAGCCTGATCCTGCAGGCCACTCCCCTCGGGAGGGCACCAGACACAGGGCCCATGGCTGGTGAGCACTGCTGCAGCAGCTCAAGACTCTCTTAATCGGGACTGATTGGGTGCGAGCGCGCAGCAGGCGCAATAGGGCCGGGATGAGTGGGAGTGGCAGGTAGGAGCTACAGGTGGTGTTGGACAGCAGGTTTTGGCCCGATCCCGGCAGGCCACCCACAGGGACCCTACCTGTTCACGAATTCGTGCACCGGACCTCTAGTTTCTATTTAAATACTTTAGAAAATACCTCTAAATATAGACTCCTTGAAAAATAGAACATAATATCATTGTCATACCCCCCCAAATTAACAATAACTCCTTAATATCATCAAACATTCCCTTCGTGTTCGCATCTCTCCCACGGTCTCATGACGTCTTACAGTTTGTTTGGAATAGAGGTCCCCACAGAGCCGCGGGGGTGGCTGCCTCGCGCCGGTCAGCACTCCTTCCCCGGCCCCTTACGTCTTTTTCTCCTGTGATCTGCGGAGAAGCGGGCGGGTCGTGCTGCGATTTGTCACAGGCCGGGGCTTCTGTCCCCTTCGCGTGGTGACGTGTCATGGTGTCTCCTGAGATGAGGTGAGATCTAGGAGGCAGACACACGTGTGCATGTGTCCCACAGAGGACACTGAGTCCGCTCACTTGTCCCTGGTGGTTCTCGCCCGGACCCTTGGCTCTGAAGGGTCATCTCTGATGGTCCAGGCCACACAGCCGGGCACCGTCAGGGCTCCTGATGATCCGCACACGCTCCGCTGCTTCTTCGCCGAAGTGTCGGCAGCAGTGTGGCAGTCGTACGTCGCCCCACGCTCCCTGTACTGACTGGGCACGACGTTCCTTAATGTCCCTGCTTTGCTTTCCTAGGCTGGAGAATGAGCACAGCAGGGCGCACCGTCCCCTCTGTCTGTCTCTGTCCCCCCGCGCCCCTCAAGGCCTCGCCTGAACCGCCCAGCCGTTCCCGGTGCCCAGCCTCCCACAGACCAGGTCAGGTCTCAGTATTTACACGTCTCCCCGGCGATTCAGAAACCTGCACCTCGAGCAGCCCCATGGAATCCGGCCCCACGCTAGCCTCCGGCCTTTTAAGCCGCTCCCAGCCCCAGACCTGGCTTCATTGACTGGGAGGGGAGGGAGGGCGGGCACCGCTGGGCTGAAAGCTCCCGTGACTCTAATGCCCGGGCCTGGCAGCCCCGTGGCCACAGCCCCAAGCGCGGGGTGAGGAAGCGATTGTCCTGGGCGATAAAGTCACCGAGATGCTCACCTCCGACGTTCGCTTGCAGGAAGCCACCCTGTGGTCCCGACCCGGGCGGGCGTGGCCTCTGGGGCAGTTTTACAGATTCCCACTCCCTGAGCTCTGCTCTCCAAGGTTTTAGCCCACCTGTCGGGGCGGGGCTCCGAGTGCTAGAGCAAGCTGGGAGACGGCTGCCAAACAGCCGTGACGGACGGTAAGAGCAACACTGTGTGCCCACAGGAGCTGAACGGGCCCGAGAAGACGTGTGCACGGGGCTGGCGTTCCGTGTGCCGGCGTCTCCGTGTGCCGGTGTCTCTGTTGGTAGGTCTGCACCCTGCGGCACTCTCTGGTGGTGGACAGGACCCCCCCCGCCCCCCCGCCCCCGCCCTCCCGCGCTCTCTCTGTGAGCCCCAGGCCTGGCTCTTCTCAGAACCATCAGCAAACGGTGGGCATCTGACTGCCATCGCACCAGGAGTCCTGTCGGCATTGCGGGTAGGGATGAGGGCTCTCTCCTTATTAAGTGTTTGGGGTGACACTGGTCAATAAAACCGTATGTTTCCGGCGTACAGTTCCCCACACCATGTGACAGTGCATAGTGCTCACCACCCAAGTCACGTCTCCTCCCGGCACCATATGCACGGGTTCTTCACGTCCCGACATGATGGGCAGCCCGCCCGCAGCTTGGCAAAGCTCTGCCCAAACAGGTGGGAAGGCCAGAGGGCCCGGCCCGGCTCCATTCCACGTGGAAGCGTGACGCCCTCCCCGCAGCGTCAGGTCCCTTCCCGCCCGGGGACGGAGCTGCCGTGCCACCCTGTTTTGTTCAGGATTTTATCGGATTTCTCTTCACTCATTTAAGAAAGCATCACAGCCCCGGGCTGCCGCCCGCCGCCCCCGGCCCCCGGCCCCCACCCAGGTCAGCACATCTCACCATTGGGATCCTGATAGCTGTCGTCTCGAACCCTGGGGCCGGGCATTTATATAATCTATATACTGGCGTGCGGATTGATGGGTTCTATGTGTGTGTTTATGGATATAGGTACTTACTTTATTAATTTCTTACTTTAATTTTATTTTAAAGTGAGTTCCTTTGGACTTTTTACTTCATCTTACAGCTCTGGTTTGATGGCTGTTTTGGAATCCTGTGCTCACGTGGCTGGTCCCCTCAGCAGGAAGGGAGCACAGAATACTCTTTGAAAGGAGCGCCCAGGGCGATGAGAGCAGTTCCACAAGGTGTCCACTGGAGGGCGCCGGAAGCTCACCCAATGGGCAGGTGTCTGCAGACCCATTTCTGCCGAGTGGAATCAACAGGGATGCAAATTGCTACTAAGGTTACCCATGCAGGGTCTCCTCTCCTGTCTTCTGTCTCACACGTGGGTCTTCCCAGGGGTTCAGTGTCCAGGACGGGAGCCAAGCTGCACTGGGCAGGCCCTGCTCTGGACACACGCAGGCCCGGCATCTGGAACAATCCAGGGAGACCGCACGCTCCCCGCGTGTGGAAGTTCACCCGCAGCCCCGCGGCGAGTGTTAGGGCTCGAGCAGAGGCCGGCTCGGTAGCTGTCACCTGAGCACCCACCTGAAAGGGGAGACACTCCCGTCCTGGGAGGACAGTGGGGAGATAACGATAAGATTCAGGGCCGCTTCCTAGGGGGGACACGGGTGCGGGGGGGAACTGGCAGGCAGGGGCAGGATGGGGAGGGAGCGTCTGGGACGTGTTAGGCAGAGACTTTGTGTTCCATGGACGATACGGGTGTTTATAATATAACCAGAGGAAACAGGCCAGTCAGACCCAGAGTGGGCCCTGCCCAGCCCCACGTGGGAGGGGTTGTCAGCCGCGCGCCATGCAGTTGGGACAGGACACGTGCTGCGGAAAGGAAGCGCGAGTGGGAAGGACAAGGCCAGCTTTCCCAGGCCCGCTGCCGCCGGGCGCCCCGGCTCGGGCTCTGCCCCCAAAGGCCACCTGCTGTCCCTGCATGGTCCGCACAGCGACCAGTTTTGTTTTGTATTTTTTTTAATATATTTTATTGATTTTTACAGAGGGGAAGGGAGAGGGATAGAGAGTCAGAAACATCTTTTTTATTTTTTTTAAAATATATTTTATTGATTTTTTACAGAGAGGAGGGGAGAGGGATAGAGAGTTAGAAACATCGATGAGAGAGAAACATCGATCAGCTGCCTCCTGCACACCCCCCACTGGGGATGTGCCCGCAACCAAGGCACATGCCCTTGACCGGAGTCGAACCGGGGAACCTTCAGTCCGCAGGCCGGTGCTCTATCCACTGAGCCAATCCGGTTAGGGCAAGGAACCAGTTTTTAAAAAGCTAATGTAAGAACTGAAGGGGTGGGGGTCCGGGTGTGGACGGACGCGACATGGAGCGTCGGGGCAGCGTCCTCCAGGGGCGGGTGCCCATGTAGGGTCTCAGTGCCCTGCCCCCGCGGACCTGCCTGACCACACCGCCCGCCAGGCCGCTCCCAGAGGGAGGCAGAGGGCAGAGGGCAGGCGAAGGGCCCTCCCTCCAGGCAGAGGGCAGAGGGCAGGCGAAGGGCCCTTTCAGGACCAGGCCCCCAGCAGCAGTTTCCTGCCGTCCCTTGTTCCAGGTCAGGCTTTAGCCAGGAACAGCCACTGGCGTCCGTGAGTGGGTTCACGGCGGTCGCCTCGGCGGTGGTCTTGCTCCCTAGGGACCATGTGGCGATGTCCGGAGACACGGGTTGTCCTGAGAGGCGGGAGCGTGTAGTGGGCGAGTCCACGGACGCCGCCGTTCCTCCCTCAGCACACAGCAGAGGGTTACCGGCCCAAGGGCAGTCGCGTGAGTTGAGTTCCTGGTGGCATTGGACCCGACCCCATCTTCTCCGCGGCTCGAACCCAGGGCCAAGGCGCCAAGACGGACGTGCGGCCGGAGCTGGAAGTGCTGACTGTGGCCCCGCAGAGAAAGGCCGGGAGCCACCTGGGCCTCCCTGGGAACCTCCAGCCCCCGAGCCTGTGCTGGTTTCGGAAGGCACTGCTGGTCCGTGACCTTCCCTGGAAATAAAGCTTTCTGTTTGGGCCTTTCATGGCTGCTTTGAGTTCTGTGTCCTTCTGATAACCACCTCTTTCCCGTTGGAAAGGTGCGAGCGGAGCCCAGGAGCGCGGCCGGCTTCCTGCGCGTCTCCTGCTCGCGAGGGGCGCACGGCGCAGGGGGACCCGGCCTAGCCCCCCCCCCCCCCCTCGGGCGTGGCAGGCCCCACAGGAGCTCGAAGGCTCCCGCAGGTTCTGTGACATTGCCTGGGGCTCAGGTGAGGAGGTGACTGGGATGGGCAGAACGAACGAGGCCGGGAGGGCGGGCGAGGGTGCCAGTGATGGCGGCAGAGCCGTGGGAACTGGGCGTGGTGCTGGTGACGTGGGAGCGGGTGTGGGGGCCAGGCAAGCCCCACTTGGAGACCAGGCATGTGTCTCTCTCCCGAGCTCTGCGGGGGCAGGGGCAGGCTTCATCCGATCCCTTTCCAAGTGCAAACTGTCACATGCTAAAATGGAAAAACAAAGGCTGAACTCATTTGAAAACCCAGTTATTTTTAAAAACAGCCAGCTGATTGATTAATTTAAAGGATCTAATTAAACCACCGTGGCTTTGCCCTCCCAGCAGTCAGAGAAGGGGCTGAATGCAAAAACATGCATTTTCCGTGCACAGAGCAGGCTGCGCGCACAGGCTGGCGGGGAGCTTTCCTGGGCGGTTTCTAAGGCCATATTTCTTTTGAAGATCGGTTGAATATTTATGTGCGTGTGTTTTTGATGTTGTTAAAATTCCCAGTTCTCACTGTGCCTTCCAGGTTTTCTCGGGCTTTGCACATACACTCCTCAGAGAGCCGTGGGACCAGTAGCTCATTGTATAAATTCTCTGCGGTTTGGGCCATCTAGCTTTCCTGTGCAAAATGGGGTTTTTAACCAAGTTTTCGTTTCCTTCTTGTCTCATTTCTATAGCTGGTCAAACCTAGCCCGCCAGATTTTACCTCTGTCCCTCACCTGTCCAGCTACAAACCCTCCATGTCACGATCCTCAGCCAGCGTGCCACAAGACTTGTTAAAACATTCAATACCCTACTATTTAGTCAGGGGCCCTGACCTCTGGCCCCTTAGATTACCAAACACAGGAGTGACAGCAGCCAACACAACAGTAGCCATCCAATGCGAATCGATCAAAAGTCTACCTAATTTTTTTGTAGATCGATCGGCAACACATATATTTTTGGGTGTGCTGCCGAATTTGAGCAAACATGGATGCCCGGAGATGGAAAGGGCTGACATCGCTCTCTGTGTGGCTGACATCACCCACACCCTCTGTGGCCTGGGCTGAGGGAGCTGGCAGAGCGGGTGTGGAGTCGGAGGCAGTCGCGGTTATCGTGGCCTTTGAATCACTGGCGACTGTCCGTCGAGAAGCAGTTATGTTTATCCTGCAGTGGGGGCTGCCCAGTCCGCGGCCTCCAGCGCCTGGTCTGTAGTTTTATGGGAACATGGCCATGCTCACGGGCCACACCGTCTATGGCGCTTCCGTGTTACAGGACCATGAGCTGTAAACCTGACATATTTCCTCGCTGACCCTTTACGAAAAGAGGTTGCCGACTCCTATTCTAGAAAGTAGATGAAGCCATGTCTACGTTTTTGTGTAAGGACATCTGGTGGGAACGGTACATGCCCTGCCTCTCCATGGCCATCCTAAAAGGCCCGCATTTCCCAGGGGTCAGGCTAGACCCTGCAAAGGCCTGATCAACCTCAGCAAATGTCACAAAGCATTTACACATGTCCCCTTGTTACTGGACAGGGCCAGCTGGAACTGTGTGGGTTCTCAACTTCGTGCAGGAAAAATGTCTCAACACAAGTCCAGGTGGCCATGAGGGAACCTTGATCAAAGCTGAGGATGTAAAACAAGAAAGGGCCTTGCACAGGAGAAGCACCGGGAGAGCCCAGGTTGGCCCCTCGCTCGCTGGGAAGTCAGAGCAAAGGGGCTTGGAGCCAGGTCAGCGGGGAGCCTGGGGGGAGCTGCCGCTGCCCGTGCTCCCTGGTTGCAAGCCTGGTGGGGTCCTTTGGGGTTAGGAGATGCCTTTGGGGGAGGCAGTGGGGGGAGAAGAGGGGAAGGGACTGGCGCGGCTGCCCTCCAGAGGGAGAGCAGGCCCGGGTCCTTGGTCTTGGGGAGTTTATTTCTCTCTTGCAGGCGCGAACCTTAGGGGAGGTCAGAGGGGAGGGTTTCAGCAGAATATTCACCAGTTTTCCGGGTGGGCTCCTCCAGGGCCGTGGTCTCCACCGATGGGTCAGTGTCAGGGAAGGGGGTCGTCAGTCATCCAGTCATCACCGCTGGTCCTGGTGCTGCCTGGAGCTGAAATACAAGGAGGCCTAGCTGTCCGTCATCTCTCAGGAGGGGACCTTCTGCATCTGCTGTGCATTGCTCTGCAGTGTGCTCAGCTCTCTGCCTCAGTCTCCCTGTTCCATTTGTCCCGGCTCACTAGCCCGTCTCATTCCCCCCTCAGAGCCTTCCATCCTTGGAATCTTTTAGGGGTGATGAGGGAGGACAGTCTGTCTTCCGTCACGGCTTTCTGCTGACAAAGGCTGTGGTCCCCGCCTGTGGGGTGTGGCAGTCTCTCCCGCCTGATCTATGGGGACCAGGGAGTGGGATCCGAGACTGGGACAGAGGGCTGTTAGCTGATGGTTCCACAGTCGGGTAGGCTGTGTGGAATAACCTGAAGTAGCTTTTTAATGGAATTGTTGTACCATTTCAGAAGCGAAGTTGGTAGCTTGCCTCGTATTTCATTGCCTCCATTATTTAGTCCCGAAAGGAAGTGAGTTCAGTGAAATTGTTGAAGCTGCTTTAGGACAGCGGTCGGCAACCGGTGGTCCGTGAGGTCCGAAAGGTGAGCGGCCGCTGCTTCGGAGGTGCTGGTGCAGGGGGCTTCCGAGTGGGGCCTGCGCAGTGCGCACAGCAGCCGTGTTTAATCGGGAGCCTGTCTGTGGAAACAGAAGCAAAAACCAGGTCAGTGGTCACAGCACATTGGAGCCCACTGTCTGACCGCCGACAAGGCTTCGAGGGTCCTGGCTGGGACGGACGTGCGCATGAACCTGACGCCGCTTCACCGGCAGGTGGAACACCTCAGCGACGTCCTCCCAAGCCCAGGCGAGTTCCGGGCGGCTGGCCTGCATCAGTGGCTCTCAGCAATTCCAAGTCAAAGCGGGGGCATGCAGCTGAGAGGAGGGTGGAAGACAGACACAAGAGTCAGGAACCAGCTCAGTTCACAGGGACAAACAAAGCGGTAAACTTCGAAGACATCCAATCGCACTAGAGTCCAATAGTCACAACTGGCTGTTGTGATTTCCGTCAAAACACAATTTCCCCCTAAAATTGTTTTTATCAGAGGCTGTAGTAGGCCCGGTTCCAGTTTGGCCAGGTTATTTGTATAAAAACACAAGAATAGCCACTGATCATATAGGCTTCTTCAAAGTGGCTTTACTGGCATTTCACTCCCCGGGAATCTTTAGATTGAGCCTTAGTCAGCCCCTCAGGCACAGAAGCCAAGCCACGCAGTTGCCATCTGGCTTAGCCTGCAAGGGTTTGGGCGGATCCCTCAAGTTTTTGAGGCCCCCGAAATGTCTGGGGGTCCTCTCCTTGCCATGTCTCAGGAAAGCAACCTTTGTTCCTTACCCAGAAAGACTGCCATGAACCACTGACCAGCAGGGCACCAGGCCGCTCCTCCCCAGGACTTTGAGATTGAAGTCAATCTCAATTCCTTCAGTCTTTCTGGTGACACTCAGAGTTCAGCGTGTCTCTCTCCGTCCTGACATTCCAGTCAAAAACTTGGTTAATAAAACCACAATTGGAAACTGGTTTTTTGTGTCTTATTATGAAGAGAACAGATTCTTATTGGATTTATGCAAATAAATATATTGTCATGAAAATAATGCTAACTTATTGAGAGTTGCCAAATGGTGGAGAGATTATGTAGGGAGAAAAATATAAATGCTTCAATATTGCTATGAGGATGTAATTACCAAATTGTTCTAGGGAAATACAAACGAGCTTCCTTACATTTGGAAAACAGAAAGACTTTTTTAAACTATTAGCAATATTTTGAACAGTCATAAGAATAATGATTATTCTCAATTCACTTAGTTTCATATAATTAATTTTTGTTTGTCTTGATTATTTGCCAGTATTTACATGAATCCAGTTATTTCTTAGAGTCCATAAATCTTCATTCAAAGAGATGACCTGCTTAAAGACCTGTAATTTAGAATAAGTTAGCATCCTTTCCACAAACCTTCCCAAAGATGTGACATATTTGCAAATACATCAGAGCAAAACAATGACTGCCTAGAAATGACAAAACTTAGAATGACATGGTTATAGCCCAGCCGGTGTGGTTCAGTGGTTGAGCTTAGACCCATGCACCAGGAGGTCACTGGTTTGATTCCCAGTTAGGGCATGTGCCCGATTGCAGGCTCATTCCCTGGTATGGGGCATGCAAGAGGCAGCCCATTGATGTTCCTCTCTCATCCATGTTTCTATCTCTCTCGTTCTCTTCCTTTCTCTCGCTCTAAAGTCAATAAAAACGTATTTTTAAAAAAATGACTTACTAGTGTCACTGCCTGGATACCTGCTACCCCTGAGAGTTTCCTATTTGTGCTTGGCTTTGAATCTTGGTAAGTTCCTTTCTAGAGCAGACTGAAATTTCTAGAACATTCATTTTAATAAAAATATATGTACATAAATAAAATAGTTATTATTATTATTAATTTTTATTTGAAAAAGGTTCCCACATAATTTTTTAAGCATATCAAATAGGCCTGATTAGTTCAAAAGAAACTTAGGAGAGAGAATAAATCCTTGAGGTATTCCAGGGCCCATTGGAAAAAGTCATTTCTTGGTTAAAAATCTCTTAAAATTTTAATTTTGGGAAGGTTGTCAAATATACTTAACCAAAAGATCATATTATAAATTCTTTGTAAATCTAGGTGAAGCAAACACACATTTTATGCTAATAACTCTAAAAGACATCAATCAAACTTAAATCCTTTTTAATACCAAATGATTAAACAGACCACAGGATTCTGTTTAATCTATGTAAATATTAAATTTTTAGGCCAATAAAATATTACACCTTGTAATGCCATCTTGTAAGAAACATGCCCCTGATTTATCTTCATAGAAAAGAAACAGCATGTGGCCAGGTGGCTGCTGCTGAATTTCCCCAGAGCAATCAGGGTGTGGGGGGTGGGGAGAGGGTGAGAGCTGTACGCGTGGCTGGTAGCACATTTTCCAGGAAGATTCCCCTAGACAAAGGGAGGTGGAGGCAACTAGAAAAGGTCCCAGTCCATTTTTTAAATAACCCAATGGGAGACAGTAAGACCTGGGTGACCTATTAGGAAACAGGTGACCAAATAGTCCTCAGCCCATTAGGAACTGGAGGAGAGACTAAATAAACAGGCTGTCCCCTGCCCCACGGGTGATCCTGTACAATGGGTGCCCGCTTTTGAGAGTGCTATTAACCTTTTGCACTCGGATGTCGAGTGTGACTCAACACGGTTAGCATTAGAATAAAGGAATCGAGAAAAAAGCAAGCGAGTGCAAAGGGTTAAAAGTCTCATTTTGCCATGCTTAGTACTCCGTCATTTGACGGGCGAGCCATTTCTCACAATCTGGAGGCAGGAAACACTCCACACATAATACACAGACAAGCACAGATTACACAAGGACCATACACATGAAGACTACATATATGAAGGCCACACACATAATTCAAAGTACTAATTTTTATAGAGAAGACAAGACTTTTCTCATTTGCTTTTGATGAAAACTTCAATGTGAATGCTCAGTGGAAACAAAGGAAGTCTGGGCTCCAGTCAACGGGATTAAGCAACAGGAGAGGCTTGGCGGGTGCACCCCAGAAATGATGTAGAAAAGCAGTGAGTCTGGGTGGGTTGCTTTGGCTCACTGAAAAGTCAGATACCCCAGTGGCATAAGATGTAACATGACAACAGTGGGTTTGTCAAAATTAATGTCTAGAAATACGAGGAGAAAGCGTGTTTGTGGATGTGTTTGCCCCATGTCCTGAAGGCAGCCTTACCAATGGCCAGGACATTGGCTAGATGCCCTGGGGATGGATTTAACCCGACTCAGGCAGGGGACTCAACTCCAGTCAAACAAGCAAGAGAGAAGGGTCCCTTCAGATGTCAGGGGTGATCAGGTCCTGACTCACTGGACCTCGTCACCCAGGTGTCACCTGGGGACGTCGTGTGGGCAGGTGACTCCATGTCCAGAGGGCAGGTTTACCTTCCATGTCAACATTGACCAGATGCGTCTTGCTGAAGATGCGTCTTGATGATGGATTTATTCCACAGCTGACAGTAGATGTCCCCTCCCCACACCCCAGATGATGAGACGGGGGAGTGTAATGAAAACAGTTCTGGGTCCCACTAGAGGCAATGTCACCAGAGAGAAATCAGGTTGGGGAAGGAGGACTGGAGCCTGACTAGGGTTTTCTTAAAACTTTTACAACCTTCACAACCTTCTACAAATCTGTCTACAATTTTTACCAACCTTTTACCCATTCAGAAATAACCACCAGTAGAATAACTCAATTTCAATTCTTGTCCTGCAGAAATGTATCTTTATATCTTATGCCTTCTATTATTAAAACCATACAATTTTTTCCAATTTGATATAAACTTTTAACTTTTAGAAACCTCAATTTCTAATGATACCCCAAAAGACAGACAACCAGTGTGAGAGCCACGTCCCGTGTGGTTCAGGGTTTAGGTTCTGGAGAAGGACCGCGTGCAAATGACAGAGACGAGACAAGAAATAATAATTTGGACATTGAGGGGCCAGGCGGGAGCCCAACACAAGGAGAAGGACTCCCCTTCTCCTCTTGTGCTCAGGCCTGGCAATCCTTTTATTCAGTTTGGGATCTACCTATAGCCCTTAGGCAGGCAATTTCCAGTAACAGACTATCTTATCAGTAAGGATTTACATGACTATCTGGTTGGGAAGTTGCTTCAGCTACCATTGTCTCGACTAAACAATTGGTGCATAGCTCTGACCTTTGCCAGGGCTCAAGGGTCACCAGCATTCCGGGCTCCTTGTCCTCACCTCTTTGCTAGTGAAGACAATAGGTGGCTTCCCACAAACCAGCTTTCCTTAGATTGATGCTTATGAACACATTCTAAACACACTCTCAACTCCCAAGAAACACACCTTCAACAAAGCACAAGTCATTACATCAGCAGCTTCAAATCCACTTTACAGACTTTGCAATAAAAAACCAAAAGCAGGCAGATTTAAGACTTGTATAGCTATCAATGTTTCAGTATTTTGTGTTATTTCGAAATAACTAGATATTCAATAATTTTCAAATTTACCAATTTAAAAAGAAAAAGTTGAAATTGTTAGGGGCAGGAGGGAGAAATAGAATATTGGGGATCAGCTATAGTTATGCGATTTTAATCATGCTCTGTTAACTGTGATTGTTTTGTTCTGATTAAAGAAAACACATTCTGACCTGGCTGGGAGCTGGAGGCCTGGGAGTTAGCCTGGAAATTTGGTCCATTCTTCTTATCTGAGAACTGCCTATCATCAAAGAGAAATTAACAACTTTGTTGCCCAAACAATGGAGTCCCGAGGGGCTTGTCCTTTGTAACCACCCCCCCCCCCATGCATTGCCTGTAACCATTAAACCCATTCATATTCCTTCTGCCTACTTCCCCAAGTACTCTTTGTCCTTCTACCCAATATAAGCAGCTGGCTTATGTGGAGCAGGGGGGTGGGGGGAGAGTAGAGCAGATTTTTGTGGATGACCTGCTGCTCTCCCATGCAGCCGGCAATATTGGAAAAGAAATACACTTAATTAAATATGATTCAAACTTGTCTGCTTAATTGGCTCAAGTATTGATAGCCCCTTCGTTATCTGGTTTCAAAATACCTTAAATTGATTTGCTTTGGTGGCTAAAGTTTTTTCCCTTTTGATAAAGATCACCTTCCAGAAATTTGTATTTCAAAGGTCCTAGAACTTTGGTTTCATAAAGCCAATTATTTATAAGCTTTTTGAGATGCATAAGGGAGATCTGGGGGAGGTAAAAGGATTTGGTGGGCTGAATTGCTCTGTGAAGACTGCATTGAAAACAAGGACAGTCGTTTTCTATACCTTAGGGACTGGGTGGCCACCCAAATGTTGGCAATGGACTGACAAATCCATTCACCCACTTTTGGAATGTTTCTTTTTATTTGGGTATATTTTTCTAGTTTACAGAAAGCACATCCATTTTCCTTGGGAATGGTGAAAAAGGTCCCAGCTGCAAGATGGT
Organism: Ia io; assembly: GCA_025583905.1. Taxonomy (NCBI): domain Eukaryota; kingdom Metazoa; phylum Chordata; class Mammalia; order Chiroptera; family Vespertilionidae; genus Ia; species Ia io. Next base: position 2,186,154 of record JAJQQW010000022.1, on the reverse strand, counting down.
ATTGTGGACAGAAGGGGCCACATGCTGACCTGACAAACTCAGGGAAGGCCTGCATGGCGTTCTTGCAAACTCAGACCTAAAGTCACCACAAAGGATGGTCTGAAATTAACCTTTAACTAAAAGCAGTTATGGTGGGTAGTTACATCCTAGGCCGGTATCTTCACTGACAAGGTCAACCTTTACTTTAACTGAGCCTATCTGTCTTTTTGCATCTATAATAACATACCCTTGAAATGTCTGGGTAACTTATAATTTCCCTTTTTCCAGACCCTTGGGGCACAAACTAATGTGCCTGGGCTCCAGGACAGAGACCACAAATTCCTTCATTGTTACCATATTAACTAGAGGCCTGGTGCATGAATTCGTGCATCAGTGGGGTCCCTCAGCCTGGTCTGTGCCTGCTTGCAATTTGGGACCCCTCAGGGGATGGCGGAGAGCCAATTTTGGCCCAATCGGCACAGGCCCGATCCAGACAGGAGGGAGCCTGATCCTGTGCATTGAGCATCTGTCCCCTGGTGGTCAGTGCATGTCATAGCAACCAGTTGACCTGTCATTTGGTCGCTTAGGCTTATATATATATAGATTGTTCCTGCACCCACCTAAGTATGTGTCTATCATTTTACTTTTTATCCAATTCCAGGGGTTTCCTCACTTTCCTAATCTCTTGCCCCTCTAGTCTATTATCAATGGAGTTCATGAAACCCACCTACGTCCCCTCCTTTGATTGCAATGTATAAATACAGATGCAACCCGCCATTCTCTGGAGCACTATCTCTGCTTCCTGGCAATTGTCGACAGTTTGGCTCAAATAAACTCACAAAAATACTTCACAGGTTTGACTATTTTTTACGTTAACAGTATTAAAATTAATGGTGCCATTAACTGGCTAACCTCTCCATTGTCCACTTTATATTGGAATCAGGCCATGTTACAAAAGAAGATTAGCCTTTTTCTTGAGGGTCGGGGTCAAATATTTCCCAGTTGGTGAGCGTATACCGCAAAGGGGGACTCTGAAGGCCCTGTGGCCAGGTTCCCATCTACAGAGAGGCACGTGTAGCAAGCTGGGAGTTAGAGGCATCTCCGCAGGTCTCTGGGCTGTTTGGGCCATTCTGAGCAGGGCAGGTCTCCTTTAAGACCAGACATGGACAGAATCACCGGATGAGGAAAGATGGTGAAAGATGAGCTCCTTCCTGCCCCATTTGGCTTCGTTGAACATTTGCATTTCACAGGCAAAACAAGTCTCCCAAGGAGAAGGTGCCCAGCCCTGAGGCGGGAGTCCTTGGATGACGGGGGACGCGTGGCCTGCGGCAGACGGAGCCCTTGCCTCTGGGATCATGCCTGCTGATCGGCACACCAGTCACCAATGGCCCTTTAGCACTGGACCACTTGTCCCTTGTGCACAATCTGGTTGGTGAAAACGAAATCTCTCCGACTCTCAGTGCTTTCTTTGGATCCAACAGGTAATTGCCAAACGAGCCCGGTGTTTCTGTAATTCGCGTTTCCTCTCCCTTGCAGCAACTCGTTCGAACACATGATCTACTTTTTATGACTCCTCAGAAGGGAGAGAATGGGGCGGCACTCCACTCGGGGCTTTTCCTCACTCAGGAGAAACCAGTTCATTCTAAATCTTTCTGAGCCCAAACAATACTCCATTAATCTGGTCTAGAGACAGGGAGCGAGGGTGGAGGCAGGTGGAAAGTAAGACTTTTAACGTCCCCAACAATGAAACGAACTGCCCAGCAGGGCAGCTGGCTCTGGGGGGTCAGTGAGAGCTACTTAGCTGAATAATAGTCCGGCTAACAAGTCCCACAAGACAGATTTCCACGCCAGTGCACATCCTCTGATGGCCCTAAACACCATCACAACGTGAGGGCTCTATCGCTAACTGAAAGAGGGTGGGAGCTTAAAGAGTGAGACTGACCGATGAAGCCTCTCAGCTGAAACCCTTCAGCCAGCTCCCGGGGCGTCTCACCTGGTTTGACCTTTGGGCCCCTGAGGACAGGAATTCCTCTATAGATCCGTCCCTCCTCTTCCCTTCCACAAATTCGACATTCCCAGTGCCTCGTGGCCACATGCGATGAGGGGTGACTGCAGTGGGTGTGCTTAGACCATCTCCCATGACCTGAAGATAGGGGTCACCAGACGTGGCTATCCCCGGGGCTGGCTGGCAACTTATTGACCAAACCAAAGGTCACAGACTCTCCCACATGAAACAAGTCCTCCCGTGGGCGATGGTGCACTGTTTGCGTGCAACTCTCACAATGAAGCCACAAGCGGCGGGAAATGACTGCTGGTGTATTGAGCACCTGGCACGCACAGATACTGCCTGCGGCTGCTGGCCCTCAGCCCTCCCAGCAGTCTCGGGCATGAGTGCTCGATGTGTCACTTCTTACAGATCAGGAGGCTCAGACTCCACAAATCTAAAGTAACTGCCAAGTTCCATGAGGTGACTAGAAGCGGGGACAGGGTTCGGGTACAAGCGTGTGGCACTGATCTCATTGCTATTTTGCCTTTAGTAAGCACGTACACTACCTGGGAGGCAGATCATGTATGTATGTTATGTTATCTATATATGTAAAACCCTAATATGCAAATAGACCCAATGGTGAGACAACTGAGCAACCAGTTGCTATGATGTGCGCTGACCACCGGGGGGCGTGCGGAACATGGTGGGCATTGGTCATGGTGGGATGGTGGAGCAGGTGATGGGGGAAGCCAGTCCAAGGTCCCGCCAGGTGCTCCCACCTGCTGCCGGCACTGGTCCCGCTCATACCCCAGTGCCGTCAGTGGTTGTGAGTGGCAGCTGCCGGCCCTGATCATCCCTGAGGGCTTCTCCACCTCCCCCTGCTCCTGAGGAGCGATCGGGCAGCAGCTGCTGCTGGTGCCGACCCCAGTTTCTCTGCGCCATTAGCAGGTTCGAATGGGCTGAGACCTGCCCCTGTGCCCACTGCAGCCTCGTGGCCCACAGTTCCTTTCAAGGTGCACACATTAGTGCACTGGGCTCCTAGTTTATTTTATATTTATAAAATAACTGTTCTACTTAGCAAATCCAATCCAGCAAACCTTTCCACAGACCAACTCCACAAACACTCCACAGATGACGTTAATGTCGGTGAGCGCTGTGCGGGGATCGGGGGAAGGAGACAGTCGGGACTGTTCCATTCCTGGTGTGTGCGATGTGGTCATTAGTCTCTGAGGCCAAGGCGAGGGGTGAGGGCAGGCAGGGGGCAAGGCCAGTTTCATGGGGGACCCAGGAGGCGGGCACGGGTCCTGCAAGGCTGTGTACCTGGTCTCAATCCCATTGAACAACTTTCCATGATTCAACTAAATGAGTCCATTTACCCAACAGACATATCAGAGTGAGAGGGGCCCACGGGGTAGATTTCCCTGCTCCTCCAGACCCCCTTCCTCTCGTACCGATGCTGATACTTGGGAAATCAATTAGGCGAGTCAGGAGCAGCATTTGCCTCAGTGAAAGGAGTTCAAACAGGAAACCACAATAGTTAGCAGGCCCGGCCTCGAGATTCCCATCCTTCCCGGAGCCCACACCTCTCGCAGGAGAGTCACAAGGGTCCGGTCTAGGGTGCGGGCTGTGTGTGCACCGGGTGAAGGGAAAGGCTGTTACCAGACATTTGCTTGACTCTGCGTCTTGGTGGGCAACATAAAAGGACTCTCAGACTGTGGCCACGGCAGTAAGGTGTGCTCTGTGTGTGCGTGATGGCTGAGGGTGCTGTCCTCTTCCTAACCAGCCTGGCCACATGCAGCCCCTCCCATCTCTCTGGGCACCGACAGGCCAGACTGGCCTGGCAGGTGTGCGCAGGTCATCGCGATGCAGATTGTGGAGGGGAGCAGGCGACCTGCCGCTGGATGTCGCCGAGGTCCCTCCCGAGTGTTCCCTGTGCTTAACTGCGACTGCGCTGACCAGTGCGGCTGCAGGTTGTGTTTCCAATCACCCTCATGCAAACCATGACAATGGTTAATTCTCCATCCCTAGAGGGATCGGGAACCCTGCCCACAGCAGCTGCTTGGCTGGGAAGAAGGTCCTACCCGTGTTCCTGTTACACAGATAAACACCCCCCAGGGCAACGGGGACACCCCACAGCAGCACTGCCGTGGGCTCGCCCTCCCGTGCTTTCCCGGAGGGCTGCTCCTGCTCGCATTCCTCCTCTGCAGACGCCACCCTGACCTGAGTGCTTTGAGGTGCAGGAATTTACAGCCAGAAGCAGAGACAGACCCATTTTCTTCCACAGATTTGATGGAAGCAGAAAAACATGCAGTAAATTAAACCCAATTTGCATGACACCATGAGCGCATGCAGCCCTTCCTGGGAGCGGGACGGTCTTTGATTGAAATTTCCTGCTTCTCTGTGTGTGTGGTATTCTGGGAGCAATCGGGGAGCCCTCTACTGGCTAATTAACACCTGGAAACTCACATTGCCTGGTGTCTTTCTTGTGTTGCAGAGGTAATGAGCCCCAATCCTGGTAGGGTTGTATTTTTAATAACATTTCTCCTTATCTTTTTTTTTTCTCCTGTCAAACAGATCGCTGCACCATTAACCCTTTTGTTTTCAGTTGTTATCCTGCGACATAAAGTAGGACTTAGAGAGTTCTCATTGTGTTGCTGAGAAGGAGAAATCAGACATCCGGGCATTGTGGCTCATAAAATATGGTGAAGAAATAGTTGGAGATTGACATTCCAGCTACTTAATCTGTTGATCGGTCTATAGGAGGCCAAATACACGCTCACAATTCCGTCACAAGCCCTTCTTGAACGACACATACATGGCGAGGAAGGCAGGGTGGGGGAGAGGGCGGACCCAGGCACTGCCCCCCGTCAGTCTGGCCAGAGAACAGTAAGCAAATGCAAAAGTGGCTCATACACAGAATGCGCGGGACTATGGGAAAGCAAGCAGGGAGACACGAGCCGAGCTGAGGGACCTGAGGCTTGTTGGAGCAGGTGGCACCTTCGCTAAGCGCTGAAGGGTCTAGGTGGCGCCGAGGTGGGCCACTCCCGAGAGGAAATAACTTGTGTGAGTACTCTGTCCATGGGGAGCTGGCTGTGTGCACAGTCCCGGGACAGTCCTGACGGCCCCTTCCACGGTGACGGCTCCAGTGGGGAAGACCAGCCTGCTCTGCTGACCCTGTGCTGAGAAACCTCCAGGCCACGTGGTCTCACTCCTGGTGGGTCAGCCTGGGCAGTGGCATCCTGACCTGTGCCATGGGGGATGTGTACTTTGCCGACTTACTTGCAGTAATGCCACCTGCCCTGGGAGGAAGGTGCATGCACAGCCGCCCCATCCACCTTCTTCCAGTCTGATGCGGAGTGGGACACTGGACCCGCTTATAGACACTGGTGATGGTGGACACAAGCTGAGCCTGTTGTGTGTTGATGTACCGGGTCCCACTGTCGACGGGCTCCGTTCTGAGTGGGTCTGTTAAGGGGCACCGTCTGCTGGAGGGATTACTAATGAACGGACCCTTTGGGGGCTTTAGCGTCGAGGATGAAACGCGGAGGTCGATCCTCCTGTTGATGAAGTGAACTGGCCGCCATTCAAGTCGGCCGTGCATAACGGCTCCAACACAGGGCAGGCTTGTTTCTTGGTGTGTATCAGGGCTGACAGAAGAGCAGGTTGGTGGAGGGTGTGCCATCCTCTAACTGTGGCTGCCACGATCACTTGGAGTTGTCTCCATTTCTGCCGGTTATAGGGAAAAGAATGTGCAGGATAGGGGAAGGGGGATTTTTAGGGGACAGAGCTGGAAGGGGAGCCTGTCATATCTATTCACGTTTTATTGGCTAGAACCAGTCACATGGCCACATCTAGCCACAAGGGAGTCTGGGAAATGTAGTCTAGCTGTGTGCCCCAAAGAAGAGGGAAATGTGGACTAGAGATCACAGGTGGCATCTTCTGCAACCCCCACCCCATCCATGCCACCTCTTACTATGAGAACTACCTGGATTTGTACCTGGACACCAGGATCATGGTTTACTGTGATGTTGCCTGCAAACCTTGAGGTCACCCGCTCTAGTCTTCCTTCTGCGAGACAGGGCAATGTGGCAGTTCATGGTTGGTGGCCACGGCCATGAAAATAAGAGTTGGAGAAGCTTCCCCTGCGTCTCAAGTCTGGAGGTCCACATCGTATTAAAAAGAACAGAAGCTGAAGCTTTTGTCTGCTTTTTTGTTCATAGTTCTTACAACATTATGACTGAACAGAGAGTTCCAAACAGACAAACAAAAGTGAAAATAACTGGGCTAGATTTCCTAAGCAATTGCCATGAGCCTTAGATACAGGTTGTGCCACTTAAAAGTTGTGATTGACGAGGCAGCCAGTCATGAGAGATCCACAATTCAATGTTAAGAGATAAGACAGATAGGAAAAGAATGCAAGATTCTGTCAGCTCCAATAGTCTTTAGAATTCACTGGAAAATCCACTCATGTGCTGTTGTTTTTTAATGAGAATGCAGTTTTCTGGGGTAAATGGAGTAAGTCATGTAATATGAGGACTTCTAATGCCACTACTAGAGGGTCTGTGAGGTCAGCTGCTGGTAGGTTTTGGTAGAACCTTGGTAAATGGAACCAGGCTGTAAGAACCTACAGAACCCTGGTCCTCATGTAACCTCAGCTGGCTCAGATATTGGCCCCAAATTCTGTGGGTAACAAAATTGTTTCTTTACTGTGTAAGCATCTTTAAAAACACACAAGATTTAGAATTAAGTATTCAAACATTTAAAAGACCAGACCATAGTATTAATGTCTGTCTCAGGAATCTGGAAAGATTTGTAATTTTAGTCACTGGTAATGTTTAGATACTTAGAATGACCTCTTAGAACAACAGTTTAGCTTTGTAACTTCAATTTAAAATAAACAATTGAGTAATTGATTTAGTCCTGTAAATTTAGGTTGAAATCTTATTAATTTTACATATAGTGTTAAGATAATTAAGAGAAGGTAAGGTCCATTGTATTTAAATCTAATTTATTAGATTTATAAGAATTACTTAAGTATGGGGAAAGTTTTTCAGCCAGATAATTGAAGTGTTTAAAGAAGAAATTGAATACATTAGATTTGTAAGTTTGTAAAGAAGCTTAACCAAGTTTGTAAATGGGACCAAACATTCATAATGTCTCCTTCACCCCAAATATGACTGTTAAGATTTGCTAGACTTAAAAGTAAAATAATAAGATTTGAAAATTGACCCAAAAAACTGAAAATTAGGATTAAGCTTTGGGGTTAGTAATTTGAATAAAGTGAGTAGTAGATACTACTACCAAAAAGATATAGGGTTAGATTTTATGGTACTTAGTCAACTTGGAATAAAGAAAAATAGCCGACCGGCCATTTGATGGAATTGAGGACACTTCCGAGTGAATCGGCCCGTCTTCAGATTCTTATCCCCAAAGTTTCCTGAGACAAACTCAGAGACGGGGCCATTCATTCTGGGCCGTTTTTCCAATGGCAACGTGTCCAGATCCCTTTTCAAGGGAAACAATGCTCAAGGATCCCGTGTTAAATTATGTTCATGTGATCATAGAACTAGATAGAAACAGTTCACATAAGAGCTTACTACACCCAAACAATCACACCAACTAAATACAAATCGAGATGCAAATGTAACAATGATGAAATGCATGACATGCGGGTCTGCAGCCCAGCCAGTTTGCTATCGACCCTGGTACTGGCTGCGCAGCCCAAGTGCCTGGCCTCTGAGGGCCGTTATCACCCGCATCACCTACATCACCCGCATCACCTGTGTGCTGACTGCACCACTGCTGCTGGGGACCTGCTCTGCGGCCTGTGGCATTGTCATGGGCACAGGCATTGTTTGTACTCAGCTCACTTCCCCTCTTCCCTCATTGCTGGGAGCTGTTCAAGGACTGCCCATTGGTGATGAGGTCATCGCAAGCAGAAACAATGGAGGACACTGAAATATGGGGCAGAGATTGCTTTTAAGGTGCCTATTGAGATGAGCCAGGACATTAACATTTGAGGATTACCATAAAACTGAAAACGGAATTTTAAAACTCATTACAGAAAACCCATGAATTGTCTGGCGAGCTAGTTTGAGAAACACATAGTAAAGTGGAAAGAACTGAAGCTTTGAAGGAAGTCAAATTCTGGTTCAGATCCCAGCTTTTCCACTTACGCCCTTACCCACTGTGGCAGACTCTGTGTCTCCTTCCCCCATCTGTATAACAAGGATAAGAATCCCAAAGCTCAGGAGAACCAAGAAGGCAGCATAGATAAACTCGGTCCTCACCACCCCTCACAACCACATCAAAATTACAACTAAAATACAGAACAACCATCATTCAGAACCACCCGAAATCTGGCTGAATAGGAGTCCTTCAAGTAGAGAAGTAAAGAAGAAAGTACATTGAGACTGGAAGAAGAAAATGAAGATGAAGAAGAAGAAGAAGAAGAAGAAGAAGAAGAAGAAGAAGAAGAAGAAGAAGAAGAAGAAGAAGAAGAAGAAGAAGGGCTAAAAATATGGACAATAAAATGGCAATAAATACATATCTATTGACAATTAAACCTAAAACTCAAAATAAATGAACAGAAATCTAATGAACAAAGTAAACTGATGAATAAAATAGAACCAGAGGCATGAAAACATGGAATCAACTGATGAATCTCAGAGAGAAAGGGAAAGGGGAGGGCGGGAAGAGATTAACCCAAGATTTTATATACATTCTAGAGGCCCAGTGCACAGATGTGTGCACCAGCGGGGTCCCTCGGCCTGCCCTGCAGGGACTGGGCTGAAACTGGCCAGGTGCACAGATTTGTTCAGGGCATGTCCGGCCCATCTCTCCTAGTCCCAGTTGGGGCCGATTTGGGCCAGCAGGCTGGGAAAAGACCATGGGAGGGTTGCTCAGTCCTGATCAGCTAGACCCCAGCAGCAAGCTAACCTACTGGTCGGAGAGTCTGCCCCCTGGTGGTCAGTGCACATCATAGTGATTGGTAGAACGGTTGAACGAATGGCCGGACACTTAGCATATTAGGCTTTTATTATATAGGATGCACATTACTTATGGACACAAACAATAGGGTGGTGAAGGCCTGGGATGGGGTGGGAACCTGGTGGAGGGGGATAAAGGGGAGAAAAAGGGGGGCATCTGTAATACTCTCAACAATAAAGATTTTCTTTTTTAAAAGAAAGATTTTGAAAAAGAAAACCAATCCCACAGGGTTGGAATGAGACTGTTAACGTAAAAAACATTCAAACCTGTAAAGACTTTTTGTGAGTTTATTTGAGCCAAAATGTCGACAATTGCTAGGAAGCAGAATCTTAATGGATTGAGATAATGCTCTGGAGAATGGCAGTTTTGCACCGTATACATTACAATCAAAGGAGGAGACATAAGTGGGTTACTTGAACTCCATTGGTGGTGGATTAGGGAGGCGGGAGAAAGCAAAGCAGGGGAAACCTCTGGGATTGGACAAAAAGTAAAGTGATGGACACCTGCTTCTTTACTTAGGTGGGTGCAGGAAGTCAACAATTAACTCAGGAAAGTGAAGGGATTTGTGGTCTCTGCAGAGTGGTGCCTGTGTTTTGAGGGGTCTGGGAAAAGGAAAATTACTTTGACATTCCAACGATATGTTATTATAGATGCAAAAATTTTTTAGGGAGACTCAAGGTAAAAAAGATTGACCTTTGTCAGGAAGATACCACCTAGGACATGACTACCCACCATAACTGGTTTTTAGTTTAAAAATTTGTAATTTCAGGCCATCCTTGGTGTTTACTTTAGGTCTCTGAGTTTGCAAGGCCACCACACAGGCCTTCCTCCCCTGAGCTTGTCAGTTAGCATGTGGCCCCTTTTCGTCCATAAGACTTAGAGATAAAATGCATCAGGTTAAGAGCAAATGGCAAGTCTTCAGTACAAGAGAGTTGCTCTTATTGTTAGAGATGAACTGTGCTTAAAGCATTTGCCAAGAAACCTGTTCTGCAGTCATGAGTGTATGTGTGAGTGTATGTGTGAGTGTGTGTGTGTGTGTGTGTGTGTGTGTGTGTGTGTGTGTGTGTGTGTGTGTGTGTGTGAGTAGGAAGGTTGCGTTGTTGGAAGTTTTACCTGCATCAGATACAAATGAAAAATAGTACAGGGATCCCTTGCCTTTTGAAAGTTCACATTCTTCCTCTTGGTTTTTAGGAAAGTCCTACGTTGGCACCAGTTCCTGCTAATGGAAGGAAACCCAGAGAGGGTTTTCACTTTTACAAAACAACAGGAAAAGCAAGCACCGTGCTCAGCGTTGATGTGGCATCACGCTAGCAAGTAAAGTATACTGCATGTACCGTATTTTCTAGCGTATAAGACAACTTTTTAACCCAGGAAAATCTTATACGTCCAGTTGTCTTACACGCCGGAAAATACGTTAATAGCTTTGCTTGTTCTACAACATCATATAAACTGAATAATATACTATTTACCATATTTTCCGGCATATAAGACGACTGGGCGTATAAGATTTTCCTGGGTTAAAAAGTCGTCTTATACGCCGGAAAATACGGTATGTTCCTTCAGCTTTCTGTAGCTGAGCGTTTACTGACCGATCCTGCCTTCACAGTGTCTGCATGTTGCTGCTGGTGGCACCCACCGCTCCCGCCTTCGCTGCTGGTGAGTGCTCGTGCAGGTTGCCTGTTATCAGGTGTAATTTGGTTGGTTGTTTTTTGTGTCTGGGAATGCTCAGAACTTTTCCATAAAAATCAGTGGTAATTGCTCCCTTGCTTTGTGCCATTTTGGCTTACAGAAGGTTTCACAGGAACCTCTACTTTCAGGAAGTGAGGAAAACTATATAAAGCGTGATTTCCCCAATATTTTCTATGTAGCCCCAGTGAGGAGGAGAGGTTGGAATTGGGGGGCTGGTGGGGCTCAGGGTCTCTACTCTCTTCAACCAGAGCAATTTTGTTTTATATGTGCACTTCACACACGCATGGTTTGCATTTAAGATATTTGACTAAATGAATTTGTGGCTAAAAAGAAAAGAAAAGTTGAAAACCATTCATCTATTTCTTTAATTTTTAAAAATTTCATTACTATCTCTATATATAAAAGCCTAAGCAACTGGACAACTGGACTGGACAACTGGATGACCGGTGGTAGCTATGACACACACTGACCACCAGGGGGCAGACGCTCAATGCAGGAGCTGCCCCCAGTGGTCAGGCACTCCCACAATGGGAGCGCCGCTCACTGACAGACTTGTGCCAGACACAGGTCTCACGGCTGGCGAGTGCAGCTGTGGTGGCGCAAGCCTCTCCCATGGACACTCACCCTGTACGCCTTAGTGGGGTGGCAGCAGGCACAGCTCAACGCGGCCGGGATGAGTGGGAGCGACGCAGCACCCAGGCCGGGCTTGGGCTCCTCCCTGGCTGCCTGCCACTTTGCGCACTACTTCGTGCTGTGCGGGATCAATGGGGACAACGGGCTGGAGCCCGACAAGCTGACAGTTAAGGCCAGGCTGCGGCAGCACGGAGGGCCACTGATCCCCGAAGGCCAAGCCGAGGGACCCCCCGGTGCACGGATCCATGCACCAGGCCTCTAGTATTAATATACCGATGAGGATGAAAACTGTTGGCCCAATGTTATGTGGCAGACACAACAATGAGTTAGGTATTATAATTCTTACTCTACTGGTGAAAAAAATTAAAAGTCTATGTGTGCATTTTGCCTCCTGAATTACTTTTGAATAAAATGTGTTCTTGGCAGTGTTAAGACACCACCCTGAAATGTCCCTCAGTTTTGGAAGCCCTTGCAAATGGATCTTCCAGGTCTAGACTTAAAATGTAATTCCCAAAACATTAGGCAAAGTCATTTTCTCACCTTTGGAAATACTAGCCCATAGATGTTCATAGGCATCAGCGAGGAATCACTCCTCTCACTTCAGCTTCCTTAGGAGTCAGCACCCTTCATTTACTCCTATTAAATAAGGAAGCATGAAATGGGTTTCGGGAAAGTTGAGAAAAATAGACTGCCTCCCCATTTTTCACAGTAATTTCATCCCAGGGGCCCTAGAAATGCAGACACATGCAGGCCTACTAGCTAACACACCCCATCACGCACACACACAGGAATGGGCTTATCAATGTTATGCAAATCTGCTTGTTAACTATAGGCTGGGATGCCAATTGTCTAAGGAATTTATTCATTCTGAACTCTGAAAAAAATTCAAAATAAGAATGAGAGAAAACAGCCTAAATTTATTTTTTGAAAAAGATATTTAAATTGATTTCAGAGAGAGAGGGCGGTAGAGAGAGAAACATTGATGTGAGAGTGCAATCTATGTTTGATCCAGTAGGGGATCAAACCCTCAACTCGGGCATCTACCCAGACCAGGAACTGAACCGGCAACCTTTCTGTGCATTGGACAATGCTCAATCAGCTGAGCCACACTGGCCAGGGCAAATGCCTAAGTTTCTTTTTTAAAAAATATTTATTATTTAAAGTACTAGAGGCCCAGTGCATGAAAATTCATGCACTCGGGGTTGGGGGGAGGGTCCCTCAGCCCAGCCTGCACCCTCTCATAGTTCGGGAGCCCTCAGGGGATGTCCTACTGACAGCTGGGAGCGGGCCTAAGCCGCAGTCTGGCCTCCCTCTGCAGGAGATGACCGGGCAGCCGAACAAGGGATGGTGCCAGTCGGCGAGGCCCTATCCCCTGCCCCCCATCACCCCTCCACTGCTGCTGGTTGCTGCTGCCTCCCTCCCCCTGCTATTGCTATTGCTCTACCCTCCCTCTGCCCACTGGCACTCGCCTTGGCTGGCCTGGCACTGCCTGCTCGCCGGCCCCTTCCCCACCCCATTCCCCCGCCCCCCCCGCCAACTGGTCATTCTGCTGTTCGGTCGATTTGCATATTATGCTTTTATTATATAGGATTACATGTATTCCTTCTGTCCCCCACCCCCCATTGATTCCTTCTAGCCCACCTTTGACCCCCACCCTAGGCCTTCACCACCCTATTGTATGGTTTGTGCATATATGCATACAAATTATTTGGTTGATCTCTTCCCACTCCCCTCCCTACCCCCACCTTTCCTCTGAGATTTGACAGTCTGTTCCATGCTTCCATGTCTCTGGATCTATTTTGTTCATCAGTTTATTTTGTTCATTAGATTCCATATATAAGTGAGACCATGTGGTACTTGCCTTTCTCTGACTGGCTTATTTCCCTTAGCATGATACTCTCCAGGTCCCTCCATGCTGTCTCAAAGGGTAAGAGATCCTTCTTTTTACTGCTGCATAGTATTCCCTGGTGTAAATGTACCACAGCTTTTTATCTGCTTATCTACTGATGGGCACTTGGGCTGTTTCCAGATCTCAGCTATTGTAGATTGTGCTGCTATGAACATTGGAGTGCATACATTCTTTCTGATTGGTGTTTCGGGTTTCTTAGGATATATTCCTAGAAGTGGGATCACTGGGTCAACTGGCAGCTCCATATTTAATGTTTTGAGGAAACTCCATACTGTTTCCATAATGGCTGCACCAGTCTGCATTCCCACCAGGAGAGTACTAGGGTTCCCTTTTCTCCACATCCTCGCCAGCGCTTGTCATTTGTTCATTTGTTGATGGTAGCCATCTGACAGGTGTGAGGTGGTACCTCATTGTTGTTTTAATTTGTATCTCTCAGGGACTTGGAGCATTTTCTCATATGTTTCTGGCCATCTGTCTGTCCCCTTTGGAAAAGTGTCTATTTAGGTCCTTTGCCCATTTTTAATTGGATTGTTTGTCTTTCTTTTGTTAAGTTGTATGAGTTCTTCATATATTTCAGATATTAACCCTTTATCAGATGTACTAGAAGCCCGGTGCACGAAATTCGTGCACGGAAGGGGGTTGTCCCTCAGCCCAGCCTGTACCCTCTCCAATCTGGGACTCCTGGAGGGATGTCTGACTGCCCGTCTAGGATCGGGCCTAAACGGGCAGTCGGACATCCCTCTCACAATCCAGGACTGCTGGCTCCCAACTGCTTGCCTGCCTGCCTTCCTGATTGCCCCTAACCGCTTCTGCCTGCCAGCCTGATCACCCCCTAACCACTCCGCTGCCAGCCTGGTTGATGCTGAACTGCTCCCCTGCCAGCATGTTTGCCCCCAACTTCCCTCCTCTGCCAGCCTGGTCACCCCTAACTGCCCTCTCCTGCAGGGCTGATCACCTCCAACTGCCCTCCCTTGCAAGCCTGGTCCCTCTCAACTGCCCTCCCTTGCAGGCCTGGTCCCTCCCAACTGCCCTCCCTTGCAGGCCTGGTCCCTCCCAACTGCCCTCTTCTGTTGGCCATCTTGTAGTGGCCATCTTGTGTCCACATGGGGGCAGGATTTTGACCACATGGGGGCAGACATATTGTGTGTTGGAGTGATGGTCAATCTGCATATTACTCTTTTATTAGATAGGATAGAGGCCTGGTGCAGGAGTGGGGGCCAGCTGGTTTGCCCTGAAGGGTGTCCCGGATCAGGGTGGGGGTTCCCTTGGGGCGTGGGGTGGCCTGGGCGAGGGGCCTGTGGTGTTTTGCAGGCCAGCCACACCCCCTGGTGACCCAAGCGGAGGCCCTGGTATCTGGAATTTATTTTCCTTCTACAATTGAAACTTTGTAGCCTGGAGCGGAGCCAAGCCTGCTGCTCCCTCGGGGTGGCAGCCATTTCTGTGGCAGTTAATTCACCTTCTACAATTGAAACTTTGTAGCCTTAAGCGGGTGAGCCTGGCCAGGGTGTGCGGAAAGCTTTGCTTCCCCTGTTGCCGCCGGCAACCCTGGCCTGCTCTCTCAAGCTCCATTCTACCCCCATTTCTGTTTGAATTTGTTTACCTTCTATAATTGAAACTTTGTAGCTTGAGTGGAGGCTTAGGCCTGCAATGGCTATGGAAAGCTTGGCTTCCTCTGTTACCTGGGAAACCTTGCTCTCTGTGGCTGTAGCCATCTTGGCTGGGGTTAATTTGCATACTCGCCCTGATTGGCTGGTGAGCGTGGCTTGGCTGGTGGGCATGGCTTATGTAGCGGATTGATGGTTAATTTGCATATTACCATTTTATTAGAGAGGATAATTGCCAAATATGTTCTCTCATACAGTGGGCTCCCTTTTTGTTTTTTTGATGGTTTCTTTTGCTGAGCAGAAGCTTTTTATTTTGATGTAGTCTCATTTATTTATTTCCTCCTTCGTTGCCTTTGCCCTAGGACCGTGGTCAGCAAACTGCAGCTTGCGAGCCACATGCGGCTCTTTGGCCCCTTGAGTGTGGCTCTTCCACAAAATACCATGGCCTGGGTGAGTCTATTTTGAAGAAGTGGCATTAGAAGAAGTTTAAGTTTAAAAAATTTGGCTCTCAAAAGAAATTTCAATCGTTGTACTGTTGATATTTGGCTCTGTTGACTAATGAGTTTGCCGACCACGGCCCTAGGAGATGTATCTGTAAACATATTGCTATGAGAGATGTCTGAGATTTTGCTGTCTATGGTTTCTTCTAGGATTTTTATGGTTTCCTGACTTACATTTAAGTCTTTTATCCACTTTGAGTTTATTCCTGTGTATGATTTACTAGTAAGTTGGTGGTCTAGTTTCATTTTTTTGCATGTATTTGTCCAATTTTCCCAACACCATTTATTGAAGAGACTGTCTTTACTCCATTGTATGCTCTTGCCTCCTTTGTCAAATATTAATTGAGTGTAATGGCTTGGGTCAATTTCTAAGGTCTCTGTTCTGTTCCATTGATTTATATGCCTGTTCGTGTCCCAGCCCTAGGCTGTTTTGATTACAGTGACTTTGTAGTATAACTTGAGATCTGGTGTTGTGATTCCTCCAACTTTGTTCTTTTTTCTCAAGACTGCTGCAGCTATTCCGAACCTTTTTTTGGTTCCACGTTATTATTGTAATAGGTTGTTAAAATAAATGAAAAATTTCAAATGATAAAACCTGGGTTTTCTGCAATATAATCACAGCTTGAAGCTCCGTGTGTATGTAATAAAGCAAGGCCATGCCACTACTGTGACATCATGTCACTCAAATATCCTCTGAATCCAGGAGGGCAGAAATAAATGAGCTAGTTAGTTGGGAAAGGAAAACGTCCAGCTAACACAGCCGAGGGTTGAGGGTGTGCTGTGATGAAACGGCCTTGAACTCAGAGGAAGAAAGCAAGGTTTTCGCTTCTGCTCCCCAGTAAGCAGCTCGATTTTCCCCAGGAGGCACTAACTCTCTCTGAGTCTGGTCCCTCCAGGGGCGTCGTTCACAGGCAGCTCTGCTCCCCACCTGGGTGCTGTCTGTACTGCCTCCTCTGTGCACAGGCAGCTCTGCTCCCCACCTGGGTGCTGTCTGTACTGCCTCCTCTGTGCACAGGCAGCTCTACTCCCCGCCTGGGTGCTGTCTGTACTGCCTCCTCTGTGCACAGGCAGCTCTGCTCCCCGCCTGGGTGCTGTCTGTACTGCCTCCTCTGTGCACGGCAGCTCTGTGCCTGCCTGGGTGCTGTCTGTACTGCCTCCTCTGTGCACAGGCAGCTCTGCTCCCCACCTGGGTGCTGTGTGTACTGCCTCCTCTGTGCACGGCAGCTCTGTGCCCGCCTGGGTGCTGTCTGTACTGCCTCCTCTGTGCACGGCAGCTCTACTCCCCCTCCTCTGTACTGCCCCCTCTGTGCTCAGGCAGCTCTGTGCCCGCCTGGGTGCTGTCTGTACTGCCTCCTCTGTGCACGGCAGCTCTACTCCCCGCCTGGGTGCTGTCTGTACTGCCCCCTCTGTGCTCAGGCAGCTCTGTGCCTGCCTGGGTGCTGTCTGTACTGCCTCCTCTGTGCACGGCAGCTCTGTGCCCGCCTGGGTGCTGTCTGTACTGCCCCCTCTGTGCTCAGGCAGCTCTGTGCCTGCCTGGGTGCTGTCTGTACTGCCTCCTCTGTGCACAGGCAGCTCTGTGCCCACCTGGGTGCTGTCTGTACTGCCTCCTCTGTGCACAGGCAGCTCTGTGCCCGCCTGGGTGCTGTCTGTACTGCCTCCTCTGTGCACAGGCAGCTCTGTGCCCGCCTGGGTGCTGTCTGTACTGCCTCCTCTGTGCACAGGCAACTCTGTGCCCGCCTGGGTGCTGTCTGTACTGCCTCCTCTATGCACAGGCAGCTCTGTGCCCCTACTGGGTGCTGTCTGTACTGCCTTCTCTGTGCACAGGCAGCTCTGTGCCCCTCCTGGATGCTGTCTGTACTGCCTCCTCTGTGCACAAAAGGATGTCCAAAACGATAGCACAGGTTGCGCAGCGCTCATGTAGTCAGTGCCCGGAATCAGGCCTCCAGGGACCGAGGAGGTGCTTGGAAAACGCAGCTCCTTTCCACATTCAGAGTCAGAGGAGAGGACGTGAGGAAGGTGCGTGAAGTCCATGGCAGGTAGACTGAGGGGGCAGGCGGAAGCCAAGTGGGAAAATCTCTAGGTTTAGATGAAAAGTAAAATGGAGAGACACACACTTCCTTTACACGCGAGGGTGCAGGACAGTGAACATCTACAGCACATGGAGATGTATGTGGGCGACAAGGTCACGGGGAGGACTCTGTAGTCTCCTGCTCCGGAGACGGCAGCTGTGCCTTCCAGGGTCTAGAAGAGAAAGTGACTGACATCTCAAAGGTGTGTCATCCCAGATGCACAGCCATGGCCAGGGCTCACTCGAGTCAAAGACTGGCCTTTGCTAAGGCAGCTACAGTCCTGGGATGTGCCTGCTCGCCATGACCCGCCGGGTTGGGGATTTGTGATCAGAACATCCTGTGCGGTTACATTTGGTCTCTGAGCTTGTCAGCCTTGTGGCCACTGGAGCCTGTGAGGGTCATCACAGAGCCCTCTCTCACTCACACTCACGTTGAGGATAAGGGTGTCACTTCCAGCCACACACTCTTCTTGCCGTGTCAGGAACTAGAGAAGCTCCCACTGAGATGACATTCTGGCCTCAGTGGGCTGGGTCCCTAAGTGACAATGAGCAGAGCCCTCTTGCTGGACAAGCAGCATAAGTGAGACTTTTTGTTAGGTTGGGCTTTTGAGAGTTGTTTGTTACTGAAGCATAACCTGGCCTGGCCTGACTAATACAACGCATGCAGGCATTTGGAAAGCATAAGGTTTATTCAAATACAAGAATGAAGAAACCACTCGTTTTGAAAGTCTGAAAGCATTTTATTCTATTTAGGTGTTTAAAGAGCTCGAGAGGAAGGTAGAACGTGTTGCCTCTTTAGGAATATCTTGTTAGTGGAAAATGAAGCTCAAATGCACAGTCAAGTAGACACCCCTGGTGAGAGAGTGCAGCGCGCATGCCCACAGGAGAGGCAGCATCACGGGCAGGCAGCCCTCGCTCAGCGGGCACGGGTGCTCTGGGTCCGTGTTGGTCTTTGCTGGTTTGGGCTTCTTTCCGCAGCTGTTTTTAACTGATCAGGAGAAATGTGGGCTTGGGGTCTCGGGGAAAGTAGTTTCATGAGAGACCACGTGGGAGGGCCTGATAGAAACCGAGTTTTATTGTCAGCACGGCGGTGAGTGTTTTTCTTATTTTAATTGGAATGACTTCCTGTGAGCACCCATCGCCCCAGGGCCTTGGGCCTCGGCTCGGCCCTCCGTACAGCTGTGCTCTGCCTGACCCCCGGGATCATTTAGATTTTGCAATCCTTGCGCTGAAGCATGTAGATTTCAGAGAGAAATGGCGCTTTATAATAGGAATTAAAAGCTAATACGTCTATACACAAGTTAAAAACATGTATTCACCTAAAATCTTGTTAGGGCCATACACTATAAGCAGCATGGGAGCCACTGAAACTGGGAACAGACAACAGCTTGAGGTAAGTTAATAACTTTTCCTGTGATCCTGCAAGGAAATGTGAGACTTAAGCAATGATTGCGAATTAAGCAAAGCAACTGACTTAAATGTGATATTTCCTTTAATTTCCCTCCTTTTTAGAAATACTAGGTCCCCGTCAAACTGCTTCCTGTCTTGTGTCATTTTGAAGTTTTTAAAAATTAATTTTTAGGGAAAGGAAGGGTAAGAGAGGAACATTGATGTGAGAAAGAAACATTGAGCCGTGACCGGAGATTCAGCCCAAACCCTAGGGATGTGCCCTGGCCAGGAATGAGCCGGCCACCTTGGGTGGCCAGGACGACACTCCCACAGCTGAGCCACCGGCCAGGCTCTGCTATCGTTTCAGGTCGCGTGTGAGTCAACAGGAGCTCGGCGTCTCTCCAAGGGGCTCTTTGCCTCTGACAGTCGCCCCTGGACCATCCTTGGGAAGCCGTGGGAGGTGCTGCCTCGCACACCTTACCCCGTGACGGCCCGTCACGGGATGAACCTGGAGGAAGGCTTGGTGGTTGGAGCCGCTGGGATCCTGCAATCGGGGCCGGGTCCTTGATGGCGAGTTTGCCTGCCCTGGACACCGCTCCCCGGGCGGGAGCAGTCCCACCGGGGCCACCTGGCAGGTTCAGACTCTTCCTCTCAAAGCCGCCCTTTGGCACACAGCCTGGAGGCGCTCCATCCGCACCTCGCTCAGTGTTCAGGGCGGATCTCGGAGGTGGCCACTCCAGAGCTGCGGCTGCTCGCGCCTGGGTCTTCCCATGGCTGCCGCGCGCACACCCTGCGGCCCACCCAGGGCCCGGTGGCAGCCCCAGACGTCTCTGGTCCCCCACCCTCACCCCCACGGACCTCAGTGTGTAATGAGCACAAGGCACAGGTGTGAGGAGGGCAGGGCAGTGAGGCCCCCCCCCCCCCCCGGGATCTGGCCGTGCACAGTGGGGAGGACGGCCCACCCCACAGGGGCAGGATTTCTCCTTTAAATGCGGAGACACACACTGACAGTCCTGGCCACACAGACCTTGTTGAGGACCTTCAGTTTGTGGCGCTCTTTGACCAACATCACGCTGTTAGGGAGAGACTTTTGAGACAGGGAAGAGGAGGGGTGTCATCAGCAGCCCATCACCCCCTTTCTGCACAAGAGGACATGAGGCCCCGAGAACGTAGCTAAGTGGCCCAGGTGGTCACAGCTAGGCATCTCGCTTCACACCCGGGTCCTAAGTTCTCCCCTGGGCTCACTCTGTTCTTGGGCGAGAAAGGGTGGGTCACCGGGACAGAGTGGGTGGAATGGGGACTTGTCCCCGGAGGCCCGGCCATTCCAGTGCCTCCTGCAGGCCGGTGCTGTCCCCAGCTGAACATCACGTCTCCTCAGGGGGGGGCGCCTTCAGCCGGGGTGGGGCTGGACTCTGGATTTGGAGCATGGCTTGTCCCCTGGCCGTGGCCAGCGAAAGGGAACCACAGAGCCGAGGTGGGCGTGCACAGAGCAGCCAGCGCCTGGGGCTCACGGACACCACTGTGGGGAGCAGCCCAAGCCCCACGTCTGGAGAGGTTCAGGGGCATCGTTACGACAATGGCTCTCTTCCCGTCAGTGAAGCTGCATGTGGAAGTCCGGGGTCCTTGGCTCCTGGGCAGGAGGCCATACTTCCTGGTTTACCTGGGATAGGCCCAGCTTAGTCCTGTTTTCTTGGTGTCAGGATCAGTAACTCCCTCCTTCTATCTGCAATGCGCGTGCGCGCGCGCGTGTGTGTGTGTGTGTGTGTGTGTGTATGCATGTGCATATGCACATGTGTGCACACACGTTTGTATATATGTGTACATGTGTGTATGTATGTGTGTATACACACAGTTCATGTACAAAAGAAGAATTGCTGAGTGCCTAGGAGTGAGCGTTTCTGAGGCTCTTGAGTCCTGCTTTGAAAGTCCCTGACAGGAGGTCTCACCCTGACACAGTGCCCGCTGTGGGGAGTAGACAGCTCACTGGGCAGCAATGCGTGCTGTGATGTAAAGAAATGCGCTCTAACTGATGGATGAAAACGATACCTTGTTTTAATTTTGCATCTTTACAAAAATGGATGGCAAGATCGAACAGGTTTCATGTGTGATTTGTGAGCAGCCTGTGGTCTCTTGTGAATTGCTGGTCTTAGGTGGTCAGTAGCAGGGCGTGTGTTCTCAGCGAGAAGCTGCATCTTTATGTCGAGTTGTTAGGCCTTCGGTGTGTTCTGCGGGTGAGGCAGCGTGCCTGGGTGACTCAGGTCAGATCCAAGCAGAGGCCGGTCTGGCCGCAGAGCTGAGCCCTCGGTCCCCTGTCCTTCCTGCCAGCCGGGTGGGGAGAGGCAGCCAGGTCGGACCTCTGGGAATACGCCACCTAATTACTGGCATGCAGGTCCTGAGATGTCTAGTAAATAATCTCCCATTTAACCTCTAAACACTCCGATTAACCAGGAATCAGGGCTAATTATAATATTGACATTTTGTAGATGAAGCTACTGGGGAAAGTGATACCCACGTGCACCAGGCCAAGTGGAGGCCAAGTCCAGTCCCAGGCTCAGCACCGTCATTTTATGATAATACATAATGTGCACTTGTCTATCACCACTGAAGAGGCAGGTCATTGCAGTTAATTTTCAGTTAAATAAAAATTACCCTGTTAAATACCAATTTTTAAAAACGTTTTATCAAACTATTACAGAAATGTGGCTGATTGATGGGCCCATTTAGCTTTTCTGCCTCTTGAGAACCCACTAAAATGGAAGTAAATAAAATGTCCAAAGGTACAAAGCACAGCAAGGAGGAGAGTGCCACAGGTGAACATTGTAAGTAAATTCCAGAGAGAGAGAGAGAGATAGAGAGAGAGATTGGAATTGAGAATGATGAGAGGTGGCTCGGGGGGTGCTCAGGATTGCAGGGCCTGGAGCAAGCGGCACTGAGCAGATTGTGGTCTGGGACCAGCAGCACCCGTATCATCCCCAGAATTGTCGGGAAAGTAAATTCATGAGCCGGAGCCAGAGAAGCCCTGGGTGACACAGCCAGGCGGCTGCTTGCTGCCTCCCTGATCCAGAGAGGCTTGGAGGTGGAGGTGTGGGTGCCCTCCTGCTACTTTGGGGCCCAGAACAGGAGCACAGCTGGGGCCCCTATGTACCTGCGAAGTCAGCCTGGCTGCCCCCGGGGTTCCAACCACACCCCACACAATAGCCATTTGGCACAGTTTGCTGTAGTTTCTTCCCTTCCCCATGGCGTCGTCTTGGCAGCTTTGTTGGAAGTCAGTTTACTTGTGTGTGGCGTCTGTTCGAGCCCTCTCTGTTCCCCTGACCTAGCCCCATGCCAGCGCCAGCGTGCTGATCCTGCGGCTTCATAGGAGCTCTGGGAATCAGGGTTGAGAATCCAACTTTGGTCTCTGTTTTTAGACTGTTTTGGTTACTCTGGGGCTTTGTATTTACACATATATTTTAGACTCACTTATCAATTTCTGTTTAAATAACTGTAGGTATTATGATAAGGATTGCATTTAATCTACAGATCATTTTGAAAAAGAACTGACATATTTTTTAAAAATATGTTTTTATTGAATTTTGGAGAGAGAAAGGGAGAGGGAGATAGAAATATCAGTGAGAGAGAATCATTGCTTGGCTGCTTCCTGCATGCCCCACACTTGGGATCGAGCCCACACCTGGGCATATGCCCTGACGGGAAGTCAAATTGTGACCTCCTGGTTCACAGGTCAATGCTCAACCACTGAGCCACACTGGCTGGGTCTGTTCTAAGCATTTTAAAAATCATAGTGACTCCACAGAGCCACACAGAAAGGCACTCTGGGAAACAGAGTTCCTGGTTCGACCAAGCAGACAACAGGTGTCTCTCCTCACCCTGAATTATTCCTAAAATCAATAGGGGTTTCCAAGCCCGCCCATGCAGATCTTGCTAATGGACTTTTATGTGCGAAGGGAAAACTTCTAGGTCACTCTGAGGCGAATATGAAAGGTAAGTGATATACACACATCACACTGTCTATGGAGAATTTTAAACTTAATAACTTCCAGACAGTGTACTATACACGTCTGTGCCAATCGGATCAATGTTCACACATACATGTGTGTGTATAGGAGGATGGATTCCATGCAATTTTATTTCTTCCTGGTTAAGTTTTATATTGAACATGTATCACTTTATAATCTGACATTCCACAAATAAAAAAACAAATGTATAAATCCTTTTCCTTGGCCTTTAGTTGGGACTAAATGCTACATGACCTAAGTGTGCACAGTCAGCATTACATTCAATCCATCAAAACCAGGAGCTGGAACTTCGTAGCAACGGCGTTAGCAGCTGCGTTGCTGGCTTTGAGCTCCGAGTGGTCCATGGCCCTTTCCCTGGGCTTCCTCCGCCCCCGCCCCCCACCCCGCCACTCCCGCACCTTCACAGCGTCACAAAGCAGAGGCCTGGTCACTTCTTTTCCCAGTGCAGCCCCTCCTCTCTGCACCCTCTTACATAAGTGAAAGCATCAACCTTCTCATTTAATGAAATCACGGCCCGGGGCTCCGGCCCTGTACAAGGCCGGCGCCTTAGGAAGAGCAGCTGGTGGCTGCCTGCTGGGTCTGTGCACTCCAAGTCCCCGCGGATCAGAGCAAGCGCTGGCCTCACCCTGCTCTCTGAATTTGGCTGCTGGGAGGGATGGGAAATGACTAACAACTGTGTCTTGGTCTCAGCTTCGGGCTGGAGGGTGGCGCCATGGGTGTCCTTGTCCCTGGGGGGGAAGAGCGGGGGAACAAAGGGGCCAAGTGGTATTTCATTTCATCACAGGGATCGTCCCCTCTGACCGTCAGGGGCCTGTGCCCGCTGGTCCCGGCCGCCAACTATATTTAGCCCATTATGAATATGGAATAACCTTGAAAATGATTCGCAGCGACATCCCTCTGTCTCGCCTAGTAACGTCAAAGTCATTAGCAGCAAGCAGACGTTTGCCTGGCAGTGCGAGGTGGAATCCGAGCCTTCCCTGTGTGCTCTGCCTGTCTCGGGCCTGGACCCCAGAGCCCGGCAAGCACATCCCTCCGCTGCCCAGGCACCTGCTGCCCCCAGGAGAAGGAAAGGGCATGAAGGCCACGGACAGAAAAGGCCGCTGTGGGCGGTGGGACCTGGTGAGGGACTGTGGAGCCCACTGGGTCAGACCCATCACGGAGGAAGGGGAGGAGCCGAGGGCGAACGGAGGCGTTTAGGCCTCTTCTTTCTGGCTGCCACGTCACTGCCATGTCTCTTGCCGTTCACTCTCTGCTCCTCCCCTGAGCTGTCCACGCTCCAGGCTCTGCTCATCCCCTGAGCTGTCCATGCTCCAGGCTCTGCTCCTCCCCTGAGCTGTCCACGCTCCAGGCTCTGCTCATCCCCTGAGCTGTCCACGCTCCAGGCTCTGCTCCTCCCCTGAGCTGTCCACGCTCCAGGCTCTGCTCCTCCCCTGAGCTGTCCACGCTCCAGGCTCTGCTCCTCCCCTGAGCTGTCCACGCTCCAGGCTCTGCTCATCCCCTGAGCTGTCCACGCTCCAGGCTCTGCTCCTCCCCTGAGCTGTCCACGCTCCAGGCTCTGCTCCTCCCCTGAGCTGTCCACGCTCCAGGCTCTGCTCATCCCCTGAGCTGTCCACGCTCCAGGCTCTGCTCCTCCCCTGAGCTGTCCACGCTCCAGGCTCTGCTCCTCCCCTGAGCTGTCCACGCTCCAGGCTCTGCTCATCCCCTGAGCTGTCCACGCTCCAGGCTCTGCTCATCCCCTGAGCTGTCCACGCTCCAGGCTCTGCTCCTCCCTGAGCTGTCCACGCTCCAGGCTCTGCTCCTCCCCTGAGCTGTCCACGCTCCAGGCTCTGCTCCTCCCCTGAGCTGTCCACGCTCCAGGCTCTGCTCATCCCCTGAGCTGTCCACGCTCCAGGCTCTGCTCATCCCCTGAGCTGTCCACGCTCCAGGCTCTGCTCATTCTCACCTGACAATCTTAGCATCGCCATCATTATTACTTCTACTCAAGTTTTTTCAACAGAGGACTGACTGCTCACAAAGAGGCGGGCATCTGCCCTTTGCCTTCATAGCGCTTAGCAGAGTTTTTGACTGAAATAAACACCCACTTCCCGCGTGGCCTGGAGCTCCGGGGGAACAGGGCTGCTTGCCCAGCCCGTCTAGGCCTGGGCAGTCTCCCGCAGATGCGGGGTTAAGAACTAGGAGGGACATCAAGGGGAGAAAGGGGCAGAGGGTGAAGGGGGAGGACAGAGAACTTGAGAGAGGAAACGGGATCAGCACGGATGCCATTTCATAGCAGGAGGACCGGAGGTGCGGAGCCGGAGAGCGTTGGCCTCGGGTCTCCCGGCCACACACGGGACAGTGAATGAGCTACTGCACCTCACGTCTGGTGTTGGGGTTCCCACCCTGACTCCCACCCAGAAGCCTCCTTTTCTCCTAAAATTAACATCTATCACGTCGGGGTCTGCCCTGCACGTGCCTGTCCCTGCTCTGTGCTCTGGCCTGTGTACCGCTCTCAGCTTCTCAGCCATGCCGGTCCGGAGTCGCTGCATCCTGTGCCGCCTGCCACACCATCCGCCGGTGCAGGAAGGCAGGCAGACGGTCGAGATGGAAACCATTTATTTGTTTGTCTATTTGAGTTGTGGTAAAATACACACACGACACTTACCATCGTAACCATTTAAGGGCACGGTTCCATAGTGGTAAGTGTATTTCCATGGTGTGCAACCAACCCGAGCTTCCTCAGAGACGGAGAGTCACTCTGAGTCCCCTGCTCATACGTCACCAGAGTGGATAGGTGCCCACTAAGTTCCTGTGAGCCAGGGCACCCGGAGGCACAAGTGGGTAAGAGCGTGGACTCTGGAATTACCTTCCCGGTTCACATCAGAGCCGGTCATAGGACGCACCCCGATTCTTCCAGCCGCTCAGAAGGAAAGCAGTGTCCCTAACTAGGGCAGGAGGCGGCACCTCGTGGGGTTCTGCCTGACACGTGTGTCAGCCCGGCAGCCTCTCGTCGCCCTGACGTTTCTTCCTTTTGTTTTAGAGGAGTCTGGCCTTTCCCGCGGGGCCTTGCTCGGCGTGATGGGCCTGCACCGTGCTCCGTGGACAGGCCTGCACGTGCCTCGGGGATAAAGGGGAACTGCTTCAGCTGTTTTCGAGCGCTGCCTGGGAGGTCCCCGAAAGGATGGGGCAGTTGTTTTGTAGAAAGTACGGAGTCGCTGCAATTCCGTCAGCGAGAATAGCTGCTTCGCAAAGATCCTGTGTGAGATCTGGCGCTCCCTTCTTGTCTTTCGAGCACACACTCACTTTTCACTTTATTCTAAGTCCTGGGAGACACGTTTGACGATGTTTTAAAGCCGTTAAGCTCGACGCCTAGAACTCGCTGAAGTGGAAGCAGTGACGTTGTGAGCAGCTATGACCAAGGCCACACGCGTGAGGACAGCAGTCATGCAGGTCACACTGCCACCTGCTTGCCAGACACCAGCAGACGCCAGCGGCCGTAAGAGGGGCCCTGGTGTCAGCACTGTGATGTATGAACGGATGCCGTTCACGATCCATGGGATGCAGGCCAGGCCGGGTCCTGGTGGGTACTGACCTGGTGCCTCAGGCTCCTCTGCTATGAGCCAGGTTCACGGAGCACCTGCCTCAGGGGCACCCTGAGAACTCCACAAAACATGTAGCACAGGAAGAGGTGCACAGTGAGCACCGGAAATATCAACCACTGCTGTTATTCCTACATCGTCTTAGCTGTGTCTGAGTATACCCGATACCCACTGCTGTCTGACCAATCACCCCAAACTTAGTGGCTTAAAACAATAGCGTTCATACCTCACAGTGTCCGTGAGTTGGCGTTTTGGCGGCTGAGCTGGTGCTTCGGCGCTATGGTTGCGGTCAGGGGTCAGCAGGGCCAGCGGGGCCACCGTCACCTGCAGGTTGGACTGTGGTAGGAGGACCCGCTTCCTGGAGGACTAGCTGACAGGCTGCTGGCTGGAGTCCACGGTCCCTGTCACAGGGGCCTCTCAGAGGCTTCTTGAGCGTCTTGGTGACATGGCAGCTGGCTTCCCCCAGCGCAAGTGACAGAGGTCAAGGAGGAGGTCCTGGCGCCTTTCCGACCTAGTCTCAGAAGTGGCCCACTGCCATTTCCACTCTGATCTCCCCTTGAAAGCCAGACCCGCAGTCCGGCCTGCCCTGCAGGAGGGAACATGATGTTGTTCTCCTGAAGGGAGAGCATCAGAGAGCTCGCGGGCGTGTTTGAAGACCACCACGCATGACACGTAGGTTAAAGTCACCACTGGCAGCTTCTCCTTCTTCTCAGTTATTGGCTACCAACTATCTTAGACGAGGTCCCAGTGAGAAGCAGACGGTCCCCAACTGTGCATGGGTCACCTCTCAGCTGGCTTCACAGCTGAGCTGCAGGGGCCAGGCCACTGCTTCCGCAGGCCAGCTGCCTCTTGAAGTCGAGGCATTTGATAAAACCGCTAATTCTATGCCTGGAAAATATGTCGTTCTCTTATAAAATACGTTTCCTGTTGGAGGGCAATGTTGTGTGAGGTGCTGCGATGACGGGTGAGTCATTTTTAAGGCCACAGATAACACTGTTGACTGAAACACTGGAGGCAGGAAGAGCAAATGGGCCTGTTCCTGCGAGGACAAGATGCTGCCTCCTGTACAGCAAGCAGGGCCCAGTGGAGCCTGCTGACCGGTCCCTCTGGGGAAAGGTGTCACCGAGGACGCAGCATGGGCCTCTGCTGTTGGCCGGGTGGTCACGCGGCCACGATGGTAGCCAAGCTTGCTTTGATGGAGGAAGATGTCGTTGCGCCCACGTACATGACGCCCTTTCCCTGGGTGGGCTGAGTAAGCGCTGGGTGGCTGAGGAAAGAGGCTGATGGGCTCTTCAGATGTGTCATCTTGTGCATTTATTACTGGGAATCTCCTTAGCTGTGGGCACCCTCTACTGGGCATTTATCAGGACATTTATTCTCTGTTCATTCTGAGCTCCATTTAAGTTCTCCTTGTCATCACTTTTCCAATTTGGTCCTTTCTAGATTCCTGACCAGCTGGCCAGCCCATTAGCTGCTATCCCTGAGTCAGCATAGGTGTGTGCCTCAGGCCATCGATCTTCTTCCACACCGAGCATGTAATGGACTACAGTGCACGCCGTGCTGCCCACTGGGAGACTTCCCCTCACCACTGTCTCTCGGGGCCACCCAGGATGGGGATAGAGAGCAGCACCTGCAGACCCGTCACTACTTGCTGTGTAGACCTGTGCACAACCCACACCAAGGTTTTGTCTTCTGTTAATTGGCCGTAGGGAACATCACATGAGGCCAACGTGCGATCTGAGACAATGAAACACAGTCAACCTACTGTGAAAGTAAGTCATCCAGGAAGTGAACTTACTGTTTATGTAACTCATCCAGGAAGTCAACCTATTGTGTATACAACTCATCCAGGAGGTCAACCTACTGTGAATGTAAGTTATCCAGGAAGTCAACCTACTGTGTATGTAACCTATCCAGGAAGTCAATCTACTGTGTATACAACTCGTCCAGGAAGTCAACCTACTGTGTATGTAGCCCATCCAGAAAGCCAAACAATAACTCCTAGCTATCAGGCCCAAACATCCAGGCCAGGAGTAATAGACAACTTTCCAATTTTCACCTCCACTTCCAACGTAGCACCAACTAGAGAACAGCAAATGGGCACCTCCAGCCAGTCACATCGATGTCCCCTGCTGGTTAGTCGGCCTGTGCATCTTCAGGAAGGGCACGCCTGCAGCCTGCTCTTTGTTCCCACAATGGAAGCGTCCCCACTCTGCCTGTGTGTCTGCCAAAGGCCTGTGACGGTGGTGGACTCCCTCGCTATGGCCAGCTCTGAGCAAATCGGCGCTGCTTGTTCTCTTTGGGGCAGTCTTTGTTTATTTCCACAATTAGGCCAACTTGTCTGAAACGCAGGTAATTCAGATAATGAAGGGAGTCAGTGTGAATTCTCCAGATACTTTTGCTGGTGGACCAGACTCTAAGATTTGAGAGGACTTCTGAATTTAAATGCTGCATGTAGAACACCATTTAGTGCCAGGACAATCTAATGAGGTCGCATTGGGCAGTCTGATATACATCCCCAGGGGGATTGACGTGATAGGTCATTATGCAGTCACGTTTGCATTTCAATTTTCAAACACAGAACAGGAGAAATGGATGAAGAGGTTGAGTTTGAAAATAGTACCAAGTTGCTTGTCTTCAAGAAATGTCTCCCAAATTAAATATATACAATTACGTGTGATTATTTATCTGTAATGGATGTTTCTGCGACAGATGAGAGGGAGGCGACCTGGCTGTTCAGATGGCCTGTCGGGGCCTGTGAGTGGGAAGGACCCACTTTATTCAAACCATTAATGACCTGTCACTGTCAGCCCATCTCTAACTGTGTCATGTGCCTTTTATTCTTTGTGTTAAAAATACGGAAATGAAAAAAGATTATTTCCAGATGCCTCTCATCCTGTTCCTGTAGAAGCAAGCCATGTTCTAACCCCCAACTTTATTCTTATTTTTTGCTTATTTGTAAATTTCACCATGAAAATGCGAACATCTAAATTTAGGTACATAACAAAAATCACCATGAAGGATTTTCCCTGTATATTGTTATTTCCAGGCAGATCCTCTAAGTTTTCTGATGATTTAGTGAAATGTTTTCCCTCCCTCCTTCCCTTCCTTCCTTCTTGCCTTCCTCCCTTCCTCTCCCCTTTCTCCATTTCTCTGTTGTTTTTCTTTGAAAGGAGAAAAGCATCTCGTTCTAATTTACTTTTCAGCTGGGGCTCAACACTTTCTCACTCAGCTCCCTGATATGCGTCTGTTGAACCCGACTTGGAAAACACGTATTCTTAAGAAACCATGGAGGTGAATCTGGGCCCCAAATCCTGCTGTGGTCCCAGAGCAGAAGGTCGGGAGTACTTTTATCAAGTGATTTATTGATGAAAATTTCTCTGGGTTCAGGTGTCAACACATGCTTAGCTAAGACAGGACATGTCAGTGTGTGTTTAACTGGATCCTTAATTCAAAGGATGCGCTATGTTCCTGGTGACTTTGTATGAGAGCAGCCACCCCTGACCTGGCTCCCTTGAGTTCCTAGTTCCCTCAGGCACACACTCTGGGCTAAGAGCCATCCACCACGTGTGAGCACCGTGGCGCGATCTGTTGAGCCTGGTGCCTAGGCACCATCGCTAGTGGGTAGATCTGGCCAACTTGTGGGAGAGAACGTCAAGTTGGAAACAAAGAGAGGATCAACTGGGGCCTTTTTCTTACAAACTTTGACTTATTTCATTACATTGGATGGGAAAAGGAATTACAGGAACGTGTTTTGACCCCTAGACCCAGAGGTGGAGAGGATGGATTGTTGGTAGCTCTGGCAGCATCGCCTGGATGACCTGGGGGGAGGCGGGCGTGAGCGGGACAGTCATTGCTAGAGGCCTGGGCTGGGAGTTTGTGCACCTGGAGTCTAGCTCTGCATCTGCCCAGCATCCCGGCTGCCGAGCCTCATTCTCAGCTCCTCTGGCAACAGCAACCCCGGTGGTGCTGGCAATTAGCCAACTTTGGAACTTGTCAAGACCTTGTAAACTTACCCACAGCAGCCAACGTGTGTAGGACACTCTGGTGTGCAGGACAGTGCAGGGCAGTGGGCACGTTATTTCTGTTAGTCTTTGATATAACTTCACAAGGGGGGGACGTAACACCCCCCTTTTGCCAAAGATGAAACTGAGGCTCAGGAAGCTTCTGAGACTTGCCCACGTCAGCACGTGTGGCGTGGAGACGGAATGCAAACTTTCTCATGTCCAAACACATGACGTCAATTTCCATGCTATCCGGGAGAAACACTCACCCCTCCCCCTCCCGCCCCTCTTTGTCCTTTCGGATCCGAGTCCGGCTCCCTGCCTCTCAAAGTGTGAGAACGGCTGTTTCCCAGACAGCACTGAACAAAACATGGCATTGGGTCTAGATTAGTATTTACCCATCACTCCCATCCTAATTCTTGGATTTTGGACTCAATTATATGTTTTTTCCTAAAGTGAAACAATAAAAATGCTTGGCCTGTCATCTATTCGTGTCCCTTACCTTTTCCCACTCCCGATTTCGCTTCTCTGGATGACTACAACCATTTCCAGTTGGTTTCATAACATTATGTGCCAACGGCCTCACGCTCACGCCTGCCAGCCCTCGTCTCCGTAGCTCTTTATCCCTCATCCCAACTTTGGAACCATCATCTGTAGCCATTAACTGACTTAACAAACCCTCTGTCAGTGGGGTCCTTCATGGAAATTGAAAACTAATTAACATTTATCTCAGCGGCTAATCACATAAAATCTACTGCCTTCCTATCCCAGGTTCCGAAGTCGTGATTGCTGTGAGCTGAGCAAGGAAGAGCTTGATCCGTGCTGACAGCGCACCAGCTGAGATGAGAGGGACCGGGTTGGCTCCTGCCTCTTTGGCTAATGAGGACCACGGGGGCCACGGGGCTGAGAGCCTCCAGGACAAGGGGCCTCACTACCCGGACAGTTAGTCACCAAGACACCTAGGTGTGTCCACACACACACACACACACACATGAATATTACACACCAAAAACTTGTTGATCTCAATGTTTAAAAACAGTCCTCTTGGAAAGAAATATTGAACCATTTATTCATCTATTCATTAATTCACTCGTTCATTCCATAAACATTTATGTCTTTCCCATCACAGGCCCCATTTGTGTGATGTGCTGGGGAGAAGGAAGTACGTAAGATGTGGTCCCTGTATCTTTCCCTTACGTCGTCAGCAACAGAAGCTCAGCAGATGGAAGGAATGGGTGGTCAGGGACATCCCAGCACAAAAGGGTCAACGGGGCGGCACTGGTGCTCTTTTTATTTGGGGAAAAATGAGTTAATTTCTCTGACTGTTCTTCCATTAGCCAGCTTTTTTTCCTGCATGACTTAGCAGAGACTTCGACATGCTAATGTTTCTGTTGATCTCCAAGAGGGCAATAGAATATGCTCTTCTCAGATTTATGTGACACAGACTCATGTGTGTGTGTGTGTGTGTGTGTGTCTGATGTGTATCACACAGGATAAAGTTCCCCAGAATATATTTTGGGACATTCTAACCTAGAGTTGAATCCTTTAAGCAAAATAACTAAAATTAAAAAATAGGTATCAAAAATGTTTAGGTGGGGCCGCGGTGGAGCCGGCCTGGTAATGTGTGACCTGGGGCTGCCGTCGCATGGCTGGATCTGCCACAGGGCTGCACTGGCCCGTCAGAGCCTTGGAGCCCATTTGAAACAGGTGCCCACCCTGTGGGTGACTCAGTCCTGTGCCTCATGCAGGCTGGCGAGTGGAGCCTGGGCCGGGCTCAGCCCCATGGCCTCCCAGTGGGTGCCCTTGGACAATCTGCCCCTCACACAACAGCACTCTCCTTCCTGTTGACCTCGAACTCCTCAAGGCCACAGCTCAGTCTTCTAAGCAATAAATCAACATGGGATCCCATCAGAATCAATCAAGAAGTTGTGAAAAATAAGATTTCAGGCCCTTCCTCAGACCTGTGGGGCCAGAGACCACGTGTCACCAGGAGTGGTCAGTTACATTTTAGTAAATGGAACATGAGTTTGGATTCTGGGGTGAGTGAGTGATTTAAAGGGATCTTATGGTGAATACTTTCAAATGAGGAAACAGCATTATTTAAGGTTTTGTTGGCTTAGATTCTCTGAAAGCAAGACCACCAAGACTGTCTCCATGCCCCTTCTTCTGAGCCGACTTCTTTCGAAACTGAATGAGGAACTGCAATGGAGCATCTGGGGAGTGACATCTGGGATGGACAAGACCAGGAATGTATAAGGACCAAGGAAGATGGTATTAAAGTTCTCATGTATGACTAGTCTGGAGTGGTTAAAATGGCATTTTGATGAGATTGGATGAAGGATAAAACATTTATGATATATGTGAATCACAGAAGGCTCAACATTTCATTCTTAGTATGATCCCAACTATGTGAAATATATATATTTGGGGGAGAAATCACCAAAGTATTAAAAGTAGTTATAGATGAATAATTATACTCAGGGCTAGTCACATGATTTTGTATATTTCAAAGTGACGTGTCTTATTATTCTACTGGGTTAATACAGTGTTTAGTCAGTTATTATTGCTTTTTAACAACAGGCTTTACTCAGATTTAAACCATTTTTCCAATACTGCTCTTTTTGTTTTTTTCTTTTTTAATCCTCACTTGAGGATGTTTCCATTAATTTTTTAGAGAGCATAGAAGAGAGAGAGAGAAAGACAGAGAGAAATATTGATGTGAGAGAAACACATCGTTTGGTTGGTTGCCTCCTGCACGGGCCCAAGAAGAGCCTGCAACCAAGGTTTGTGCCCTTGGCTGGAATTGAACCTGGGACCCTTCAGTCTGCAGGCCAACACTCTATCCACTGAGCCAAACCGGATAGGGCTATTTTTAAAGTCTTTATTGTTTTGCCCTGGCTTGGCAGCTCAGCTGGTTAGAGCATCGTTTCGATGTGCCAAGGTTGTGGGTTTGATCCCCAGTCAGGGCACATACAAGAAGCAACCAATGAATGCATCAATAAGTGGAACAAATCTCCCCCCCCCCCCCCCCCCCCGCCCCCGGCTCCCCTCTCTCAAGTCAATAAAAAATAAAGACTTTATTGCTTTGAGCAGGTTCAGATTCACACACAAATGGAGCAGAACATACTGAGAGCTCCCCCATGCCCCTCCCACCCCAATAGAAAAGAGTTGCTCAGCCTCAAGGAGCCCGGTGGACAGGGCGGTGGGACATGGGACTCTGAGCCCTCGCTCCCCAATTAGGACAGTGAGGCCCAGAGGAAGAAACAGTTGCCTGGGGTCACACAGGAGTGAGTCTTCCTGAGAAGATACACGTTTTTGGTGTGCTCTTTAGTTACTTCTAGGTATTTCTCTGTAACCTAAGGGGTGTCTGTAATAAAAGTGTTAAACACAGAGCATTTTTGCAGGTTTTTAGCTCGTTTCATTACAGAGCTTGGAGAAGGTCCTGGAACACAGCGGGCAGAGCCCGGGTGAGAGCACAGCGTTGTCTGCCTGGGGCTCTGAGACGCCTAAGGAAGGCATCGTGCCTTTGACCAGTGGTTTTCGAATTTGCGAGGGACACCAGCTCTCTGGCAGTGAATCCCAGCCTTGGGTTGTCTGTGACTTGCCATTGTCCTTGCGCTTTCTCTCCCCCTTTCGCACACGTTATTTCTGCTTTCTTGTCTGCATGTGAAAAACAACATCATGAGCGCGGGGCCTCCTTGTCTTGCAGAGCAGCCGACCCCAGGTCCCGTCAAGGAAATGGCCAGAAGGTCGCCAACACGCATCACAGCTTTGAGGTGCAAGGTTTGTCACGTCTTCCCACCATGGCCCAGTTGAAAAACAACATCATGATGCCTCAGATTACCTTTGGCTCAAAATATTTATCTCCCGAGAATGTAGCAGCAAGAGGAAAAGGGTCAAGCCCACACTTAGTGGATCAAGACCCTGCCGATGCCTCGGCCTCTGCCTTCTCTGCCTTCACCGGCGGCTGCCACACAGCATCGCTGCTCTCGGGCCTCAGAGCTGCACAGAGCATGGGGGAGGCTGTTCCCCCGGGGCCTCTGCTACAGGGGGCTCACTGAGGCTGTCCCCCTGGGGCCTCTGCTACAGGGGGCTCACTGAGGCTGTCCCCCTGGGGCCTCTGCTACAGGGGGCTCACTGAGGCTGTCCCCCTGGGGCCTCTGCTACAGGGGGCTCACTGAGGCTGTGCCCCCTGGGGCCTCTGCTACAGGGGGCTCACTGAGGCTGTCCCCCTGGGGCCTCTGCTACAGGGGGCTCACTGAGGCTGTCCCCCCTGGGGCCTCTGCTACAGGGGGCTCACTGAGGCTGTCCCCCCTGGGGCCTCTGCTACAGGGGGCTCACTGAGGCTGTCCCCCTGGGGCCTCTGCTACAGGGGGCTCACTGAGGCTGTCCCCCCAGGGCCTCTGCTGCTGGGGAGCTCACTGAAGCTCAGTGAGGCTGTCCCCCTGGGGCCTCTGCTACAGGGGGCTCACTGAGGCTGTCCCCCTGGGGCCTCTGCTACAGGGGGCTCACTGAGGCTGTCCCCCTGGGGCCTCTGCTACAGGGGGCTCACTGAGGCTGTCCCCCTGGGGCCTCTGCTACAGGGGGCTCACTGAGGCTGTCCCCTGGGGCCCTGCCACAGGGGGCTCACTCTGCTGCCTCTGGGGGGCTCAGTGAGGCTGTCCCCCCGGGGCCCCTGCTATAGGGGGAGGCTCACTGAGGCTGTCCCCCAGGGGCCTCTGCTACAGGGGGGCTCACTGGGGGGCCTCAGTGAGGCTGAGGCTGTCCCCCAGGGCCTCTGCTACAGGGCCTCTGGCTGGGGGCTCAGTGAGGCTGTCCCCCCCCAGGGCCTCTGAGGCTGTCCCCCCAGGGCCTCTGCTACGGAGGGGCTCAGTGAGGCTGTACCCCCACTGCTAGGCTGAGGCTGCCCCCCAGGGGCCCCTGCTGCTGGGGGGGCTCACTGAGGCTGTCCCCCCAGGGCCCCTGCTACGGGGGGGGCTCAGTGAGGCTGTCCCCCTGGGGCCTCTGCTACAGGGGGCTCACTGAGGCTGTCCCCCCAGGGCCTCTGCTGCTGGGGAGCTCAGTGAGGCTGTCCCCCCGGGGACCCTGCTGCTGGGGGCTCACTGAGGCTGTCCCCCCAGGGCCCCTGCTATGGGGGGGCTCAGTGAGGCTGTCCCACCAGGGCCCCTGCTACTGCTCACTGAGGCTGCAGGGCCTCTGCTGCTGGGGAGCTCAGTGAGGCTGTCCCCCCGGGGCTGCCGTTTCTGTCCCCCCACAATGGGGGGGAAAGGCAGTTTCCTTCAGAACAGCATGCTCACTCTCGCCTCAGCCACAAAAGGAAAGGCAGTTTCCTTCAGAACAGCAGCTCTCTCTCCCTCAGCCTGGCACTTCTCGTCACCACGAAGGGGTGTGACTCCATTCATAAACCCGCCCTGTGTCACTTGCAGGTGCAGGTGCATAGGTGACCTTGAACCAGCAGCCTGAACTGGCTCCGTGATCTTCCCGAATTCTCAGGTTCAAGGCACCCTCCTCTTCCCCA
The DNA here is from genome assembly GCA_025583905.1 of Ia io. NCBI lineage: Eukaryota > Metazoa > Chordata > Mammalia > Chiroptera > Vespertilionidae > Ia > Ia io. The sequence continues at coordinate 2,150,290 of JAJQQW010000022.1, read as the reverse complement.
CCCCCTGCACTGAGCGTCCCCTCCCTTCCCCTGCCACAGGCCTTTAAGCCCCAGGGGTTTGTTGTGTTGTGTGTCTGTCCTTTAGGGGCCTGAGATGCCACTCAAACTCAGACTCAGGTGTTCTGCCGTGACGCCTGCGCATTCCTATCTCACGTACACAGGTGGGGCCCCGAGGGCACAGTTCTGGGGTCTGCCCCTTCAGTGGGTTTGGAAGCCCCAGTGTGGAGAAGAGAGACCTAGTGTGTGGGCTCTCACAGTGCCTTTACCAGCGTCAGGCAGGTTCCCCTGAAGTGAAGCGTAGGCGGCCCCTCACGGAGCAAAGCTCACTTCGGGGCCACCTGCCTTCATGTTTGGATCTTCCACCCACCCCCTGCCGACCGGCGTTTTGTTTAAGTGATGCCAGGCATGTGGACACTGGCTGGCTCTTTCAGGGCCGTGCCCAGATGTTGGCATCCTGTGGAGCTGTCAGAGGTTTGTTTGTTCCCATCCCGCTCACAGCCACGCTGTGTCTGCAGAATCCCCGTCCTCCAGGTGAGCACTGGGAGTCAGGCCATCATCCAGATGTCTCCAAACGTCCGGATGTTTGTCATTGCCAAGGAACATCTGGGTGCTCAGTCTCCATTCCGTGTGCATTCACGTCTCTGGCACAGCCACTGTCTTGGGCTTAGTTGCCCTGGATACAGCACAATAAACAGCCTGAGCGGGGCGAGGGGGGGGCGGGTATGGAGCAGATGCCTCCTCAGGCTCCATTCCTGCTTCAGGAATGCCAGCCTGGTCTGCGCCCGCAGCTGTGGGAGGTGCTCTCTCCCGGGGCCCGCAGTGTCGGGCGTCAGGAGGGCATGTGCCACACGCATTCCTGTGGGATGAGCTGCCAAGGCTGGATATGCCACACAGAGAAACAGGAAGAACAACCTTGGCACCAGCTACAACCCTGCACGTGAAGCCGGGCAGTGAGCCGTCCTGAAGTTCAGCAGGTGTCTCCATAGATCTAGGGAAATTGGCCGCCCTTTGGGGGTAACAGGAAAACGAGGGACCTGGTTCGATGGTCACTAAGTCTCTCAGCTCTGGCCATCCATCACTGCACAGAACCCGGCGCCATCGCACGAAGGAGGCGAGAACGTGGGCAGCAGAGGGGCTGGCGGTGAAGGGGTGAGCGCAGGCTCAGAAAGGACCCTGTCCGCACCCTAGTGAGGCCGGGAGGAGAGGCGGGCCGGCATGGTGACGGGCCAACCCTGACTCACGTGGCCGGAGCATGAATCCAAAGTGATCGAGTGGACTGGCAGGTGCTGACAGCTGGCTTGGAAAGGCAACGTGTGTGCGGAGGAGAAAGTTGATGGTTATTAGCCGGTGTGAGATACGGTTCAAGGAGAGGTGTTGCCTTAGACCAGGGGTCCTCAAACTTTTTAAACAGGGGGCCAGTTCACTGTCCCTCAGACCGTTGGAGGGCCGGACTATAGTTTAAAAAAAACTATGAACAAATTCCTATGCACACTGCACATATCTTATTTTGAAGTAAAAAAACAAAACGGCAAACACACCCGCATGTGGCCTGGGGGCCGTAGTTTGAGGATGCCTGCCTTAGAGCATGTTTCCATGGTGATTGGAATGACCCATCAGAAGGGGAGAGACCGGCATTGAAGGAGAGAGTGGAGAGCTGAGTGGAGTCCTTGAGAAGGGGCAGGTGTGGGGCGATTTTCTCTTCCCTGGGAGCAAAGGGGGAGAGGGTGGGTGCTTGGACACACCTGCACTCCATTTCTGGTTTTCCACATGGATTACGAGGCCATGCTTTCCTTGTGGGAGGTTGGATGAGACAATGTGATGGTCTACAGATGGAAGAACAGACGCCCCTCTATTTTCGATTTCTCCTCCAACTCTCTCGGCGCGTGTTGCGTTACCGTGCCCTCCTCACTAAGCTGGAACTTGCTGCCTTGTCCTGAGCACAGGGTTTCCCTGCTGTCCACCCTCAGGACCAGGGTGGGGACAGATGTTCTGCCTGCTCCCCATTGCCACTTCCTGACTTTTATCTTCTGCCTCTGAAGGTCTTGGGTTTGCGTTCGGAAAGACGATGTCGCATTCCCTGTGGCGTCATTCCTCCATCGTTCCTGCTCAGGGACGTCCTTCCGGAAGGTCTCGGCTCTGCGTGCTTCTTCTAGGCTGCGGGAATCGTTTCTGATGTCATGTGCCTCCTTGTCTCCTCTGGTTGCTCTTCCCCGATGATGCTGTTGTCTGTCCCTCAGCCTGTTCGCCGTGTGATTTTCTGCTGCGACTTCAGAGGCAATGTTTTCTAGACCTCGATTGAAGGCTCCAGTCCGTTTCTGGATGCACAGAAGGTTAGCTTCGGAGAAGTGATCTTCTTCAGCGCCTTCTGGGTATGTCCCCTGGTTAGAAGTGTGGTTTCCACGCCCCCATTTCAGTTTCTTTGTCCTTAGTCATCTCTGAATAAGGCCGTGTCCTTGTCTTTCTCACTGTGTCCACGGAGAAGGCAATGTTCTGGTTCACATCTTGGTTTACCTATTTGGTGGTTTCAGGCTCTTTTCAAATTCAGCTCTGAAGGGTGAGCTGATGAGCATCACCTGATTTATTTCTCAGTTCCTCAGGAGTTTCAGCCGGGGCCCCTGGCTCTCCTGACCTGCCAGCTGATGTCCACCTGAACACTTTGCGAGCCACTGTGAACTGAAAAATGGCTCTTTGTGGTAAGTGTGGCTGCCGGTTATAAAATGACTTTCTGTTGGGTACTATACTTTGATTTACGGCCACCAGCAAGCCCGCCCGCATTTCTAACTCAGACATGTTTTAGGATGGTGGCTCCTGCCCGAAGGAGGACCCACAAGTTGGGTTGGTAGGTTTAGGGGCAGGAATGGTGTTAGAGCAAAGCTGTCTTCCCACCTCACAGAGGAAGCCTGAGGGGAAACAGCTGTCCAATGTCCAGTGCTCAGCCTAAGTCCAGAGATTCATGGAGAAAGGGCTACAATGCCTATTCGCACGCGCTTTTCTTAGTTTAGTTGCCCGTGGCCCGCAGTGTCAGACTGTGCCACACGGTGAGGTCTGGAGGGTTTTCTCCGCCCAGATCTGCGGGGTTACCACCAGCATCAGCAGCCCCCCCATCTCCAGTGGGTGGCGCTTCCAGCCTTGTTTCTCACTGTCCTCTTCTGCTCTGCACCCTCCGATGCTTAGGGACGACTTGGGAGAGCTGACCTGGGGCCACTCACTCCATTCAGTCTGGAGCGGCACTTCCTGTCCTTTGAAATAGAAGTGGTCTGTGGCTCAGCATTCCTAAGGGGAGCGTGAGGATGGACAGTCAGTGCTGCGGCTGGACATGACTGCGCCCTGGTGTTGATCAGCAATGACCATGTCACAGTTGCCTAGTCTTCAGCTGTCGAATGGGGCTGACAGTATTGACGTCACGGGGTTTACAAAAGGCTTGCATACACTAGTGATACAATTTGGAACACCTAACCCAGTGGGTGACTCAGCACTGTGGCTCACGTGACACATTGCAGAAGTCCTTGTCACACACCGCGTTCCAGACTTGGTCAACGGGACCAGCTAAGCTACCTGCTAATAACTCACTTTCTACTACATCTGTGAAAAACATCTTGCTTTTACTGACTTCTCTTAAGGACGTGGGGACAGGGAGTTTGCTGTCAACCATCTCCCAGAACGAGGCACGAGAACTTAGGTGAGTTGGCAAAGGGACTAGTCTAGGGCTGGCGGCCCCGAGTCCTCAGGCCTGACACCTGGGCTTTGATCATGCGCCGCAGGCACCAGCCCCACAGAGGCCCACCTGCACCCAGCTGCTGACCCAGCTGGAGAGCATTCCTGAGGCCCTAGGGAACCAGCTCGTCCCACTCTGGGCCACATGGGCCACATGGGCCACTGCTAGGGCTGTGTGAGCTGTTTTATCAGGAGTCCCTGGCACTCCTTGTAGGAAAAGTTTCCCCATGAACGAAGTTCTCCACACGAGGTGCTGCTGCTTGTTCTGTTATTAATGGGCCCCAAGCAGTGACTCCTCCCTGGGGCAGTGTGGCCCCTGAGGTCACTTATGTCTTAGGTTTAGACTAAAAGTAAATGCACAAGCCACTGAGAAAAGGAACAGAACAACCCCGTCTTAGGAGGTGGAGAGGCAGGGCCAGAGAGAATCCTTGTTCTTCTGGACCTTCACGCTGCTTTCCTCCCTGTAATTGATTTGGGCTGGTCATGGGGCTCTGTTTAGGGATCTGAGAAGGAGTCTGTTTAGAGCATTTGAGAAAGGTGCCCTCCCTCTCCTTCCTTCTTACTCTGACATTGTATGTGACAGTGTGATGCTTGGAGATGCAGCTGCTCTCTTGTATCCATGAGATAAAATATCACTGATGCACTGAAGAGGACAGATGACAGAGATTATGTCTTCAATGGTGTTATGGAGCTCTCGGGTCAACCTGGGGGCCACGGACCTTTAGTATTATTTAGGAGTAATATATAAAACTAGAGGCCTGGTGCACGACATTCATCCACGCAAGTGGGGCGGGGGGGTTCCCTCAGCCTGGCCTCTGCCCTTTCGCAGTCGGGGAGCCCTCGGGGGATTCCGACTGACGGCTTAGGCCTGCTCCCTGGGGGAGAGGGCCTAAGTTGCAATCAGACATCCTTAGCGCTGCCTTGGAGGTGAGCCACTGCACTTGTGCTCGCCAGCCGTCAGCCCGGCTTGTGGCTGAGCTGCGCTCCCCCTGTGGGAGTGCACTGACCACCACAGGGCAGCTCCTGCATTGAGCGTTGGCCTCCTGGTGGTCAGTGCTTGTCATAGTGACTGGTCGTTCCGCCGTTCGGTTGATTTGCCTGTTAACCTTTTATTATATAGGATAACTTTCTGTTGGGTATCGGTGACTTTCAGCTAAAACTATCCTAACTATATGCAAAGAAAATTGGACATTATTGTCATTACAGTGGATTGGAGGGTTTTGAGCAGAGTAGTACTATACTTTGATTTATGGTTTAAAAAAATATTGGCTGCCATTTGTTGAATAGACCAGCGTGGAAACAGGGACAGCAATTAGGATGCAATTGCAGTGGTCAGAACTAGATGGGGCTGTAAAATGGAGCGGAAGATGTTTGGATTTGGGACTAACTGTGGAGACAGTGTTGGAGGACTTGCTGATGCACTGGTTGGATGTGGAATACGAGGAGAAGATGCCTTCTGCATGTCTGTCCCAAGCACACGGTGGGGGTCACACTATTTGTCGGAGAGACGGAATATGTCTCTGGTTCTATGTGGTCATGCTATTTTTGGGTGTTTATTAAATACCCAAGTGCACATGAAGGCATTGTCCAGTGGACTAATGTATTATAGATGAGAGCCCAGGGGTGAGATTTGGGATGGAGATAGAGAGTCTGCATCATCAGTGGGTAGGAGGGCGTGGATAAAGTCACCTGGGAGGAGTATAAATAGGCAAGTGGGGTGCACAGGAGACAAAGCCAGGGCACGTTATGGTAGAGAAATGGGGAGAGAGAAGGAAGAAAGCAAGCCAAGGTCACCGACCAGGAATGGCCAGTGAGGGGCAGTCAGCCAGATCAGGGGACATCACCAGAGCCCACGCACACTGTTTCAAGAAAGTGCCAGTCGCCAACTCTGCATGCGTAGCTGGGAGCACTGAGGGCAGATTTGCTTTGGGAAGATCTGAAGTTTCTCAATCTTTCATGAGCAGAGGGGTTACCTGGGGATCTTATTAAAATCAGATTTTGGCCTGGCTGGCGTGGCTCAGTAGTTGAGCATCAACCTATGAACCAGGAGGTCACAGACAGTTTAATTCCTGGTCAGGGTACATGCCCAGGTTTCAGGCTCGATCCCCAGTGGGGGGCATGCAGGAGGCAGCCAATCAATGATTCTCTCTCATCATTGATGTTTCAGTCTCTCTCTCCATCTCCCTTCCTCTCTGAAATCAAGAAAAACATATTTAAAAAAAAATCAGATTCTGGGGTTGGGCCAAGGACTCTGCATTTCCAACAAGCAGCAGGGCGATGCTGCTGCACTGGTCATTGGGCCACACTTCTTGAGTATCAAGGGTCCAGGTCATCAGTGACCTTGATGATGGGAGGCAAGTTCCAGCAGAGTGGTGGGGGTGAAAGTCATGCTGGAGTGGGTGGGGGGGAGAATAGGAGTTAGGGAGTGGGGATAGGATGTGGAACATTGTCCAAGACTCAGAAGGTCAGTCTCTCTCTCTCTCTCTCTCTCTCTCTCTCTCTCTCTCTCTCTCTCTCTGTAGTGTGTGCTCTCTGGATCTGTATCTATGCATGCCTGCACACATTCATCTCTCTCTCTCTCTCTCTCTCTCTCTCTCTCTCTCTCTCTCTCTCGTGTGTGCTCTCTGGATCTGCATCTACGCATGCCTGCACACATTCATCCTCCTGGTTATAGTCCCATGAGGTGATTCTGGGGGGAAGGTCAGAGCTCCCTGTGCAGCCCTGTGATGAGCCCTTGGGCTCAGTCCTGCAGTGACCCTGGCCCTGGAGAGGCAGAGCGTGTGACCGCCAGGCTGCCGTGGCCGTTGTGTGTGTGCACACTGCTGAGGGCACTGCAGAGCCACCCGGCTGACTGCCAATGGTGGCATTTCTTTCCAGGGGCCCTTGAGCAGTTATTTTTGTTGCGGGATATTCTTATGAAAATGCTGCATATGAATACGCTATGTGTGAACTGTACATTGTTTATTACAAGACCATGTGATGGTTGTCTTTTCTTTGGAAGCACATTCTGCTTACTGCCCCCATCCCCCCCACTCCCCTACCCCCGCCACCAGGGTTACTAGGACTCCAGTGTCAGATGCTTATGTTCAAAATCCAGCTCCAATATTTATCAGCTGTGTAACCTTGGGCAAATCACTTAATTCCCTTAAACTTCTGTTTCTTCACTCACTCATGATATAAGTACGAAATAGCTTATTGAAAGAATCAGAGAAGGCAATAAATATAACACTTAGCATAGGAACAGCTTCATAATTTTTGTCTATTATTACAGAATTTAATGCACGCAGCTTGACATAGTCAATGAAGAGAATTGGACCCCTATTAACCATCAAATGAGGTTGACTCTATAATGGTTTTATGGAATGATAAATAAAAGGAGAAAAAGAGATGTTAATGATGATAAAATATCATTTTGAATCCCAAATAAGCAAATGTAAGACCATGTGTGATAATCACAATACTACTAAGTAGCAAAGTAATTACTAACCGTCCTTTATAACAAAAGTGTTCCTCTCTGATTTCTGGACTCAGAGCCCAGGTCCTGCCCTGGTCCGATCCCACCTCAGAGTCATAGAAGTTCAAAGAGAAATGCCCTCGGAGACCACAGTGTCTGCTCTCTTCTTCACAGACAGGGTGCCTGGCTCAGCAATCAGCAGCTCTCCAAGGTCACCTTGGCCATAGGTAAGTGAAAAAGCTAGCGCTTAAATGGAGGTCCTTGAAGAAATGTTGGAGCAGATGCGTGAGGAAGTGAGCAGGGGAGCTATTTGGGTGGAGAACTCTGACTGCTGAGGTGAGCAGGACCGTCAGAGCTGCCAGCAGGGACACGCAGACCAAAGCCGTGGCTCCTGTCCTGGCTCACCGGCGCCCTGTGGTGCTGATGGCTGTCCTGCTCGCGCTTCCCCATTCTCCGGCCTCATGGTGGTGCGTGGAGCGCCTCCCTCCCCAAAGGCGGCTGTGTGCCTGCTGTGCTGCCTAGGCTCGGCTTCAGAACTCTCCCCAGGGCTCTGCCCCATGGGGAGCTGGTGGGTGGCCAGGTCCCAGCACCCTTTTCTGACTTCAAGGTTGACCTGGGCACCTCTGACTGTCTTCATCTGCTCAACCAGCCTATGCAGGTTCACAGGTCCAGTAGGACTGGCTGTGGGGGCTAGGCTGATGCCCGTGGGCAGGGATGGGAAATCGCTTTTGTTGCACGTGTAGCTCCAGAAGTCCTGCCTAGGACACTCTGACGCGGGTGACTGGGCCGTCACGGCTAGGAATGCCATGACCAGCAGCTCACGTCTGCCTATCTCCAATCTCTGCCGGCTGGTTGGGCATTTTCTGGGACTTGCTTTGTTCGATGTGCCTTGGGAAGTCAGACATTTTTCTCTGATACCTGAGTGATAAACTTTGTGCCTCTCCCCTTCGTACTCTCACTACACCTGGAGAATTTGAGAACTTCCAAAGAGGAGAAGAAAGACATTACAGTTGCTGAAGGTTTACTGTGTCCTACGTACTTTCATGCACATGACCTTTCTTAGGTATTAGAAATTGTGGGGGGGCGGACAAGGTGGAGGGTATGATCTGCGGGACTGAAGCCATGCCTGCTGGCAGGGGTCAAAGGTCCCGCTGTTGGAAGAAATGGAGCTGGGGTCAGGGAGCCTGCAGGCCCTGACAGGCTTGGTGTCACACTGTCACAGTTAAATGTCAGAACAGAAAGGGACATGGAATAATGAGAAAGGAAGAAATAGGAAGCCCATTAGCATATTTTATGAAAATGAACGGCTGTGACCTGTCCCGCTGTGGCACAGGGCTTGAGGCCCCAGCGCCGCCTCAAGTAGGAAACGCCTGCAGCACCCGGTTCCTTGCCCTGGTGGGAAACCGGGGTTCCCACGGTGGGGGCCGCGTTCATTTGAGGACACTCCATGGTATTCAGGATGGGGCTAGGGCTCTGTGACAGGTCCAGGCTTGGGTGTGCAGCGCTCTGATGGCAAATACCAGGTACCTCCTAACACCTCAAAACCATTTTCTTTACTCAAAATGAGGATCGGCAGCTCCGCTGTGCATGTATGAAGGCTGCTCTGCTTGGCCCGGAGAGTGCTGGCTGGCTCCTCAGAACCTGTCGGCACTGGGATGATGAACTGGGCTCTTCTGACCTGTTTACCCAGGACTGCTTCCTCGTGGACACAAACACGGGCCTGTGACCTTTAATAACAGGTTTCACCGGCACCCACTCAGGTAGGACTTTGTGCTCAGTACTATCAACCCAAGCATGGACACACATGCACATACTGGCATGCACACGTACTTATGCATGCACACGTGAACACACACCCACACATGTACACACACTCACGCACACCTACTTATGCACACACATGCACACACCACTTATACACACATATTGGCATGCACACTCATGCACACACGTGTGAACGCACATGCACGCACACTTGTGCACACACATGCATGCACAGACTCATGCACACATGCATGCGCACACACACGCGCACACACATGCATTTCCGTAGCCTCCTGGAGATAGCTTCCGTGTACCAGGAATGAATCCAGTCAGTACCCTGTGGTGTCTCCAGGGCATGTCCCACGTCCCCAGGCAAAGCTGACGTTCTAGAATCCAGCCCATTCAGCAAGCTGCTGCCGCCGCGAGCACGCCTGCCAATGCCACATCCCCTGAAGTTGGTCCCACTGCTTCCTGTGAGATGCCCAGGGTCCTACCAGACACTGCTGCCCAGCTGTCAACCCTGGGCTTCTCCCATCTGCAGCCACAGCCTGAAACCTGCCAGGAACTGGCCTTGAGTTGGGAGGTGCCGTCTTCACTGCGGTTTTGGTTAAATGGGACACTACCTCCCCATGTTTGGTGAGCCAGGACATTAGAGGGCCCTGCCGCAGGTTAGCTCGTGCCCCAAAGGTCACCCAGGAGTTAGCTAAACACGTGTGATATTTTCCTTACACCCTGCTCTCTAACTTAGCCCTCAATTTGAGCACATGATGGGCTAGGGGTGGATTAGACTGGCCTTGCTCCTCCAGCAACCATTGCCTTGATGCTGGGTGTGGCAGAAATTGCTGATAGTTCCAGAACTCACCACCTCTTTTTTCCTTTAGTACCAGAGCCTCACTCCCTGTCTCCAATGAGTTAGCTGAATTCAGGTAGACACTACAACTCCCAAGAACCCTTGCAACAAAATATGACCATATGACCAAGCTTAAGCCAAAGGTTTCAAGCAGGACTGGAATCTATCTTTGTGGTTTTGAGGGCTAGGAGGAAGACCACCCTGAGAGAAGGGATGCTTTTTGTTTTTGTTAGAGCACAGACGTGCTGCTGCAACAAACAGACTAAAAAGTACACAGTGGCACAGACAGAAGTTTGTTTTGCCCACGTGATTGGCCTCAAAGCCCTGGGCAGGGCGTGTCACTCCTGGAGAGCGTTCAGATCTCGGGAGAGAGGAGGATGGGAGGGCCATGCTCTGAAGGTGCGCTCTGTGGAGAAGCGGACGAGTGAGGGTGGAGCGTTCTCCCCAAGAGTGCGTGGGCCCTGACGCAACGGGTTAGGAGGCCTACGGACACAGCAAGACCTCTGCCAGGTGGGTGGGCACGGGAGGGGAGGCTGTAGGTTCTATACCGTGATGCTGGTTATGTAAACTAAGCAAATACAGACACAAGCGGACCAGAACGCTCTGACATGTGGCACTTTCTTGGAGAAATATCTTAATCTGTCCGGAAAACAATTTAAAATGTCTTCCTTTAACAAGGGAGGTTTGGCCAGATCAGCCCTGGAGTCACTTTCATGGCTAATGTTCCGTGCCCAGTGACCTTCATTCATTTGTTCACCTCATAGTTTTTAAGCGTCTTCCACGTGTCCGGCAACATCCCAGGTGCCTGGGGTACAGCCCCAAACACAACAGGACAAGAAAGAACCCCCGGCCTTGTGGGCTCTATTCTCTTCAGAGCAGAGAGGCGTAAACGTAATGCCCGGTGCATTGTGGGATGTAGAGAGGGGTCGATATTAAAGGGAAAAGTCAGGCAGAGGAGAGGTCAGGACTGCAGGAGGAGCGTGGCGGGTCACCACGGCAAGCGGGGTGCTCAAGAGAGGCTCATTTTAAATGCAAACATTTGAGCAAATACTTGAAAACGTGGGACGCTCAGCCATGCAGATGTCTGAGAGCAGGCTGCAGGCGGGAGCGTCCATCACATGCAAAGAACTGCAGGGAGATCTGGGAATGAGGGCTTTTATCTGGTCAGAGAGCAGCCATTGGAGCTGTGCCGTGGGAGTGCCGCTCAAGCTGCAGGGTCTGGGTGGGAGGTGGAGGCTGGGAGGCCACGGGGGAGAAGGGGAGACAGGTGGAATGTGCATGTAAATGCGTGGGTGGGAGATGGTTGGACAAGAGCAGGAGCAGCGGGTGGTGAGGAGGGAAAGACAACAGGGTTTCCTGGTGGACTGGATGTGGGCGCCCAAGGAGAGGGGAGTCAAGAGTGAGTTCGTGATCTTTCATTTGAGTGACCTTAAAGTGGGATTGTCGGAACCTGCGACGGGGAGGAAGGCGAGACTGTGGGTGTCAGGCTGGTGCGGAGTTTATGGGTTCAGACGTGTTGCATTGAGATGCCTCTTAGATGCGCAAGAGGAGGCGCCAAATAGGCCATGGACACAGGCAGGTGGAGTCAGGAAGAGGTCTGGTTTGGAAAGAAAACGTTCCCAAGTCTCCAGCTGAGAGCCCCGGGGGCGTAGACTAAGGACTGGGTGTATTTCCATTCCCGAGGATTTTGTGTCTGGTGGGTTTATGGTCATTGTTGATGTCACTGTCGCTTTGTGAGCAAGGACAGAGGCATGCTGGCAGCAGTGCTCACTGTGGAGGAGGGGCTGGGAGGCAGGTGGGGAGGGAGGTCGGGATCAGAATCGGGGGAACTTGCGGGACCATGTCAAGGAGCCAGATTTTCTCCTGCCGGAAAGAGGGACCCAGCACAGACCTGAGCCTGGGGGCCCGTGCTGGTGCGGGTGGGGTGGTGAGGACATGTCGGGGGCGTGTGGCCCTGGCCCAGGCCTCTCAGCTCTGGCCCCCGCCTGTCCCCACCCTCTCGGTCCCCGACATTGGCACTGCTAACTAGCGACAGCTCTGAAGTCCATCACTATCTTAGTGGCACCAAGGCTGATCGTCCTAGAGGGTGACGGCAGCGCGTGGGAGCTCCCTGTGGCCAGGACGGGGTGGGGAAGGTGGCTGAGCAGAGTGCCTTCCCGTTGGCAGCTCACAGCAGGGTCCTGGGAGGCTCAGATTCCGAGCCTGGTGCGCAGGGCAGTGCCATCATGAATGGCCGGTTACAGTGAGGGAATGGCTGACCTGTAAGTCAGTGATTGAAGTGCATTTTGATAGCAGAGTGTGGGCATGCCATTAGCTGCATATGTGTCTGCTATGCCTATCTTCACTGATATGCCAAAGAGCCTAATTAACTCTCCTCCTGTTAGACAGGAGCCGAGGCCCTGAGCACATCACCATGGGGTCTTTTGAGCATCGGCTGAGCGGCACTCAGCAGCCCCGGCGACATCCGTGCAAATGCTGGTTGATAACGAGGACGGTCTTGGCTTGGACAGTCATGTCGCAATATGTCGCGATGGCTTCTGGTTCTCTCATTTTCATGTATTCGCCTACAACGCTCTGGGGGCAAGACTAGACTGTTTCTGTGTCCAAAACTGCCAGCTTTACCTGCTTTTGGTGAGGAAAGAAGCAGCAGCTGCAATGTGGGGGGTTTTTGAGGGCGGTGGGCGCAAAGGGGACGCTGATGAGAAAGCTGAACGGAGCATCACATCTGGTTCTCGGCTTGTTGTCCGATGTGAGCGCCGTGTTGGAGATGGTGGTGAATGCACCAGACACTGGGCCTGGACCTGCAGACCCCTGGCGTGTCCCCGGTTTCCAGGGCAGGAGTGTCAGTCAATCTATTTCCATCAGCGACCTGGGAGCCTGCAAAAGTCTGCCACGCACCCCGAGGAGCGGTCAGGACGGCTGGCCACTACCTCTGTGGGTCCTATAGTCCTCCTGCTGCCGCGCCCACCCTCCACTAATTACATTTAAATGTAAATGGAAAGGCATCAGCTTAGGCGAGTCAGCTTCAATAACACCTCACCCTGGGCGGCTGGAATTTCTATTGGTCGCCATCTAATTGACTTGTGTCCATGTCAATGACTTGTTTCCTCTATGCTCGTCCTTTCCTGCACTCCTTCCTCTGTCACCAACTACCACCCCAAATGTCTGACAGGGACATTTCAGAGTGTGCCACTCCCTGATTACTAAAATCAGCCCTTCAAAGACGGAGTGAAGCCACCCCAACAGGCTCCCTCGCTCCCACACTTACCCCTCAGCAGTCCCTGGAGGCCATGTCCCGTTGCTCCTCAGTGTGTCCTAACTCGGGCATAGCTCTGTTTCATCTCGTTCCACTTCGGCAAGCTCTTCAGGGCAGAGGTAGGCTCAGCATCTCCCATGTCAGTTTTTCATGATGTGCAATATACACATGCACACCCACCCACATGTGAACACACATGCACACACATGTATACACATACACACACTACAGCTATGCTCTGAGTTATCCTTTCACCAAAATTGACCCATCCCCTGTCACCCCATTCTTTCAAGTCTCCTACCAGAGGCCAAGGGTGGCGGCAGCTGGATTCATCAATGAAATACCTTGTTGCTGAGGTGTTAGTTCTCATATGTGACCCTGTGAGCTTATAGATAGCAGTACGCTCTCAATGAAAAATGCACGAGTCACCTTAAGATGAAGACTAGTTAATGGAGAAGTGAGGAGCCGTGTGTCCGAGTAGGGGATGCAGAGAACTTGAGCCGGGAGACCCTCCTGGGCTGCAGGAAGCCAGGTGCCCTCTGCGCCTGGCTTCTGAATGCCAGGTTTGTGGCAACTTTGTTTTGAAGACTGGCAGGTGGTAACCATACAATCAGGCCTAGGGACCCCGTGCACCTGCTTGGGAATATTAGCAGGTGGGAGGTGGCCCTCAGAGACGCAGGGCTTTGGGACAACTATGGGATGGAGGCACAGATGGTGCCCCCTCCATCACCCAGGACACATGCACTTCCCCTTCTCACACTCCCCCTCGCTGCCCTTCACTCTCAGGCAAGGTACTCCGGCCTCTGGATGCCTCCACCCCCAGGCAGGACGTCTCCACAGCGGCCCGAATCAGTCCCGACGTGGCTGCCAAAGAGCCAAAGGAACTGGCTCTGGCCCGTTGCTGCAGGGACGGCAGTGGACAATGTGTTTGTAACAGATCACTGGGCATTTTCCAGGCTGATGCTTCCGCTCTGCTGTGTCCTCTGAGCACAAGGGATCAGGAAAGCTGGCAGCCTCATGCCATGGAGGCTTTGAAAGGCAGCCCTCCCACACGCATGTGGGAAGGAGCCAAGCCCTGGTGCTCTGCCGGATTCATGTGCACGTCTCTGAGTCCCAGGTTAATTGTACCAAACAATGGCCCCAACCCATCAGCACAGAAAGAAGGCTGGCAGCTCACAGCGTCTGTTCACTTAACTCACCCTGTGAAGTGTCAAGGTGCTTACATGGCCTGTGCACAGGCAGTGAGCACAGGAATACATATGGCTGGTGCATATGGACATACATGTGCATCCACATATGTATGTTCATGCACACAAACACACACGTGCATTACAGACACACACACACGGGCTTGATGAAAACTAGATAAATGGTCCATCAGGCTGGCTCTTGTGTCAAGCCAACTGGACTTGGCCTTCTCCACCTGTCCAGAGCAGAGTGCAGCACAGCCAGGTCTGAATAGGAAGCACGCTTACCTGAGCCCAGATTCCTTTCCCCAACACAGCCAGCCACTCTGCTTGGAAAGCCAGCAATTCCGTGTCCCAGCCATGACACGGCTTGTGTCTAGGAAGCCATGACACTGTCCCCATTGCAGGGAGGTCTGGAGGCCCCAGCCTGGCAGCCTTTGCCTCCTGCCACACAGCTCTGTGGCCATGACTCCCACTGTCACTTGGCGATGAGCATCTGTTCACTCCTGCATACCCTCCTGTTACTTCAGGTGTAGGTCCAGCTGGCAGAGCTGCCACACATGGGCTTGTTGAGGATGCCAAATGCCTACTGGGCTCACACCTGAGGCTTCTGCTATACCACACCTGGGTAGGCAGGAGAGTAAGGGGCTCAAGAGCAAGGACATTAGAGAGGAAGGAATCTATTCAGCTATGTGTCCCTCACTTCTCTTAACTGTGAAATGTGGATGAGCAATGCCCACTTCCCTGGGTGACTATGAGGACTGAGTATGGCAGGAGTGTAGTCACATTTTAGGCCCACACCGAGGACCCATAGTACTGGATGTCACTATCATTATCATCATCATCATCATCATCACCATCATCACAATCTTCCTCCTCATCACCATCACCACCACCACCACCATCACCTCCATCTTACCATCATCATCACCATCTTCATTATCACCATCTTCATCATCATCATTACCATCACCATCTTTACCATCACCACCATCATCATCTTCACTTCATGCTCTTTGGCAGCAGAAAGTACCAGATCCTCATAATGACCTTTGCCCACTGCCTCTTGCAGGTGGCACCTTAGTAACAGGATGAAGGCTACCATCACCAGTAATGTGTACTGTGTTACCATCGAGTACCACCTGATCTGACTTCAATTTAATTGTGAGAAAATACCAGACAAACCCAATTGAGGAACATTCTGTAAAATAACTCGCCAGTGACCACCAACAGTGTCCAAGCCATGGAAGACAAGGAAAGACTGGGTAACGGTCACAGGTTGGACGTGACCATGAGACACGACGATGCAATACAGTGTGGGGTCCTGGGTGGGATAACAGAATGGAACCAAAGACATTAGTGAGTAAACTGCTGAAATCTAAATAAATTCTACAATTTAGTTAACAGTATTATGCTAAGGTTAATTTTCTGGATTTAATAAACTTTTATCTAAGATGTTACCTGAGAGGAAGCTGAGTGAAGGGTATAGGAGAACTATCTATACTAGTTTGAAATTCTGCTATAAATCTAAAGTATTACTTAAAATTCAACAAATAATAACTGGAAAACAGCACATGTGAGTTGGATTTACTTTACCACCGATTGCCAGTAGAATTCCAGAAACCTGTTATTTGATTCTGATTCTCTGTAAGGTACTGACTATAACATGTTAGTTATGCATGTCTCCTGCTCTGCTAACATGCTGACAATTGTCATTATCTGTAAATAAACACATAATTTTGCTACTACAATATGTTTCCAAAAACCTTGCATTGACATTTTTCAAATAAATGACATCTTTTGCAAACTTGAGTTACCTCCAGTGTGTATGCTTCATAAATTTAATTTTCACATATCGAATTCTGTAGGTTAATGAGTAGCTACCAGATTGAACACGCTATCTTGGTCGCACCTCAGTGCCTTTGTTCTTGCTGGTTCCTTGGCTGAAACAGACTTTCTCCTGTTGTCTGTGAGTCCTACCTGTCATTCAAGATGCTGCTCAATGGCTCTGCTCCCTTCCTCTGTGCTTCCAGGGTCCCATGTCCACCACACCTGTGACCATCAGAATCCTGAAACACTGGCACATCTTGGGCATTTACCTGTTGGGACTGACATTGGCCATAAACATCCAGTTTGGCCAAATTGGTACATACTTGCTAGACACCAGCTCTGCTTTACCAATTCTACTGAGCCTTGCAATGTTTTAAAAATTATGACCGTCTCTGCCCATTGGGTTGTAACGGACTTAGGAGTAGCTTCCTCATTTTCATCCACCCCCCAATGCATGTGCCCTTCCTTAACACCAGCTTTACGGGCTCACAGAGGCTGAGTGACAGCCCCTGAGCCACCCAGAGCCTGTCTCACATGCTCTCTTCCCCCTGCCACCCTCCAGGTGTTGGCTTTTGGTCCTTAGGGTTATTGCCTGATGGTTCCAAAATGGCTCCAGGCACAACAGTCACACATAATAGCATCTCACACAGAAAGAAAATTCCTGCTCCCAAGAGACTGTCCGTCCTGCCTCGGTGTCTGGAGGAGGCTCAGATGCCTCATCCGGACCAATCACTGGCGCTAGAAATGAAAGGTCTGTGATTAGCTGTGGCCCATCGCGACCCTTCCTGGGAGCTGGCTAGAAACCCGCATTCCCAGAATGTGAGTAAGCGGTGTCACACCTGAGCACACTTGTGATTCTGTTAGCAAGAAGGAAGGAGGGATGACTGATGGGTGGGCAACTAGCATCTGCCACATATGTTACCTTGAGTTAGGCTTTATTTCTCTATGTGTTTGTATTTCCCCTTTGATTATATTTATTATCACGTCAATGGCAGGAATCAAGCCTTAAGTTCTTTGCATTCTCCAAAGAGCCTGGTCCAGAGATGAGCTCAATGAGTATTTGTTGATGGGTTGGAGGAAAAAAATACCCAACCTGAAGTCAGAATCCAAGTCCCAGTCCCTCGCAGGCTTCCACCCTGCGTGCCAGCCTGAGGGTTCCTCCGGGGCCCTTGCAGAGGTTGCTGAGTAGGACACAGGGCACCAGGAATTCTGTGCGGCCATATTCAGCTCACTGGCCAGGCATGGACACGTGCCCCACTATACACCAGGTGGGCACTGGGGCAAAGCATGTCTATTGTGGGATGTGGGATGTGGGTGAGTGGTAATGCCAGTGGCAGAGCTGCCCACATGCACTGCGCTGGGTCTCATTCCATTTGCACATCCTCCTCCTTGCCACACTCTCTCACCTGCAGAAGTAGCTCATCCCTCAGAACCTGTCCAGGGCTTTCTCCCCAGACCCCAAGCAAGTGGGGTGAGGGTTTCTCTGGGGTCCTGGGTGTGTGCCCTAAAATCACATGACTCAGATTCTGTGTTACGTAGATACAATAGTATTTGCTATTCCATGAGGGCTTATTACTTTCTAGGCTCATGATACCTTTTCAATGTGCTTTCCATCAGAAAAGCCTTATGATGGTGTGAAGTACATCAAGGTGTGGTCACAATGTCTGAAAAAAGCTATGAAGGAAAAGACACAGGGCCGAGACGGTGTCGAAGCAGGTGGCAGACTCAGTCCCCCGCGAGGCAGCATGTTTCTATCGAGAGTAACGGGCTGAGCGGACATTAGCCGAATCAGGGGGAGAGGGAGAGAGGAGCCGGCAGAGGGCCGAGCATCCGGGGCCTGTGGTGGGCGGGAGCATGATGGAGAGACAGGCCCGAGGAAGGAGTGGTCAGGAAGCAGGTGGCAAATGGTCCCGTGGGCCACGTAAAGGGCCTGTGTTGTTTGTCTAGATGCCACTGGGAAGATGCCCAATGGTCTACGATGTCTTAGTGTGTGTGAGGTTTGGGGCAGGTATCACATGACCAGGAGTCTGTTTGAAAACATTGTTTAGGCTGCCATGTAAAGAAAGATCTCACTGGAGGTGAGCCAGAGCGGTGTGGAGGGAGCTGTTAGGGACTGCTCCTGGGGTCCAGGCGGGATGTGGCGGTGGCTTAGACTAGGGCAGTGGCCGTGGAGATGGAACAAGATAGATGGATTAAGGCCTATTCATTTTCTATTGCTGCTGTAACAAACAACACAAACTTGGTGGCTTAAAACAACACTGGTTTCTTATCTCACGCAGGGTCGGAAGTCCAGGCAGAGTTTGCCCGGGCCCTCTGCTCAGGGCCGCCCAAGGCTGAGGTGGTGGTTGGCTGGCCAGGCTCCTCTCCAGGGGCCCTGTTCCCAAACTCATCTTAGGTTGGCGACAGGATTCAGTGGCAGGACTGGGTCTCCGTTTCCTTCATCTTCACACCCGCCAAGGGGCATCCAGCTGTTCTCACGCTGGGTGTCTCCGACCTCCGTCCTCTGACCTGCACAGTTTCCCCTTTTGCTTCCTTTCCGCTTTTATGGGCTCATGTCATCACATAAGGCCCTGAGGGATGGGGTTAATCTCTCTAGCTTAAGGCCAGTTGATGAATAACCTTAATTATATCTGCAATGTCCCTTTTTGCCACCTAATATAACATAACCCTGGGCACAGTACAGAGGGCAGAGGCCACCAGGTCCCAATTCTGCTGACCACACCAGCTCTGTTCAGGAGATAAATCCACAGTCCTTGGCAGTGGGTGGGAGGGACAATCACTCTATTCTGGGAGTCAGGTGCAAGCGGGGAGAAGCCCAGGTCAGGTACCAGGCGCTGCTGTTAGTCAGCTCGCACCCTCAGAGGCCTTGCAGAGCGGGTGCTGAATGGTGAGGAACGACACCCAGTCAGCGGAGGGGCGGCCAGGGCTCCGGCCTCGGCTCCGTGTCTCTGAGGGAGTCAGCCCACCTCTCAGGGCTGGGTTTCCTGATGTGCAAAAGGAGGATATTCAGCTGAGTGGTTTCTTCCCGCGGCAGCTCTCGAACCCTGAGTTCCTCAGGTGCATTGTCTTCCCGCCCTGTGACCCGATGGGAACGGGCCAGGTGTGGGAGGCGGGACCAGGGAGCCGCCTGCAAATTGCTGGATTCATCACGTCTTTCCAGAGAGTAATGCCGACAGATGTTTCTGAGTCATAATAAAAGGTTAAACATTTTAACAGAAAAGACACATGGTTGACGGTGATTTGGGTTCCTATTAAACTCCCCGATACCCACGATTTTTCCACACATGCAAATGAACTGGAAGCTTATTAATGAGACGAGAGGCTGGAGCCTAATTAGCAATGGGACCGGGAAGGTTACAGGAGCTGATTCAGCAAACTAACTGGATAATTACTGGACTGGACTTTGGCAGCTTCTAGAAAAGCTTATTAATGGCGCTCTCCGAAAACGCCTTGGTGATGGCCTCTCCACCAAAGGGCCCTGGTGTTCTGTGGTTGTTCTGCACAAGGAACAGGCTCTCTCGTCAGCCTTGCTGGGCAGGCAGACAACAACCCCGGCTCCTCGACGGGGAGGCCTGAGTGCATGGGGTGACCCGTCTTTCCCGGAGCCCGCCTTTGTCTGTGCCTGGCTTGGAGGGCACATGGTGATCTTTTCCACACTCGTTGCCTATTTGACAGTAGGAGGCCTAGTATTTTGGATGTTAATTTTCATTAAAACCACACGTATCTGGTGTTTAGCAAGGCAGCTGGTTATAAGTGAGGTTCACTTACGGAACCTCGTTTAAACCTCGCCACAGTCCTGTGAGGTCCATGCCATGACTGTCCTCGGTTTGCAGAGGAGGAAACTGAGGCACAAGGCGAGTCTCCTGAAGTCACACCGGCAGTAAGACGCAGAGACAGCAGAGAAACTCAACACATCGGCCTCCTGAATCCAGAGGCGAGGCCACGTCCCCATGACGCGCGTGGAGCTTGACGTGGGGATGCTTAGTGGAAACTGAGCAAGGATCGCGCTCGGCTGCCAGGCCAAGGCCGGCCCGCCGCGGGGCTGCCCACGCAGCATTCCCTGTGTTTGGGAGGGGCACTTGGTGCCATTGGGCTCCCGCAGGCCTTGCTTTGTCATCGAACCTTCGTGTCTTTTCTGTGATTCTGCATCAAACCTGCGAGGCCAGGTGCTTGCAAACTGCAGTTGCTCTGCTGGGTTTGGAAGCTCTTTGCTCCCTGGCTCCCACGGCCGGTCCTGCTAAGTTCGCTTTAGGACCTGAACGGGGCCCTGGAGCTGCTGCCCTGGGGAGCGAAGGAGAGGAAGCCAAGGCTCTCAGCCCCTTCAGGCCTCATCCTGGAGCCCGGGTCCTGGTCTTCCTGCTTCCCCTGGGCCTGAAGCTACCAGCCTCCCACTCTGTGCTCTGTACCACTGGATGCATCTGGAGAGATGGGGGCGCAGGTCCTGGTGCTCATGTGTCCTGCCAGGAGCTGAGCTCACTCAGAGCTCGCCGCAGGAGCCACAGCTGGATGCTATGAGCTCCTGTAACCGCAGGAGGAGACTGGGTGAAAGGGATGCAGACTGGAGCCACGAGGAGTGGCGAGCTGGTTCCGCAGAGCCTCCTCCGGCAGAAGGCGCGTGGCTGGAGCGAGAACCCGGGCCGCAGGGCTGCGCCGAGGCTGAGCGCCATCCTACGGTAGAGTGCACTCTACGATCTGTGCCCAGCACTGGGCATTTTCAGAATCATTTGCTAAAAAACAATTTACCTCGTTGGGAAAGTGAGTTTCGTTTCCTTTCACGAAGATAAAGGGAACGACTTTCAATAACGTGGAGTGATGCAGAGAGAAATGCCGAGGGTGAAACGAAACGCTGGCTTTAATTAGAGGCAATCAGCTTCAATGGCAGTGATGGCGTCTGAAGACGGGAGCGAAACCTGCTTGCTTATCCCCAGGGCGGAAAGGATGGTGTAGGTTTACACCCACACTGAGCACGGGGGACCCCAACAGAAACCGCTGCCTTCCCTCCAGCGTGGCTGGCCAGACCCCTTCCCTCCAGCAGGCGCAGGGCCACTCCCGATGTTTATCCGGAGCAGGCGGAGTCTTTGGGGCCCACCCGTCACCGAAGGAGGAGCTTTCACTGCTGCTCCCCATCCCCTCACGGCCACGGCCACGGCCACCACCACAGGAGGTTTGGTTTCCTCGTCTCACTCTCAGGGAGTTGCGGGCGCCCACCACTCTGGTCCCAGAGCCCTTGGCTCCTGGCTCACTGACCCCTGGCACTTTGACCCCCTGCACGGTCCTAGTTCCTCCTGCCACCTTCTCCCATTCAGCTCCTGTGCGGCTGGTCTCCGTGGGACCCAGGGGTTCCATTGCTATCAGGCGGGCGCTCGCTGGTGGGAGGTCTGGACTTCCCTTCTGGGCCTTGGACTTGAGGAAATTCCTATTCCACTTCCCATGGTGATGAAAGTATGAATCATACGTGAGCACAGACCCAGGGCCCGGCACAGGGTCCATACGCATATGAACATGTGGCCAGACCTGGGCAGGAAAGGCACTCAGGGACCCACACTCTCCCCACTGCGCGCCCCCCGCCCCCAGCTCTCTCCAGCAGGAGGGCGGGGGCCGGCTGGAGGGGGTGGGGGGCAGGGGGACTTCTGTAATACTTTCAACAACACAGATAACTTTCACCAAAGGAGATGCCCCTCAATATGCCTTCATGGGAAGGGGTGGGCTACCTCAGAGATGAGATGGCTTATCACTGGAAACAGGATGTTGTTAGGCCTCAGAAAAAGGCCATTGAGAATTGTGCGCATCAGTGCTGGCCCGGGAAACAGGAGGACAATGGTGACCTGGATAACAAAGGTCCCAGTGTTAATTGGGCACCTAAGCTGGCTGTCACTTTAATTTCCTGCCGATGGGGTGGTGCTTAGATGGAGGGCAGCCCCTTTCCACGGAGTCAGGGGAAGGAGGGGAAAGGCACCTCTGCAGAGACTAAGCAGGCCTTCCAGTTGAGGCTTCTTCCTTAATTTGCATTTTTAATTAGATGGGATCTCCAAGGGCCTCCAGCCTTCCTTCTCTCTGCCTTTCCATTGCCTTTTTTGGGTTTTTGCTCCGCAATTAGAATTTGTAACAAATGAGTTGCTGGCATATAAATGTCAGCTCAGGGTAACATACTGCAGCTGCAGGACTGAGCAGGGATGCCTGACTGTTACTTTAGAAATGAGAACGCTTTCAAAGGCGAGCACATTCCTTCGGAGAGGGGATCTGGGCTGGTGGCAGGGAGGTTTGGGTTTATCTCTGGTTCAGGTTCTTCCTGGAAGCCACCGTCCGCGCACATCTGAATGATTTCTGACGCAGCATGAACTCCCCTCCTGCCAAGGGGCCTGTGGAGAGTCCCCGAGGACAAAGCGGGCCACCAGGAGGAGGGGGCGATGGGTCACTCCTCACAGCGCCTCTGGCCAAAGGCCTGCGCCGGGCCAGACCGTGTTTAGGAATGACGGAGGAAGAGAACCTGCAGTGACCTTGCCACACACCCGTGGACACGTCATTTTACCCAGCGCCCAGCTCCCCCACTTCACTCCCGTTCATTCACTCCACTCCCAGAGCGCATGGGCCCGGGCCGGTGACAGTGGCCGAGGTGCCTGGCCGCTGCCTCGTGCGCACAGTCCAGGGAAGGACAGCTGGACCCACCGGGCACCTTTACTGTGCAATGGACGTGGGCAGGTCACTGAGCCATTTTTGAAGGCTTCTGACGACGAGGACTCGAGCTGCCCAGGACACCCTCCTCCGTCCCACATGGCCCCCCACCCTGCGTTGAGCCAGGGCTCTCGGCTCGTCCTCAGCTGGAGAGCAGACAGCTGCTCCCCGCCTGCCTAGGTGAGCCTTTTATAGACTCGAGACAGTGTCTGCCTTCTGTCTACTTGTGACAGAAAGAAACCGGGCTGCCCACGGCGATAACAATGATAATTTTCCCTTGGAGATGGAGTTGTTATTGCTATGGTTACCAGCACAATCTTTTCCAAAGGGAAAAAGGCAGTTAGTCATGACTGCTCCTGGGACTAGCGCTGACGCAACCCTCCCTTGTGATTCACTGAGAAACGTCAAAGGGGAGCGGTCACCGCAGGTCACGCTGCCATTCGGACCGTCTGGAAGACTTGATGGAAACCAGTCCTTTCCTTCGTTTCTGAGCCGCGGAGGTCAGTGCCTGAGCCAAATAGACGCCCCAGTTTATTAAATCAGGGCACTTTCAAGAGGAGCCTGGAAGGAAGAAACAAGGGGTGTGACGTAGACGTTGTAATTGTCTTTAAGACAGAGGGGCCTAACGACATTGTTTAAGCTTGCAGAAACCCCAGCGGTCAGGACAGCTCGTGCTTGGTTGCCCAGGTTTTTTTTTTTTTTTTTTTTTTTTAATATATCTTTATTGATTTCAGAGAGGAAGGGCGAGGGAGAGAGAGAGACAGAAACATCAATGATGAGAGAGAATCATTGATTGGCCACCACCTGCACACCCCCCACTGGGGATTGGGCCCGCAATCCGGGCACGTGCCCTGACCAGGAATCAAACCCGGGACCCTTCAGTGCGCAGGCTGACGCTTTATCCACTGAGCCACACCGGCCAGGGCAATGTTGGCAGATCTTGAAGCATGCCCCTCACACCTCACTGTCCCTCCGAAAACACGCCCCCAGCACCAGCCAGGGCCTGTCATGCTCCCGTTTTTCATTTCTCTGGTTTAAGAGGGAAAAGTTGACAATTATATAAAATTGCCTTCTGGGACAACAGAAACATCTAGTTATGGTCAGTTCTAAAATCTTGGGCTCATGTTAGTTTGTTCAGTTGGTTCCAGCCAAGAGCAGGTCTTTGAGAGAACGGGTGCAGGACAATGCATGCTGTCTGGCTGGGTGTGGGTCCCGGGGGGCTGGGCAAAGACACTGGACACTTTCTCAGGGCGGGACTGTGCGGGCAGGAGGTGAGCAGAGAGGGCCCCTGGAGACGAATCACCAGTTTCCCAATTCGCCTGAGCATAGACCACCCATCCCTCAACACCTGAGTTTCAGTGGGTCCAATTAAATTCAGTAAACAGAAGGTCAGTTGCAAATACTTTTTGCAATTAATAAATATGTCCTTGTGCATTGATCTGTTCATGTGTGTGCTTGAAAAGTGATTTGTGGAGGTTTGGACAATGAAAAGTTAGAATAGAATGGCTTGATGGAGCATTTACGACCGTCAGTTGTGGAGAAACAGTTGTTAGTTACCACACTGAAGGCATGTGTTTTTCAGCTTTTATGTTATCACCTTTCAGATCTTGCTTGAAGGATGACACACAGAGTCATGCACATAAGATGGACTTTTATAAGCTGAGAAGAGCATGAGCCCAACACCAGGCCATTCTCAGCACCCGAGACAGTCTCCTCTTCCTTTGGTACTAACTCACCCCGGCCCCCGAGGGTCTCCAGAGCCCCGCCCGCCGGGGGCCCCAGGGGAAAGAACGGAGGGACCTGGGAGAGGGAGTGGGAAGGAAACAGGCCACACAAAAGCCAGTGCCGTATCTTTTTAATGTCAGGTCCTTGCCTCCAAACTGCCGGCAATAAAACGGGACGCCAGCTCACCTTGGGACGTGCAGACACTGCTGACGTGTGAGAAAGGACAGCTGGAGCAGGGAAGAGCCATCAAGGCAGGCGGGCCGGGCGCTTTTGGGAGCTGCCGGGCCGGGACTGGGACCTTCCCTGGCTCACAGCGGGGTCTCTGCTCAGGTCAGCCTCAGGGTCAGCCTGGGGGAGCTCACCCCACCAAGTCCACCTGCTCTCCCTTCTCTGCACATCACCCGGCCACAGCCTCCTGACGAAGAGGACTGCTTCTAACCACCGAGCAGACTCACTTCAGTCACTACGATCGTTTGGGGGTGCTGCCACCCCGTAGGGACATGTGGTTGTTCTGTGGCATGGGTGTCATTCCCAGACCTAAGTTGGGTGTAGCTTCCCTTCACCATAGTCTCACAGCTTCGTTGTTTTCCAAAGGCTGCCATGCTTGACCATTACGTGTGAGATTTGCCCCATCTTCATTACATTTCAGAAAACCTCAGGACTCAGACACAGACATGAATTTTGGGAAAGAGAAGTCATGCCATTTTATCTGCTAGTAAAAAGGCAAAACTCACTACGCTGTTTCTAAGCCAGGCTCGGGTCAGAACGCACAGGTAGGAATCCTAGCTCGAGGGTGTGACTGCTGCCGCCTGCGGACGGGACACCAGGCCCAGCGTCTCAGTGGCCAAGAGTCAGATGAATGGAAGGACTCAAAGCAAAACTCTTCCAACAATGCCTGCCCTCTGCCCCTGCTCCCTCCCTGTCACTCAGGAGGCAGCGTCTGCACAGAGCGGGACTCCTCCTCAGTGTGCTCTGACCCAAGAGCTCCCTGGCCAGGTAAGGAGACCTCTGACCAGCTCCGTTGACAGGCACCCACATTGAACACCCGCACTCGGTTCCCACTGCTACAAATCCTGGGTAAAACTTCCTGTGTTCAATGAGCGCCCGCACTATTAGACATCCCTTCTCCTATTTGAGACATGGAACTAAATATTAAACGATTGTAACAGTGGTATGGACTGAATGTATGTGTGCCCAAAACGCCTATCTTTTCTGAACCCTCGACTGAGGACATGCTTAGATAGAGGAAGGGAGAGAGAGAGAGGGCAACGTTGATTGTTTGCCTTCAATACCCCAAACAGGACCCAACCCGCCGCCCAGGCCTGTGTCCTAACCGGGAATGGAACCGGCAACTTTTCAGTGCCAAGGACGGCATTAAACCGACGGAGCCTGGGGTGTTTGTGTTCAGGAACGAGACTTGTGGGGGTGCTCAGGCCCTGAGGGCAGAGCCCTCGTGGTGGGAGACACCAGCGAGCTCCCTGCCCGCCCCCCCCACCTGAAGACTCAGCGGAAAGGGCCCCCTGCGAGCCAGGAAGCAGACCTTGCCGGCACCAAACTTGCAGACTGTGAGGAATAAACTTCTCTTATTTATAAGCTGCCCAGTGTGGGGTATTCGTTACAGCAGCCTGAACAGACTAAGATGTATCTTAAAAACTCATCATTCTGGGGGCAGGGGAAGCAGGTACGGTGTTCTGAGTTTCTGAGTGATGAAAATGAAGTAAGTCCCTTAAGTTAGAGGGAATACAAACTATCTACGTAATAAAAGCCGTTAAGGCGAAATGACCAGAACGACTAGTCGCTATGGTGTGCACTGACCACCAGGGGGCAAACACTCAGCGCAGGAGCTGTCCTCTGGTAGTCAGTGCACTCCCACAGGGAGAGCGCCGCTCAGCCAGAAGCCGGGCTCACGGCTGGCAAGCACAGCAGCGGTGGCAGGAGCCTCTCCCGCCTCTGCAGCAGTGCTAAGGAGCAGCGAGCAGGTGGGCTGTAAGAAGCAAGGGGTCCCGGACTGCGAGAGGGATGTCCACCTAAGCCGGCAGTCGAGGGCTCCCGGACTGTGAGAGGGCATAGGCCAGGCTGAGGGACTGCCCCCCTCCAGTACACAAATTTCATGCACCAGGCCTCTAGTGTCATATAAATTGACTTGAAGAAACATACTGGGCCATTTTCTCTCATATGGAGAAAGACCTAAACTGCTACTAAGCACTTGAGAGAGTCGTTCTCACTGAAGCCTGAGACCTCAGCAACTCTACCTTGGAAGTTGGAGGCCAAGTCCTCTGTTCTTCGTTCCCGGGCATCCCCTGCACCATCTAGTATGTCACCCACCCACCACTTACAACGAACCCCTTTGTGGAAACAGGTGGCAAGGTCCACATCCCACAGAGTTAGACTCTCACAGGAGCTGCTCCCTCCTCGGTGGGGACTGGGGCTGGCCCTTCTTGACGCCTTTCTCTGCCTGCTCTTCTGTGAAAGGAGAGAATGCCATTTGCATTCCGTTCATGGGGAGATGGGAAGGTGTTAGAGGGACATCTGGGCTCTAATGGAAAAGTTGCTGAACAAGGACAACGGCCTTTTTAAAACTCATGACCCGTCCTCGTAGAGCCAGCCGCTCTACCACCACGCTGTCCCTTTTCCCCTGCAAGATGTCATGTCACGTCTTAGCGAGGCTTCCAGTGAGCAGGAGGCTCATCAATTCCCACCTAAGCTATTAAAACGTTACCTGCTTAGCAATAATTAAGGTGTGCAGCCACAGCTCCCACACATCTCACGGAGTCAGGGTCATATTTTTCTCCTACTGCACCTCAGGTGTCTTAAATTATCAGGAAGTCAGGGGCGGGTGAGCGGGGGCCAGCAGGAGAGGAGAAAGGGAGGGAGATGCTTGCCTTACGCATAAAAGCAGAAATAACGAACCTTTTCTTAAGAGTTAATCTCGTCATACCAGTTTCTAAAAATATTTTCTTTTAGATTTGACCTGTTGAAATGTTTTAATGAAAATTTGTGTGATTGAAAGCATTTTTTAATTTGAGTTTTTAGGTCACCAGAGGCATCGCTAAAATTTCCCTTTGACTTTGGCTGAGAAAGTATCTGAGAGGCTACACGCTCCACAGCCGGGCACCTAGAAGCCAGGAAGCTGCAGGCCCGCAGGCCTGTCTCCTCTGGCTGTCAGGTTTTTCTTCTTAATCTTGTCCCCTCCTCAGGCTCCGCCTGCTCAGGCTCCGCCTCCGCAGCCCATGGAAGCTCCGCCCTTGTTTGCTTCCTTCCATCTTGTCCTTCCCTCCCACCCAGCTTCTGGTGCTCCACCAAAATCACCGTCACCTGGAAATTGTCGGGAGTCTCCAGTAGAAGTCTCCCCGCCTGAAATTCTCTGTGCATGTGTTCCAATAAAACTTTCCTTGTGTCCACGGAAATGTGAATCTGTCTAACTACACGTGTCCCACTCTTATCGGTGTGTGTGTTCTGTGGGGAAAGGAAGCTGCCTTGTGGGATGGCCACCGCTTTTGTTTTCTTTCTTTTTTTTTTTAAATAACCTTAAGTTTTATTTTTCAATTTCAGTTTCCCTTCAGTGTTGTTTTGCATTAGTTTCCGGTGTCCAGCATATGGTACTTGATATTGTAGTAACTGTGTATGGTGCCAGGTGGGAACTGGACACAGTGGGGGACCCACTTTGTCAAGTTTGCGACTGTCCTTGCCTGGAGGTTTGAGGGCTCTGGACACGGAAAGGCCGGCTCAGGGATGGTTGGACAAGCCAGGGGAACATGAGGAGCAAACAGGCTAGAACTTGGAGCCCTAAATAGGAGGGTGGCCATGTGGTATGAGCTGCTTGCTGGTGGCAGTGTTTCTCATGTTCCTGTTACTCCTGCTCACGGGGCGCATCAGACTACCGAGCATTTACCGCACGGTGCACGGGGGTGTCTGTGACCTGGCGGAGACGGGGAGTGCGCCTGCTCCTCTGAACCCGTGGCTGGAGGTTTGTGCGTGGAAGTGGCTCCCAACTTGGAGAGGGGAGATCTGGGTCTTAGTAAGGCCTCAACATCTGAAATCTTCCTTTCCTCCATCTGTTAAGAGGAGACTTGTCCTACCTCCGAGCCTTGTTATGAGACTGATGGGACATGCGGGTGAAGAGCATTGTAGACCGGGACGAGCTAAGCCAGTGTTATTTTTGTCAAGTTCTCTGGGAGACTGAATGCTGGGCCCCACCTCGTCTCCCTTCTCTGGACCCAGGGCCTGGCCATGTGTGTTGCTTTGGCAACGACATGTGGGCAGACACTCTGTCTGTTGCCTGTAAGCCTTACTCCTCCATTGGCCCCGACCACAAAAACATCATCGCTTCTGGGTGTTTTCGCTGTTCATAAAGTATTCAGGTTGCTCTTTGCAACAACATTGCGATGGAGATGCCCGAGGACTCTCACACCTTTGGAAACTGAGGCGCAGAGAAGGTGAGTAAGCTGCCTGATGTCACACAGGAGCAAGTGGTGATGGGAGACGTGTGCTCAGGGGTAGGAGTGTTGTTTCTTCTCCTCCCTGGAGAGCGGCTCCTTCTGACCACTGGCCCCTCCGTTCCTGCCAGCTGCATCTCTGGGATGACGTGCAGAACCTTAATGGCTGTGCTATGCCCGGTGACAAGGAGTCTCCTGCTTCTAGAAGACTCTACAGCTTGCAAAGCATCTCCAGGCACACGGTCCCGTTGACCATGAAGAGCTGTCCCCAGTTAAGCCGAAGGCTTTCTGGGCAGGTTCCTTCCAGTTGTGTAAGGAAAAGGGCCCGGAACATCACTGTGATAAATAGGGCACCTCGATCCTGACACTGCCCACATCCGGCCATCGACGGCTGAGCTGGACTGCGGCCTGGAAAATGCAAGGTGGTGCTCTGGGTCCCAGCCTGGAGTCTGGAGGCGAGAGGGGGAGATGGAGCAAGAGCAGCAGGGGTGGGAGGTCCGCCCGCCCAGGCACATGCCGGCGGTGCGCAGTAAAGATTTTACTACGAGGCAGATTACTCCAAAGACGGATGGACTCGCTCGGAGACCCACTCCCATTTATGGAGGTCGTAAGTTACAGCTGCCCGGCCCCTCGAAGGAGCGCAGCCGGCACCTTTTATGGGCGAGACTTCCTGCCGTTTATCAGACTCTCCTGAAAGCAGACAGGCTTGATGGCGCGCCATAACTTTAATGCCTGGAAACCATTTGGCGATTTGGGGGGGATTATTAGTAACAAGGGCAAGATGCTGAGCCGATTGCAGGCTTCGGGCCCTCTCCTGCTCGCTCACATTCCAGCTCACCTTTCCCAGGCAGAAATGGGACCCTGAGCCCTCGGAGGTCAGAGGGCGGGTGGAGCCAGGGCGCCTACACCTCAGACTTGATCATGTGAAACGTCGTTGCAGCCCTAAGAGAAGAGGTGCCTGATGGGAATCTTAGCTGGAGCGCAGACTGTCCCTAGGAGCCCTCTACGGACAGGTGGCCTCCTCCCCCCCAAGCCCCCCCCCGCCTCCCGCTCGCTCACCTGCCCCCTCGCTCACCTGGCCACCTGCCTGGGGTCGCTCTTATCTCAGTGCCTTGCGAAGTGGAGGGAGATGCCATCTGTGGTCCCAGAGAGGAGCTTCACTCAAGAGCAGTGGGAATGAGTTTCCCCATCAAGCTGTCCCTCCCCCGCCCCTCCCACTGCTCTTGGGTGAAGCTCCTCTCTGGGACCACAGACGGCACCTCCTCCACTGCAAGGCACTGAGATAAGAGCGACCCCAGGCAGGTGGCCAGGTGAGCGAGGGGGCAGGTGAGTGAGTGGGGGGATGGGAGGCGGAGGGGGGCAGGCAGGCTCTGCTAACCACTCCCTGCCAGCAAGCACCCACCAGCCTCGCAGGGCAAACGCATGCTGCAGCCCCAGCTTCCGCCCCTTTTCCTGGCCTCGGCCTCAGGCATGTCCACGCACCCTGGCCTCTGCCCACCTGGGAGGGACTGTCTCTGCTGGGGCGCCAGGCTGCCGCTCGCCTGCCTTCAGGGCGGAGCCCTGGTGGCGTCCACGGAGCTGGGCCCAGAATCCACTCACCCACCAGGCTGATGTGGGCACACACTTCTCCCGTCTCCCTTTTGTCCTGCTGATCTCCAGTCCTAGTTTAAGGGCGCCTTGGCCATCTTGGTCTTCCTTGGGACTGTGGGCAGGGGCACCATTGGGGTCTTTACTGGGTGTGGTCACCTCACAACCCCGCTCCTCCCAGGAGCTCGGCAGCCTGGGGGCCTACCGACATGTGCTCATCATAATTATGTGTAAACACCTGTACTCAAGTGTTTCACATCTATGGGGTCAACCGACAGCAGGTGGAGGGGTGGGAGGGTGATATTACCGTGAGCTGTGTGCTGTGCGGTCACGCCTGCAATGGTCACCTCCTCACGGAACATGCACACTGTTTCCTCCTGTCATCACTCTCTGAGCACCTGGTATAACCACTGTGCATGCAGCACTTGCAGTCTAGGCATTCGGCGGTCACGTGGGTGTGGAACAGGGGCCAGTGGGAGATGGAGAGGAGGACACCCAGCTTGTGGCTTGGGTCCCGGGGGCACGGGCCACAGGACCCAGGGGCATGTGGAGCCGGTTCTGTAGCCCGTCGCTGGCGAGCTCCCGCACAGAGCAATTCCTCAGGTGGCGATCCGACAGCCACCCTCTCGCCATGCCCTCGCTGGCCGGCGTCTGTCTTCCGTCACAGCAGCGGACGCTCCGTTGTGGATGAACTGAGTTGCAAGTCAATCAGACTCACGCTTCATAGACTGCTCGCCCGGCAGCTCGTCTGCTCTCCTCGCGCATTTACAGCGCATGCACATTTCCGTGCTGCGTAGAGCTCCTCGAAACCAGATCACAGACGCCAAGGGTGGGTGCCCACGGCTACTAATACCTGAGAAGCAAGGTCACCTTCTGAGACTGGATAAGGACCAGTGAACACAAGTTGCCAGCACGTTCCCTGAGAGGCGACAGCCAAACTGCAAAAACTTGCCTGCACCCACGGCCTGGTGCTGCGGGGGCCCTGTGTGCCCCAGTGACCGGGCGCTGCTGTCAGTTGACTCCATAGACGTGAAACACATGAGTACAGGTGTTTACACATTGCTCCAGGTGTGATGCTCTGTTTCTCGAAAGTCCTTGGCATGAAAGCCTCACGTGTAGGATCTGCCGAAGGGCACACACACCAGAGCATTCTGCTATGGAACCCCCTGGTGGCACTCAGCTGGACCTGGATGTCACATGCCAGTTACCCCGGTGACCACTGTCCCCGCTTTGTCCTTCTCATTCAGATGCTTTCCGAAGGGAGGAAACTTTCGAGTTGGTCAGTTATGAAACTTCTTCCGAGGAGCTGCACAGGGAGCGAAGGTGGCAGCGTCCCTGGTGCCCACACGCCCGCGGGGTGAGCTCGGTGTGAACTCGGCTGTGCCCGTGCCTCCCTTTCCCGGTGCCGTGACGCACACAGCAAAGCCCAGCCCAGCTTTATCTCAACTGGAGTGAGACCAGGCCGTCCGTACCCTCAGACTGAGCCGGCATTGTTTAACTGTGTGAGAAAACACTCATTATCCCAATTTTACAGATGGCAAAACAAAGATGCATAATAAAGCAGTAAAACGCAAATGGCAGTAGACCGAGACCGTCCACACTTCACTCAGAGACTGTCCGTTTGCCCGGCCTTCTGCATGCACTTCTATCGGGTCTGCAGCACACTCCCCGGCCTGTGGCCCGTTCCATCCCCATTGGCAGATGTGGAAGCTGAGGACAGGGAGGTCCAGCTGCAGGACCAGGCAGCAGGTTAGCACAGGGCCTGCCGCAGGCCTGTCTGGGTCCCAAGCCTGTGCTGTGGAACCATCTCACTGTCTCACAAACCCTCGCGAATTCAGGACACACATCCGTCTAAAACACTTCGTGCCCGCCAGGCCTCTCCGTTGCTGCCGGGTGAGTGTCCTCGCTGTTCATCGCCACCGTGGAAAGAAACCTCGGTGACAGTCAGTAGTTTTTGTGCATGAAGGAGACTCGAAATAAAGCAAAACAGCCCATTTGCATAGCACGGTCTGCTGAAATGTCAGCAAACACAAGCTAGCGACAAATTGGAAGACAAGCCAAGGAGGACAAGGCCTGGTTACCTGCCTCCCACCCACCCTGTCCCCTCATCCTCCCCCTTGGCCTGGGACCTGCCAGGGAGTGGGCCTGTCGGCTGGGCCTCAGACAGACCAGCACTGTCAGCGGCCTCAGCAAGTGCTCTGATGGAGCCTGACAGCCAATCACGAGTGGAATTTGATTTGACATGTGCCTGGCAGTGAAAGCAAGTGCTCGCCTGCTCCCCTGACCCACTTGACCCCGTAGCCTCACGTGTCAGACTGTGACATCCCAGGCATCAGCTGAGACACCAAACGCACGGAGCAGGAAAAAGATGGGCACTGACAGCTCAGGCCCCGCACCTGGACCAGCCCCTGACTGGGTGGGGGGCTGGGCTGCAAAGCCCTCGGCCGAGGCTGTGGGGTCCGGATGCCCCACCGGAATATGCCCTTTGCTGAGGCGCTGACCTCTCCTCACAAATGCTGAGTCGGTCCGTGCGGACTTGGATATCAAAGAGCATTTTTCGGCTGGAAGCAGCCAGGAGTGTAGACATGAGGGCACCAAAGACAAGGCAATTCCCAGTTTTGCTTGCATCTGCCCTGGAGGCAAAGCAGGGAGAGACGGTGAGCGAAGGGAGGTCCCGGCCAGGCCCCAGCCCTGAGTCAGGGACTTGGTCTAAGTTCTCGGACTCCCTTGTCACAGCAGCACTGCAGGGCTCCAAAAGGGAACTGCCGATGACCACATGCTGTGAGGTAAGGGCCCGGACCCAGCCTGGCATCCTCCACACCCTTCCTTCCGTTGCTGCGTCTCCCGCTGGCCAGGCACAGCACCAGGGAGGCCTCCATCCTCTGCTCTCTCTGTCTGGCATGAGAGATGGGAAGGACTGGTCAAAGCCACCGTCACATCAGCCCATCTACTTCCCAAGCTCCAGCTCGTGTGGAGAAGGATCCCCTCCCCCACAGAGAGCCCAGAGCCCCCTCCCCAGGGCCTCAGAAGGAGCAAGGTGGGCTATCAGCTGCGCCAGGCAGGGCGATGCCGGCGACGTGACGAGACAATGACTCCCAGGCTCGCAGTGGCCTCCTGGCCACCTGCCTACCTTGCTGGCAGCAATGTAAGTGGAATCAGAGGGCACTGCCTGCTCAGCCTCTGGGATTTTTAACTTTTAAAAACACTGACCGTTATGTAATTGCCAATATTTTATTTTGTCAAGCAAATATGTGAACCTCCCCACTTGTTATAACTTTCATACAGGAGAAAATATAAAATACCAAAATGTCGGAACAACATCATCTCATCATGAAAACAGGCTTGTCCGGACAGGAAGTTGGCAAGCTTCAGCTGGCATACGTTGTCACAGATGAATGACAGTACCCAGGCCACCAGCAGGAGACTCAGGCTGCCATTCAGGGGCCCCTGGTTATGGCGGAAAGAGCTTAGTTGGGATTTGGGGTACTTGCCCAGCTCTTGCTTTCTTGACGTTTTATCACATTAGGGGCTGTGAAGTGGTCTCCTCTATCCAGTGCACGTGCTCACGTGGCGGTTCAGGGCGGTGCCTGGTGAACGCTCCCGGGCGATCGTCTGATCGCTGTAACGTTGGAGAAGAGAAAGAAGGTGGGGCCCCTGGCTTCTGTGATGCAAAAGTCACCTGCTTATAGCACCTGCCAGCCCCCTCTCCCCAGAGCTGTTATGTCAATAAGGTTGGTCTCTTCCTCCTTCAAAGTCAGTGTGGTTGTTCCGTGAGACAGGAAGATTCCTTCTGTCGAGAGATGAGCAGCCACCCCACCAGGACACCCACCATCAGCAGGTTCTTGCAACTTCCTGGTAAGAAGGCAACATTCCAGTTTAACGCAACGTTAGCACCCTCAGCCAAGGAAGCTCTCATCAGAACAGCTGTCAGAGTCGAGGCCGCAGGGTCTCCATCAGCCGCTGGCCAGCGGGACCTAACGGACTCAGGAGAGGACTCATCAGCTATCAAGGAATGGGAGTGACTTTCTCATCCCAATAATGGGGAAACTCTCCACCATCAATATTAGGAGCAGCTCAATGAAGTAACCTGTTGATAATTTATTTTTTAATTAATCTAGGGACCCTCTGAAGTGCTTTCTCTGACATCAGCTTGTCGGATCCTTGGCACCCACTCTTGTCTGGTTTTGCTGCTTTTCTGGGCCTGGAGCTGAAATACAACTGAGGCCTCGATGTTATCTCTAGGCAGCTTTGCAAATAAATACCAACTGGCTTTTATGTGATGGAAAGACCACATGTAAGCCCACAAGAGTGAGCTGTCCTACAAGCAATGATTATCACCCAGGCTTTACAGATAAAGCAACTGGTCCAAGTAATAGTAACTTGTCCAGGTGACATAGCTGGTTAATTACGAGCCCAGGATGGGCACTCCCTGATCTTCAGGTGAGCCCATGTTGGGTGGCGGAACGGCACCAGGTGTGGGACCAGGGCTCAGAGCGGACCTGGGTTCAGTGACCTCGGTACTTGGGTTCTGGCCAGGAAAGGATTCAGAGCCAGGACTCAAACTATTAGAGAACATGTATGTAGAAAATCACAGAGGTGGAAGGAGTAGTTCATAGAAGCAAAGGGCTTAGGGAACAAGTTACAGAGGCAAAGGAAGGCCCTGGGAGCTTAGAAGTGAGGAGGGTAAAGATGGTGGCCCTGAGGGTCTAAGGATGGAGGTGTTAGGGGAGGCCCCGGGAGGAGCTCAAGGGAAGATCCAGCAGATTCCAGGTGTGTCCTTTTGGGGTGTGGTCTCCAGGGTTGATTGGCCAGCGCCAGGTTAGGGTCATTATCTAATGCAGCTGGTCCCGAGACAAAAACTGGTCTGGTTTTGCTGCTTTTCTGGGCCTGGAGCTGAAATACAACCGAGGCCTCAATGTTATCTCTAGGCAGCTCTTGCAACTAAATACCAACTGGCTTTTATATGATGGAAAGACCACATGTAAGCCCACAAGAGTGAGCTGTCCTCTCCCAGGAAAAGCCTCGCTTCTCTCCTGACTCCGGCAGAATGGGCAACTGGTGGGAGGGGCAGGGAAGGGTTGCCCTGGCTCAGCTGGGTGCCAGGGAGCCACAGAGCAGCAGCACCCACACTCATAGAAGCAGCGCCAGGGAGGGCTGGCCACCGAGCTGGGGCAGGTGGCCCGGAAACAGTCCACAAGGACCCGTGGGTGCGCTGCCGGTGAGCGGGCTTTCCTTCCATGCCCCCATTAGTACATTTTCTTGGCGTTGGCCTCCTGGCTGTGGGATGAGGGGCTGTCTTCCCTTTCCAAATGGCCCTTATCAGTAATGCAACAATAGCCATTTAATTAGCTGACCTGAGCGCCAGCCAGGGGCGCTCATTTGCTTTTGCAGCTGCTCCCTGGTCTGCACAGAACTGATAAGCGGGCTTCCCTCCAGACCAGCGGGTGTGGAGGGGGCTGTGGGAGGAACGGGCCCTCCCAAGTGTGTCCTGCACCTGTGGGAGGTAGCACTTGACCAAAGCATGTTAGCTCCAGCCAGTCTCCCCCAGGGCTGTCAAGCCTGTCAGAGGAAAGATAAAATAGACAACCAGGAAATTGCAAAGGCGGGGCCCCAGTGGGATGCCGGGAAGAGCCCGCCCCTTCGCAGAAAGGATACCAAAAACTGCCTCGTTTACAAAATCTGTGTATCTCTGGGGGTGGTTCCCAGTTTCCAAAGCCAGACCCAGACTTTCCTTCGTGCCCACTAGGTGCACACTAGGTCTATGGACTTCCCCCCAATGTTCCTGCATCGAGGCCTTCTTACACCAAGATTAATTTACATTCTCCCATCCTCCGTTCCCCACTCTAAACGGGATTTCCCAGAGGCACAGGTGCAGGGTCCGAATGAGGCCTCACCAGGCTCTGCTGCCTGGAGCCAGGGGTGCAGCAGAGGACGAGGAGGAGGCTATTCTGGTTGTTACCCCAAAGCAGGAAGTCACTCGGTCGTCACAGAGTGTGTGCCTGGGGGGTCCTAGCACTCACTTGGGGCTGCGATCAGTCACTGGGAGCTCCCTGGCTCCCTGGGGCCTCTCCCCATCGCCCCGGTTCCACTCCTGCCCAGAACACGAAAAGCAAAGCGCCATCACCACGGGTCAGTCCTTCTGCTTTCCTACAGAAACTGCAATGCATCCACTTAGTCCCCATCCGGGTCACAGAGGCTCTGGCAAATGTCAATTCCCTGCCCGCCCCTTATATGGTGGACCGGACCTGGCTTCTCAGAAATGCAAACGTGTGCTCTAACCTGAGCCCAAGTCAAACATCCCTACACGGAGCCTGATGGCCCCTTGCAGCTGGCCAGGATCCCTCTTCTGCGCAATTGTCCCGCAGAGACCGGAGGAAGCCGGCCCCAGGAGCCGGCCTCCGGCAGCACAGCGCTACGCTATTGAGCTGGGACGCGGACCTCATTCATCCTCCCGACGGCTGCGCCAGCCATTTTAAATGACATGGAAGCCGCCCCGTTTACCAAGATCAGCAAGCTACTATATTATTATGATTATTTAGCATTTACATACACTATTTGCAAAGTGCTTAATCATAACTTATTTATTACTTCATCTCACTGCTCACTAATGGAAAATTCGAGGGCTCGGCCGAGTTCACTGACCTCCCCTCTGGAGACACCTTAGGCCACTTCCAACCGCTGGCCAAGTGCCTGCTGTAAGATATTTTAATGAAAAATGATTTGGCGTGCATATGGACGTATTCTTTTTTGCATTTGCAGTGTATCTATTGCAACAACACTCACTTCTCAATGAATGAACAAGTGTTACTGTGCTGTAAGTCACTGAAATCTTGTCTTTCTAGAACCGATACAGAACCTCTGAGAGTCCATTCCAGCTGCGTGACAGTCGTGGAAATGACTGCACTCTCTCGTTTCCAGAAAGGTCCCTGCCCAGCTCCGTCCCCGGCTGTCACTGCTCAGAGTCCCCCTCAGACCGTGGCTGAGCACAGCGGGTTCGAGGGTCCTCTGCCCTACGTGGGGCTGGTGGAAGGGCGACCCCCGGGTTGTAGAGGCTTCTCTGGGTCTGCCTCACTATTTGACCGCAAAATTCTTGGGCCGGAGTCAGAACTCAGTTGTTTTAACCCATCTCTGCAGAGCGTGTGGGAAGGGGCCTGGAACTCAGGCCAGTGTGAATTTACCAAAACCAGCCACACCATGCTCTCGGCATCTCTAATTGGTGGGGGCTCCCAGGCCCACACTACATTACCACAGTCACGGCTCTTCACAGCAGCCGTGAGCAAGTCCTCTTATTCCTGGGACAGGGCGGACGCTGCAGCTGTGACATGCCAACCGAGGGGACGGAATCACAAGGGAGAAGTCAGCCCTCAACTCTCAGCCCTCAGAGCTCCGTCTTCGCCAGGCCCCGCCAGCCTGTCCACCACGTTAGTGCCGTGGCTGGACACCGGGCGTCCAGTGCTGCCGGCATGACTTCGGACTCGGGCAGAGCTGGGCTCACATCCCGGCTCTGCTAAGATGGGCTGTGCATCCTTGGACCAGTCCCTGAACCTTTCGGAGTCCCGGGTAGACTCTAGGATGGGGAGAGTGCTTCCTCGTGTCTATGTGCGGGGCGGATGAGGTGCGTAGTGCCGTCGGAGAAAGACTGCAAACACTAGCTCTCTGTCTTGCAGGAAACTGTCAGAGTCACGCGCTCTCATGCTGGTGACAGCATCTGGACCCCAGAGGGCTCGTTGAGCTGGCCTGAAGGACCAGCTCTGAAAGAACCGCGTTTAACAAGGACGCCTGGGAAGGACTGCGTTAGATCTGAGCAGCCAGTGCGTGCTGCCAGCGGGCTTCCCGCTAGTGCACGGAGGAGACACGGGGGCTGCGCGACCCTGCTCTGTGGGGTGAGCTCAGGGCCGGGAAGGCAAGCCCATGGTCTGAACAAGGGAGAGAATGCCCGTCTCTATGGCCCCCTGCGGACAGCACTTCCACAGGGTACGGATGGCACAGGGTCAGGATGCTAGGGGACAGCAGCGCCGTCAGAGCACAGAACAGCGGAAGAGAGGCCCCGGGAGGCTGGGCCACGCATGCACAGCCCTAGTGAAGGTCGTGTGTGTGATGAATCAGGGCCCCGGAGGACAGACCCCAGCCCCTTCCTTGCGGGAGGTACGAGCGGAGAGCCAGATGATGGAGACTCAGGAAGAAGGTCCCACTGAGATTAACGCCGTCCCCCCGGGAGGGAGCTGGACGTGTCCAGGCTGAGGCGGCAGGAGTGACTATGGGACATGATCCCCATGTGAGAGCGTGCCCCTGGAGCCGGGCTCAGCCTGCAGCACAGGGGCCCCCAGAATGCATTTACCAAACCCCGTGTGTCCACAGGGCTTGTTCTCTGGGGAGAGGGTTCAGGGCCTCCTTCAGATCCTTTCGGAACCCGAAGCCACCCCAGGAAGATCAAGAGGAGCTGGGCTGGCAGATGGCGGCTCACTACTCACTGAACACCCGCTATGTGCTGGGTGCTGGGGGCAGGGAGACCAGTAAGATGCTGCCGCTGTTCTTGTGAAGCGAAACTTCGAGTCTGTGTTCTTTACGAGAGCACGTGCAACAGGCAGGGGTGAGGGCAGGGCAGGGAGGAGAGGGATCCTGGCCTCCTGGGAGGAGGTGCGTCCCCACTTGGGATTTGGGGCAACTATGACAGGCAGGGGCAAGAAGCCCATTGCCCTCTTCGCCGCTCTGGAGGGAGGTTATGCTTACAGACTCACCAAGGACCCCAGGGACACGGAGATTTGGCAAAACAGTAGACTCCTGAGAGCCCAGCACGATCTGGGGATCACTGGCCTGCAGGCCTGAGCTCCCCCAGATCTAGCCCATCGCCTGTGCGAGGCAGGCCCAGGACCGTGTCCTCAAACGTGGAGCATGAACTCTGCACGGCTATGTTTCTGAATCCCCGGCTGCCCATGTGTGTGGCACAGACGTCAAGCTGCCAGCCTGCTTTACCCTCATTGACACACAGATACCTGCGTTAGTGGGCCCTTAGTTACAGGCAGCAAACCCGCCCACCAGGATCCCACCTGCAGCCAGGCCGGGCTCTCACCGCG
This sequence comes from Ia io, assembly GCA_025583905.1. Classification (NCBI taxonomy): domain Eukaryota; kingdom Metazoa; phylum Chordata; class Mammalia; order Chiroptera; family Vespertilionidae; genus Ia; species Ia io. Next base: position 2,110,741 of record JAJQQW010000022.1, on the reverse strand, counting down.
TCCCTCCTGGTTCCCCCGCCCTCTGCCTGCTGAGAACACTCCGTCCCCCGAACCCGGCAGCAGCCCCGTGGGCACCTCTCCTCAGGCACCTACCGTGCACCACTCTGTCCTGGACCCTGGAGCACATTTTGTCTTGGTTCAGACAGACATGCTCTGCCTGGTAGACCATCAGCTGCAGGGAGGGGAGCCGTCTGTGTCCCAGGAGCTCTCCCGCGCAGGTGCGTCACAGCTCATGGCCAGGATGGCATCCTGGTGAGAACACTGGAGCATCTCAGGCAATGAGCCCGGCCTGGCAGACACATGCGTGTGAACGGGGAGAAGACTTGAGACCCCACAGAGTCGCAGGTGAGTTCTCCATCCCCCAGCGGTCCCCACATTCTGAACTAAACAGATGAGGACTGAGGTCCCCGGTCTGTCCTTGTGACCTGTGCCGAGGCCCCGGGCGAGGAAGGAGGAGGAGAGGCCCCCTTCCGATGCCAACAAACGCTCCCTTCCTTGATTTACTGTAATCTGCCTGTTGGCTAAAACCACAGGAAGTTAGAGCTGGGAAGAGGGTGGATTCAGAAGTGCACACTCCTCATTTAAAGGTGATGGAGCCAAGGTCAATGCAAGTGAAGTTGTTTTAAGGTGAGAATAATTAACATTACGTGGTCATGGAGCTTGTAAGTAGCAGAACCGAGACAAGGACCTAGACGGCCTGAGTTCAAGTAAGTGCTCTTCTGACCAACCCCGGGGGCTGCTCGGGTCTGTCCCAGCTGAAGCCGAGCCCCTGCAATGGCCTAGGGCCCCTATGTCACCACACGCACTGTGCCCTCTGCTCCAGCCAGGCGGGCCTCCAGGCTGCTCCTTCAATGCCAGGCACGCTGCTGCCCCAGGGCCTTCGAACAGGCCGTATCTGCCGAGATTGCTTTACCCAAAGCCCAGGGGCCTTGCTGCCTCCTCTTTTAGATCTTGTTCATTGTCACCTGCTTAGAGACACCTCCCCTGGCCAACCCACCAACATGATACGTGCCTCCCGCCAGCCCGGCAGACACTTGCTCTCCCAGGTGCTAACGTTCTCCTCAGCTCTGACGACTGGCATCCTAACTAGTCACTCCCTGTGTGTGTCTGCGCGGCATGGCGAGCTGTGCTCTCAGAGTCCCGGTGCTTGAAGCAGGCCCCGTGCGCGGCAGGTGTCTGTAAGTCTTGTTCCGTGAGTGACAGTGGCGATGATGGGACAGAAGCCAGAGTCCAGGGCGCCATGGGGACATTCAGGAGCACGGACGCCAGGGCCAGACCAGCAGCCGCACCCCAGTCTTTGAGTTTTTCCAGAACCGTCCCGAGCCACGTGGAATCAAATCTGGGAGTTCCCACCTCCTGTAGCTCTCCAGGCTCCCGGCCAGAGGAGCTGAGGAGGCAGGTGGCTCGGTCTTAGAAGGATCTGCGGGGGAGGCCGCGTTCACAGCGCACTGGAGGCCCACGGATGGCCCTGTCAGCTGCCACAGAGCTCTCACCAGACCAGCAAACCGACAGACCGTCCCGGGCTGTTCGAGGGGATGTTCAGGTTTTACCAAATTAAAAGCTCATTATTAATTCATGCCAGAGACAAGAGCCAGAATTCACACTGCCAGAGGAGCACCCACTCATCTGCCAGCCAGGGTCCCTGACCAGGGCCCCCCCCAGGGCACTCCCCCAGGTTAACCCCAGCCAGGGTATCCCCGCCAGGGTCCCCCACCAGGGCCCCCTCAAGGCCCCCCGCCAGGGTTCCCTCTGAGACAACTGCTGACCTGGGTGAGGCAGTGTCGGGACGGTGACTTGGCAGCTGCCCTTGTGCCAAAGGCCTCCCACCCAGGCCTCCGGGGTCCAGGCTGTAAGTGGCCCTTAGGAGGACTCTGGGAATCGAGTCATGTCCACACAGGCCTCCGCTGCGCATCCCGGGGGTGCCAGGTCCCAGACTGCGGGGCCCTGGGTGTGAGCCCAGACCTTCCCTCAGAGCCCCCTCTCATCTCCCAGCAAATGCGGATCTTTAGGAAACCCAGGACAGAGAGTGTCCGTACGCCCTGTCCCATTGCTGTGCATTTTCCAAGTCGGAATGTCATGCAACACTCCCTTTGCCCCACCCACCCCGTGGACCATGTTATTTGCACAAATACACTGGGTCTCAGGGCTCATGGAGTCCCCCCCGCCCCCCCATTCTCACACCCCACAGCGTCTGTGGGTGGCTCACAGGACTCAGGTCAAACACCGCCTCGGAGTGGGAAGCTTTCCCAGCAGCAGCCTGAACCCTTCGCCACGGCGCCACGCTGCCCTGGGCCCCAGAGGCCTCCCTGCGCGGGGCCACTCTGGGACCCGAGACTGCACGGTCGGAAGGAAGGACAGCTCAGTGTGGACGCACACAGTGACAGCCGCCGCCCTTTGAAGGCTGACGTTGCAGCCCTCGGCCGCCTCAGAGCTGCTGTGCCTGAGGGCACCCGGAGCCAGCGGCCAGCAGCCCTCTGCCCTCCGACTGCTTCTCCGCCCGTCCAAGTGCTGGGCCCACTGAGACCTAACATTTGTCTGTTTTGCGAATAGATGAGTATTTATTAGACTGAAACAGCTGGGAGCTCCGTGATATTTAGACGGGATTAGGCGGTGTGTGAGATAATGTGGCTTTTCTATAACCAGCCTGGGCTTAGTTACTGAGGGGATTTCTGGGGTCCCTGTGAGAGCGAGATACAGTTAATTTCCTGCAGAAGCTGTGAGCTGGGCTGCACTGATATTGCTGTGTTATTTAGAATAGAAAGGTCAGGCCTGAGATTGAATAATCAATGACGAGAAACCCGTGGGGAGACGAGGTGGTTGGTGAGCAGTGACTGAAACCAGCCTGCTCCCCTGCCCTTCCCGCCCGGGCATCTGGCTGCCTCTGTTCTTTCTGCAAAACGTATCCCAAACCCTCAGAGCTGGTGGGGAGGGTGCGTGGGCAGGGCCAGGCGGCGTTCAGGCGGCCTGATGGGAGGTGGTCTTATCCACCTACCAGCTCCTGGCCACCGGCCTGGCTGCCTCCTGCACAGGAATTTTTAAATTGCAAATGGTGGCTTTCTCCTTGGCACCTGGCACCTTTGTCCCCTCAGGGCATTGGTCTGCATGGTTGCTGAGATATGACTCAGAGCCCACCCTCACCGCCTGTCTTGAGTGGGACACCAGCGTGGAAGGTCGGGAATGCTCGGCATCGGGTGCCTGGCCCGGGGCGGTGTCCCACCCTTGGAAGGCAGTGCCTCCCTCATCCTGGCAGCCCCTTCACGGATGAGGAGCAGGCCCTGCGGCTCAGAGAGGCTGGGTCACTTGCTCAAGAGGGTCCAGCCCGAGCGGTGGAACAGGCTTCCGGACCCAGCGCTCTCCGGAGCCGCGTGCAAGCCCTTTGTCTGTGCCGCGTGGGCGCGGGGAGCCCTAATATCACGGAGGACTTCCTGGTGCTGTCCTCCTTCCCTTTAGTCCAGTCACCCCCGGGGGTGCTCAGAAACCCAGGTTTTCAGTAAAAGCCTTTCTCTTGCTGGAAACCACCAGTCACCACTGTCCGTGGGCGGAGCCCACATGCTGAAGGGCAAGCTGTGTCCAGCTCCGCGGAGGAGGGGCGGGCCAGGGCTTTCTGAGTCCCTTTCGAATCTCAGGTGCCATGCAGTTGACTTTTTTTTAAATGAGATTTCAGTTGGCACTTGAACAGCACAGGTTTGAACCGTGCGGGTCCACTTATATGCGGACATTTTTTCAATTGACCGAAGTTCAACTGGGCGTTCCATCCACGCTGTTCAAGGGTGAGCTCCGCGCCTGGGAGCCTTTACCGCGGGCACACTTTGGGAACCTGGGGGCTGCCCTGCCTTCCCAGCACCCGTTCCTCAGGGTACAGAGGCCACAGGTGCTGCCAGGGCAACCCGGCCACTCGAGCTGCCGGGGTCGGTCAGGTTGAGCCGGGGCAATGGTGACAGAGCCAAGGCCCCGCCAGGTGCCCTGTCTTTCTGCACCCCGCCCCCACCCAGGTGCCCTGTCTTTCTGCACCCCGCCTCCGCCCAGGTTGCAGCGGCAGCTGCCATCCTGAAGTTTATAGGTATCATTACCTATGAAAAATCTGCTCCATGGGAAGACGGCCAGGGTTGGAGATGGGTGGCAGATTGCGATTTAACGATCAGATTAAAATATGCGAAAGCAAACAAATAAATAAGTAAGTTGCCGGCAGCCGGGAGCCCCACAATTCATGCCGTGGGCACAGGCTGGGGCTCCGGGGACCAGCTCGTATCTCACCCACAGGCAGGTTGGGCGGCCTGTTCCTGTGCCCACAGGAGGAGCAGTTCTCCCGGAAAGATTTACACCCGCGCCGCACGCAGGCTGAAGGGCCAGGCCCGAGAGGCAGCGCTGTGGGGACTCACAGGCTCTGGCGCGCAGGTGGAGCGGAGGCCAGCCCAGCCCACGTCAAAGCAGCGGCCGCGATCCCCCTCCCCCAGCCCTTCTACACTCACCAATCTTGAGTCAACTTGACCGCACAGAGGTCAGCCACAGCGCGGGCATGCTACAGCGTGGGCCCGGCCCTGCTCCACACGTCCCCGCCTGTGACTTCACGGGGGCCAGTGTGAGTTACTCACCGTGTCATTCCCCCTTCCAGGCACAAAGCTGCTGCTCAGAAGTACATGTTGGGGATGGATGGCCGAGCCATTCCTCTGTCGCAGCCGCGCTCCACACCCATCAGGTTCCGAGTGGCCTCTTGGGAACAGGGTGAGGCGGTGGTGGCTGTGGCACCGGCCCCCGCGTGCTCCCCACCCCGTCTCCTTGGGACCGTGGGTGCTCTCTGGCCTGTGTTCAGGGGCTGGTCCCTGCCCGGCTCCCTCCTCCTGCAGCACATCCTTTGTACCAATGCCCCCTGCCTGGAGCTGCCTCCCTCCGGCATCGGGGCGAATCCTGCTGTTGGCGGGAGAGGCAGCTCCTGGGGAGGCAGCGCTGAGCCGTGACACCCCTTCTCTTCCCAAGACTCTCCCAGCGCCCCCTCCTCTATTCGTGCTGCAGGCGCAGGTCTGTGTGAATGAGGCCAGGCTCCCCCACGGGACAGGAAGCACCTGAGAGCGGGGATGAGGACGCTTTCTCTGGCTGGTGACTCCGGCCCCGAGAGCAGGGCCCGGCACACCGGAGCTCCCCGGAAACATCTGACTGGAGGGCCAGAGCCTGTCTTAGAGCTCTCATCACCCTATAAGGCAAGGTCGTGACCTCACCACATGCTATTACCCCACAACCTATATCCGTTGGCCCCCCATAGCCAGAGCAGGGTGATCACAGCCACAGATCCACAGCAGAAAGCATGGCAATCGGCGGCTCCCTGCGCGGCCCAGGGTGGCTGCGGCTGCTGTCGCGGCTGGAGGAAGAGGAAAGCGGGAGGCGATCGGAGATCATCAGTCATCCCCCCCCTGGGAAACCTTTTCCCCCACTCAGCAAATGATGCTGTTGTACCAATAACAAATGTCAAACGCTCTGCCTGGGACTTGGGGAGACAGACATTAGCGAAGGAGAGCAATTCAGTGAAAAGCAGAGAATTTCTGCTTAAGGACTGAAATGCCAAGTAACAAATGTCACAAGAGACTCCAGGGAGACAGGTCTGCATCCGCAAGCAGGACTCAGAGCGGTGGACGCGTCCACGAGGCGGCAATTATCCGCCCCGCCCTGCCCCGCTCCGGAACCTGCCTGCTCAGTGCGCGGCCCCTGTGGGCTGCCATCCCAGCTGGACGGGCACCGGGCGGGGCTCCTGAGACACCCTGCAGTCGGGACCCCCTCCAGCCGCGGCGGCGTGGCTCCTGGTAGATTTCTTTGTCCACTTACCAAGGGGCAGCTGGAGCCACATGGCGTGAGGAGTGTAGGAGTAGTTGCCGGGTCTTTTCCAGACTTGATTGCCATCGAGCAACAGTTGTGCACCTTCCAGTCCCACTGCGTGACCCCAGCTGAAACCACACTTTAGACCAGAAGCAGAAGGAAGCGAGTAATTGGGACCCAACTGGGGTGTAAACAGAATGGGCGACGTGGGCACGGAGCCCTGGCACGGGAGGCGTTCGAGCGGGAGAGGCTTCGCAGGCACAGGGGGTGCTGGGCAAAGGCAGCCCCCGAGGAGGGCCTGCCCGGCTTCTCTGTGTCCGCTGCCATCGGCTCCCACAGCACCGAGGCCACCTTCCAACCGGGCTCCGTTTCTGGGCGGGTTTTCTGTTGCCAGTGTCATGCTGAGAAACTTAAATGGCATGATGTCGTTCTTCGGCCTTGGGCCCTCCGGGCCGCCAGGCTCACTCGGGGACAGCCAGGTCCTGACCAAGCCGCACAAGAGGCTACTGGCCTGCGCCACCCGCCTGCTCCCCCCGTGACTTTTCCGACCCTCTGGCGCTGTCCCATTCAGCCGCCCGGGGCAGTTCCTCAGACGCAGGTGTGCTCCAGCCACAGGACCTTTGCACAGGCTGCCCTGCTGCCTGAAACCATCTTCTCAGATACCGAGGGTCACAGCGCCGTGCAGCGCCCTCTCAGCTGGCCCCCAGGCCACCGTCAGCACTCATGGGAGCACGCGGTCCCCCTTTCTCCAGCACAGCACGCCCCCCACCCCTCATCGTACTCCTGCATTTTGTTTGAGGCCTGTCCCCGACGCCTGGATCTCAGCTCCCTGGCCACAGAGATTTGGGGCCATGTTGGGGCCCTCATTTCCAGACTGGCACTGGCACAAGTGCCTTCAGTGTTTGCTGGATGAGAGAATAAATGTACGGGTAGTTGCAAAAACCATGCGTGCAAACCAAACCCGGCCAATACAGGCCTGCTATACACCCAGGGCTCCTGCCCAAGTTATTAGCGTTCTGGAAATGAGCCACAGACCTGATGTTCAGAAACGGGGTCAGCAGAGCGGCTCTGCAGTGACGCCGTGAGGTCACCTGACAGGCTGTCCTCACACCTGCTGGGCACCGTATTGGGGACCTTTTTCTCTCTTCTACTCCCCCCCCCCCCCCCCACCGCTTCTGGCTTCTTCCTACCCACAGACTAGGGACCTCACTTTAGGGAGAAGGATGTGACGTGACCCCAAGGTCTTACCTGAATGGCCTCATTCCCTCTCTAATTCTCCCTTCCTCCTCCCATACTCCTCCTCGCTCTCCTCCTCCCATTTTCCCTCCTTCTGTCCCTCCTCTGTGCTTCAGTTTCCCCCTCTCTCCTTGCCTGTCTCTCTCCCTCCCTGTTGCCTGGGCACCTATCTGTGTAGGTAACACGGTCCTTCCTTCCGGGACAGCTCTGGCCCCTTAGCCAACAATTTACATGGGGAGACGAGACACTTAGTCACAACGGGAGGCTGGGTCGAGACACACTGAGGAGCTGGGAGGGACAGGTGGGTGCAGGGAGAGACACACCTGCTTCAAGAATGAGTGTGTGAGGGTCTGTGGATGGGGCCATCCTCCGGGCACTGCGTGTGGTTTGCAGGCAGGAAGAAGAAAGGAATTTTGGGGTGCTAGGAGGCCGTGGGCTACGCCAGTGGTGCTATTTCAGCCTGTGGGAAAAGGACTATAGATTAAGAAGCGTCCACCCGAATTCAGAATATTTATTTTCTATCTTTCTAACATTGTTTCTTTACCCCAACAGAACAACCACATTTACATGCATACTTTGTAAGAAAGCAGTTGCTAGCCCTAGCTGGTTTGGCTAAGTGGGTAGAGAATCAGCCTGCAGGCTGAAGAGCCCTGGGTTCGATTCTGGTCAAGGGCACATGCCCCGGTTGCAGGCTTGATCCTCAGTAGGGAGCATGTAGGATGCAGCCAATCAATGATTCCCTCTTATCATTGATGTTTTTATCTCTCTCTCTCCCTTCATCTCTGAAATCAATAAAATATATATATGTATGTATAGGGTCCTGGTGCACGAAATTCATGCACTAGGGAGGGGTCCCTCAGCCCAGCCTGCCCCCTCTCACATACTGGGAGCCCTCAGGGGATGTCTTATGGATGGCTTAAGCCTGCTCCCCATTGGGAGCGGACCTAAACCTCAGTCTGGCCTCCCTTTGCTTGAGGCAACTGGGCTGATCAGGGGAAGGCGCCCGCCCCATCACCCCACTGCTGCAGCCACTGCCAGTCACCACAGCCGCCAAGGTGTTTTCATCAACATGGACTCCAGTCCCTTCACCATGAAAAAATGACAACTTTCTTAAGCATTTTCAAGATGTGTCTTTCATAGGATATGACATTTCTTTCTTTCTTTTTCTTTTTATCCTCACCTGAGGATATGTTTCCATTGATATTTTCCCCTTCCCTCTGATCCCAAGCTCAGCCCCTTCCCAAGCCAAAAGCCTCCACCCCAGGTTTAGGCTTGGGAAGGGGTCTCCCCCACCTCCAATCGCAGGCTCGGCCCCTTCCCAAGCCTAAGGCCTCCACCCCAGGCTTTAGGCTTGGGAAAGGGTTCCCCACCCAGCACCTCTGATTGTAGGCTTGGCCCCTTCCTAAGCCTAAAGTCTCCACCCCAGGCTTTAGTTTTGGGAAGGGGTTCCCCCCGGCACCTCTGATCTTAGGCTTGGTTACTTCCTAAGCCTAAAGCCACCATCCCAGGCTTTAGGTTTGGGAAGGGGTCTTCCCTCCCCCGCCCCCCAGAACCTCTGATCACAGGCTCAGCACCTCCCCAAGCTTAAAGCCTCTGCCCCAGGCTTTAGGTTTGGGAAGGGGTCTCCCCCCCGACCCAGAACCTCTGATCACAGGCTTGGCACCTCCCCAAGCTTAAAGCTTCTGCCCCAGGCTTTAGGCTTGGGAAGGGGTTCCCCCGGAACCTCTGATCGCAGGCTCGGCCCCTTCTTAAGCCTAAAGCCTCCACCCCAGGCTTTAGGCTTGGGAAGGGGTTCCAGCCCCCGACACCCCTGATTGATCGTAGGCTTGGCCCCTTCCCATGCCTAAAGCCTAAAGCACCAGGCCGAAGCAACCCCCAGCTCCCTGTGATTGATTGCAGGGGGTCTGCTCCAGCTCCCTGCGATCCATCGCAGGGGGTTCCGCTCAGGGCACCTATGTATGCAAATTAACTGCCATCTTGGTTGGGTTAATTTGCATACTCGCCCTGATTGGTGGACGTGGCTTTGGCATAGCGAAGGTGTGATCAATTTGCATATTACTCTTTTATTAAGTAGGATACACACATATATAAAGCAATTGTAACTGATCTTACTGATCTCGTTTCCTGCATAACCCAGCACTCAGCTGCCAGGAGGTTTTGGTTGGGTGGGATGGAACTGGGTCCCTGCATAACAGGGCACGGGGCAGGTGGAGAAACCATAGTCCAGGCTTGGGGAGGCCAACACCGTCCTGCTCCTGGGTTAGGGGTTCCCACCCACTTCCACCCCCACCCCCCACCCCCGCCGGCCCGAAGCCCGATGTTCTAAATAATTGGCCCCACATCCTGGCATCGGCTTCTAGAGCTTCTTATTGTTCTGCTCTCTGGGGATTCGCTGCCTCAAGTCCATCCACATCTGTTCCAGAGCCCAGCTCACTCTGTTCCCCCAGCTGAGGGCTTTGTGAGTGGACATTGACTGTAAGTTCTTGTCCATGCTTGTAAATTGAGGAATACATTTGTAGTCATCAACAAAGACCTAGAGGTTCGGGTTGTTGTTTTTGTTTAATTGTTTGTCTTCCGGAAAAAGTCATGCCGTGCGGGTGCCACTGGAGGTGAGGGTCCTAAAGGCTGGCCCGCTGCTCAGACCGCTCAGTCCAGGACCGTCTGTGCCGAGCACGCCACCCCCGGGACAGGAGCCGGGACCTGCAGAGAGAGAGCTCTTTACAAGCCCAGAGGGATGGAACCCGGGGCGGCCGGTGGGCAGTTTTAAATTTGGCTGGCTCTGCTTAAAAGGAGTTGGGGGACAATAGAAGAGAAACCTCAGGCAAACCCCCACGAGATGGCGGGAAGGAAAGTTCCTGCTGCTTTGTAAGAACTGGGATCCCCAGGTTAAGGGGTGCAGGGTTCTGTGGGCGGATGGCCCCTTGGGCACCCGTGGTGCCTGCGGTGGGGGACGTCACGCCAGTTAAGACAGAAGCTCGGCACAGACAATGGTAGGGCCACCGCGGCTGGCAGGCCTGGGAGTAGGAAGGCAGGGCTGGAGGGGAAGTGGGTCTGGAGATATGTCTTGAATATGTATGTGAGCACCCAGGGTGCGAGCGCGGGCGAGGGGCCCCTTGCAGGAAGGAAGTCCTGCCTCTCTCAGAGCTGGCTCTTGGAGTGAGAAGGTGGAGCAGAGGCTGCTGTCCCGTCCCCGCCGGACTCGGAGGCCTGTCCTCAGTTCCAGGGGGTGACCCTCACCCGTCACCCACGCGAGGGCTGAGGTTTAGTGCCCTCTTCCTCCCCAGATGGCCGTTCGTGGCTGTGATCTGGGGTAGGGAACCTCTAGGAGCCTGGCTTGCGGTGCTTTCCAATTTCTTTTTGGAAAACGTGGGCACTGGTGAGATGCAAGTCTGGAGGGACTGGACGAGGAGGGGCTGGCGTGGCCACCCCATTCGATGGGAGGGGCGTCCCTGCTTCTGGGAACAGAGCAGGATGTCTGGTTGGGAATACACAGTTGGGGGTCAGGGAAGGGACAGCTGTGGACTGGCATTGCCTCGAACTTGAACTTAGAAGGAGGGAAGCATTTTATTTTGAACTCCGATTTCTCTCTGGGTACTCAGTAATGAAGTGCACGCCAGCCCATGGGCCTGTGTGCCATCAGGCGGCGCGGTGAGGAGCCTGGGAGCTGCCCTGGACGTGCAGTGGGCGTTGGGGCAGGGAGTAACTTCGGCTCCGGGCACAGCATAACCTGGACGTTAACAAGTGGACCCTACTGACCTGACCCGGGCGTCCAGAGTCCAGGCCACCTGCCTTTTCATGGGCCCAGGAGGTCCGCAAGGACGGCAGTGGTCCCAGGCGTGTGGCCTGGGCGTGGTCACTGCCACCGCCCTTTATACTCACCTTCCCACCCACACGGCCCAGAGGGCCTTGAAGTTTGCCCAAGGCCACACGTCGCCGGCAGCCAGCTGCGCCTCAGTGGCCCAGGGCTGGTGACCTGCCGCCCTCTACTGCACCGTGAGCTTCTCTGGGAGTCAGGAGAGTGGGGCGCCCACCCCCACTCCAGCTGCCGGTCCAGACATCAGGTTAAATGGAACACCCTCCTGGGCTCACGCACCGAGTGGGCTCAGAAGACCCGCGCTCCTGTGTGTCCACGTGGCCGTTCCAGAGGAGGCTACATTCTGGATGACTCATGGAGGCCACACACTGCTACCTGCTCTGGTCACCCACTGCAGCCAGGGAGGCGAGGAGGACCGCGAGGACAGCGGGCAGGAGTCACGATGGGGAACACGTCAGATTTTGTGCCTTTAAGCCTTGGAACGCGGCTCTCCAGGCAGCAATTAACCCGTGGAGTGACCGCCCAACGTGGACGGCTGCCTCCATGGACCACAGGCTGGTGCTGAGCCCCGAGTTTAGGCAGCACCCCCATTAGTGCATGTTGAGGGGAGGGAGAGTGTTGGGCGGACAGGCCGGGCCCTGGGCCACACCCTTTCCGGACCTTCCCCACTGAGAGCCAGGAAGCCGCTGGGATGGGACGACGCGCTTTCCTGGTGGGTCCCGTGCGGGGAGCAACGTGGGCTTGTCTTTTGCTCTTGCTTCTTCTTTTTGGCCACGAAGTGTGACAGGTGGCCCGCTATTCAGAAAGTCCATGTGTGGTGAGTGCCAGGGAGGGGCTGCCTAGCCAGACCGCCCACCAGGGCATTTAGGAAGGTGAGAGGAAGGAGAGGTGAGCCCTCACTCCTGTCCCCTCTGGGACCCGAGGGGGAGGAGGGCACATTCCTGGGGGCGGGGCACAGCCTGGGAGGACCCGGATCCCTGAGGCACCGCCTGGACACGAGACCAGTGCTGAGTGTGGCTCCGGCTCCCAGATGAAACAGACTGGAGTCCTGCTTTGGACACAGTGTGCCCTCTGGCCTCTTGCTGTGACAGGTCAGTGATCACTCTAATTGTGAGCTGGGGTGAGTAGGTCCACGAAGCCCGGGCAGCTGAGGAGGGAAATGGCCTGAAGCCTGCCCAGCACACCGGACCCCATGCCCCAATGTTCCGATCGGAAGAGGGGACCCGAGGCCTCTGTCCTCATGCTGGCCATGTTCTCAACACCAACATTCGCAGGTGAACTTACACTTTTGAGGCCATGGAGCCCTCAGGCTGGCCCTTCACAAAAACAATAATTTGATCCCATGGACTCTCCATTCCTTTGCTGTTTTCTGTTGATTGGAATCAAATGGTGATGAGGGTGAGAGGGTGGTGGGGACACTCAGTACATACCTGCCTCCCTGGGCCCTGGACGGAGCCCTGGAAACAATGCAGGTGATGCCCAGGGGCACAGGTGGGCTGCCAGAGCACAAGTCCCACCTCTGCTTGGCGCCGAGGGCTGAGCACTGTCCCAGCCAGGACACCAGACACCACTTCTAACAGACCCTGACCCCAAAGGTCGGGGCTCAGGGAGTGCGACAGCGGGGGAGAGGCGCTTCTGTGGGGAGCAGACACAACTCGGGGAGGTATGCGGACCTGGGCATGGCTCCCCTGCTTCTGAGGGCTGAGCCCTTCCAACCTTGGTCCCTTCTCTGGGGACATCTCTTGGGTCCCACGATTTTCCTGGGACCAAATCACAAAGAGAAGGGAATTGGAGTCGCTGGCAAAGAGCGGAGTCACAGACTTAAACTTTGCGTGAACACCTGCCTAGACTTGTAGCTGGTGCTTGGGGGAGGGGGCGCACCAACCACAGACAAGCAGACAAGATGGGGTGCTCTGCCCGCCTGCAGTACGGCTACTTTTCCCATACAAGGGCCTCCCTTCCGCCCTGGCCGGGGTCGCTCAGTGGGTTGGGCATCCTCCCATGCACTGAAAGGTCGCCGGTTCGATTCCCAGTCAGGGCACATGCCTAGGTTTCAGGCTCAATCCCCAGTTGGGGGCGTGCAGGAGGCAGCTGATGGATGTTTCATGATGTTTCTCTTTCTCTCTCTCAAATCAACAAACAGTATCCTCAGGTGAGGATAAAAAATCCGTCCCTTCCTGGGTGAGATCCGTGGCCCGAGTCCTCCGCCCCAGGGCCACGCACTAGGCTGTAAGATGATCAGGGTGACGGGCCACAGTCCAAACAAACCCGCCCTCCTTGGGGGAAGACCAGAGCCAGCATGTGAAAGAGAATATTGACACCACACACAAGTATATTTTTTTGCAACAAAAGAAACTATTTATTTGGAATATGCATTACCAGTACAAATTAGGAGACTGTAAAATCTACACCGTGTTAGTATCATCATCGAGAACACAAAGCTTCCGTCGATCAAAGGAACGAAGCCAGTGCTCACAGAAGCAGAAAAGCTTAACTTTCAAACCAAACAGGGCAGAGCTTCGCAGGTTACACTCTGAATATAAGAGCAGGGTAGGGAGCAGAGATAAAACCAACAGCCGAGGGAAATACTTCAAAATAACTGGAAGCGCCAAAGGGAAGGGAAGGAGTAAGCGAGGAAAGGGGGAAAACATTGAATGTTTCATTTATTTTAACAAAAGGCAAAACAAAACAAAACAAAAACAGGTTACAAAAAATAAGATTCCAGAAAGCTTTGCGCAAGGGATTGAAACCATCAAGGTGATGTGAAAAGCGCGTTGCTGTTCGGCTGTGACTTCAAACAAGCGGGCGGCGGTTTGGGTAGAAACCGTCAGAAAGTGCCGCTGCCGGCTCTGCCTCTCCACTGTCCTCGCCTGAGAGCTGAGGAAGAGCTGGTGCTGGCGGCTCTCCGAACTCTCGGTCGTTGGTTAAATGACAGAAGTTAAAAGAGAGTTCCTTCCTGACAACACCGCCTTCTTTTCTCCAGGAACTAATCAAAGCATCCGGGTCCAGCCGGTCTCAGCGTGTGCTGCACGGCGGCCGAAAGGCTGCGTGAGAATAACATCCGGGACCCTGACCAAAATCAGGACCCCCAGCCCAGCCCGGCGCCCAGCCAGTGCCATCCCCAGCCGCCGGGAGTCTTCTGTGGAGGGGCAGCCTGGCCACCCCAGCCTCCCTCCTCAGGGTGCAAGGAAAGAAAGCGGCTCCTTGGCATTCACACCCAGCAAGGCAAAAACTGCTGCCCCGAGGGAGGACCGGAGCCCTGGACTTTCCTCAGCCTGCGGTGCCACTCACTCCGGACGCAGCGAGCCACCTGGCACCCACCTGGGCCTGGTCGGTGCCGTCAGCCCAACTCTGGGACAAAACCGAAGCAGCGAGAAACAGCCTCTGCGCGGCTGCCACCTTTTCACATCGCCTTGGTACATGTGTAAGGAATAAACACAGCAAGACCACAGTCCTGACAATTAAAAAAAGCACCCCATAAACAAACCAAAAATAACACAAAACAAAGCATCATTCTTTTTTTTGTTATATGTTCAAGAGCAGGAATAAAGGGAAAAAAAGGATTCATTTCTGGGTCTCAAAGTTAAGAAACATAATAATGTGTTAGGTTGTACCTCTATGATGCTCACTATCCCAACTTTTTTTTTTCCTTTTTTTCCTTTTTTTAGTTTACAAAATGAATTACGGTCACTTTTAAACATCGTGGAACAGGAAATGGGTGTGCACAACTCGACACTTGTCTAGCATTCTTGAACTAATTCACAAATGCAAGAACATAAAAGAGCGATGGGAGCATGGCCAATGCGGGTCGTTCCGTGCAAAAACAAACGTGGCGATGAGGGCGTGGGCACGGAGGCGACCCCGTCCTGCTTTTCGTGCTGTGAGGGTCATTTTTAAAACTTTTATTATAAACACTATTAAATCCAGACCGCTTTTTTGGTTTTTTTCCCTTTATCTGAATATACAAGAACATTCATTATCAAATGTTCGTCATCAGTACTACAAAGAACAAGACACGAGTCGCAAGAAACAATGGAAAATGTTAATAAAGCTGAGAGGATTGTTGAGTATTTTTTTAAAAAGTTTTCTTTAAATTTGAGTTTCTGTAGTTTTATCTTTTTTTGGTATCGAAGTCAGGTTTTTCTGGGCAGAAAAATAAAACTCAGAAGGAAAGGGGGGAGGGGAAGTGAGAGAAAAGGCAACCAGCAGCCAAATAAAACCATGTCACGAAGGTGCCACCAGACAGAAGCGTGTGTGGGGTCCACCCACCCAGGGAGCGAGGGACGGCAAGGGGGCGATGAGCAGTTACAGGTGGGCAAACCCCAGGGGACGCCGCGGCCAGGACACTGCGCTTCCATGTCCCTAGCACGTGGGGGCGGGACTGAGGGGGAGGAGCTCCCAGGGCGCTGCCCGCCGCAGGCCCTGTGCCCACCGCCCTCTGGCTGACTGCGCTCACATTTCGCTGAACTGGAGAGACCGCATGGCGCTGCGTTGGATGTGAGCGTGGCCGTGGAGGGAGAAAGGGAAAGGTACAGAGAGGGCTGCGTGGGACGGTGACAGAGAGTGCGCTGCCACAGGGCGGGCACCACGCTCTGCTCCCCTTTCCACGGACCCGAAATGGAAACCCTGCAACCCAAACCCGCCTTTCTGCGGCTCCAGGAGAACCTGCGCCCGAGGCCAGGCGTCTGCGAGGTATCCCTGGCCTGCGTCCCTGCCTGAGACCGGCCTCCTCAGCTGGATGGAGACGCGGTGCCCTCGGCATCCTGCGTGGAGCCCGACCTGGTGACGGCTCAGGGGCACATGGGCCCGACGTGGCTTTCTCATGCTCCTCATCAGCATAATCCCAGCATCTCCCACCTGTTCTCCCTTCCAACACACATGCCCGCCAGCAACGTGGGAGCAGTTTCTGCCCATTGGGCCGCGCCACGCGGAGCCGCTCGCAGGGCCACACCTCCAGCAGCGTGGCCGGGCGGGGCCTGGGCCCTGGAAAGGCCCACATTAGATTTAAGCACCAGCTGAGAGCCAGGCCCGGTGTTTCTGGTTTGGGAGGTTATCGCTATCCTAAGGAACCGAACAGACCAAAGCAACCGAACAAGCAACAGCCACGACCCTTCCTTTTGCCATCCTGGTGGCGGTGACGGCAGGTCCGATGTGACCAGACGTTAGACAGGAAAGCCGCTGCCCGCCTGACCTGAGCGTTTTTCTCGGAGACGCTGCTCCCAACCTCGTCCTGCAGCTCAGGGAGAAGGACCCCCACGTCCTGTCCCACAAGCCCGGCCAGCCTGGCAGAACCGTCTGCGTGTCACCGATCCGGGAGCGAGGCTCTGAGAGCTGAGCACCGCCCACTCGACAGGCAACATCAGAGAACAGCTTCCCTGGGCATCTCCCTGGGCATGCCCACAGCGTGGCTGTCACCTGAGTACACTGAGACCGTGACCTCTGCCTCCGTCACTCGCAGGTCCTCAGACAAGCCAGCAAACAGGTACTGAGCCAAGCGCTCACGCCACCGCGTCCTCCAGACCCAGATGCGGCGCACAGAACTGGACAGGTCACCACACGTCCCTAGCGCCCGGACAAAACAGAACAGAGCACTCCATCGCACGCGTGCCCGTGCCTGAGGCTCGGGCAGAGCCAGCAGAGAGGGACCCTGGGAGCTGGCCTGCCCTGTGGGGGTGGTTCTGGCGTGTGTGCGTGCATGCGTGCGTGTGTGCGCGCGCGTGTTGGGGCCGCCGGTCCTGGACCCTGTGGGCTGCTTGCCTGTGTCCTTCAGAGTCCCTCTCATGGGCTCACAAGGCGGATGACACGGTTACTAATGTAGGCATCTGTATGAGGCATGTGGCTGATCGTGGGGTGGTGCATGTGCCTATAGGTATGTGCGCACGTGCATGTGTGGGAAGGGTTCAGGAGAGACCCTCCCCTCCTCTGTGATGCATTTGGCATCGCGCTGACCCACACCTGGCTCCACAGCGTCTGGCCCCCAAGTCCGCCTCTGAAACCAGGAGCTGTCCTAGGACAACGAGAAGCCGGGACGCTGCCTTTCAGGCTGCACCCTCTCCTGTCGCTGACTGCCTGCCTGGCATCCACCTGGTGGAGCTGAACCCAGGACAGAGCGCCCTCAGAGCCCGGCTATGGCAGGACCCAGGGAAGCCGGGCTGGGAGGCAGCGGGCGGTTCCTGCGAGAGGTAGTGAGTGACGGGAGACAGGGCTGCCTGGCACGGGGCTCGATGAGGTAACGTGGCTCCTCATACCACCAGCGTGAAAACATACAAATGCTTTTATTGTTTTCTTTGCATTTTTCTCTTTAAATTCCTCTAATTGTTGAAAATATCCTTCAGTGACATGTAGAGGGCAGGGGCCCAGGGAGTGGAGGGCAGGGGAGGGGCGGTGAGGGCACAGGCTGACGCTGCTGGCAGGGAAGGCTGGCTTCTACCCAGAAAAAGGGGACAGAGTATAAAGAAGTGTCCAGATTGGCCGGAGGGGCATCCCAGGAGGAGAGGGAGGAGCTCATGGTGGCTGCTGATTGCTGCGCCTCCGGTCTGACCGCTTCAGCGTGGGAGACCCTCCCTCCGGCCCCGCCCGCCGGGCGCAGGGTCAGCCAGGATGCGCGTGTGGGGAGGTCAGTTGGAGGTGTCGGAGTGAACGCTGCCAGGGCCTTCTGTAGGGGACGTCACTGATGAGGGGGTAGTCGCATCCTGCCAACCTCCATTAGCCTAGAAGGGAAGAAGGAGAGAAGTCAGGCCTGCGAGGGGCGGTGGGAGCACACGATGACGGTGACGGTGACGACAGTGATGATGACAAGGAGGAGCTGTGAGGTGGCAGCTCAGGGCCTGCAAGGGGGCACTCGACAGCAGGCTGTCCTTGTGGCCGCTCCCCCTCCCCCTCAGTGACTGGGGCCTCCCCTGTGCTGGTGACACAGAGTCCCCCCCTCCGTCAGGTGAGACCGCCTGCCCTGCAGGTCCAGAGGCCTGAGTCCCGGTGCTGACTCTGGCCGGGCACTCCCACCCCTTTGGCCTCGAGTTCCCCTCGAGAAAAACAAAATGGCTGCCCAACTCTCTCCGAAGGGCCCTTCCAGCTCGGAGTTCCCTAAGTCCCGGGTCCCAGGTGCCTCCGGCACATGTCAATGGCGGGGGCCATTCCTGTCCTCAGCGGGGCACTGGACACACCTGGGTGAACTATGGCTCAAGGCAGGACCTAAGCAAGGCACAGCCCGGCTGCGAGGAAGGTTCCATGAAGGCGAACCCCGTCTGTGGGAGCGTCAGGAGGCTTCATGGAGGATGTGCAAGGGCGACCCGGGAGAAGAGGGCGCTCACGCCAGAGCCTCGGCCTGGCCTGTGGGAAGTGTCTCAAGGGGGTGAGCTGGGAGCCGACGCTTGGTCTCCATTTGTACATCCTTTTCCTAATACTCAATCCAGAACATCCAAACCGCAACACTGTTCCGACAGGACCTGCCTTAGTGAGCGCCCCTACGAGGATCCCAGCACTCGGACAGCCCAGGCTGGAGGTGCAGCGGCGGTGACCTCATGACCCCGCCCTCGATCGCCCACAGACTGTGTACTGCGATGCAGTGTGAGTGTGCGGAAGACACTAATCGTGTTCCCTCCCAGGTAACAGCCCTCTGCTCCGAACACGCAACTGAGGCCCAGACCAGGCCTGATGCTCCTGGAATATCTGGGGTCACGGGGCAGGGGTGACTATGGCATTTGAGCGGGGGAGGGAGACAGCTCCTCCCCGCAGCATGAGGGGAGGTCCCACCATCGCAAAAGAGCAGATCTGGACATGTTTCCTAGACCAGAAAAACTAGGCTTTCAAAACAGTCACGGTATTTGGGAACCAAAGGTTTCGGCACTGATCCCCTCTCCTGCCACCTGCCCTGATCCCCTCTCCCTGCCACCTGCCCTGATCCCCTCTCCCTGCCACCTGCCCTGATCCCCTCTCCCTGCCACCTGCCCTGATCCTCTCTCCCTGCTACCTGCCCTGATCCTCTCTCCTGCCACCTGCCCTGATCCCCTCTCCCTGCCACCTGCCCTGATCCTCTCTCCTGCCACCTGCCCTGATCCCTTCTCTCCTGCCACCTGCCCTGATCCTCTCTCCTGCCACCTGCCCTGATCCTCTCTCCTGCCATCTGCCCTGATCCCCTCTCCTGCCACCTGCCCTGATCCCCTCTCCCTGCTACCTGCCCTAAGCTGGCCCAGGGGCCGCCTGCCTGGGTCCCGAGCAATATATCCAGCTGGCTTTGAGCCCAGAGCAGTGCTGGCTGGGCTGAGGCCCGGCCCACCTTCCCCTCCTTCCTCTGACTCACCTTAGTAGCACAGGGTTGATGCAGAGAATTCATCACCGAATGTGACAGTCTAAGTGAGCTGGGCACTAAGAAACTCTCATTTGCAACCCAGAGCTACGCTGAGGTGCCACAAAGCGGCTGACGTCAGCACGCTGAGGAGCTCGGTCCACACACAGCCAGATGCCAGCAGCCCAGACATGGGCGTGGCTGGGAGGAGAGCTCAGGGCTGTCCCCCGGCACTGGTGGGCCAGCCAAAGAGGGAAACACAGAGACACAGAGGCACCTCCGCCCCCGTGACACGCACAGGCACCCACACGCTCACCAGGGCAGTCATAGCAGAGCCACCGTTTCCCACCAAGGTGGATGGAGCAACCAGGTTCCCCGGCAGGCACAGTTTTCCCAGCATTTTACAGGGAGCGCTTTCCGAGAGCTGCTCCGAGTTGCCAGGATGCTCCCTAGAAAATTTCAGCCTGGCCACTGCAGTCCCATTTCGAGCTGTGACCGCAGTTTGACCTTCTCCCCACCCCTCCCCCACCTTCAGTGGCTTCGAGCGGAGGGTCCGTGTCCTCCTCAGGCCTGGGCTTCCTGCCCGCTCAATGCTCATGGCTGATGCTCCAACACCCCCTCCCACTACTCAGGGGTTCCCACAGCAGACCCACGCACCCAGTCCCCACCACCCACACCTGCTGTCTCCAACCTTGAGGGGGCGTACGTGTCCCATGTGCCCCTAGCATGGTCTCCTGGGGGCAGCCCTGTCCTCTGTCACATCACAAGGCACTGGTGCTGCCACGGGGCATGTCCTCGCCCACTTCCGTGTCACCCACCAGACCAACCATGAGCACCACTGTGGGGCTCCTGGCCAATTCCAAGCTGCCTACCAGTGCCTGCACCTCACAGATGTTAGACAATGTCCGAGAGGGACAAATGAAGCGTAAGGGAACATGCAGTGGCACTGGCTGTGGAGAGATACATGGTCTCAGGTCAGTGACCTCCATGACCATTTATACCAAGCCATGTACACACAGGAAACAGCCGAGAGAGAGCCTGACCGCCTGTACTTGGCCACGTACACCCAGGAAACAGCCGAGAGAGAGCCTGGACCGCCTGTACTTGGCCACGTACACCCAGGAAACAGCCGAGAGAGAGCCTGACCATCTGTACTTGGTCATGTACACCCAGGAAACAGCCGAGACAGAGCCTGACCATCTGTACTTGGTCATGTACACCCAGGAAACAGCCAAGACAGAGCCTTGACAGCCTGCACTGAGACATATACACCCAGTTTTACCTCCCGACATGCTACCCTGTGCAGGACCACACTGCTGGTCAGCTCGGCTTATCTTACACCGCACCGCGGGGTCCTGGCCGAGACTGTACAGTAAGACGGTCAACCTGCCCTATGTCCACTGGTAACACATGACCTCTCTTGTTACAAGTCACTTCTTCAACCTTCTGTGCCATGCACTCTAACTGCCATCTAGGGGTGCCCTGTCACAATCCAGACACAACCCTACCTGCCACTGTGCCCACCCCGCACCATCCTGCCAGCACCCAGCGCCATGCAACTGAAGGGCACCTGTCAGTGGGCTCTGGGATCAAGATCTACCCTGGCACCTTCTTAGCATCATTATTTTCTATTTTACCTGTTGCGAACACCCAGCATTCATGCCGCCATGTGAGGCACGTGGGACACGGGAGGGGCTGGTTGAGGCCATCCCCTCACACGGTACAGTTCCCAGCTTTAGGGTCAGGTGCTTTCTTATTTCTATTAAAAGTGCAAATGTGATTGTTATGCATAACGTTTCCACATCCTGCAGACTCGGGGACTCCGTAGGTCTGATGTATACACAGGAAGTTAAAACTTACGATTTGTTTGATTTAACTTTTCAGAGAGAAAAAAACAAAAGCTCAGTTTGCCTGAGCTAAATAGAGGTGTCTTAGGGCAGAAAACTATTTCTATCTGAATAAATACCCTCCACACTCAGACTTGCAAAACCCCAGACGCGTCTCTTCACACACATCAGCACAGTGTGCAGAACACACAATGCATGTATTCTCATAGACTGAGCACACATTCAGAACATACAGCACCTCAGGAAACACACACACACACACACACACACACACACACACACACACACACGCTGCGGGAAGAAAGCCGTAAGAGACTATTACGTTTATTCATATAGCCAAATCTGGATAATTCAAGCAAAGGGTATTTGTTTTACTCTCAGTATAAATGATCTGATGGGCTGACTCTATACAGCCCTAAGTTCTTCGTTTTATTTTTATAACCTCTGATTTTGCTTTCCTTTGTTGAAAGTTATCTTTTACTCACGGTGCACATAGAGGCTAACACACACACCTCCACGTGATGGGATCTCCACGGAGCATGCACACCACTCGGGGTGGACACCTCAAGGCCACTGACCATCACACGGAAGCTGAAGCCCCTCTCCCTCATCTGCCGTCCACACAGCCATCACCCCAGATAACCAGACCCACAGTGACATGCGCGGAGAGACACGGAGCCAGCTCCACACCCAGAGACTGACATATTCAAGTACACCGAGGACAGTAATAGCAACTTACATGCCACCACTGAGACAAAGCCACAGAGGCCGCGCTGGCAGCCTCTTATTTTGAAGCCTATTATTTGTGGGAGGTACAAGCTATAATCACAACAGAAACTTTCAAAAGCCTTATCCTCCGTGACGCACCAAATCTATTTCCGAGCCCTAATTGCTATGTCACCAGAGAGCTGGCTGCTTAATGCGCTCAAATGGCGCTGAGAGCATGTGGGGTGCGGGGGGTGCAGGGGCACAGCCTTCCTGCTGCCTTGTTCATCCAGGGAGGCGTCTCGCTCAGAACTGCTTACAGGTGATGCGAGAGAAAGGCTTGAAGACCGCCAGCATCCAGACTGCGAACGCACCCGCCCACCCACGGCACATCCTTGATGCGGGCATACCCTTGTTAGGCTGGATTCTTGTCCACATGCAACGTGGGTTGACTTTTTAAATTGTAGTTTTTTCCCTTTTATATTGTCCCAGAAATGTGTGCAGTGGAAATACCCCAGCCGTGTGGCGGGCTAGGGGGTCCGGAGAAGCCAGGGCAATGACTAGGCAGAGAGAGAAGGTATTCTATATTCCCACTGCAGCTTGGTTCTTTTCCTTTTAAGATCGATAATAGTACCACTAACAGATCTGCCTTTAGATTTCCTAGGATAGCAACGGCTTTCCTGCCGAAGAACTTTCCACTGAGATAAACAGAATGAGACGTGGGGTGGGGAGGCCTCCTTCGTCCCACCATCTAGAAGCAGAGTTTTCTCCATTTCCAAACACCCTCAGGGCAGTGGCGGGGCATCGTCCTGTGGAAGAGTTCGGGAGGTCACTGAGAAAAAGGTGGACATTTCAAGGCTAATAAACATGAAGAAATTCACTAGTAATCAAAGAGAAACAAATTAAAGTCAAGTAAAAGCGAGACACCCTTTTATGATTTAACTAGTGGCCCAGTGCACGAATTCATGCACATCGAAAGGAAATTAATTAGAATAAATATTTTAATATCGCTATTTGCCCTTTCTCTATAATAGAAGTGTCAATCAAATTCATGATCGACAATGACAGATCAAAATACTCATGTGCGACTGGCGCCAGCTAGAGCTTTATATGCATCGTGCATGCGCGAGTCAACTTAGCCTTTTATAGATATAGAATAAACTTGCTTAATTAGACCTGCTTTTTGATGTAGCTAAACTTTTTCCAGCCCAGTGAAGCACCCCAACTTCTCTTTTAGGTAATTGTCAGCAACACAGCAGTAAATATCAACACAAAGCAGATTATTATTGTAGATCACGCAGGGAGAACAAAGGGTAAAATATTTAACTGCAGCAGTGTTTGACTATATTCTGCACAGTGAGAAAACCTGAAGTCATTTTCAAGGTCCACCATTTCTTACTTCTTTTCAGCCGGGTCAAGTTTCTAAGCTTTCTAAATCTTCATTTTCTGGCTAATGAAAAGAAAATAGGATTCCATCGAGTCTCCTATCTACCTACTCCAGGACTTCTGTGAAGATCAAATGAGATAAAGCACGGGAAAACACTTCACAGACATTTGGTTACAGTATAAAGTGTTTCCACCTGGCTATAAAGCAAGTCATGTTCCTGGTCTGAAGAAACTGCAAGGAGGCTAGTCGTCGCTAGGGAGAGGAAGCCGGGTGTTGCTATGTGATGTCATTACTTGGACGGACACTTAGCATATTATCTTTTTATATAGATAGAAAACTGACAAATCTGAAACACGGCTAAGTCACTGTCATTGAGCTTGTGAGGGATTGGGGACAACCATGAGCTGCTGGTGAGAAGAACCAATGCGTAGATATTTCCGGGAGAAAAGGGTTAGACATCTTCTGCCCCTTGCTCTGTTGACTCCATTTCCAGAAATGTGTCCAAGGAGTAACAGAAACATGCACTTAATTCCCTGAACTACGATGTTTGCCACCGAATTATTAAAATTGTAAAAGAGAAAGCAGCTTAAATGTCCACAGTAGAGACTGCTTAAATAAATTACGGACATTCCCTATCACAGGTTCCTTATGTAGTTACTAAAGTTATGCTTGGCATGTTTAATGATAAGAAAAACACTCATAATGTATTTTTAGTGAAATAAGTAGGTTACATAATGACATTTTTGATATGATCACCACGTTTCCACATGCACCACACACACTTGCACACACAATGCCAGGAGGCTGCTGAGAAAGGAGTTAGCAGTCCTTTTCTTCCGCGTGACTTTCCTGCACTCCCCAAATGTTCCACATCACATGTTAATCTGTAACGCTGAAACAAAGCATGTGAAGGGAAGCCCACAGCTAATGTAGGTCTTGGTGTGTGAGGCACCCTGGCCAACCCCAGAGCTGCGGGTGAGGACCAGTCCCTGGTGCCTCAGGTCTGGGTAGAGCAGCCGCCGGACCCGCCCAGCACGGGGGTCAGCAAGGGATTCCCAGCTCTCTCCAGAATACAGGGCCTTGAAGAGTTCAATGGTTGCTGTCCCTTTAAAGGGTAAAGGACACCACTCAACATAGCCCTCAGCTTAGACGAGATGGACGTTGCTTGGGGATAGGCAGATCTTTTATTTCCCTGCCCTCATGTCCAATGGTCACTACCAAGTCCAAGCAAATTCCTGCTGAACAAATGAGTGAATGAAGGAATGACTGTGGGCCACGCTCCAGGCCACTGAGACAGACCTGTCCCAGAAAAGAAGAGCGAGGAGAAGGAAGAAGACCCACTGCTCTGGCCTCTGAGTACACACCCACAGAAGGCTTCTGGTGGGAGTTGGCTAGGATAGAGAGTACAAGGTTTAGAGAAGGTGGGATTCAAATATGGGCATCAGGCTGTGAAAAATGAAAAAAAAACCCAAGTCATTCTTTTGTGGGAAAGACTCTCTGATAACAAAAACACAAAAATGCAAAAGTCTTTGGGGGCAGGCAGATAATTCAGCCACAAGTCAGCCACAGCCTGCCCGCTGGTTCGGGAGGAAGGGAGAGGGAAGGGAGGGAGGGAGGGGAGGAGGGAGGAGAAGAAAGACCTCTTGACAAAGGTTGGAGTAGGCTCCTTTCAAAAGGTAGGCATTAAGCACCTACTATGTATCAGGCCTGGTTACAAAACCAGGACCCTTGCCATCAGAACCAGGGCCTGGAGAGGAAGTAAAGCAAGAATCCGAGAAGAACCGCACGCAGGCGTGGTCTGCAGGACCTGGAGGTGCTCAGTGAGCAGGGCTGTGGCAGGACTGCCCCTGACCTCTAGCCGGAACATTGTAACTGCTGGGAATGGCTCCAGGAACCTCCACTCATGACAGGACAGGCGGGGAGAACCGCCAGGCACCTCTGCAAACTGTCCGGACAGGAAGGCCCGGGGGTCCTGGGGCTGGCCCACAGCGGAGGCACGCACCGCACACAGGGCGGGAAGCCCCCGTCGGCAGGTCTGTCTCACGCACCTTCAGTCTTGTTGTTACTGTTCTGATGCCTCTTAACTTCCTTGTTTACATTTTAAAACCAACCTAATTGTGTTAATAAACTTGAATTACATAAGTTAATGCATATAAACTGCCTAGCACAGGGGACCAAGTCAATAAGTGTTAGTTATTAATGCAATTATTAAATGTCGTTTTAGCCTGTTAATTTTCTACCCATATTGTTTTTAATTGTTCTTTAATTTCCTGCTTTACGGCACTTGCTCAGTTTATTACTACTCGATCTGTTTTATAATCTCTGTAAGTATGTTCTTCGAGGCTGTGATTCTAACCACACGCCCTCGCTCGTTTTCTGTTTGTATTGTTCTCCGTAGTATTTGTGTACTTCCTCTCGCCACGTCCCAGGCACTCTTATCGTTCCCCTGCCATCTTCATCCTTCCACAGGCTTGTAGTTTAATCGTACATTGTTTCTTCCTACTTCTCTATTTTTCTTATTTCCTGACTCTTTTACATTTACTTTTTGCCATGGTTTTTCTATTTTCTATTTCTCTGTCTAAGCTGGTTCATATTGTGTTATCTGTGCAGTCCGTCGCAGTAACGCTTTCACTCAGTGAAGAAGCTCTGTGTTAAGAGCTGACAATGGGCAGCAGGATGGCAGTCCTGGCCCGGCTGCGACCGGCCCTGCTCAGCCTCCTGGAGGCTCGGAGCGCCTGCTGCCTCCAGAGCCTCTTCAATACTGTTTAGGCTATTAAGCAGGCAAAACTGGCCTCTTCTCCCACTTGGCTGTCCCCCGAATTTTTGTTGTCATATTTGGTTAATCCTCACCCGAATCCATTGATTTTTTTACAGACAGTAGAAGGGAGGGAGGGGGAGAAAGGGAAGGGGGAAGAGAGAAAGAGAGAGGAAAACATCATGTGAGAGAGACACATGTGAGAGAAACACATCGATTGGTTGCCTCCTGCACACACCCCAAGTGGGGCTGGGATGGAGGCTGCAACCAAGGTATGTGCCCTTGACCATGAATTGAATCTGCAACCCCTCAACGCACAGCCAATGCTCTAACCATGAGCCACGCCGGCCAGGGCAGTCCCAGAGTTTTAAAAAAGGTAACCTATGTTGCTATTTGGCACCTAGATTCCTAGAACAGTCTTGCCATCTGTGGTAATGAACACCCAAGTCACTCCACAGAGACACTGGGACCTAAGGTCTGCCCTGCCGCACGTGACCACTGGGCCCGGCTTGGGCCTGAGAAGTTATTGGGTTCGATGAGTTAGTGGCTGACTGAGCTGGCCATTGCTAATAATAGATGTAGGCATTTACGTATTTACTAGAGGCCTGATGCACGGAATGTATGCCAGGGCTCAGCCCCCGCCACTGTGGCCGCCTCTGTCTCAGCCCCCACCCGCTGCGACTTCATCTGGAAGGACAGCCGGTCTAATTAGCATATTATGATTTTATTATTAGAGAAGATATCTTAAATCCTCCCTCCATATTATTTCAGTGTTTAGAGCAAATATATGCTAATCTGAGCTAACCTCTTATACACAGTTAATTTTTAATAAAGAGTTAGGTTTTTATGAGGAAAGACGTACTTAAGCAGAAAGTCGTTTTCTGTGTTCTGTGTGAGGACGGCGCTGTTCCCACGCGGTGCCCAGCTCCCTGACACCATCGTCCCGCCTTTGGTGGCCACTAAAGGACCGTTGGGGCCCTGGAACCACTCATCCAACACGGCAGCCACCAGCCACACGAAGCTGATTTGTATATCAACTCACTCAGGTCTAAATGAAAACGCACTGTCTCGGCCACACTCGCCACATCTCAGGTGCCCACCAGCCTCGTGTGGCGAACGGCGTGTGTGGGACAGCAGTGACCAGAGTTCCCACCTGTGGCAGGACCTTCGGACCCCACGTGCCAGGGAAAGGGGCTTGTGGTGCAGCCATTTGCAACATCTATGAGGAACGGCAGTGCCAGCGCCTGCTTGTACGAACGCTGCATTTTTAGTTGACGGGGTTAGATATAAGTCCTCTTAAAGGGCCACTCCCCAGGTGCTTCCAAAATAACATGACCTTGACTCCTGGGTGGTGTGGTACTTCCCTGGGGGAGGCACAGGGCCTGCGCTAGGCACCTCCCACCTGCCAGCTGCCGCGGGTGCGCGAGGGCGAGGACCAGTGGGGCTGAGGCTGCCACGCTCCAGGCGCCGCAGCCAGGCCCTCAGGGACCACCCGCTCCAGGCGCCGCAGCCAGGCCCTCAGGGACCACCCGCTCCAGGCGCCGCAGCCAGGCCCTCAGGGACCACCCGCTCCAGGCGCCGCAGCCAGGAACCCAGGGACCACCCGCTCCAGGTGCCGCAGCCAGGCGCCCAGGGACCACCCGCTCCAGGCGCCGCAGCCAGGCCCTCAGGGACCACCCGCTCCAGGCGCCGCAGCCAGGAACCCAGGGACCACCCGCTCCAGGTGCCGCAGCCAGGCGCCCAGGGACCACCCACTCCAGGTGCCGCAGCCAGGCGCCCAGGGACCACCCGCTCCAGGCGCCGCAGCCAGGCCCTCAGGGACCACCCGCTCCAGGCGCCGCAGCCAGGCCCTCAGGGACCACCCGCTCCAGGCGCCGCAGCCAGGAACCCAGGGACCACCCGCTCCAGGTGCCGCAGCCAGGCCCTCAGGGACCACCCGCTCCAGGCGCCGCAGCCAGGAACCCAGGGACCACCCGCTCCAGGCGCCGCAGCCAGGCCCTCAGGGACCACCCGCTCCAGGTGCCGCAGCCAGGAACCCAGGGACCACCCGCTCCAGGCGCCGCAGCCAGGCCCTCAGGGACCACCCGCTCCAGGCGCCGCAGCCAGGCGCCCAGGGACCACCCGCTCCAGGCGCCGCAGCCAGGCCCTCAGGGACCACCCGCTCCAGGCGCCGCAGCCAGGAACCCAGGGACCACCCGCTCCAGGTGCCGCAGCCAGGAACCCAGGGACCACCCACTCCAGGTGCCGCAGCCAGGCGCCCAGGGACCACCCGCTCCAGGCGCCGCAGCCAGGCCCTCAGGGACCATCCACTCCAGGTGCCGCAGCCAGGTGCCTCAGGGACCACCCGCTCCAGGTGCCGCAGCCAGGCCCTCAGGGACCACCCGCTCCAGGTGCCGCAGCCAGGTGCCAGGGACCACCCGCTCCAGGTGCCGCAGCCAGGTGCCAGGGAGCACTCGGATGAACAGGCGTCTCTTCACTTCCTTCCTCCTCTGGTACTTGTCCCAGATGCAGGGTGGTCCTGCCTTCTGCTTCTTCTCTATCAGATCGACAGTGTGTACAGGAACGGGGAAAAGAGTCGTCCCCAATTCAAATGAAGCCAGAGATAAGTAGTTTCAGAAATGTACCAAATTTAAAAACAATGCTTGACTTTTCCTAAGAGAGAGGTCCATTATTGTATCCAAAGTCAAGCTTGTGGGAGAACGAGGCCCTCCTTCCGAGGAGGCGAGAGGCGTATTCGGGAATCGGCGCTGATGGCCCCATTGACTCCAACGAGTCCATTCACTCACTGTTTCCTGAGTGTGGAGGGGCCAGGCCACTTGCGGGGCAACCCCGAGCACGAGCTGCCCTTTGGAGGGGGTGAGTTTCTTCTTTGTAGAGCAGAAGGCAGGACCTACTGACGCGATCCTGTCCCAGGGGCAGGTCTAGTCCCCGGCCTGGCGGACGGGACGGCGACCACCTGGGGAAACGCCGCCATGTCACTACCCGGTGGGAGGCACAGGCCGCTCTGGGACAGGAGGAGCCGAGGCTCCAGGGAGGGCCCTCTCGGCCACATGGTCACTCCCCCTCCCACGGTTAATGCAGGTTTGAATCTTATTCCCCGAGAACACGCACTGGCCAGAAAGCTTAGAAACCTCTTACAGAAACAAGACGGAAGAGCCTTTTCCAATTACCAAGAGAGTATTGTGGATTAGTAAACACTTAAGATAAAAAGCATCACTACATACTGCACAGCCGAATGGAGGAGCCGCCAGTCATTACATCCTGAGTGGGGAGCTGGCCACACTGACCGGCACCCCAGGCCGCTGGGCTGGAGGCAACGGCCAGGCGGGGATCTCAGGCTGAACGCGCGGAGGCGGCAACGGAGAGGCTCGAGGACTGCGGGCAGGGAAGGCCAGAGTTCAGGGGCCGCCGGGGACAGCAGCGAGAGGCAGGGACAGGACTAGGAAACACACAGCCGTCCAGCTAACGCACTGTTCTAACCTCGCGGGTGACGGGATCGGGAGGGCGTGTGAGCAGCAGGCACCTGGAGTCTCGCCCCTGACTCCCCGCCACACCCACATAGCATGGTTGCCCTTGTCGTGGGACACAAGCAGGCCAGCGGTGTCATGTCCCGTCACGTGCTGAGGAGGGCCCGAGGTAGCTCCATCCCCAGAAGCACACCTCCCTCAGGACAGTCAGTGACCCCTCACCACCTCCCGGGGAACACCCACCCGTGCCCATGAGGAGAAGAGGCCAATGAGCACACTATCCCTGTGATGCAGCAGACGGCACCCCAGGGCCCGGGGACGCCCACCCACAGTCTCTGGCCTCGGGCAGCGCTGAAGGCATCAGGGTGGAACCAGCACCCATCTTCTGGAGGACGCTCCTCGCCTCTGGACACACATGCGGGCCGCCCCTCGGCCGCCTTGCTCCTCAGCCTCCCTAATGGCAGGAGGTGTGGCTCCACGGATTTCCACGGATGCTGGCTGTAACACATGGGAGCTGCGGAATCGCCCGGGGAGCGAGGAGGCTGCCAGGAAACGTCCGGCTCAGATGAAACAAGGCCAGGGCCCAGCTGGGCTCCAGTGCTGCGGGGCTGCGGGCGTTTATTTCACTTCTTGGCTGGAACCTTTCACTCCTGTCCTGTCTCTTCTGGTCCCCGCCCTCTCTGTCTCCCTCCTTCTCCTGGCAGCCACAGCCCCACGCTGCTGCACACACACGCACCCACCCACATGCACACACACAACACGTGCACACACACAGCGCACACACTCACACAACACATGCACACACACAACACATACACACATGCACAACACACATGCATACACAACACACACACAAGGACACACAACACACGCACATACACAACACATGCACACACATAAGGACACATACAAAGGACACACACCACACACACAAGGACACACACAACACATTCATGCACACAACACAGACACTCACATACACAACATACACATAAGGACACACATTCACACACAATGCATGCATGCACACAAGAACACACACTCAAACACAAGGACACACACACCACATGCACACACACAATACAGACACACTCACACATACAACATACAACGGACACACAAGGACACACACACAATACATGCACACACACATGTGCGCGCAAGGATACACACACACACGGACATGTACACATGCCAGCTCATTTCCACCACTAACAGTCACTTCACCCTAACACGCTTGGTCTCGGCAGGGGCACAATTTAAAACTGACACGGAAGGAACACACCTGTCGGGCTGGCCTGTGCTTCACCCACCCGCACACTAAAGACCCAGAAACAATAACCAAGGTCATGGGGAGCCAGCGAGAGGCTTTTTCACGCTGCGTTTTGAAGCCGTGTCTGCGCGGCTTGTGCCATCAGACGTGATTGTCTGCACATGTGCGGTTAAGACACTCCAGAAACAGTGCCCAGTCCACAGGGTGACGTCGGAGGGGAGTGCTGCCTCCCGGCCCGAGGCCGGGCTCCCCGCTTAGGGAAGATGCCAATGCGGGCTGCCCGCCCGCTTCCCGCCCGTCACGCAGACTCCTCGGCTCCTTTGTGAGCGTGCCACGTTCTCGTCCCCACACTCACACACAGCAAAGCTCTTTCTGGAAAAATCTGTCAGGAGTGGGTAAATGCATATGGGCTGCAGCCCCCCACAGCCACTTAGCTCATCTGGAACCCATTTCTGAGCACACACTTCTCCCCAGGATCGGTGGTTTCTAGGGGGGCAGCGGTGACTCACCAGTTCCTACGGGAATAGCAACTCACCTGAGCACCAGAGGACCAGGGTCTTCGACTGCCCAGAGCACACCAGGGCCAGCTCTGACTCCCTGCCCGCTTTGAACTCTGACCGAGACGGCCCTTCCCCTGTTGGCGTGGGTGCTGCCTCTGGGCCTGCCCCCAGCGGCCCCGGCCCCTCTAGTGGATCATTTGTGGTGAGCCCAGACTCTCAGGGGCCAGAACGTCCCAGCCAGCACACCCCCCTCTCCTTGTGTCTGGACTGACTCCTTGCCCTCTCACCCAGGCCGCCTCTGACGGAGAAGCTGGGGTTCCCTGGTCCGCAGTTCATGCCACTGGCCATCACGGAGCAGAGGGACCGTCACCTCCATGGCAGACGTAACACCTCAGTCAGCACAGCGAGGATGACGTGCCATGCCTACTTTCCCTTCTTTCCTTCCCCAGTTTAGTCTAATCATCCCAACGAAACAACAAAGCCATCCCCACCCGCCCACCACAGGCCTGGCCAGCAGTGCCCCAGCCTCGGGCCTCCAGGCCCAGGACCCTCAGCCGAGGGGCAGCCGCCTCTGCAAGGCCGTCCTGTCCCAGCCTGCTGTCATGCTGCTGAGGGAGCGGACAGCTGATCTGAGAAATCGAGTTGGATTGCTGTCCCAAATCCACACTCGGTTCTCCTGTGTCTGTCTGATCGATTTCACTCTGTGCGACACAGCTTGTCGCTACGGATTTTCATGCTGGTCGGGAGCCGCGGGGACCCAAGGACCCATGGACGATGCTCAGCACCCGCCCGGCCCTCTGCAAACCCCGCCTCTCCGTTGATGGCTTTTTAACGGGCCTCCGACAGGTCGGAGAAAAGGTTCTTCTTCAGACCACACACCTGATGCAATGGACACCGGCTCCAGCTTTGCTCCCGTTCCCAGGCCGGCTTCGGCACCTTCCCACCCCTGGCGTCGGTCACCTGTGCAGCTGCTCCCCGCAGCGGACGCATGTGGCCGCAGGTGCCTGCCAACGCTGATTGTGTCTGGCAGCCCCGGACGCCTGCCCCAGTGCCTCGGTTTTGTGGGCAGAATGCTGCCGACGGCGTCACCGATAGACAAGAGAAACTAAGCTCAGATGGGTCCCACTAAGTGTCACTGTGAGCCCGGTGGCTGTGAAATAACTGTCAGGGAGAGGATGGAGGGGACTTGTGTTCTTACACTGATGCCCTGGGGACTGTACATCTGACTGGCCGCCAGTCCGTCACTGTATCCTCC
Organism: Ia io; assembly: GCA_025583905.1. Taxonomy (NCBI): domain Eukaryota; kingdom Metazoa; phylum Chordata; class Mammalia; order Chiroptera; family Vespertilionidae; genus Ia; species Ia io. Next base: position 2,078,413 of record JAJQQW010000022.1, on the reverse strand, counting down.
TGTCTGGCTGATAACATGGCGAAGGGTATCCACCTGCGGGAGGAATGAGAGAGGAGGTTAGTCAGGGCGCCACCGCTTGGCACGCCAGGTCGCGCCATCGCTTGGAGACGCCCCTCTGGGGGTCCACGAGGAGGAGGCTGGCTCCTCTCTAAGCCAACCCAGTCTCCCCTCGAGCTCCGTGAGGTGACAGGAACACAGTAACAGAAAGGGGGCACCCACTGAGCTTCCGGGAAGCTGCACAAGGCGGTGGAGGAGGTGGGGGGGCACCACGGGAGAGGGAGGACTGACCCCCCACATCTCCGTGCAGCTTCTCCCGGCTGGTGTCCCATAGAGGGCACCCGGCCAGCCACTGGCCGAGACACATGATGGTCATGTGTCTGGGGACACACGATGGTCAGCGCTGCTACCTGGCCGGAATGTGACCGTATCTCCTCACACGTGACCCAGGCTTCCTGAGTGAGGGCTGGAGCGCCGGCCTGCGGTCTATTCTGGGCATGTCGTGCTTCCTGGCCACATGCCCGATGACACAGGTGGGCATGGCTGGTAAAGCCTGGGCAGTTCTGACCCAGAGCCCCCCGCCCCTCACCCATCAGGGGTGGGAGGGTGAGCTGCCCGGGACCCTGGGCTACCCCACGTGCTTCACTTTTGCTTTCCAGCATGGACTTGGACTTGGCACCAGAACGGGTCCCTGGACCCTCTGGAAGGCTGGGAGATGGGCTCGGTCAGCCGGCGGGGTCTCCCAGAGGTCCACCTGGAAGCAGGAGACGCTCAGCGCCTGCCTCCCAGGACTCACCTCCATGTCAGGCAGATAGTGAGTGGAAACCCGGAGTGAAAGGGAGACCCGGAGAGTGAGCCGATGCCCGAGCAGGCCCTGTGTCCCGGGCAGTGAGCACAGAGCGCTGAGTCCCCTCGCTCCTGCCCCGCCTTCCCAGTGTGATTGACAAGCCAGAGCCAAATGCATTCACCAAGTGTGGACGAGATTCCCCACGACAATGGTTGTCTCTGTTTCAGTTTGGTTTGGTTGTTGCTAAGGTTTGTGTCTACGTGTCCCTCTGAAGCGGTAAGTGCCGACACGACCAGGAAGTGCCCACAGGACCGAGGGCTCTGGCCTCCAGGTGCCCCTGCCGGCACAGTGGCTGGTCCCTACCTGTGACTGCACGTTGGCTCCAACCTGGGCCCCTTGGTAAGAATCCCCATTGAGTGACTGCACGCTCATGAACAAATCTCCAGAGTTTGACATGTTAAAAGAGCTGGAAGAACCTGGAAAGGAAAGGATGAGGCACCTGAATCACAGAAAGGAAAAGGCTCCGCCCGCAACTGACAGCGAGAGGAAGAGCGACATGCAAAGCAACCCCCAAACGAAACTGCACCCACACCCCTCCCGCCCCTGGTTAGTAGCATGGAGAACAGAGCAGACAGAGGTGCAGGGGTCCTCGGTGCGGGAGAGCCACAGTGGGCAGGCGCCCCAGGCCCGCCCCGCAGCAGCTCCCAGTTGGGGGAGGGGCCGCACATTCTTGTCCGCTCATCTAGTGGGGCTGGGCAGTCTCCAGGCCTAAGGCCTCCCTTCCCGCCTCTGAGGTCTAGGGCTGGCCAGGGGACCGCACGCGGGAGAACGTGGGCTGGTCCACGCCACGTCCGCCCCCGCCTGGACCGCACGAGCTGGGCCGCTGCATCCGAACACGCTGCTGTCGGCCCACCTGCCTGCAATGGGGCCGCGGGGGCGGGGTGCATGAAGCAGTGCCCCCACGGGCCGGACCCAGGTCTGATTCCGATGACATTCCTGATTTCTAGAAAGCAGGCGAAGTTCCTTGTTGGGTGGCAAACAGCCCAAGAAAGCCTCTGGGGTGGGGAGACGTGTGAGAATGAGCTACCCTCCCCTGCTACCTGCCGCTATGGAGGGAGAGGAAGCAGGATTAATGGGCCAGGAACGGTGAGCATGCGTGAGTATGGCGTGCTGATAACAAAAGTAATAATAGCACAGGGCCCACAGCGGGGCAGGTGAGCATCTGCCCGAGATGGAGCGTTTCCCCGGAGTTTGCCCTGAGGTCCATCCTGGCCCCACCCCGGCTCCCCTGGGAAAACCCACCCCCACAACCTAAACACGAGGGTGTGGGGAGCTTATGATTATTCTGAAGTCAGCGTGCAGCTTAGCGCATTAGGAAAGGAAGCCCGACGTGCAAGGTTTGGTTAAGTCATGACGTTAGCCTGGAAGAGGAGACGCAGGGACCAGGTCCTTCCACTCTGTGCTTTCCAGCCAGACGCTCTGGCTGCTCTCGCCGCGTGCTCTCGGCAGCACCGCCGTGTGGAGTCGCCCAACAAGGATTCCTGCCTGAGCTCGGGCTCCTTCCTGGCTCTGCAGGAGCGGCCCTGCCTCCCGCCGGAGGGCTCCGCCACGCGGGCCGGAGCTCCGGTTTTCTCCGCGGAAGGACGCCTTCTAGCAGTGCATCCTACGCTAACTAGTCGTCCTATCCTCACGCTTCGAGAGCCCTGAGAGGAACCAAGACAGCTGAGCACGCTCGCCTGGGGACGACCTTGAGACAGGAAACAGCGTCTTTCTGGGTTCTGTGGGACGTCCCTCGACATGCAAGGACCCAGCTATTTTGCTGCATGAACTGAGCTCGAGCTCGCTCCCTTCTGGTGGGAAACAGGGAGTTCCTTCTTTGGGGGTGGGCACCCCAACACTGCCTGGAGACTATGGCCTTGCCACAGCTCTGCACACATCCTGTGTGTCTGGCACGTTTCTCTGTGTGGCTCATCCCAAAGAAATTAGAAAAGATGGGTCTTAGGCAAAATAGGCAACATAGGCCCCAGGTCTGCATGGTTCCGGCTCTGGTCTCCTAACTGGGGTGATACCCAGGCCCCCCCATCGCGTCAGCCTCACGGTGACCTGTCAATCCCAGGCCTCCATGCCCTAGTTATTCCCCTCTTAAATTTTCCTTTTAATCCCAGAAATAGAAGCTAAATAATAAAAGCCACTTTGCCGTAAGTGTGACAACATGCACTCCCATGCCAATGCCATCAGCACCCAGGACCGGCCACTCTGAGAACCAGCTGGAGTGGCTCACAGGCTCTCGGCTTTCCCGGGAGTGCGCAGTCTGAGTGCAGGGGCGTGACCCTTCCCAGTCCAATAGCAGGAACACTACCCTCCAGATGCTGGCTGGTGGCACACACACCGAGAACCGGGAAAACGCCAAGGGGTATCCGATGCCAGGGAATGTGGCATCCATGACCACGAAGGCCCGGGATGTGCCAGGTACAAGGCATACGCTGCCATCAACACACGGTTTCAGAAATACACGAGCATAGAGTAATGGTAACGTGCCTGGGCCGCACGGACACAGCGAGGACACGCGCAGGGCAGGACTCAGAGCAGTAACTGGGGCTCCCGTGTGTGGGGCTGCCTCCTGCACACGTGTCACACAACCAGGGCTCCTGACTCATGTGTGTCTGGAGGCGGCCGCTGCCCTCAGGGAAGGTCACACCGACATCTAAGTAACAGAAGACAGTTCTTCCTCCTGCGCTGGAGCCGGGGAGGGGTGGGGGCACAGCCCGTTGGGCGGCTCTGCGGTGCTGTGGCCTTCCCATTCCCACAGAAGCACCTGCTTGCTCAGCCACGGGCCTTCCCTGCGGGCGGCGGTAACATCACCGCCACTTAGTCAAGCACGCTGTGCTGTGCTGGCCAGCCCACAGGCTCAGCCTGGACTGGGGAAGGGGCGAGGTTCCAGCTGCCACCCCGACATTCCGGGCTCCTATGGAGCTCCACTGCCTGAAGGAGACCGAGAGGGAGCCTAGGTCCCCGTGGGCGCCACGCGTTGGCGCAGGCAGACGTGTGAGTGCGGGGTCCCAGGGACTGCACGTCTAGAGTCTTCAGGACACGAAAATTTGTGCAGGAAAAAGAAAACCAGTCACCTTCATCACCCAAAAAAGAGGAAGCTAATGATGAAATCGCAATGCTGCGCGGGGTTACGGACCTGGCACCGCTGACCTCTCACCCCACTCTTCCTGTGGGCAGGTGTTCCGGACTGGTACTGCGGAACTGTCACCCATGGCCCTGGCCTCGGCCGCCCTCCCAAAGGGGACAGAGCCAAGTGTCTGCAGACAGTCCCCGTGTCCCGGACGCAAGCTCCTGCTGAGCGCGGTGACAGGATGGTGTGCGGTCCTCCCGGAGGAGCCCTGGCGTCCTCTCCACCGCGTCTGTGTGAGGCAGCGGCAGGGAGATCGGCCTCCGTCTGCAGACAGAGGAGGGGCCGCCTGTCAGGCCCCACCAGGTGGGGCTCGAGGAAGGCTGTGTCACAGGCCGGCCTCTCTCTTCTCCAGGACTCCTCCTCCGCCCAATTCGAAAGCCCTGCTACTTCCCGCTCAGGGCCAAGCAGGAAGGGGAAAGGGCGTCTGGCTGCCGGGAGCCCGCGGCAGGTGTGGGGAGCCCGCGGCAGGTGTGGGTCAAGGTTCTGAGCGCCAATCCCGAGAGGCTGTGCTGTCGCTCTGCACTGAGGCGGGAAGGGGAGGACACCGGAAGGGAGAACTCAACAGAACCTCCACCGGGGGAGCCTTCCTCTTGGCATTGGAACACCCAGGACAAGGGTTCTGGGGTTGCCTGGTCCGGCCAGTCACCCTCCCTGGCGTGGCCTTCTCTCTGGCCAGGGGACTGCACTAATCTCCTCTCAGGAAGCCGGGGTCAGGGCTTTAACATGACAATCCTCCACCACCCCCAAAGCACCAGGCCTCCTATTTCCGGGTGGAATGCGAACACGAACCAGGGCTCCCACTAACTAAACGGGGCCGGAGGGCGGCCTGCCACGCGGGGCCTGCCGCCGCCCGCGGCACATCGTGCAGCTGAGCAGAAGGCTGACACCTGGGCGTGCTTCGCTGGGCACAGATCCGGATCCCATGCTGATGTCGGTGCTGCCACGTGGACACCGGCAAAGCACAGCCAACTTCTTCTTTCCTGGATGCGGAAACGTCTTCCAAACTTCCCAAAAGATAATCCTACCTTCCCCAAAGGGCCCCCTCTTTCTGGGAGATCAGCTCTCCCCTGTAATCTCATCATCCAGAGTCGTGGGGACTGTCCCTCAGGGTCTTCCCAGAGGAATTTTCGGGACCCAGGGATATAATTACTACTTCAATGGGCCCCCACTTTTGCATTCTTTTTTTTTTTTTTTTTTTTGTACATTTTCTTTTTTCCTTCTATTCTTCCTCTGCATCCACTTGCCAACTCTGCTGGTATAAAATATGGCATTTGCCAGGCATGCTCACTAATCTCTAGATGCTCACTATCCACCACAGGTCCCAATTTTAAGTGATTTTATGAAATAAGCTTAAGGAAGCAGACCTGTGTCTCTCAGCCAACAGGGACACTCAGAAGTGGCTGAACAACGGGAGGAGGAGCAGCTCTGGAGGGAAGCCTCGGGGAGCCGCTGGCCCAGCGTCGTCCTTGCAGGACGAATGCAATTTACAGCGAGCAAACCTCCGACACAACTCCCGCCTCGACAGGGACCAGAATGCTCCAAGGTTCCGGAGCAGGAGGCTTCCAGCCAGCCCAGCGCATTTCCAGATTTCCTTTGGTCTAAAACCTGCTGTCTGCTTTCCCCATCACGTCTGCTTTAGGCTTATCGAAGAGCCCGTGGTCGGCAAACTGTGGCTCGCAAGCCACATGTGGCTCTTTGGCCCCTTGAGTGTGGCTCTTCCACAAAATACCACGGCCTGGGAGAGTCTATTTTGAAGAAGTGGCGTTAGAAGAAGTTTAAGTTTAAAAAATTTGGCTCTCAAAAGAAATTTCAATCGTTGTGCTGTTGATATCTGGCTCTGTTGACTAATGAGTTTGCCGACCACTGGAAGAGCTAACGGCAGCATTAGAAACACCGGCTGTGACCGCTCGGCCTCTTCAGCGTTCTCCCCGCTCGGTGCAGCGATGTGGGCTGTGCAGGAGCCGGAGAGCACAGACACGCCACGCCGCCTGTGTCTCGTGTTGACGCGTGTGTCCTTTAGAGGGCCCGCGCTGCCCACACAGCACACTCCCTTTTCTCTGCTTCAGAGGAAGCCGCGCAGGGGCTCCTCTGCACGTTCTCTCCAGTGACTTCCGCACCTGCGGGGCGTGGCTCCGATTTCCCGGGATCACTTACTTTGTGTCAGAATAGTCACATGGCGTTGAAGCCACCAGAAAAACTTCAGGAAACTGTAATCGCAGGGACATTCCGAGAGGCCAGAGGCCCCGCCCCCCCAGGCAGGGGTGAGTGCTGCCTGCTCTCTTCGCTCCTTCAGGAAAGGAGGAAAGTCACCGAGTCGTGACGAGGGGAGTCACAGGGCCCGTCCAAGGACGCGCCATAAATCACGCCGCCATCTGCGGGGCAGATCTACGGGAGAGGAAAGCCGTTTCCCCTCTGCTTTGCGTCACAATAACCTTTGCGGAGTGCGGAGTGGAGTGGGCTTTGCTGACAAACTGTCCTTCTCCCAAAGAGGCCGTGAAACCGCCTGCTCGCGGGGCCCGCCCACCGGGCCACTGGGTCTGACACGCTCCGTCACGGCCAGCGGGGCAGGAGGAAGCTCTGGTTCTTAACCTGTTGGCTTCGATCCTCAGTCAGTCACACCACAACGAGAAGGAGACACACAGAACCTCCACAGCACGCACGCTCCGCTCCCCTCCTGGGGTGCCGAGGAACAGCTGGGCAGATGCTGCGCCTCACCACGCCACGTCCGCAGAGCCCAGCCCTCCACGCGGGTTCCGTTTAAAGAAAGGGAGGCCGTGATGGCACCGCCCCGAGACGCGGAGAACCTCGTGGCAATAGATCTGTGCGTCCAGGGCCTCGTGTCTCCAAGAACAACCGTCACAGCGGGGAGGGGGCCTTAGTGGACAAACAAGCTTTGGGGTCAGAGGTCCTACGTGCCCCCAGAAAGGCTGGGCGTTAGATTTTCAATATTAAGAGCTCACATATTTAAATGTGCGACTCTTTACAATTGGAGGCATCGATTTTCTCACACGTGCACCCCCAGCCATGGGGTAAACTGCCATAATCTGAGGTCAAACTCATTTCGTTAGGAAATATTTCTGGTTTTTCCCTTAGAAAAAAGCACCAACATATCCTCCAGAGCACACAAACACTAAGGTTATATTTTATGCATTGTGACTATGTTTTTTCCACAGGGGGAAGGAAGTTCAGGCTGGATGAGATAAAGCACACCCCAAAATGTAAGTTGTGAGCCTAAACTCTGGAACCAGAGTGACGGTGCATAAAACCAGGAACACAGCACAGGACTGAGTATAACGTGAAGACCGAAATCGGAATCATCTGAATTAATGACTGGCAATTTCCTTGTGTACTTTACATATAGAAACGGAACAAAATAAAATGGTAAAGAGTAACAACTATCAGAAGTATAGATATTACAGTCTGACTTTGCAGAACTGAACACCCACTGAGATATCGGCTGGAAGAGTGAATATTCACGCGTGGAACCTGGCTCGTAGGTGACCCAGCCTGTATGTGATGCAGCAATCGGACAAGCATCAGGTTCCATGAAACAGGCCAAGTGCTAGGACCCGGGACCATGTCCACGTACCCACGAGCCATCGAGCTTCCTCACGGCATCTCTGAAGGGGGAACGTGGCGTCACCTCCTCAAAACCAACCGATTTACCTTAAACAGACACACCTGTGCTCACCTCCAGGCAAGCCCTTCGTGTGAACAGCGGAACACATCCCTCTTTGGAAATGAAAGGGAACCCCTCAGGGGCACTGACAGCCAAAAGGACACGCAGATTCACAAATGGAGAAGCCGGAAGGCTTGGAGAAAACCCGGTGCAGAAAAAGCGAGTACAACACGGAGCCCAGTCCCCCCAGATCAAAGAGGAAACTAACCGGCCGAGTTGGGAGTTGAGGGTGAGTTAGCCTGGCTTCCGTGGGCTGACACATTGGTGGCAGTGACAGCCGTTTTGGCAGCATAAATATTGGCTTCCTCTTGAAATTTACCTATGTTCTTCTTGTACCGGATTCGCTTATTTCCAAACCAGTTTGATACCTAGAGCGTGTGAGAGAAGATGAGAAGGTTAGCATTTCCTCCTCCACAACAGGGCCATTGTGGGGGGGAGGGGAAGCTGAAGAGGTGTGGGGGGGGGGGCGGTTCTCCAGTTAAGATGTCACAGCCTTGAGGAAAAGGTCTGAAGTAAGAGCTTGAGAGCAGCAACGGTAAAACAAGACTCTCTCGCTGAACCCAACACAATTCACACAACCACAGCGACAAAAACTCCCCTAGCAGGAGCCACTCTTTAAACCAGGACCCTCTCAGGCCAAGCAAGCGTTGGGAATTTGCTGACCTGTTAAGTATGACACTAAAACAAAATGCTTTTAAAATTAAGTGTAGTTTTGGCCCTGGCTGGTGTGGCTCAGTTGGTTGAGCGTTGTCCTGGGCACTGAGAGGTCGCCGGTTGGATTCGTGGTTAGGGCACATCCCCAGTAGGGGGCAACTGACCAATGATTCTCTCATCAATGTTTCTTTGTCTCTCTCTCTCAAATCAAATAAAAACATATTTTTTAAAAATAAAAATAAAAAACAATGAGCGCAGTGTTTGCAAGAATTTTCTTTGTCATAGCAATGCTAACGCTGACTTTGGGCAATAAACATACGCCGACCTTTCAATATCCATGTAAATCTAGGTTCACCTTGATGGGTTAGATGCAGACTTCTCGGGGTTAGGTAACTTTCACGTGGACTAGATGCTCAGCCGTGGTGCTAAGACCGCGTCAGCATCCATGGGGTCAGGCCCACAGGCTTCACTGTGTGTGCAAGGCCCGCCCCCCTGACCTGGGGAGAAACTGGGGCTCCAGGTTCCTGTGTGCAAGCCAACACTCAGAATAAACCTGGTTTCCGTTCGCTGTGAATTCAGTCCCTTGGCGAGGCTCACAGCAGCTGTCCCGGCCTCTGCCAGACACAAGTGGGGCAGCGCCCGTGAGCCTCCCTCCCCAGTCCCGGCCTAGGAAGGCGCGTGCATGCCCCAGATTCCAGATGTGACTTAGCACTAAAATGCGGGGGCTTACATAACTACAAAGCAGACTCTGAGCCTGGCGAGGGCGGGCAGCGGCTCCTGCGCCTCAGCACATACAGCGTCTAGGCCGAAGGCAGACAAAGGGAATTCTTGCAAGTGACACCGACTTTTGAATCCATGAGCAAGATTCACAGTCTCACACGCTGACCCCCATCGCTCTATGCAGCGTGTGGTACAGCAGACACGCCAAGGCTTTGCTGTGAAAATCAAACCGTGCCATTGCGGTATTAGTAAACACGAGAGACAGCCAATGAGAAAACGCCCTGTGTGTTGTAAGTGCTTGTGCAACAGAAAAACAGAGGTAAGCCAGAAGGGGGCACAGCGGGCCATTCACTGATACTGTGCAGTCCACCCCAAACCCGTTCTCCCTGGACAGCGCCCCACTGTCCATGTGCATCAACATAATCTGGCTGCCTTTGACTGCTGGTGGGACAGGGCAATAAACACACACTGACCTTGGGGGGGCCTGGATGAGCTGAGAAACGGGGGGATGATGGTGTTTGGGGGACTTTTGAGGAAGAAAGGACATGCCTGAGGGATGATGAAATCAGCTACAAGCGAGAAAACAGGAGAAGGAAGAGGTGCAGGGGGACATGTTGGGGACAGTTCCCTTCTAGGCGGGAACAGCTGAACGGGAGGGAAGGTGCCAGGTCCGTCTGGAATGCCTGGCCGCCCACCAGGGGCTGTCGCACGCCCTGGGCGACATGTAGAACCCGTGTCTCACTAATGACCTCACTGCTCAGCATCACGGCCTGAGGACAGGCACCGTCCCAGGAAGGTGGAGCCCGCGCTCCTCTGGAGAGACTCCGAGGGCATGTGAACCTGTGATGCCCCCAGAGCCTGTGGGCACTGCATGGAGCGTCCCTGTGAGGCTGGCATTCCGGGGAGTAGGTGTGTCTGCGGCCGTGAACGTGGATGAGGTCACTCAGCACGCAGAACAGTGCTCGCCAAGCCAAGTGCAGGGAGAGCTGCTGGAACAGCTTCCCAGCCTCCCCGCCGCCCCTGAGATTTTGATTCAGGATTGGGAGGGGCAATTGTTAAGGAAGAAAGGAGGGAGGGAGGGAGGGAGGGAGGGAGGGCCCTGGCTGGGAGTTAGGGACCTGCTCCACAGCTGGCGCCTGCCAAACACCCAGCAAATGCCGAAAAGTCACTTCTCCTTCCCCGTGGACCGAGGGTCTAGGTGCAGAGGAGAAGGGCTGGAGACGCAGACAAAGGACCCACCGCCCTTGCCCCTGGAGGGTGCTTCCTGGGTTGTCAGGACTAGTGATGACCTTCCTGGGTCAGTGCCTAAGGAAGGGGGAGCAGAAAAGGAGTGGGTCTTCCCACCTTATCTTGCTGGAAGGGTGTTGCTGACGCTGTTGCAAAATCACACAGCATGTGGGGGAGCCCCTGGCGAGCTCGTCATCGGGATCCCCGGGGTGGAGACCGTGCTCTGGCCAGGCCTAATTCCGCTTGGCTAACCGCAGGCTGATGGGAGTGCGCCCTGCAGGGAGCACCGGGAGCCAGGACTCGGTTCAGGCAAGTACAGCGGCACAGCTTGTTCAAGAGGCCTGGCAGCTGTCCAGCGAACTCCCCACTACATCAGTTCCCCCCGCCCCACCCACTACAGAGACCCATGTGGGTCTCTTCACGTGACATAATTCTGAGGAAATCTTTCTGCGGTAGATTTCAGACTCTCCCTCCTGGTCCCAGCTAGAGACCGGGGGTGGAATCCAAGGTTCCAACTGAGCGAGAAGTTCGCACGGACCCTCTTACATATGAATATTGCCTCCTCTCCTTCTCACACGAATGCAGACTCGGGTCTGTGAACATCCCATATCCTGCATCTTGCCCTGACAACGGACACCTGTCACGTCATCGCTCCCGGGGGAGGAGCACTCGGAGGCGTGTGCGACCACTCCAGTGCACACCGGGGCGTTAGTTCCCCACACCTTCGTCGGTGAGCACAGAGAGAAGGCGCGTCTGTCCCTTTCACGTGAAAGTTCGTCCCCTGGCTCGCAGAGGTCCTGGGTGGGGCAGAAAGTGGGCTAAGGAATGGCCTGTGGCTGAGAAACTACAGGAGAGCTTTCCAAGGTCAAGTAAGCACCTCCGCGTGGAGGCAGCGGGCTGTCGGTGGGAGGAACCTGAGCCCCCGTTTCACAGCCCTCCACCGGGCCTTTGGTTCCAGCTGGTCCCTGGTCAGCCCCCCAGGCCCTGGCCGAAGCTCCCTGTTCACACAGAGCAGGCTGACCCCGCTGTCCTAGGGCTTCAGCTGCTAGAGCCTGCAACCCCGAGGCTGAGTACCGCCCCCTGCCGCCCCCAGGCGCGGGCTGAGCCCGCCTCACCTGGGACACGGTGATGCCGCACTTCTTGGCCAGCTCCTCTTTGGCTTCCTCACTGGGGTAAGGGTTGCTGAGATGGGAATAGAAATATTCATTCAGGATTTCCGTCGCCTGCTTGTTGAAATTCCGTCTCTTCCGCCTGCATGGGAGAAAGGGAGCAAAGGAGACACAAAAACGCGTTCACACCAAATTCACACCCACAGGGAGAGGAGGGTCCACGGGGAGAAGACACGGTTTCAGGCGGCTGTGCCCAGGGGCTGGCTGCCACAACCATCGCCCACCCACTGTGAGACACCACGGGGCCCAGAAGAGGGCCTGGCGCGAAGAAGGGCCCGAGGGCTTGCCCTCCTGGCCCGGAGCGAAGCGGCACCTCCAGGTAAGAACAGCCCTAAGTGGGTGCCCGCCGACTTCTTTCCTGCCACACAGGTGGCTGAGCGGGACCACTTTTTGAATAAAAGCGTTTTTCTGCCCTTAAAAAAAGTGCTAATTGAACTAATTTAAAGTGAGAATTCCTTCACTGCCTCCTCCCGAAAGGCCTTGGGCGGGGACACGGCCACTGCAGACGCGGTCGTCCCCCCACCCGAGCGGGGGCTCCTTCTTTAGATAAAATGAGCTCATTTGCCTTTCTTGCTTCTATCAAAAGCTTTTCCTTATGGACAAGATGCCCAGAACGGCCCTGGTTGTGCCAGGATAGAATTTCCCAATTTAGCCAACAGAAAGCTCGGACCACCTTGCTAGACAGGAAATTCAGCTAATATTGTGTTTTCAGGGTCCCGCGTGGATTAATTAACACAATGAAGTGCCTGATTTTACCGGGTGAGCACCATCTGTCCACAGGTATGAGCCACATCTGTCCAGACACTGGCAAGACCGAGCCACTCTCCCAATCACGCTGGGTTTCTGGGTCACCCGCCTCAGAACTGGGCAGATTGAATTAGAAACCCAACTGAAAAGCAGGCAAGTGTCTGAAGCTCTCGCATGATGGGGATCTGGGGGAAGGGCCGTGCTACCTTGCTCCCAAGCTTGTCCTGGCATCACCTCTGGCTTCCTCTTGGTCTGGAGAAGACAGCTGTCCGGGGCCTGGGGCCCTGCGCCCCGAAGGCTGCCCTGATGGGGAGAGCCTGAGCCTCGCTGTGTGAATGAGGGGTAATCTCCCGGAGGCCTCACCTCTGGTGGGCCTGCTCACTGCTCCTTCCCAGCGGTGTCAGCCTAGGCCACACAGCCCAGGCCGGTGAACCCCGGGGCCAGGATTGGTCTAAGAAACCAAGTGAAATGACACACTCCCCAGGATAGGTGCTCGGCCGCAGACACCGGCTACTCGCTTTGGCTTGAAGTGCTATCAGCTCGAGAACCAGGCCAATCAAACCTTGGAGAGTCGGTCTTTAGATTCTGAATTTAAGGAATATGGACATGGGTGAATTATTCCTGGATAAATGCAGCACATTAGAGAAAAAACTCCTTGAATCTGAGAGATTTTAGAGTGGGACACGTAGGCATTGTGGAGTTATGTTGCTAAGCACCATACATGCTGTCCCCTAACCAAAACCCCTACCCCTAACCCTACCCCTGACTCTACCCCTACCCCTACCCTACCCCTAACACTACCCCTGACTCTACCCCTACCCCAACCCTACCCCTAACACTACCCCTAGCTCTACCCTGACTCTACCCCAACCCTAACCCTACCCCTAACACTACCCCTGACTCTACCCCTACCCCAACCCTACCACTAACACTAACCCTAGCCCTATCCTGACTCTACCCCAACCCTAACCCTACCCCTAACACTAACCCTGACTCTACCCCTACCACAACCCTAACCCTAGCCTTAGCCCTACCCCTACCCCTAACACTACCCCTAGCCCTACCCCTAACACTACCCCAGACTCTACCCCTACCCCAACCCTAACCCTAACCCTACCCCTAACACTACCCCTGACTCTACTCCTACCTCAACCCTAACCCTAACCCTAGCCTTACCCTTACCCCTAACACTACCCCAACCCTACCCCTAACACTACCCCTAGCCCTACCCTGACTCTACCCCAACCCTAACCCTACCCCTAACACTACCCCTAGCCCTATCTTGACTCTACCCCAACACTAACCCTGCCCTTAACACTACCCCTGACTCTACCCCTACCCCAACCCTAACCCTAACTCAACCCTAACTCTAGCCCTACCCCTACCCCTAACACTACCCCTCACTCTGACCCTGACCCTGACCTGAGCCTGAGCCCTGCTGGTCCTGGATACAGGGCACAGCTCTGGCTTTCCAGGGGGTTCCATCCTGTCCCTGGTGCCATTCCCCTCAATCCTAGCCCTGCTCACACAACTTTGCCCAGCCACACCACAAGTGCTCTGCTCCCCAAAGACACTCCTGGCTTCCACACTCTGCCTTCCCACCCGCTGTGCCTTTCTCACCAGCCTGTGCACAGGTGTGTGTCTCCCAACTGCCGGCAGCCCCACAGGGAGGGGCTATTCCATGCTCATCTGAAACCGAGGACCCAGGCCAGTGAGCACTCAGGCAGCGCTGTGTGGCCGCTGCAGGGCACTGCCATCCACGGCTCCTGTCACGCTGACCTCACGCTTCTCTGAGACTCAGGACGGTGCCCCCCTCCGGCCCCTCCCGGCCACGCGGGGTTGGCAGTTGTGTCCCAGGATTCATGGGCGGTTCTGCGTGGCATCTAAGAGCCTCTGTGCCGTGAGATGAGCTCCTGAAGGCTGGACCCACGTAGCCTTTCTCATCTTTGCTGTTCCAGTGCTAACTCAGCATCTGGCTGCGAGCAAGAACTCTGTTCGATGAACAATCCATCTCTACAGAGCCCTTCTGGTGGCCTCCCCGGTCCTTCCTCTTCCATGGCCCCATCCCGGTTCCCTTTCTGCAGCCCCTCTCTCGGGTGAGGCGCACACGACACCTCGCACCATGGTGATGTTCTTGCTGTTCTCGCCAGCAAAATGTTATCGAAAACGTCAAATTGCTGCCAGACAATCATTAAGAGCAGTGGTCGCCAACCTTTCGGACCTCACGGACCGCCGGTTGGTGACCGCTGATTAAGAGGGTTTACAAGTTCTCTCTCTTTTAACTACAAAGGAAAGGAGGAGAGTTCGGATTCTGAGTGCTAGCTTACTAGGTCTTCTAGGTCTTCGTGCTTGGCACCCTGTCCATAAACTGCTTGAATCTCCACACTTTCCCAGCACGAGGCTTGGTACATGGCATGAGATGATGAACACTGAATGGATGAGTGAATTAATGGGTGAGTGGAATTTTTAAGCCACCATTCTCTGGCTCAGTTAAGCCAACATAAGGCAGAGAAAAAGGAAATGACTTGCGTGGACGAAACCTGGGCAGAGCTCAGGGAAGAGGGGGAAGGTGGATTCTACGGAGCCTGTGGGGACCCGCGCCCACAGCTCCTGGGAGCGGGGGTGGGGGTGGGTGGGGGGTGAGGGTGCTGAGAGCAGCGCAGGCTCTGGTCCTCGGATGGGAGTCCATGGAGAGGGGCCCTGGGCTAATGCTTGCCATGGCAGGACCCTCCTGCGGCCGGCTGTGAGGGCCGCCTGTTGGAGGGGCGGCTCCCAGAGCCTGGACCTGCCCCCGAGTTGTGGGAACTGAACTCCGCTCCGTGGAGCGAGTTTGGAAGAGATCCCGCGCCTCACGTGAGTCCAGCCTCGGCCGGCACCTGGGTCACAGCTTGGCGACCCCAGGCAGCAGGGACGGTGAGGCATGTGCCATGTTAGGGGACAACAGAGAGCGAACACAGGGGTGTACACAGCACAGCAGGAATGCTCATGTCTACATGTATGGTGACCTAGCACACACGCGTCCCCCTTGCATGTTCCCCTCCCTGGGGACCTCTCCGCTGAGCCCCGCAGCCTGGCCCGCTGCAGTGGGAAGAGGCCACGGCTGCCCGGCAGGCCGCCACACGCTGTATTTGCGCTCAGAAAGCCGTTGGCTCGGCCCCGGATGGCATTGGGGTTACATTCTTTCACTGACACCAAATATCCCCCCAGAATAAACGCCAAGGACGGCTGGCTCAGCTGTGCTCGCTGGGACCGTGGCTCAGAGGCCACGACTCAGAGGTCGCAACCCAAGCAGGAAGAAGTCCCTGGGAGGGATGGTCCCGGGCCGAAGGGAACGGTCGGCGTGAAGGCCATGGGAGCCGAGGCCCTGGCTTTGCAGCAGGATTGCGGCAAGAACAGTCTGGGCACCGGCCTGCCCCCTTCTCCCTGCCTCCTTTCTTGAAAAGAACTCAGTCTGGGTCCAACTTTTCTTTTTTCAGTATCTGCCAACATAAATACCAACTCCAGCATTTTAACGAGGGGCGTTGCCATGGGGATGGCAGAGTGGCAGCTGCACTCAGGGAGGGACCTGACAGGCCGCCCGTCGCTTGCAGGCCGCCCTGCGAGGAACAGCCCGTGTGGGAGAAGCCGGTCTGGCAGCCTTGGAGGAGGGGGACGCAGGGTCCTGCCTCGGGGACACCCCTCCCCACTCATCGGCACGCCCAGCCGGGAAAAGCCATCCTCAGTTTTACTTTCTCGTGGCTATTCCGCCGGCCCAGAGGCAGGCTGCTGGCTGGCATCCTCACACTACGCTCCAGGGGCCACGACACACCGAACAACAGAGAGTGAGGAGATGCCAGGCCTGTGGGCGGCAAAGGCCACAATGGAGCGGAAACACACGATTCCAGGGGAGACAAATGCAAAGAGAGCAGCCAGTCTGTCTGAAAAAACTATGACCGTGAAACAGTGCACCCGCCCACCCCCCCCCGCGACACACCTGACTGTTTAATAATAAAAATCGGAGATTGGGCTTGTCTTCAGAAAATGACACAAGGAAGGTGACTGCCTTCATGGGAGAGGCCCCTGGGGACGAGGTGCAGCCAGCAAGGCAGCCTCTCGAGGGGCATTTGCGAGGTCACATGGTGCCCCCCGCAGCAGGCGCAATCCCCACGCCGTCCGGCGGGGAACGGGCGCCGGGGAAGTCCAGCGCTGCCCGAACCCTCTGGTCTGGGGAGGAGAGGCTGAGAGCCCAGGGCTTGTCATCTGTTCTCAGGTTCGGTCTTAAAGGGCCTTTTGCATCCATGGTTTCAACTGAATTATTTGAACTCACACGAGGTCCTGAGCAGCAATCCCAAAGCAAACATGGAGCCTGAGCCAAGGTTCGGCCCCTGGACCAGTCCTCGCTCCCTGTGCCCCCGGGACCGGGTCTCACCGTCTGTTCTCCTAGCCTCAGCCCGGAGCATGGCACGTGGCGATCGGCCTGCACACGGCCGGGAGGGGATCCCAGCTCTCAAACGGAACTGCCTTATGGGCCCAAAGAGCAGGTCCCTGCCTGGCCGGGCGCTCAGGGGGTGAGAGCGTCGTTCCCCATACACTAAGGTTGTAGGTTCCATCCCTGGTCAGGGCACATACAGAATCAACTAATGGATCAAGTATGAATATGCAAAAATGGGTGGAACAACAAGTCAATGTCTCTCTCTCTCTCCCTCTCTCAAATCAATAAATTAAAAAGAGGTCCCCAGCCGAAACCGGTTTGGCTCAGTGGATAGAGCGTCGGTCTGCGGACTGAAAGGTCCCGGGTTCGATTCCGGTCAAGGGCATGTACATTGGTTGCGGGCACATCCCCGGTGGGGGGTGTGCAGGAGGCAGCTGGTCGATGTATCTCTCTCATCGATGTTTCTAGCTCTCTATCCCTCTCCCTTTCTCTCTGTGAAAAATCAATAAAATATATTTAAAAAAAAAAAAAGAGGTCCCCAGTGGTAGGAAAAAGTCCTGCCTTTGTTGTCACCGTAGCCACGTCGTCCTTGCTCCGGGATGGACGCACCCCCTCCTTCCCCCCCCACCCCCCGCCGGCCCCACGCTTCCTGCAGCTCTGGCCACGGCGGCCTCCCTAGCCCACGCCCTTCCTCGGCTCCCTGGGGAAACCGGGGCCTGGAGCAGGACCGCAGCCCCAGCCCCCTGGACACTCCCAGAGGCCAGGCCGAGGGCGACTCACCGCGCGTCCAGGAACCGGGAGCGCAGGATCATGACGGCCTCGCAGGTGCTCTGCTTGAGCTGCATCTGGATGGAGCTGAACTTGCGGTGGATGATGCTCACCATCCGTTCGATCTCCTTCGGGGAAATGGGCCTGGTCCGGCTCTGCTCGCGCAGCAGGTTCATCACGTGGGTGGTGAACTCGTTGCAGGCCTGCAGGGACAGGACATGCTGGTGAGGGGTGGGGCGGGGGGGGGGGCTGTGCGGCACCCCGGGATGTGTGTGCAGGGACGCACCGGGCGTTGGTGGCATTTTGTCAAATCGGAGGCACAGACTAAGTGACGGCTGGAAACCCATCAGCCCTGACGCTAACCTTGGGCCACATATAGATTTTAAGAGAAAAGAAAATTCTTAATCATGATTTTTTTCCTCATGATTTTACTACTGTAAAAGACAAGAAGATAACTTCAGTGTGAAATGCACGTCACAACCCTTCACCCCGGTGTTCACAGCCACAGAGAGTTTGGGGTCACAAAAGCACGTCCTGCCTTGTCCACGGAAGAGTAGGATCCTGGGATTCTAAGCTTTCCCATCAATCCATTTCCACTCCTACTTTCATTACAAGGAGTCCCTCCTCGCTGGCTCTGGGAGGCCCTGTGTCCACAACGTGGGGGGCCCACAGGCATAGCCTCACCACGGGACTTGGAGGGTTCAGGGGCTCGCCCTGAAGACAAGAGCCTAGGAGGGTGTGACCGCGGTGCCCTCGGGCGCAGGCATCCTAGCCCGCCCCTCTGACTCGCTGCCCTTTCTTTCAGTTTCTGTCCTTATCACCTGTAGCCAGGTATCCCACCGGCACTCAGTAAAGCACTCTCGTCATCACCTGTTCCCAGGTGAGCTCACGCAATGTCGTCAAAGCGGATTCGATGTGTACAAGAAAAGGCAACAGGCTGCTGTGGAACCCAAGACACAGAGGTCCAGCCCAATCTTAACCACGAAATGCATTCGTGATCGGCAACAGGCGTTGCCACGTTTCGGCAGCACGAAGCCCTCCTGTTGGTCAGTGATGCAGCGACAGTCCCGGCCGCTGCCCCTCCCCGAGCAATCCTCTGAGCGTGGCTGCCCAAAGCTACGCAGAGATGCATCCTCTGGGACTGGGAGGCTGGCCTTGACCTGCCTCCTTGCAGATTTGGGTGAACCCTGTCGCTACCCAGAGCTCCTCTGTTCGTTGGGTGGGCGTGATCATTCCTGACCCTCTAGCAAGCCTGGCAGTGCCTACACTCCTAAGCCGTGCCCTGCAGATGAGGCCCGTCGCTGGGACACAGCTGAGGCCGAGGAGGAGTCCCCTCCGGCTCCCTTGGCTGAGGGCCTTCAGGAGTCACCTAACTTCACGTCTCTGCCTCATTTTCCTGATGAGTGACGTGGGTGACAACACCCCCCTCGGAGGTGGCGAGCATGAACTGAGCTACTGTATTCGTGTAGGGCCATATCAACGTGTATCACCATCTCTTCAAAGACCGATACCTTAGGGACCCGATGTATTATCACAGCTGGGTGAGCTCCTCCAGGCCTCAGCCTCCCTCCTGGTAAAACAAAAGGGCTCCTACTCTGCAGACACCTGCTGAGGACAAATCCATGGACAATGGGGTCCAGGTGGCCTCTGCTCACCACTGAAATGCTACCATAGAAACAGGCTCTATATTATAAATTTCTTCTGCCCTGAACCACCCCACTCCGTGTACAGAAAAGGGGGTAAACCCGGCAGTGAGCTGTGGGACTCCAGGAGGCTCGGCATGGGGTGCGGGTTCGGGGCAGCAGCCGCAGCTTTCCACAGCCCCACCTTGGGGGCCGGTGAGGAGGCATGCCAAGGGCACTGGCTCCCACCGCGAAGCTACAGGGCGCGGCCAAAATGAATGTCTTCGTTGCTGAGGATAAAAGTACTCATACTGCCTTTCCCAGGCCTCCTGCTCAGCCACAGGCAGACAGGGGAGCCCCCACACATTGCCCAGGGGCAGCCACACAGCTGCTGGCCAGCTGCTTGGACGTGCAGCCAGCAGCGTACGGTGTTCCAAGTCCGGGAAGATGGACAGAACATCCCGGCCCAGATCTCTGCAGACTTCAACTGCCTGCACCCCTTCTCCATCCCCCAGGCTCGGCCCTGGTGCTGGGCTGCCCCCTCAGAACCAGGGCCGGGTTACAAAGGCCAATCAGTGCAGCCCACACAGGTGGGCGGTTTCTGGGACAGAGGGCACTGCTGGAGGTTAAGGACGGTCCCTTCTGGGAGCCAGCGCTGCAGCAGCCCCCAGGTGGCGGTCTCTGAAAGGCTGTTCCTGGGAGAGCAAAGGCCTCTGAGAAAGTCTGGCCTCGGGCCCTGGATCCGCCTTACATCCACCTTCTCCCCTTAACCCTTCCCCCCGGAGGGGAGGCCAGTCTCATCAGTGTGCCAGCGACCAGCCCAGGTCAGCCTTGGAGAATGGCCGTCCACGTCCCGGCAGCACTGCTTACAGAAGCTGGGAGCCTGCAAAGCTGCAGGAGCCCCGTTTTCTGAAGAAAGCACGCGGGCCAACCCCCAGATTCCCGCCATGGCGGTTTTGTTAGAACAGCCAGCTCCGCAGGCTTCCGCCTCAGAGTGGCTGCTGAAACCGTGTACCAACCCCGTCTAACGAACAAAACAATTCCTCCCCTGCTTTCTGAGGAGCCTCCAGCAGCTGCCGGACCAGTCATCGGTGGGCAGTGCGGTGCAGGCAGCTGTGGTGGCTGGAGGGGTGGGGCGCGAGGGGGAGGGGCGTTACGGGAAGCCCTCAGGGCTCCTTACACCTGGGTCTCTACCAGCAACAAACTAAAATCAAAACAACACACACAACAAAAGCAGATGTTAAAGAGTCAACTTGATCACTGCATCCAGGTACCAACGCAATTTCCTCTGCTGAGCTGTCCTATTTTTCAAAAAGCTGCCAGGAGGAACGGCCACAGAAAAATGAGTAAGATGGGTCTCAGTGAGACCAGCTAGAAGCCCAACAGCATAGGCATATTCCCCTGCAAGTTGCTATTCACTATAATAAACAACACAGCAAATACGAATACGAGATTAGGCACCCAGAGTGTGCTAAGCAGTTTTGGCTCTCACCGGAAATGCCCACGTGGTCAGGCGATGATTTCTTAGTCCTTCTTGAGAGTGATGACCAGGGACCATTCCCACCACACGTGAGCGTGGACTCTGTGACGGCGGGCTCCCCGAGAGCGCCCAGGACCCAGCACCTCTGTCAGGGGGCGTAGGTACCTGCCTGAGGAGCTGCTGAGGGCCGGGGGCCAGCAAGCAGTCCACAGAGCCACGGAGGGCAGGCTGGCCCCTTCGTGGTCATAGCCCAGCCCCAGGGCAACCTGCCCACACGGGCTGAGCCCCAGGCACATCACCTGACCTTCGACCTCCGTTTCCTCACTGTACCAAAGGAGAGGATGACAGTACCTGTGTCGGGCCCCCAAGCACAGAATTCCCTGGAGGAAATGCAGTAGCCGTGGCTTCCTCGCTTGGGGTGACAGAGGGGTGATGGGTTAAATCAGGAAGTCAGTTCTGTGCTGAGAACAAAGCCAGTTCCCAATACCTTCCCAGCTAACATCCACTCCAGGGCTGGTGCAGGGGGTGGGGGGCACACTCCGGGCTCTCCTGGGCCAGGGAGCTTGGCGTGAGTTCCCTGGATGCCAGGCCAGGCAGTTATGCCAGAGACAGGCTGACTGGTGGAGGGAAGGAGGAGGCAGCCAGAGCCGGGAACCTTGGTAGGAAATGTCCCGTGTCTTCCCCAGGTGCCCCCTCGCTCAGGGCGACTCCACTCTGGCTCCTGCGTCAGCCAGCTCTCCGCTCACACCCTGGGCTCAGAGTGTACACAAGCCAACCCGTGGAGGGCCGTGGTTCTGTTCGAGAGGGCAGGGTGACAGCTGGCTCCCTGGCAGAGCCTCCCACCCGTCTGCTTCACCAGGCCTGGCCCCAGCACCAGTTTATCTCATTAACGAAGGGTCTTAGCAGAAATCCACTTCAAAGGTAGGTAGGTCTGAGTACAACAATGAAACTTCTTCACTTTAACTTTTTAAATACTTATTTCTACTTTAAAATTTAAATTGTCTATTAAGTTTGCATCTGCCTCCCACCTAGACAGTCATAAGTGGACTGGAGGGCAGGGGCTTTCCCTTTTGCTCTTCCTCCCTCTTCCTGTGGGACCCGAGGAAGGAGAGGAAGCCAGGGACCTCACAGTCAAGGGAGGAAGTCAGCTGTGGTGTCAGGACAAGGCTGCCGCCAAGGCGAGAAACAGACATCTGTCAATCAATGAGGGAAGGCTGGTGTGGGGACTCCTGGACATGGGACTGCTCCTGCCGGTCATGGAGACAGCATGATGTGTGAGTGTGTCACTGAGTCAGCCAGTGTGAGTGTGTATGAGTAACTGTGTCTGTGAGTGTGTGAGAGAATGCCTGTGTGTGAGTGCATGTGTGTGTGAGCATGTGTGACTATGTCTGTGAGAGACTGAGTGCATGTGTGTGAGATTGTGATTGTGTGTGTGACTGAGTGTGTGAGAGTGAGTGTATAAGTGTGCGTGTGAGATTGTGACATTTTGTGTGTGACTGAGTGTGAGTGTGTGAGAGTGAATGCATGTGTGTGAGATTGTGAGGTTGTGTGTGTGACTGGGTATGAGTGTGTGAGAGTATCTGTGTGAGATTGTGAGGTTGTGTGTGTGTGACTGAGTGTGAGTATGTGAGAGTGAATGCATGTGTGTGAGATTGTGAGTTTATGTGTGACTGGGTGTGAGTGTGAGAGAGTGAGTGTATGTGTGTGCAAGTGCATGTGTGTGTGTGAGCATGCGGTGTGCAGAGGGAGGGTCTCAGCTGGAGGAGCCTTCTCGATGAGAATCCTTACCCTCACTGATGCCTCTGCCCTTCGCAGCCGCTCCCACCCTTTCCTGTAACAGCCTCAACTCCAAGTGCTCAGCTCTTTGCACGAACCACCACCTGGGGCAGCTGTGGAACACTGGGTCCTGCACACCATTGCAGGGGACACACTCACTCCCACACACACGCACACACGGTCACAAAGGCCCCACACCACTGCAGGGGACACACTCACTCCCACACACACGCACACACGGTCACACAGGCCCCACACCATTGCAGGGAACACACTCACTCCCACACACACGTACACACGGTCACACAGGCCCCACACCACTGCAGGGAACACACTCACTCCCACACACACGCACACACGGTCACACAGGCCCCACACCACTGCAGGGAACACACTCACTCCCACACACACGCACACACGGTCACACAGGCCCCACACTATTGCAGGGTCACACTCACTCCCACACACACGCACACACGGTCACACAGGCCCCACACCACTGCAGGGGACACACTCACTCCCACACACACGCACACACGGTCACACAGGCCCCACACCATTGCAGGGAACACACTCACTCCCACACACACGCACACACGGTCACACAGGCCCCACACCATTGCAGGGGACACACTCACTCCCACACACACGCACACATGGTCACACAGGCCCCACACCACTGCAGGGAACACACTCACTCCCACACACACGCACACACGGTCACACAGGCCCCACACCATTGCAGGGGACACACTCACTCCCACACACACGCACACACGGTCACACAGGCCTCACACCATTGCAGGGGGCAGGATTGGAACCCACGTCTGTCTGACTCCAGGATCCCAGAGACCTTGCTCTGTTCAGGGGGCGGAGGGCACCCGCACATGCCCTGCGTGATGTGAAAGGAAGGCGTGCTGGACTGCAGGTGACGGAGTCTGGGCGGAGGAGGCCCGGCGGGCATTACCTGCTCATACTTCTCCAGCTCCGTGTGGTAGATCTGTCTGATCTGCGACAGCTTGGCTCTGTAGTCTGAGTGCTCCACCGAGTTGTCAGAACCGGCCCCTCCAGAGGCCGCTGCGGCCGCCGCTGCGGCCGCCGAGCCGCCCCCCTTCTCAGGACCCGCCACGCCCTCCGCCAGAAGCATGTTGTCCAGTCGCATCAGCTGGGGGTCTGTGGGCTCCTCTTCCTGGGCACCCCGGATGCTCAGAACTGCAGGGAGACAGAGAGGGGCGTTAGTGGGCACCAAACGGGGAAAACCAGAACTGAAAGCACCCACAGTGCCTGGGGCGGCGAAGGGCGGGGCTGCGGGCACCTGCAGTGTGGTGCCCGGGCAGTGAAGGGCGGCGAGAGGGTAGACTAAGGGAGGGAGTGATCTAGTTGGTCAGCAGGGCAGTGGGTGGTTCCTTCACCCCTGGCACACCCTGCACCCGACACACAGCTCAGTGCACACAGCGAGGGTGCCAGCAGCCAGGTCGTTGTGGAGAGGGAACCTGGGAAGAATGTCCAATGAAGAAACATGGGAACCCATTGGATGGGGCAGGAAAGGAGGGGAGTGACTGAGGCCCGCGGGGCAGCAGTCCCGAGTTTGTCCACACATTGGGGATGGGCTGGCAGGGTCCTGTGACCCATGGAGACGAGCCACTGGACCAACGGGGGCAAGAGCTGGCTCAGGGAGGGGAGGGGTGCACCTGGTGAGCCCAGGGGGTGTGCTGGGGAAGGGCTGTATCTAACGCAATGAGAACCAACCAGAAGGGTGGCTCTCAGGAAGCCCGCTCCTGCATCACACCCTGAGGCACGCCGGCCGTGCAGTGGGCCGCGCAGACCCGGGTGGCCCTCAGAGCGGAGGGTAAGAGGCGTGATAGAGAAACAGATGTCAGCTGCTTCCCATACATGCCCCAACCAGGATCGAACCTGCAACCTAGGAATATGCCCCGACCAACTGGGACACGAACCTTTCGGTGCGTGGGACGCCGCTCCAGCCACTGAGCGGGCGGCCAGGGCGCTTCCCCTTTAACAACCAGTGGGAAGCACAGCGAGGCACAGACCCCAACGCCGACCTAATCACTGTTTTCCTTGGTCTGGACAACGGCCTGGTTCTCAATAAAACAAGGAAGGAATGTCTATGGCTGGGAAGGGACCTGGGAGGAAGCCGTGCCCGCTGCCGAGGGTCAGATGGACAAGGGTGTGACGCCCGAACGCATGAAGGATCCAGTTAGTTGAGGGAGAATTAAAAAATCACAGTAGAAGTGTGAGCATTTCACTTAGATTCTATGCTTTCCTGAGTCCTATGAAAATACTTTTCAAAAAGAAATTAGGCCCCCCTGAAATGTAATATAACTGGTTTCTAAATGTGGACAATAAGAAACGGTATGAAAAAATATGAGGCACCATACATGCTGGGGCTCTGGGGAAAAATTTCAGAGAAAAAAATGGTACCGATGGGAACAGCAAGGATGAGAGACAGCCTTCGCCTCCACTCTGTTCCGTGGCAGATTCTGCCTCCAGTGGCCGGGGCTGCCACGTGGGCGTGAGGGCGGCACAATGCCCGCTCACACCCTACACTCACATATGGGCCCACGACTCATGGGTGTGGGGCTGATAGGAAAACCAGCCAGTTAAACAAACCCACCAATGTGAAATAAACGAGAAGGGCGATGGCCTAAGCAGAACCGACGCTTCCTACTCTGGCGATAGGAGACAAAATGATTATTTAAAAGGTCCCCTTTATCTCCGGGCACCCTGCAGCACTCAAATGAGCCCTCCAGATCCAATTCCACGGAGGAGCTGTTACCTAATCCGCAGCCATCACATGCGATCAGGTTCCGTCCCTGACGGCGCCGCCGCCCTCCCGCGCTCCCAGCCCAGCAGCATCACTGAAGCCGGCCTTAAAGGGCCAATCCCCGTTGCTGCCTGTAAGTGATTTCTATAGAAATTGTCACACCCCTTTACAATGCATCTTAGGTCACACCCACCCTTCCACACTGGCCCTGGGTTAATCCTTTACTGAAACCTCCAAGATTAGAGGACACCCCTGTTCTTACTCTGCTTTTTCTCTCAAGGAGAAAACACACCAGCGCAAGGCTCAGCACAGGAGCGGGTTGTCTGGCCTGAGTCACGACCGGGCCGGAGCAGCTCCCCGCAGGGCCCACTAGAGGGCACTGTTTCCTCACCGAGGACAGGTGGGCTGGGAGGCCCAGGTTACTGCCCCCGCTGGATTCACACCCACAGGTGGGGAGGAGGCCGGAGCCAGAGCACACTGTCCTGGGATGTGAGCAGCAGTGCAGGGACCAACCCTGGGCTGAGAGGCAGACTGACAGCAGACAGGTGTTCGGGAGCAGGTGTGAGGCGACCGCCCCCGGGGTGCCCTCCCGCTCTCTGGCCACTCTCTCTGCCTGATGTGAAGGCTCAGGGCTTCCCCTGCACGCAGGGGGTCCCATGGTCCACAGGCCGGGCTTCACGACCCCCGGCGGGAGGCAGGGCTCTCCGCCTCGCCCCAGGCTGCTCTGCCGCCCCGTCTGTCAGCACTCGGACAGGAGTCGGATGGAGATAGGATGCCCTTGCGCTCTTACAGAAAGAGCAAAGTGCGTGCCCCCGAAATACCAGTTACGCCTTTTATTTGTTCACGAGTGCGCGCACCGCCGAGTCGAATCACCTCCTGAAAGGTGAAGTAAACTCCAAAGTCACAGAGCAGAGGACGGAAGGCAAGGGCCGAGCAGGGGCAGGGCGGCCTAGACCACCCACGTGGGAGCCACGTGCGGGAAACGGTTTCCTGCCAAGTTGTACGTACAAAGCGTGAGAAGTGCGTCACTCCGTTAGTGTGCTGTGTCCCCTGGACGGAAATGCCTCGACGGGGAAGTGTCTAAAGGACGTGGCCGGGGAGGAAGCAGGAGAAGTTTCCATATTCGTTTGCCTCGAGATGAACCTATCCTGTGGCTGAGGTCACACTGCCTGCTTCCCCAGGGCAGCAAATTCACGACAGATTTCCTCCGGTGCCCCCGGAACGTAAAGAGGGGCACAGGCTCTCCTGCCAGCCCCGCGGCACAGTGCGGTGGTGCACAGGAGCGCGGTGGGACAGAGCCGGGCCCAGGTGCCTCCGCGTGACCGTGCCCCTCCTCTGGCTCCCTTACCACTCAATGTCCACCACGCCAAGCACACTGTAGCTCTCGTCAGGATGCCATCGGGATGTTCTTATAAAAGCGCGTGTCGGTGCTGGTAACGGGGTTTTTCCGTTGCTGGTTGGATCTCAATCAGCCACTGACGAAGGCCTGGCGAGCACAGAGCACCGAGCGATGCAGGGCTGAGGTTTTGTCTGTGTGCGGGGGTCTGTGCCCCCCTCCCACCACACAGGCGGGGACCTGGGGCCAGCGGGGGGCGCAGTGTCCTCTCCCGGGTCGCCTCTTTCTCCTCCTTTCGGGCCTTTCCCGCTCCTCCTCCCAGAGCCCAGAAGCAGGTGTGCGCCCTCCGCCCTCCGCCCTCCGGAGTCCGGGACGCCTCCTGCTGAGCAGAGCCCAGCTGGCCTTCCTGGGCCAGGGAGCACCCAGGTGGCCGACCTGGCACAGTTCCCCCGGAAGACGCGTCCTGGAAGCTGAGACCCTTCTGGGAACCACTTAGCTTGAGGCAATCTCACCTGGTGTCAGACGAGCTGGCCTGCCAGCCATCTCTAATAGCTGCTTTCAACTTTCCATTAAAAAATAAATAAATTATAACCAGGAGAGCCGAGAGCCTCCATTCAGAGCTAGGTTTGAGGAAGCGGACGGGAATCGAACGTGGGAGTGAAAGGAGGCTTTTTCAGTGAACAGGCAAGAAGGACGCACTGACCTCTACACTGACCCTGCCCACTGCCGCCACCGCTGACAATAACACGGCTACTTCGTGTAAATGTGCACTTGACCTCTAATATTTATGTCGGGATATGAGCTGCAGAAAGTGTCTCTCTCCTGCCTGGGACCTGCACAGAGATGAAGGGAAAGGTTGATCTGTTGGTTTCTTCAACACCCCCCTCCGTAGACTAACAGAGCCCTGATTTTTAGGGGAGCTCATGGCCACTGGGCGGAGAGGAACTTTCTTGCCCCCCATCAGTGGTCATGTCTCTTGTGACAAAATTCTGGTCAGTGGAGGTTGGACAAAAAGCTCCTAGGAATGTCCGAATACAGGAAGGCATTTCTTCCCCCCACACTTCTTCTGCCAGCTGGAAGGTGAATGCAATGGCTGGTGCTCTAGCAGCCACTCTGGGCCATGAGTCGGCCTGGGGAATGGGAGCCACCTGAGGGAGAGAAATCAGATAGAAATTGTATATGACAGGGAGAGAGAAATTGCATTTTTTTTAAGCCGAGCTCTTCTGGGGTTTGGGGAGGGTTGTTTTGTTTTCGGCAGCTTAACCAACCCAAGCAAATACAAGCTGCAGAGAGAAAGGGAAGGAAGGAAGGAAGGGAGAGAGAACCCTAGAAGGCAGAGTGCTTTCACGGTGGCTAACATCACAGGGAAATTAGAAAGCGGCGGGTCAGTAACTAGAGGCGAGTCACACAAAAGCCCGAGCAGCTGCGGGAGAGTTGCAGAGAGAGGCTGTCTGCAGCGGACAGAGGAGCCTCAGTCGTTAGAGGGGCCGCTTTGGGGTCCTGCCGGGCACGTGGCTGAGTTGAGAGACGGGACGTCTGGGTGAGCAACAGGGTGCTGGGTGGTCAGTGCAGCTGGGACGGGGAAGGCTGGGGGGCCTGGTGGCTGCAGGTTGAAAGCCAGGAGAGGGTGCTGCCGGGACCTGCAGGAGGCTGAGGAGGGCTACCCAGGGCTGGAGGCAGGGGTGTGGCTTGTCAGTCTCTGAGGCTTGGGAGAGAGACACCAGAGGGGAGATCCCACAGCCGCCTTGGAGAAGACCCCAAGCACGCGGAACGGAAGGCCACCTGGTGAATCTACGGGCACCACATCCATTTCAAAACACGCCGATCTGCTCGCCTTTTCCTTGGCCATTTCTGCCCCTGTGACCCAGCCAGTCCTCTCACCCGCACATGAGGTCAGGGGTCCTTCAGGGACAGCCCGCGACGGCCCCTCACCCTGCGTGACAAAGCCCCTCCAGCCCACACCCTGCCCCAAGAGGCCCCCGTGCGGCTCAGTGGCACAGGGCTGGGCTGCGGGGCCGGGCGGACAGGGCTCTGCGCTGCTCAGACGTCCCAGCAGCCCTGGAGGTGCGAAGCCTGTGACCTGTGACAGGCGGGAAGGTGGGTGTTAGGCTGCACCCCCAGCAGGTGCGCTAGACTCACGCCGGGTGCTGGGTGGGGGAGGGAGGCGCAAGGGGCTAAGGGCTCCATGGCAGACCTGCCTCGGGCCTGGCTCTCCAGCCTCCACATCTGAGAGAACCAGCTCTTGGGACAGGAGAAGCCAGAGCGGTGACTGGGGGGACGCGGGGGGGGAGGGGGGGGAGGTGCGATGTCTCCGCTTTGGGGAAGAGTCCGCGGAGCCCTTGCTCCCCGTCTTTCCCATCTCCAATCGGGGCCTTTCCTCTGGAGCTGAGACGGGGCCTGAGCTGGGTGTCCTGCGCGGCGCCCCCTCTCCCCCAGCGCCATCCAAGGGCTAGACCCCCGAAGACAGAAACACCTGGCGGCCCCGGGGGCTTCGGTTTCTCAAATCGTCAAGCTCCATCCTGACCAGGCTTCCCAGACGCCACGCCCGGTTTCCAGGCCACACCGGGCAGGAGCCGGCTCTGGGAAATGATGGCAACTCGGTGGGAATAACGGGCTGCAGCCGTGGGAGCCACTGGGCTTGGAATTTCTGCTGGCGCCCTCATCTGTGCTGCCATGCACATCCTGGCAGGACCAGGGATCGGGGAGGAGGGAGCAGGGCTCAGCGCTGGCATCAGGGCCGCACGGAGACTCCCGCGGGGCAGCGTGCCCACCACCGCCGAGAGCATCGAGCAGCGCCAGGCGCGGGCTGACCAGAGGGCAGGCTCTCCCTCCCCCTAGAGACCTGCCCCCGGGCCCGGGCCTTAGCTACTGGGGCTCTTACTCATTTGCCTGCAAATGTGTCTTGTTCTCCTCGAGTTGGCAACATCTCTCGGCCCACAGACCGTCTGCCCTCCAGCCCACGCCAAGTCTGCTCGGATGAGGACATGGAGGCCGTGTGGGATGGAGAGGGGCCCCCTCGGGATGGAGAGGGGCCCCCGCAGGACGGATGGGGCCCCCGGCCGCTCAGCAGAGGCCGCTGTGGGATAGGCGGTGGGACGTAGAGACCCAGCAGGGAACAGGTGCCAACTGGGCTCCCTGCGCCGACCCGCTGTGCGGCTGACTCCGCCGGGCGTGCGGACGGGTCGGGTCCGCTTTGCTAAGTGAAGCCTCGCAGCTCAGCTGAAATAAACCTGGGTGCCCAGCTTTTCTCCGCTTCCCTCTGCCTGTGTGCGGCTGCTGGTGCGGCTCGTGCCCGGAGGACGCTGGGGGCCCCAGGGCAGTCGGTCTGTCTGTCCTTGAAGAGCCGTCAGCGCCCCGTCAGGGATGGGAGCCATCACAGTCACCTCACTCCCGAGAGTTTTTCCGATGCTCGGGGGCTTCAGGGTGGTTTTCCCAGAAGGGGTTCCTGTGAGATCCAGGCGCTCCCCGGTCCACGCGTGGAGGGAGAAGGCTCCCTACCCACTGGCCCCTCCACCCGCCACAGGACCGCACACGCTCCCGCCGAACCCAGGACATAGACCCTGGGACCCACCGTGAGCTCTGGAAGCTCAAGCCATACACACAATGATGGGCTGTCGGGCGGCATGGATGCACCATTCACTGAAGAGATCACGTCCGAGGGAGCGTCCTGGTCCCAGTGGGTCCAGGCTTTGCGGCTTCGAGGACAGCACTGGGCCCTGAGCAAGCCTTCGAGGCCCCTGTGCCCCCTGCCCCGTGGGCGCGCCTGGGGGGGCTGCTGAGTCCACCACACACGCCCCCCGCAGGACGTGCAGTTGGGGTGGTGACCTTCGGCAGCGGTGCTGGGGGCGAGGCCCCAGGGTCCTAGAACAGGGTCTGCTCCTTCCCTTAACCGGGAGAAGCAGCATTTAGCATCTGGTGCGGAGGCTGAGAGACGAGCAGCTGAAATCAAGACCTCATGCCCCTCCTGGGTCTGAGCTGGAGCCCCTCAGGCCCGAGCCGGAGCGACCAGCAACGGGCCCACGGAGGCGGCCCTGCTGGCTCGAAGCTCACAGCTGACAGCAGCCAGCGCATCCTGAGCGGCCTCTCCGGAGGGGGAGCAGCTGAATCACACCGAGGGTCCTCAGGCCGCTCTGGCGCAGGGCTCCTGCGGGCTGTGGTCTTTGGCGCACTGGGCGCCTCCAGGGAGGGACAGGGGATGCCTGTGCTGGCGGCCACACGGAAGACGGTCGTGGAGAAGGGGGAAACCCAGGTTTTTATGGGACAAAACCTGCTCCTCTTGTCCTTGGGAAAGTCTGGACGTCGCTGCGGTTGAGCACATTTTTCGGGTGCATCACACACAGTGTCCCCAGATCACAACCAAGGGGACACCCCCTCCCCTGACCAGGGCAGCGCCTCAGCAGGGCTCCTGGCACAGAGCCTGCGAACTCTGCCGCAGTGATGGCCACGGCCACACTGAGGACACAGGATCACGGAGGCATGTGGCCCGGCCTTGGGAATCCAAGTCAATCATGTAAGAACCCCCCTCACCTTGACGCCACCAAACCCGCCCACACGCGAGAGGAGCTGTGCGTCTCCCGGCTGAGACGCGTCACCCCCGGCCAGCCCTTCCGGCGCCCGGCGGAGGGCGAGTCAATTCCAGGGGAGGAGACAGCACGGCCTCCCACAGCCTGCGTCTGCCTGAAGAGGGCACTGTTTCAGGTTCATTCTTATTCTGCCGCGTGTGGCCACGAACCTGACCCCGGTCACAGCCCACGTGGCCCAAGACTCCCCCGCCTCCTCCTGCGAAAAAGAAACCGTGGCGCCCCTTGGAATTCCTCACCCACCATGCCCTCCGCCTTCCTCCTGCCCACGTTTCCAAATGGACAGGACACCTCAGGAAACTGCTCCTCGATCGTGGGGGACCCGGGAAGCGTGCCCCTGCCTCTCTGGAGGCCGCTGCCCTGCGCAGACGCGCTCACCTGCCCGCCGCTCGCCCCGCCCCCCCCGCCATTCCTCCCACCACTGCTCTTCCGTACGTCTCCCTCCAGGCACTCCTTCCGGACCTGCCTGCCCCGGACCTGCCTCCCCGGACCTGCCTGCCCCGGACCTTCCAGCCCTGGACCTCCTGCCCCGCATCAGCAGGTGCTCCAGCTGCATCAGGAGCCCTCTGGGGGAGGCCAAGGTGAGAAGGAGCCGTGCCCGCGGGAGTGGGGGTAGAAGGGCTCTGAGACGCTGGGCCTGGACCCCCTGTGCCCCTGTCCCAGCGACCCTCACTATCTTAGTCCTTACAACACCCTCCCCACCCCAAGCACTTCCGCAGACACGTCCCCACCGTCAACGACGCCCCATGAACACGTGCACTTTGAGAGTGGCTGTCAGACGGGTAAGCAGGCTGCATGTCAGGCTATGACTTAAAATGTATGAAAGGATTTGAAATCATGTGCTTTTTACAAGTAAAAATACTGCATTGCCAAGCCCCAAGACCACAGGGCAGAGCCTTGGCCGGTGTGGCCAACCTGTGACACGTGTCCCACAGGAGCTCGGCGGCACTGGAAGGCGCTGCCAACCCCACTCCCTGCTGAGCGTCCTGTCCCTAAGCGAACCTGCGGCTGGCCTTGGGTGAAAGCGGTCATGGGAAGGAGGAAGACACAGATGCTGCCTGAGCTCTGGGGACCAGTGGGGTGTCTATTCCTGGGATGGGGCCCAAACTTGAATCCAGCTCCCTGTTCCCTTGCACTGAGCCCGGGTTTCTGCAGTCCACCCCCTTCCGCAGACGGGCGGCCGGGCAGGTGGGCGAGCGGCCTTTCAGCGGTAATGGCCGCTATTACCAAGGCCTCGCCCTGCCCACGGATGGCTCTGCCTCCAGCCTTCCTGATTGCCTCTGAGTCACATGAGCTGTGTTTAACAGAGGTGTAATAAATGCCGAGGAGGAAATATTGCCCCAAATAAAAAATAGTTTGTCCCCATGTGGCCAGGATCCCATGACTCACAGCACCGTTCCTCCAGCTCCAGGACCATTTCCATTTGCATTCTTTTGTTAAGGGTCCCTCGGGCCTTTAAACAAGCTGTTTCAGAGAAAGGCAGAAAGACTGTACAGTTGTCAAGTGCAGAGGGCTGTGTGTTCCGGACAAACAAGTGCCCGTGCAGACGACACAGGGGGGAGACCCTGGGCGCAGGGACCGGCCCGAGGCGGGAGAGCCAGTCACGGAGCTGCCTGTCCGTGGGGAAAAGCAGCCGGCCCTCCTGCTGTGGTTCAGCGGCGGCTGCGGGAGACGGATGGAGGCAGCGAGGGCTGGGCACACCACTCCTGCCAGTGCACACACACACACACACAAGCACCCACACAGACTCATGCACACACACATATTCACTCATGCACACACATGCACAAACTAATGCACACATATACAGACACGTGCACACACAGATATACACACACTTGCACTGACACACATGCAAGCGTGCACACACACACTCAGGCACAGGCACACACATAACGCACACATATACACCAACACTCACATAAACTTGCACTCATGTGCAAACACAAGCACACACATACGCACATGCATGCACACAGATATACATGAACATAGGCTCACACACACAAGCATATGCACACACACACACACACACACACACACACACACAGGCATACACACCCATCAGGGCAACAAAGATCAATTTCTCATTTAGCTACAAGAGAATTCCCTTCTCCTTTGGATAATAAGCAAAAAATATGTTTTTCAAATAGTAGCTGTCCGGAGATGTTTCCATCCCGGGGCAGAAAGCAATAAATGCTGAACCCCCCGAGGCCCCTTAGTTGAAGATATGGGCAGGATGTTCCCAATTCCTCAAGGTTTTCAGGTGAAGGAGGATGGCGGTGGGGATAGAGGCCTCCGGGCTGGAGGTGGGCGCTCCTGACAGCTGATCTCCAGGCGACAGGACACACCTACTTCCCAGCCAGCCTTGCTGGACAGACCTTTGTGATGAGTGCTGTATGGGTGCTGCTGGCGCTGGCTCAGGCCTCTCTCTCGGAGGCACAGCCCTCCTCATCCCTGCCCTGCACCCCTCCCACATCCCTGGAATGAACACCATCTCAGTAAAAGGTTTGGGGGCGTCAAAGACTCGGGGTGCTGGGACTTGGCTCAGACTGTACTTGCTCATGGACAGTGTGTGAGCCACAAGCGTAACAGGCAGCGATGGTGATGGCCTCCAAGGTCACGGCAGAAAGTGGACAATGGCCTGGCCATGCCCCGAGGAGAGGGCCTGGCACTCGGAGCAGCCGCGGAGGCAGGGGGAGGTGGGCGAGGGACCGCCACCCGCCTGAGGCTGGGCAGTGGGGCCCCGTGTGGCACCTGTGGGAAAAGCACGGGTTCCCAGGGAGGTCGATGCCCCTGGTCTGCTGCTTGGTCTTGGGACCCGGGCAGAGCGAAGGAGGCTCAGGGTCCTGGGGCCGTTTCTGACCGGAAGAGCAGACAGCCTGCAGCAGATTCGGACTGCGCCTCCAGGACTCTCCGTGCCCTACCGCGGCTTTCCTGCGAGCTCGTCCCCATCAGCGCCTCGGACCCTGACGTCGACCTTCAGAAGGAGATCTTGGACTTTTTTTTTTTTTTAACGAATTGGCTCACAGGCGTTGAACTCAGCCCAGGGTTCCACAGATGACTCGAGTCCGGTCCATCCAGGTCATGCTCTTTGCACCAGCCTGGGCTGCTGGGCTGGTCACCAGAGACACGTCCGCTGCCTGTCGTCTGCATGACCCCAGGTCCCAAGCCAGTCACCTGCTGTGAGCTGGGGAGGCAGTGGAAAGGGGTGGAACGGGCCGCTGCGAGGGAGGGGCAGGTGACAGGCATGGACGGAGGGAACAGGCTGATGGCAGAGCAGGGCCCAAACCCCTGTCAGTAACAAAGCGTCTCATCACGCACACATATTCATCAACTACCCCATTTGGGCCACGGCACTAAACACCGGCTCAAGGCCGCCACTCAGCACGTGGCTTCTGGGAGCCAGGCCACACGCTCACTCCAATGCCGGCACCAGCGCCTGTGCAGCACAGACATGCTCCTGACCCCACGAGGGCCGGGTTTGCAGGAGGACCAGGACCATAAAGTTTACGACAAGGAGACTCTGTCGGGGGAGTTGATCGGGGACCACGGGGTTCCCCCCAGGAGAGGTGATGGAAGCTACAAATCCAAGTCACATTTCCAAAACACTCGAGGGGCACAAGTGAAGGTATTTGTTATTTTTTGATTATTCCACAAGCGAAGCGATAAAGCACCGCAGCCCCCAGGACCCAGCGAACGCTAACGGCAGGCCCCGGGGCCAGTCTTCTCCCTCGACCAGCTCTGCCCTGGGAACCGGAATGGACGGGCCCTGCTGTGGGGAGCACAGGCTCGGCATCGCAGCCCCGCCTTTGCCACCCCCCATGGGCGGGAGGCCCGGATGACGTTCCAGAGCTGTTCCTTCAACTGTTCTCTGGCCTCGCAGGCGGCTGGTGGGAAGTACATGTTCGCTTTCCCCTCCTCATGTCCCTCCTGACAGATGGTTCAGAAGAGAAGTACGTCCTGGGGAGTGTGGATGTGTACATATACATGGAGAAAGGCCCACATACATGGAGAAAGGCCCGCGTACATGGAGAAAGGCCCGCGTACATGGAAAAAGGCCCGTATATATGGAGAAAGGCCCGCGTACATGGAGAAAGGCCCGCGTACATGGAGAAAGGCCCGCGTAGATGGAGAAAGGCATGTATACATGGAGAAGGGCATGTACACATGGAGAAAGGCCCGCGTACATGGAAAAAGGCATGTATACATGGAGAAAGGCCCATATGCATGGAGAAAGGCCCACATGCATGGAGAAAGGCCTGCGTACATGGAGAAAGGCCCGCATACATGGAGAAAGGCCCACGTACATGGAGAAAGGCCCGCATACATGGAGAAAGGCCCGCATACATGGAGAAAGGCCCGCGTACATGGAGAAAGGCCCGCGTACATGGAGAAAGGCCCGCATACATGGAGAAAGGCCCGCGTACATGGAGAAAGGCCCACGTACATGGAGAAAGGCATGTATACATGGAGAAAGGCCCGCATACATGGAGAAAGGCATGTATACATGGAGAAAGGCCCACATACATGGAGAAAGGCCCGTATGTATGGAGAAAGGCCCGTATACATGGAGAAAGGCCCACATACATGGAGAAAGGCCCGTATGCATGGAGAAAGGCCCACATGCATGGAGAAAGGCCCGCATGCATGGAGAAAGGCCCGCGTACATGGAGAAAGGCCCGCGTACATGGAGAAAGGCCCGCGTACATGGAGAAAGGCCCATATACATGGAGAAAGGCCCATGGCCGCCCTCCTTAGAGGACGCAGAGCTAACCACGTGCTCTGGTGCCACAGTGGGTCCTTCCTGGGGACTGCTCTGTGCGGACGCCTGTGTTGGCGGCGGGATGCTCTCGGCTCGCGGGGCGCCCAGAGCCGCAGCCCGATGTCTGAGTGGGCCTCCATCCTCCCTGCTTTTGTGCCACAAATATGCGTGGAAGGCACTGGGACGTGTCCATGAGGATGGCTTATCCACACTTACAAGAATAAACTCACCAACTCGACAATGAGCCGAACCCGGGGTGGCAGCGAGGACAGAGGCCCAGTTTCTGTGTCTGTGCTCCCTCCCATGTGTCCATTCGCCGCGGCTCCACGTCAGAATCCTTCGAGAATGAGCGATACAGAGCTCTCTCCTCATGTGGTGGGGAGTTAGCCCGCTCCTGCGTCACCCCCAGCTGGGCAGACGGAGAGGGCACCTGCACCCACGCCCTGCCCCTCTGCAGCCCCCATGGGAATGCCTCCTCCCACACCGTCCAGGCCCCCCGAGGAAGCGTCCAGGACTAAAGGTCGCCCTGTATTCCAAGCCAAACCTCCCGCTCCGGGGACGAGCGGCTGGGGCCGTCCCACGGGCCCAGTCTCCAGAGGACCTGCCTTTGATTTAATGCGCTGACGCCACAGGTTGAATTTAGAATTTTTGAACGAGGGGTCTGCGCTTTCATTTTGCCCTGAGCCCACACGTTACAGAGTCCGTCCCGCCTCAGAATGCATTTTCTTACTAAATTGTCTGTTCTGGAAACTGTGACCAGATGTGCCTGACTAGAACCAGCACAGCGTCCTCAGGGCAGGCCCGGGAGCAAACTGGGCAGAAGCCGTCGTCCCGCAGGGCAGCCGGCAGGGCCACACGCGTGTGAGCACGAGCCAGCACGTGGCACAGAGGAGGCCAGAGCGTGCCGCTTCCCTCCACCAGCACTGGGCGCAGCCGCGCCCCTCCGGCCCCGAAGGCAGCTGTGACCAGGGCCAGTCTTCACAGGCAAGCCGTTCCCTGTTCCTGATCCACGTTCCCCAACAAATCAGAGCAAAAAGGGTCCTGATTTCTCCCGTCAGGACAGAGGCTTTAATGCCCACTCCACCGCACATGCACGCACACACACGCATACCCTTGTATATGCACATGTACACACAGGCACATGCACATGTACACACACAAACACACACATAGGCACACATAACCACCCGAGATGAGTTTTAAAGCTAACATCTAATCTTGCCAGGCAGAGACTCACTCGGGGGCATTAGGAGCGGGCTGTGGGCACCGTATCTCCCGACACCGGCCATGTCCGGCCCAGGCGCCGTCCCCATGTGCCTGAGCGGGGGCTACGTCTGCCCCACACACCGCTGGCCCCTCCGTGGGGAGGCGGACGTGGAGGGAGGCATCCTCATCTCCACCCCATGGACATCCGCCTCCTGATGCAGAGCCCTTTCCAAGTGAGGAGCCACTCACAGAGCTGTGATGCTGGCAGGGCGGCTGACACAAAGGACGCCGAAGCCTTAGCGTGGAGCGCAGTGTCCTTAGGCAGAACGGCGGAGAGCCGCTTCGGTGCGGCCAGGAAGCAGGCTGCCTGCTGCCCATCGGAAGCGTGGAGCTCCCACGACACCATCTCGCCCTGCCCTCCAGCTGGCCCTGCACAGAGGCCTGAGACCAAAGTTGCCACAATTACGTCTTTCTCCAAGTATTGGACTAGCGTTCTTTAGACAAATTCCAATAGGATTGATTACAGGGTGAGCTGAAAGAAGGAAGACACAGCCGAAAATGTAACAAAATAAGACGGTTAAATTATGGCTCGGAACACTGAGGGCCTAAGTAAAATATGCGCTGGGCAGGTGGCCCCGGAACGTTCCTCCTGAGGTCCTGGAGAGACTGGGGTGCCCTCTGACGGACGTGGTCGGCCCGTGTCACGGCAACAACAGAGCAGCCGTCAAACGTTCCATGTGGACGTGTGAACTTAGGAAACTCACAGTAAGAGGCTAACGTGACATACACCATGGGCAATGGCTCAGAGATACACACAAACACACGCCACATGCCTCCCGTCATGGACACAGGGCGCCCCTCTCTTTCCTTAACAACGAACACACGAGAGCGCCTCGGCCTCGGTCCGTGCCTGCGACGTGCCCTGGGCAGCGAGGGAAGCCGCCCGCCGGCGTTGTTCCTACTCGAGTGGGATCTGGGCTCCTCAGCAAAATGTACCCGCCCCTCGAACGTGAAACCTGGATGTTATCCCAGGAGTGAAGGCGGCAGTGGGAGCCCCTCCCGGGCCCGCCCTGTCGCTAAGAGACCATTTCACCCAAGGCTCTCTCGTAACGGAGTGCGGCCATATCAGGAAGTCCGTATTGAACACACAAACACATAGGCACCCAAGCACACACAAACATGCACACACATGCACGTGCACACACACACAAACACTACTCATGTCTAATAAATGTATGCATATGAGATTCATTCCCAAGTTTGCATAGTCCATTGCCCACATGTCCTCTATTTCCATGTGCTGAGCCGCTCAGCCGGCAGGTCTGCACGTCTCAATGTGAAGAACAGCCTGGGCCGGCCACCAGCGTGTCCCCAAGCAGCGTGCTGACGGACAGAGGCGAGTGGTTTCTCTCTAGGTTCCGGCACAAATCATGATGCCAGTCAGGAATCGACAACAAATAGAAACCAAAAAGGAAAGGGTGGGGGGCGGGCACTTCAGCTTTCAGAATGCGGTCCCCTGAGAGGACAGGACACCCCCCAGGTCCCCCAGCCCCACGCCCGGTGCCCGCGGAGCACAGCACACGGCCGGAGGGACTGATCGGGACCCACCGAGGCGGAGGCGGAGGCGGCAGCGGGAGACGTTCCTAACCCCTTCGCTGTGCTGTTCAGCTAAGCAGACAAAACGGCGCACCTCAGCTCCTACTTTCATCCATAATTGAACCGGGCCCAGGAGGAGACGCCAGTGCCGGCTGAAGGCAGCGCAGCGCAGCCGGGATGGAATATTCGAACGGCTGCAGGCTGCTGCTGGTGGCGGCAGGCACGGGAAAGTGGTGTTGGGTTTTGTCGTGTTTTTGCTGTTGTTTTGGGGTCTTCAATTAACCTAACAAAATGTGATTCTCAAAGAGCGAAAGAGAATGTATACCGAACCTGCTCTGGGGAATAAAGAGGGACCGTTACTTTTTTTCCAGAACCGCTAGAGAAAAAAGGGGAGAGAAGGAAGGAGACAGAGAGAGCGAGAGATGCTTCCTCACTCCACGCACTCAGAGTCCTCTCACTTTAGATGCTGAGCCCTATTGTTCCATAATCTTCCTGCATGAAAACCGGGACCCTGTGTAGGGGGTGGAGCCGGAGCTGCTGTTCCGACCCCCAATCAGGCTGCCTAATGTGTGACATGGGAGCCGCGTGAGCCCCTCGTAGAGGCTCGCGGGGTGACAGGCTCTATTTAAGATGTCACTGCACATAACAGAGTGTGAAACTACACTTTAAATAGAGAGGTGGGAACAGGAGCCTCACTGGGTATTTGAACCCCACCGATGCCGGAGCCGGGGCAGGAAGCTCTGGGCGCTGGGACTTCGGGCTGCTGCTGTTAGGGCGTCTGGTCAGGCTCCAAGCGGCCGGGTCTCAGCCACTGGCCACTGACCAGCTCCGTCGAAAGCCCGAGCGGTCAGCCACAGCCTCTTCACCAGCCAGGCCGAGGCCCTGGCCCTGGAGGACGCCCAGAAGGGCAGCTGGGCTGCCGTTCGTCGCTGGCTCCGGGAGCTCCCCCTGCTCCGGTCTCACCCGCCTGCCCACCTGTGCCAGGCAGCCCGGCGTCACCGCGGAAGGTTTAACGAAGTTGTCAGGGCTGGTTGGCCCCAAATTGGCACGATACTTTTTTCCTGAAGGCCCTGCAATTATTGCTCCATGTGGGGGTGCACTCAATGTCAAAGCAAATGTTTTCCTTATGTTTCTTTCTCCACAAAAGAAAACGCTCAAATGGAAGCCAGCAGATGCCTCTGAAGCAGCCCGGCTCCCGCGCCATCGGAGGCACAGATGTGGGCGCCTCGGGCATGGGTGGGGGCTGCAGGAGGGGCCCAGCCCCGAAATCCATGTGAACGCCACCCGTGCTGCAGAGCTGGAGGGCCCGCAGTGCCCGCCACCACGGCGCGGGCTGGAACGCGGGTTTGGCGGGTAATCTGATAATCCGTGGCCTGCACTAGGTTGCTGCCTCCCCCTCCCCGCCCCGCCGCCCCCGCGTGGAACCACAGACACTGCCCTTTACATTAACTTTCCTTGCAGGGCAGGATGCATTAAGCAGAAGCACACAGACCACAGCCTCTTGGTGGTGGATTTCCACGGTGCACGAAGCCCAGAGCCGGGTCGGGGGAGGACCTCTCAGCAGCACCAGGCCTAGCCGCCCGCCTGCCGCCAGCGGGCCGTCCCAGCGGGGCCATCCACGGCCAGGGGTACAGCCAGCCCTCTGGAGCACAGGCTCTTTGTGCTGCATCTGAACCGAATTTCCCTTCATCCCTCTCCTCCTCACGCCCGTGGGGCCTTCACACGTATGTGAAGCACTGCACGCCGCCTAAGCCTGGTGGCACCAGAAGCAGGAATACGGGGGAGAGGGGGCGGGGGGACTAAACTGGATGGAAAGCAGCCATGCTCGGTTCCCAGCGTGGCCGCAGGCGTGGAGGAAGACAGGCACAGGCGAGCAGGCTTCGAGGGGTCATTTACATCGGAGCCCGCTGGCTGGTCCTGCCCTTGCTGGTGGGAAGGAACAGACAGGCTGCGGGTGGATTCTGATGGGGATGGAGAAGAAAGAGGGGGGCTGTCCCACCCAAGCACGGGCCCGTCATCGGCCCTCCCATCGTCCTCCTGACTGTGCTGCCAAGCTCACCCCTTGCCTCACCTAAAACGGGCCCCGCGCCAGCCTTCCTGCCACTCGCGAGGCCACTTCCCACCTGGCCGGGCTGCAGCCATCAGCGTGAGCCGTGACTCACCCTGCGATGATGTATTGAAGCCATAACAAACTGGGAGGTGGAGGCTGTCTCGGACAACCACTGAAATGGTCAAGACAACCAGCCGAGAGGTGGCACGGAGCCCACGGCAGCCCTGTGATTCCACACACGGTGACAGTCACACAGGACATGCTGGATCAGAGGCCGCATCCTGCTGTGACAGAGGTGCCATGTCAACACACGAGGGTTGACATGTTGGCTGTGAGCTGACCCGGCAATGACATCACAGAGTTCAGCTTGCCCCCGAAGCCTGATCACCTCCAAAGCCGAGCAGTGCCCTCTCACAGCACAAACCACAGGTGTCAGATGCAGCACGAAGCGCAGGAGCACTGAGACCCACAGCAAAGGCGAGCCAGGGCTGGCGGTGAGCGAAGCCGGCCGGTGCTCCTGGGTCAACACGGCCTGGTGACCGCCAGCCGGAAGCACGTGGGGCACAAAGGAGTGAGGGTGTGACATAGAGGTTACAGAAAAGGCCGGCAATGTCCTGTGAACTCTCCTTCGCTCTCTGCCAGCACCCAGGGGACTCGGGGGCCCCTGACTTCAGTGCCTCTGTTAAATGGTAATGAATGTAGTGGTTAAAAGGGTGGATGACACCACTCCAGGCCCTAAACCTTTCAGTCGTTGGAAGTTAAAGTGTCACTGGGGTTCAACTCCTCTGTCATCCCTATTTCCTCAGACTTCAGACAGTAACAAAAAAATAGGAATCTGAAGAGTTAAGAATCTAAAGTTAGGACCAATAGTTATCTATATACTGGAGGCCCTGTGCACGAAATTCATGCATGGGGGGGGGGGTCCCCTCAGCCCAGCCTGCACCCTCTCCAATCCAGGACCCCTCAGGATGTCTGACTGTCAGTTTAGGCCCAATCCTGGGGATCGGGCCTAAACTGGCAGTCGGACATCCCTCTCACAATCTGGGACCACTGGCTCCTAACTGCCCACCTGCCTGCCTGCCTGATCGCCCCTAACTGCCCCCCACCCCCCGCTGGTCTGGTCGCCCCTAACTGCCCCCCAACCAGCCTGGTTGCCCCTTACTGCCCCCCCTGCCAGCCTGGTTGCCCCCAACTGCCTCCCCCCCTGCCAGCCTGGTTGCCCCTCACTGCCCCCCTCTGCCAGCCTGGTCACCCCTCACTGCCTCCCCCCTGCCTGCCTGGTCACCCCAACTGCCCCCCCCCCACACGTGGGCCTGGTTGCCGCACGCAGCTGGCTATTCAGTCGTTTGCTCGCCCTTCACTAACCCCCCTGCCGGCCTGGTTGCCCCACGCAGCCTGCTGCTCAGTCATTTGGTTGCCCCTCACTAAGCCCCCTGCCAGCCTGGTCGCCCCACGCAGCCTGCTGCTCAGTCGTTTGGTCGTCCCTCACTAATCCCCTGCCGGCCTAGTTGCCCCATTCAGGCTGTTTGGTCGTCCATTTGGTTGCGATGGTCGCTTAGGCTTTTATTTATATATATACTAGAGGCCCGGTGCATGAAATTCATGCACCGGAGAGGGGTGTCCCTCAGCTAAGCCTGCACCCTCTCCAATCTGAGACCCCTTGAGGAATGTCCAACCACCCATTTAGGCCCAATCCCACAGGCCTAGACAGGCGGTTGGATATCCCTCTCACAATCCAGGCTGCTGGCTCCCAACTGCTCACCTGCCTCTGCCCAATTGCCCCTAACCGCTTCTGCCTGCCAGCCTGATCACCCGCTAACCATTCCCCTGCCAGCCTGATTGACGCCTAACTGCTCCCCAGCTGGGCCAATTGCCCCTGAGTGCCATCCCCTGCCAACCTGGTCACCCCTAACTGCCCTCCCCTGCCAGTCTGGTAGCCCCTAACTGTCCTCTCCTGCAGGCCTGCCCCCCCCCAACTGTCCTCCCCTGCAGGCCT
Source organism: Ia io (assembly GCA_025583905.1). Classification (NCBI taxonomy): domain Eukaryota; kingdom Metazoa; phylum Chordata; class Mammalia; order Chiroptera; family Vespertilionidae; genus Ia; species Ia io. The sequence continues at coordinate 2,035,884 of JAJQQW010000022.1, read as the reverse complement.
GGGTCCTCCTGCCAACAGTACTCCCCTGCAGGCCTGATCCCCCCCCCCAGCTGTCCTCCCCTGCAGGCCTAACTGGCCACCCTGCTGGCCTGATCGCCCACAACTGCCCTCCCCTGCAGGCCTGGTCCCCCTCAACTGCCCTCCCCTGCAGGCTTGGTCCCCCCCAACTCCCTTCCCTTGCAGGCCTGGGTCCCCCCACAACTGCCCTCCTTTGCTAGCCTCGTCTCCCCTAACTGCCCTCCTCTGCTGGCCCAGTCACCCCTAACTGCCCTCCTCTGCTGGCCCAATCACCCCTAACTGCCCTTCTCTGCTGGTCTGGTCACCCCTAACTGCCCATAACTGCCCTCCCGTGCAGGCCATCTTGTGGTGGCCATCTTGTGTCCATATGGGGGCAGCCATCTTTGACCACATGGGGGCGGCCATCTTGTGTCTTGGGGTGATGGTCAATTTGCATATTACTCTTTTATTAGATAGGATATAAAAGCCTAAGCAACCATTCAACCGTTTGGCCAGTAGCTATGATGTGCACTGACCACCAGGGGGCAGATGCTCCAACTGGTAGATTAGCTAGCTGCCAAATGGGACTGAACGAGACAGGCCAGACATGCTGTGGAGCCCTCCCGTGGCCCTCCCCCCACCCCACCTGGAATGTGCACCGGTGGGGTCCCTTAGCCTGGCAAGTGCCTTCTTGCGTCCGGGACCCCTCAGGGGATGTCCGCAGGCCAGGCTGAAGGATCCCACTGGTGCATGAATCTGTGCACTGGGCCTCTAGTTAGATTATAATGGCATTCCTGTAGACCTTTCCAGGGGTCATGTTAATAAAAAACAAAACAAAAAAGATTTCAAGACTTTTTTCCATTTGTACCCTTTGAAGTGGAACCTTCAAAGTCATGGTCTAGCCATCAAAAACATCACTGTACCCATCAGGTCCTGCCCTTGGACCCAGCATCGTTTATACAGGAATCCTCTACAAGCGCCTGGGTCCCCAGGGGCGGGGACGTCCTCTGATTTATTCGTCCCTATATCTTGTCCTTGGTGCAAAAAGAAGCATCTTTCTTCTGACCAACCCCCACTAAAAAAACAAAACCAAAACAGAACAAACAACCTCTAGGTCAATTAGTTTCAGAAAAATCACTAAGTATCCCCTCTGCTCCTCCAACTGCAAACTCCCCCTCACCACTCCCATGTATCGTCCAGCAAGAGTGTGAGCTCTTCAATGAGCTGCTACATAAATACACACTGTTTCCCTTCATCTAGACTTTATCCCTGACAACATTTGCATGAGGATTTTTACTACATTATCACAGAAGGAACTGTCTGGGTTTCCATCTACACCCTCCCCTGTGCACATACATTCACGTCATGATATGTCTACCCGCATATGTTCCCACATAAGTACCCAGACACCTGGAGCCTGTGCTGAACGCATCGCTGTTCTCCATTTGTCTCATAAACACTGAGTCTGGGAGCACAGACCAGGAATTCTCAGATCCGTTTTCCTCTCGTGTGTAGATTCCATGGTGCTGGGATTGTCACAATTCTGAATTACCAAAATTTATGAGATGCTTTTACTTTCTGGACTCTGTACCCAAATATTTATGGGGCCTTAAGACCTTGTGGCCAAATACATGTTTACACTGCAGCAAAAAAAAGTATTTATAAATATGGTTGTCAGCATATGTGTACAGCATTTCAATGTAAAATGTGTAAGTTATCTCTCTGAAAAAGACAATTTTCTAATTTTTTAACATGTTTTGAAAATGCCCAAATTAAAGGGGCCTTTTTATAAATGGAAGTTTCCAACAGAGGCCATATTTTCCATAAGACTACCTCTGCGGGTCAAGGAAACCCGTAAGCCCTCTTGGGACATGAACTTGGGTTACACGGGGCAGTGTGAAGGCGGACGGGGCCCAGTCTGTGCTTGGCCATCCCTCTGCAATGCTATTCACAGACGATGACAATGATGGCTCACATCAAAGCCACAGTGCACATAATCCCCTTCTCCATGCCATCCCAAGCAAAGCCAGTCCAAAACCAGGCCGTGTGCCAGCCAGCTGTGCAGAGGGAAAGCGGGGGGAGAGGGGGGGCAGGGGCGGCTCTGAGCTCGGCTTTACAATGAATGCTGACTGGCACCAGGGGGCTACCGGGGGCCCCAGAGCCTTCTTAAGACCCTGGCCGGCTGCCAGGAGAGCTGTCAGGCCGGGAGTTACATGGCGCCCTGGGGGTAATAATGTTTTCTAGAACGCTCAAGCTAATAGTCCCACGATGGGCGAGCGCAGGGACCACAGGTACACGCTCCCACCCTAGTCCGGAGCCTCGTCCATCTCTGCAAGGTGCCCCATCGCGCCGCCCACCTTCCTGGCGGCGGCGGGGACACGGTCCTTTGTTCGGCCGGGCTCTCTGCTGGGGGTGTCCCTGCAAGCCAGGTCTGCCTTCTGCACACCGTCACACTTGGAATTCTTTTATTTAAGGGAAGAATATGTTGTTCATGTACCTGGAGGCATGCTGGCACTGAGGGCATTTTTTTAAAAAATATATTTTATTGGTTTTTTACAGAGAGGAAGAGAGAGGGATAGAGAGTTAGAAACATCGATGAGAGAGAAACATCGATCAGCTGCCTCTTGCACACCCCCTACTGGGGATGTGCCCGCAACCAAGGTACATGCCCTTGACCGGAATCGAACCTGGGACCCTTGAGTCCGCAGGCTGACGCTCTATCCACTGAGCCAAACCGGTTTCGGCACTGAGGGCATTTTTATATCTTCTTTAAAAGGCCAGAGTGGAGACCACACAAACGAGTGTCAGCCACCCACGCCAGGGCCCTCACACCAGCCTCACCCACAGCCACGATGGGACCCTCTGCCGACGGGTCTTTGCTCCTCCTCCAAGGGTCCAAGGGGAGGGAAGCCATGCTTCTCGTTTCTCAAAATCCACCCTCAGCTCCTCGCATTTCTCTCTCTCAGTTTCTCCCACGGGGTGGCCTTGCCATCGCATTCAATAGCAGAGAGAAACGCGTGGCTCCCCGTGCGCATTTCATGGATCCCAGAGAGAACGATGGAATAACGAGGCGATTCTTCCGAGCTTCCAGGTGAAGGAGAAGCGCTGGGCTGGGCCCAGGCTCAGGCTCCCCAGCCATTGCGCCCTGAAGGGGTGCCAGGTCCCTGGACCCCCATGTGGTCCCGTGCGTCCACCTGCCCGCCCTGAGCTCAGTTCCCCTTGGAAGGTGGGGTAGCCATTTCTCCGTACACCATGACCTTTTCCAGGCCCCGAAACGCAGCAGCGATGAAACCGCACGCAGGTCGCTGCCGCTCCGCGTGCGCAAACAGCCCAGCCTTCTCCTGCTAGCAGTTAAATTAGAGGATTCAATTAATAACAGCTGAGTATTCTGTCACGTTTAGGAAGATGTATGGGGAGACAAGCGAGTTGTGATGTAACTGACAGGAATGATAAAGGTGCTCCCGACAAGCCTGGCAGATCCTTGGCTCCCGCCGTCCGCCCACGTGTCTGAGCGTGGGCAACGCAGGCCCGGGACCCAGCGCTGCGTCCTAGAGGACCCTCCGCCGCGAGCCGGGCACGTACGAGGCAGGACAGCGGGCTCACTGTCACAGGAAAGGCCGGGCAGGCGGGAGGGGCCGGGCCGAACCCCTCACTGCCCAGTGCAGCCTGCCAGGATCGCCCCCGAGCCCACCCCATGCCAGGACGGTGCCTCCTATTCAACATACCCCAGGCGGAACCCCCTCGGGGCCCCATCACAGGGGCGACTGCTCCCCCGCTTTCTTCCCGCTCCAACCCAGACAGCCTGCACCCACATTCCTTCGGGAAAGTGCTCAGGCCCAAATTGAAAAGGAAATGAGAGACCACAGTAAAATTGTTAACATACGGGAGTGACAGTTTTAGTCCACTCCCCCAGCCCAGACACCGCCAGCGCCCCCCGGGGTAGCCACCGCACTGCCAAGACCAGCGGGTTCCGGCCAAGCACAGGCTGGGGCACTCGGTACGGGGGAGGGGGAACTGGCAGAGCCTGGCAGAAAGCACGGTTACATCCCGAGGAAGTCCTGCCCTAAAACTAAAACGCCGTCTCCCAGCCTGGGGGACCGAGGCCCAGAAATGGTGTAAAACCAGGAAGCGGGAGAGCCCGCCCAGCACCATCACACCGGGAACGTCAGGGGCCTGGGGCCCGCGGGGCAGCCGCAGTCCACACGGGTTTCCACTCTCAGGGCCACGCGAAATGCTTTTTAAAAGGAGAAGAAAGTCCCGCCACGAGAGGGCAACGCAGACCAAGGGAACCCGGGCAGTCAGGTGCCCCCTTCGCACAGACGCCGCCGCCACACTGGTCCGGAGGCTTTAAGAATAGGGACTAAGAGTTGCCGTTTAACTTGCGGTCATTATTTTCAAAACTGAGTTCTATCACCTAAAATCTCCAAACCCCCGAGTGCACGCCCCTAAAATCAGACATAATTGGAAGCAAGAGCCGCGCAGACAGCAGTGTGCGCTTTCTGACTCTCCCGGACGCCCGGCTGGAAGAGGCGCGAGGCAGGTTCCCAGCGGGGAGGGCGGGGCGGGCAGGTCGCAGGCCCATGCTGTTCTGGCCCCGAAAAGGCTGCAAAACACACACTCACTCACGTGTGCTGTTAGGAAATCAAATTCGTCTCCAGAACCTCCCACGATGTTCTGTTGACCCTCTGATGCCAACACACACACACGTGTACACACGTGTACACACACACACACATACACATGTACACACATGCGCACGCACGTGTATACACACACACACACACACACACACACACACATTCTCTCCCCAGGAGAGTTTATTGAATTGAAACTAGTCCCAAGGATCTGACAGACTTTCCTGGGTGCGGAAGACACTTATGTAAACGTGAGTGGGTGCACGGAGCGTCTCACCTCCCTCACTCCAAGGACAGCTCCCCTCCCTGTGCCCCGCCCAGATCAGTCTCCGCTTCTGTTCTTCACGCCCACTTCCCTGCCGCCGCCCACTGCCGCCGCCCACCTCCTCCCAGGGCCACGCCTGGATCCAAAGCCCTCAGGATGATGAGATGAACACACGCCCCGACAACCGTGGGGCATCAGGCCCCACAACTCATTAGATTCCACCACTGCCAGGAGTTGGTGAGGTTTTGAATTTATATTTTAATTAATGTTTATAGAGCTTAATTCACAATTCCCCTCTCCTCTTCCACACTCAGCACCCCCCTCGGCGGCGAGGCTCAGACGCTCTGCCGTGGTATCGGGCTCGCGGTGTTTGGCAGGGGCACCTGTGCCCTGGAGGCCACTGTCCTTAGGGGAAGAAAATCACAGGCAGAGGTAGGTCTTAAAAGAGCTGATTATCTACGGGAAAGTCCGGAAAAAGACTTGAAAGGCGTATGTGGACACACGAACTTGCTCATCTGGGGGAGCCATTTCGAATGCTGCTCTGGTCCTGGAGACGCCCCAGCCCACGAGTCCCCGAGGCACAGACAGCCAGGACGGAGGAAGTGACTCTCAGGGGTCGGGGCTTGCGAGCCTCTTACACTCCACGTTCTGGGGGCTCCAAGGAGCTGCTCCTTCTGTTGACTCACTACTCACTGTCAGAAATTCGAAACTAAGAAAGGGTTCATGTCTACTAATTCCCGCTAAAACAAGCCCGTTACACATTAATGTAAACAACATGTTTTTAGAAGTACTAGAGGCCCGATGCACGAACCTTGTGCAAGGGCCTTGGCCCCGGCCCCCATTTGCTGTGGCTTTGTCGGAAGGAAGAACAACCGGTCTAATTAGCATATTTATTGTTATAGATACTATTTTTGATACAAAAAAATGAGTAGGTTTGTTTTGCTTTTTGCAAATCTTTTCAATGTCTGACAACAGGGTTAGGTGGCAATGCCACAGCTCACAGCCTAGAAAACCACTGTGCACGCAGGAAAGACACGGCACGAGAAAGAAAACAGCGCCCACATTATCATCGAAACAGCTCTGTGGTCCCGGGAAGGGCTGGGGACCCCCACCATCCTCTGAGAACGGGCACTCAGTGATCTCCCTGCTTCCCAGACATTGAGCTGCAGCCTGGAGTAGGGGGACCCCTCTCTGTCCCCCGGCACGGCTGGGAGCCATGGGCAACTGGCACCGTGAAGACCGATGGGAACACAGGCTGCCATTCCAGAGCTGACGCTTCCTCTCACTGAACTTTCTTACCTCGCATATAAGATACGGCGCGGTTTAAAGTGAAACGCCGTCCAGGGGGAGACAAAAAAGAACAATGAGCCTTCCCCACGCCTCCGCATCGACTCTGAGACATGCCGGGCGGGCGGTGCGGCCCAGGAGCCGCCGGCAAGCGCTGCGTTCCCACCCGGCCCAGATTTCAACTGTGCATATGGTTTCTTTTGTGGGAGTTTTTTTTTTTTTTTTTTTTTTAATGCTCTTGTTTGAGGATGTATTTTAGTTGCTAAGAAACAAGTTTCTTATTGCAGATGCAGTAAGAGTCAAGATAAAGCAACTGTCAAAATAGCATGTTATTTTGACAGTAGCCATATCATAAGCATAATTGATACAGCTTATCTGTACATTTTACCCTCACTAATGGGGTCTAAATACTGTACACTCAGATATTTCACATGTACACAAAGACACACACACATGCATTTTAGTAAGAAAGGCCAACACACACTTGGCAATGAGCATCCAGGGACCACACCCCCCCCACCCAGCCCCAATATGAAAGCTCCTTTTAGACGAAACTCCAATGTACTGCCTTTAGTGACGTGTTTACCACACCTGAAGTATTTTTATGGAAGAGATTAAATACCTTTTCTAAAAAGATAATACGTGGTTTCTTCTCTACAGTAATGTTCTTATTTCAGTCCTAACTTTTTAAGTAAAGCAAAAATGGCTTGGGCATGTCTGTATTCATTCAAACTAACATTCCCAGATACTGATTCTTGATCTCTCAGATGGTGGTAACCACCACCAGACAGGGGAGACCTTCCACTGGCCTGTTTGGTCCATGGTTCTCCTAATCTGGGTATCGGTGCTTTGATCAATGACACTCAAATCCTCCCAATCTTCCTGCTCTCCCCACCCATCCATCCATCAACCTCTCCACCCACTAACCCATCTACCTATCCATCCACCCATCCATCCATCCAGCTACCAAACAACCCATCCACCTATCCATCCATCCACCCACCTACCCACCAACCCATCCATCCATCCATCCATCCATCCATCCATCCATCCATCCATCCATCTATCCATCCATCCATCCATCTACCAACCTATCCACCCATCCACCCATCCATCCACCCTTCCATCCACCCATCCATCCACTCATCCAACCTATCCATCTACCCATCCACCCACTTACCCATCTCCAGACCCATCCCATCATCCCCTAGCTACTGTTCTTGTATGAAGTGTTGGGATAATGAAAGGGTCAAAGCCTTGCTAATCACAATAAGTTCATGTGAAGAATAAAATCTACCAAAAACATCCAGCAGCTCAAACCACCGACCTGACTATACCTCGTTATACTTTTGCTCCACTGACAAGGAGTGTTTGGTAGAATTTGAAGAAGGCAAAACCACAAATAGATCATTATCTCTTATGCCTGCTGCCCAGGACTGACAACAGTAATAAATGCTATTCACCCTACTTTATCCTCTTTCTTGGGTAATGCCCCTTAAACCTCTATATAAGGAACAGAATATTAAGCAGTTGTTAAAAATAATTTTTTGAAAGTGATAGAGCAACATGAAAACCTCCTATACTGTTTTAAGTTGTGAGTTTGATTAGCAAGGTACTTGTGTATGTTGCAAGTTTAGCTATCTAATCTATATGTCTATCTGTCTATCATGGCCATTGTATCTCTATCTCTATCTCTATCTCTTATCTCTATCTCTATATCTATCTTTCTGTCTCAATCTCTACCTACCCACCTTCCTACCAGTCCGCAAATGAATAAAAATGGGAGGGGGTACTAAAAATGTGGGATAGATTATCAGTGTTTCTCCCTTCGTTTTCTAAACTTCCTATGCTGTTTTAATATTGCCTTGACACGCATGAAGAGAAGAAAGGGCCTCTTAAAAGGCTCTGATTGTGCTCAATTTCTCTACATTTGATGGCTTAGAAGGTCTCCCCATTCCCACTCCATCCACAGGGTACGGGTGTGGCTTTCATGACCCCATTGGCGACTGATGCCCTGGCTGACCCTCGCCTCATCCAGAGTGAAGGGCAGTGTCACGGACGTTGGCACCTGTGACCGCAGTCCCCATTCTCTCAGTCAGGAGAGCCTCCTCCAGTCTTGCTGAATGGCAGGGTGCAGACATCTCTGCAGAGAGCTCTGAAAGCGCGACAGAAATTCCAGGAAGCCAGAGGCTCCTGCAGAATACGTGAGTCATAGGGAAGGAACTGCTGTTCCTGACGTATTACTTAACCTCAGATGATAGGGAGCACAGAGCGGCCGCCTCTTCTAATGACTGCTGGGCTGACCTTAGGCATCAAGCCAGGAGTCAGAACTGACGAGGAACCTGCTACGTCCATCTGAACAGCCAATGGAGAGTCTTTATTTCCACTTAATTATCTCTCGGCCCGTCCTCGGATGCACACGAGTGCTTCTCAGAGCCAGCGGGAGACAGCAGCAGGAGTCAGCGAAACCCCTTGAATGGCTGTCCCTGCCATTCACACGGGAGCACACACAGCAAGGCATACTCTCACTCATGTACACATGTGCACACACATGCACAGAGAACACATTCATGCATACAGACACATGTATATACTAAGTCTACACATAGACACACAGGCACATACAGGGGCACAATGCACATATATACAGACACATGTCTGTACACATGCACATGCATGCAGATACACATGCACACACCCTTTGTGTTGTACAATAACTATTTATGATGTGTACACACAGGCACATACAGGGGCACAATGCACATATACACAGACACATGTCTGTACACATGGGATACACATGCACACAATGTTGTACAATAACTATTTATGATGTGTACACACAGGCACATACAGGGGCACAATGCACATATACACAGACACATGTCTGTACACATGCACATACATGCAGATACACATGCACACACCCTTTGTGTTGTACAATAACTATTTATGATGTGTTATCATCTCTCTGTATCTTGTATGTTGAATAAAGGGTTTGGATTTGATGCTCTTAGCTTCACACACTTTGTATCTCAAATCCTGTTCATCCGTTGGTATTATTAACAGTTAATAATAGTATCATTTTCCCTGTCGGAGGCGAACAGGACTCAGGCAGGTGATGTTAGTGACCTTGGGTCACGCGGGGATGTACGACGGCACACAGGGGTCCACTAGGGTTCTCTGAAGACCCCTGGAGGTCTGACCCGGACGGGCCCCCACTCTGCTGACACGGTGAGACACGTCACAGCGGGAGCAAACCCTCCCACACAAAACGCACCGAGCTCGGGCCTCGCCCGGGGCCGGTCCACTCGGCTTGTCACCAGTCACTACCGAATCGATATTGCTACTGCTTCCTTCTTGGTGCTGTACATTTAAATGATGCAGCTCAACCGGGAGGTCCAAAATCACGTTCCAAAGCTCTGCTGTGGGTTTCAAAGGCATGTGTCTCATCTGTGGTTCTGAGCGCCTCTGACATGCTCATTCCACAGCACTCGGCGCAGAAACGGTGCTATTAGCCCGATTTCACGAGGGCAGGACGTGGGTAAAGACACACTGCTGTTCCCGAGATGAAAGGGCATCTGCAGAGGGCTCAGTCCTCAAAAGCACGCTGACCCCCCGCTGGGGTGACAGAGCCGGGCAGCATCCGAGACGGGATCCAGCCACCATTTCCGGCTGCCGCTCCGCCTGCGGCCCGCGCACTCCTGCCTTTCTCTGTGAAGCTTCAGCTTCCTGCTGTGGTATTTCTCCTTGGAGAGGCAATGCGGCCGAGGGGAAGAAATATGGATTTCAATATCAGCTCTGCCACTCGCGGACATGTGACCTTGAGCAACTTCCTTGACCTCTCACAGTCCAATTCCCGATTTAAAGTGAGAATGCAAGTAGTAACTGCGGGTTGGGGGTGGAGGATAAAACCCGACTGTGTAAGTCTGGATGTTCCCTGGACTCGAGCCCAGCAGGTGACAGGCACTCAGCGCGGTGCAGGCCCTGCGCTCTCCGCCCACACCCGACTTCTGGGAGAGCGGACTTGCCCCAAACCTCAACTCAGACCTGGGACCCATGCAGCATGTCTGCTTATGCTGCCGAGTAAAGTCTCCTGAGGTTACCTACGTATCTCCTACCTCCTGGTCAACAGCTAACGGAGAGCAGAGGCCACGCCTGCAACCTGCGGCCAGCAGACCTGGCTGCACGGGAGCCAGAGATGCCAGCGCTGGGCCCGTGACGGCCACGCACACAAGAGGCTGCTCGGCAGTGGCTCGCTCACTGGACAGACGCGAGATGTTGAGGTTGGACGTTCTCCAGCAGCAAGTACAGGGAATCTCGATGCAAAGAGAGAGAAGTGAGGAGCTTCGTGCAAACACAATGTGGGACCCCTCGCCTGGTGTGTATTCTGATGCTATGAGGTGAGTTGAAGTGAAGTGATCAAGATGGACGAGTGTGTCGTGGTCCCAGCAGACACCCAGATGCCCAGTCCCCAGCCAATGTCCACTCTACCTTCCCTCCTTAGGAACGGAATCCTGTCCATTCAGAGAGCATGCCCGGGGGAGGGTGGGGGTCGCATCTCAGCGCCCGACACCAGGAGAAGATGGTGTACAGAGGGACGCATGGACAGACGGGCGGGCAGACGGACGACATGGAGTTTCACAAAGGCTCCCTGAAGGGAAGTAACCGGGATGAGACGTACGCCCTTCACCGTTTCCTCCTCTCCTTCCTGCTGGAGCGGCGATGCAATGCCTGCAGACCCAGCAGGGATGTGGGACAGGAGGGGCCTCGAGGCCGGAAGTTAGAGGCAGGCCTCGGAGGCCCTGGTCCCCGGGGCGCTCCCGTCAGGGGTGTAGTTTGACACCACACACTGAGTGCTGCCGGCGACAGGTTCGTCCTGTGCGATCCAGGGTTCATTTGTCTGACAGAACCCCGATTGCTGTGGATCCATTTGGGGAACGCACATGCAGGCGAGGCAGTCTCGGGGACAGCACCTAATGAAGGCAGAGGGTCCAGCACGTGTGTTTTTGCCAAAGTGCGGCTGGACCTACATCATCCCCAACAGGAGCAGGGGGAGAAGGGAGCTCAGTGCCACACCAACACAGTGGATGGCAAAGGCTAGGAGTGGGGGTGGCGGGTCCTAGGATGCCTTAGGGAGGGAGGGAGGGAGAGAGAGAGAGAGAGAGAGAGAGAGAGAGAGAGAGAGAGAGAGAGGGAGGAGAGAGGAGGGAGAAAAGGGGAGAGAGAAAGAAAGAGAGACAGAGAAGAGAGAGAGAGAAAAGGAGCCATTCAGCACTTCAGGGTCAACCAGGATCTGACCTCAGTGAGGAAGGAATGAACGAATGCGATCACTAGAACCCTTACCAATTCTGTTACCATGGTGATAGGTATTACCATCACGGCCATCCTATCATGTCCACCGACTGCATATTCGTGTGGAGGGGGTGTCACAGCTAAAGTGCGGCCGGCACCGCGAGGTGAGCGTGGTGGCTCTGTCTCTGTCCGTCCCGCTCTCGCCCGGAACCTCTCCTCTGGCTGACACTGCTGTTTGCAGGGACGCACCCCGCAGCGGGACAGTCACCTGATGGGAGTCGGGGCTGGGGCCCCTCTTGTCCAGGAACCAGGACGCCAGGGCGTGTCGTCGGCTCTGCTGTGAAGCTGTTCGTTCCTATGGCACATCCATCACTGTCGGGGCCCCGGGCACCTTGGGCAGCCTGCCCCTAGCGTTTCCCGCAGCCAGCGGGCCTGCCGCCTCCCGTGGTGTGGATCGCCACATGGACACCCCCCTTGGTCCAGGGAGTCTCCGTGGGCTCTGCTCTGGGGCCAGGGCAGCCCTCTGATTCCATGTTGTAAGTCAGAGGTCAAACAAGTTGTTAAAAACAAACTGTTTCTATAGCGGTTTCCTGAAACAGGCGCGGGAGATGCAGGCAGACACTGGCCGCCATGCACCACTCCCACCCACTCACTCACTTGGTGTAAAGGAGCCCAGTGCTGCCCGGGCACCAGGGTCGGGGTGCTCAGTGTCCAATGCATGTGGGTCCCCAGACCCTACAAGTGCCTGCCTTGAAGGCGCTGAAGACTCTTTCCTGGGCTCAGATCCAACACTGCTCCCGCCGCTCGCTCCGCCTGCAGCTGCCCTGGGCCTGGCCCCTGGGGGAGGACACCGGCCAGGCCCCAAGACCCTCAGTGGGTGTGTCTCATTGGCTCTCGGAGGGAACGACCACTCTGGCTTTCCTTCCTGCTCACGAATTTGTGTTTTTTCCAGGCAGAACACTGTTCCAGCGAGAGGCTAACGAATGTTCTATTTAAAAGAATTAAACCACTGGCTGTTGGCTCTGGGTTTACAAGTCCCTCTTGCAATTTCTTTGTTAATGGAGGTAGTTTTCACCTCCTACTTTATTGTAGCTTTGGTGGTTTATAAGTCAAGTGCACACGTGCACACACACAAGCACACACATGCACATATGTTCACAGACACCCACACACCTTTACAATACATACATGAACACACACGGATACACACAGACGCAGATGCGTGAGCATGCGCGCATGTGCACACGCACACACACACACACACACACACACACACACGTGCTGACTCAAGCCTCAGCCCACTGTCTTCATCCAGAGATCACAATGACACTGATGGCCAGGGGCGTGCTGAGACCCCCATTTGCAGAGCAGTGCGGTACAAAGGGGAGAAAAGGGAGCTTGGCTTCCATCCACCCACACAGCCAGTGGGGACGCCGGCCACGCCTGCAGTGACCGCCTGTGCAGCTACTACTTTCAAAGCACAGGAGCCAGAGATGGCGGCCCGTGGGCACCCTTCCTCTCTCTGGTCTGAAACGCAGTTACCTCCAGGCCCTTCCGGCTGCTTGGTCACAGCAATAGCAGTGTATAACGCGAGACCCCCCAGCAGGCTTCAGCACAGCAGGCTGCGTCTGGGCCCAGGATCTGGGTCACTAAGAATCGTTCCGGAGGTCCTGCTGGCCCAGCAGGTGCAGTGCTATCCCCCCGTGGCCCATGGGGGCCAGCTTCTCGCCACGAGCGCCAAGAGCCACGAAGTCCACTTGGCCACCTTCTCTGCTTATTCTCAGCTGTGCCGCTCAGTCTAGACCTCAGCGAGGACGGGCAAGCCGCTGATCCTGCCCAGCGAAGGAGAAGGGGAGAAGTAGCCGCTGCTCATGCAAATGCCCACGCTCGCACATGTACATTAGGGGCACGTGAGATTTGCACGTGTATATTTGCTTTGGCAGCCATAGCTAACAGCACTCAGGTCTGACGGTGTCCAGTCTTTATCCTGCACCTAGTCACCGCCACGCGAATCAATCCCACAGGCGGCCTCCTTGCCTTTCCTGCTTCCCACAGACGTCTGAAACCTGCATCACAAAGCACCATTATTATGTGCTGAGAAGAGTTGGTTACATGTCTGTCTCTGCATTAACCGAGTTTCATGAGAGCAGCGATGTTGCATGCATGCCTGGCACGTACACACACACACTCAATATTTCATGAATTCATTCACGAATCCATCTTTGTATCCCAAACACCTCCTACAGGCGCCTGCGCACATGGGGCACTCAGCACACACACTAACCCCATGTTACCAAGCAGGGTGGGCCCCGGGTTCATCTCCCACCCAGGAGCCCTCCCCGACAAGGTCGCCTATTGGAGGCACAGCTGGCTCCTTTGGGGGTAAAGTTCATGGCCACAAGCCTGTGAGTTTCCTGAAAACAGAATGGAATCTGTTCACATTTTTCATCCTTCCCATCAATGATTTAAAATGAATTCTCCTCATCACATGATTCAGCACATAGAAAGCACATGGCAGGAAGGAATGGCCCGAGATGTTCCGTTGCCATGGTCACAGATCACAGTAAAGAAAACTGTGAACCACAGAAACAGGGCCGCGACTAAGATGCTCACGCTTGTGCCAATTGGCCACAGCATTTCGTCACCACTACGCTGTCCACCATGCCCCCGTCCCATTCTTCCCTCACCCCTCTGGGTCCTGGCCCCACCTGCACAGCGGACGCTCTGCTCTCCAGGTGCAAAATCCTCAGAACAGCACGGAGCATGCCTGCTCCGAGCCTCGGAGGCGACTGGCCGCAGGTCTTCTTTCACAAGGAGGCAGAGATTTCTGTAGTTTTTTATTTTTTAATTAAATATTTTTATTGATTTCAGAGAAGAAGGGAAAGGGAGAGAGAGAAACCTCAATGATGAGAGAGAATCATTGATCAACTGCCTCCTGCATGCCCTGCACTGGGGATTGAGCTGCAACCCAGGAATGTGCCCTAACCAGGAATCTAACCATGACCTCCTAGATCATAGGTTGAACGCTCAACCACTAAGCCATGCTGGCGGACTATTTTTTATTTTTGTTTCGTGTATTTTTGTGTGTTTTTTTGCTATCAGCCTTTAGTATTTGTCTCTCCAAAAACATGGTCCTTAGAATTAAAATATAAAATGTTAACCAAGTATTTCAATATAATCTAATTTCATCTCTGAGATCTTAGATAAAAGAATGCTAATGTGTGAGGACACACATGCCACACACACAAACACGTACATACAGAGACACTCATGTACACACAGGCACACAGACATGCACATAAATGCATGCATACACACAGGCATGCATACACACTCTCAGACACATACACACAGACATGCACACAAAGAAACATACATAGACACATGCACACGCACACACAGACACATACAGACATTCAGACATATGTGCAGACATGCATGCACACAGAGAGAGACATATTAGCACGCACACACACTAACACACATATGCACAGATACAGACATGCACACATGTATACAGACACATATGCACACAGAGACTCACACAAATGCATGCAAAGACATACATGTACATATGCACACAGAGACACACTCGCATACAGGGACACTCACAGACACAGATACATGCACACAGACACGCACACACAGACATGCACAGCCCCTTCATAAATGTTGCAGCAGGAACTGCGTCTAATCCCGGAAAAAGAGACACCGCTGTGCTGCTTAAATGAAAAGAAGGAAAAAGGCAAGAGGGGGAAGTATAATCATCTAAACTTTAAAGACAGCAATTTAAGCAAATTGCCATCTCTGCTTTTAGAAAGGAACGGGGAAGAAAAGGCTCATTTCTTCCGAAATAAAATTGAGAAGGTCAGTGGCTGTGACAATCCTCTCAATAACCCTAACAAAGACTGCGGGGCGGGGCGGGGCGGGGCGGGGAGCTGCTCAGTAGCAGATCTTCACCGAGTCTCGGAATAAATGTGCTCCCACAGGCGGGGGAGTGAGCCCCGCTTTGTGCAGATTGGCCTGCGAGGCAACATGCCAGCAGCCGAGATGACGAATAAAACCGTCAACTGAATACTTTTGAGCTTTCCTGCACAGGCATTTACTCAGAGGCAGGGGGTGGCTATGGAGCCCATGCCAGGCACGTGAGCAGGCGAGGTGGTTTCCTAACGCACACGGAGATGGAGCACATGTGTCAGAGACGGAGCATGCATGTGAGCGTCCAGGACGAATTCCTCCAGGGGACACTACGTGTGCTTTCGGACATTCTACCTCAGACGACAGAGTGGTAGGGAGTTTCCTGAACTATAGCTTCTGGGGACCATGTTCACCATGCGAGTATTTATTGGGCGCCGCCGGTATGCGCGACTGTAGTACATTGCATGGTGACCATCAAGAGGACGTGCACCCACATGGGTGTCACTAAACAGACCAACATCACACCCACTTGGAACAATTGCACGCTTACAAGAACACGCCCCCTCGGAGGGCACCACCGTCTAATCTGCATAAATAATAGTGGGGACAATGAGAATTTGGGGAGTTCAGGGTGGAATTATTTAGGAGGGGTTTACTGGAGAGCTGGAGAAACTGAGCCTAACACACCAGGTAGAGAACCGTGTTCTCTCTCCTTAAGCGACTGCGCGATTCAGCTCAGCAACTAACCAGCAAGGCCTGCGGTTCAGGCAGGATGTGTTCAGTTGTAAACAAGGAGGAACTTGACCTACTAGTACGCATCTGGGTGTGAAGACAGCTTTGTAAGGCAGAAGGCGCCTATATCAACTGGCCATGCCTATTTCCATCACTATATGTAATAGCTGATCTTTTCTTTGTGCAAAGGATGGTTTGATCTCAAGAAGAGCTGGAGGTATAACCACCTTGTAAAACAATTTAATTTGTGTTTTTTTTAACGAATTAAATATATAATTACCCCAGGTCTTGGGAATATAAGTCCTAGATGTTCACATAACAGAAGTGAAAATATTATGTCACACGAAGATTTAGACTCAAATGTCCACCTACTCATTATTCATAAGACCCTCAAAATGGAAATAACCCATGTCCCCCAGAGGGTGATCATAAATGAAACCGTGGCATGGCCCACATGGAATCCTACTTGGCAATGAAAGAAACAATCCCAAAGCCAAGTACCGAGGCTGATGATGTTAAATGTTGTTCTGGGCCCTTAAAGTGAGAAGCCTGCCACAGAAGACAGTGCTCCCTGTCACTTCACCCACAGGGATTCTGGGGGAGCGAACTGATCTGCAATGACAGCAGGCAGACCGGTCCCCAGGACAGCGACGTGCTGGGCGTGGCTGCGAGGGGCGCTGGGAACTTCTGGGGTGACAGAAATGCCCTTGTCTTGATCAGGATGGTGGTTTGGGGAGACATATATTTGTCACAGCTCATGGAACTGAATGCAAAAGTAGGTGTGTTGATCTATGTAAATTATACCTTGCGTGCATTAAAAATCACTAAAAAAGGAAACAAGAGATATCAGCAACTCTGGTCTCTTTCCCTAACTCCATCCCAATTTATTTCTTGACAGGAGCGGACGCAGTCCACCTCTCAACACCACTAACGCCGCACGTGACGGTGCCAAGGAGCTGCTCCCAGGTGCTGGGCAGGCCCAGTGGGCAGGTCCCGGGGCTGCGGGAGCCAGGCGGTAGCGGTCGGGCACTCTGGGGGAGCCACCTGGACCCCCCACTCCTCCCGTCTCCCCGAGGCTGAGAAGCACCACCTCCCCTTTCAGCTCACAGCCCGAAGCCCACAGGGAGGGCTTAGGAACGAACCCAGGCCACCGCTGAGACCCTGCGCACTGCTGTGTGCCCCCCTCGCCTCCGCCACGGGGAGCTCCGGGGCAGTCACCCGGGCGAGGACCCCGAGGACCCGGACGCAGTGTTCTTTCTCAGCGGCTCCTCCAGCTCCTCCCTCGCGGTGTTCAGGGGAAGTCTTTTTTCTCTTCTCTTTCTTCCCATCCTGCTTTGGCGATGTGTTTTCTGTCTCTCTCCTCCATCTGTCCATCGTCTCTGCCTCATATTTGGTTGACAATCTTTTTCTGACTTGAGCGCATTTCCCGGCTTGTGCCTTTGTTAAAATCTATGTATTTTCTGGAGGACAATGCGTCTGTCATTGTTCCTCATGTGGCTTTTCCCCTTTTCTTTCCCCGGGAGCAGGGGATGGATTTTCCTCAAAGCAGGGAGATGAAAGGGGAGCCGGGCTGAGACGGCAGAGCGTGCGATGAGAGAGGAAGGTGTCAATTAAAAGAATGAACCCTGCCGCGTCGCCCTCCTGACAGGCGGGGCGAGTGGAGATGACAGCCGTCGCGCTCGCTGGCCCTGCCGGAGCCCGTGCCTGTGGTCCCCTGAGCTCAAAGCCGTGGCTCCGGGACCGGCGGCCACACTCCCACACTTGACGTGGTGTCCCGCGGCCCCTGCAGCCGTTCTGATACCGGTGATTATAACGATCTGAGGCTCGGCAGGGCCAGGGCCGCCTGAGGCAGACTAATGAAGAGTTGGGGGTGGGGGGGCAGCGGGAAGGGGCTGCATGGGCGCTTCCAGACCTTAGCCCAGCGCCACCAGGGCGGCCGTCCCCTCCCAGCCCCACGTTTGTCCCGAAACGAGCTTCTGCTGCGGAAGGAGGGTCCTCCTCCACAGAAAGGCCACCTGACTCCGGGCCCATGGCGCAGCCGGTGGCCCTGGCACCTGCTCTCCCTCCTGGCGGGGCTCGGACCAGCCCTCTGCTCTGCCGGCCCCTCCCACCGCCTCACCCGATACTCCTCAGAGGCGAGGCCAGAATCCAATTAGGACTGATCTGCATCTTCCCTGACTCCATGACTCCTCCACTGCAGGCGGGAAGGAGGCCCGGCATGCCGAGAACCTGTCCTCTCCGCAGAGGTCGCGGCATGTGGTCCTGGCGCAGATGGAATGGCCTGAGGGGGCCTTGATGGGTCTCTCCAGTGACCGGCGTCACCCCACCTTCGCTCTGCCCTTATTAAAGCCATCCGTTCTGAAGGCTAAAGGAACGTTTCATCTCCAAGTCTGGAAACAACAGCAGGCGGCGGGGACGGGCCAAACAATGCCGGCTCGCATGCTGCGCGGCCCTCCCTTCCTCACGCCCGCTTCCTCTGCAGCCCGGCCCGCACCGCCCCCTGAGGCCAGCACATCCCCGGTTCTGCCGCAGCACGCGTGTAGCACAGCCATCTACCACACTCACCAATTCCTGAGGTGCAACAACATGCACATTCTCCATATTATAACATAAATCATTTACTCTCACTGTATCCAGGTCATGCATGTCTGTGCGTGTTTATTTTTGTCCTCTCTATGCATGTGATAAGTTCTTATGCTGCCGAATGTCAAATGTCAAATGGAGGCTTACATCGAAACGCTTCAAGTTACAAAACGATATGTATTTTTTAAGTGATAGTGGTGTTGCAAATACAGAATCCATGTACGTTGTTGTAACAGATGAGCTCAAGCTATGGTGTATGTATAGCTTATGCGACATAGTGTAAATGACTGCACGACACATACAAACACAGTGAGCATCTGCATCATGCTGTAACAAGATGCGTATTTCTGATCTCTTGGCGTTGATGGGTGTAGAAGCATGTGGAATGGCCTGGGTCTCCTGTCCACCCAAAATCTGCAGCACTCGCCTCGCCACCTGGAAACAATGTCCTGATGTCACCTGCTCACTCCACCTCCTGCAGAGCGTCCTGGAGTGACTGGCTTCACTGGCAGGAAGGTGGTCCATGGAGACTCTCTCCTGGGTCATGGCACCCACACCCCAAAGCCATCTTCCCCTCCCTTGCCTGGACTGCTCTCCAGGCACTTAAGCAAATACCACCCTCGAGGGGAAAATGTTCCCGTGTCCAACTGTACGTGTCACTCCTGGAAACGGCCTTGTGTCCCTTTACCACACCGGCTCATCACCGCCGATGATTCACTTGAAACCACGCTGTCCTCTGGGTCTAGCACTGCTGTGGCATCCGGCAGGCATGCCTGTGTGCGGGAGGCCTGACGTGTCTGCATTGTACGTAAAGTGCACACCCACTGAGGCCACACGCATCTGAGTGTCCGTGAAAACCAGTCTGCACACGCAGAGAAAAACACGGGCACTCCATGAAGCCACGCGTGAGAGCAGCAGTTCACAGTACGCAACACACTGAAGGCCACCAGCCCATTTGCAAAGTAACTGGAGAAAAATTAATGGAGTGTTTCTGTGGACACAGCCACAAAAAAAGTTTTTAAAAAATTTGGTTTAATTATATGTCATTCCCTTTAAGTAATTGCTAAGTTTAGTACAAGATTTAAAAACATTTCAATAAAAGTTAAAATCTCACTTATAATTGGCTCAACTATTAAGCTGTTTAATATTTTTATTTTTTAATGTATTGAAACGTTTAATTGGATAGAGTAAAATGTTAATTTGTTTCTTTAGCACCAAATTATGTTCCCTTTACACGGCGGCAGCATCCTCGCCCAGCGACGGCAGCGTCCTAAGTGCAGGAGGCCGGAGGCCGTCCTTACAACAGGTGCTGCGCCAGTGGGGACACGCCCAGCGCCCGGGCACTGCTGCACCGCCACGCAGCCTTTGGGATGTCACAGTCAAGAAAGACCCTCTCTGGGCCCCACTTTGAAACAATCAAGTCCTAGGATTTTCTTAAAAGATAAGCGGGATCCTGGTGGCCCTCAGACACAGGACCTAGGGCCCGCGGCCGGAGCCGCACCCATGTGCTCGGCGGCTCTGACCCCGGGGGAGAGGGCGATGACGCGGGGATCACAGCTCCCTGAGACTGACAGGTCACCCAACAAGCGAATAGAATGAGCTCCATCCACCCGTCAGGGGTCAGAGCTGCGGCAACACCGACCCTGGAGGCCTGATGGAGAAAGGGAAGCCCGGGGGCCAGAGCCCCCAGCACACAGGTCCCGCAGGAGCGGAGGGGCTCAGGGAGGAAGGTCAACACAAGGAAGAAACGAGTCCCATGAGACGAGGAAGGGGAAGTCCTCACTGCGTCAGCACTGCGGCCTGGGAGACACTCCCTGGGCGTCTTGGACAAGCTGAGGGACAAGGGGAAGAACAGGAGTGTGCACAGCAGGAGAGGGCTGGCACCAGGGCAGGGCTGTGGACTCAGGAAGACACGAGGTCCATGGCTGCAGGGACCACAGCGGGGAGAGCGCGGCGGCGGAGAGACAGTGACAGCCAGACTCTCGGGGCGTCTCGCTGAGAAAGCGGGAAACGACGTCGGGACGGACACAGGCGGAGCCATGTGGGGACTCAGAGGGACCTCAGTATCCAGGGGAGGGCAGGTCACTGCGGCGGGGCTGCCCAGGACGTGCGGAGAGGACACTTTTTAAGTTACGAGGGGAACCCAGCTCCGCTCTAACAAGTGAAAGTATGAACTGGCCGGGCCGAGGGCCAGGGGCGGGGGCACAGGTGCGGGGGCCCCAACCCTCGGATCTGTGGGATTCGGGATATGCAGTGCTTAGCCAGCCCTTGCCAGTTCCTGACTCCTGGACAAGACCGCGCTGTCAGGGAAGACGGTACCTGGATGGAGCGGCAGGCCTGCCCTGGCCTCTGCCTCCTGCTTTATCTCTGCTCCAATTACCTGTGATGGACATCTCCACGCTCAGCGCCAAGATGGGATGCTGGCCTCTCACTAGCTCACAACACCAACTGTGTAATCCCAGGAAAAGCAGCGCCATGTCGGCTCCCGCAGGCCTGGCAGGCTGGGCAGGCCCTGTCCCCGGCATGGTCCCTGTCCTGCCGTGGAGGCCCTGTGAGGGCCCGAGGGCTGACCCCTCCTGCGCCTTCAGCCCTCCCATCCCGTGGGCGATGCCGGAGGTCGCGGGGTTTGTGAAGGTCTGTGGCCGCGGGGCCTGCCACACGCAGACCGCAGGGCTCACGCAGGCCACCGAGCCGCGCACTTCCGTGGCAGCCTTCATAAGGCTCCGCTCTTTGACTGGCGTTGAGTTTATGTGAAAGTAATTAACAGTAATTAATCCTTAATTACAGTAATTAGCCAAGTCGCAGTAAATTAAACCACATCTGGAGCAGATGAGGGCTTCCGAACGGGAGGCACGGAGAGGCGACAATCAGAGACGCTGAATCCACCGACAGCCTGATTAAGCCTACCTGTTGGCCTCATCTGCATGTGGCTTTTGTTTGCCTTCCTGTAACCCTTTCCACGCGGCCACGGAGCGCCCAGTGCATAGCCATGGCTTTTGTTTGCCTTCCCGTAACCCTTCCCACGCGGCCACGGAGCGCCCGGTGCACAGCCACACCACCAGCACAGCGCATGTCGCCCAGCTCTATTGATATGCCCCCTCCCTCCTCACCAACAAAATATAAATAATATAAATAGCAGGGCCTCATCAAGTGACAGGCTGAAATCAGAGAAGCCGCGCAGGGTGTTTTTTGGCTGATGAAAAGGAAAGATGATAGGAGCCATTACCATGTCTGAGGGGGAGGCAGAGGGTGGGAAAGGCAGACACTTGACAGCACAGGTCAGGGGGGCCAAGTCCCTGTGGAGCCTCCGGGAGCATGGCCCCTGGGTCACAGACTCGGGCGTGCGCGCGCGCGCACACGTACACACATGTGCACATGCACACATGTGCTCGTGCAGGCACACACATGCATATGCACATGCACACGTGCATACACGCGCGCGCACACACATGCACATGCATGCACGCACACACAATAAATGCATTGGCAGAATAACACTGGAGTCTGACACCTTTCTGACCTCACCTAGGTGAGTGCTACCCACCCCAGCATCACGTTTCTGTTCATTGAAACAAGGGCATACACTCAAAATCCTTCACAGGAGAGAAAATATGGCAAAATGTGGCAATAAATGGTTCTCCTGGCTGCTTCGTCCACAGCAGGGCCAGAGCCAGCACTGGTGGAGTTCCCTGGCCTGCGCCTCCGCGGCACCTCTGGCTCGCCCACACCACACGGAGCAGCAGGCCTGGGTGGCGAATCTGGAGCTGACCTGCCAGGCTGGTCAGATCCCAATTGAGCTGCGGGGTCTAAAGCAAGGGGAGGCATACAGGCCTTTGATTCAGCAAAATACTTGGGGGGCAGGAGAAGGCTTGGGGAGAAGGTGAGAGCACAGAATTGTCTCCCCCGTTCTGACACCTAACTCGCCCTAAGACTGAGGCTGAGACGGTGACACCATTTCATCATCACCATACGTGGAGCCGCCCAGACCCACGCTTCCCACTCCATGCAGCCAGTGCTGCGGAGGTCAGGATCCATGCGCCTGGCGCTGGGGGCACAGCTGGCCTCGCCAGGTCACAACCACTGATCTGGCTGGGGGATGGTCTGTGCCATTCCACCCACACCGCTTTCCTCACAACACCACCAGCACCGGACGGACAGCCAGGGCCACATCCTGAGCAGCAGTGCCACGGATCCATGCTCTTGCTGGCCGGCCAGCTCCTCCAGCAGCCACACTGTCTATGGCACCCTCCCTGTTTATGGAGGCCTGTAGATATCCCAAAGGCCTCCCTAGTATCCCAGGAAAACCAGCGGCTCTGCAGCTCACCAGATGTAGGAGATGAGGCCAGGGGAGAAGCTAAGCATTTTCTAAATGTGCTCAGTGGGGTACACTAATGCACCTACATCATCAACTTACTGGGAGGATTAATGAGGTCATGATGCTGATGCACCGGAAATATTCAGTTTGTTAATTATTATTACTATTAGAGGCCCAATGCACAAAGATTCGTGCAAGAATGGGCCTTCCTTCCCCTGGCTGCCGCCTTTCGGCCTTTGCTCCGGCCCGGAGCCACCTTTCCATCTTCCCATGCTGCCCAGAGGCCGCTCAGCGCCTGTGTATGCAAATTAACCTGCCATCTTTCTTGGGTTAATTTGCATACTCACTCCTGATTGGCTGGTGGTTGTGAAAGTATGGTCAATTTGCATCTTTCTCTTTATTAGTGTAGATTATTATTTTTATTATCTGTCCTTTGCTTATGCACGTAACTGACAAACAGCGCATGTGCTGGTTAAAGCATGGGCTGGAGAGCCAGACTGCCTGCCTACGTTAACTAAATACACTACTTATGAGCTGTGTGATCTTGGATAAATTAGTTAACCTCTCTGGGCCTCATGTTCTTTAACTGCAAAAGAGGGGTAATACTTGTATCTACTTTATCTGCTTCTTTGAAATAAATTGCCTAAAAAATGCTGAATGTAGTGCCAGGCATATGTAAGTGCTATATAAATGCCGCCTACTATGTATTAAAAATAATATGTATTATATATAAAGGTATATTACATTATCTTTTGGCAATACCTTTGAAATCTTTATACCCATGTAAAAAGCATTTGTATTACCGTTCGAGTCCCTAGAAAGCAAGCCCAACCTACCTACCTTCATAGATGGATTCTTAATGAATTCCTTTTGATGATAAAGATGAGGAAAAGGAGGGGAAAAATGAAAGCGAACGTAGAAGCATGTGCATAAAGGGCAGAAGAAACTTCAGTAGGTCAAACCTCACCACTTCACCACAAGCCGACGCTATCAATAGGACATCTTTTAGGGAACATTCACTTTTTATCAACGAAGGTTCTGCGATGATGGGAAGGAGGCTGCCCAAGATTTATCCAAGATCTATTCCTCCTTCTGCCAGCCCTCAGACACATACTTTGTTCCCGCTGTCTTCCCTCTGCGGTCAGCTACAACCTCCGCCTCGCGGATGCACACCGCTGCCCTTACGCAGGGGCCTGTGAACTGCACGGAGAGGAGCAGCCATTGGTAGTCGCGCAGGAACAGTGACCACAAAGGAGCCGAGGCGCCTCCCACCAGCGACGCCACAGTTACCTGTGGTTTCCTGGAGGTTTGCACGCTGACCCACGCGGCGTGTCGGTGGGATTTCTTCCGGTGGCTTTTGTACTTCTCAGCCGTGCAGAGCCGGCTCCACGCGGAACGGCAGGCCTTTCACCCCGAAGTGCGCGGCTGCGGGAGGGAGACAGCGGGACGGAGACACAGGGCCACCGAGGGGCAGCTCAGCACCTCCGCTCGGTGGTGAGAAGTGAAAACGCAGAGGCCTGAGCAACACATAGGCCTTTGGGGGAAAGAGACAGGTCTTCCCGTTGAGTGAGGCGTGTTCAGTGGCAGGAACACCCACGTCCTCCTCGTTCCTCTGACCTCACCGCTCAGGCCGCGTCTGACTCCAGGGAGGGCATCGTCCGAAGAACGGGCGGTGCTGCCTGGGGACAGGCTCTCAGGACAGTCAATAGTTTCTGAAAACTGCCAATTACGCTCTGCCTCTGGCTTCTTTGTGGAAAACAGGTAAACGACTGGTTTGCAGAAGGAACAGACCCGCATTCACGCAGGCCGTCTCCCTCCTGGGCTCACCCGTCTGAACCAGAGGGGCCAGAGCGAGGGACGCCACTCTGTCCTGAACCCGCAGCAGAGGAGGGAGCCCCGCTCACCGGACACCGTGGGGTCCGGCCGCGCGGGGGCAGGCGCCGCTCAGCCCGGGGCAGACCAGTTGGCACACGCCCCTGCCAGGCTGGGGGGGAGCGCCCACTGCTCACTCGGAAGTTGCGGCAAAGACCCCACAGATGAAAAGCCCGTGCCCGGGCGCCGGCACCTCCGGCCTGGCAGCGACACGGGCAGCGCTCATGGCGTGTGTGGCCCAAGGACGGCGGCCACGGGTCACCTCTGAGGCGGGAGGAGACTGCTGACTTCCTGTTCCAGATCAACTCGATTCCCCTAACCACTGCGGTGTGCACCCCTCAGCAATGAAGCCAGGGCATGTGTGGGAGTGGACGGGGCGGCGGCCGCCTCCCTGGAGAAAGACCAGCCCGCGCAGAGCCGCCAGCGAAGGGCGTTTGCATACTCGCTTCTGGAACTCTGAAGCTCTGACAAAGGAGCTGACCACACGCCGTGTGGAAGTGGACCTTGAGTCATAACCAAGTGTGGCTTCACCCACATGCGAGGGGGGGGGCCCCAGGCAGGATCCCCCATCTCCCAGGATCTTGCGACCCAGACCCCCACATTGCCGCCGTTTCCCACGATCAGGACAGGCAGTCAGGGCGCAGCTTAAACAAGGACGTCAGTTCAGCGAGCAACTGCTGGGCGTCGCACACGCTCCTTCCGCGCAGCCAGGGCGTGTCCACACTCGCGGGAGCTGAAGGGCCAGACCCCCGCCCCCCGGGACCTGCCTCCTGACCGCCCCATGTGGGGTGAGCCTCAGCAAACGGGAAACCGCACACTGCACGGCTCGGGTCTGACCAGGGGAAGGGACCAGACCCGCAGCTGGAGGGAACCCCACCCCGAGGGAAGCCCTGCTGTCGGCGGAGGCGCAGAGCCGCTCTGGGGAGGCGGGGAGCAGGGTGGCTGTGTGCCCCACTCAGAGGAGTCTGGGTCCGGCCCCTGTCCTGTCCGTTCTCTCTACACGGAGCCCGTGGAGGGGCCGTACAAGCAACCATGGAGAATGCCTAAGACCCACTCACTCAGGCAGCCACTACCGTCAACTGAACACCAGAGGAAAATTCCAGAAGCTCTCGGGTGGTTAAATTTCACTTCCAAATCCTGGGCTTGCCGAGGAGTCCGGCCACCCACTGAGAAGAGACGGAGCAAACCCCACCGTGGCGGTCCCCAGGCGACCTGCCGAGTCCCTGTCGCTGCGTCTTGGCTTTCCTGCCTCATCATGGCAGATCGCCGTTCGCAGGAAGGGCCCGCCTTCGCCTTCGTGTGGGCCGTGCACAGAGAGAGGAAGCAGACACACTACAGGGCCATGTCTTTCCCCGAAACGCGTCGGTCACGAGGTGGGCATCGGATGTCCCTGACTGCAATGTGAGGCTGTCCGACAGCCATGCTCAGGACGCCCAGGCCAGGCGGGACCTTGTGCTGTCTGGTCAGCGTCTGGCAAGCAGGGTGTGAGCCCGCACTGCGGCAGCAGGGGGCGCTGCGGAGGCCAGGCCAGTGAGCAAAGCGCATGGACTGAGTGAGGAGTAGAGACCTGGGGTGCAGATGTGGCTGAAGGCGGGGCCCTGGGACCCCAGGGGACTCCGCTGCTGTGACTGCAGAGGCAGGCTGAGCAAGCCCTGGAGGGAGGGCGAAGCTCTCTCAGGACCCAGGCTGTGAAGTCAGCAGAGCCAGTCAACCCCCGCCATGGGGTCTCTGAGGGGCAAGGCCTCAGGCCCAGCCATGTGCCCTTTAGAGTGTGGACTCTCCGGGCCTGGGAAGGGGAGGGGCCGCTTCCCCTGGCTCTGAGTCTCCAGGCCTGGGAGGCTGCAGCACCGGGATTTTCCAGTGAGAAGCATAACCCAAAGGTCCCGCTGCTCCTCAGGGCGCCAGCTTCGTCATCCAAACCGACGGGCACCACGGGCAGCGGAGGTGCCTCCCTGCCAAGAGCCCGGCAGGTAACCAGCAACACCCATGACAAGCAGGAGCCCTGCTCTCGCCTGGAGAGGCCACCAGGGCGAGATGAAGGCGGAGGTGCCCAGACCCGGCGTCCCAGGGAGGCAGGCAGGGGTCCGCGATCGCGGGCTCCTCCCCTCCCTTGGAGGCTGAGAATGACACCACAGGCCACTGCCCAGGGCACGGTGAGGTGACACACCATTGGGCACTCGAGGTGACACACCATTGTTGCCGTCCGCGGAGCCAGTCACGTCCGCCGTGTGCTGCGTGTCTGTGTGTGTGACCCAGAAACCAAGGGGCCCCGAGATCAGAAAACCTCTGACTTCTGGGATGTGACTTATGTCCCTGCAACATGGAAGCGTGAAGGTCTGACAGCTGTCAGCGGCCCCCACACTGCACACACCTGCACCCTCCCTTCCCCCTGGAGCAAGGTCCCTGGGCCGGGGAGGGAAGTGACAACCAGCCAGGCTTCGGAGACCTGAGGAGGCGGGTCCCGTCTCAGGTGCAGGTACCTGGTTCAGGTGCGCACCTGTGCCGGTCGGCGGGCCCGGGCCCTGCTCCACCGAGCCGGACCGAGCCATGTTCAGCAAACGGCCCCCACTCTGCCCTCCCGGGCTGTGGGCTCCAGCCCTTCCTCTCATCTGCACGGTTCAAATTAATTATACACTTTAATTTCATGAATTATTAATTTGATTCTGACTCGGCAGCTTATGATTCTCTAGCGCCAGACTCGACAATTCCAGCTTCATTAAAACATCCCCAGCTGCCTGGGAGACAGGCTCTAGTGGGGGAGAGTGATCCGCGTAGCAACAGCCCCGCCTCGCCCCGCAGAAGGCCCCCCTCAAACCCTTCTCCTCCATGCCCAAACTCCCAAGGGCAGGGGCACCAGGGCTCCTGTCTCTCCCTCCAGGCCCCCTTCCCACCAGCCACACTCACCAACAGTGACGCCTGGGGACGGCAATGCTCCGGGCACGACGCGACGGCCAGCACCCGGCTTTGGCGCCCAGACCCTGAGGATGGGCCACAGTTGCCGCTGAGTGGCAGAGCGGAGCGCAGCCCCTGAGGACAGAGCCTCGCGCAGAGCCTCTCCGTCAGTCTGGGGTCTGGTTTAGGAGGAGACAGTGCGGAGATGGGAAGGGACTGGGGCTCGGCTGCAGCTGGTGGCATGCCCGGTGCTCCTCACAGTCCCACAGTCCCAGCGCCGCCCAGGGCCTGGCACGTGGGGGGCCAAGGCCCTGACCCCAGTTCGCATTTCCCCAATGAGGAGATTGGCCATCCCACGGCCCGCCGGAGGCTGACCTCGCATGTCCTGGGAGGCCACTCTCCCCAACCACGCGACGCCCAGCAGAATGGAGAACCGTGCCCGGGCCCCACGCTCCCTCTCTCCAGCGGGTAAGACCAGCCATCTGTAACTGGACCAGATCGCTGCCAGCATCAGCTGTGTGTTCCCGGAGACACCCTGGCAGCTCCCTCGGAAAAGAAGTCCTGGGGGTGCGGGTGCCACACCCTTCTTCACAGAACTCAGGAAATCCCTGGCTGCCGAGACAAGGCCCAGCTCGACCAGCATTAGGGACATAAATGAGGGAAGGAGAGAACTAGGATGAGACTCCTGATGGGGGGGGGGGGGGAGGGGGAGGAGGAGGAGGGAGGGAGGGAGAGGGCAGGGCCAGGCGCCCATTCCTCCCGTGTCTGCTCAGAATGCGAGCACTGCCATTCAATTCAAACGCTCCTCAGGCGAGTAAACCTCAGCCCGACAACTCAGTGGCCCAACATTTTGCAGACAGGAAGGTAGGAACTTGGACATGCCATTTGCTGCCTCAGAAATCGAAGGGCCTCACCCTCGTGGGATCTGGCGTTAACGGCATGAATTAGGGAGGGCCCCACACGCTCCGGAAGCCATCAGTAAGTACGGCAGACCTGACGTCTATAAAGAAAAATGGAACCGGTGATGCTGAGGCAGGAGGAAGGGTTAAAAAATGAGCGTCCAAGCGGGAAGGCGCACACCCGTGGATCGCGGCGTAGGGGATGAAGGATTCGGTGAGCAGCAGGGGGATCCTGAAATGGAAAATGCTGGAGCTGCAGCTGTGGGTCCAGGAGCAGTGGCAGTGGGCGTGGCACCCAGGGACCACGTGCCAGGGAGCCTGGCGCTCACAGCCAGTCCAGGGTCTGATGCGAAACGGGGTTTCATGGGTGTTAGTGTTGTACAGGATGGTGTGTCGTTTTATACCGTGCCCTATCATAGTCACTCCATCGCCTTCACTGAGTGGAAACTCTCCGAGGGCAAGGATTTTGCCATTTCTGTTCAGGTTGTGTCTACCAAGAAGATGCTCAATAAAGTCTTGTTTGAGACCAGACACAGGCTGAATGAATGAATGAAACATTGTAACCGAATGTGTGCACCCCTGATGGTCCTCGGCCCTGATCCCCGTTTCCCTGGGGCGAGCCAGTGCCCGGTGGAGGGCAGGGACCCACAGGTGAGCTGTCAGTGAGGAGCTAAATAAGGCGTTCGGTGCTCATAGCTGGGGACACGCGTGAACCTCAGCAGCTCGCACATGCACGCTAATGACAGCAACGGGACGGGGAGGATCCGACAAAGGCCTGGGAGAGAATTCTGCGATGGGAAGCGAGGCGGAGCCCCTTAGCTCAAAGGACACGTTGTTTTGTTTCTAATCGTTATGCTTCCACCTCCAATCTCTCCCAATCCTGGGAAAAACAAAGTAAAAAATAAAAACTCCACCCACCCAATTTTACAGAGGGAGCCACTGGGCTGAGCAGGGCCTCAGGAGATTTCTGGCCACACTGGGGGTCAGACAGAAAGTCTTCAGACCCTCTGGCTCCCAAACCCCCAGGCAGCCTCCCCTGCCTGCTCCAGGGCCCGAGGCAGAGCGCTGAGGCCGCCTCGCGGTGCAGAGCTGACCTTCCACCACAGCGCCCACCCAGGAACCCCCAGCCCCGCGCGGCAATTCCAAGACGCAAATGCCAGGAACAGGACTGGACAGTCGGCCGCGAACCTGCGATGCTTACACCCCCTCGGGGTAGAATAAACCTTAGCAGACCCACACCTGCTCATGGGCGTGAGTAAACAGAACAGATGTCCACCAGAGGTCCTGGCAGACCCTCCCCTGCCCAAGAAGATGTGCCTCCAATGTGACCTTTCCGGCAATGAGGTGCAGCCGCTGTGCAAGAATGTGCCCAGGAAACCCCGCAGGGGCCCAACGCGGCCTGGGCTCAGGACTGAGGGAGCGCCTGCCTCAGGGGAGAAACCTCAGCCACAGCAGCCACCTCGCAGGGGCGGCTCCTTACCTTCATGGCCGCTCCCCACCCCCTGCCCAGCACCACTGGCTGCGCCTGCTGCAGGAGGCATGGCTATCCTGGGACAGTCCTTCTCCTGAGCCCGTCTGGGCACCGGACAGGCCTCCAGGGGCTCCAGATCACAGCAGACGTCAGCCCGAGAAGAGGCAGCTTGTGTTCCTGTGACCTTCTGGGCCCTGGGACACATCCTGCCGTCCTGGGAGCAGCGTGGCTCGGTGGCCGTGTGGCCTGAGAGGCCTCTGGCGCGAGCGCAAATGTCACCACGTCTCCAGAGGCGCTCGGAGGGGTCAGCTGTGCACACCCAGGTCCCTGGCACACGCGCTTCACACACAGTCCCCGCCCGGGGGTTCTGCCACGGGAGCTGAGCCTCCACGCGGGGCCTCTCCCGGAGCCCGAGGCTGCAGAAATGCCTGCTGTCATTAGGCCCATGGGACTGAGGAAAAATGCAGGGCAGCGACGGCAGGTGTTCTGAAGCAGAAAACACAGCCTCTCATTGTCGGCCTGTCGTGCCAATGAAGACGCGGTGTTGGACCTGCCTGGACATGGGCCTTTCTGGTTTCCTGTGAGGCTGGACATTTTGCATTCGATACAAACTAGGGCCTCGGAATCAGAACCAATTGTCATAAACGCGGGGAAGTGCTCTCCCAAGGGGCGGGCGGCTGGGAAGCTGGGAATGCGCGGCTTGACTGTAATGCTTCCTGAAAGGGCAGCTGGACACAGATCCCGCCTGAGGCTGTTCGGCACACGCGCCCCCATATCCCCGAAGTCAAAGACAGGAAGACAGGGCCAGCACTGGGGTGTCCGATGAGCAGGACATACGGACACTGGGGGTAGAAGGATCCACAGAATGGGTCTCAGTTCAGCGGGGAGGGGTACGCGCCCAGGCCTCCCCATGACCAGAGAGTATGACCCCGACACATAGCGCTTACAGGTCTCCAGGCAACGCCAGCGAGCGCACCCCGGGCCCTGTGAACACTGTACCTACGATCCAATTCGCAGCCCCCAGGGTCCACACGTCAGGCCCAGGTGGTGGCGCACGGTGTCAGGGGTAGTAGCACCTGGGGTCCCGCTCACATCACCTTTCACCTGAGATGTGAGGCCGCTGCTGCCTGCCGCCCCCTCGCAGGACAGAACCCTGGCAGCATCCTCCTCACCCACCTGAGTTACA
The DNA here is from genome assembly GCA_025583905.1 of Ia io. Taxonomy (NCBI): domain Eukaryota; kingdom Metazoa; phylum Chordata; class Mammalia; order Chiroptera; family Vespertilionidae; genus Ia; species Ia io. The sequence goes on along the minus strand of JAJQQW010000022.1, from coordinate 2,004,538 downwards.
CCGACTGAGAGCGGATGGAATATGGCTCCACGTGGAGTCGCCAGCTCCCGGGACGTGGCCCACGTGGCCCGGAGGACCACACCCTGCTCAGCCTCCCTGCGGCTCCGGCCCAGCCTGCCCAGGGCATCCGATCGGACAGGGTCACTGGCCTGGGGCGAGGCTGAGCAGAAGTCTGAGAGGCTTTCTTATCAGCCAAAAGTAGTCATTTGGCCAGCTCCCCGGGCCAGCCGCTCCCTTTCCGTAAATGCAAGTGCGATTTAACCGGGGGAGGGGCCCCCGCAGAGACGGAAAACAGGACTCCAGTCCCAGATTCAAGAGCTAAACCATACCTTCCTTGCAGGCACATTTTTTTTTTCTCATTTTAAACCTGATGTTCTGAACAGATTGCTCTTTCTAAACCAGTCCCTGCCATGAAGGCGGAAGGCTGCCTACATCTCCAGCATCTTTATACCAAGTCTGGAGGGTCAGAGGCAGAAGCGTGAGTCTTGGGTGACTTCAGCCGGGCCACCCGGTCACCAGCTCTGATTTCACTGTAACCGGGGCCTAGCTCCCGCCCAGAGCCTGGCATCCAGTCCACGGCCCGCGGAGACGCACTGCAGCAGCGATGAGCACAGTGAGCCTGTGGAAACCGCTTTAACGATGGCATCTGCCACCCAAACCCTAAACACTCCCGGTCGTCAGATACTCCTCTGAGACGGCACGCACCGAGGGAGCCCACAGAGCAGCCTGCTAGCCGAGGGCTGTCACCGGATGGTGGCCTCGCAGGCTCGGGCCCCAGGATCCCGGAGTGTGGACCCCCGGAGCTGCCCAGGGCAGCACCCGGCTTCCCTCCAGGTAAGGCTTAGACGACAGAGCCTTTTGCAAAAGATAATCTGGGTTCCCCAAAATTAGTCCGAACTCGCTACAGGGCCAACACCACGGCATATTATTACACACGAGTTTATGTGTATAAGGTCAGAGTCAACAAATGTAAGACACGCTGTCACTGACGAACTCACTTGGAACTCCATGTCACAATCAGACTGGACCAAACTCCCAGCCCGGGGGGCCCTTGGTGTCTGACTATGCAACTGGGGATACTGCCTACCTTGGTATTCACCTGAGGATTAACTAAAACAACCGAGACGTGTCTGACACGTGGTAAGTGCTGAGTAAAAGGCTGCTATCTGTTCAGTTATTGTGACGATTGCTACTAGAGGGGCACCTCCCTGAGGCTGGGCAGGCCTGTTAGTGGCAGAGGAGAACAGGGCAGGGAGGGGAAAATGGGATTCTGTCCAGTGCTCTGAGACCACAGTGCCCCCTAGTGGACGCCTCTGGACTCGTTTGGTTTTGACCTTGCCTGTGTGGGGCCCAGCCAAGGCCCGCCTATCCCAGGCAGGTCTGCAGGGAAGAGATACTGTTTGTTTCTCTCAGAAACGGGCCCTGGGCCCTGCAGGAGATGTGTCGGGAGGGTGTTCGCTCTCATCTTCTGGAGCCCACACCTGCCCCGATGGCTGGGGTGTTGTGCTCCCTCCATCCCAGAGCTACTCAGACAGTCCCAGGTGCCGGGCAAGTATTTTTAGCCACATTATTCATTCGAACGCCTGCCTGACAATCCTAGACAGAGCCCAGTTCCGGGAGGGAGGGCCACGGGAGCTCCATGCCCCCCGCCAACCTGGTTTGCTGGTCTGTATTCTCGGTGGCCCAGGAGCCTCCGGCGGCCCTGGATCTGGCTCAGCATCGTACAGCAGGTGGGTGGAGGAAGCCCCTCCAATGTCAGTTCTTAGCCAGAGGCCCCGGGGATACCCTAGAGCCCAGAGCCAGCCAGGCCGAGGCAGGTGGAGCCGGGCGCCGCCCCGGTCACTAACAGGGCATCACCCAGCCTTGCTGCCCGTGTGGGCAGTGCTTCCCCTCCTCCCACCAGTGAGGCGAGGTGCAGCGGGGATGCCGTGAGCGCGCCACCCTCCTTCCTACCGGCCTCCGTCTGCTTGGTTCTTCTCAAATGTCATGTCCGTGCTGTTTCCTCCTACCGAGTCCTGTCCCCCATTTTCCACCCGCGCCCCGCCTCCCTCCCTGCCAACAGCCCCAGCCGCGCCCGGAGCTTCTCTGTGTCTCACGAACAGGATATTCCCACCACGTCCCGAGGGAACGGCGCCGTCCAGGTCTTGTGAGAAGGACTCATGTACGTCCTGTGCTTCTTCCCTTTCATCGTCTCTCGCTCAGTGCCAGGCGCGCGCCGGGTGGGGGCAAAGGCCTCGGAGCTGCCGAGAGCGCCCCGCACAGGCGGTCACAGCTGCGGGTGCAGACACTTCTCCCCTTAGGCCCCGCTGCCGGCGCTCGGCTCGTCCCCCGCTTGCTGCTTCTGCACATTCGCCTCGGGCCGAAGTGCCTAACTCTTCAATATTTAGGCTTCCAATTCCGTTCGGGGGTCAGGGTGCCGTTATTTATTTAACGCACAGGCGCCGTGAGTGACAGGGAAGGCTTGCTCTCCCGAGCGAATGCTGCTGCCTTTAGGGCGCGAGCACGGCCTACACAGCGCCGAGGGGGCGTGGGGACTCACACACGCGAGTCACCGCACCACGTGCCGGCGTAATTCACAAGCAGAATGTCTTCATGGTCAATGACCCATGTCCTGTGTCTCTGAGAAGCAAGTTAGAGCCAATGAAACTGGAATTTCGGTATAACCCAATCGCCCCTCCACCCCATGCCCAAATCTCCCGCCTTGGATTGGACACCAGTGAATGGCGGCTTCCGGAAGTGGGCGGCGGCTTTGTGGGTGGTCACCTCACGCTGGTGATGAGAGCAGGCTCCGGGTACCACGGGCCTGGCAGGGTGAATGCTGCTCCAGAGATCCAGCTTTGTGATGGGCTGATAGAATTACGCTTTGAGGGTAGAGTTTGTCCTGGCAGGATCCCTAATCAGAGGCACAGACCCCATAACTCACACACTGGGAAAGGAACCAGAGGCCTCGCCCAGCCCGGCTCCCCACGCTGGCGGCCTCGGCTTCTCGCACAAAAGCAGAGCATGCACACGGATCGCCCCCTGCGGTGACCCCAGTGGCACGCAGGCATTCACTGCAGCGGAACACAGGTTATGAGGTCCCCACCCACGACCCACGTGGCTTCTCCTTCTGTCCTCAGACCAATGAATGAGACGACCCGCAGCACTGCCCTGGAGAGCGACCCCTGCTACTGAGACCCTCCAAGTCAAGGGCCTGAGGACCAGCAGGCTTCCTGAGGTTCCCGAACCACCGTCGGCACAGAAAACCCACAACCACAACGCCGGGACCCTAAAGGGACCACTGAGAGGCGTCCCATCGCATCTACAAGGCATCGTCCTCGTTACCACTGCTCCAGAGACACTTGGGAAAGGAATGGCTGACACCGTGCACACAGCTCAGAAAGTCACCTCACGAAAGAGCCGGCACGTGAGAAGTCCAATGGAAGAGTCCTGACCATTCATTCCTTCAACTATTCAGTAGTCAACACGCATCGCGCTGCTCCGTGTGCAAAGCAGTGTACGAGCTGGCGCCTTGGGACACGCAGGGACGGACATCACAGTCGTGGCCTGAGGGGAACTTGAGAATCAGCTGTGAGGTTACGATCCTCATTTTACAGATGAGCAGACAGGGGCATGGGCAGTGAGGGATTTATTTTAAATACTTCATCCTGTAACTGAACCATCATACAGTCGTCAGAGAGATGGAAAAGCAGGAGCTAGAAGGTGGGCACTCCAGTTCAGTCCTGGTCGGCGTGCTGGGCAGGCCCAGCCCCTCCCCAGGGCTTCGATCCGCCCCCCGATGTCTTCAGAGGGGCCCCCCAGCTCCAGGGGCCTCTGGCCAAACGCTGTCCCCAGAGAGGCCTGGAGGTCAGAACTAAAGAACTGGACAAAGGGAACCGCGTGAATGCGAACCGTGGTTGAACTAACTCATAAGGTCCTAGCAGGGGGACATGGCGGCCGCTCCTCACGTTGCTGTTGTTTCCTTCTTAGAAGACGCTGAGGCCTACGTGGGTACTTCCCCTTCTGTGGACTTTGTAACGGGCATCTCTGCCATCTTAGCAACAATGGCGAAGCAGTCCCCAGCCCGCCCCTGCCTCTGCCTTCAGCGAACTGTCTGTGACGCGGGGTCACACGTGTCTGCAGGGCAGTGGGCTCCCTGTGGAAACTGCTGCCCCCAGAGATGGAACAGTCACGTGTGCGGTGACCCATGGGGCTTGGGCTGTGGTAACAGACTCTTAATTAACAGCGTCACAGCCACCGAGAGGACTGAGCTACATCCTGGAGGGGCCCTTCCAGCTTTCGCCTTCTACATTATATTCTACGCATTTAGTGAAGATAATGGGAAGACTCCTTTATGGACTCAACCAGAGAATCAAAAGCATCAACTCGAATCACTGTCTCCCATGTATGGGTACTGACTTCCAAAAGAAGAATGGAAATTAGTATAGAAAAACCTGTTTGTCCTGGGCCAGAGGGCTTCACAGGGGAGTTTTACCAAACATTTAAAGAAGAAATAAGACCTATCCTTCTCAAACTATTCCAAAACATTCAAGAGGAGGGAAGACTCCCAAGCTCATTTTACAAGACCAATAGTATCCTAATTGCAAAGCCACATAAAGACACTACAAAGAAAGAGAATTACAGGCCAATATCCCTGATGAACATAGATGCTAAATTCCTCAACAAAATATTAGCAAACTGGATCCAGCAATATATTAAAAAGATCATACACCATGACCAAGTGGGATTTATTCCAGGGATGCAAGGCTGGTATAATATGTACAAATCAATAAATGTGATACAACACATAAACAAAATGAAGAATAAAAATCACATGATCATATCAATAGATGTAGAAAAAGCATTTAAATGAAATCCAGCAACCATTTGTGATAAAAACTCTCAGCAAAATGGGAATAGAAAGAATATACCTCAACATATTAAAGGCCATATATGACAAACCCACCGCCAACATCATACTCAATGGGCAAAAACGAAAAAGAAGTGTTTACCTTAAGATCGGGAATAAAACCTGGACAGCTCCTTTTACCACTCTTATTCAACATAGCACTGGAAGTCTTGGCCACAGCAATCAGACAAGAAGAAGAAATAAAAGGCATCCAAGTTGGAAAGGAAGTAACACTGTCATTATATGCAGAAGGCATGGTACTGTGTATAGAGAACACTAAAGAATCCACCAGGAACTACTAGAACTGATACATTCATTCAGTTAAGTAGCAGAATGCAACGTAAACATCCAGAAATCAGTTGCACTGATATACACCAAGAATGAACTATATCAGAAGAGGAAACTAAACAATCCCATTCACAATCACCTCAAAAAAACAACAACCTATTAATAAATTTAACCAAGGATATAAAAGACTTGTACTCAGAAAAGTATAAGACACTGAAGAAATAAACTGAAGAAGATACAAATAAGTGAAAGCATATACTGTATTCATGGGTAGGAAGAATTAACGTCATTAAAATGTCCATACTACCAAAGCAATCTGTAGATTCAATGCAATTCCTATCAAGACACCAATGGTGTGTTTCACAGATCTAGTACAAACATTCCAAATTTTATATGGAACTTCAAAAGACCTCAACTAGCCACAGCAATGTTGAGAAAGAAGAACAATACCAGATATCAAAACGATACTACCAGGCCATGGTAATCAAAACAGCATGGCATGGACATAAAAACAGACATATAGGTCAACAGAACAGGATAGAGAGCCCAGAAATAAAGCCACGCCTATATGGTCAATTAATATTTGTTCTTGCCTCCTCTTGACAAAGGAGGCAGGAATATATAATGGAATAAAGATAATCTATTCAATAAATCTATTCAATAAATTGGCAAAATTGGACAGATACATGCAAAAAAAAGAAATCTAGACCATGTTCTTATACCATACACAGGAATAAACTCAAAGTGGATTAAAGATTTAAATGTTAGACTCGAAACCATAAAAATTCTAGAAGAAAACACAGGCATTAAAATCATGGACATTTCTCAAAGCAATACTTTTTTCTGATATATCTCCTCAGGCAAGGGAAACAAAAGAAAAAAATCAACATATGGGACTACATCAAACTAAAAAGGTTTTGTACAGCAAAGGGAATCATCAATGAAATGAAAAGGGAACCCACTGAATATGAGAACATATTTGCCAATGATACATCAGATAAAGGGTTAATATCCAAAATTTATAAAGAACTTATAAAACTCAACACCAAAAAAAGAAACAATCCAATTAAAAAATGGGCAGAGGACCTGAACAGACACTTCTCCAAAGAGGACATACAGATAGATGGCAATGGACATATGAAAAGATGCTCAATGTCACTAAACATCAGAGAGATGCAGATTAAAACCACAATGAGGTATCACCTCACACCTGTCAGAATGGCTGTCATCAACAAATCAACAAAAGACAAGCACTGGTGAGCATGTGGAGAAAAGGGAACCCTAGTGCATTGATGGTGAGGACCATGGACTGGTGCAGCCACTGTGGAAAACAGTATGGTTTCCTGAAAAAACTGAAAATGGAACTGCCTTGCGGCCCAGTGATTCCACTCCTGGGAATATATCTGAAGAATCCTGAAACACTAATTCGAAAGCATATAAGCACCCCTATGTTCATAGCAGCATTGTTTACAATAGCTAAGATATGGAAGCAGCCCAAGTGCCCATCAGCAGATAAGCGGATAAAAAAGTTATGGTACATTTACACTATGGAATCCTACTGGGCAGAAAAAAAATTCTTATTTTTTGGTGGCTGCATGGATGGACCTAGAGGGTATTATGCTAAGTGAAATAAGCCAGTCAGAGAAAGACAAATAACATATGATTTCACTTGTATATAGAATCTAATGAACAAATAAAGTAACAAACAAAATAGAAACAGACTAATAGAGACAGAGAAAAGACTGACAGGTGTCAGAGGGGTGAGGTTTGGGGGCTGAATGAAAAAGGTGAAGGGATTAAGCAAAAGACAACTCACAGCCCTAGCTGGTTTGGCTCAGTGGATAGAGTGTTGGCCCACAGACTGAAGGGTCCCAGGTACATATACAGACAAAAGTATGGTAGTTACCAGAGGAAAAGGGAGGAGGGAGGAAGAAGGTAAAGGGGGGTAAATGCTAAAGAAAGGAGACTTGACTTGGGGTGGTGGACACGCAGGACAGGATACAGATGATGTATTATAGAATCATACCCCTGAAACCTGTATAATTTTATTAACCAATGTCATCTCAATAAATTCAATTTCAATAAAGAAAACCCTCTGCTTGTTTTTTTTAAAGACAAAACTAAAAATTTCATTTCACTGTGGACCCTCCCTGAGATTTTCTCTCAACTTGGGGGTGTCTCCTGGACCACCAATCAGCTGGCTGCTTGGGGCACGTGAGTTGTGAGGCCACCTGTGGGAGATGTCAGGACAGAGCTGGGTGTGGGTCCTGTGATACTGAGTCCTTCCCTCCCATCCTCCACACTCAGGTCTGTGGTCCTGGAGGCACAGGTGGTCATTTCGGGCTGTGAGGGGTTCTAGTTCAAGGTTAATGACTAACGGGGCCTGGTCAACAGGTCAGCAAAATAACGGGCAGGAGGCTTTCTGCTGCTCTCTGCCTTCCGGGCCAGCCTCAGCCTGGGTGCCCCTGAAAATGCTCCCTTTCTCTGGGGCCCACAACAAGGAGTCGGGGGTCAGGTGGCAGCACAGAGGGCAGAGGCGGACAGAAAGGAGGGGAGCCCAGAGATAGACACAGACAGACAAATAGACAGGCAGACAGACAAGCAGTGAAAGGCTAATGCACTCAGCGGTCGGAAGGATTTTGAAAATGAACAGGAAATACAAGTCTTGCTGTTTAATGCAAACAACACCCCAAATTCCCTCCTCCTTTTGTGCTGGTCGCATGCTTGACCTCAGCTGGTGCCTTCCCAGCGCGTTCCTAACTGCTCTGGAGCCACTCGGTCACGGCCCAGATGGGACCGTCGTTGGGAGAATCAGGGCCGGAAGCAAAAGCGGGCTGTAGGTTTCTTCGTGCCAGGGTCCAGGGACAAGTTCAAAGGGCCTTGACGCTCCCCCAGAGGGAGAAACCGGGACTTCTGTGCCGACGCGGCTCCTCCCAGGGTCAGAGTTTCCATTATCCACACAGGCCTTTCCGGGGCCTGGTGCCCCCCTGACCTGTCGCCCTGCCCCAGGCCCGGTCTCCAAGCCCCAGCCAGGAGGGTGAGTGGTGGTGGTGGTGGGGGGGGAGGGCAGGGAGGGTCCTGGCGGGAAGCCAAGGGGACAGAACGCAGACAGGCCCTGCAGCGGAGTGGTGGGAGGCCGGCACCCAGGCCTGCGGCTCTGAGGGAGCTGGGCCCACACACAGGCCCTCCCTGCCTTTGTCTCCCTGAACCCGCACGAGTTTTCCCTCATTTGAAGGGCGACCCTCTGCCTCCGCGCTGATTAAACATCCCCTGGCCTCATTCTGACCCTCGGGGGGCACATGACCACCCACCCCCCTTCTTCCTCTGAGCGCGGCCTGGAGAGGGATCTAAAAATAAAGCGGCAGAGTGCGTGCCCCGCTGGGCTCCGGCGCTGGCAGCGCTGCGCGGGCCTATCTCTCCGCGGCGATAAGGCTGCGAACAGCCTGTTATCAGCCAGTCGCTGGAAATGTGCGCCGGTCTGATTAGGCCGCAGTCTTTGCCAAGGTTATAAACAGCCGTTATCGTCCTCCCGAACAGAATAATCCGGACAGTATCAGCTCAGAAACATATGGGCCACACAGAGAAGATAGCCGCTGACGGACACTTCATTTTAATTGTAACGAGTGGGTCGCCGCAGACGGCAGGCAGCGCTGGCCGCCTGGCAGCCGCCCCGGCTTTAATCCTCGTCCTCCCTGTTCCAAGGCCTGAACCGCGGGTGCTCCGGGCCGTAAGGACGGGCCCTGCCCTGATGTGCCGTCACCACGCATGACCCTCCCTGACAGGCAGGTGGGGCCTTCTGATTCTCTTAAGAAAAAACAAACACACCAGCACAAGGGGCGTTGGGGGGACTCCCTCCTTTCAGCCCCCACGTCCAGGTCAGAGCTGGGCCTGTCACCGCCTCACCTTGTCCCCCAGGGCCCGTCCTCAGAACCCCTACTCAGCCGTCACTGATCCCCCTTCCTCTCATCCCACGCTCTCAATATTTCCAATAATGGCACCCAAAGCGTGGCCTCCGTCCTGCCCTCCTCTCTGCCCGCCTCTCCGTAAAGCCTCGGCTTTCCCCTTCCCCACGGAGAGCCACGCTCAGCCCCATGCACCTGGTGCAGGCGCCGCCCTGTCAATTCCACCAGCGGCTTCCTGATCCAGAGGGAGGAGAGGAGGGGACCCCTGCCCACCACAGCGGGACCCCTTGTCCTGACACCTTCTCCAGTTGGGCAGAGATGGGTGCGCTGCTGCTTGCCCGGGAGGACAGGGGCGGTGGCGTATATTTCCCGAGCACCGTACGTGTGCCAGCACCAATCTGGCATTCTCCATAAATCTGCTGATTAATCCTCAACACAAGTAATGCCATGATCCCACCTAAGTGACCTCCTGGCTCAGCTATGCAATCCCAGGGTCCCCTTCGCCGGTGGCTCACACCAGGGAGGGCTGTCTCAGGGCCTCTGTGGTCGGTGCGGGGCCCGCCACCCCTCTCCAGGGCCCCGGGAGGCCCCACAGGACCACAGAGCACTGCAGCCGCTTCTGCAGCCGCTTCCGCAGCCCACCTTCAAGTGGAGACCGAGCCACGGCAACACCCCGGTAACAGCATCCCGTTCCGGGAGAGAAGGCCTCTGCTGCCGCTGACCTAAGCCCGGCACGGTTCAGTTTTATTTCCTCTTTGTGTGACTTTTCAACACCTGCCTGACTCACGCTCTCCCACAATACGGCGAGGATACGGCCCTGGTGGTCAGGGTCCTGGTGCTTGGGGGGACCTGGTGGTGGGTGTGGGGACCTGGTGGTTGGGCGGGGACCTGGTGGGCGGGGGTGAGGGGTGGGGTGTGGACTTGGTGGGGGGGTACCTGGTGGGGAGAGACCTGGTGGTTGGGTGGGGACCTGGTGGGTGGGTGGGGACCTGGTGGGCGGGGCGGGGGCCTGGTGGGTGGGGGGGCCCTGGAGGGGGGCCTGGTGGGTGGGGCGGGGGCCTGGTGGTCTGGAGCTCAGGCTGGACGGTGACAAGGTGGCAGCCTTCTTTCCCTAATTGGCGTCGGGATCTGAAATACCCCGGAAGCCTGAGCCCGGAGCTCAGTCAGCTCAGAGGCAGTTTATTAACCGGACGCCCCCCTTTCTGCTTGTTTTCTGACTCCCTTTGTTCCGAAGGAGCCAGCTTTGCTCTCCGGTTTCGGGCTAACGAGACGGAGCGGCTGTTTCTCGGGGGGTCTGCTCCTCACTCGCCAGGACCCCTGCTTCTGAGAAGGTTGCACTGTCACAGACAGAGGCCGGCTCTCTCCGCGTCCCGCCTGGAGGCCGGGGAAGCCGCAGGGCCACAGGTGCGGACAGTGACCCCGACGTGGGTGGCTGCAGCCTCCTGCTCTGTCTGCTGTTGTGGCCACAAGGGGCTGGCGGCCCTGAGAGCCCTGGTCCTGCCTTCCCTCGCCATCACGGGGCAGTGTGGGTGGCCCGGGACGGAGCCCAAGACCAGGGCGCTGCCTCCTCCTCCGCTGCCTCCCGGCGCCCAGCTGCAGCCTGGCATGCAGTCAGCCCTCGACAGATGATGGCTGAGATGAAGGGGTATGCACAGCCCACACCTGCCCAGGTGGGTGTTCAAGGCCACGTACTCGGAAGGAGCCTAGACTCAAACCCCGAGGGTTTTTCTCGCTCCCTCCCGCTGGGCCTCAGTCCCCCCTCCCCGCCTCTGGAACAGGAGATGGGCCTGAGCACTGACCTACAGGCCTGCGTGTGGGAAGCATGCCCAGCACCCCCACAGCAGCCACCTGGTGAGTATTTCTCACTTACCAGGGATGCCCTTCACTCTTGCCCATCTGCCCCTCACGGAGCTGCTGTCTGGTTGACTTGCCCCGACAGGTTCCGATCCAGCTGTCCTAGGACACACACGGCCACCTGGCCACTCAGCCTCTCTGTGGCTTCCCCGGCCTGGGGCCGGTGTGGTCACGCGCCCCCAGTGACCTGCAGGTGGGCCAGGAGACGGCATGGCCCCCCGATGGGGACATGCGAGGAAGAGCAAGACCCAGACCCTCCAGAGGGAGGCCCGTCATGCTCTGGTGAGGCAGGTCCAGGCCTGGCACTGCAGGACCCTGCACACCGCCCCCCACACCCCTGCACACACCTCAGTACACCTACACACCCCTGCACACACCTCAGAACACCCACACACACCCCTGCACACACCTCAGTATACCCACACACACCCCTGCACACACTTCAATATACACACACACACCCCTGCACCCACCTCAGAACACCCACACACACCCCTGCACACACATCAGTACACCCACACACACCCCTGCACACACCTCAGAACACCCACACACACCCCTGCACACCTCAATACACCCACACACACCCCTGCACACAATTCAATACACCCCCACACACCTCTGTACACACTCAATACACCCACACACACCTCTGCACACACTCAATACACCCACACACACCCCTGAACACACTTCAGTACACCCACACACACCCCTGCACACACCTCAATACACCCACACACACCTCTGTACACACTTCAATACACCCACACACCCCTGCATACACCTCAATACACCCCTGCACACACCCTCTGCACACACCCTCAAGCACACATCCCTGCACACCCTCAGCACACACCTCTGCACACACCCCGCACACACACCCTGCACACACCCCGCACACACCCTCAGCACACACACCCTGCACACACCCCAGCACACACACCCCTTCACACACCCCAGCACACACCCTCAGCACACACACCCTGCACCCCAGCACACACCTCTGCACACACCCCCCACACCCTCAGCACACACATCCCTGCACACACACCCGCACACACCTCTGCACACCCCCCACACCCTCAGCACACACATCCCACACCCCACACACCCCACACACCTCTGCACACCCCCCACACCCTCACCACACACCCCCATACACACCCCCGCACACACCCTGCACCACTCTCCAGGCCCTGCCTGTGCCCTCACCCAACACCAGGGCCTCAGTCGGCACCGTGCGGCCCTGCACAGCCTGTGCTGGAAATGGAACCCCTTCGGGGCTGGCGCCCGACAGGCCTGCCCACAGGTCACTGCGGCAGGACCGGAGGGGCCGCTTCTCAGGGCCGCTTCCTCCCACTGGCCTCCAGTCTCCCACGTTACGTGGTTTCCCCTTTTCCCAAAACAGGGCACCTCTGTTTTCTTCCCAAGACAAGCTCTTAGGCACAAAATTCATCAGCTCTGGCACGGGGCTTCCTCCTTCCTCGCCTCTCCTCGCTGTGAAGCCACCGCGAGTTCACACGCCGCACCCGGCTCAGCATCGGCGCTCCTTCTGCGACCTGTGTCCAACCTCGGCGTCCATGGGTGGAGCTGGGACACAGCATCGCGGTCGCGTGAAGCATCCAGGGCCCCGCAGCCTGCTGCTCGCTGCTGCCTGTCCTTCCTGCTCCGTCCCCTGCAGCCCCTCAGCCTCCTGAGCCCTCGGTCCCCTTCCAGCTGCCCGCTGCCCACTCGCCAAGAGGCCCAAGTCCCCAGGATGGCCACCTGCACCTGCCTCCGAGCCTCCGAGCCCCCGAGCCTCCTGCTGCCGCATCCCCAGCCCCCAGTCTCCAGTCCCAGAAAGGGACTTGGTCCGGGGAAAGGGGCTCGGGTCCCAGGAAAGGGGCTCGGTCCAGAGGCTGAGGGGCCGACAGAGCCACCTCCTCACCACATGCTTGGGGTCACCCCCGGGCCGTGAGACCAGGGAAGCCACAGGCTGTGCGAGTTTCCTGCAGACCACACAGGGCCATGCACGTTCCCGCAGCCACACTCAAAGGCAGGACGTTACCCACGTCCGTGTGTCCATGGTGAGACTCCACAGCTGCCATGCACCACGAATGCCACCGGCAGTTTCCAGGTTAGACACTGAGCCAGGTGCGCCGGGCGTGAGTCAGGCGGTGGGGCTGGGTCCCGGGCCATTGGAAGGATCCCTGTGGGCGTCAGGCCAGACCCCGGCATTGCTAATGACATCTGCTGCCCCGTCACAGTGCTCGCCGTGTATCAGAACGGCAGCCGGTGACCAAGTGAGGGAGGCCGACTCGCCACGCAGCTTCCCCAAAGCCCCGGCGCGGCTCGGGGCGGGCTCAGCGGCGCGTGGCTGGCACAAGCAGGCGGAAAGGCCGTGTCTCCCGCCCTCACCAGCCAGGGCACATCAGGAACAGGAACGGGCGAGGCACCACAAAGTCACAGAATCGCGGCCCTGTCACAAAACCCCTTCGAAAGTGAGTGTCTAGAATTTTTAAAAAGAAGGGGAAGAAGCAAACACAGAAACACAGGATTCCAAAACTCGGGCAGTGAGCAGCGGGAGGCCGGTCATGCTCTGATCTCTCTGGAACAACATTACCTCAATTATTTCTGTAAATGTGGCGGCCACTGGGCAAGCGAACACAGCATCCTAGATCAAAGCACCGTTCGCACCCAGATGCGTCTGCGACGGGAGGCGGCGGGCTGAGCAGGTGCGTGAACAGCCCTGGGTGTTGCTCATGTGTCCACTCGTCACACCTCCGCAGGATCAGGCACCGCAGAGCACAGCCTGAGAATTAAAGGCGCTGACGGAGCTCGGGGGAGAGCACGCCAACCTGCGTGGTCTCTGTGCTTCTCCAACCCTTCGCCGTGCGGCCCGGATGGGAACACGTACATGTCTGTATCCCTAAGTCTGCACGTGCACCTGGAAAGCCAGAGGCAGGGCCTGGAGGGGCCCATGGGGAGGCAGTACGAAAAGCAGGTGCAGTCGGGGCCGTAAGAGGATGTTCCCACAGCACAGGCCCTCGGACTGCGGCAGCACCAGGGCCTCCCCGCGGCCGTGTGGTCCCCACAAGTCACAGGCATGTGAGCCGAGCGACATTCCTTCAGGAGCACGCTACAAGTCCGTGGTCAGACCTGTTTCTGAAGCAGAATAACCCTGTTTCACCGTATTTGGTGACTATAGCATTCCTATTGCCAGACACGGCCTGTATCACCCCTTTGTGATAAAATGTATCATGTCCAGGGCACACTATGCTTCTGCCTGAATAGGTGCTTCTCTAAGGGGACGGGCTGCCCGGGAGGTCTGCAAGGTCTGGAGCTAGTTGTGGCCACCCCAGCGGAGGGGTGGGGGGTGCCAGCGTTGGAGGTGAAGAAGGGGTGCTGCTGAGCACCCCACGGTGAGCAGGGCACCCTACAACAAAGAATTCTCTGGCCCCAAACCTCAACGGTGCAAAGGTCAAAAACCTGGTGCAGATTCTTACAAGCATTACAAGATCCCTCAAATCAGGTCCCTGAAAGACTGTGAAGAAATAAAAAACAAGGAGTTGGAAAACATGAAGGAGACCTTTTAGCCACATTTTGATGAGCAAAAGTACAGCTGCTTCTCTGCTGCTGCAGCACAGGACTTCCCGAATCACGCCCGTCGGGCCGCCTGCACCTGCCCCCGAGCCCCCGAGCCCCGAACCTCCGAGCCCCTGAGAGGGGGGCGTCCTTCCCCTGTGACACCCTCCCGGGGCAGAGGTGCCTGGCCTGGGCACGGTCAAGCCCCGTGAGATACAGCGAAAGCTAACTTTTCGGCCCGTAGAAAGTAAAAGCCTCGGTGCTGACAGTCCTCCACATAAGCCCCCAGCCACTGCGACAGCCTCAGGCCCCTGCCGCTCAGTAATGCTGTTATTTTTGAGCTCGGTTAAGGTATAAGTGTGCGCACTCCCAGCCTTTCATATTAATAAGTCCTGTAACTAGCCATTTCTCACCGCTCCGAATTCTTGAGCACAACTAGAAAGGGCACTTATCCTGAAAAATCTAATAAATTTACAGTTTTATATACTTCCTTCAATTGTAAAAGTCTTGTTCAATAAACTTTAAAATGCCACTACAGAGCAATAACACAGACAGTATAACCCAGCCCTGGGAAAGCTGTGTAGCCAGAAATTGTTCCCCTTTCTACTAGAGCAATAAAGTTTTATATGTTTGAACTGACTGTAAAAAGGTTTGAATGTTGGCAACTGGGGAATAATCTGTCTTCTTTATAGTTATTATCATATTTCCCACAAGACCCCTTGGTCTGTGTCAATCCTTTCTGTATGTGACACCTTTGTACTGTCAGCAAAAGCAAGACTATTTCCTTTTTTTAACTATAGGACTTGTATCTGTTTTCCTTCAGATTACAGCTAACAGGAATAAATTATTTCTGACAACCATCTATTGCAGCGTTTTACCAAATCAAGCTGGTTGTGAGCTGCCTTTCCAGGAGCGAGGGGGCTCTTCCCTCTGCTCCTCGCTGTCCCACTCGGCTGATTCAGATGCGGTCCAGGGCCGCGTGCACCGGGGAACGCCAATAAAAACAGATTTGTAGGAAAGTTGCTCTGAGTGCTGGAGCCCCCTGGGACGCGGCGGCTGGGTCCTCGCGGGTGCCGTTGGCTGTGTGTGGGGGCAGCGAGGCACAGGAGCAGGGAGGGGGCGGCCCTGCTCCTTCCTGCCCCATCTCAGGGTGAGGGTAGCTGTGCTCTTGGCTCAGCGGGGAGGCCGAGTCCAGCAGGTGGAAGTGGCCATTTCCCAGCCTCTGATGAACAGCCGGCGGGGGGGTGGCCAGGACCAGCAGGGACAGACCCCCAGCTGTCCACCCAGTGAGGGCTCCTGGGAGCAGGTCCCCTCTGCTGAAATGAGTTTGGCTCAGGATAACCAGCAAAGAGCCTGTGCACACGTGCATGTGTGTGTGTGTGTGCATGTGTGTGCATGTGTGCGTGCACGTGTGTGTGTGCATGTGTGCGTGTGTGTGTGTGCGTGCGCGTGCATGCACACACAGGCTCCACTTTCCCTCCCCTGGCACCCCCCCCCCCCCCGGCCCAGCCCAACAACAGGTACAGGACTCTGCGCCAGGTCCCTCCAGCAGCTGCCTGCTGAGGGCCCAGGCCCGTGAGCCGGTTCTTCACTCCTCGCTGTGGTTCCCATGTGGGTCAGAGGCTCTTGGGCTGGGGCATGTGCACAGCGACACTAGTGAAAGGACAATCACATGCAATGGGTGCGATTTTCTTAAACCGGCAGACACGCAGACAGAGCAGTACGCACACCGCAGCTGCCAGCGCGGAGGGATGTTCAATGCCCACCCACCCCCAGCCTCCCCGCACACGGCCCCAGCCTCCCCGCGCACGGCCCCAGCCTCCCCGCGCACGGCCCCAGCCTCCCCGCGCACGGCCCCAGCCTCCCCGCGCCTCCCCACGCCAGGCCCGCCAACCTCCCTCCCGTGCCCACGTGTCAGAGGCGGGAGCTCCCCCACAGCAACCGGGGCGGACGGGGCAGAAGCTTCCGGAGAGTGAGGTGCACAGATGCCCAGGCCACACCAGCCCCTCAGGCAGGGCTGTGAGTTCCACTTCACAAACACCCGGGTTACTCCTGAGGACAGGGTGGCCTGGGACCCCCAATTCACCCCTTTTAAAAATGTCGGGCCTCAGCACGTGCAGTTCTGAGGTAACAGCCAGTGACTTACAAACTCTGAGACTGTTTTCACTCAGAAAAGAAAGGGGTTTAAAGAAATAACTGGTCAGCAAGGGGCAGGACTGGCCTGGAGGGCCGCGTTCTCCTGCCCCCCACTCCCCCCGCCACGCCCTCCTCCTCCCCCCCCGCCCCCGCCTGCTGCTCTGCGCCTCCGGAGGTTTTTAGAAATTCCAGAAAGGCAAGGAGTTTCCTGAAAAGGCCAGGGCTTAGCTCTCTCCTCTTCCTTTATTACTGT
The DNA here is from genome assembly GCA_025583905.1 of Ia io. NCBI lineage: Eukaryota > Metazoa > Chordata > Mammalia > Chiroptera > Vespertilionidae > Ia > Ia io. The sequence continues at coordinate 1,987,650 of JAJQQW010000022.1, read as the reverse complement.
CCTTATAAATTTCAAACGAACCGGAACCTGTACCTCACTGCACCCTAAAATAGGCCTCCCTCAGGAACCGCACGGGGACACGTCAGAGCGCCCCCAGCTGCTGCCGCACGGGGCACCGCGATGCCATGGGCACCCCATGGGTCCCTGCCTCCCGGACAAGCAAGGGCAAAAGACAGCGAAGAGAGTGTGTGTGTGTGTGTCGGGGGGAGGCTGGGGTCCCTGTTCCCCAGCATCGGGGTCCATCCGCTACGTGAGGCCATGTGGATGGAACGCTACCCAATAACGCTACCCATTGCACCCCCAGCGTCGCCATGACGACCGTGCTGACGGACTCGCCTGATGGCCACAGGTCAGGCTCCACGCTGCACGAGGCAGAGGCATCCGCAGATGCTCGCCTCAGAGCTCCTCCTTCTCAAAGGTGCCAATGATATTGTTTAGGGCGAGATGAGACCTGGGCACAGGTTGGCACAACCTTTGATTCACACGGTCCTTCCCGGGCTGAGCTGGGAGAGGGGGCAGGGCAGGGAGAGGACGCTCCTGCTGGAACCGCCAATAATTTGAAGAAACAGGAGGCCACCCACTGGACGCGGGGGGGGGGGGGCAGAAGGAACGGTGCCTGCTCAGGGCAGGACTGCCAGGCTCGCAAGTAAGACGGGACCAGCAAGAGACAGCTACCGACGGCAGAGCACGATGGCGGGACGGCGGGACGGCGGGCAGCGGGCAGCAGCGGCGGCGGGAGGCCCGTGGGAGCCGCACACAGGACGCCGCTCTGGAGAACAGTGTACCGTCCCGGGGAGACCAGAGACTGCGACGGAAGGAACAGAGAAACCCACGCGGCCTCGCCGGCCCTCCCCCCGCGGGACCGGCTCCTGGAAGCAGGAAAGCTAGGACGCGACGCGAGCCCTGGTGTTGCCGCCACAGCAGCGACGGGTGAAGGGTGGGGAGAGACTAGACTAGATCTATGCGCACAGCGGACGGAGCCGGGGAGGGGCCGGGGGGCCAGAGGCAGGAAACGGGAAAAGGAAGTGAGGACCAAGACCGGCCCCTGGCCTGCCCGCCACGTGCTCACCCGAGGCCGGAGCACAGTGCTGACCACGGCTCACTGCGCAGCCGGCCTGGGCTCTGCTCCTGGGTGGACCGAGGAGCCGTGCAAGCAAACGACCAGCAAACCCCCGGGATGTGGCCGTCCCGTCGTCTCAGGAGGAAGGGCTCAGGGGCTCGACCTCAGGAGGCTGAGGAGGAAAGACCAAGGGCTGTGGAGGCGGGGCTGGGCCCCACGGCCCCACAGCCCCACGGCCCCACAGCCCCATGGCCCCACAGCCCACAGCCCCACAGCCCCACGGCCCCACAGCCCACGCCCCATTGCCCCACAGCCCCACGGCCCCACGGCCCCACAGCCCCACAGCCCCACAGCCCACGCCCCATGGCCCCACAGCCCCACAGCCCCACAGCCCACGCCCCATGGCCCCACAGCCCACGGCCCCATGGCCACGGCCCCCACGGCCCCACAGCCCCACAGCCCCATGGCCACGGCCCCACGGCCCCCCGGCTCCATGGCCCCACAGCCCCACAGCCCACGGCCCCATGGCCACGGCCCCACGGCCCCACGGCCCCACGACCACGGCCCCAGTGCTAACAGTGCACACACCAGCCAGCGTCCCCAGCGAGAGCCCCTGAGAGCAGGGCCCCGCTCCAGCACAGCGAGGTCTGGAAGAGCAGGGGCGGGGAAGCTAATTTCGTGGGAGGTTCTTATCACTGCACACACACTCGCCGTTTGGTTTCTAACAGCGGAAGCCATGGCAGCCCTGTGGTCTGTGTGCAATGTCTAAGCTGCCAACACTTTCGTAAGGACTGATGCTCCATCGTGGGTGACGTGTTATTACAGACGAGGAAACAGCGCCCAGAGGGAGCAGGTGACCTGCTCGAGGTCACACAGCAGGTCACCGCGAGCTGGGATTGGGCCCATGTCAGCGGGTCCTCAGAAGAACTGAGTACCTGCTTGTCGTATGCAAGGCATGGGGCCGGCCACCACAGGACAGGTGGTGACAGGACAGGCAGGGGCACACAGGTCACCGGAGCCCGAGACAAAGGAGCAGCAGCTTATCCCGTGAGCCTGAGGCCTGTCCGCTCCCCTCCCTGGGCTGCCTGGGCCCTGCCGTCATCCCACGTGACGCAGCGTCTCCCGGCCGGCCCTGCCGAGCTGCCTTGCTCGCCTTCGTCACCTGGACGGCACGCACCCCTGACGAGGGGTGATATCTGCCCATCTGCCCCACCCACCTCTCAGCAGCCCCTGCTGCCCCCCATGCTGGACTCGGAAACCAAGAGTCAGGAAACCTTCGGTGCCACCAAGGGAGACGAGTCACCTGAACGTGCTTCTCCCGCCAGTGACCAGAGCCTCCTCCCGAGGCTGCAGGCAGGAACGCGCAGCCTCCAGCCGACAGCCCCGTCTCCCCGCCCGCCTCCGGACACCGTGTCCCAGCAGCCCCAGGGGCTGCTCAGAGCCTCGTGAGGACCACGTGGTCCCCGTGGTGCGGAGGGCAGCCGAGAGCCCAGGGGAGGCCCGCGAGGAGCATCCCTGCCCGGCCGGCCGTCGGAGACCCATTACCTCATTCATTTCTCTGCGCGGCTGGCTTCCCTTCCCATGAGCACCCTGGTCTCAGGATGCGGTCCCCTCCTTCGCCTGCTTCTCTATCCATCACATTTAACACCCTGACAGTAACAGTCTATAATGTTTCTATTCTACAAAACCGCTCTGTCAACTCCAGCCTCCAGAGCAGCAACTGAGGAAAATAAATAACATCAAGGCAGGACGGTGCCGCGCAGCCCTGTGCTGGGCGTGCGTTTCAGAGGCCTGCGAGGGAGGGAAGTGAAGGGAGGCGGTGGGAGCCATGGAGAGCGTCCCTCCTGGCCCCCGGACACTGCACAGACCTGAGGGGCAGTCCTGGCTCTTCCCTTCACACAAAGGGGCTCCCTGTCTCCTCAGAGCGCCTGCCTGCCCCCAAAACTGTGTTTATTTCCATCATTTTGGATATAGATCCACAGAGCTTCTTTAAGAGCTGCCCCGAGGGAGAGGGTAGGTGGCCCAGGCGTGCGAAGGCTTCCTCTCCGTGCCAAGTCTCCCCTCACTGCATGCCCCGCTGCTGGGCGCCAGGGTCCCGTAGGAACCCGTCGGCCAGGCTCTCATTCGCGGCTGTGGGTCCTTGTTCCTGAACCTGCCGGGGCCACCGTGACATAAAGGCAAGCGTGTTGCCGAGCTCCGGTGGCGGTGAGGGTGGCTGAGCCGGCGCCTGCGGCTGAGGACGGCGCCTTCCCTTAGTGGTTCTGGGGGAGAGCGCGCAGGTGCGGTGGCTGGAGCTGGGGGACCCGACGACGGTGCAGTGAGAACCTGTGTGAACGGAGAGGGAAGGGGCCTGGGTGGGCCCTGGGCTCGCTAACAAGCCACCTGCACAGGCCAGCGTGCGTGAGCCGCACTCGGGTCACGTAGAGACCTCCGGGGCTAGTGTCCGGCGCCCCGCTGCTGCCAAGTTCTGATGGTGAGATGTAGGCAGAGACCCACTTGGGAAAGGAAGGACGGGGCGGGGACACAATGAGGAGACAGCGCCTTCATGAACTCCACAGAGAACTCGGGGCCCCTGGCCGGGCGCCCAGGCTGCCCACAGACAGGAGGGCGCTGGGCACGGGGGGCCTGGATATGTAGGAACTCCTGGCACCTCCCTCACCTGGGACCATCTTCTCACTGGACTCTGTGCCCAGGCAGCCTCCGGGCACTGCTACACCCAGAGGAGGGGGTCCTCCTCCCCACATCCCCCCCTGTATAGAGGAGGCATCGCAGGGAATACGGAGGCTGGTCAGCACAGTTCCCCGCTGTCCCTCAGGTGCCTGGACGGAGAAAGGGGCAGGTGTGGAGCCCCGCCCTCTTGACAATGGGAACGCTGGGGACTCACGCCCTCCCCAGCCCGCTCCCATCCCCTTCATTTCCTGTCCCCTTGCAGCACGTCGAAGGCGCTCACGGCGCAGCTTCAGAATGACGTTGCGGCCAGTGTCCCCGGGGAGCAGCAAGGGCCTGGCGCCAAGGCCGCAGGGACTGTCCCTTCCCTGTCCACCCCCAAACCACCAGCAACCCTCTCCCGGGGAAGGTCATCCTGCCTTCACGACAGTTTCTGGGGTGGATGTCAGGACAGGCCCTTGATCCGGCTCCGTGACGGGTTTCATTACTTCACGTGAGGACACCTCCCGTGCTGCCCACGGTACTCCCGGGCACTCATTTTTCTGTTTTGGGACAGAAAGGCAAAGGCGGCCTCCTGGCATCAAAGGTGTCCCGGGGATGGAGGAGCGTTCACATAACTCCTTTCCTGTGGATTGACATGACGACCCACATGTATAGAGGAGGCATCGCAGGGAATACGGAGGCTGGTCAGCACAGTTCCTACATCAAAAGTTTATAATTTAGTGAAGAGCGGAATACAGGAACAAATGGCTAAAATGAATGGTTGAGTAAAGGGTAGAAAACGATGAAATACTCGCTAATTAAAGCTGCAGGCGCGCTGTTATAGAACGTGGGAGAGGCGTGAGTAAGCTGAACGGCTTAGCGGGCTTCCACACCCACAGAGAGTGGCATTCCTGAGAGGGTCCGCTCAGGCCTCAAAGGGCTCAGCGGCTGGTCATTCAACCCAGTTCTGCGCCACGGTTCTGCCCCGCGGTTCTGTCCCGCGGTTCTGCCCCGCGGTTCTGCCCCATTGTCCTGTCCCGTGGTCCTGTCCCGTGGTTCTGCCCCGTGGTTCTGTCCTGTGGTTCTGTGCCATGGTTCTGCCCCGCGGTTCTGTCCCGCGGTTCTGCCCCGTGGTTCTGCCCCGTGGTTCTGCCCCGCGGTTCTGCCCCGTGGTCCTGTCCCGTGGTTCTGCCCCGTGGTTCTGTCCCGCGGTTCTGCCCCGTGGTCCTGTCCTGTGGTCCTGTCCCGTGGTTTCTGCCCCGTGGTTCTGTCCCGCGGTTCTGCCCCGTGGTCCTGTCCTGTGGTCCTGTGCCGTGGTTCTGCCCCGTGGTTCTGTCCCGTGGTTCTGCCCCATTGTCCTGTCCCGTGGTCCTGTCCCATGGTTCTGCCCCATGGTTCTGTCCTGTGGTTCTGTGCCATGGTTCTGTCCCGTGGTTCTGTCCTGTGGTTCTGTGCCATGGTTCTGCCCCGCGGTTCTGTCCCGCGGTTCTGCCCCGTGGTCCTGTCCCGTGGTTCTGCCCCGTGGTCCTGTCCCGTGGTTCTGCCCCGTGGTTCTGTCCTATGGTTCTGTGCCATGGTTCTGCCCCGCAGTCGTGTCTTGTGGTTCTGCCCCGTGGTTCTTCCCCGTGGTTCTGCTCCGTGGTTCTGCCCCGTGGTTCTGTCCTATGGTTCTGTGCCATGGTTCTGCCCCGCAGTCGTGTCTTGTGGTTCTGCCCCGTGGTTCTTCCCCGTGGTTCTGCTCCGTGGTTCTGCCCCGTGGTCCTGTCCCGTGGTCCTGTCCCGTGGTTCTGCCCCGTGGTTCTGTCCTATGGTTCTGTGCCATGGTTCTGCCCCGCAGTCGTGTCTTGTGGTTCTGCCCCGTGGTTCTGCCCCGTGGTTCTGCTCCGTGGTTCTGCCCCGCGGTTCTGTCCTGTGGTTCTGTCCCGTGGTTCTGTGCCATGGTTCTGTGCCATGGTTCTGCCCCGTGGTTCTGCTCCATGGTTCTGCCCCATGGTTCTGTCCCGTGGTTCTGTCCCGTGGTTCTGCCCTGCGGTTCTGTCCTGTGGTTCTGCCCCGCGGAGGCCGTTCCTCCCGGTAACTCAGAGCCAGTTGCGTCCCCTCTCAGCTCAGTCTACTTGCCGAGTAACAGAGGCCATTGACGGTGCAGCCGCCACCAGTGGTGCAGCAGGACGTAAGAAACACTGAATGTGTTAGCAGTGCCCGACACAGCCCTGATTGATGCCTCCCCCAGCCCTCGGAAGCGGGTCGAACTATGGTGTCCACTCCTGGAAGTGAGAAAACAGACCTGAGAGAAGGTAGGGACCTGCCCCAGGTCACACAGTGGGGGGAGGACAGGGGACAGAGGCCCAGGGTGTCCATTCTGGTCCCCAACAAGGTCTGGCCCCTCCCAGAAGGGACGTCCTGGAACCAGAGGCTCAGCCTCGGAACCCTAAAATCGAGCCCGGTCTAGCCCGCCACGCTTCGTCGCCGAGACAAGCCCGATGCATGTCAGAGAAACGGTGGTAGGAAAAGCAGCAGTTATACAGGCGTGGTCGCAACTGACCGTGAGGCCCAGATCCCCACCTATCAACAGACACCGGAGGGCGGGAGACACGGATCTGGTTCGGGCTTGCACAGGACGTGGGCCACGCCTCTCCGGCAGCCGGCCCAGCCTCGCCCGACGGTCACAGCGGAGCAGGCTCCGTGGCCACCCGGACCGTCTGGGGCAGCTGTGACCGCCAAACAGGTCTTCCCTGCACTGAGTCACCGTCAGCTCAGGCTCCGGGGACGCGGAATTCATAAATGAGTTAGATGCTGTCATCCATGACTCACACCTGTCCTTCCCCGCCCCCTGCAGCTGCCCGGCTCTGTCCATCTTTCCTTCAGAACAGCATGACCCCTTTCATCCCAAACACCCTCATCTGCCCGGTGCCAGGCCCCTGGTCTCCGCCTGGCACCTCTACGCAGGTTCCCGCGACAAGCCCGCCGCTCCGGGACCAGTGAGTCTCTTACACAGCCTACCCTCTGCCACCACTCAGGGTCACCTTCAACGCCAGCCCCCGGAGCTCCCGGGACCTACTACGCGCCAGCTCCCATCCTTCCAGCTCACAGCCTCCCCCGGGCCAAGCAGCCACCTCCTGGGCCTACGGCAGACCGTGCACGAGCGTCCAGGGCCGCACGGCCACTCGTGGTGAGCTGGCCTGGCTCCGGTGCCCTGTCGCCGGCTCTCTCTGGTCCGTCAAGGTGTGACTCGTACTAATGTGCCCTACGTCTGGAGAACGTTGGCACCAGTGGGTAAGACGTTCTCCACGTGACCCAGTGCATACGAGGAGTGATTATGGAACACCGACTGTATACCCAAGCCCTCCTAAAACACGGGGGAACCACGGGGTGGTGAGCGGGTCTGCAGCTGAGCCGTGGGCCTCGCAGGGGATGGATGGCAGAGGGATCAGGGCAGGGACACCAGGAGGGCCAGCGCACAATCTGGTGACAACGGGGAGGCTCGATCTCACGCTGGCGGACGGGGAGCAGATGACGTGGCCCGTAGCTGGGTGTGGTTACCAGTGGTCAGGAGGCCGCCACACTTGGGGGCTCTGGACTGGGCAGTGGAAAGAGAAGGCCGATGGGGGGACCTGCTGGGGCGGCACTGAAGCGGGCGGGCTGGGAGGGGCAGCATGCCGCCTGCTGCACGCGGACGCAGCCGCCGGCCAGGCAGCCGCACGTGCGGGTGTGAGACAAGCAGAATCGGTCTGGCTGGAGCAGGTTCATCCACCGTTTGTTGCAGGGACAGTTACTGGCTGTGTGCTTGTTGCAGGGGTCATGCTGCTCGCTGGGATGCAGAGGCGGGTGAGAGAAGGAAGGCCGTCCTCCAGGAAGACACCGGGGGATGTACTGTGATCAAGGAAGTCCCGGGGATGAGCCGCCTCTGCCCGGTGACCACAGACTGTGAACGTTTGATGTTTCCCACAGCGTATGGTGTGGGAACACACACACACACACACACACACACACACACACACACACACACACACCAGCTGCTCGAACTCGCCTGCAGCCCGAGCTGGGCGTGGACGAGGGGCCCCAGGGCCCAGCAGCCTCCTCAGTCCTGAGAAAGTCCAAGATGGGAGTCACATTTGACTAAGTCTCTAGGTCATTCCTGCTGAGTAGATGTGACGGAGCCGGAAGGAAGGAAGCTCAGACCACCTGCCACAAAGCAGACCGAGGGGCCACGCTGCCGGGCTCTGTGCTTGCTGTGTGGCTCCAGGAGGGGCCGTGCTCCCGCCTGTGCCCGTCCTGGCAGCACCTGCCGGGGATTTGCTTGCTCATTTAAGATTTGACAACTCTCGATCCCTTCCTGGATGACCTCAGTGCCCTTCAGACCCTCTGACTATTTCAGGATTGCTCCTCATGTCGCGACGGCCATTCTCTGACCCTGAACCATCAGGTGGCACAGCCTCTTCGTGTCCCCGAGTTTCGTGTGTGTGACGGGGACGGGACTGCTGCTCCTCCTGGGCCTCCGGTGCCGACGGACCAGGGTTAGCTTCCGCCGACTGCAGGTGCCCCGAGAACAAAACACACTCCGGGTGAGAGCACGGCTTAGCTCTCCACTGCGGGAGAAGGGATGTGACTTTTAAATGCCTCATTTCAAGGTAAGGCCCAACTAACCACACACACAGCCTCCTTTCACGATTGTTCTCTTCCCTTTCTGATCTCCGGACCTCCCAGAGACGGCTCGGCCTCTTCAAGAGCAGGCGGGCAACCCATCCAAAACGACAGCCTCTCAGGTTCCCTCCAAAGGCCAGCGAGGGCCCGCCAGCCTCCTCCCCCCGCCTGGATGTCTGTCTGACAGTCTGTCTGACAGTCTGTCTTCCTTTGCAGAGACCCACAGCCCCTCCCTCCCACCTGCCCGCATCCGGGGCCCTGGAGATGAGCACCCGGAATAGACCCGCAGCTCCATGCAGAGCGTGCGGGCGCAGGGAGGGCGGGGCGGTCAGGATGCTTGTAATCAGAAGGGTTATCTAATGCTAGTTTCATTCTAATTGCGTCGGTACCATATGTCACCCGGCAATAACACCGCGAGCAGCATGCCACCGAATACATATTTAATTCACATAATGGGTACAGCAGTAGAAGTAATCAAGGCAGCTTGCCATAAGCCGTAAAGAAATGTAGCTTGTTCCTATCAGGAAACATTTGGCACTCGGGGAGCGAGCTGCATCACAGAGAGAGAGACGCTGCCTCGCTGCAGAGGCTCCCGGGGAAGGGCGGGGTTGGCGGGGGGGGGGGGGACCAGGAGGGGGTAAGAAATAAAAGGATGAAAACACGAAGAGATTAAAGCCGGGGCATCGATTCCCGGCGAATGAAAATCGATGGGGGAATATTGTCAGTGGGTTGCTGGCCATCTTGGTATAATTAACAGTAATGGGCTTATTGGCACGAGCTTAATAACCGAACGTGAAATGAGCCCCAGAACTTCCTGTGCCCTGGGGTCCCTCTCAGTCCCCACTGGCCCGGCCCACGTCCCAGGAAATGGATGCAGCTACGGAGGCTTGGAAGCGCTCTTTCCACACCTCTTCATCTGGACTGGCACGTGACGGGCCGGCTGCCACGGCCGCACTTCCTCCCTCAGGAGGTGATTAATACCCTGGGCCACGCTCATCAATATCTTTGGACAGATCAACTGGAGTTCCCATTAAAGCCACAGCCCTGTCCCAGACACACAGCTGTGGGCCGGTCACTCGGAAGGAGGGAGGAGGGAGCAGGGAGGAGGGAGGGAAGGAAGGAAGGAGGGAGGAGGAAGGAAGGAGGAAGGAAAGAAGGAAGGAAGGAAGAAGAGGGCAACCTCCTCCTCCTTGGGCTGACTCTTGCCGGGTTAACCGGAAACTGGCCCGTCCCTCATTAATGCGTCTCCCGCCAGTGTGTTTCAATGTATATTTCATGAGGATAAACAAACATTCGTTTCACTTTGGGAAGGTGCTTGCTGTAATGTATTGTCAGCGGAGCCAGCCATGAGGGGACATTAATTTCAATCCTGGCGTTTAAACACTTTGGCGAGTCCTAATTACTCATTCCCGGCTTGATCCCAGGAGCCCAGGGATGCCAGCTCCACCCTCCAGCCACGAAGCCCTTCCCGGAGGGGACAGCGGAATCGAGGGGCCGTTGTGTGCAAATAAGACTTTGGAAAGGAAACTAAATCCTAGCTTGTTCTTGCCTAAATCGGAGGAGGCCAACCACTGTGTGGAGAACAGCCAAGGCATCCAGCAGGGGAGCACTGGGAGAAGAACGGGGCGGAGACAGCCAGCTGTCCCTGGTGAAGGCCCGAGACCTGGTGCGTGAGAGGTGGTGCAATGGAGGGGCTACTGACGCCACCCTGGCGTGGGTCAGAAATGCACGAACAGTGTGCCCGTGCTGCCAAGCATCAGGGTCGCACGTGTCACGGGGACACGTGTGGATGGGTTGTGTAAAGCGAGAGGACTAATTACAGGCCAGTGGTTATTACTCGTTTGTATCTCGATTTCTGATCGCACCTGCAGCGATGCGCCAGGCCTCCCTTCCGAGCGATTACTGACCTGGACACACTCAGACACACCAGGGAACCTCTCAACATGGGCCCCACGACCCCGACGTGTATCCGAACAGGTACTTTCCAATGAGTGACGAGCTAAAGGTAGGTGACCGTCTCACCAACACAGCCGGGCTGGGGCTGAGACAGTGAGGGTGATGATGGCAGAACATGTGGGCCCTGGGGTGACAGTGGGGGAGCGGGAAGGGCAGGGGCCCCCAAAGGCATTTGCCACAAAGACCCGCCTGGGGGAGCTCCCTGGGGGCCCATGCTGGGGATGCCCCACCCCCGGTGCGACGCCAGGGCCCCCGCAGGGCACGGCTGGGGAACGCCATTGATTTCCTCCTCAGGTGAGGGCTAAGTCCACAGCTTCTCCAGAGACATTTTCAAACAAGAACCCAGAACAGATGCCAGGAAGCAGCGCCATCATGGTGCCTGGACAACTGTGCCACCTCCTGCTGACAATGTGGCCACGACACTCTCGTCAGACCTGCATGTGTCTTCGGCTTTATTCAGATTCGCACTGAAAATTCGGCAGTCACACAAGCTGGGCTGCTACACAGCAGACTCCACTCGATCGGGACTCCTGTCCAGTCTTGAAAGGTGCTTACCAGCGCCCCACAGCTGCGCCCACCCCCTCTCAGCCTCCCAGCTGCACTTCCCAAGGACCCAGCACACAGGTCCTCCGGCTCCAGCCCCAGGGCCTGGTGCGCTCCACCTGGCGGGGCCCCACATCCCTCACCGGCCCCACAAACTCATCCAAGGCTGAGATGTCCCTGACCTGCGCCCAGGGGACCAGGGGCATTAAGTGGGAACCTTGTCTCTCTCGCCAACTCAGCCAGACCAGACAGGTTTGGAAAACAGGCCCGCAGATCTGGGTCTCGGCAGAGTCTGGGCCGAGGGTCCCCAAGTTCAAATGCCTGTGCTGATGAGGGCCCTCAGGGTCCAGGTGACCCAACGCTTCACCTATAAATACAGCGGAGACCCTCTCCACCTACCAGGACTGGTGACTAGAGGGAGGTCTGGGAGGCGAAGCGACAGGCTGTTCGGATTCCAGCTCTTCCTGATGGGGAGGCTGCACTCTGACCCCACAGCCCCACCCGGGGTCTCCACCCAGAAGGCTGCAGGGAGGCCCAGCCCGAGGTTCTCTCCGGCAGGAGTGCCCGGGCACCCACAGGTGCGAGCTCCTGTCCGGGCTTCACCTCTCACCATCTGGCAACTCTGGAAATGTCCCTCAAGTCCCAGCTTCCCGTCTGAAATGGAGAAGGTGCCCACCTTCGGGAACTGCAACAGTGGGGTCCTGACCCTGTTCCTCGTCTAGAATCTATGAATCTGACTTCTCTGGTCGCCAGGGCCCGCCCTTGCAGGGGGAACAGAGGGCGGAGCGTGGGCTCTGGGCTAGGAGGAGCGACTGTTGGCTCTGATGTCCATGGGGCCGCTGGCTCTGCGTCCCTCCCACCCCCTTGAGGGGCCTCATTTGCGGGGAGAGGAGACCCTGCTGCCCAGAGCACTGTGGTGAGCGGCTGGATGCGACTCCCATGAGCTGAAAGGCATCTTTCGTGAAGAAAGGACCAAGCATCACTACACCGACATCACGCAGAGGGAGCTGGGGACGGCCAGCCCACCTCCCGACAGGCACTGGGCTGCGGGCAGGGCTGCTCAGGCTCTGGGTCTTGCTCAGGTCACTGGACCTGTTAACAGACAGAGCGAGCTCTCAACGCAAAAGACCAGGTTCGCGTCTTGGCCTGGCCTGTAGCATCCTGCGTCCTCCAGGAAGTCGCTTAGCTTCTCTCAGACCCCGTCTCCTTATTACCGACTGGCTCTCTTAATTCATGCCTAACCCTAGGGTCCTGGAGACAATGAGTTTCATTTCTTACGGAAGCTCATCCCACAGGACCACATAGTTCTCAACCATAAATACTTCGTCACGGTCATCGGTTTCTGTTCTGTGGGTCTGCGTGCAGGCGGGCTGTGTCCTGCCGTGCGCCTGTGCACCAGCACCGGAATGCCCACAGGGCTCGCGCTCGTCGCTCCTGCCAGTGCCTGTGGCGTGAGAACAGGTCCCGGGAGCCCCAGGAAGAGCAGCTCCTCCGTCTGCAGTGACCGGATGTGCGAGGGGGTTGGGCAGCTTTCCTTCTTTACCGTCCTCGGGACGTAACGTCCCCGCACCCCGATGCCCGGAGAGGTCCAGCTACAGTCTCCATCCAGGGCTGGCCTCAGGGGAGTAGCCTTGCCTGCTGCCTGGGCCACTCAGGACCCTCTCTCTGGTGTCTCTCCATTTGGGCTTCTAAAATATTTAAAGCATTTTTAAAACCTACTTCTCAAAACTTAGGGAAAGCACTAACACATAGATCTCCTTTGTTCTCCCTCAATTTTTCAGAATTCGTGAAGCAGGAGAGAGATCAAAGAACAAAGACAGTCCTTTCATTTCTGTAAAACTTCCACAAATATCAAGACACGGGCCCCATGGCAGTGCTACCTGCCGGATGCAGGGGGAGAGATCTGTGGGTTCACCTGCAAACAGCAGACGGGACGCTGAGCTTGGAAGTCGGGGGATATTTACGCGCTGGTTTAAACGCGAGTCTGCCTGTTAGATGTTCTCTACATGAACAGGAAGGGACTCTAAGAATAACTGTAAATCGTGAAGTGACGCCCCATCAATGCGAAAAGGAAGAAGAAACACCTGCACACACAACTTCCATCAGCGAGCTGCGCAGAGGGTCTGGCTCCACCCCTGGGGCCACCAGGAGGCGGGGCCTCACAGTCCCAGTCTCTCATTTGCCACGAAGGGAAACAATGACCGGACGCTCTTCTCTCATTGGCCGCGGAGTCACCATGCCAGGTGCCCAGTGTGGCCCGGGGGAAGAGGCGCTGGCCTCCCAGAGCCAGGGTGGAGGTGTGACTCGGGCACTGGCTGCAGGACCCCGGCAAACTGCTTGGAGCCCTGGCTTCCTCTCCCGTAAAACCAGGCGCTCTCCTGCCTCAGGCGCCCGGAGGGGAACGACGGAGGTGCCAGCGGCCAGGTACCTGGAAAGCCGCACCCACCACACCAATGCCAGTGTTGTTGCGTGCGGCCACGCAGGGCATCATCCGCTCACTGACACACACCAGGCGACTCAGAAGCTTAAATGCCACCTGAAGGTGCAGGAGTCACACTCTCCCCAGAGTCCTCTCCCTGGGCCCCTCCTCGAGATGTGCCAGGAACAGTGTGCACTCTTTAAAGGCAGGCCCCGCACAGGGGGTGCTCCATGAATGCTGGGACTGGTCATTAGGGATGAAGAGAGAATAATACGCAGAAGCTCCAGGAGCGGGGTGTGGCCGGAGGAGAGAAGGGGAGGCGTGGGCCTGCAGCCAGGAGCGGCATCACGGAGCCGCAGGCCGGGGCTGGGGCCAGGCGCTGAGCCACACTCTGCGCCCCCGTTTCCAGCCCTGGTGTCCGAGCCACAAGCATCCCCCACTGTACACTGCCCGGCGGCAGCCATGCCCCGGCTGGAGGCCTGCACCTCCTGATCCTCAGGACCGTCGAGCTCGTGCCGGGGGCCTGTCTCCCACCCGCACACTCGTCCTGCCTCTCCGCCTGGCCTTCTCGGTTTCCCTTTGCCTTCTCGGATTTGATTTGATTGCCGCACCTCGGTTCGCCCTGAGTTCCATTCTCTGTGGGTCTCGAGTCAGGCCTACTCTACTGCCCAAACCCAGTACCCCAGGGTCAGCTTGTTCAGGGTACGGAATGGAAAGAGGAAGGAAGCCCGGGCATTGGGGGCACACGCAGCCCACTTAGAAGCCAGTGCTGGGCCCAGGGGCCTGGGTTGCCCGCAATGCAAGACTGGGTTGCCCGCAATGCAAGCACGGGGAATGCGCCCCTCCTGCGCCCTCCGTGCGGTGAGCTGCTCAGACCCAGGTGGGCTCAAGAACTGGGGAGAGGACCGAGCCTGCCTCCGGCACAAGTTTATGCCAATGGCTCTAGCAAGGCATCATGGAGAGGCCTTTTGAGGGAAAGGGGGTGAGAGTCACCAGACTCCAAGTGCAGATGTGGGCGGACCTGGCTCGTAGAGCACACCAAACACAGCACACACAACGCCCGCCCTCGCGTGTGGACCGCTGTGTGTGCCCCGCCCCACGCTGAGGCCCCACCGTGTGATGGCCTGCGGAGGGGCCCGCAGGAGGCGAAGCTTTCGACGAGCTCGTGAACGCGGGCCCCTGAGGGACGAGGAAGACACCCCGGAGCTCGACTCCACCCCGTGAGGACCCACGAGAAGGGCTGCAAGCCAGAGGCGGGCTCCCGCCGAGGCTGACCCGCCGCACCGCGACCTCAGCCTTCCCAGCGCCGGGCTCGGGGGACCGGGCTGGGGGGGCCGCCGGGGAGAACCGCCTGTGCTCCGCCCGCTGGGCTGCGGTGCGAGGCTCCGGCTGAGGAAGGCCAGGCGGGGAAACGCACGCGTGGCCACCAGTCCCCACGGGCTCTGCTTCCGGCTCCGCCGGCACGTGTCCGGGGGCCTATGGCGGTGCCTTGGTGTCAGGCCCGGTCTTGGACCCAGTTTCTTCCTGACGAGGAATGTGGGGAAGGCCAGTGCCCGGACCCTCCTGACGGTGGGCAGCCTGACCCATGGCACCCATCGGACTAGCTCCCGACACCCTATTGCCCGGAAGGGCCCTACCGCTCGCCAGGTCTGCTTCAGGGCTCAGTGTGAACAGCTGGCGCCAGGCGGCGTAGGACAGGCCGAGACGCGGTCCCACCGGGAGGAGCTGGGGGAGGGTGACTACTATTAATCCCTCAGTGAGGGGGAAGGAGAGCTGCCCTCTTCTCCTCTGTGCCAAGGGGTGGGCGCCAGAGGCAGGAAAACGGCCCAGGAGGAAAGCTGGGGACATTTCACAATACTGTCACCAAAACTCCTCGGGGCGGGGCCTGTGGCACCACCTAGAAGCCAGGACCAGCAGTTAAGCCTGGCTCTGCCCTGCCAGCTGCGTGGCACTCAGCTTCTTCGCCTGAAAGGAGGCATGGGGTTCCCCTTGCCAACTTCCTAGGGTTGTTTCGAGGAAGGAACAGGAATAAATGATAAAGAGGGTTTAAGTCAGGGGTCCCGGGAAGTCACACGTCATTCCCCCCCAGGGTAAGGCCCTTTCTGAGCACCTCCCTCTTGCCTTTGGTCTGCGTTAGCCCAGGGCCAGTGGTCTCCTGACCCTCTGGATGCAGACTTCCAGGTGTTTCTTCATTTCCTCCCGCGTGTTTAGTTAGCAGCTCTGCTCCCCTGAGGTGGTTTCCAAGTTCTGGCAGCAGGTGTACAAATTCCTGCCTATGGAGCTGGCACCGGGTCTTAATGGTACTTAGTGGTTTGGAATTAATTCCTCCACCGCAGAATCATCCAGAACACCCCATGCCTCTCGATGGTCTTCTCAGGCCCCCTGACTCCTAGCTTTCACGCCAAGTCCCTGGGCTCCCTCTGAACTGGAAAAGGGGTTGTGGCTGCAGAAACACAGTTCAGGCACCCAACATGGCAGAGCGGTGACGGCCTGGCAGAGCAGCGTCTAGAGCGGAAGGACACTGGAGGTTTGCCTACTTCAGCCCCAAACACAAGGATGCCGAGGCTGGGCATGTAGGGTTCCGCGCCTCGCTCCTTCTTGCTGCTGTGCTAAGCCAGGGCCTGGGGTAAGCAGACTGAGGCCATCTGCTTCTAGAAGTGAGCGTTTTAGGGACGCAAGAACGACAACACGTCCTGTGAAATCAGGAGGCCCAACCTGAATGAACTAGGGAAGCTGGGAGGCAGGCAGACCCGTGACTGGCGCAGAAGGGTAAACAGAACCTGCACGTGATGAAAGGCCACCTGGATGGGGCCCGGGTCTCACACGCTTGTTGTTGGAAATGACATGGTTTCAGCTCAGGGTCACTTCATCTTTGCGCCCAGGTCCCTCCCCATAGCTGTGCTTCTACAGAACTGACAAGGAGACTCCGCCCAACCTGCACCCTTGTCTGCCGCTCTGCCCCCTAGTGGCCAGGTGGCATGGAGCGTGGTGACTCTGGACTTGGCCTCCTGGAGGGCAGCGTCCTCCCCTCTCCGGAGCTCCCACTCTACTCGGATCCGTTGGGAACAGCACAGATGACTTACCTGCAGACGTAGCTTATTGTCTGTGATGAGCATTGCACTGACTTGTCTTCCAGAAATTTCCTTAACATGGCTATGCTTTTGCTTTTGCCTTTTCAACCTGAACACAGACTGTCCTGTTCTGCAATCGTTTCTCAGCTTTGACCTGGCTGGTGAGTATGTATGTCCTGCCTGGACGTGTTGAGGCCCAAGTAGGTTTGCTGGAATTCCTTAAAGTGACGCTGGGTAACAGCTGGGGGTATTACAGAGGCATGTCTCCTGACAAGGGCTTCGGTGTCGCCCCACCATCCAGTACAATTGTAGCTTCAAGACAGAGGGGGAAGTAGACAGAGAAGAAAAAGGAAAAAGGAAAGAAAAGGCAGGCGTTTCCCCTGCTTTGAAGTGTCTGCAGGTGCCAATTTAGGAAGGACAGGCCAGGGTAGCCCAAAGGTCAAGGCCACAGGAGTGAGGATGCCCCTGATGAGAAGAAACACATAACCCCAATTGCCCGGGCACACACACATTTCCAGAGAATCGAGGTGCACACACGCATGTGACATGCAGACACATGCTCACAGCTATGAGGAAATGTCTTTTCACAAAGACGGTCCAGCAGGGCACGCGCACGCGCAGCCGAGAGGGGAGAAATCCTCTGGAAACCATCAAGGCCCCGGGAACCTCGGAGACGCCACCTGAATGCAGACACTCGAGCTCCCAGCGTTGCCATTAGAGCTGGGCCTAAATTATTGATCTCTCGCCTTTATCAGCATCGCAGTCACGTCCCAGGCCCGAGATCTAAGTACACTGCGGTCCCTGCCGCAGCCGCTGAAATAATTAGGAGGAATTCTCATTAAGGGGAGTGAATGGTCCGCAGACACAGGCAGAGGGGAGGGTCCGTGGGGTGCTCGATGTCCTCCACGGTCGGGGGGTCACCGGGGTCAAATCCCCAGCAGTGCCCACAGATGACAGCTCATCAAGTGGAAAAAGTGCCCAATTCACACACGCTGGTGTGCGCCCATCTGTGCGGTGGGTGGAGCCTCACAGGGGCCACAGAGAAGCCCCAGCCGTGTGCAGAGTGGAGGGGGCAGGGCTGGAAGCCTGGTGTGTTAACCAGGGAGTAGGAGCAAAAAAACACAAAAACAAAAACAAAGAAAGAAAGGAAAATAGCCAGGACACGAAAAACACATGAAAAATAAATAAAAAGAAACATATTAATAATGGAAAACCCACTGCGGACTCACTGCATGTAATGTATTCATTCTCTGAAAGTGCCAGGGGTCTGGGCGGACAGGAGGGAGGCTCCTATGGGGTGAGACCCCGGTGGGGGGGTGGTCCCCGGGTGCACACCAGCTCCAGGCACCCACTCAGATGCCTGCACCCGGCCAGCGGCTGCCTATTGATCCCAGTGCAATTGAAGGGCTCCTCCCCTCCCCCACCACTTACAAACACCCGGCCTTTCAGACATGGTCCCAGAAACAGCCAGACCTGTGAGGAGGGAGAGCAGCTCAGGGACTGGGACATGGCTGCGGCAGGGATCCTGAACAGGAGCAGAGTGAAGGGCGGGGGGCAGCAAGAAGCAGGCCCCACCGCTCCACCAGGCACCGCGGGGCACACGCACACGCACACACACACCTGAAGTTTGCCCATGTTTAATGTCAACGTGTCGTCATTTAAAAGAAAAACCCCATTGCACCCGGCTAATCGAAATGGTTGGAGAGGCCATTACCACACACATTGGACACGTCTGAAATGGATTATTTTTACTTCACCCCGTTAATGAAATCCTCCAGCGACCAAGAACTAGCCCTGGACGGGTTCCCACACTGCGACAGAAAACAAGGCTGCACTGACTCCCGGAAAAGGACAGCGTGTATCTGGGTTATCTGCACGTGTGCGCGTCCTGCCCGTGACGGAGATTAGCATGGACCTCACATCCCGCGAGGAGCAGAACATCATTACACGTCGCGGCTGGCGCGGAGCGGAGAGGAATGCGGATGTCCCCGGCTGATAGGGAAGAAGACTTGATGTTATTTATTAGGGGACACTTACCAGAAACTGCATTTTCTCCATTTGCATTAGGCACGGCAAGGCTGCCGTGGCCGGTGCTCAGAGGCGGACGTGGGCAGAGGGCGCTCTGCGGAGGCCTGGCTCTGCGATGTCCCCACAGGCCCGGTTTCCGGGCCCCTTAGCCCGTCCCGCGCTGGTCCCTGGTGCCACTCCCCGCCCCGGCCTCCCTGGTGGCTCTGAGGGCCCCGCCTCCGGGTGTCACCTGCTCACTCGACCCCTCCTGTCAGCCCTGACCCCCGCCTTCGGTTGGCCGGCCGCTCCTGAGATGTCGGAGGCCCCGGAGGAGAGGCCATCAGGCAGAGCTCACAGGTGGACGCCCCACATTCCCGACTGACTGGAGTCCCAGGGGCACGGGCGGCTGATGTGCCTGTTTCGTCCTGAGCCGGGGACAGCGGTGCGGCTTCTGGAGGCAGAGCTGACACCCACCGGGCTTCCCTGGAAAGGGGCTGGGTGCGGCCTCACGCTGGCCCGGGGCCCCCAGGTTCCTCCCACAATTTCTGCAGAACAACCCGGAAATTTGCTGAAGGCACATGCCCCTGGCCATCGGCTCTCACAGGGATCCCAGGCCACTTCCCCATCTCCCCAGGGCGTCCCCCGGGAAGAGAGCTCAGAAGCCTTTTCCTGTGGAGGCAGCGCCCAGAGGTCCTGCGGGGACCCAGGTGGCCGGCTGCCCACCCCTCCTGCGCCCTCGCGTCAGGGAAGCAGGCAGCGGAGCCGAAGACACCCCCAGCCCCGGAGGAGGGCAAGCAGGAGGCCAACCTCCATGCAGGCAGCGGCCTTGGGGTGGGAGGCAGGCCTGGCCTCGCAGCCCTCCAGAACTGGGCGGCAGGAAGTGCCGGGGCAGAGCCGAGGGAGGGAGGAGTTTGTAGAGAGGATGGACTGCTGTGTGGACTCAGGAGAGGGCCATCGGGCGACGCACAGAGGGACGGCCAGAGAGACTGCGCCGCATAAATTCCAGGGAAATCCACTTCAGGAAGGGCAGCTGGGCCCGAGCTCAGCCCCTCCTCAGACACAGCCAGGAGCCGCAGAAGCCGGCACGCTCACCTGCGTGACCCCGAGTACTCTGTGCACCCGTGGGCACCCCAACCCCGCGGGTCCCGGGCTCCCGACTCAACTTTTCCCCTCCCCCCCCCAAGAAAGTGGCCGAGTGCAATTATGCAGAAAGCAGCTCTGAGCTCTGTCACGGCGACAGACGTCTGCAGCGGCGTCCTCCGTAAGGCGCTTCTTCTCCCCAATTGCTCATAGAGAATCATAGCCTAATAGCATCCCATTAACATAATTGCCAACACGACTAGTGTTCCGTGTCTCAGAGCCATTTACTTACTTCACCATAAAGAATACCAAAACAGCCCTAAAACACAGAGGGAAGGGGGTGGGGGATGGGACGGCGGCCGGAGACTTTACCCCTCTCTGGTCCCCAGCCCCAAACAGGGTTCCAGGACCATAAACACCTGGGTGCCTCCGTCATCACGGGAATCATACACCGAGCCTTCCTAGCAGACTCCCAAGCAGACGTGTGCTAAAATCTAAACGGATTCTGCCAGGCGAAATGAAATTCCCATTATTTTTAATTAATCCTTAATTAAAATATATTACTCCGCAGATTCCGCAAATCTCTCTTAATATGCAAATGTGGCCCATTCAAGGATATTTACATATCATTAATTAAAACGGCACATTCTTTCAGTCTAACAAGCTGAGGGGCTGTGGCTGCCTCCACATTGGCACGGGGAGCCTGTCGGGGTGGTGCCAGGCTCGTCTGATAAAGACCTTCAGGGCTGCCTGCCGCGCTGGGCCGGAGGGAGCGCGGACCAGTGCACCACGCTTTGACTCGCTCCCACCGGCCTTCACGCATGACCTGGGGCCTGTGGCCAGGTGATCCTGGCAGGGCCTGGGGCCCCCTGCTGGCTGTGCCCACTCGCAGGCCACCTGGGACCCTGCCGGCTGGGCCCTGGCTGGGAGACTGTGCCGGGTGGAGGCAGCGGGGGAGGAGATGCGGGTTGGGAGGGGCCGGGACTGTGTCCAACCATTCTGAGCCTCAGGCTGGACCATCTCCGCAGTGGAGACACAGTCAGGTTTGGTGGGGAAATAAAAACGGACACAGCACACCAATCCCTCCCCAACGCAACGGCTTAGGCCACCCACAGTGGACGCCAAGGAAACACCAGCCTCTCGGGGGAACGTGAAGCTGGACTTGCTTTCAGCACAAAGCTATGCCTTTCTTAGAAACTCAGTTTCACAGAGTCCTGGAAAGGCAAATTCAGGACCATGGAGCAAAGGGCCAACTTGGGAGCCGAGGATGGGAGGGCGGCAGTGATGACACAATTCCTGACCGACACGTACAGGGGGAGGTCCCGAGTCAAAGCACAGGCAAGTGGACATCAGTGCCGTTTCCACAGACGAGTCCCACCATCGGGGTCGGGGGGGCGGCGCTGAAGACGGTGGTCTCCTTCCCCGCAAGGCCAGCACGGGGGACTAGGACAGGCCAGGAAGCAAAGCAGTGGGAGCATGAACTACACCAACACTAGCTTGTGTCCTGGGACTCAGGGAGCCCCACGTGGAGAACCCCAGCCCTGGAACCGGGCTCTCACCGCGGAACGACTCACACTCGCACAAGTCACTCTCAGGGGCGCCTCAGCAAGACGAAGCATTCTGGCTGCAGACATTAGTGGTCGTTATCTTTAAAAGTCGACACCAAATTACCAACTCCTCAAAGCAGGCAGGCCTCCTGTGCGTCACCGAAGAGCCACTCTGATTTATGCCGGAGGTCCTGTCCACACGCTGCCGACAATGCAGCCCAAAGGGCCTGAGACACGGCCGGGCCATGACCCCAGGCTCCCATCTTGGCCCAAATGTCCTCCACTTCTCTCTACGCTGTCATCCCATCAGAGCCGGAGCTATTGCTCTGTCAATATTTATCTATTCAGAGTGCAAACTTCTACGAGGCAGGACCTTCGCTCACACGCTCACTCTTCACTTAGCTCATTGCCATGTAAAGACGGGAACTAACACACAGGCTGGACGACCGAGTGAGACCAGTGAAAGCCAGGGAAGGTTACAGGGTCAGGGGTCACGCCGATGAAGCCCTGGTGCTGAGATGGCCTTCAAAGCAGCCTCATCTGGGTGGGGAACCCCAAGGGAGTTTTCAGAACGAGAGCTGGAGTGGGCGGAACCATCGCACACGGACGTGATCTGAGGTTCTAAGAAAGGCCTAACTTCGTGCCGAAAGCAGATCCAGGTTCACGTGGGAGCTCTGCCCACGCCCAGCTGTGTGCTGAAGCTGGTTCCATAAAACCCTAATTCTCAGTCCACTCATCTGAGAACTGTGGAGCCAGGGCTTCCCTCACAAGGTTCTGCGAAGTTCAAATGAGGCGACGTAACCAAGGCCTCGGCACGCACCAGGACTCAGTGCATGTGGTCCTTATGCAACCACTGTTCATCGTGAGCTTCGGGGGTGAGGACCACGGTCAGGTCCTTAGTGTCTGAAAGCCCTCCGGGATCTGTTCGCACTCTCGTCTGCACGGTCAGCCTCTCCCGGGCGCCGACAGAGCTCAGCCCTCCGAGTGTATCAGGCCCCAGAGTACCTGCTCCATCAGCCAGAACTTACTGGGCTCCTCCCAGCAGCTCTCACGATCTCATTTTTCTTTCTCAGACTAATCTGAGAAGCGAACACATGAGTACATCATGGCAACATCAGCATTCGCTAAATACATCACTGAGTCTCTGAAACCCTGGGCATATTCATACACAAAAGCGTCACATAAGAATAATGATAATAACGGCCCTGCACCGGCTTCTGCACTCACAGCGTGTCCGCTGCGCGCAGACGTGGGCACAGCCTCCTCCTCCCTCCCATCAGCCGGAAGCCGTCGGGGGAGGGCTGCCCCACGCAGCTGAGGAGGCCCAAGAGAGAGCCACGGAGCGTGCCCCCGAGGGTGGCAGACAGGGACGTCCTGGGACGTGAGGCCTCATGGGAGCAGGGGCAGTGCCAGGGGTCCCTTCCTACAGCCTCCACTCCATCTGGCCGTGGGCAGGGCAGCACCCTGACCTGGAGTTGCCTCTAACTGAGAATCCAATCCCTCAATTTCACAGCAGCCTCATGTCTTCAACACGACGATTCTGACAATGTCCTACACTGGGGTCCCTAGTCCCAGGGCCAACACGGAAACCCCAACGAGGGGCAACGAGGGGCAGGTGGGAAAATGGGCTCCATCCACCTCCTGAAGCCTCAGGAACGGCCTCGGAAGAGCAGCCGTGATCCAGGGCCTGATCTCGGCAGCAGTGACGAGGCATGAGGCCCGAAGTGACAGGAGGGCCGAGTCCCAGGCTCAGTCCCGTGTGCCTGGCAGCCCGGGAAGTGTGTTTGCACGGATGAGCCTCCTGCACGGCGGGCACACAGCCCGGGCCTGCGGGCCACCTGGAACTTCCTGGGCTCCCAGGTAATGCTTAACTTTTGCTTCTTCAAACAGAAAATCTTGTCATAATTTTAAAATCCTGCTTAAAGGCGCCACCGTGCATTATCTGTAACGCAGCTAAGGCTCTGGCAATGCAGCCGCGATGCCATCTGAAATGTCAGCTAATCCTTCTGCCCACGTGGACGAGATGCCCTCACCACACTGCCCAGGCTCGCCTGCAGGACCAGCCCCCGAAGGCCCCGCCCTGCCTGTTACAACAGTCCATGTCTGGGCCACACGGGCACCGCGACGGGCGGCACCAGGTCCCTGTCTCGGGGGGCAGCTCAAGCCCCAGCACGTGCTGGCTGACCTCGCTGGCTGCGGCACCTGTGAGTGACGGGAAGCCGCCCTCACGAAGCTCCTGTCTCACAGGAAGCAGGGAGCCTCGGGGTTCAGGACCCCCAGGTCCCCAGGCGGCCCACCCTGGACCTAATGAGCGGAGGGAAACCGCTTCCCAAACCCCAGGACCCGCCGTCACTCCAGGGGGGACTCCTGTGTACTGTCCCTGACACGCAGCCCCTCCTTGGTCACATGGATGCACATTCAGGGATTCAACAGATTCACCACGTGCAAAGGGGCTGCTGGTCTCTGACCACACCGCTCACTGCTCCCTCAGCACGTGCCTGTCACGGCGCAGGCCCCGTCGCAGCCTCCCCCAGCACTGGCTCCTGGGAGAGCAGCGGACCCAGCATCACCTGTGCAGTCACTGCTGCACTGCGGGGTGCTGGGGTTCACCCACACTCACCAGGCAGTGGCTATTTCACTCAGGATGCCAGCACGCCAGCGTCCACTAAGGTGACTTTTGCCAGGACTGCGATGGGCTGTGGGGGGTTGCACATCACCCCAGAGCCGCTCAGAACGTGTTGCCAGCTCATGTGTTCTAATTGCAAGGACTGACCAGCACGATCATCTCATTAGATGTAAGCATCTCGGATATTGCGTTACCTTTAAGAACACCAGCATGTCGGTAAGTATCTTCATTTCAGAGCCTGGGTCAGGCAGCTGAGGGCTGTGCCCCCAACCCCTCTGCCCCCCGCGCAGGTCACCGAGAGGCTGGATCACGGTGCCCCTCGGAGCTGCCCCCTCGGAGCTGCCCCATGTAGCTCCCCACAGAGCTGCCCACAGAGCTGCCCCCACAGAACTGCCCCATAAAGACGCCTTCTGCTCTGACCAAGTCTCAGACGGATGACTGACAAGAAAATAACGAACGCCTTGCATTTGGCGTCTGCAGACGCGCATCGGCTGTGGCTTCTGGGAGAGTGGCCGCGCGGGCAGGACGCCCGGTCACATGGGCTTGTGCCGGCACCTGCCCCTACGCTGTCAGTCAGTGTGAAAACAACTGCGTTTCATAGACGTGGCTCTTCGTGGTAACACAGTGGGACAAGGTCCGGAGGAGGAAAGGGTACCTTCGGCCAAAGCCTGCCCACGCCACCCAACCACAGCCAATCTGCACACGTGTTCTGGAAAGTGTGACTCGCAGTGACAAGGCTTCACGCACGGAGGCCACAGTGGCCACAGTGTGACCAGACTCCGGGCAACTGTGCAAATGACCTGCGGAACGGTATCCACTCACTCCCCCTGCATCCCCGCCCCGGTCTGGGCAAGAGGCCGAGGTTCAGGGAGGCTCCAGTGCTCAGGCCTGAACCCCACAACAGGCTGGGGGGCTCCAGGCTTGTCAGAAAGACCTGGGCCTCGTGCACGACAGCAGACCCCCAGAACCGTGGCCCCCAGACACAGGACAGAAGCTCCAAAAACAGGCTGAGGAGGGAGAGAGGCTCCTGCTCCGAGTTGGGGGAGCTGATGGGAGGGACTCCGTGTCTAAGAAGAAAGCATTCAGACAACTGATGTGGGCCCTCGAGTTTGTTTTCCTTTTTACTCTCCAGCAGCCTGCCCGCCTGCGTGAGCCAGCCCTGGGCCCGCCCTCCTCACCACCGGGCCAGGTGCAGACAACGGGAGTGGCCCCAGCTCAGCCGGAAGGACAGGGCACACTGGGCAGAGCGCAGGCCCAGCTCAGGAGACCAGGGGAAGCTCGGCGAGCAGGGAGTCGGTCTGAGACGGTCGCCCACTGCTGGCTTTGGGGACGCGCCCCAGCCACGGCCGCCACTCCATTCTGAGGCCTCCTCTGTGTGTCTCCCCCAAATTTAAGGCTGGGCCCATATTGCCAACTAGGCCAGGCTCCTGCCCCTGTGCCAGGACCACCTCCTGCTTCCCGGCCACAAGCCCAGAGCCCTCACTGGCATAGACCCCACAGGGTGCTGCCGAGTGTCAGCACAGGGCACACCAGCTGAGCAGGCGCTCAGGGGACGCACAAATACAAGGACAGTGGCTGCTCTCGGAGAAGCCGGGTTTTGCACTGGGTGGGGGTGGGGCAGCCTCCCGGGGACGAGGTGGCAGCCACAGGGCCGGAGGGCCTTTCCCCTGGACCCTCGACCCCGCAGCTCAGATGAGGTGATGCGGATGGGCAAGTGTGGGCACAGCCTTAGGATGCGGCTTCTAGAGCCACAGTCAGCAAACTCACCCCCACACCGTCCCCAGCAGGGGCAGAGGGTGGTGACGGGACATGTGCTCCCCAGTGCCCCCCTGTGAGACAGTGACCCACATGATAGCCACCCACAGGGCGAGGGGCCTAGAGATCATCTCGGATCACATCCTGGCTCCACCAGGACCAGGGGTGCGCGGGGGCAGGTTCTCAGCCCCGTGTCGTTTCCTGGGCTAGAAAGTGAGGGGAACAGACCCCACATGGAGGTCCCTGGTGGTCTAAGGACCACCTGTCCCTATGCTGGTCCTTAGAGAGGAAGAGCTGAGACTCCCAGGCACGCCAATGACCAAGGATCCAGCACTGCTCCCACCGCCTGCCTCCTGCCTGGTGTCGGCACAGCAGGTGTGGCCTCGCGCTGCAGGGCCGGGGAGGGGGTGGAAGGTTGGTTTGTTTTGTGTTTTCGTTTTGTCGTTTCCCCAGTTCTCCTTGTTTTGCTCTTCCTTTTTTCTCTCTTACGTGCTATTCGAGAGAGAACCACAACTTCTGAACGCCATGTGGTCAAGAGAGGGGCCCGCCTTTGGAGTCCAGGTGTCCCGGGCGGCCACCCACCAGCCACCCAGCGTCTTCCCCTCCCACCCACATCCACCTGACGGGCGCAGGTGCAAGTGGCCGTGGCCCTGGGGCTGCTGGGAGCTGTTCTGCAGGTGCCTTCCCCGGAGGCCGTCCCCAAAGCCACGGGAATGAGGGTGGCAGGTCACGGAGGGCCAGGGGCCCCAGGTCTGTCTAACTCCTGGACTGTCTGCCCGTCACCTTCCTCCCACATGGCATGTGGGTGCGTGGCTTTCACCTCCGCGTTGGTCAGCCACGGCGATCAGCGCGAGGGGACGAGAGGCAGAGAGAGCAGATCTCACTCGGAAAGAGGGTGCTTCTCTCAGGGGCCACCCACCAAGGCCGACGCAGCCACCCCGCAGCAATCGGTGCTCAGAGCTGGCGTGAAGGGGGTGACGCAGCCGCGCCCCACAGCGCGGGTCAGAAGTCAGGCAGCGGGCAGCCTCACGTGGCTTCTAGGTTGGGCTCCTGCCCTCGCAAAACAGGTCTCAGGAAATTCGCCACAAGTGAGAAATTACCGTTTCATTTCTACTATTGAAACAAATGTTACTTAACAACGTATAAGCATTTACTGTTATTTTTATTTTATTGCTTCACTTAGTCCAGATTTAATACGTCATGATAATCCAAGGTGTGATTTCCCGTGTTGTCACTGCTTAGGGTGACACGAACGTCTCCCCATCCTGTGACAGACAGATGTCCCACCTTCGGAGCAGACTCCAGCTCGAGACACACCTGCTACATCCTGAAATGTAGAACCCCGGCCACTGAGGTGAGCAGTCCACGCTGATGTTCCTCACCGGCCACATCTCAGAAGTCTGCCCCGAGTCAATCCACCCCTCATCTCTCTACACGTGCCCCTGCTGCCCGCTGCCGGGAGAACACCAGCTGGTCAGACACAAGAGGATCCGCGTACTGAGATAGAAACTGTTGTCTAATATCATGGCTACAGTCAAATACCCCTCCTACGGCTTTTTTTTTTTTCATTTTTAACACAGGTTTGATGTCATACATATAATCCATAGTCAACCCACCCACAAACTCACACTGGGTCACCAGTGGGTAAAAGCCTATCATCTGTGGTTGGTACAGGACAAAAGTAAATATGTCATATGCAACATGTAATAGATACCATAACAGATAATTCCACTGTATTCCATTTATATGACATTAGGATGCCAGTGGCAGAACCGATATCCACAAACCTTGCCCCCATTAGTCACAGCACAGGAATTTCTGTACTCTCAGCATTTTATTTGTCCTTTATGCTTCCCACTTCCCACTGAGCAGGGTTTGTCTTCATTTCCTCGTTGTCCATCACTCAATCTTAAATTGACACAGTGAATCTTCCAGTGGCAGCCACAGCGTGCCACGTTCCAGCCAAACCCCCTGTCTTCTGCTCATACTTCATCTGAGACGGAGGGAATGGATGACGGGTGCCCCGATACGGACGTGGGAGCCTACTTAGTCTTGAGGTGCTACAAGGAAGCATTTTTCATAATTTAGTTTCAGGGAAGGGAAAAAGCTCCGCATAACCAGTGTGTTGACCTGGAGTAGCTCAGATGAGATGAACCCTATTATTAAATTTTCTGACTCTGCAAAATATGGGTTAGATTCATTAGAATACAGAGTCGTCAATGGGCAAAAGTCTCCAAGACACCAACTCAGCCTGTGCCTCCTGACCGCTGCTTGGAAAAGATCCTGGCGCTACCCTGGTCAACAAGCCCCGCGCTCTCAGGGGACATGGCCGCCGTGGCTGAGTTACAACATTACTAACGTGTTAGGCAGATAGATACCAGGCATTCCCACACATGCCCATGTGCACACACATAAATACAAACCATGAACACATGGATATACACATGAACACACGTTAAAGGCACAGATACACCTTTCTGCCTGGTTCCAGGTGAAGGCACGGGGCTCCCGGTCAGGGGACCTGAATTTTCGTGCTTTTCTACGTTTTCCAAACAACCTGACAAAGTGTCCTGGATTGTCCATCTAGGAAATGGGGCTCTGGCAGCCGGACACTCCACCAACTGCGGCTAAGAAAGTCTGCCCCAGATCTCCAGTTCCAACTTGTGATGTCCTTGAGTTGGCTCTACTGCTTAGAAGAAAATGGTGACAATTTCTCTAACATAAAGCTTCCCTTTAATGTTGAGAGAAGTGGGAGCACGGTTTTAAATTCACATAACCAACAGAGAGTGAGGAGCGCCGGCGGTGGGAACGCTGTGCTGGGGACACTGAGCCACGCTGCGAGAAATGGCCGCAAGGCCAGGGCGCCAGGTGCGTGGACCATGTGCTCCAAAATTATTTGAACAATTGTGTCATAAACATCAAATTATTTTCAAGAGATTGTTTTTCTTAAAGAAAAACCTCAAGTGAGTAGATAAACTGCAGCACATTCCTACAAAGGGCTACCCACCTGGCCACAGGAACGAACAATCGGTGCCAGCAACGTGTGAGTCTCAGACTCTGTGATCAGCAGTAGGTAGGCACCAGTGCATGCACACTGACTCCATGCCCGTGCACGTGTGGGAACTGCCCGGATGCATCTGCAACAGCAGCTCCCGAGCGGCTGTCTGTGGGGAGGGCTCCCTGCAATAGAAGGGCAGAGGGACACTTTCTGGTGACGGGAGACTTCTGTCCTCACCGGGGTTGCTGCACAGGGAGTGTTGAAGGACCACCTGCCACCCGCCTGACTGGGTGTCAATTTGCTTCACTTTTTACAGTTCACAAGCTTAGTCATCGCCAACCTCCTCCTGCCTGCGGGTGAGTGTGGGAAGCTCAGTGGTATAAGGGGAACATTCAGCCCTGTAAAAGGAGGAGCTGAAATGTAACCCTGTCCTCTCCCCTCCCAGCCCTGTGACCTTGAACCTGGGAGTTAAGGTTCACACTCTGCACCTCCTCCCACCTGTAAAAGGGGGAAACCCTGTTCACAGGTGCTTGGAACAAAATACTCCAATCGCTGATAACAGGAAAAGGTGCTGTGAATGGTGTAATGTTATGTATACAAAGATCCAGGAAATCATTGTCCCAACCAGGGGGCAGGAGCCCTGCTGGGTGGTTTTAACGTGTGCGGTGACTTTCTCTTTCCACCAATGGGAGCATGATGTCTGCAGCAATCAGAGCCGGACCAGGATTCACACTGGCCCCCATTTTTCCTTCACACACACACACACACACACACACACACACACACACACACTCACTCATGCCACGCACACACCATGCACATGCCACGCACACACACCACACATACCACATGCACACCACACACCATGCACGCACCACACATGCACACACACCACGCACGCACAATAAATATGCACACCACACATATGAACACTCCATGCACAGACCATGCATGCATACACGCACACACACCACGTACACACACCCCTTCCTCAGCGCTGTCTGTCCTCGCGGGCTGCTCTGGCTGCTTGCAAGGTGTCCAACCTGTATAGAGCATGTGGGCAGGTCAACCAGGTGAGAGCAAGCAAGACGCTTCCCCACAGCAGACATGCAGGGCCCCCCACAGGTCCCACTGAGAGTCAGAGGTCACTGGGTCAGGTGGACCAGGCTACAGGAAGGCGCTCCTTTGTGGGGTCCTCTCCATCCCCCACGCCCTCCTGCTCTCTTTGACGGCTGTTTAAGTGAACCGCCCCCCGCCCCCATTCTTGCTTCTCTCTGCACTTTCTCTGGGGCTGGGTTTAATTTGACACGTCGAGCTTTGGTAACGAGGCGGGAGCAGAGCAGCCACAGGGAATTCATTAGGGCGCCGCACTGCAGGCCGCTCTCTGTGCGCTAATGACATCGGGGGTAGGGAAACGAGACAGCCGCCACGCGAGATGAAATAAACATGAGGACTGTCAGCAGTGACAGCCTCAGCAAAGGGGACAAAATGAGCCAGGTAGAGACCTTGCTCGTCCCCACAATGCAAACCGACAGCTTGCAGGGCCCCCTCCATCCCTCCCAGACGCCCCTGCTGCACCCCCCCTCCAACCCCCGATGCAGAGTGAGAGGTGAGGGTGAGAAGGAAGTGTGCATGGGAACGAAGGAAGGAATACAATGAAATGACCAGTTTTAACATACAAATTTCATTTGTCAGTTTAGTGCTGGCGCAAGCCGCTCATCACCCTCCTTCCAAGGAGAGGCACAGGGAGGCGCGGGTCCCTGCCTACTCCAGCCCTGAGCTCCCGTGGTTGATTTTTCCCAGCAGCATCACTGCCCCACCTCCAGCCCTGAGACCGTGTCTCTGACACCACAGGGAGCACTGGGAGAGGAGGAGCTGGAAGAGGAGAGAGTGGAGGAAGGAGCCGAGGTGGTGCCTGCACGCTTCCTGCTCCCAGGTGTGGGGCGGGAGGAGGCTGACAGAGAAGACTGGGCCGCCTGGACCCCGCAGCGAAGCCCGCAGGCACGCAGGGACAGGCAGGGCCTGCTCCCAGTCACCGCTGTCAGAGGGCTCACCGCCCCGTCTGTCTCAGGGACCAGGACACTGTCTCCTCCGCACGCAGCGCAAAGAAGTACACTGTGGGTAATCAAACCGGCAGGCTTTCTCTCTGGATGGAAATAATCCAACCTTCGCAGGAGCACAGGGGACATCACCATAACCTGCGGTTCCCCGAGACGAAGGTGCTTCCAAATCTCCAAATGGAGCCAGCTCCATGAGATTGCCCAACATATGAGAGCAGTCCCAGGGGAGCCCGGGCTGGTCCCCAGGGGAGCCCGGGCTGGTCCCCAGGGGAGCCCAGGGCTGATCTCCAGGGGAGCCCGGAGCTGGTCCCCAGGGGAGCCCGGGATGGTCCCCAGGTGAGCCCGGCCTGGTCCCCAGGGGAGCCCGGGATGGTCCCCAGGTGAGCCCGGCCTGGTCCCCAGGGGAGCCCGGGGCCTGTCCCCAGGGGAGCCCGGGCTGGTCCCCAGGGGAGCCCGGAGCTGGTCCCCAGGGGAGCCCGGGCTGGTCCCAGGGGAGCCCGGAATGGTCTGGGTCAAGCTGGGAGCTTCTTCCACGCCCCCTCCCAGAACCTTCTACTAGGTCCAGCCTTCTTTGGGGAGGATGTTGTGAGCAAAGCCCATACTTTAAAGCCAAATATTGTTTTCTTTGGCCATGAATTTCTCAAGCAAGTGTTTCAAAACCCCCCAAAAGTGGCAATATTATTATGGGGTGTACAAGCCATCATGCTGGCACCGACGGCAGGGAGAGAGCTTTTGGGGAGGCTGGGCCAGCGCCGCATTCACTCCGACAGCCCCCGGCATGGCCGCCCGTCGCACGGAGGAAAGCTTGCCCTGCAGCACCCTTGGCAGGCGGGGTTGGGGGGGGGGGGAGGTGGGGCAAGGGAGCTAATTGCAAGTTTGCGGCAGGGCCTGCTGCAGGGACGCGAAGAGAGTGGCGCTCCTCCCCGACCCTAGTGGGCGCCGGAGGGACCCACAGGATGAACCGTGGAAATGAGAGAACTGCCTGTTGGCGCACATCCTGGAGCAAAGCAGATCTGGGGTCACCGGATGGGCCCGGTTTAAGGCCTAGAGCTGTTCTGCCTGCACTCCGCACTGGCCAGGCCTTAGCTTCCCCAGAGCAGATGCCGGGAGGAGACGCCCTACGCCGAGCTCACAGCCCTGAAGGAAAGCAGCCCCTTCCTAAAGGCGCTTCGAAGGGCTTTGCATTTAAGAGACTCATTTTGTTTTAAGCAAGAACATGTGATTGTAGACATTTTGCTGTGGGAAGGGGGCACGCTCAGCCACGTGCTGCAGAAGGCGGTGAGGGGTGATCAGGCCTGGCTCCGGAACAGGGCGGGACCAGGTGTGCAGGCCCGCATGGCGCGCTGGGCACAGGCCACCTAAGGGCAGTCCAGCATCCAGCGTCCGTCGTGACCACAGAGGCAACACCCCCGGCCTGCCACCTGCCAATGGGAGAGAAGCGAGCTCACCGATGGCACCACAGGCAGGTCCCCACAGCTCTCATGCTCCCACTGCCCACAATTCCTTTCGGCTCCATTCTGATTCAAGCTTGGCCTGAACGAGGCTGGAGGCCCAGCTCCCGCACGTCGCATTGCACACATCCGTAGAAACCCCTGCAAAGCCGACTCCACCGAAGGCCTGCCCAGCCCAGAGGGCTCGCTGACTAACAGTCCCGCTGCCTGAGACGTGGTGACAACAGTGGGGCGAGGGGTGGCTGTAGAGGAGATGAGCGGGTTCGATCTCCACTGTAGACAAAGTTTGGGGGCCCCGAGCAGATTGTGTAGCCTTGCTGGGCCTCAGTTCCCCCCTCTAAATTGGCACCAGAACCCCTCTGCTGTGTAAAACTTAAACACGGTGAGTGAACAGGGGTAGACACCCTCTGCAGGGAGCGCGCAGCTGAGAAGGTCCCCGAGGAGGTGCCGGGTGCTCTGACATTCCGAGCCTTGAAGGGTGTGAAACTCGCCCCTCAGCCAAAAGAAGTACTTATGCAGGAATGAGCTATGGTCTGATAGCACCAAAGCAGGGTATGGGATATCAGGAGACACACTTCCAGTGGCACCCCAAGAATAAAGCTCCCGTTCCTGGGACACCTGCCCCTTGCCTCCAAATCTCCTCCCCAGGTCCCAGCAGCATCTTATAGCCGAGCGTCGAGCTCACTGCTCCGATGAGCAGCCAGGTGGAAGCCCATCTGGACCAAATACACTGGTTCCTGAAAGGTTCGCGCAGAGCAGAGCATGGGAACGCTTTCATCACAGACCTGCGGGGGAGGCCTGCTCACCTCCGGCCGCTCGCACTTCCATGCCCATGGCCCCGGGTGAGGGTGGCCAGGAGGGCCAGTGACTTCCCTCCCTCCCGCAGTACTCCCTGAGGCAGCCCGTCCGCCCGCAGACTGAAGGCAGGCGGGTCTTCATGGCCCGCTTCCCTCGGCTCTGGGCCTCAACTGCCAACCCCACTATTTCCTCTTCTCCTTCCTTCTCTCCCCTCCGCCCCCATCTCCTCCCAGCATCTCCTCCCGCCCCCACCCCCGCCCCCCAGCATCTCCTCCTAACCCTCCACCCCTGCATCTCCTCTGGACCCTGACCCCCGACCCCCCCCAACCCCGCATCTCCTCCCAGCATCTCCTCTGGACCCCGACCCACCCCCCCCAGCATCTCCTCCCAGCATCTCCTCTGGACCCCAACCCCCACCCCAACCCCGCATCTCCTCCCAGCATCTCCTGTGGACCGCAACCCCCCCAACCCCGCATCTCCTCCCAGCATCTCCTCCAGTCCCTGCCCCCGTCCCCCAGCATCTCCT
This sequence comes from Ia io, assembly GCA_025583905.1. Classification (NCBI taxonomy): domain Eukaryota; kingdom Metazoa; phylum Chordata; class Mammalia; order Chiroptera; family Vespertilionidae; genus Ia; species Ia io. The sequence goes on along the minus strand of JAJQQW010000022.1, from coordinate 1,954,463 downwards.
CCTAACCCTACACCCCTGCATCTCCTCTAGACCCTGACCCCCGACCCCCCCCAACCTCGCACTCCTCCCAGCCAGCCTGGTTTTCCCTCTTCGGTGCCAATGCCGTCAGTTTGAATGCCTGGAGCAGGAGAGGAAGATGCCATGAAAATCTTCATAAATGAATAAATAATGCACACGAAGCATCGGTCTGCTCTCCCCAAGGCTGGCTTTCACACACTTCCTCGACGCAGACCCCTACCCACAGGGTCAGACTGATAGACCCATGAAACGGAAGGGCGGTGGCTGAGGTTGGACTGAGCTCCGCCCTCCCCCCTCAACCAGGACGGTGTGGGCACCCCTCACCCTTCCGGGCCCCGTGGATGGGAAACCCCAGCCCTCGACACACAATGTCTCATGTCTCTAGGATGAGCAGCCCAGAGGACACAGTGTCGTGACGTCACACTTCTTCATCCCCCCAAAACAAGAAAAAGAAGGCATTTGTCATAAAACGAGTGCACTAGTGAGAAACAGACAGGGTGGGTGGACCTGCTTCATCCAGTGGATCCTGAGACTGGACTGGAGTCCCGCCCTGCCCAGGAGGCAAAGACCCCCAACATCCGCACGGGTGATGCTATCAGTTATCTCCCCTGAAAACCCAGGTGCCAGGCCTCCTTCCATCACAGGCAGGGTGTGATGACGACTATCAGGAGGACTCAGCGAGGCCACGTGTCCCGCCGGCCCACCCCTGTGCTTGGCGTCAGGAGAGAGGCACCCCTTTGGGACGGGTGCCAAGACCTGGGCCGCCTTCAGGTCCATGTGGCCTGGGTGCCAGCTGCCCACGCTCGTCCACCAGTCAAGCAGCACGACCGCCGACGTTGCCGAAAGCACCAGGCGATGATGTCAAGTGAAGTTAATAGAGAACGAGGAGCTCCACCCGGCCTCCATCCTGCTCCAGGGCGCCAGCTCTCTGGACCGGGTCTGGATGCGGAGACGGCTGTCGAGGGGAGAAGGAGAGACCCCAGAACGGGCGCGGGCACTCCTGGGGACACGTCTCAGCTCAGCGTGGTACACTCTGTGTCACCACACACGGCAGACGCCATGCTGCCCTCACAGAAGATGCAACTGAGGCTGCGAGAGGCTCCGGGATGTGCCCAGGGCCACAGAGCGGGTGTGTCCCAAAGCTGGGCCAAACCTCCTACTGTGCGCCCCTGCAGCTCCTGCCTCGCCAGGCCAGGTGCCCGCTGCTAACCCGCAGGCTCCTGTCACTAGGTCACTATGGGGCACCCTTTCTCCCCAGGATCCTCTTACCCACCCCCCAACCTCTGCTGACAAGTGTGTACACCCATTGGGAGTGAGTCTGTGTATCCGGGGTGTGTTGGCAAGAATAATGGTCGTGGCCTGGCCGGCGTGGCTCAGTGGTTGAGCATCAAGCTGTGAACAAGGACATCGTGGTTCGATTTCCGGTCAGGACACATGCCCAGGTTGCAGGCTCGATCCCCGGTGGGAGGTGGGCAGGAGGCGGCCTATCCATGATTCTCCTCCAAAACTGATGTGGCTGTCTCTCTCTCCCTGTCCCTTCCTCTCTGAAATCAATAAAAATATATTTTAAAGAAAAGAAAAAGGAATAATGGTCATGAACTCTGCCCTTAATACTGGCAGCCCAAGTCTGGCCCTGGTTCTGATTCTGCTCCCACCTCTTGCTCCCAATTCCCTTTGATCACCCCTCCCCCCAAACCACCAGTCCTCCCACCCCGTCCCTACGCCCTAAAACCAAACAGCCAGGGAGTGTGTTCAGGTTCCCTGTTCATCAAGGAAATGCACTCCATATGCATAATTCATTTCCTTTGTGGACCTTTCCCCTGTGGGGACTTAAAGCCCCGTGCACTGGGGACAGAGGCCCGGACAGGGGACGAGAGGGCAAGGGGCGATGCCTCTCCCCTGTGCCAGGACAGACAGGGCCAGGGGCTGGGCTGGCACCTGAGCTCCACATTCTCTTCACCAAAAGGAGGGGCCCTGTGCTGGTTATTAGGGGACAACGGGCTCCATCCTCAAGGGCATTGGCCTGTGGAGGCTGGAGGCCGTATTTCCAAACACAGAGGCTGACCCACGGGCGCAAAAGAACCCATGGCGCCTCCCACCCTTTATGTCTCGCTTCCATTAAAAACCAAAACCAAACCAAGAGGAGTGCCCGCGCCATCACACCATGTTCAACAGCTGGTGCGTTGGGGGAAAAGCAGTCCCTGGCCCAAAGTCAGATCCGAAAAGCAGCTTTATCAAGAAAGACTTACTACATCTGAATCCAAGACAAGAGGGTGAGGAGGAGCAGCCAAGTCGGACCTGCCAGCCAGCAGCCACCGCCGCCCCTGGCAGAGACACACTCAGAGCCTGGCGCCCTGGGAGCTGCTCTGGAATGAGAGTCAGGGCCCCAGCTCAGAACTGGCTCCCGAACTCCAGGACGGACAGGAGGCAGCGGGCTGTACTCCAGCTCCGTCTGTCTCAGGAGTTCATGTTCCTAGCATCTCACACTGGCTTTTAAAATACATCTTCAGTTTTTCTTCCTTTTACCTTCTGCTTTCCCCTATCTCCACTTAAAAAAATAAAAGGGGTGGGGGGAATGAGGGCTGTGAGGTGCGGGTCCCGCCTGGCAGAGTGACGGGCCCATCCGAGTCGTGCCTGCAGCCCTGCTCCGCATCCGGCATAACTCTGGGCATTTTAGATTCGGGGTTTTCTTGTGCCGAGTTTCCTAACCACCTGGTAGCTCAGGGTGGACACTTGGGGAAAGAGGTGGGCCAGCTCCCTTCATGTCTAGGGTCAGCACCATTTTGCACACGGCTCCTCTAGTGGACCAGCCAAAGCTGCTGTGTGAGGAGCAGTCATGCTCTGCGTGGTCTCCGACAGCTGAGGGGGGAGCCAGTGAGCGGGCAGGAACCAGAAGCAGGTCCACCAACAAACTGAGATTTTACTGTGATTCCTGTAGGATTAACTTGTAAAGACAAATAAAACCCTCCATGGCTTCATCGAATGTATGAAAACCATCGGGCGGCTGGCCAGCTTCATCCTCCACCCACTACCAAAGCCCCGGCCCAAGGAGCTCCACAGAGCAGCTCAGGGCGTCAGGGGGTCGGTGTCTGGGGTGGGGGGGCAGGCTGGGCCTCAGATTTGCACTCTATTTTGGGAAAGACGGGATTCTGAGGGGAATACTGACGTACAAGATTATAGGAGTGAGTCTGCCCCCCAGCGTCAGCAGCGTTCCCACACGCCCACAGGAGAGCCATGGCGGAGTCACGCCAGGCTGTGGGCTTGGCTGGTCATGTGTGAACCCCAACCGCACCCCTTACTGGCGACGTGATCCTGGACATGAATTCAACCTCTCAAACCTCATCTGTAAAGTGTATGCTGTAATTCCACTTCTTTGTGAGTGTTTGAAAGAATTTATTTAGGTTCAGGCATATAAAAAACTTGGGAGTGCGCCCCAGGATGTATGGATGTCATATATGCAATACATTCCCAATAAATTACAACTTTATAAAAAGGTTCATTTAACCGCTGGAAACAAACATAGAGATGCAAGCGGACATGGTGACAGGTAAGCCGAGGTGACAGCACGCGGGAGCCACTGGCTGGGACGTGCAGACGGGGCGCTTCGCCATGTGGCCACCTGCTTCCTCTGTGGATGGGCTCCAGGCGAGTCACTGGGAGCACAGGAGGCCACGCCCTTCGCCCGACACCGAGCTTCTGCGGCCCGTCCTGGAGGCACGACTCTGAGGGGCCTGTCACTCTGCCAGGCGGGACCCGCACCTCACTGCCCTGGCAGCCCGCTCTGCGTCCGGCATAACTCTGGGCATGAGTGGCATCGCCCCATCCCGCGCTCCGGCCCCGTCTCGGGCTGCATTGCGTACCACAGCGGCCTTGCTGGGTGCAGATGGACGGGGCCATCGCCCAGGGAAATCACTGTCTCGTCAAGGTTAAACCGGCCTGCAGAGCCGCCACTGCCCTGTGTGTGGCTGAGCTTCTAATAACAACATGAACAGCAGCATTCATGCCCAGGAGGCTCCTCACGCAATACACGCCGGCCAGAACAGAGCTCTCCTCTGGAGTGCCCAGTTTCTAACCCATCAGTCAGCCGCTGCCACACTCCATCCGGACACGAAGCCCCGCCTCCTGACATCTGGAACAGAGCGGCGCTGCCACCTGAGAAGGGTCCCGGTGACACCGGTCACCGCAGACCTGCCTCCCAGCTGGATGGCGAGCGCCCTGAGGGCGGCGGTTTTGTCCGCCTCCTTCTCCGTCTCTAGCGTTTCCCATGGTCTGAGCCGTGACACGCTCGCCACGCCCCTGCTGGTGGTAAAGGAGCCGCGCTGGCTGCGATGGAAACCCCTATAAAATCAGACACAACACTGAACACGTCTGGTCCCGCCCCCACCCAGCCCACTTTCCACGCCGCTCCTCACGGATGTCCTCGCCTCACCAGCAGACACATGGGTGGATCTTGTGAAATGGACAGACGTCCGAGTGGCCCAGTCTGAGACCATGCCGAGCAGCAGGGGTGAGAGCAGGTGGACCGTCTGGGCTTGTGTTCAGTCCCATTTGCTATGAGCTGCCTCATCCCCTGGGCAAGACGCTGGCCCTCACCCGGGCTCCATCTCGCCCACGCGCAACAAACCGGTTCCGAGTCCCAAAGGGGGCCCCCTGCTCACTTCTACAGAACCTCTCGGACACATGGTGAGGAAGGCGCTGGGCGAGGCCCCCGAGTGAGCGATACACAGCCTGAGGGGTTGGTCCCAGGGCTGGAATATCGCAGCACTGTGCACCGTCCACTCTGATTTCTAACAAAAGGAGAGGGAGGGAGGGAGGGAGGGAGGGAGGGAGGGAGGGAGGGAGGGAGAAGTAACACCCCAACAGCAGTATGGGTGCTATATAAGGAATCAGGGTCCTCTAGGTCCTGGACCTCCATTTTCCAAGGGTGTTCGCGAAGATCGACAGCTTCAAACTTGTCACGTGTGTAATTCCCTTAAAGGAAGGGTGCTGGCCAAACACCAAGGCCCGGGCCGCACACAGGAGCGCCGTGTGTGACGTCTGTTGGGCAAGGTACCAGTCCCAGTGCTCGCACCGTGTGGAGGGCTGACCCGGGGACAGTACCCTCTCCTTCCCCACAATGGCCCCGACATAGAGGAACTCGGAGGAAAGCTGAAGCTGTCCAGCCTGCTACCCCTGTTCCTGCCTCGCAGGGCGCCCACCGAGAGATCAGTTGTGGGACCCACAGGGACGACCAACCGCTGCCCCACAACCTGCCTCTGGTGGCACCTCGGCTTCTGCCGGGTCAAAGAGAGGCACGTGGGACCAGGTGCCAGGAGCAGGCCACCTGCAGATGTGAGTGTGTGTGTGTGTGGGGGGGAGGGGGACAGCTGAGGAGGCGCTTCGGGTGAAGGCAGAGGCCCGGGCGTCCTTGGGCCTGAGCCAGCCTCATCTCCTGGAGCGGCAGTGGGAGCCGCGGCCCCCTGGCCGACGGATAGATGGTGAACGGGCCCCACCATGTCTCCTCTCTGCTCCCCTCCCCGCCAGCCCCCAGCCCCATGCAAAAGGCTAAGATGAGTGTAAGGAGGTGGCAGTGGCAGGAGGCAGTGGTGGCAGAAGGCGGCGGTGGCATGGGGCCATGGAATGCAACAGTCCACGTGGCTCAGGGAGGCGGCAGCCGAGGGAACAGCTGGCGTGGAATCTTAGAGCCACATCGCAGTGCCCTGAATGGCGCCCTTGAGGGGCGGTGTCTCCCCACTTGGAGATCGGGATGGAGGAGTGTCTGTAATCTGGAGAGGTTCTCCATGAGCCTAGAAGGTCCTCTAGAAGGTTCTGAGAGACCAGATCCCTCCTGTGACATACAGAGAAGTCAGGCTGCTTGTCCTGAAGCCGTGCCTGAGTTTGCTTCAAGACACAGGTGGCCAATGGGAGTGAGAACATACTGTCCTTCATAGCCACCCTCTGTGTCTCCAAGGATCTGGGCTGGGCCTGGAGGGACCGCTGGCTGAGTGGGGGCACCAGAGCTGACCATCCTACTGTAGCCTCCCTCCCTCTGAGATCAGGTCCACATGTTCCAGCCTAGGAGCCGGAGGACGAGAGCGCTTAGTAGGATGTCAGTGGGAGGCCAGGTGAGAGGCGGGAGCCACCCCAAGGGGCGCCTTCACCAGGTGACAGGCCTCAAATCCAGACAGAGCTGAAGCCGTGGCCTCGCTGTGGCCGCTCGCCCACCTCGCTGTGGCCGCTCGCCCACCTCGCTGTGGGCACTGCTGGCCTGGCGATGCTGACGCCCGAACTTCCAGCCTCCCAGCCCCAGAGCCTCCTGGCCCCACACTCCTCCCCGTCGGCTCTGCCAGCAGCTCCACAGGCCCCGAGGCCTGCGACTCCAATCCTTCCCAGGACCAGGGGTGCCCAGATCCCCAACAATCTCACTGCTCCATGGAACTATCCCATCGTCCGTGTACCATGCACAAACCACCCTGCCCGATTCCGGAAGGACTGCCCTGCAACTGCTGAAAATGCACAGGCGAGCAGGGAGCAGGCGGCCTGGCCCTTCCCAGCCTCAGGGGGCAGGGCTTGTGTGGAAGGCTCAGACTATGGAGGAAGCCGAGGCCACGTCGGCACCAACAGGCTGGGTGCCAGGCTCGGCTCCTCTGCCCGGCCCTGCCCTCTGGCCCGGGGCAAGGCTCACAGCAAGTCCCCGTGTGCGGTGGGTCACCGGCACCAGCACCCTGGGCTCCGGAACCTCGAGGCAGACGCTGCCGCTGGAAACAAGGACAGAGCTCACTGCTGTCTGCAGCGGCCTCTGGACACCAGCATGGCCACCACGGGGCTCCCACAGACAGGAAGGGACAGGCACCTCGCCCCGGGGGATGAGATGGGGAGCACCCATTCTCCCGTGCTCCCTGCCGGGTGGTCTTCCTTAAGCACCAGCCTTTCCCAAAGACCCTCAGCTCCACCCACTGTAGGAGCCACGGCCACAGGCAGCCCCAGCGCCCAGGTGAGCAGGTGCTCTCGCCGCATGTCACAGCCTTGTGCAGAGGTGGCCATGAGAGCAGGGAGGAGAGGCGAGCCAGCGGGGAGTCTGCCTGGGGCTACCGGCCGCCCAGAACAGCACAAGGTCGGGCTGCTCCTCCGGCCTTTATGTGTTCATCGGAAAGTCAGCTGCTGGTGTGCTCGCACGCGCACAACAGGCGCCCGGCTCAGTCCGGCAGCCCCGGGCAGCCCGGCACCTGTCGATGCCTCTTTGGCTCAGCGGGCCACTCGGGCCACCTGGGCACAGCGTCCTCACCGGGCAAACAGGGATGCCACCCTGAGGCCCGGCCTGCGCGGTCGGGAGAGCGACTAGATCCACGTGTGTGCGTGCAGGTGCCGCCCTGGAAGCTTCTGTGTTCCCAGCAGGCCCAGCAGGAAGAGGTGCAGACATGGGCACAGTGGCCACGCTGCTCTGTTGCTAGGCAGCAGGATTAGGTCCCTTCCTGCTGCTTGGCAACCAGCATTTCCTGTCACACACTCACAGCCACAGTGGCAGCAGCAGTGCCCTGAGCTGTCCCCTCACAGCCCTCAGAGAACGGGTGGGCCTGGAGGGGAGCGTGTGAGGACGAATGGATGCCGCCCCTGGCATCCCAGGGCTATGCAGAGGCCCTGGCACCGCAGCCCATTTCTCCCGAAAGTCCCCCTTTGGTGACACTGGCGTTAGGGCCTGATGGGGCAGAGCTTCCCTGCGGCCAGTGGCGTGCCGTGGCCGGGAAGAGCCGGGCGGCAGGCTGGGGCCTCAGGAGGAGAAGCTGTGCCGGGCCCCACGCCTCCGAGGAGGTCCGGACAGTGCCTGTTCCTAGCTTAGCTGTGAAGTGGAGGGGACACAGGAGGGGGTCACACACCTAGGATGGCGCTGCTCCTCCTCCCTGAGGGATAACTGTCCCCGGCCCTCTCCTCTCTGGTCACATCTGTCAGCTCCTCACTGTGGTCACCGGGATGTCTGCTGGCCCACAGTGGTCCCCCTCGGCCAACTCCTGCCCAAAGTCCAGGGGATGGTGGCGTCCCAGCGGCCCCGCTCAGCCGTGACTGCTCGTCGCCTGTCCCAGCCCCCCGTGGGCCCAGCGTCCTTGTTTGCAGGCTGAACCCACTTAACAATCGTGTTCATTTTCTCTCTCTTTTTTTTTTTTTTCAGTTTATTGAGGCTCAACTTCTCTGCACGTGCACTGTCCCAACGGGCCTGCAGCGGGGCCTGGAGTCCGCTCTGCGGCCAGGGGGAGGCCTCCTGGGGCCACCGGGGGCTGTGCATGCTCTCCCAACATTTAGAAACCCCCAAGCTGTGCTGGACTCCACCCTGAACTCAGTGAGAGCATCGCTGTGATAGCCTGGCTGGTACTTTGCTTCCATCTCAGCCCCTGTGGGGGCGTCTTCCCCTCGAAGGTAACGTGGCCCGTTTCCCCGAGCTAGAAGGGGCCTCCTGCCGTGGAGTGTGGGCCCCTAGACTGAGATGCTCAGTGAGGAACGCGAGCCCCCCTTTACTGCTGGTGATCAGAAACCGAACCGGAGTCTTAAGGTGTCCTCCTAACACAGGCTATACCTCAGCAGCCACGCACAGACCACACCCCATCTCGGCCTGGCTACCCGCATTGTGGCCAGGCCTTCTAAGTGGCCAGGGATCCAGCTTACAGCCAACTTGAGGACCGTCTCTCCGGCATTTGACACAGCCACGGTGCCCACACGGGAAGCAGCCCAGGGTAAAGGGCCTGAGCAGACAGGAGGACTCAGGCCCCTCTCGGATCTCCTCTGCAGCCAGCTAGCAGTGACCAGATGCCCAAAGCTTGATGTGGCCTCGGCAGCCACAGATCACCAGTGCCATTCAAACCATGGAAATACTGCCCCAAATAAAACCTAGCACCATCTCTGGTGAAAGGAAGGAGGAGAAACGGATGAAAACTAAACGCTAACTTCACCAGGGAGTCTACACGGGAGCGATAAATACACATGATCCACAGGCTGAAAACAAGCTGGACCCGTCCCCTGCTCCCAGCTGGCCCTGCCCCTGGCTACATGCTGGACTAAGGTGCCTCAGGCTGGCCGCCCTGCCCAGGCTCAGGCCTCCGCGCCCCCTCATCCCTCTGCTCCTTGGTTCACCCACCAACTCTGTTTTCTCTCTTTTCCCTCTGAGTCTGTAGACCTGTGTTTCAGTAAAAATGAGGTCTACCTGTAACTGAGATCAAAAGGAAAAAAGGGGGACAAGAGAAAAAAAGGATTCGGGGAGCTAGGACTAAAGCCTGGGAGGGCGCCCAGGGAATGGAGGCCATCAGATTTGTTGGGGCCCATTTCCAAGCCAGGGACAGAGCGGGGAGCCCTCAGCTCCCACTGTTGGCTGATCAAAGTCCAATCGGGAGGGAGGGTGGCCGTCTCCTGTGGCCCCTCGCGGGGAGCCCAGGCCCAGAGGGAGCTGAGCTGTGAACAGGCACCAGCAGGTCCTCACCGAGTGGCCAGGGGGCCGGAGGGAGAGAGAAGGAGCCAGGAGAGGGGAGCCCCTCGTTGCGTCCTGGGGAGCCCTAATCAGCTGCTGCAGGACCCTCGAGGAGGCTGGCTACGGGAGGCCGGCTCCCCCCAATCAAAGCCGGCCCGTTGTCACATAATAGATGTAAATTAAAACAGAAAATCTATCATGCCCCTAATGTTCCCCGCTCGCCGAGCGTGCGGCCCGTCCGTCCACCGAGAGCTCTGAGGAGGGTGATGTATGGCGAGGCTGGATGGAGGGTGAAAAGCGTGGCGAGCGGAGCTGGGACCGGCGCAGTCGCTTGCGCTCCTCAGACCCAAGGGCAAGAGAGGAATAAATGTTGATTAGTGTTGATTTTGTCCGACAAACGCCTGTCGAGTGACAGTCGGGCTAAGCCGCACTGAAAGAGAACCATTAATCTTGGTCTGGTTTAAGTAGAGTATATTAATTTGTGTCATTTTTACTAAGTCGCAGGGAGAAAGGCCTAGGACTACTTTGCATATGACTGCTTTGGTGGTTCCGCCCAGCCCCCACCCCCACCCCGCGACCCCCACTTTTTAAAACAGATACGGTGGTGGCAGCAGCAATTTCAAATGACACAGCAGGGGAGCGGGGGCTGAGCGGCCTCTCTTGGATTAAGAAAATAAACTCCCAGGGTGTTGGCATGGCAACAGCATTTCAGATGAACTGCTATATATTCAGTGATTAATAAATTAACATTTTTTGCAGTTGTTCCCCCTCCCCCACACACAGCACCCCTCCCCACACACACTCCAACCTCCCCTGAGTGGCATGCCTGGCCTCCTATTAGGAGCAAGAAAGGAGTTGGGCCCGCGGCAGCCTGGAGTTGCTCCTGCCACGCGGTTGGTTCTCTGTGGGCAGACAGCATGGCCTCTGCCACCTGGAGCTGGCAGGGGCTGCGGGCCGGTGGGCAGACCGCGTGGAACTATGTCCCCAAGGTGGAGGGGACACGGTGCTCCCCAAGGCCGAGCGCAGGCCCAGCCCCCAGTGTTGTGGCCTCCCAAGTCCCCCAGCCCCAAAGGGCCCATCCACACAGATCCGCGTGGCTCTGTGAGTGTCCGGCTGATGCCCAGGAAGGAGTGTCCAGGCTGGGCTTGTGGATCAAGGTCACGGCTCTCCAGCTCTGACTCTGCTGCAGGGCGGCCTCCACAGGGTGTCTTCAAACCGGACACCGGTCCATGCGAGCCAGGCGCCCAGCTCCTCCACGGGCGCCTCCTGCGTTTGCTGCCAAGGCTGATTCACCCTCGGGATTTCCTCCTTTGCTTAAAGCGAGTCTGACCAAGTGCCCAGCTACACACACAATCCGATGCTTCCACATCATCGTGACTGGACACGCGAGGCTGGCTGTCTCTCCTTTCCCGCACTGTGCCCGGGCCACACGCCTCTCCAACGAGTAGACACTGAATTAACCAAGAGCCCTTGTCCCCTCCATTTTTCACCTTCTACCTTCCTCTTTTATTTAACTTTTGTCCCCCTCCTCCCCACCCACCCCCCCGCCCCCCGATTTTATTGCTTGAATCTGAGAGGGTTTTCGGGCTCCTCTATGTTGTTGGTATCCAAAGACAGGCCAGTCTGTCCAAAGGCGCTTGGAGCAGCACAGGGGGATGGTCGCCCCGGCCTATGAAATCGTGTGTCCTGTTCTCACTAGAGCGTGTATCTGGCACCTAAGCCAGGGGGAGGCTTTTAAAGCGGGTCTTTAAAATCACGTGAGACAACAGCTAGTACACTCACCTGCAAGACGAAGACAAAGCAGCCCTATGTGTGCGAAGCTGGTCCTCTCCAGCCCACCCCCAACCTCCATGTGTCTCCCCCGCAGCCACTGTGGGTGAGGCCACACCACCTGAACCCATGGGGGAGGGCAAAGGCACCTCGACCCTGGGGTGAGACTGCCAACTCCCAGCGGAAATCCCACGAGAAGCTCTAATACCCACCTGTCCCCTAAAATGCCACGTGACCCAGGCCTTGACTGAGTAAGTAAAATACCTTACTCAGACGTAAGCAGCTCAGGAAAGAAAAATGTATTCAGGAGTCTTTCTCATGCCGCCCAGAGTGGCTTCGATAATCCTTCTCTCTATGCCCATCCAAGGTCTGCATTCCTTTCCCTAATCAAAGTCCCTGATGTCAGCCATGCAGAGTCCCATGACCATCCCCCACGGATCATGAGCATCAGCTTTTCTAATGAATTTTCAAAATGACAGGGAAAATTTTTACATTGTTTTATTCACCTTCCTGAAAAAGTGGTTTTTTTTTGATAGCATTTCTCATATCATCTGCGATTTTTGGCAAACTCATTCACACTGTCTTTCAAAAAAGAAACAGTCAAAATATTGCCCTTATAAAATATATAAATATATATAGTCATATATGCCAGCATCCCCAATGTGGCTGAGATAACAGATTATGGGAACTCCTACCTTTTATCAAGCAGCTGGCAAACCCACCTGCTTGTCGGAAGAAGGGAGAGATCCGGGGTGCACTGCCTCAGCGCCTGTCTGCTTGTGCCAACGATCTCTCCACTGTGGCTGCCGCGCGTTTTGCAGAAATGCTCAGGTGTCTTGGTGGGAAATTGACCCAACAGTCGCACCTTTTAAATAATTTCTGTTTAAAGAATCAACTAATAGTGGCAACACTGACATCCAGCTGTGCTGGGAGACAGGGCTTTCCATCGCCTGCTCCACTAATGGCCTGGGAGCCAGCAAACGCCACGGCTGGAACTCGGGGTCCTGACCAACCACCGAGGGGGAACCTGTGTTTGTGCAGGGGAGAGGCAGAGTCTGCCAGGGGGACACCTGGGGCCACCCAGAACCTAACAGTGCAAGGTGGCCTGCAGAGACAGAGCCCTGAGAGAACTGTTCCCGAGGGCCTGCTGTGCGGGGTGCCTCCCTCTGCCGTGCGGGGGCTGGGCCTCCTTCGGCATCTGTCTGGCCACACTACTTTGTGGCCACCACGCACAGGGCTCCAGATTCAACTCAAAATGCTTAGCACTTTTCGTTTTCAATGTTTGGATCATGAGTGTCAACTTCTTCACTTTGCACAGAGGGCAGGTGCAGGGAGACTCAAAGAATGATGGCTGCAGGGACGACCATGCCATCTAAGGAGCAGTGTTTCAGGCAGAAAAAGGAAAAAAGTGCACCGATGACCAGGGTGAGGGCCCCAGCCCAGCCAGGGCGTGTGGTTGACTTAAATAATCTGGCAGGACGATGTCATTCCCTCCACCCGAAGCCAGAATGGAACCGTTGCCATGGCAACAAAGATACTTGAGAGGGACCAGAGCAAAGGGAGACTAAAACAGAAAGACAGTGTGTGGCCTGGATGACAGTGTGCGGCGCTCAGGGCGCTGTGCAGCCTTTACTGCCGCTTGGTAAGGAGGCCCGAGGGCCCACTGGGGAGTCAGAAGGGGTCAACCCAAACTCAGCACGAAAACGTGACAGCACCCACAAATCACAGATTCCAGACGGAGAGGAAGGGACGGGCAGGTGAGGTCAGCAGGTGCACTCACCAGCACGAGCCAACGCTGCCACGCGGTCTGAAATGCCACCTTCTATGGAGCCGCTCAATCCAAAAACCGCCGTAAGCGTGGGCCCTCAAAGCCACGTCCCTCAGGCAGCTCTGAGCTGTGCGGGACTCAGCCCAGGAAGGCGGTGCGGCCCGGCCGGTGCCGAAGCAGGGACTCGAGGTCCCGGCGGTGACCACAGCGAACGGGTGACTTCGCGGTGGCAGTCAGTACTCCCTGCTGCCACCGGGGTGGACAAGGCCACCTTCGAGGACTTAAAGAGCGAGGACCATGGAGCCCAGCACACGCGGTGATGGCTATGCCCACGCTGGCCCTCACCTCGCCCACAACACGCCCAGGAGCCAGCTGCGCACGGTTTTCAGTCTCATTAGAAGGTTATGGGACTAGAAGACAGTGATTTAAAGCACACGTGTAGGAAACCATTTATAGAAAATGAATGACGACTTCTTTAATTTCCCCCCCAAAGTTAGTTTCTCATTGAGTTTTCTCAAAGTGAAGGAGACGTAACCCAGGTGCTGCCGCTGAGCACGGCGCTAAGAACAGATGTCCCCAAAAGCAATCCATGCCCCACTCCCCTGAGCCCCTGACTTGCAGACAGGAACAGAAAGATGCCTTCCTGAGGCCCAGCTGCCGGCTTCAAACCCGTCCCGCAGCAGCCGGCTGAGCCAGCGTGGGGACACTCGGCGCCCTGAGCCTGCCCACCTGAATGCAGGCCAGTGACCTGGGAGGCAGGGCCCCGCTCTCCAGAGAAGGCGAGCTGTGGACGTGTGTGGTGTCTGTGTTGCCATTTCCACTGAGACCCAGGCAGCCTAGCTATTGGAGAGAGGCGTCCACTCCCAGCGAGGCCCAGGGCCGTCCGGTCCACAGCGGTGAAACCTCAACTGCCCGTCTGGCTTCCCCCAAACACCTCGCCCGTCACCTTGCCTTCCTATCCCCTGGCACTTCTTCCAAGTGTGTTGCTATTTCCTTTCTCTGATGCCCTGACTCTCCCGTTGACCATGCCAAGGGTCCACGCTCAAGTGCCACCACCTCAGGGTCCCCACGTGGGCTCGCCATTGCCGCTGTCCCCACCACACTCCCCAGAGCAGGAGGCCACTCCGCCGGGTGAGCACTGAGCCTGCAGGCGGCACAGCGGTCAGGCCAGACCACCGCCAGCCACACACCTGGACCAACCATCCCAAATCACAGGACATTCACAATAACGGCAGTTCCCGGCTCCCGTCTTGTGAGGGGTTAGGGTGTCGGGGACGGGATTAGCTCAGGCTAGGAGCAGGGACCGCAGGACAGACTGCCTTGAACAACCTCAGCCAGCGGTTCATTCTTCCGGAGGGAGGAGAGGGCACTTCCAAGTAGGTGAGGGGAAGGACAAACGCCCCAAGTGCATTTGCTGAAGTCAGGAGTGCTTCTGAGCCCCCCAGGCATCCATAACACAGGAGTTAAGATGAGCAATTAATTGTTCCAGCCCCCAGCCGAAAGTAGATGGGAGAGGAGGTTGAAAGCTAAGTTTTTAATTAATATTAAATTTATAAGACTCTCAGTCGTGGAAGGTGCTGTAAAATTAGAAAGCAGTTAATGTTACAGTTGCTATGTTTTCCTCTGCTTTGACCTCTGACCCAGAGTGTGAGATCACCAATTGGTAGAGGCTTGGCTCCGTGGCACCTGGTTAAGGGTGAGGAGGAGAGGGGACTGCAGACACGAGTGGGAGCCAGGCCGTGAGGCTGGTCATCGGCGTGGATCAGAAACACCTAAACGCCGGTGGTTGGGAAGCAGCCTCTGCCGCGTCCCACGCCCCACCCCCCCTCTTCCAGAGTATTAGGACCACAAGCAGCGTGGCCGTCTCTGACTTCTGAGGCAGAAAAGGTTTAGATGGGATGATGGGAGAATCTGATGCTGAGGCTTGAAGTGCTCAGTGGGAGAGACCACTGCATTGCTTTTGCTATAGAGAGAAATTCTGGAATTAGGGAAATGTGTCTTTCTGGAATATTCTATACACGATCCATTGTACCAAGGACTCCTCCGCTCGGACCACACGCAGAAGCCCCAGCCTGCACTGCAGCCGAGTCAGTGATGTCTGCATGGGTCCCACCAATCGAGGTGCAGGTGCAGGTGCAGGTGCAGGGACGGATACACGGGGAGGAAGCCCGCCCTGAGCAGGGGGCTCAGGGTCCAAACACGCGGCCTCTGCGGCCAGAGAGGGGTGCATCCTCGGCCCCAGGTTAAAGGGATGAGCATGTGCCCCCCAAACACACAGAATGTTTAAGCTGCAGAAATACTAAACCCCTGCCTTTGTCTCTACCCCAGAGTTGGGGTCCAGGACGAGTGGCAGGACAGGGACAGGACTGGGGGTGCGGGGAAGGGAATTTCCTGCCCGACACTTGGTGTCCTATCTCCCCAAAGCACACGGGACATTTCTGCCTCCGCTCCTCCATTCTGCCTCAGACCCAGAGACAACGGCCTAGGATGCGGGACAGACTGTACAAAGGCACAGGGCAGGGGCCAAGGATAATTCAAGGAAGGTGTTTCTCCCTTAAAAAAAAAATCAAAGATCTCACTCTAATTCCATGATTAGCAAGAAAAACAAAAACGTGGTGAGAAAAGGCATCTCAGCTGAATAGTCCCACACACACTTGCACACACACTTGCACACACACACTTGCACACAAAGATGAAAGAGCCCAGCTTCAAAGCGGTGGCTACTTTGCCAGCTGGCCGGTGAGAGAGGCCGTGGAGAGCCTTTCCCGGAGCGCCGCACGAAAACCTCCCCTGCTGCGGCCCCCCGAATCCGCTCGCCTCCTTGCTGGACACTAGGATAGATCGGGTGTGATCATGGGGCCCTGAGCTCAGGCACGATCTTCCTTCGGGACTTTGCAGAGTAAAGATGTGGGGCCAGGAAGGAAGAGAGACAACGAGGTGGCGGGGTGCGAGTGGCTCCATGAGCAGAATCCCCACAGTCACAGGATCAGTCCTCAAGTCAGGGTCCCAGGCGCTAGTCTCGGGGCGGGGGGGCGGCGGGGGGGCAGCCAGGAACTGCAAGAACACAGAGAGAAACATGCAAGTCCCTCCGAGCACCAGAGCCACACGCCTGTGACTTGCAAACCTGAAAAAGGGCTTCCGGCCCTGGCTGGCTTGGCTCAGTGGATAGAGCACAGGCCTGGGGACTGAAGAGAACCAGGTTCGATTCCTGTCAAGGGCACATGCCCGGGTTGTGAGCTCGATCCCCAGTAGGGGGCATGCAGGAGGCAGCCGATCAATGATTCTCTCTCACCATTGATGTTTCTCTCTCCCTCTCCCTTCCTCTCTGAAATCAATATATATATATCTCCTACATAATAAGAGAGGAATATGGTAATTATCCATTACGCCCTGAGGCATAACGACCAACTGCCTAACAACCAGATCACGGATCTGCAGGAGGGTGGGGCAGCGACCTACAAGTGGGCAGCCAAGAGCTACAGGAGGGGGCAGGGCAGCAAGCTATGAGCGGGGAGGAGGTAAGGGGGAGGGGGGAGCTACAGGAGGGCAGCAGTGACCTCTGGCATACGGATTCACGCGCAGGGCTACTAGTATATACATATGTTTAAAAGGGCTTCTGGGGGGCGGGGGATCTTCTTGGTACAACCACTGCCACCCTCGTAAGACAAGGTCCCTCTCCAGTGAGCGAGGGCCCAGCCCGACCTCGGGCAGTGTCTAAATTCAGAAGACCAAATGTCTCCGTATCAGGAGGGCACAATTTAATAAGCAGAGTGACGCCTATTTTTCCTCGTCAGTAACACAGAGCGAGGCACAGGGAGGCCAGGAGAGAGCTCACTGAGTTCTCGGAGGGAGGCCCCTCGGCCCATGCCAGGTCCCAGCACCGCACAGCGGGCCACATGCTGAGGCCTGAGCCAGCTCAGAGAGGGAAGGCCTCAGACCCAAGCAGAGAGAGGCGCTCAGTGAGCAATGAAGCCACCCTCGCGGCCAATGGCCTGGTCACACCCACCGCAGACGTCGGCGGGCCACACAGAACCAGTCAGTAACTGGCTTCAGCCATCAAGACACGACAAACGGGACGCACACTCACTCCGAACCCAGATGGTCCCGACTCACCGTGGTCCAATTTTGGACCAGACGGTGGTGTGAACCTTACGCACGCGGCAGAAACTGTACCTCGGATGTGGAGTGGCTCTTTCCCCGGGTTGCGCTGTGCTCGCTGCTGGTGGTGATCGGAGGCTCCGTCAGCCCCGATCATGACACAAAGGAGACACCGCACCCTCTACAGGGCACTGCTGCCGGCGTTCTTGGATCTTGTGTTTGTTTTCACATCTCACCATGTTCATTACAAAATGCCCACCTGTGCCTCCTGCTCCTGGTGAGGAGAGGAGGAAGGCAATGACAGGTGCTTACGCCCCATCATGCTCCTGTTCTGAGCACGTGTAAGGTGGGCGTGGCTCCGCTATGGTGCTCGGTAGGGGGTGCATTCAATGTATTTTCAACTCAGGACAGGTTTATCAGGACGCGAGCCCTCTGGAAGGGGAGGCCTCGGCATGCGTGCAGGCCTGCCTCGCCCGGCTCCCAGCCTGCGCAGGGCGAGCGGCGCCTGGGAGTGCAGCGCCATGAGCCAGCGCCACCTGCACACTGCACCGCCCCGGGGGCGCGCGGTGGGCCTGACACGTTCCATCCAAAATCCATTCAATCCTGACTAGGGGGAGTTTCTACCCTCAAATTCACAGTAATTTACAGTTAAAGGAAACACTGAAAGGACATTTTCACAAATACATTTCCTAGAATTAAAATAGTGGTCAGAGGGAAAGTTACTTGCTTAAATGTTTGTAAGCAGCCTTGATGACAAAGGCCAGGTGGAGGTTCCCTACCTTCATAATGTATAGTCTCCTTTTTAAGGTGAAAAAGTACAGGAATCGCCACGAAAGGTCATCCTATTTTAGCTTCTGCGGATGATGGAAAGATTCACCTGGATGTAAGCCAGTCAGAACGGGAAATGCTTTTCTAAGTGAATGTGCCTTTTATAACCACAATAGCATCTCCTACGTCCAAAGAACTCAAGCAGGTGTCCCTGTCAGTGCGTCTGCGAGTGTGTGCGTGACATCGTCCTGGTTACAGACAGTGCTTGGCGTGCACGTGGGTTCACCAAACCTTCCCAAGTTCATGGCTCCCCCAGGTCCATCGCCCGCAAACTGGCAATCTCCGCACTGGACAAAGGAAGATTCCAATTGAAGAAATCTAGGCCTCTAACCAAGTCATGCATTGAGAGAAAAGGACATCTAAGCCACTGACTGGTTTGCATGCCCCACTCCTTTGCTCCTACAAACAGTAGGCAAAATTTGGACAGGCAAAATACAAGTAATTTCCCAGTTTGCAGGCTGTTGGTTTATCACACAATAACATTTCTCTTTGGCACAAGAGTCTATCTTCTTCCATCTTCCGTGTATACATCTTCTGCTACAAATTGCAAGACAGGATATCATGGAGAATAACACAATCAAAATAACATTTCTAACAAAGATGTATGCGCGTGATCGATGGCAACAGTAGCAATTGCTTAAGAAACATTAGTAAATAATTCTTCCCATTGGTTCCTCGGGTGGTTTAGGACAGTGGAAGGAGGGCAGGGAAGCCACAGCACCCACCAGAAAGACGACCCCACGTCAACGCCCACGCCGCGTGCACAGCCCGCACACGCCTCCCCCTCTCCCAGGCCTGACTTCCCTCATCCATTCTCAGCTCCTGTTTGTCTGAGGCCACATGCAACTGGATTTGTCAAGCCCCCTTTTAACAACTTGTTGTCACAGTCCATTACCAAATTGCATATAGTTATATATCCCACTAATTAGGCTTCTAAAATATCATTAACATGTCTCTTGATCATTAGCATAACGTATGAGGCGTCCTCGTTAGGCACGACTCGAGTTTGTTAATGTGGTGATGGGAGGCGCAGGCAGGCTCGGCAGGAACGGAGGGACACGGAGAGGTGGGAGCGTCCGTGCCGATGTCGGGCCACCAGGCAGGGCCAGGGACACAGACAGATGAAGGCAAGGACGGGCCAGAGAGACACCCTGCCGAGCAGCAGCAAGTCAGTGCCTTTGGCTTGGGGGCTGTTGGGACACGAAGGTGAGACCTAAGACCCTTCCCGCTTGGAGGGAAACCGGCAAGGCTCTCAACGTGCCCGAGCCGGAGAGGCTCCAGAATTTCCAGACAAGAAGGGAACACAGCAGGGAACCTCCCCGCACCCCGACACCCGGCGCACAGGCGCCCCTCCGCTGCCCGCCTTGGGTCCTCCTGCAGCAACGGCCGGCATCCCCGTGCCCCTCGGGCCCGTCATTAACACGCTGCTCGTGCCCCGTCCATGTCACCTCTGCGCCAGCGACGATCATGTGTGATGGGGCAGATCCTCACCTCTGGAGGTGACAGACGTGCTCTTGTGCAGAGAAGGTGGTGTCACTAAAAAAACGGCAACTGGGTGTCCATGTGGCATGTTGGCATGTGGCATGTCGGCGTGTGTGTGAGTGCGCACAGCAGTGCTGCGTGGCCTGCCTTCCGGACTTCACGGAAACGTTTCTCAGCGAGCCCGTGAGGATTCGCAGGACGAGGGCAGCATGAAGCCTTTGGTTTAGGAAAGTGGCAGCTGATGGTAGAGAAGACGCAGGAATCTGGAGGGCTGGGGTCTGAGCATGTGCACACCTAAGCTCCGTCCACGGGAGTTAGGCCTCGGTCACGGCGGAGGGCAGCCTTAGAAGCAACCAAGAGACCCTCACTCCTCTGCCACATAAAGAGATCATTCCAGAACGCGGGTTCCAAAGGCTCACAGACTTTCAGCCGTGAAGACGCCCTGGGCTAATCTGCGTGGGTCTGGTGTTTCTACAGGTGACCTGGAGCAGCCGAGGTGCGTATGCCGCCCGCGCACACAGCGTCACAGTGGCTCGGAAATGGCTCCGGCAGAGACGCACGACGGCAGCTACCCACTGCCCGCTCCCAGCCCAGCCGCCGGGCCGCGCAGAAAGCAGCACCCGCTGGGCACTGCAGGGGCTCCAGCCAGGGCCATGGGGCAGACAGTGGGGCAAACTCGACACCCAAATGGAAGTGTCCACCTGAGTGACCCTGAATGGGCCGAGGGCCTGAAGGTGTATCCACAATCCCGGGACCTGATGCGTCTACACAGCCAGGACTGCGGGGAGCAAAAGTCAGTTAGCAGATTGGGAACGAAACACCCGACTGTCTCATTCTGAAAGATGGAAAGATGGAAGCAAAGGTAGGCAGCATCCACCAGAATGCCTGTGCGCACACCTGCTGGCAGGCGCAGTGGCATCCTGGAGGCGGGGGGAGGGAAGAGGGGGGGCGCTGAACGATTGCTTCCCCAGAACCACGAGCCCTTTCCGACTCTATGGCGTGTGGGGCCAAAAGCATGATTATTTCCTCCACGAGTCCCTGCAGCTCCGGAGGCCCCTCCCTCCCCCCCTCCCTGTCCTGGCCGTCGGGGGAATGTCCACTGTGGTTCGGGCACCTCTCTCTCCCTCCGGATGTAACCAAAGGGAAGTGAAGCAGAGAGAAGGAACTGGAGGACAATTTAAAAAATGGAAAAGAACAAATGTCTCTGGCTTCCCTCCCCAAACCTGAAGTCCACGGTTACGAAGCCTCTCAGGTGTTGTGTTCGCTGCACCAGGCGGGGTCTGGGCTGTGGGGACTCACGGGGGAGGGGCCATGAGGGCAGGAGAAAGCACCCCCACACATGGGCACACACGCCAAAGCACACGCATGGTAAGAGAGCTGACGCTGAGAAAGACCATTTAAAGCCACGAGAATGTTGCGTCTACATGCGTGCAATTAGGGTCACAAAGGATCACACCAACGAAACCGAGCCTCCAAGAACGACGTCGCAGACCCGCTTCGACAAAAGGGAAGTAACACAGACCGGGCTGCACCTCGAGCTTTAGAGACAAACGGGTGTTTGTGAAGAGCTGAACACAACTGCTTCTCGATAAAAACCTGCTGAGACCTGTGCGGTACTCACTTCCCAGGTCTGCCTCATCTGACGGGTCAGCACCGGTGCCTGCGGGCCACCTCCCAGGCCTTGCCCGCAGGGTCAGAGTCTGTGCCTGCGGGCCACCTCCCAGGCCTCGCCCGCAGGGTCAGAGTCAGTGCCTGCGGGTCACCTCCCAGGCCTCACCTGATGGGTCAGAGTCAGTGCCTGCGGGTCACCTCCCAGGCCTCACCTGATGGGTCAGAGTCAGTGTCTGCGGGTCACCTCACAGGCCTCGCCCGCAGGGTCAGAGTCTGTGCCTGCGGGTCACCTCCCAGGCCTCGCCCACAGGGTCAGAGTCTGTGCCTGCGGGCCACCTCCCAGGCCTCGCCCGCAGGGTCAGAGTCAGTGCCTGCGGGTCACCTCCCAGGCCTCACCTGATGGGTCAGAGTCAGTGCCTGCGGGTCACCTCCCAGGCCTCACCTGATGGGTCAGAGTCAGTGTCTGCGGGTCACCTCCCAGGCCTCGCCCGCAGGGTCAGAGTCTGTGCCTGCGGGTCACCTCCCAGGCCTCGCCCACAGGGTCAGAGTCTGTGTCTGCGGGTCACCTCCCAGGCCTCACCTGATGGGTCAGAGTCAGTGCCTGCGGGTCACCTCCCAGGCCTCGCCCGCAGGGTCAGAGTCAGTGCCTGCGGGTCACCTCCCAGGCCTCGCCCACAGGGTCAGAGTCTGTGTCTGCGGGTCACCTCCCAGGCCTCACCTGATGGGTCAGAGTCAGTGCCTGCGGGTCACCTCCCAGGCCTCGCCCGCAGGGTCAGAGTCAGTGCCTGCGGGTCACCTCCCAGGCCTCGCCCACAGGGTCAGAGTCAGTGCCTGCGGGTCACCTCCCAGGCCTCACCTGATGGGTCAGAGTCAGTGCCTGCGGGTCACCTCCCAGGCCTCGCCCACAGGGTCAGAGTCAGTGCCTGCGGGTCACCTCCCAGGCCTCGCCCGCAGGGTCAGAGTCTGTGTCTGCGGGTCACCTCCCAGGCCTCGCCTGATGGGTCAGAGTCAGTGCCTGCGGGTCACCTCCCAGGCCTCGCCCACAGGGTCAGAGTCAGTGCCTGCGGGTCACCTCCCAGGCCTCGCCTGCAGGGTCAGAGTCAGTGCCTGCGGGTCACCTCCCAGGCCTCGCCCACAGGGTCAGAGTCAGTGCCTGCGGGTCACCTCCCAGGCCTCGCCTGCAGGGTCAGAGTCAGTGCCTGCGGGTCACCTCCCAGGCCTCGCCCACAAGGTCAGAGTCAGTGCCTGCGGGTCACCTCCCAGGCCTCGCCTGCAGGGTCAGAGTTGGTGCCTGGACACCGGCAGGCGCTCCTTGGAGCAGCTCCCGAGCAGCCCTCACTCAGGGTCTCCCCCGGCCAAGTGCACAGTGACCTGCATGCCCGTACGCCCCGTGGGCTCGGAGCTGGGGGCAGGGAGGAGGCAAGGCTGTGATCCTGTGGGGGCCTGATGCGGCGGGGGCCAGACATGACGGGGATCTCCCTTTTCTGCGTCCTGCGCGGAAAAAGAGAGATGAACGAACCGGTTCTAAATGGAGGAGGCTAGGGATTGAGAAATAATAGAAATAAAGAAAACAAGACTCAGAAATAGATCCATGAAGCTGGGGCTGGGTGGGACGCCATCTTTCCTCTCTCATGGAGAGGCAGCAGGATGATGACCCTGAGCCACCCAGCAGGTTTATCTTATATCCCAAAAATCCAGGAAGTAACACCAAAACTTAGGATCAAAGGAGCTTATTTGCATTCTTAACTAGGCCCTAGCATTACTGGATTTACATATCTAGACCCGCCCCTGCTGACACCTGGGCTGCTATGAAGTCAGAACTGATTAACATGTCCAGCCTCATTGGGGAACCATGTTCCCAGGGCGTGACTCGGCCTAAGCCCTGAGTTCAGCTGATGAATAATTGAGGAAATGCCCAGGTGCCTCCCAGGTGGCCCTCTACATGATCCCACTGGTAAATGGTGGCTACAGTGGGTGTACCTGTCCCCTCTGACGGCTGAGGAGGAAAAGAAAGGTGTGTGAGTGGGCATGTGCAGGGCAGGTGGCGTGGAGGTTCCTGGAATTTCCTTCTGAGCTGCTCCCTCTGCCTAACCCTAACCTCCTGCTGGCGCGTAACTGTTGGGGACCAGTGCACCCTTTTCCCTGCTTACTGCCTGGTCACCTCCCCTGTGCACTGAGTCCCAGTGGAGAGACATCTGAGCGGAACACCAAGCCCAGTGAGAGGTAAGTGACTATGTTAAAGGCAGCACCGTCTACCTCGATAGTCACACTCAGGTGGAGTGACGGAGGGAAGAACAACACAGGGACATATGGGGGGCTGGTCAGGGCTCCTGTATTTTGCCGTCCAATTCCACCAACGGCTATTGAACTGATTGCCGGGGACTTAACCTGCGCGGCTGGCTGGGAGCCTCCGTTCTTCATAAACATCCGAGACGTGGGGACCAGGCTCCCTAATGTGTCTGCTCCGGCCTGAGCGGGTGTGGGGGGGCTGGATCCTGAGTGCAGCTCATGGGGAGCCCGAGGCCGACGATTCTGCTGTGCTCCAGAGTCGTGTCTGAGTAACACGGGATCGTGGAGATGGTTGGCTCAAGTTTGACTTTTTAAAGAAGTAAATCTATCTTCCCCCTTTCAGCATTTTCCAAATGACCAGAGCGTCGCACTGCCAGTGGGGTTGTGCGAGTGGAACAGAGCAACCAAGGAGAGAGCCCTGGACGGAGACCATCCCCAGACTCAAGGGCGTCGGGGGCAGGCGGGGCCGGTGCGGGTCCCCGACCCTCCAATGTGATCGTTCCCTCAGTAGGAAGTTGATTTGGAATCTCCTTAGACCCTTTAAGTGATGCTTTTGAGTGTTTATGAATAGTGCAGCTAATGTGGGGTGCTGAGGGGCTGCTTGGGCTGGCCCTGAGGTGGGAAATGGGAAGGAATGCTGACCGTCACCAGCCACGCCTCCTCGAAAGCCGTGGTGCTCGCCGCTGCTCCCTGCAATGCTCTGTCCACCGGGAGGCAGCACAGGCCGTGCGGGAGATGAAGGGCCAGGGCCCAGAGGTCTGGGTTCTAGTCTCTGCCGTGGCCCAGCCGTAGGCCAGCTGTGGGCATGTGCTGTGGGCAGCCACAGAATCCCACAAATAAGGCAAAAAAGAGAGAAAGTGGGACCGCGATGGGGAGGACTTCAGAGGTAAAGATACCGTGTGCTGAGCAAAGAACCACACGTGCGTTGGTGGACTGCCCCTGCGGAGGGAAGACTCCACTGTGCGGGATTGGCGATCAATAGAACCACAGTTTCTGCGGGGGGCTCTAAGGATGCTCGTCCAGGGAGAAGGCCTTGGGTCAGATGGGTTCTGCAGACGCCATGGGCGCACCAGGCCCTCTGGGTTCACCACACGGTCAGCACAGGAAGGCCCGGGAGCAAGATGCTCGCTAAGCCACCGCTCCAACCCCGGCATGAGGCGGCCTTTCCGCGCCCCGCACACTGAGCCAGAGAGCTGGGGGCTCAGTGCTGTGCTCAGCCATCGCAAATGGCCGTCTACCCCAAACTCCAGAGAGAACGTGACTGAGGCCCATCCAGCCCTGGGCAGCCAGTCGAGCGGTTTTCTCCACAATCCCCTTCGCACCGTCTCAGATCAGCTCCCTGCGCTGTGAGGCAGCTGGCCTGGTGAGAGGTTAATTCTGTGGCCGTGAAACTGAGCCCAGCGACAGACTCATCTGGAGGTTGAACCTCGTCACCTCAGCCCCATTAGCTCTCGCCAGCTGAGCTGACGAGCCCCAGACCTTGGCTGTAGTTACAATCTCCGTGGGAAATAGAATGTAAAGGCACTGGCACATGGCCATGGTCTGGGCGCATAAACTTAAGGATCTTTCAGAATAATATCTGAGGTGAAAGTATGCTGTTTCCCCCCAACAGGAAAGAAACCGTCGGAGGAAATCTGACACGGCCTCTAGAACCGGACTCTAGGTCGGTTCAGATCCCAGGCCTGCACCTAACAGCTGGTGACCTTGGGCAAATTACTTAACTTAGTTGGACCTCGGGCTCAAAATCTGTAAATTGGAATAAATATATCCCCTTCTTCAAAGGATGATCATGAGGATTATGGGAAATGATCTATGTCCATGGATCTCGCACGATGCCTAGCACATGATAAAGGTCATAAATATTAGCCATTATTACCACATTTCAAAGGACAGAATAAGCTGAGGAAATGCAGCTCCCTCTCCATTTAGCACCAAGAAAACGCCACTTTGGATGTCCCCCACCCCGTTACATAAAGTGCTTTTACCTTGTAATTTATCATAACTATGCCTCTTAAGCCTTCACTAAAAATTTCAGTGTGCTTGAGATGACCTTGGCCGGGGTTTTGTCCTTGAGAACAGATTCCTAAATGAATCACGCAGGAGCCATAGAATGCGATTCAGCTGCCTGAGACTCACCTCACTGTGCACTTCCCGGGATGTACTTCTCAAGGGGGACCCACACAACAGACACTGAATAATGCAAGGAATTATCGTTGGGCCTGGCCTGCTGGGTCCCACCGTCACTGGAACGTGGAGCAGACCGGCACTCCCTGCTGCGCAGCCCAGCAGCGTGAGAAGGTGCTGGGAGGCCTAGGGACAGAGGGCCGCAGGGCCAGCAGCGGACACGGGACCCCAGGTCCCAGGGCAGCAGCAGCCCCGAACTCTGGGAGCAGCACTGGTGGCTGCGTCAGGGCTGGCCCCGACCTGTCCCCCCCGTCGAGTCAGCCCAGGTCTGGAGAACGGTCACGGGGAAGTTTGCTGGGAGTCACAGAGCCGAGGCTCCAGAGGCCAATTATAGACGGAGACTAGGCCAGGCCATCGATCTGTCCCACATACACGTGACTGTATTCCACACGGACACGGCTGGTTCGTCATCTCAGGAGACCCCAGTGCAAAGCGTTTCCATGGTGACCACCTGGACAGCACCTCATCACCAAATACAATAACCCTTCACCTCCCGGGCTCCTGGCTCTTACTTAACCTCTGAGAGGTCTTTCAGGCCAGGGGAGCCACCCCCAAGCCCCAAGACCATGGGTGCCCTGGTCCTCACAGGGGGCTGTGGGCTGCCAGGCCTCCTCCTCTCCCCTCCCCAGGTCTCTGTAGCTGTCTCCTGGGTTATCGACTTGGGATGGGCACTGTTCCGAGTCCGTGTGCAGGAAACAAAGCCACACAACAGTCAGCTGGGTGACGTGGGCCAGGACTAACTGCTTCACATCACCACTTGGCCCCCATCAATGGGACGCGGTTGCTGGTAATGACGCTGGGTTAAAACAAATTGATCACAAAAAGGTCAATTTGGCACCTAACATTTAGAAGGCGAGCATCTGCAACTTGTCCTGTGTGGGGAACCACCCGCGATACCATCAGGAATATCTCACCTTTTAAAGAGTGGCTCGCCTGAAAGAAGGAGAAACTACCTCAGAAAAATAACGCGGTCGTGTCGTCATTTTTGTATCTACCAGTGCAGAGGAAATTAGATACGGAGGAAAAGAGTGAATTGGCTTCTTGCAGATTCCCTGTGGCTACCTGAAAGCTCGCTCAGCCACGAGCAGCCGTGGGAACAGTGGTCGGCGAGACCGGAGCGTCAATAAGAGGAAACAAACGAGATCCCACTCAGCTCCGCAGGCCACGCTCCGGTGACCCCTGCAGAAGCTGTCGGGCCGCTGCCTCTGACCTGCGGAGTGCCGTTTTGAAGAGAAACTGAAGGAGAGAGCTGCCGTGCTTGGAGCTCAGGGGCGTGGCCCGGCCAGCCAGGCCTCCGTGGGCGCGCTCCCAGCCTGGCACGGCCCGGGCACTGCCCTCAGCCGGCCTGTGGAGCCGCAGGGTGGTGAGCCGCTTCTGCATCTCAGAGGTGAACATGGAGGGCGACGCTTCGCCAGCCCGTCGGCACAGGTCAGTGACCAGGCGGTGCCATGCGTGTCAGAGTCACATGTCCTCAGCGAGAGAGAGAACGGGGGGTGGAGCCAGGGGGGCGGGCCTGCCAAGAAGAGAGGAGGCGCCAGTGGCTGCTGGGCGCCTGATGTGTCGCACTGGGACCCAGCAGGCAGCCTGGCCGCTGGGACAGAACCACCGTCCCGACTTGCAGACGGCAGCCTTCGTCACAGCACAGGTCTCGCTCCCCGGCCCCGTCTCTGAACCGCTCTGCCTCAGCCTCTCGTAAGGGAGGATCGGACAGATGTGTGCAAGCAACTCCCTCTAAGTGTGCCTCCTGCTGTGCCCTGTGCTCCCACTCAGGCCCCGTCGCCGGAGGGCCCGGAGAATTCCGCTTGCCCCTGAGGGTTACTCTGCAGAGGGGGGCCTGGTTTCTGCTCTAAGCTGCTTCTGTCCTAAGTTTTGCCCATCAGCTCACCCCACAGAACTATCCCAGATGGTTATCTCTGGGAGTCAGAGTCACTGCACGGTTGTGAGCGCCCCGGGGATCACTCCCAGGCTCCAGGAGGAGAGGGGAGCCCCATGTTCCCTGTTCCTTCCTGTGTCACTCCTAGCTCAGTCTCAGCTCAATGACCAGACACTGGAAGTCAAGACCAGGATGAGACCAGCGGGACAGCTGCAGGGCAGCGGCCAGGCCCGTGCCGAGGGTGGCCCAGCCGCGGAGGGTCGGCCCAGGTGCGGAGCAGAAGGTCCACCCGGCAGAGCCGGGTGAGCGCGCTGCCTCGCCTCCACCCTCCTGAACTGGGAGCCCATGTGGTGGCTGCCATGGCTCATTTCAGCAAAAATCAACTGGCATTCTTCTGACCCGGGGCAAAAAATCCCTCCTCGAGATCCTGAAAAATAACATGACATCATGCTGCCCATGTCAGGGTTATAAATGGCAGGGAGGCCGGTGTAACCTGAGACTATCAAAACAGAGGCCTGGAAGAAAGGGGCCTTTGTTGGGGGCTGTCCCTCTCCTGGGCTGGAGGTGAAGGGCGATGGAAGAAAGGCTGGGGGGGCCGGCTCCGCAGGTCCGGCTATGACACCCCAGAATCAGGCAGCCGCCCTCCAAGACAGTGTCCCCAACTCCTGGGGGGGTCCTTCTCCTTCCTGTTCTTGGCAGAGTGCATGAGCCACGCCTCAGAGCGAGCAGCAGTGGGTGGAGCGTGGCCAAGCCACGGCCCATGTTATTTTGTTCTGCCCAGGACTCACTAAGCAGACACCAGAGAACTGGGCCCCAGTGCGGCTGCGAGAGGAACAATTTTACTTGAAAGACAGAAATTGGAAAGCAGCCCAAACTAGAGAAGTAAACGACCCGAAGGGTCAAGGGAACACAGCCATAAAGCCAGATCCTGAAATGGGAAAAGGGCTGGGGTCCGGAGCGGGAGCGGGACAGACAGGCCAGAGGACCGGGCTGGGCAGGCGAGGACCAGCCGAGAGCTGGCAGAGACATAAAACATTCTCATGATAAAAGGAGAAGAAACAGGATTTATGGTGAGAGAAAGTTCAGAAACTAAAAAGGCGGACAGATGTGAGCCAGCCTGGCTGGAGACAGAATTCATTCTGCTGGGCAGACATTTAATTCAATTTTCGCCTTTCTTTCTTTCTCCCCCATCTCCCGGCCCAGACTCTAAGGAGGGCCCGGCCGCCCCAGCCAGCGTGGTGCCAGCCCTGCGGCCCTCCGGACAGCCGCCTGACGTGGGCCGCCGGCCACCGTGAGCCCGAGCATGGGAGGGGCGGAGCGATCACGCATTCTCCTGGTTTCCGCCGTTCCCGCCAGGGCTGCTGGTCTGCCGCCCCCCAGGGAGCATCACCTCTTAGGAAGCAGCCCCCTCCCAGCCTCCTGGATGCTGGCTTCTGGCTGCTACACCCGCTTTCATGTGGACCCACTCATTGTCTTTGGAAACCACAGGCTCCAACCACAGGGAACGGGGCCCAGGGCTCAGCGAGCCGGAGCCAGCGCCGCCCGGTTCAAAGAAGAGACAGGAGGGGCCTGGACCACCCTCCAAGCTCAGAGCTGACTCCCCCAGTCCTGTCCCCCATCCCTCTGTCCGCGGGAGACTGTTATTGGCGCCAGAGAGGGCTGCAGGCCTGCGTGCGGATGGCAGGCGGGGACGCGGGAGCCGCCACTGGCCTCAGTAGGCGCATCTGGGATCGCGCAAGGCCTGGGCGGGACGGGTTTGGGTCTTGGGGTCGCTGTGTCCCTTGGCCAGGAAGCACTTGGGACCCCCTCACCGGCCCCTGCCCGGGTTCCCTTCTCTGTGGAGGTGGCCATGCAGTCCCCGCTCCTTTCACCACGGCCCCCACTTAAGTCATTCACCACCTTTCACTGGACAGACTCTGCACCCACAGTGTGCGGTGCTGCCTCAGGAGCTGGGGGTGCAGAGGTCAAAGGGGAGTGGTCAGTGGCCGGCTTTCCTTCCTTCCCCACGTGCACGGCTCTTCCTGACGCCCAGGAGCGATGCTGGCTCCGGCGAGGCCAGAAGCTCAGCGCCCGGGAGGCCTCACTGAGCCCAGGAGAAAGAGGGCCCGGGGGGCGGAGACTGGGGCCGGAGTGGGAGCAGGACTGGTGCTCTGAGGAGCCCCGCGCATTGCTGAGAGGGTTCCACGGTCCGGTCCTGCTCTGCCCGCGGGCGCTCAGGTCTCACTGTCAGGAAGAAGAGATCCAAGAGTGACTGCGAGCGGCGGGGGGTCCTGGGGAGGCCACGGACGCTCAGACCCGCTCCTGCTCGGACCTTCTCACTTTCTCGGGGGGAAGCCGTGCTAAGCGAGGCCTCCTGAAACGTCTGACACCTCTGCCCCGGACCTTCTCACTTTCTCGGGGGGAAGCCATGCTAAGCGAGGCCTCCTGAAACGTCTGACACCTCTGCCCCGGACCTTCTCACTTTCTCGGGGGGAAGCCATGCTAAGCGAGGCCTCCTGAAACGTCTGACACCTCTGCCCCTAAATTTATTTTCTCATTAATGAGAAAAGGGGAATTTATTGTTTGAAACAATGTCTGTTTCATATCAACTCTTTCCCCCGTTTTCCCCCAGACACTGGAGCTCCACAGAGACCGAGCGCAGATGGTTCATATTTCAGGAGAGCGCAGTCTCCCCCAATTCCCGAAAGATGCCTGGAATTCCTATATTAGCAGAAATTAGCTCCAGAGAAAGAATCATGAATCATGAGTGCGGAGCCTGCTGAAGCCTCCGGGAGCCAGTCCCTGTCCCTCCTCCTGCCCACCTCCCGCCACCCGAAATGCTGCCTGTCACCCTGTGGACTCACAGAACCCCTGAAAAATGAGGTCCAGGGTCCAGGGCAGAGCGGGGGGCCCTGGGCAGAGCGGGGGCCCGGGGCAGAGCCTTCTGTGATGTTAGGAAGTCCGGCCGCTCAGCTGGCTCTGCTCACCACCCAGAGGTGCACCTGCTGCTCTCCTTGTCTGCCCAGGAGGGGCGACAGCACGCGACCCACCGCTCTTGCTGAGTCACGCAAAGTCCAGGTGGGAGGCCAGATTCGGCGTTGGCACTGATGGTGGTGAAGGGGGTTTGTTCAGGTCACTGGCAGCGGCGTCCGGTCCACAGGACCTGGGCGGAGGAGCCGCTCCTGGCCGGTGGCGGGCGCAGAGGCAGCTGGCTGGACTCTCCGCACCTCCATCCCGTCAGTCCCCTTCCCGCTGCAGGAAGCTGCCGCCGGCCTTCACCATCACCCACTTCCATTCAGAGGCATCTGCTGGGCACCTGTGGCGCAGAGCTTGGCAGGACGTTGGTGCTCAGCGGATGTTGTTGATGGTGAACGAAGAAGGCCCCAGTGCAGAGATGAAAACGCCAGGGCGAGCGGCCACCAGTCCCTCCTGAACCCACATCGGAATCATTAAGGGGCTAAGCCCTTCTCAGGACCTGGGTGCTGTTTCCACAGAGGCCCCCCACTTCTGAGCGTTTCCACAGAGGCCCCATCAGACCCACTCCTGGGAGCAGCCTAGGTGAGCTGGGCGCCGGCGGATTCCGTCCAGTTATAACGCCTCCTAACAGCTGGCTTCTTTGAACTGGATATTCGGACCCTGAGCAAGCTTGAGTATATAATCCCAGCACCCGGCACATTTCAGAGCTCAGGATATATTTATAAGTTACATTACTTACATGCTTGGCCAACTGCCTCTGATGGAGAAGCCTTCCCAAGTCCCCATGCCTTCCAACACGGGGTCTGAATATGCGTCGTCGGCAAGAAGAGGAGGAGCCATGAGCGGGCTGCTGGAGGTGAGGGCCTGTCCTCACCCCACAGGCCGGAGCCCATGCCCAGCGGCCGTCCCCCGCCTTAAGGCCACGCACCTGACCAGCTCTGCTGTACAATTTCATAGGACAACAGGACCTTTCTCCAAAACAAACACATTTTAACAAACTGTTCTTCTGCCCCTCTACACCCCACACACACCACCCAGCGATTCCCCTTCATCTCAGATCCTTGTTCACCTGTCAGCTCTTCGGAGAGACTTCTGTGGGCCTCACCACCCCACGGTGAGGTGGCCTCCTAAGCCTCTGCAACCATCACCCTCCCCAACCCCATCCCAGCACCACACTCTCAAGAAGGGCGGGCCTTGTCCCCCAGGAGGGCAGGGCCTCAGGAGGGCAGGCCTTGTCCCTACAGGAGGGCAGGGCCTCATTCCTCCAGGAGAGCGGGCCTTGTCCTTCCAGGAGGGCGGGCCTCGTCCTCCCAGGAGGGCAGGGCCTCGTCCCTACAGGAGGGCGGGCCTTGTCCCTCCAGGAGGGCAGGGCCTCGTCCCTACAGGAGGGCGGGCCTTGTCCCTACAGGAGGGCGGGCCTTGTCCCTACAGGAGGGCAGGGCCTCGTTCCTCCAGGAGGGCAGGGCCTCAGGAGGGCAGGCCTTGTCCCTACAGGAGGGTGGGGCCTTGTCCCTTGAAGACCAGGGTCTGGGGTGGATCTGAGGACTCCCCAGCAATGAGCAAAGCTGCACTGACCTCAGTGGAAGACGGGAAGATGCTGGCCCCGTCTTCTCCCATCTTTACTTTGGTTAATTCATGTATTTTGGAAACAGTAAGACTTTTCAAATGCAATTCATCACGAAGAAAATATTTCCTTGACATGAGGGGTCTTAGGGAAAGCCTCAAAAGAATGGCCCAGCTCTACACCAAGAGGCAAGTTCAGCTTATTACGAAGAATTCTTGCAGTCACGATGTCACGCCGCCCCTCCAGCAGCTCATCGTGCCTGCCAGCCCTTCACGGCTGTTGTGATAAGTCATATGTGGCCTATGGGTGCCTCCGTGAAGCAGACGCAGAGGCCAGGCACAGGACAGAGAGAAGCCATGTCCACTCCTTGGGTGTTTAGGGCTGCATCATTAGGTCCTGTTATCACCAAGCAGTTATCTCCAAGGGCGGGGCTGAGTGCCAGGGCATCCTGGTACACAGGGGGCCCTCAGGACACAGGAGGGAGGGTTCAGGAGAGAGAGAGGGAGGGAGGGAGGAGAGGAAGGGAGGGAGGGAATGGAGGAAGGAATATCAGGGTTGAAGGGGTCTCAGAGGTTAAACTGCAATCCCCAGAGCAGTGGAATGGTGGGATGAGGAGGGAGGACCCTGGGAGCAGGTCAGCACACGGCGGGCCCGGGAGGCTACATAAGAGCCGTAACCCTCAGCTTCTTCGTTGCCTGCACAGGGAGGGTAATGACACTGAATGACATGGCGTACACAGCGCTTTGCACACGTCTGCGGAAAAGTGTGTGTGTCAATGACGCTGCGGTTTGCCAGGCGCAGCTCCTAGTCCCCCTGCCAAGCACACCAGGCTCCAGTGGAAACTGTGGCGGAGGAGTTGCCCCGGGCAGTGCTCTGACCGAGGACAGGACGATGGAGGGTCCCCCCCTCACCCCCAGCCAGTGTCCTAAGTACCAGTTGAGAAGAGGTGGATTTGGGGTCAAGTCAATCACGGCTTAAACAAGCTCAGAAGTTTGTTAACCAAAACAACCCGTTGCCTTGCCCGGCTTACAGGCCACAGTGTAAACACGGATTGCATCAAACCACACAGAGGTCGGGAGTGCAGGCGTGTTTTTGTGGGTCTTTCTGACGATCCTTATTCTCACTCAGGGGAGCTGCTTCCAGTGAGATGCCCCTTACCCAGACACAAACAGGGACGGTGGTGGTCCCCTGGCCACACAGGCTTTTAAGGATTAAGAGAAGGGCCACACCCAGATTCCCACAGCAGAGGGGGAGAGGAAATGGCCCAGCACCTCCTCACAAGCCCTTCTGGCCATTCTCCTGGGCTTTGCACCTGCGTGTGAAGGGGCGGGTTTCCCTAACAGGACCTAGAGCTGGTTAGGTCACCTCCCTCAGGCCTCTGAGCAGCCAGTCTACCAGCCAAAGCAGGGTCCTGGCTCCTGCTGCAGAGGCGAAGGAGGACAGGCGGCTGACCAGGTTCCGCTAACTAACAGCTTAACTACATGGGTCAGCACTGGATGGGCACAGGGCCTGGAGGCTGGCGCTGCCCTCAGCCAGGACCCCGATGGAGAAAGGCAGGTCTTGTCCTCACTTCCTGTTCTAAGATGCTCTCTCCAGCCCCTCCCAGAGTCTCTGTGACAATTCATCCCACAGGCTAAGGGCTTGTCTTCCACGCATCCTGCAGACAACAGCCTCAGCCATCCGATGGCAGGGAAATACAGGGTGGGCTCAGAGGGAGCTGCTGGCAGAGATGGAGACAGGGACCCCCTGGCTCTGCCCCCCTACTGAACCTAAGCTAGAGTCACCAGCCTCCTTCCCACTCCTGCGGGGACCAGGGGCCAGCTCCTCCCACGGGTAAGATACAGCCCATGGAGGCGCTTTCCCCCTTCCCATCAGTGGTCACATCAGTCGCCTGGCCAGCGGAAACCCCTTTCCCACGAGTCAAAAGCCTCAGAGAGAACCACCGTCACCGCCCGCCCTCTGTGTCTGGCCGCCATCGCTGACTTGTCCAGGCCCGTGGTGGCTGCTGGTGAACAGTGAGCCGGTTAACTGGCCGCATGGTCTGCAGTTCTGACCTTTCTGAAGTGCAGGCCATCAGGCGTGAAGGTCATAACTGCTGGCCCATCTGTCTGGCTCACTGCGCTCTCGGCCAGACCGTGACTTCCCCTCGGGTACGAGATGGCGAGACCCTGTCAGGATGGAGTCTGTGGCCAAGGACTGCAGGGAAGTCCCAGGCCCAGGTGAGCCCCTCGCGGTGGCAGGAGCTGGCGGCTTCGCCACAGCGCGGTGTGTCCTGGTCGGTCAGTGGGAACCGTGAGGAGGCCCGAAACACAGTGAAGACTTCGGTCCTTCATAGGTTCATCCTTCAGTCTAACCTCACAGTGACAATACATCTCGGGTTTTCGAGGACAGTCTGACTCAATGTTCTATGCAAATTTCCCCATAATTATGCTCACATCAGGCCGACACAGGCCCGAGCACCAGCTCCGGGCTCCAAGGCAGGGACCCCCCAATCTCAGTTGCTAGTCCACATGGCTGTGGTGTCCTCTTCCGGCCACAGAAGGAAGTAGGAAGTGTGGCTGACAAGTAACCATGTGTCCCCCATCATTCCAACAGGTCGGGATGGCCCACCTCTTCAGAGAACCGTGTGTATTTTCCAATCACCAGCCCCGAGGTCAGCATCTGCCCTCTAAGGGGGCGACATCCCCCGCCAACAGCCTGTTCCTTCCACAGCAGACAGGGAGGGGAGGCTCCTGCAGGCTTCCGGGCCACGGACCCATCCCAGGAGGAGAGAACATGGTTTAAGGCAGCATTTTCAGTGTTTTAACTGCAATAACCATTTCCCAAAAGAAAGCTCACACCGTCAGGCAAATTATAAACCAAAGCAAAGCAAAACAGAGACCCGCGAGAACGCCTGTCTCAAAGCAGGTCCTGGGCCAGCCTCCCGGGACCCCAGGGCCCTGCAGACCTTCTTCATCCCAGTCCCTCCACTGTGTGGCCTCGGCCAACACCTCAACTTCTCTGGGCCCAGGTTCCTCCTGGATAAGTGGATGTTAGAGAAGTTGAGATACATGAGAGAAAGAGCTCAGAGGTCAATATGGAAACAAAATTAGGGTGGAATAATTGTCATAGAAATAGTAATACCTTACTTCTCAAGACACGATCTACCCTGCAGTTATCCCAGCTTCACACAGAAGGACGCTGAGCATGAAAAGCTAAACACTGAAACCAAAGCCGTTGTAACAGGGGAGAGTACACATTGACAACAGACCACCAGCACTAGCCTGCTCGCCAGTGAGACCGACAGACATCGCCTTCCCCCAGGTTGGCTGTTTATAACAGCCTAATGGGAAAACTGGGCTTAAGCAGCCGGCTGTCTTTGGGAAATTCTACTCTTTATCTAGTCAGCAACTGGGCCCCATTTTGGGCGCCACCAAAGCCCCGAATCAGATCCACGGGGCTCTCTGGCTGCAGCGTGTCTGCAGGACGGACTTCCCTAGCTCAGCCCAGGCCGGGCCTCCGCCTGTCCTTCCCCTGCGAGCCCATTGCCAGGGCAGCGTCCAGGTCTGAGTTCAGAGCCCCTTCCACACTGTTGCCGATTCACACGCAATAGCAACAATGCTGA
Source organism: Ia io (assembly GCA_025583905.1). NCBI lineage: Eukaryota > Metazoa > Chordata > Mammalia > Chiroptera > Vespertilionidae > Ia > Ia io. The sequence continues at coordinate 1,918,989 of JAJQQW010000022.1, read as the reverse complement.
TAATAACGGCTGTCAATAATCATAACCATAACCATCCCCATAACCATCTGTCCCCACCATAAATAAGAGCTCCCGCCGGCGATGATCACATGGGTTTGGAGACCACCTGCTAAAAGGAAGCCGAGCTGGGTGTGACGATGAGCAATAAGCACACAGCGTCACAGTGGGGACTAACAAGTGGCTCCTCCTCTCCCTCCCCAAGAAGCCGTCAGAGCCATCGCCCAGCAGGTAACTGACCTTCTATTCCATCAGGACTGCCCAGTCTCCGCTTCCGGAGGCATCCCTCGTGCCACCCTCCACCACACCACCCATTTGGCTCACCCACGTGGGTGATGCTCAGGGTTCCCGGATGTTTAGGGAGAGTCATGCCCAAGCCCAACGTTGTGAGAGGGAGATTCTGAGCAGCAACGAGCCCTCCCTCTGCAGGGTCTGCACCCCGGCTGGGACTCATGCGTTCCCCCAGGGCAGGCCGCAGAGCAACCAAAAAACCCTCTGCCGTGGGGAAGGCGACAGCTGGGGCTACTTCTGAAGAATTTGGGGACCAGTGGAGGCCCGCCGAGCCCAGTCCCTGGAGCCCAAGAGGGAAGGGCCCTCACCTCACACGGAAGGCCAGTGAGCCAGGCGCCGCGGCAAAATGTCTGAAGGGGGCTTGCTTCGTTGATGCCTCTTCTTATGGACCAGGGTCCCGGGCCTCGGCGTCCTGCTCTGCCCAGGTGAGGGGCAGACTGGCCACTGCCACACAGCCGCTGCCACACGGCCGCTGCCACACGGCCACTGCCACACGGCCACTGCCACATGGCCGCTGCCACACGGCCGCGGCTCACCTGCACTCTGCCGGGTGTAAGAGTGAGAGGCACTCCAAGTTCCAAGACTTGGTACCAAAAAGAATGCCAAGCATCTCCGTTACAAGTTTTAGGTGGATTACACGTGGAAACAAAGTTTTAGGTAGATGGGAATATTTTTTAAATTAAGTTCACCTATACTCTTTACCTTTTTTAATGCTCTCATTGCAAATTTAAATTTTTCGGCTGCTCTTTGAAGGGCATCTTTTTCTCGGTGCCGGGCTATACAGGGGGTCTCCCAGCCTCAGGCACAGCTTCATGTGGGGCTTCTGGCCCTTCCCCCTAGACCGCAGCAGAGCAGGGGTTAAAGCTGCTTCTTAGAGACTCACTGTCCTTCTCTGGAAAATGGGGATAATCCACCCCTGATGTGAAATGAAATGGGCAAGTGATTTGAAGTTAATACAATGTTATGCAAATTAAGTCATTGTAAGAACCACCTGAGGCCACTCCCTGGAAGGAGGGCCTCCCCAGCCAGCCACCTGCTGACAGGTGTGAAGGGAGGGAGGGAGCCTGGGAGCAGGAGCTCCTCCCAAAGGAAGAGAACCTGGAGGTTGCCAAGTGTCCAGCAAGAAGGACCGAGTCGGGGCTGAACCTGCGGGAGCGGGTCCAGCCCAGCCAGGCAGTGGGAGAAGCCACGGCGGGCGCAGCGTCCCTGCTTCGGGCGTGGAAAGCAAAGTGCAGGCACGCTATCCTCCACGGGAGACAGACGGTGCCTGACGTCGTCAAGCTCACGGGAAAGAGGAGAGTTAGCACCATTTCTATGAAGGGATGGCTATTATTCGTTATGTTTTAGCTCTCCCAAAGAGCTTTAGATGTAGACCAAACACCTGGATTTTTACAGATGAAAACAAACAGAGAAGTGGAGGCCTGTCCCGGGTCATTGGCTGGTAATCAGCTGGTAACCCCTGAAGCCAGAGCCACCCCCAGGCTCCCTTTCTGATTAATTCTGCCGTCTGGGAAAAGGGGAGAGAATGTGGGCAAATCTAGTACTCCCCACCTTTCGGGGCATGGCTTAATTCTTCAGAAGTAGCCCCAGAATCTGGGGCCCACCTAACACTTGGAAAGAGAAATGCTCCCAGTCACCCCCTACAGTGAGAATCCAGGAAGGGTCTATGCATGGGGCAGTGCGGGGAGCCTTGGTTCCCAGTGCGAGGGGGGCCCGTCATAACTGAGTGGTCCCGAGAAAACCCGGGAGGCTGCTTCCCGTCAGCAACGCAAGGGGGTTGCAGCCCTGAGGGACAGAATTCAAAGCCCTGGAGGAAGAAGCGCCGACACAGCTGGCCCCCGATGACCATAGATCCTGTGCTTACTGGGTGGGGGTGCCAGGTCACCGCCTCAGGCCCCTGCCTTCACCCCCGGCACCAGGCCCTGCTCATCTCCAATGACCACGGGAAAGGCAGTCACAACCTCGGCCTCGACGCCGCCTGCCTTGCTCAGCAGACCTTCAACTTGCTGACCCGTGAGTGTTCCGCAGCCATCCAAGATGGCCATGACCTTGGACAGCTGGGCAGCGAGGCTGGTTGGACGCAGTGAAGCTGCTTGGTGGATGGCTCTGAACTCAACTGAGAAGGGAGCCACAGATGTTCACATCGATGGGGAGTGTGTCTGTCCCTTCCCGGGGCATGCTGGGAACTGGGGAGGCCCCGGACGCTCATACTGCGGCCCTATCAGAACCAGACCCAGAGCACGAGGCTGGAACAAAGAGCCTCGCACGGCCCCTTCCCTGCTGGCTCCCAGCCCGGCCCCTCCTGCCCTTCCCCCGGCCTCGCAGCCACCAGAAACCCAGTCACCCCACCCTAGTTACTCAGGAGCCACATTCTCAGAATAACTCATCAATTATACCCGTCAACTTGCCCAAGTGCCACAGGGGAGTGGAAAGTCTAGACGGCATTTAACGGAACGCACCCCACTCGCTCACAGAGGCCCCGACTCCGCAGACGCCTCTAGGAGCTCCCAGACACAAGCCTGGAGGGGAGGCAGGAGGGCCTGTGGGACGGACACTGGGCCTGTGGGATGGACACTGGGCCTGCGGGACGGACAGACACTGGGCCTGCGGGACGGACACTGGGCCTGTGGGACGGACACTGGGGCCTGCGGGACGGACACTGGAGCCTGCGGGACGGACATTGGGGCCTGCGGGACGGACACTGGGCCTGCGGGATGGACACTGGGGCCTATGGGACAGACACTGGGCCTGCGGGACGGACACTGGGGCCTGCGGGACGGACACTGGGCCTGCGGGACGGACGGGCCTATGGGACGGACACTGGGGCCTGCGGGACGGACACTGGGCCTGCGGGACGGACACTGGGGCCTATGGGATGGACACTGGGCCTGCGGGACAGACATTGGGACTACGGGACGGACACTGGGGCCTGCGGGACGGACACTGGGGCCTGCGGGACGGACACTGGGCCTGCGGGATGGACGGACACTGGGGCCTGCGGGCCTATGGGACGGACACTGGGGCCTGCGGGACGGACACTGGGGCCTGCGGGACGGACACTGGGCCTGCGGGACGGACGGACACTGCGGGACGGACGGGCTATGGGACGGACTGGGGCCTGCGGGACGGACACTGGGGCCTGCGGGACGGACACTGGGCCTGCGGGACGGACGGACACTGGGCCTGCGGGACGGACGGGCCTATGGGACGGACACTGGGGCCTGCGGGACGGACACTGGGGCCTGCGGGACGGACACTGGGGCCTGCGGGACGGACGGGCCTATGGGACGGACACTGGGGCCTGCGGGACGGACACTGGGGCCTGCGGGACGGACACTGGGGCCTGCGGGACGGACACTGGGCCTGCGGGATGGACGGACACTGGGGCCTGCGGGACGGACACTGGGGCCTGCGGGACGGACACTGGGGCCTGCGGGACGGACGGACACTGGGGCCTGCGGGACGGACACTGGGCCTGCGGGACGGACGGACACTGGGCCTGCGGGACGGACGGGCCTATGGGACGGACACTGGGGCCTGCGGGACGGACACTGGGGCCTGCGGGACGGACACTGGGGCCTGCGGGACAGACACTGGGCCTGCGGGACGGACGGACACTGGGCCTGCGGGACGGACGGGCCTATGGGACGGACACTGGGGCCTGCGGGACGGACACTGGGGCCTGCGGGACGGACACTGGGGCCTGCTCCTCCCAGGCCCGATGGCACAGGTCTGCCCGTCTCTACCTGTGGACGAGCAAAACCCGCCAGGGTCTGCTAACAGGCGTCCCGCCCCCTCAAGCCTGGGCTGGGAATGCTGAAACGAAACATCATCGCTACTCAAAGGCTCACTCAGACTCACTGTCAATAAAAGTGGTGTCAGGAAAGCAGCGTGGTGACAGACAGACTTTTTAATTAATTGGTGAGAATCATTCATAATTAAAACATGTATTGTATGCAAACGAAGCTGCTCAGTCCTGGGGCAGTTTGCTCTCCGGAGCAGCATAAATACTCCAGGAACCCGATGTGCGCAGCTGAGGTCCTCAGAAAGCCCGTGACCCGGGCACAGATGCCCACCCCCTGAAGGCGCCGGAAGTGACACAGGACCCAGGTTACCAGACCCTAAGGAGCACGGCCTGGTCCTGTGGATCCAAGGCTCCTCGTGCAGAGCCGCTGGGGAGTCACTGGGAGCGCACCGAATCCCCCCAAGTCCCCCCAACCCCCCCCCCGAACCCCCCCGAATCTCGTCGCTACTTCCCGAGCCTCGGCCTCCTCACCTGGGACTGGCACCGTGCCCACCACACAGCATGCTGTGCAGAGGACGAGGTGGCACCAGTGCTCATGCGTGCGGTCTGCGCGGCGAGTAGACAGACCTGCATGAACGGCACGACGCACCTGTGTGTCCGGAGCGCTCTGCCTGTCACCACCCTCAGCAAAGAGCGCGCTGTGCTCTTCATTCGGTTTGTAGAGGCCGTGAAACAGGCGCGGGAAGGAGGAAGGGAGCCCTGACTCCTCAGACCACATCCCAGCTCACCCAGCAGCAGAAACGGGCTCCCTGCGCATCGGGCGGGCTGGGCGGAGGCCTGCTTCGGAGTCAGACCTCCAGGGTTGTGCTGAGGTAGGGAGGAAAAGGGTAGGTCTTTTGGCCACAATCACACCAAGATTTCCCAGTGACCTCCCACTCCCACCAAAAAGCGGCGCCTGGCCCTTTAACTTCCTCCTCCCCCACTGCGGCCCCAGTCTCCCCCAGCAGCTGCCTGAACCCCTCAGCACTGACAGGGCGGGGTGGCGATAGGGCACTAGGGGCAGGGTGCATGTGAGCAGCCAGAGCCCGAGGACTCCGCGATGGGCAGCCCAGGGAGGCGGGCCGGTCCTGGGCGTCCTCAGGCCTCTGCCTGGGTTAGAGCCCGGTGAGAGCGCCCTGCGCCCTCAGACCGCAGCTGAGGGGGGCTGCAGCGCTTCAGGCTGTGCTCTGAGGCAGCATGGCCTGGGAGCCTACCTGACCTGACCTGGCGGCCTGGCTGCGGCTCTGCCCACAAGACCCTGGAAAAGTCACTTTCCCTCCCCCAGCACCTCAGTCCCGGGCCAGGGCCCCAGCACGCCCCAGCCAGCCCTCCCCATGGTGGCAGGCGGATACCACCACCTCCACCTGAAGGCTCGCAGGGACGTGGAAGGATGGATGAGCCACATTACGGCCCACGTGCCACTGGCCAGCAATAAACAACTCACCTTTTGGAGGTAAATGGCTCTTCCCGGGCACCAGGGATCACTTAGCATCGGCAGGAAGTAATCTGCTCCACGCGCCTCTGGTGCCCGAGAAGGCGATCCACCTCCGAAAGGTGAGCCCGCAATGTCCGGAGAACGCGTTCTGGCACAGTAGGATGCAACGCCTCCCGTTTCCCGCTTCAGCACTTCCCGGCCTCACTGCCCGCCAGCCGCAGCCAGCCCGCTCCTGAGCCCGAAGCCCGACCCCCCCCTCCGCCCCCTTCGGATCAGCGAGTCCTGTCTGTGCCCACAGAAACCACAGGAGCCTCAGCAGAACCGGGGAGGCTCAGTGTGCAACTGGGCAGCTTAGCCGTCCTTTCTGGGCCAGCACCCTCCGGTCCTCCTCCCCCTCCTTCTCCTCTCCCCTCTTCCCCTCCTCCCAGCTTCCCCTCCCCCCTCCCCTCCTCCTCCCCTCCCTGGGCTCCCAGGGCCCAGCCAGTTAATGGAGCTCTTCTGCATCCCTCCCTCCCCCACAGCCCTCCTGGCTGGGTCCTCAGCATTTGATCCCTGTCTGTCACTGAGTGATGGGGACAAAGGGTGAGGAGTCAGGAAAAGGTCTGCACCACTTTGTTCAGAGTCTGGATGCGAACTTTGGATGAACTCTTCGTCAGGGAGGGGGCTGGGGCCGAGAGGAGAGGCCAGCCCCGAGAAATCACTGCTCTCCACTCAGGCCTCAGGGAGAGACGGGGGGCGGGGGGGTTCTCTTTAAACAACAGAAAGGAAAAAGGGGAGTTTAGAAACAGCCCCTTAGAAAGGAGAGGGCAGGGTGGGGGCAGGGTGTCTTAAGAAAACAAGGCCGCTCCCAGGAGCCGCTGGGCCCAGGCTGTGGGCCGCCCGCCAGCATCCAGTTTTGTCCCTCCGCCTCCAGCTGGTCTCTTTCTCCCTCTATTTTTTCCCTAAAGCAGAGGGAATGCCTAATAAAGCCACTGCGGGCTTGCAGAAAGACAAGGAGGGGAAGGCGCCGGGACCCAGGGACGGAACCGACGGCTCACACGGCGGCGTTCTGCAAGTCCACAAGAAAGCGAAGGTGTGTGCACAGACCTCAGCACACACACCACGCACACCACGCACCACCCCGATGCCCACGAGCCTCTCCTCTCCTCTCCGCTCCCTGAGTGTGTGTGTCTGTGGTGTGTGTATGGGGTGTGGGGGGGGGGGGGGAGGGGTGTGTGGGGGGTGTGTGTGTGTGGTCAGTGTGTACGTGGTGTGTGTGTATGGTGTGGGGGGGAGGGGTGTGTGGTGCGTGTGTGTATGGGGTGTGTGTGTGTGTGTGTGTGATGTGTGTGGTATGTGAGTATGTGTGTGTGGTATGTGTGTGTGTGTGTGTGTGTGTGTGTGGTGTGTGGTGTTGTGTGGTGTGGTGTGGTGTGGTGTGTGTGTGTGTGTGGTGTGGTGTGGTGTGGGTGTGTGTGTGTGTGTGTGTGTGTGTGTGTGGCCCGTGTGTATGTGTGTGATGTGGTGTGTGTGTGGTGCGGGTGTGTGTGATGTATGTGTCGTGCATGTGTGTGGTGTGTGTGGTATGTGTGGTGTGTGTGTATATGTGTATGTATGTGTGTGGTGTGTGTATGGTGTGTGGCATGTGTGCATGTGTGTGTGGTGTGTGTTATGTGGTGTCTGTGTGTGTGTGGTGTGTGTTTTTATGTGTGTATGGTCCATGTGTATGTGTGTGGTCTGTGTGTATGTGTGTGTAGTGTGTGTGTGTGTGTGTGTGTGTTTTGTGTGATGTGTGGTATGTGTGTGGTGTGTGTGTTTATATGTGTGTGGTCCATGTGCATGTGTGTGGTTTGTGTGCATGTGTGTGGTGTGTGGTGTGTGTGGTACGTCTGTGGTGTGTATATGTGTGTGTGGTATGTGGTGCATATGGTATCTTTGTGGTGCATGAGGTGTGTGTGGCATGTGATATGTGTGTGGTGTATGTGGCATGTGTTTGTGTGTGATGTGTGTGGTACATGTGTGTGTGGTGCATGTGGTGTGTGTGCATGTGTGTATGTGTGGTGTATGTGTGATGTATGTATGTGGTGTGTGTGGTGTGTGTGCGTGTGTGTGCGTGTATGCGTATGCCATGTGTTATGTGTGGTGTGTGGTGTGTGTATATGGTGTATGTGGTGTGTATGTATGTATGTGTGTGGTGTGTGGTGTGAGTATGCGCATGTGTGTGTGTGGTGTATGTATGGTGCATGTGTATGGTGTGTGTGTGTGTGTACATGTGCATGGTGTGGTGGTGGTGGTGGTGGTGTGTGTGTGTGTGTGTGTGTACATGTGCATGGTGGTGTGGTGTGTGGTGCATGTGTATGGTGTGTGTGTGAGTGTGTGTGTGCATGTGCATGGTGGTGTGTGTGTGTGTGTGTGTGTGTGTGTGTGCATGTGTGTGTGTGTGTGTGTGCATGTGCGTGGTGTGTGTGTGAGTGTGTGTGTGCATGTGTGGTGGTGGTGGTGTGTGTGTGTGTGTGTGTGTGTGCATGTGTGGTGGTGTGTGTGTGTGTGTGTGTGTGCATGTGCATGGTGGTGGTGTGTGTGTGTGCATGTGCGTGGTGTGTGTGTGTGAGTGTGTGTGTGTGCATGTGCATGGTGGTGGTGTGTGTGTGTGTGTGTGTGTGTGTGCATGTGCATGGTGGTGGTGTGTGTGTGTGTGGCACCCTGCTGGCAGCTCTGCTGTGTGACTTGCCTGCCCTGGTGCAGTGCTGAATGCCCACCATTCACCTCCACAGGAGCCACAGGGAAAGCTGCTGACAGCGCCCTGCACCCACACACGTCTGTGGCTCTGCACCCCCTCCGCCCGCTGGCAGCAGCACAGGAAGTGTCACTCGAAGGGGCGCTCCTGCGCCTCTACCCAGCCCAGGAGCCTCGGTGCGTCTACGTACATCGCTGGTCCTCAGGGCCCAGGGCTCCTGTCTGAGGCCCTCGCAGCCCCGCCGAGGAGGCTCCACCACAAAGCACAGAGCAAGCGGGCCGGGCTGGGCCTCCTCCTGAGGGCACTGGGCTGGGGAAGGACACAGGAGGACTGAGGCCGGGGCACTCCCAGCCTCCACCCTGAGTCTTCCCTGAGGGAGGGGCCTGCTGGGGAGAGGGCCAGGCCGTTCTTTCTCCTCCCTAGGGAGAGAGATGCAACAGGGCTCACACCAGTGGCTCACACCAGGGGTTCACACTGGGGGCTCACACTGGGGGCTCACACCAGGGGTTCACACTGCGGGGATCACACTGGGGGGCTCACACCGGGGGGCTCACACTGGGGGGCTCACACTGAAGGGTTCACACTGGGGGGGTCACACCGGGGGTTCACACTGCAGGGATCACACTGGGGGGCTCACACCGGGGGGCTCACACTGGGGGCTCACACTGGGGGGCTCACACTGAAGGGTTCACACTGGGGGATCACACCGGGGGGCTCACACTGAGGGGCTCACACTGAAGGGTTCACACTGAAGGGTTCACACTGTGGGGCTCACACTGAGGGGTTCACACTGGGGGATCACACTGGGGGGATCACACTGGGGGGATCACACTGGTGGGATCACACTGGGGGACTCAAACTGCGGGGCTCACACTGGAGGGATCACACTGGGGGACTCAAACTGCGGGGCTCACACCGGGGGGCTCACACGGGGGGGCTCACACCGGGGGCTCACATTGAGGGACTCACACTGAGGGGCTCACACTGATGGGCTCACACCGGGGGGCTCACACTGAGGGGTTCACACTGGGGGCTCACACTGGGGGTTCACACTGGGGGGCTCACACTGAGGGGTTCACACTGGGGGCTCAGGGGGGCTCACACTGAGGGGCTCACACTGAGGGGTTCACACTGGGGGCTCACACTGGGGGCTCACACTGAAGGGTTCACACTGTGGGGCTCACACTGGGGGGCTCACACCGGGGTTCACACTGGGGGGATCACACTGGGGGGATCACACTGGGGGACTCAAACTGCGGGGCTCACACCGGGGGGCTCACACTGCAGGGCTCACACCAGGGGGCTCACACCAGGGGGCTCACACTGGGGACTCACACCGGGGGGCTCACACCAGGGGCCTCACACCGGGGGCTCACACTGAGGGGCTCACACTGAGGGGCTCACACTGGGGGGCTCACACCAGAGGCCTCACACCGGGGGCTCACACCGGGGGCTCACACTGAGGGGTTCACACTGGGGGCTCACACTGGGGGTTCACACTGAGGGACTCACACTGAGGGGCTCACACTGGGGGCTCACACCGGGGGGTTCACACAGGGGGGCTCACACTGGGGGGCTCACACTGAGGGGCTCACACTGAGGGACTCACACTGAGGGGCTCACACCGGGGGACTCACACTGGGGGCTCACACCGGGGGGCTCACACTGAGGGGTTCACACTGGGGGACTCACACCGGGGGGCTCACACTGAGGGGTTCACACTGGGGGACTCACACCGAGGGACTCACACCGGGGGGCTCACACTGAGGGGTTCACACTGAGGGGCTCACACGGGGGGCTCACACCGGGGGGCTCACACTGGGGGGCTCACACTGGGGGGTTCACACTAAGGGCTCACACTGGGGGGTTCACACTGAGGGCTCACACTGAGGGGCTCACACTGAGGGGCTCACACTGAGGGGTTCACACTGAGGGGTTCACACTGGGGGCTCACAGTGAGGGGCTGACACTGGGGGACTCACACTGGGGGGTTCACACCGGGGGGCTCACATTGGGGGGTTCACACTGGGGGGTTCACACTGGGGGGCTCACTGACACTGGGGGGCTCACACTGGGGGGCTCACACTGAGGGGTTCACACTGGGGAGCTCACAATGAGGGCTCACATTGGAGGCTCACACCCTGCTCACCCTTCATACTCCAAGTCCCGCGTCGTCACTAGAAGACTCAGACTCAGACTCAGAGCAGCCACTCAAGGACTCTCCCCACCCCCAGCAGGTTCATTCCCACCAGAAACCTGTCTCTGAGCTCCGGGTGTGGCGTGTGGCTGGCGTGGCACAGACCTAAGAACGGTTCTGTCCTGCCCTTCCATCTCCAACTCATCACGGAAGCACACCCCACGGTGCCCACCCTCATGTCCTCCCAGCAGAGGGCAGAAACTGTAGAATTCCTGAGGGTGCTCTGTCTGAAAAGATAAGTCTGATTAGATCTAGATGAATTACCTGTGACTCCTTTCTTGCCTCTAACTCACACTTACTGAGCATCACCAGATACCAAGCACTAAGCCCGGTCTGCAAAGATGGGCGAGGCAAGGCCCTCCGGGAGTCCACACCTGGAGGGGAAGCTGAGGGTCCTGCAGGAAATGGAGCCGTCTTTCTGGAACCTTCTTCTGCGTGCGAGCTGTGGGTTCGTGCTGTGCCACACTTAGGTCCACTGTCCTGAACCCTCTCTCGTTTCTTGCAGCCTAAGGAGTTTCAGGGCTGCCTTGCATTTCCCATCATGCCTAGCTTAGAAGCAAGTGCCTGGTGAATGCACGTTCAATGGAAGGAAGGAAGGAAGGAAGGAAGAAAAGAGAGAGAAGGGAAAGAAGGCACACCTTTCTCTGACCATCAGTGTAGATTGGAGGACCCCACAGAGAAACAAGATGGGTAACAGCAGTGTGGCAGCCCCTGGCTCTTCTCCTGTCACTAGACTGTCCCGGGGACAGTGAGGCCTAATGGCCTGAGGACCGGGTTTGCTCTGTGACGTCACAGGACAGCTCATGGTGGCCACACTCCGGACAATGGACAAAGGGGCTGCCCGCTCCCGGAGCTGCCAGACAGAGTCAGGAAACACCAAGAGAGGCCCCACCCCAATCCCAGGGACCTGGGCTAATCAGACGAGAAATGGCACCTAAAAGCCACCCCCCTCCAGGTGCCCAGCATGCATTTCACCGCTTCCTGCCGGCTCCAGCATCCAACCCCGAGCCCCCTGGAGGAGCGGCTGCAGTGCAAGCGCCCGCCAGCACTCTGAGACCATGTCACAAAAGATAACGTGTCCCGCCTCCCGCAGACAGCACCCATGTTCGAGTCCAACGTCTCTGCTAAGATGCATCTATTCCCAGGAGACAGCCCGTTCTGCAAAGGGGGGACTTTTCACTGATCCTTTTGGTTTGTAGTAGCAAGTGCTCAGTAAAGGTTGATGAATGGATTTTCCTCCTTGGATAAACAGGTAAAACAGTGTTTCCATTTTTAAAGTATTAACTGAGCGTCTACTGTGCACTGGGCATTTTGTTTTCCAGAAATTCCTTAGTCTAAGAGGAGTCAGGTCATCAGCCCACAGTTGCAGTGATGCCTGGTGAGCACAGAGGGGGGGGCAGTGGGAGAGGCACTAGGAAATATGAAGTAGACGACGTGGGTGGTCCCTGTAGCATCTCCTCGTTCAGAACGACGGAGGCATCGGCAGAGCCTGAACAGAACACGTCTTCCTCTCCAAGCAACCGATTTGCTTTCAGTTCTCAGCGCTCTGAAGCTACACCGAAGCCCGCTTCCTTTACGCCGGTGCCACGAGGAACAGCGGCCTCCACAGGGCCAGTCAGGCAGCTCCTTCCTCACCAGCAACAAGCAGGGCACCCGCATCCCCTGCCCACACAGCGTCCCCTCGCCTTGGCTTCCTACCTGAACCGTCTCCCCTGAGCGCCACATTTTTAGTAAATCTCTGCATCACGCGTATCTCTTGGTAAGCTGCTTGAATTCTACTTCGGAATGAGGTGAGCGATAAATAAATAATCAGGCACGTCACAGGGAGTGTTGATGACAGAGAACTTTATCGCTGATGTCATCATGCCCCCAGAGGGGAAGTCGCCCAGGCGGAGGACAGCAGGGAAAGGAACACAGGGCGGCGGGGACCGGTCCTGAGCGGCAGTGCGGCTCTACGGTTCTGTTCCTACGGCCACACTGTCTTCATTAAGGCTTCCTGGTGACACTGTTTCTAAACAAGGTATCCAAACACAGGTGACCGCTTCCCTCCCACACCTGGGGGACCTGGGGAACAGGCCCGAAGTGCCGCCCTCACCTGGGTGCCATCTCCCCCCGGGCCAACGCCCCCTGGGGAGCAGGTGTCCCTGCTCACACGGACTCCCCCCCCCGCATCAAAAAGGAGCTGCTCAGCCAGCCTTTCTGCCGAGAGGGGCCTGTAACGGGAGACATGTGGCCGCACACGGAGGTGACAGAAAAACTGCAAGGCCCGGATGGGCATGCGAGGCCAAGACCCTGCACCCTGCTGTGTGTTCCCGCAAGACCCGGCTTCACGGAAGGAATCAGAAAAGGTGACACACGAATACACATGTAAACGCACATATGCACACGTGCGTGCACATATAAACACATGCGCATATATACACATGCATGCATGTATAAGCACACGTATACATATAAACACACATGCACATATAAACACAAGCATACACGTATAAACACACACGCGAGGGGCAGTCGAGCTTCAGGCCGCCTATGGAAACGAGGCGCCCCCCCCCCCCTGCCTGAAAGACATCCGCTAGGTTCGCGCAGGCAGCTGGGGAGGCCGAGGGGAGGCCGGGGGGAGGCCGGGGGGAGGCCGGGGGGAGGCCGGGGGAGTCAGGGGATGGATGGCCCGGGGACTTTGGGCCTTTCCTGGTGTTTTACAGCCAACCACAGCCCAGGGTGACCAAGTCTGTGATGGAGACGGGACAGAAACATGATTTGTTTTGGGACAACTGAGTACATTCCACAGAATTCTCTTGGAAGAATCACAATTTGAGGGCTGTCACTCGATGGGAATGAGCATTTTCGTAGAGAAACCTACATGTAAACTTCCTGAGTAAAATCCGTCCCAACTCCGCCTCTCGTTAGCTGTGGGGCTTCGGGGACAATCGTGACCCTCCCTGTATCTCGGTGTCCTCGTCTTAAAACCTGTGAGTGGTCAGGGCTCCATGCCACAGCCGTGTGACCTGCGCCCAGGACCCAGCAGGGAGGGCAGCGCTGCGCTGACACTGTCCCAGCACCAGCCGCGGTGACCCGCCTCCCCTGGCCCGGAGCCTCGCCCTGCCAGCGACTGGACTCGGTAAACAGGAGGATAAGGTGACAGCTCAGCCTGCAGGGGCCGCCCTCCTCGGCTGACTGCCAGGGCACGCGGCCTGTGCCTCCGTGGGTTCCAGGAGCCGGGACGCCCCAGGCCGGCCTGTCCTGGAAACGGGGCTGAACCAGCTCCTTGGCCAGTTTGGTCCAAAGAGACAAGCAGCTACTCCCTACCAGCAGCCCGGCCCGGCCTGGCAGGCCCCGGTCGGACGCCGTCACGGGTCTCGGAAACGGAAGGGATGGGAGATCCGATAGCTCAAGGCATTAGGTCAGCCCAGCACCTCCTGGCAGCGGGAGGCAGGGGAAGAAGGAAGAAGGCTCTGGAAACAGGAGGGCGCACGGGGAACGCTGAGCGAGTGTGGAACTGCACTTGTTAAAGTAATGACGGACGCGCACGCGCACTGGCCACACGCCGGGCTGGACGCACACGAGTGCGTGCGACACCAGCCCCGCACCTGCCACAAGCAGGGCCCTCCCGCTTCCAGGAAGCACCACGCGGAGGCAAAGGTCACGCTCGCTCTCAGCCGCCCCCCCGCCAGGGCACCGAGCGCACGCTGCCCAGGTGAGCAAATGTCACCACGCACCTGCTCGGCGGGTGGTAAATGCCAGCCGCCCGGGAAATGCCAAGCGCTCTTGGATCACAAGTTGGGCAAATAGCAAATCGCTGGGTTGTGGGAGGCCCCGGTGGAGGGAGGAGGGAGCAGAGGATGAAAGCACAACGGCAAGGGGGTCCTGGGTACAGGTTCGGGGAAGGGCAAGGAGCCCAGCTGAGCGAGAACCGGACACAGCCCTGCCCAGGCCGCGAAGGAGCTGGCCCGCCCAGAGCCGGCGCCGCCCAGAGCCAGGGGCCCTTCACAGCCACAGTCCTGGCCCTGAGGGTGTGCAGCCCAGGAGTTGGGGGGAGTCAGCAGACGTGTCACAAGTCCCTTCCTGGGCCCCAAGCTCCTTGTGGATCAGCCCGCGACTGGTACAGGGGGTCCCGCCACCTCGCTCACCGTGCCTCCCATGGAGACGGCCCACAGAGCCACCTGGATGAATGGGCCAGGACAGAAGACACTCTGCAATGCCCACGCCCCCGGGGGTCTAAAACGAGGAGGTCACCTGGTGTGGAAACGCAGCCACCAGGGCAGGTGTAGGTCTCACGGCTCCACCTGCTCAGCCCGCGGACCCGAGAGTTCGCACCGCGTCCCCAGGACAGGTGGGGCTCAGCACACAGTCCAGAGCACTCCACCACATGCCTCCGGCACCCCCTCAGGAAGGGCGAATGGAGGTGACTTAGAGGTGAGGAGAAGGTGCCCCCAGCGCCATCTTCCTTCATCCCATCACCGGCTGCCCGGCTGCCCTGCGCCTGTGTCCCTGCGCCACCCGTAACAGCCAGAGTGCCGTGACCTCGCCCTCGCGGGCCCCGGCCCTTCGCCGCCACGGGGGGACCCGTCCTGTGAGGCGGAGCAGAGGCTGGGCGGCTGGGACACTCCAGGAAAGAGGGAAGTCGCTCAGCCCACTCCCGCTCCACAGCCACACGGGGTCTCGGGTCCGCCCGGGCCTGGCTGCCTGGGAGCGGTCACTGCGCAGCAGGAGGAAAGCAGACTCCATTGAGGAACGTCTCACATCAAGACATCTGTCCTGGCGGAGCCTCCAAGAAGGAAAGTAAAGCGATGCCGGCCGAGCCGATGGCAGCCGCTTCCTGCCTGCCTCCAGCCAGCTGTGGGGGAGGGACACCCCTAGTGTACGGCGGCGGGGGGGGGGGGGGGGGGGGGGGGAGAAGGGAGAGGCCCCAAGTCTGCTCTCTGCTCTCCAAGGATTCCTGCAAACCTAAGGCGGCAGCATTTCCTCGGCCCAGGACAGGCCGCCGTGGAGGCAGCAGGGCTGTCTGAAGGCCCGACGGCCCCCGCCCTTACAGGCTGAGGCCCAGGAACAGGGCTGTCTGACCTACATCACGTTGTTTGGGTTAAAAATCTCCCAGGGAGATGAGGGGCCCCCACAAGGGCTGAGGGACAGAGGAGAGGACAGGACGGCTCTGAGGAACCTCGGATGCTGGTCCTGGGGTATCTGGTCCCTCCAGCCATGAAGCGTGATCTGGAACATTCACTGCATAGAGACACAGCACCAGCCAACAAGAAAGAACTTGCAAATTAACACGTGTGCGCTGGGCACACCCACCACGCAGTGCGCCCTCCTGACCTTCACCTCCTTGAGTGCAACCACCACGAGCCACCCCCCAACCGACTCTGTACCACATGCGACTCAGACTGTGGCTCTGATGGGACTATGAGGCCTGAGCTGAGGTGCTTAATAAAGGCAGTGAGTGCCTGGGGCATCTCCCTGGGGGCGGGGTCCCCTCCCACCACCCACAGGTCACCCTGGATAAGAGGGACTGGCGGGAGCCACTGGGAAGGTGGAGGACACTGGGCACGTCCCTGCACCCCAAGCACCCCAATCCCACCTGTCACAGGCCAGCCCTCCACAGGGGACTGCTGGGGTCTTCAGCAGGACTCCTGCCAAGCCCCAGGCCCCGCGGGCGGCGCCAGTCCCTGAGCCGGCTCACCACGGCTCCTACATTCCCCAACTCCGGGCGTCCTGGAACCCTCCCGCTCCAGGGGCTCCTTCTGCCTAGCCGAGCGCTCGGCCCGGGTCCTGTCTGTGGTCCTTCCTTCCCCCTTCTAGGCCTCAGGACGAAGCTGCTTCAAGCCACCTCCCATGATGCAGGTGCCCCTGGGCCTGCTCCCTGGGTGCTGTGCACACACCCTTTCCTGCACCCAGCAGCCCCCCAGTGGGGAGGGTGACAGGCACCTGGGAAGGGGCCGCCTGGAGGACAGCTGCCTCTCCGCCTGCTGTCCACAGACGGCCTCGGAGAAGGCGCAGCGGCAGCCGGGCCTTTGTGGGGCCTGAGAGCCTTGCTCTGGTGGGACAGAAGTTTAGGGCAACCTTCCCATTCGGAATGATGTGGTTACAGGGAAGAGCCCCTTCACGGACAGCACCTGGTGCAAGCCGCTGCAGCCTCAGGACACGGACTGACCGCCCTCCAGGCCCGGCATCGTCCTTCGCCGGCAGGCGCAGGCGGCCCAGCCAGGGCTCCACACCTGCTGGCCGCCTCCTCGGGAAGGCAGCTTCTCTGTTGGGCTCAGTCTCCAGGAGCCCCTGGCGTGTGGGCGGGCGGGGGCCGGTATTTCGGATTTCAGCGGAGGTGAGTGGTGAACAAGTTCACTCAGTTCCCAGGTGGAAACCAAGCCCTAGCTGCCTGGCCTCCTGGGCTGGGGAGGCCTGGGCCCCGTGAGCTGCAGCCTGTCTATTGCGGCTCCAACCAGCCTTGCCAGGCAACGCTGACTGCTTCAATTAAAGTAAGTCATACCTGGCTATGTGCTCAGTGGTTAGAGCATCCACTTGTGCACTAGAGGGTCTCAGGTTTGATTCCGAGTCAAGGGCACAAACCTGGGTTTTGGGTTCATTCCCCGCCCCCAGTCAGGGTGCATTTGGGAGGTAATCAATTTATGCCTCTGCCTCACATCAATGTTTTTCTCTCTCTCTCCTCCTCCCTTCTAGTCTCTCTAAAAAAATCAATGGAGCTCGGCCAGCATGGCTCAGTGGTTGAGCATCAACCTATGAACCAGGAGGTCACAGTTTGATTCCTGGTCAGGGCACATGCCTGGTTGCAGACTCGATCCCCAGTAGGGGACATGCAGGAGGCAGCCGATCAATGAGTCTCTCATCATTGATGTTTCTATCTCTCTCTCTTTCCCTTCCTCTCTGAAATCAATAAAAGCATATATATATATATATATATATATATATATATGTGTGTGTGTGTGTATATATATATATATATATATATATATATATATATATTTTTATTTTTTTTTTTTAATCAATGGAAAAAATATCACTCCTTGGGCGAGGATTGAAAAAAAGACCACCGATTTTTTGCCCTCCAGTTCACCTTCTCAGCCCGACGTGACTGATGGAAGTGGCTGTAGCAGCACCACCCCCACGCCTGGCTCTCTGGACGTGACGACGGGGTCAGGGCCACATCAGACCTGCTGCACAAGGAGGGGGCATGTTCTTGGACAGAAGCCAGGCCGTGCAGGGATGGCAGGGCCCAGGAGCCATAGAGCGGGGCAAAGCAGGGGCACAGCAGGGGCTCTCTGGAGTCACCCCTCTGGACGTGGACACCTGAGACCACGTGATGAACAGTCATTCTCAAAATGACACGTGGGCCTGATCAGTGGCATCCGCCTCGGCGCTCCTGCCCGGGCCGGTGACCCCGTGCCATGGCCCAGCTGGTCCCAGGGTCTGCTGGAGGAACAAGGGGCTCGCCCACCCACTTTGCTATCTCAGGGAACATTTCGGATTTCCTTCAGCACCAGGGGAAAAGCACGGAGCACGGTGTTGGGGACGAAGGGGGGGAAGGAGAGAGATGGGGCGGAGAGGCAGCATGAGCAGTTGCCAGCAGCAAAGCATCCCCTCCGGAGGGAGGCCTCACATATGCTTTCTGGAACATTCTATCCAGCAGGAACTGATTGCAATTGCCACAGACCTACCAGACACGCCTGAGTAGGAACAAGCACGCGTCTTCCTCAGGCTGTGAAACTGCCCAAACACGAATCAGCCAGCTCTGCCAGGGCCGCTCCCGGCCGCCTGTCAGTGCGGGCCAGACTCGCCCACGCGTGGGCTGTGAAGGGGGCTCGTCCAAAGGGAAGCCTCAGTGAATGTGAAATCCATGATGGACCTCAAGCCCCAGTAAAAATAAAGAGCAAAATGCCTCACAGTGTTTATGTTGAGCACGTTGGAATATTTGACATATTCGGATTTAAATAAAATGTATTGTTAAAATTAATGTCCGTTGTTTCTTTTTCCTCTTTTAAGAGGCTCCTGGGACATTGGAGA
Organism: Ia io; assembly: GCA_025583905.1. Taxonomy (NCBI): domain Eukaryota; kingdom Metazoa; phylum Chordata; class Mammalia; order Chiroptera; family Vespertilionidae; genus Ia; species Ia io. Next base: position 1,900,553 of record JAJQQW010000022.1, on the reverse strand, counting down.
CACTGGAGTTAAAGCCACACACGGGTCGCAGAGCAGCACTGTCCCCCGCCCGGTTTTCCTCGTGAGAACCCCAGGGCGGGAGGGGGAGACGCCCAGACTTGCACCTCCCACGCAGATGGACACAGGGACAGGCGGCGAGCCGGCGACCCAGGTGACGCTAGAGACCCCACCGAGCAGACAGAGCCTCGTGAAGGCAGGAGTGGCCACACTCTGCCATGTGGTTTCAGCAAAACAATCGCCGTGGCCATTTCCTGCGCCAAGTCGATGAACTATGTGCTTTATATTCTTGTCCTGCCTCGTGCCTCCAGCGAGCCACACAGTGCCGTCGTCCTTCCCGTCCAGGCGAGGACACGGAGCTCTGTGACCTCCAGTAACTCACTCACGTGCACAACAAGCCAGGCATGAACCCACTGTCCCCAGAGTCCACGCTACTGTCCCGTCCTTGTGGCCCACATCTTCCTCTGGGGCCCGGACACCTGGGGTTCCACAGCAGAGTCATCCCTTCGACTCATTACTCTTCCTCTTCAAAACGCAAACAGCTCTGGGCACAGGCTCACCTGAATCCGAGCATGCGCATGGCAGGCCTCATGAATTTACCAGAGCCCTGTCCTCCGAGGGGGGCGGGGCTCAGAGGAGACAGCGCCTGGGCCCTGCATGGAGGGCAAGAGCGCCCCAACGGGGCAGAGCCGAGCAGCCTTCACAATGTGCCCGAAGACAGCACCTGCGTCAGCCACCCCAGGAACAGTTGGCAGCTCCTCAAAATGCTAACCTCAGACCAGCACCCCTACTCCCTGGCAGACCCTGAGAAACAGCGACGGGCCCACGCAAAGCGAGTGTGCAGCGTCCACTGCCACCGACACAGGACAACACCTGAAACGGCCGTCGACTGACTAACAGACGAACACACCGAAGGCCGGCCGCACTGGGGAATGTTATTCATCGTAAAAAAGGAGTGGCGCATAGCATCACTATAGTAACAGTGACCCTTGGAAACATTATGCTACATAAAAGCTGGTAACAAAACATGGTGTCTGCTTCCATTTATATGAAAACTAGAGGCCTGGTGAACGAGATTCATGCACTGGGCGAGGGGGGGGAGGGCGGTCCCCTCAGCCGAGCCTGCGCCCTCTCGCAGTCCAGGACCCCTCAGGGAATGTCCGCCTGCCGGCTTAGGTCCGATCCCCCCAGGGATCCCCCAGGGATTGGGCCTAAGCCAGCAGTCAGACATCCCTCTCGCAGTTCGGGGCTCTCGCAGTCCGGAACCCCTTGCTCCTTACCACTCGCCTGCAGCAGAGGCGGGAAAGGCTCCTACCACAGCCGCTGTGCTCACCAGCCGTGAGCCCAGCTTCTGGCTGAGCGGCGCTCCCCCTGTGGGAGCGCACTGACCACCAGGGGGCAGCTCCTGCATCGAGCATCTGCCCCCTGGTGGTCAGTATGCATCATAGTGACCAGTCGTACTGCGGTTGAATCAATTTTCATATTAGTTTCTTATTCTATAGGATGTCCAGAACAGGAAAATCTAGACACAGACTAGTGGTCACTGAGGGCGAGGCACAGGGAAAGACACAAACTGACGGGTGATGGGTCCTGGGGCGATGAACACATTCTAAATTTAGATTGTGGTGATGGCTGCACAATTTTGCAAATATACAAAAATCACTGAATATACAGTGTAAGTGAGTGAATTCCAGGGTTTATGAAATATATCTCGAAAAAGCTATGAGAAAATAATAAATCTCTCTGTGTCGAGGCTGCCATCATGACGAACATTTTTCTTAAGTAAGGAGCATATTAAGAAGACAAGAGGAGGTCAGGTCGCCCTAACCTCACTCTTCCTGCTTTGAAACTTGTGAGTCGAATGGATACTTTTCACTGGGATTACGTAACATCTCCACTTGCCGATGCTAAGAAAACACCGTCGCTAACACAGGCGATTCTAGAGCTTTCAGCGGTGGCTGTCCGGTTTGTGGATGATTAAAGTCTTTGTCTTTGCTCTTCCCCGTTTTCTCTCTCTCTTCTTCTAGCCCAGCCCAGCCTTGCTTGGCCAGGGCAGCTATTTCTCGCTCTAAGAGAATGGCGAGAGAAACAAAAGAGGGTGAATCTTAAATTCAGCAGTTTTGGTCTCCTTTCAGCATAGCCTCGGCGCCTCGGAGTTGGCGTGGTCTGCAGGGACCATCTGGTGCAGGCCGCTCTTTCTTCATGTGAGGAAGCAGGGCCAGAAAGAATAAAAGCTAACAGTTACCGACTGTTTACTCTGGGCCAGGCACTGCAATTTACATGGATTATCTCACTGAATCCTAACAACCCTTTAAGACAGATACGACTATTCATTCCATCCTGTAGATGAGGAAAATGAGGCACAGAGAGGTTTAGGAACTTGAATAAGTCACACAGCTAAAAAGTAGATCAGTGGCACGGCCCAGTGGCCTGGCTTTGGAGACCAAGTCCTGCACCGCGGCTAGTACACTGACTCCTAACATCACTCCAGCGTCTTGTAACTATTTGGCGGTAGGTCTAAAACTAGAGCCGGTGTGGGACGCCCACCCCAGGCCCCACGTAACGACAAACATGTCCGTGGAGGATGGGAGTGGAAGCTGTGACCTAAACCAAGATGGGCGTCTCCACGCGCTGCAATGGTGACCCCACCGACAGCCGGCGGACAGAGCAGGGCCTCCGAGCTGAGCAGCGGCCGGAAGCCGCTCCTGGCCGGACCCTGCTCCTCCAGGACGGGAGGCAGGCTCACAGGCTGTGACAGTCCGCTCTGCACTTTCTTCCTGGAAACAGCGCTGCTGAGCCCGGGAAGCGATGCCTCGAAGGCAGAAGGCAGAAGGCGGAAGCCTGCGCCGAGCCTCACCCGCCCACTGGCCACCCGGCCGTCCTCGGCCAGGATGTGCCTCTGGCCCAGAAGTTCACACGGTGCCGCCCATGAGACGGAGTCGGACAAGAGTCCTGAGATAATCCGCCACAGAACCACGGCATCTTGTATTTACGCAGCCTGGAGAGCGCACAGCACTTTGCAAACAACTCATTAATCTGCCACTTATTTTATTTATCAATCAGGGTGCTCCTTACACCTCACATCGCGGGTGGAGCCAACGACGCCACTCCTGTCACCCGGCTACACCATGGATGGGGGCACAGGGTCACGAGGGAATGAGTGACAGCTGCTCTGGGAGCTGGGCCTGGACACCCTCTATCAGGTGGCGTTCTGGGTAAAAGGAAATTATAAAAAGGAACAGAACTATATTTAGATTCACTTCCCCAACTTGAAAACACAGCCGCATCCACGGAAAGAAGTTTGAGACCAATGCTCAGGCGGATGCTCCAGCCGCGTGTAAACCGAGTCTCGGACCAAGCCAGGGCGAGCTTTCCGCGACAATGAAAACGCCTTCCCCCTTAAATACGTCCAACATCCAAGTTTTGGTTCGTTTGCTTGTTTGGGGACATTTTTTGTAATTTGCCAACAACAACCAGAAGTTCATGTTGTTAGTAGAGGTGGAGGCAACAGTGTGACAGGCCTGGTACCGGCAGGGAAGCTGAACACACAGCACAGCGCCCCTCCCCCAGCAGTCCACCCACCGGGACCCTCCCCCATCTCTCCACCCACACCCCACTTCCTAGGTCACCAGCCTCTCCCTCACCCATCCTCTCCCAGCGTCCTCAGTCTCATTTCCAATCCTCACTGTCACCCCTTTGTTAGAAGACATGACACCAAGTTCCCCAAATCCTGTTTGGGTCGGTCTGACCCAAGTGCTCTGAGCACCCTCCTCCCACCTCTCAGATGCCAGAATTTGCCCAAAAATGGATCATCCAACACCGACTGGAGAGCAGGGACACTTCTCATCACAAACGTCACGGTCTGTGCCCCATCACAAGGAACAGCACATGGTCTGAGCCCCGCGCTCTCGGAACATGTGCCTGCCCAGCCGTCGTGTCGTAAAGCCGAGGTGAGCTCCCCGCGCTGGGCTGCTCCCCCGCCTCTCTCAGACCGTGGACGCACACACACGCACACACGTGCACACACATACACACGAGTTCTGCTACAGACAAACTTCTGTGAAAGCCACTCGGGCCATCTCTGCTCCACGAGGCGTCTGCCCAGAGGCAGCTGGGAATTGTCTACGTTCCTTCCCCTCGTCGCGTCTCCCGGCCTCGCCGTCGGCACCCTTGCCCTGTGGCGCACAGCTTCCGCCCACAGCCCCGACCCACATAGAGCACACATGTACACACGTGCACGTGTGTGCACACACGCAAATTATTCTCCCGTAAGTAATCGCTCTACTGACGGGAGCGGCCGGCGAGATGCAGGGAGGTGTGGAGGGGAGCCGCGGCGGTGACTAAACACAGCTCTCGGCGGCCGTGCTAACCGAACACCGGGGAGAAAGACCGAGAGACAAAGGGTGTTAGGAAAGCCACAAGCATTTCCTAACGGCCTCCGTGACTTAACTCAGCGCAGAAAACGCAAGCGAGCCCGTGTTCTAAAATTAAAGCTGTCCCCCAGCTCCTTGCTCGCGGGGACTCTTCCCCGCGGAAGCGGCACGCAGTGGTTTTTGTTTTCCTAGTTTAACCCTGAGTGATTTCTGACTCAGAAATAAAAAAGAGAGACCGAGGAAGTTTACCAAAACAACCAAGGTCTTTCTACACAAGTGACCTTTGACTTTCTCGTGCTCTTCACCCGGCCCACTGCCAGCACACACACACACAGGTGGACAGCCTGCTGCCGCAGACAGGGGTGGCTCCTAAAACAAAGAAAATGCGATGCCACATGGTCCCAACCCCCCCCCCCCCCAAATCTGTCCCAGGAGCAGACGGAGTCCCTCGGAACGCGCCGGAGACCGGAGACGCGCGGTCCTCCGGGGCTGGGCCCGCCCGCGGCTCCTCGGGCACTCTTTCTTCGCCGCGTTTATTTAGAAAGCACAAAGGTATGAAAATAAAAACTCACCCACACTCGGAGGCAAGAAAACACAGGGCTCTTTCTTTTTTTCTCTAATATCCCCACGGTGATTCCTGACTCAAATACCTATCCATCAACCGTGCTGTCGCACCGCTGCCTGCTCCGGGGGCTTGTGCCTGCGTTTCCTTAAACTTCCAAAAGGCCAGTGAGACAACCAGCGGGTTTTCCTACTCGGCTCTGAGTTTCCCCAACTAAAATCATTAACAAAAGCCCAAGCAGCAAAGGCATGCCATGCTTGGCTCCTCTGAGCCCCACCTGCCCAGCTGAGCCAAAGCGTGACCTTGTGACCCTCCAGGGAGGACACAACACCCCACAAAACCCACCCTGCACCCTGCACCCTGCACCCTGCGCCCGGCCTCTGCACCCTGCACCCAACCTCTGCACCCTGCGCCTAACCTCTGCACCCTGCGCCCGGCCTCTGCGGGCCGGAGGTGGTGGGCAGCGGGGAAATCCTTGGCAGAGGCAAGGAGGCTGGACAGGAGCGACACCCTGAAGGAACGTACGTGCAGGACCACCCAGTGACCTTGGACCATCCAGTGACCTTCCACTAGCTCTGGACCAAGAGAGAAAGACACTCCTGCAAGTTTCCACACCGCGTGCCTGCCTCGAACCTGCACAGGAGGCGGGAGGCGGGAGGCAAGCCTGCGGGGGCCGGTGGCAGAGCCGAGCTGGGAGGTAAGCGGCTGCTCTGGGACCCCCAGCACGGACTCCCACCTTTAACCCCAGCGCCCTGCATCCCAGGCAGGCTTCTCCTCCTCCCCCAGCACGCAGAAGGACAGAGCGGGAGGCCTTTTCTCTTTTCCTTTTTGTACTTTTAACTTCCACCCATGGATGCCCTCTCAGTCCCAAACTCTGTGTGTGTTTCCCCTTACCACGGGGCAGCGAGCCTGCCGTTTTCAATTTACAGCCCTTAACAAAGTATTTTTAAAATATATTATTCTAGAGGCAACACGCGAACCCTTAATTTAGATGTTTTTTAATCTCCAAATATGAATGTCATTAAATGACAGAGAAATCAAAAAACAAAACACATATTCCGACAAGACATTACACCTTGGGAGAACGGCGTGACCAGTGTGGCTGCTCTCCCACCAGCTCAGCCTCGGGAGCAAGGACCAGCTCCCTAGCCCACCGGCCAGGTCTCACGCAGGCCCGCCCACTCCCCCGACTCCCCGGAGGGTTTAATTAGGAGGCTGGAATTAAACACTTTGGCCACAACATACAGGGAAGTGCCCTGATGGACTTCCTTTCAATAAAAATCTATAAAGTGTCCTCAAAAATAGAGCCTCTTTAGCCTGGATTCTCAAATATGTCTTTATGTCTTGATTCTACATTTTATAAATCAAGATCCATGGAACACATATTAGATTAGAAACCAATGTTACCAAACCAAATAAATACTCATAATAAATAAGCATCAAGATAAAAAAATAAAAGAAGAGAGAAAGTAATAATTAAAAAAAGACAACAAAAATGTGTATATGTACTTAGGTTTCCTGCTCTAGGCCCACAGAAAAAGAAAAACTAAAAAGTCTGACAAACTGAAACAGCTCCTTGATATCTGTATGCACAGCCCATAAATCTCTTAAAAGGTGTCTCGCAGCTAAAACAATGCAATTAGCGGCTGGCAATAAGGTCAGCGCGAGCAACCTGGCGGCCGCTGCCCGGGAGCTTTGTCTGGGATGCTCTGTGCAGCACAAACAACACTCGACAAAGGAGCTGCTCGCTAATTTTTCATACAATTCAGGCCCCAAGTAATTACCTAGTCCCTCACACGGCCACATCTTGAAACTATTTATTTTTAAAAGAGAAACAGAGAGCGCGCCAGAGAGAAAGCCGCGCGCCCTGCCCCTCTTTATGTGCGCCCATCAAGGCGCATCACCCGGCATGCAATCATATTTATTGTCACTTTCATCCATGTCATGCCCTTGCTTATATGGTTTAGATATGAATTATTGACTGTTACACTCCTTGTTGTGAAAAATAAATAAATAACGAGGCTGTCAGGTACTTCCCGCAGCCAGCCCGCCAGCCAGGCCCGGCCGCTCACCTTCCATCACCACCCGGTCCTCGGCTTCCCGCCTTCCCGCCCTGCTATCAGATCGCCTTCTCAACTCTTCCTTTTCTGGAGACACAGAATCCCCCACTCTGGGAAATTAAGGATTAAAATAAACAAACGAGCGGACGTGGCTAAATGTCCTGTCCGGAGCAGCTGTCCTTGAGGCACACCGCCCCTGGGCGGACGGCTGCTGTTTTATAATTGTGGCTTTAAAATTTAAAGGCCCTCCTGGGATGTGTCATAAGTGTGTCAGTCCACGCCAGGAGGCCGAGAAAGTAAAAGCACCACAGAAAGTGCGACCTCCTGGCATCCCCGCGCCCAAGCCCAGCCGGCCCCCTGCTGCGACATCGCAGGGCTCCCAGGCCGGGGACCGGCGGGCGGCACAGGTAGCAGCCAGCACTGCGGAGAACCAGGCCTGCTTCGTGTGATGGCAAGAGACAATGGAAAGGGAACTTTAAACAACTCCCCCCAAAGAGTGTGTTAAATATGGGCCAAAACATATTCCTTCCGGAAATAGCCTTTTACTTTCATATTTTTCCCTGAAAGGCACTAATTCTATAAACTTCCTTCAGAACCTCTATGTCCAGCCTGCTTTCCAAAGGGCCGGGAACTGAGTTCAGCAGAAGAAACCAGCAATGCTTGATAATAACTGTCTGAGAAACTTGGTGCTTCTCTTACAGGAAACAGGACGCCGTATGGGAACACGCGATCGATCTTGAGAGAACTCCCATTCTGCAATTTTAATATTTAAATATCGGGGTCCTGGCTGCTGGGGAAGTGAGTCCATTGGCCAGAGAAAACGCTGAGCAGTCCTACCTGTCTTCTCCTTGATCTCACACAGCACGTTAAACAGGGCAGGCTTCATCCGGTGGCAGTTCAACGCGTGTTTTCTACAAAAAAGAAACAACGTCAGAGCTCAGGTGGACTTTCAGGCCCGAACTGCTGCGAAGGCAAGGGGCTAAATGAACACTGAGCCAAGATCGCATCCCAAGCAGAACTCTGCGGCAGCTTCAATGGCTTTATGACTTAATACAGAGCCCGCCACAGAAAAGGAAATCACGTTCCTCAGCAGGGCTCGCGGGCTGTAACTACCGACGAGAGCTAACCTAGATCATGCCCACGGAGGCAAAGCTGTTTTGGTTTTTAAGTAGCTTAATCAAAGTGGAATTCTTAAACCGATAACGCCATCCGGGCCGTGGGTATGCAAAGCCCGGTGCATGGGTTAACAGTTTTATAAAATCTGCGTTCACCACCACAGCCCGGGAGCTGCCTGCCTCTCGGTCTGTGTGTGTGTTTTCAAATTTAATTCATCCATGTGCTCGAATTCATTCCGCAGATTCCCCCGTATTCTCATAAACACAAGATGCTTGAAAGGTCTTCTGAGCAAAACTGTCAATTTATAAAATTTCAGTCCCCGAGTTAAAGAGTATGGAAATGCATTGCCAGGGGGCAGGCGTGCCCATACCATATGGGGAGTAAATTCATTTCTCTGTGTTCACATTATGTCTCTTGTGCACACAACGCGTATTTGCAGGTGTTGGAAATTAAATTATTTACAATTAGGACCTAGCACCCATTGGGGGGGGGGGGGATAAATACAATTCTGCCTCTTAGATTAGTGATTTACCTGGTTCTCCAGCGTGTTTGCATTCAGAATGCACTTGAAGAACAAAACAATACCTTTCCCCTCATTTTACTGTGGAAGCACTTAGCAGAAGGATATTATTTTGGAAACAAAATACTGATCGTATCAGCAATTAGTTAAAGGAATTCTGTGTACTAACTAAAATTAATTTGTAAAGATAAATGGGAACCCCTGGCACTTGAGATGCATGCAATTCTTTTTTAATCCTTTTGAACGTAAGAAAATAAAAATAAAAAATAGATGCCGTGCTCATGAAGAACAGAAACCAGAAGGTCTGTGCTCCACAGCAAAGGAGGAATAAGCTGAGAGTATCAAAACAAACACATGCATTGTGTCCAAATGCTAATGGGTTACTTTGTAGATAACACATGTAAGTAATGAAGGTGCAACTACAGAGAGAAACATCAGATCCAGGATTTGCCGAGTAGTTACATTGTTAAACCAGAGAGAAAGGAAAATCAGATCCACTTTTGCCGAGTAGTTACATTGTTAAACCAGAGGGAAGCCTAGTGGTGATCTGGCTCTGAGGGTGAAAAGGGGTGGAAAGACTTGAATGTAGCAAAGATCTCTTGGGGTGGGGGGGGGTGGGCTTTTAAAATAGTTTTCATGTATATATAGGCCCAAATGCAAAGAAAACACAAAACAAGAAAGCTTACGCGGCTTAACAGAAACACTGCACCTCCCCAGCACATCCATGAGGTTAGACAGAGAACAGAAATTTCCCTAACCCCAAATTGTGTCTGATCCCTCTTGGAATCTAGGCCACTAAAAGAGGGAACCCGCCAAGCCATGGCCACCCTCAGTTTTACAAAAAGGAGGGGCACTGGACATCAGAAAAGTGGGGAGTCGCCCACCTTACCGGCCTTCCACTTCACAAACTTGTTAATAAAGCAGCTTATTGGTATGACTGAGTTTATTTTTCGGGAACAATGCGATGGAGAAATCTGTTCCAGTTCAAAAAGAGCATGCCAGTGGGAGTGCTCCCACTTACCACACCTACTAGCTTTTCTTCAGAAAATAAAATTCTAATAGAACAGCGATTAATTTGGGAAAACTTTCCCCAATTTAAAAAAATTTAGAACAGCTCCGGCCTTTGAACATTTCCAAGAGTTTTCAAACCCCCGTAAGCCCAGCGCTGGGAGTTTGCATGTGGCATGTCTAGCAGTTGAAATAAGAGTGGGATTCCTAACAGCCACGCTTTTAACTGTTTCTTCTCATTTCTCAACTCAAATCTCTATTTTCCTCAGACAAAAGTACATATAATGATGTCTTTTCCATGTGACTAAGTCCTTTGAAGTACAGGAATTGTGTATATATGTTTTTAAAAAATAAAAACAAAAAACGACTGAGATATGTAACAAAGCTGGGTAACTGTAAACACATCTGTGGTCATTAGATTTTTTAAATTCTTCCTTTCGAGATGGGCCTTGAGCAAGCCGGAGTGGGTTGCCACTGAGTCTGTTTTCTTCTGAAGGGGAGTGTGCTGGGAAGCCCTGGGGTGGAGACACACTGCTGGCCGCCGGCTAAGGGAGAAGCCCGGCTCATTCGCATGTTTCCTCCTTAAAGATGGGCAGGTCCTCCGCATCGGAGCAGAGGAAACCCGCACGCGCCTCCATTTCTCCCGGTGCACTCTGAGCGGCCCTGGAAGGGGCATGGGAAAGCGTGCTTGGTTTTGCCCCCACCCCGCTTTCAAGGACCAGACGTTCTGTGCCACGGAGGTCAGGAACCCCACTCAAAGGGAGACAATAAAGTTAAACTAAATGCCCTAGTTCCTTAAAACTAACAAATACGTCTAAAAGTAAAATTACCTCTTACCTTTCCATCAGCCTTTTTTTTTTACAATAATTAAATGGGTACACAGTATTTTCTGGAGTTGACAACTAATGACAAAGAATTATCCTGTTTTTTTTTTAAGAGGTGAGAAAGGGGAAGAAATAAAAATTGATTTTGGAGGAGTACACCCAGGAAAAAAAAAATCCAAAGTCTCTAATTGAGGTAAAGAGTCAACTACATTTGCAAATAGCTTGATCCCGGGACATTTTATTTGGTCATGTCACGGGATCCCTCACCCAGAAGACACGAAATCTGCTGAAAACTTGAGCGTCCTGCTCTGAGGCACTTTTCCAGGCAGTAGGGAGCGCCGGCCCCGGTCCGCGGGCAGCCTTCTCGCGGCCCGGGGAGCCTGCCGTGCGAATGCCGCCGCAGCCGCACGCACACGCAGCCAGGCCACCTCGCGGCGACGCCCGCGGGGCCACAACGCTCCCTCCCACGGCAGTCCTCCGCCACGGAGTTGCTCCTCAAAATGGGGAAAGAAACAACATTTTAAAAGAAAGCGCTGTGTTGCTTAGCTTCCCATTGTCTCCCCGGCAAGAGGCGCGCACACACACACACACACACACACACGCACAAGAAAGGGGAAGAATAGGCGGCCTCTCACCTGGCCTGCGCCTCGTCCAAACTCTGGTCGGTGATGGTCATGATCTGCTGGAGGATGTCCCCGATGTCCTGCTTCCTGCCGCCCTCCCCCTCGGTGCCCGCGGCCCCGTCCTGCAAGTGCTGGGACAGGCCGGGGTGCCCGGCCATGCCGACCCCCGCGTGGGCGTGCATCAGCCTGGGCTGCTCGTCCATCTCCGAGCAGCGCAGCCCGGCCGGCCCCGGCTCCTGCGCGCGGTCCCGGGAAGCTCCGGCTCCGACCCGGCCGGCTGTCTCCAAACCCTTTCAGGATAAACAGGGCAGGGAAAGAAGACCGGGAGAAAAAATCCCTCTGCCTCTCCGGGCAGGCTGGTGGGAGGAGGGGAGGGGCAGGGGGAGGGGGCGTGGAGGGGTTGCGGGGCGAAGGGGGAGGGCTGCCGGGGAAGGGTGTCGACTCCCAAGAGCAAGGAAAACACACCACCTCCCCGCTGGACGGAAGGAATCAGAGCTGGCTGAGGGTGCCCAGTCCGGCCCCTCCAAGGCAGGAGCGGGCTCCGCGCTCAGATCGCTGCTTAATCCCTCTGCAAACAGGCAGGGATCGGGAGGAGGCAGAGCCAGGCAGGGCTCTGCGAGGCAAACTTTCCCCCGCCCGCGGCCCCAGCCCCCACCGGCCGGGCGGTCGCAGAGGGGTGGGCCAGCAGAGCCACAGCCCCCCGCCGCGGCGGGCACAGCGCCGGCTCGCTCCGCCTCCGGCTCCGCAAACTCCGGCAGCCCCGCCAGCTCCTGCTTTTGTTTAGCTCGGGCTCAGGACTCCAGAAACACACAGAAAACCACAGCCTGCGAGGAGGCGGGGGAGGCGGGGGAGGCGGGGGAGGCGGGGGAGGGGGAGGCGGAGGGGGAGGAGGGGGGGAGGGGGAGGAGCGGGGCAGGCGATGGAGGGGGAGGAGGGAAGGGAAGGGGGCCGGGAAGGGGGAGGGGCGGAGGACAGTGGGCGGGAGGAGCTGCAGGACCACGCCCCCTGTGCTGATTGGCCCTCTGAGAGACGGCGGGCCACGCCCCCTTCTGCGATTGGCCACTGGAGGGAAGACGGTCCCTCCTCCCCTACTTTCCTGCCTGCGCCTCCTCCAGGGCCTCCTTGGGCTCCTCCTCCCCGGCGCCCTGTCAATCAGGGTTCAGAGGTGGGCCGGGAAGGAGGCCGAGCTGAGCCTGGGTCCTTAAAGGTGCAACGGTCCCAGCTCCTTGGCTCCTACTGTGCTTGCCTGCCTCCCTGAGATCCTGTCCTTGAGAAAACGTGGCTGCACTTAAATGCAAGCGTATAAAATTAACACGAAAGAACACAGACCGTGTGGGTCTCCCCCATCTCTGTTTTCCTTCTGCTGTAATGTAGCCATTTAAAACTTGATCCTCTTAAATCCTCAGACCTCAGGGAAACGGTTGAGAACAAAAGTTTGTCAGCACCGAGTCCTTACGAAACACAGTCGAGCTGTTAATACCATTAATAATGATTTCGAATAAGCGGCCAGTGTAATAATAGATTATTTTTAATCGCAGTAGAGTTAAGGAATACGGAACTGTGACATTTTTGTTGCATGAAAACTAAATTACAGAGTATGAAACTAAATAATGCTGAAGAAAAAAAAGACTAATAAGTAAGTTCACAAGATGAAACTAATTCAGCCTATCTCTCCCTTCCCCCTGAGGGAAATTAGTTATTTGGCTTAAATACGTAATAAAGAAATGCATTATCACAGTCTGGTTCTGGTTTTTAATATAGTCTAATAAGCATTATTAACGGGGATAAGAAGGGAGCTGACATTTATTGAATGCCTACTATGCACCAAGTAATTTACACAAGTTATTTTATTTAATCCCCAAGACATCTCTGTGAGTTATGGGGTATTATTTCCATTTTACAGAGTGGGAACTCAGAAAGGTTAAATAACTGGTCCAAAGTGTCAAAGCTGGAATTCAAACCCAAGTGTGACTCTTTCCCGAAGCCCTGAGTTTCAGCTGTACAGCTTGCCTCTGTCTCCCAAAAATATGGAAACTGTAAAAATCAGTTTTGTACACATGGCCCACCTTGTTTGAAAAGACTTAAGGTGTTTAAGTCTATGCAAACAAGATGTCTTCCATTGAAAATGGGTAAAAAAAAAATGAAAAAAATCGGATCAAGAAAAGAAAGCTAATAAGAAATCCATAGTCAAGCCCAATACCATTGCTCCAGGTAGGCCATGAATTGGCCCCCCATCTTTTCGTCAGGCAAGGTGAGAGGGGGGTTCTGACTGCTGTGCATCACAACAGCCATAAGACGAATTACCAAGGAAAGCCTGGAATATTCTGGAAGACAATAGATTCTGCCGGCTCTCTTTCTGGATGGCAGGACTGCCTGGGGACATGCAGGGAACTGCTCTGCGAACTTTGCACTCCCCAGTCCACAAAATGCAAGGAACTTGCCAGGTGCTTTGAGATCCTCAGATAAAATGTATTCTTTTCAGCAGCCCAACCTCCTTCCAATCATTATGAAAAACAGGTTTGGCAAGAAAAGGGGCACATATGAAAGGATTTTAAAACAGTTCTTAACAAGTGACTTGGAGCTTATTGGCATGAAGGCATGCAATGGGGGTATTCATTATAATTCTGATGTGATATTCATAACAACTGTTCATTCACATCCATACCCTGACTTGTAAATGGGTGAGTTTTTTAATCAACACTAATAAAAAGTTGAGTACAAAACTATATCCTGAAATCACACATCAATCATGGTGATTAGCCTATTTCTTACAAAGAAGAAACGCTCACCTCTTAAAGCATGAAAACAAGTAAAGCAGAGCCTGTGAGAAATCAGTTAGTGAGCAAGTAATTCTCCCTGAAAACCTAACAACAGTTCTCAGGTGAAGGGCAAGATCCGCACCAGAAGGTCATTGTCATGGAGGAACATTTTAGTAGAGAAATAAGAAACACACACAATGGTATCGATGAAAGCTGGGTTTTATCGGGTGCTTTACAATGATTCTGTGTTATTTTTAAGGCACTTTATTAATTAATCACCATAGTTGTCTGGCCTCAATGCCTATGCCTTTAATTATCACCCTATAATGTTACCAAAGTAGGTATCAATGTCTCATAAATGCTACGGAAGGAACACTATGCCTTCAGCGTCCGTTACTGGATGGGAAGGGGTGACCCAGTTAGAGGGACAAGACACAGACTCTGAGGGAGGTCTGAAGGATGAACTGGATCTGAAAGCCGGCGCTAATGAATCTGACAGGAGGACAGAGTATCTCTCCAGGCACCATGGAAACGACGAGAAAGGTGAGATGGGGAGGACATGGAACAGCAGAATCCGTGCTTTTTATTTGGTGAACAGCCGGGAGCCACCGAGGGAGTGGCTGGCTTGTTTTAAGCAGGCCAGAAGAAAAGTGTGTTTTAGGAAGAAGTATCTGGTTGCCCAACACAAAAGCTTTGGCGAAGATGGAATAAGGAAGATGAAGTAGGAAGGTGGCAGAAGAAATAGGAAGGAGAGAAGAGGGATGAAGCCGTGGTGGAAAGAAGGGCAGCATTGGCGGAATACCAGTGGCGCTATGGATACAACTGGCTGAGTGTTGATTATGTTTCAACCTGTGTGCATATTACCACCAACTTTTCACAATTTGACACTTTCTTTTAACAGCTTCCTTGTGAGGTTATAATCTCCACTTTGCAGATGGGGAAACCAAAGTTCCTAGAAGTTGGGCTACTTGACAAAGTATGAATTTAAAACTCTTCTATTTTTAATACATTACAGAGAATGGAGGACGTTAAGGAAGAAACTACTGTAGGTGAAACAGAATTAAAATTAGAAACTCCTATTTGCATCAAGGAATGGCTAGAGGTAGACTCCCAGGAGAAGCTTACACGCGGTTTCCATCCCTGCGGGCTGTGGCCAGGGTGAATCATGCCCTTTGTGTCTCCCCTGTCTCCCAGGGGCGCTGATTCTAACAGCTATGTAACGAATACGTGCTGAAAGAATGAATGACACTGCGAGTCACACTGTTTCTTCAGAATAATAAATGAAGTCCAGAGAATTATGTTTAAGGACACAGTTACTATCAAAATTTGTCCAGGAGAACCAAGATGGTGGCATAGGTAAACACCTGTACTTGTTGCCTCTCACAACCACATCAAAACTACAACTAAAAGACAAAACAAATACCACCCAGAACCATGGGAAAGCTGGCTGAGTGGAAGTTCTACAACTAGAAGGGAAGAAAAAACCACACTGAGACTGGTAGGAGGTGCGGAGGTGCGGAGGTGCAGAGGCACGCGCAAAATGACCTGGCAACTGGGTGTGCTGTTGTTTTTTTTTCAATCAGGAGGGAGATACAAGCTCCCGATTGCTCTAAACTCCAGTTCTGGGCTAGACCCTGGGGACCCAGATTCATAGGGGGAAAAATTGGACTGTCTGGTATCGGGCCGGAACGTGAGGGCGGCTTTCTCTCAGAGGCGCTCGCAGCGATCATTATTCCTGCGTGGGGGCATGGGACATGGAGAAGCAGGGACCTCCCCAGTGCCGGGCTGACTGGAAGCCATTGCTGCTTGCTCCGCCCTGGTGATTCCCTGAGACCCTGCTCCACCCAATTTACAACCCCACCCAAGCTGGGCGCAGCGGCTTTTGCATATGAATGGCCTGTCCTTTCACAGACTAAAACCTAACAAACTGCAGCTGGGTCAGAGAGCTCCAAAGCTTCCAAAAGAAGGCCCAAGGCTCAGCAGCAGCAGTCTGCCTTGCTTCACTGCTGGGCCTCATCTGGGCACTTCCAAACCCCAAACAAAGAGGAGGAATCTGCAGATGTCTCTGTAGCTCCTGCTGGGCGGCCCCAGACAGTGGCTGACTTTGCACCTCCTTGGAGATCCACGAGCCAGTGTACCCAGTGGTCAGAGTGGGACCATCCAGATTACAACTCTTCAGATCCATAAGAGACACACACAAGGGGCAGACTCAGTGAGCGCCAAAGCCCCACTGAAGCAAGTCCTGCCCCATAAGGGTGTCTCTAGCACAGCAGCTCTCCCACTGAGGTCACAGCTGGTCCCCACAGCCAATTGGCCTGGAGGTCAATTCCTCCCAGTGATACCAACAGGAATCAAGGGTTAACTACAACAAGACTGTGCACCCAGCCCACAAAGGGGTGCACCAAGAGTGTCCACCTCAGTTGATTGGGGAAGCTGAGCCAATAGGCCCTATAGGACACCTAGCACACAAGGCCACTCTATCAACACAGGGAAGCAGCCAAAATGTAGAGACAAAGAAATAGGTCACAAATGAAAGAAATGGAGGAAAGCAAACTACTGGATATAGAGTTCAAAACCACGGTTATAAGGTTACTCAAGAATCTTCTAGAAACCTCCAAGGAACTTAGTGAGACCTTCAAAGATCTTAGTGAGAATAAAAAAAATAAATAAATAAAAAAAAGGAAAAGGACCACTCAGAAATTAAGCATACACTGACTGAAATAAAGAATAATATACAGAAATTCAACAGTAGACTAGAGGATTCTAAGAATCAAGTCAAAGATTTGAAATACGAGGAAGCAAAAAACACCCAACCGGAAAAGCAAAAAGAATAAAGAATCAAAAAAATATGAAGATAGTGTAAGGAGCCTCTGGGACAACTTCAAACATACCAACATCCGAATTATGGGGGTTCCAGAAGAAGACAGAGAGCAAGATATCGAAAACCTATTTGAAGAAATAATGACAGAAAACTTCCCCCACCTGGGGAAAGAAATAGACTTACAAGTCCAGGAAGCGCACAGAACCCCAAACAAAAGGAATCCAAAGAGTACCACACCAAGTCCCGTCATAATTAAAATGCCAAGGGCAAAAGACAAAGAGAGAATATTAAAAGCAGCAAGAGAAAAACAGTTAATTACCTACAAGGGAGCACCCATATGACTGTCAGCTGATTTCTCAACAGAAACTATACAGGCCAAACGGGAGTGGCAAGAAATAGTCAAAGTGATGGAAAGCAAGGATCTACAACCAAGACTACTCTACCCAGCAAAGCTATCATTCAGAATTGAAGGTCAGATAATGAGCTTCGCAGATAAGAAAAAGCTAAAGGAGTTCATCACCACCAAACCAGGATTATATGAAATGCTGAAAGGTATTCTTTAAGAAGAGGAAGAAGAAGAAAAGGTAAAGATAAAAATTATGAACAACAAAGTGACAACAAATACATATCTATCAACAAGTGAATCTAAAAATCAAGTGAATAAAAAATATGATGAACAGAATAAACTGATGAATATAATAGAATCAGGGACATAGAGAGTGGACTGACAATTCTCAGGGGGAAGGGGGTGTGGGGGATGTGGGAAGAGACTGGACAAAAATCGTACGCCTATGGACGAGGACAGTGGCGGGGGGGGAGGTAAGGGCATGGGGTGGGGTGGGAACTGGGTGGAGGGGAGCTATGGGGGGAAAAAAGAGGAACATCTGTAATAATCTGAACAATAAAGATTTATTTTAAAAAATTTGTCCAACTAGCAGAGTGGTTCTCAACTGACCTTAGTCTATGCCCACAAGGCCCTCTCCCCATGCCTGGCTCTAGGTTGGGATGTCGTTTCCTCTGAGGACCCCCTTTCAGACGTCACCGCAACCTCAGGACATGCCCTCTCCTCTTCATGAAGGCACGGCAAGGGGCGGCAAGGTGTGCAGGGCCGGGGAACACACGGGGCAGGAATAAACTCCCTGCCATGCGCCCCAGAAGCTCCGAGCAGGCACTCACCCCTGTGTGCTTCTGGTTATTCCTGAATTGGCTTCTCGGTTTCTAGAACTCCTCTACTCTCAGGGGGAACGTTCTCCTCTGCCCAGAGGTCAGGACCGGAGTTTGGGACGGAGACCACCCGAGGCAGTTGTGGGCCTCTAGCCTGGCCCAAGGACTCACCCCTTTCCCTTTCAGCTCTTCTCTGACCTTCTCCTTGGCTCCTTCAACCCCTACTCCTTCCTCCTCCCCCCTGCAGAGCTCTTGCTCTTCCTTTTCTTCTGCCCAGCCTCCTCCGTGCCCTCCCACTGGGCAGGTCAGGGACCCCCTGCAGGAGCCCTGCATTCTGTCAGGGCAGGGACCCTTCCCGGCCCATCAGCGAGCACAGGGGCTCTATGAGCCCTTGGAAATGGCATCCCCAGGCTGGTGGTATGTGCAACTTTGCCTCCTGCTCAGAGCAGTGCCCATTATGTTGATCTGAGTAGCAAGAGATTTCAAGACCCAGAGAAGGTACCGTCCACCAGCCGTGGATTGCTGAGTAAAGGCAATGTTCACCGTGGCCCTGCAGCGGTGCCGAAGCCGCTGGCTCCGCCATGAGCTCTCCGAGTGAACACGAACCTCTCTTTCCTCTGGAGCAAGCTGCCACACGGTGGACAGCCCATAGGACTGGCTCTGGAAGGAGAGTCAGCCCATCGCAGCACCAGGCCTAAAGCAAACCCAAAGGAAGGGGAGGGCTCTGTGCTGGAACCTTGACTTGGCTGCACTGCTTGAGCACTGGCACGACTGTGGCAACAAGACAAAGTGGGCGCCCTGATCCCACGAAGCTTGCAGCCTAGAGGAGGAGATCAACAATAAGCGAATAGAGAAATCTATAAGCTCATAGACTCAGAAATGCTTGCAGAAAACAAAGCAGGGCGCGGAGCAATGTGAGGGAGTTGGGGAGATGGCATCGGAAGGGTGGCCAGCAAAGGCTTTCTCAGAAGCTGGCATCCGGCTGATCTCGAGTGAGAACTCGGGTATGTGTGGGTCCTGGGAAGCAGCACTCAGAGAAGTCGGGTGGGAAGGAGGAAGAGACATATGCAAAGGGCTTGAGCTTGGATTTGAACTTGAAGGATAGAAGACCAGAGAGATTGGAGCCTAAGAGGCAAGCGAGCGAGTAGACAAAGATAGGGTCAGCAAGGAGGCAGAGACAGGCAATGTGTGGCCTTTCGGGCCATGGGAGGAATTTGGATTGTACACTGACTGCATTTGAAACCCACCGGGCAGACGCTGAACACTGGCTCCCCGAATAGCTTCTCACCATGCCCTCAGGCCAGCGGTGAGGGCTGGGCGTGGCCTGCTCTCCTGGAGCTTGCAGTTCTACTGGGACATGTCAATGGATGGAGCACAGGACAGACACCGATGAGCTCCATGGCGAGAGGAAGTGGAAAGGCGTGGTGGACAGGCTGGCCACTGCTGGAGACAGAGGGGTCGTGGAGGACATACCGAGGAGGGACGTTTAGCTCTGACCGCAACGGTCAGGAGAAGCCACGGGAGGGGGGCGGGGGAGAGGTGGGGGCGGGCGGGGGGGGGCGGGCGAGGCAGGAGAGAGGGCCAAGACAATGGCTCTAAGGAAGGAACGCATGTGCCCCGGATGTTTGAGAGACAAGAACTAAAGCCAAGTTGGCAAGCGGGGAGAGTGGTACAACATTGACGTCAACGGGCAATGGTTTTTGATGAGCCAGGGGGAGGTATGGCAGTTTTAGAAAGAGGCCTTCGCCTGTCCACATGCTGTAACATGACGCCCTGGACCGGGTGGCTTAGGAATAACGGACATTCATTTCTCGCGGTTCTGGAGTTGGAAGCCCAGAGTCAGGGGGCCGATCTGTGTCAGTGGTACTTCCCATGGCGGCGGGGAGGGGGAGGGCAGGGAGCTCTGTGGGGTCTCTGATAAGAGTCTCATTCGTGAAGGTTCCACCCTCACAACCGAAGTATCTCCCAAAGGCCCCGTTGCCCAGTACCTTCACGTTGGGCACAGGGCCTGGGAGGGACACAGACACTTGGTCTGGAGCACGGGAAAGCAGCATCCCCGACTTTCGTTCTGGAAGCATCCTTCGCCTCGGTGCAAAGAACGCATTGGCGGAGTCGGGTGGGGAAAGTGGATGCAGGGAGAACGGTTAGGAAGTATGGCAGACCTGCATGCGTGACACGCTGTGGCTGCGTGTCCCGGCTCCGGACAGGGCCCCAGGGCTGATTCCGGGACTTTTTGGAGGTAAAGTCAGCAGGGCTCCGTAGGGCGGGATGTGGCTGGGGGAGGACAGGAACCGCAGATCACTACCGGATTTGGGTTTGTCCGAGGAAACTCGTGGTAGCGCCCTCACTGGGATGGAGAGGCTGCCCTGCCCGGGAAGTATCACCACTCCCATTTAACAGATGGGAAAACAAAGGTGCAGCATACATGAGCCCAAGGCATATGCTGACCCACCAGGCACGTTTGCCAAGAGTGGGGTTACCCATTTGATTAACCATTTAGAAAAAGAACCTACGGTAAAATTAAGAGGCATAGCCTGTGTGTGTGTGTGTGTGTGTGTGTGTGTGCACATGCGTGCACCTTGCTGTGTCAGGAGCACTCTCTCCAGCCTTCCCATCTGTGACAGGGACGGGACAGGAGAGGGAGGAGAAGCAGCTGAGCTGGGGGTACCAGGACGGACCCTGGAAACAGCTGACCGTGTGACAGAGTCCTGGCCGCGCAGCTTGGGTGGTCTCCTCTGTGGACAGATCGCAGAAGAGGCTCCCGGGGCACAGCCAGCGTCAGGGCCCTGGCGCACACACGCTGAGCGCTGAGCGCAGGGCCGGTGCTACAAGGCCAAGCAGGTATGGCTTGGAACTCACCTGCCTCATAACCTTGGCCAGTAGGTTACTCATCTGCCTCATGACCTTGGCCAGGAGGTTACTCATCCGCCTCAAGACCTTGGCCAGGAGGTTACTTATCTGCAGCCTCACTTTCAGTTTCTGAGACTGAGTCAGGTCAGCATCAGGTCATGGTGAGTGCTAAGCATCAGGCAGAGTGTCTGGCGGAGAACAACGCTCAATGCACAACTCGTTTTAAATCCTTCCATTGCTCTTGGGGAGTTTCTCCCGCAGCCACCCATGTCCTTGGACCTTCCCTGCCTGGAGGCCACCACAGTGCCCTACTTTCCCAGGGTTCCTCAGTCTCAGAGCCAAGCCCTGCAGAGAGAGACTAGGGACCTGCCAGAAAGCCTTCTCTTTTCTCGTTTCCAAACCAGACTTTCTTTCCTGAAACTGACCCCATTCAGGTTTGATGAGCACACTTTACCTCACAGTCTAAATCAAGGGAGCTGTGAACCCTGACATAGTCCCGAAAGGAAGCTTTGCTGGAGGGGTCCCCAGTTGTCAAACTCTATCAGTTCCTATTGCTATGCATCAAACACCCCAAATTAGCAGCTTCAAAGCATAACCACTTTTTCTTGCTCACAACTCCTCAGGCAGCGGGGTGGGGTAATGAGCGAGGTGATGCTCGGCTGAACTCCGCGGGACTGTCAGGACAGCCCCGCTCAGTGGGAAGGTCGGCTGCCTGTGGTCTGGGCAAAAGCAGTGTTGGGGCTTGCGTGTCTTGTCGTCCATCTGTCTAGCTCAGCTCGGTGGTGTGTGGTCAGGGCTCCCAGGAGAACGTGAGTCTTCTGAGGTCGATCCCAGAACCGGCCCCTAGTCTGTGGACCACAGCAAGCCAGGCCAGCTGGATTCCAGGGTCGGGAAATTGGCATCACCTCCCCATCTCGAGATGACAGGACCTAAAAAGTCCCAGTGCTGAGAGAGAGGTGGAGCATTGGCACATTTGGGGAGCTGGGGACCAGGGTGGATCCTTGACCTGGCCTTCTGGTTGTTCTTGCTAAGCCTGCGTACCCTTCCCCCCTTCCCTAGCCAGCAGGAGTAACGATGGGCCTACTTCTCTTTGCCCCAGTAATGCCAGTCTAGACCTCTCTCTCCTCCTCTCGTCTAGCCTTTCTGGATCTGTACTGTCTTTGAATTCCAAGCACTTCTTTTCCGCTGTGAAGGGGAGCATTTGGAGGGAGACGCCCACACAGGATTAGAGAGTTATTTGCTACCGGAGGAAAAAGGTTAGATTCCCATTCTCAGCTTGCCTCCCCGTTAGGAACATCACCTTCTCTGTCCTTAGCGTGCTTGTGTAGCCGAAAGATCAACAGAATACGAGCTGAGAAGGAAACTGTGATGGACAGACGCAGCTGGCTGTAGGCCCCCAACACACTCTCTTCCTTTCTTCCAAACCACGGTCCATTCTGACAGCAAGGCACCCACTAGCTGACGGGTTTCCCAGGCTGCCTTGCACCCAGCATGGCCATGTGCCATAATTCTGGGCAATGAGATACAAGAATAAATGTCTTGGGTTGAACTTGTGGGAAAGCTATTTTTTAGTGCTAAAGACGGACAAACTTTGCATTCTTGTGCCTCTTGCCCTTTTTGCTTATTTATTGGCTGGGACATAGACATACTATCTGGAGGTAAAATTACCATTTTCAGACCATGAGACTGAGAGGTGGTGCTGTGAATGGTAGAAGAAGAAACCAGAAATGGCCTGGATCCCTAACGGTTCCCTTTAAAACGACACAGGCCCCTGATTGCCTACCTCTGGACTTCTTGTCCTCTGAGATTGAGTAATTCCATATTTGCTTAGGTCATTGTGATCTGTTTACGTGTAGCCTCGCTTGTACCATATAACAGATACATGGTTACAGATACAATATTACGGATGCATGGCTATCGTAACCAATACAACTACCGCAGTTGATCCCCAAAGTGGAAGTTGATGCTGTGAGTACAGTGTAAGCGACTCAGAGAAGAAACAAGGAAGCCACTTTCTTTTGAGAACAGAGACATCATCAAGAGTCGGGTGCTTCCGGACATCGCGTGAGTGAGGTCTGGGGATCACGCAAAGGCAGGGAGTCTGGCCATAGCTGTGCGGACGGGGAGGGCATCTGGAGAGAGAGGGACCCCGGTAGATGCTAAGATGCCCACCACATCGAAGTTTCCTTGGTGTCACCCGAAAGGCCACCTGAGCTGCCTGACCCCTCATTCTCCTCTTGAACTTTCTCCTTCTCTGTTTCTTTCCTAAGCTAAGGGCATCACCATCTGCCTAGTCTCCTTAGCCCAAAACTGCTTCCTCTCCTCCAGGGCCACAGCCACATGACTCCCCAATGCTCCTGAGTGCACCCCTTAACTCACACCCTTCGGAGCAGTGGGTGAGGAGGACAGAGGTCGACAGGCAATCGTACACCACTGCTCAGGACAGCTTCGGCTCCCACCTGGACACCTGCCAACCCCCTACCCGCCCGGACCTGCTGTCCCTGTCTCAGCCCAGTTCTGCGGGGTGGCATTCCTCAGAACCAGCTCCTCCTGCTGCCCCTTTGCTTTAGGACGTTAGACGCTTGTGCTTGGACAGTGATCAGACCCCTTTGCTGGCACCCAAGGACGCCCCACATCTCCCCCGGGGGTGCCCGCAGCTCTGCTCCCTGTGGCCTCTGCAGGGAACCTCTCCTCCCGGGTGCCCTGCTCTCAGAATCCTGTAACCAGTGGTGCTCCTGCAGGCACCCCTCCTTGCACAGATTAAACTGCTCCAAGTCCTAAACGCCTCCGGCAAACAGTCGTTCTCCAGGGCCCTGCTGGCTGTTCAGCCCGTGCCTGCTGGGACTGGCTGCTATAGCTCACTGCCTGACCATGGGTAGGCACTGGGGATAGCTCAATGCACCCCAGAAAGAACAGACGGGAGAGTTCACGTCGCAGAATGTTTTCTTCTCTTTCTTTTATTTCCTCTCATTAACATGGCACTGAATCTAGGTCTTCCTATACAAAGTAAACTATTTCCAGGCACTGTTTTTAGGGAAGGGATTCGTGTCTCCAGAAGTTGGACTAAAAAGACCTCTAAGGGCCTTTCCATATCCCAAACTCTATGCAGTTCTCTTAAAATTCAATTCTACAACCGATTGTCTGAACTCTTCCCTCTAGTTGTATTTAGATGTAGATAAAAGCAAGTTGAAATCAATGAACTTTACATTCCTGAATTAGCACTTGGGATTTCAACAAATTTCAAGGCAGCACAAAATAGTTTAACAGGCTAAGTAATGGTGATAAAGTGGTGGAAATGTTTATGTTTCTCTTCAATGCATCACATGTTATAAAGTGAACATCAAGTATCTAAGTTACTAGCAACTATCTTTCTTAACTCATTATTGACTTTCTACATTAGTTGGGGTTAACTAATTGTTTTGATGGCACTTCCCCTGAAGCAGGAGATCACTTATAAAATGGGGCAAAGAAAAGAAGGGAGTCCCAGGGCCCGATTCTGCTGGAGCTGTCTGGCTGCCTGCACAAATCAGGAGCGACGTGCAGGTGAGTGTGTAACACTTGCACACAGCACCTCGCTGCCTCCGTGGGAAGGTGACCCCAGCATCCTGTGCAAACACAAGGAAGCCCACGCTCTGTAATAGAGGCTTATTTATGAGCAGAGGAGCTGAAATCTGTCCCCACCCCCACCCCCACCCCCTTATAAACAAGACCTGTCAAACTCTGGGGAGGGGCTGCAGATTGAGCTCATCACCATGACCAGGGATTTAATCGACCACACCTACATAATGGAGCCTTCACTAAAACCCTAGCAGATGGCGTCTGGAGAGCGTCCAGGGTGCGAACGCCATTGGTGGACCTGGAGAGGACATGCGAACTCCCAGCACCCCTTCTCCCAGTGCCTGGCCTTGGGCATCGCTTTCATTCGGCTGCTTCTGACTTGTATCCTTTGTGATAAACCAGTCATAGTAAGTAAGTGTCTTCTCGAGTCCTGTGAGCCGTTCTGTAACTGGACGATCAATGGGTCCGGGCTGCCTGTCACTAGTTGAGCCAATTCAGTGGAGACAGGGTTGAATCATATATGAGCGTTTATTCCAATACTGCCGGCAGCATGGAGAGCAGCAGGTTGTCCACAAAGATCTGCTCTGCGTCCCCCCAGCCCCTGCCCCCGCCATAAGCCAGCTGCTTATATGGGGTACAAGGACAAAGATTACATGGGGAAGTGGGGTTAAAGGCATGGGGAAGTAGGCTATGCAGGCTGGGGTGGGACTCCATTGTTTGGGCAACAAGGTTGTCAATCTTTCCATTGCAATAGGCAGTTCTTCAATGAGAATGGACCACATTCCAAGGCTGACTCCCAGGTCCTGGGGGCGTGCCACTCTCAGCCAGGTTACAATGTCCTTTCTTTAACCAGCACAAGGCAATCATGGTTACAGAGGATGATTAGTATTTCCTATAACCATAGCTAGTCCCCAACATTCTATTTTTGCCCCTAACATTTCTAGCAAATTATCCAGCCCAAGGAGGGGTTGAGGGGACTCCAATCTACAGGTGGTCGTCAGGAGTACAGGAGGCTGGGGGGGGGGATTAAAGTGGGGTCAGTCTTGGGAGACTGAGCCATTAACTTGTGGGGTGTGATGCTGACGCCAGGCAGATAGTGTCAGGATTGACTTAAACTGTAGGAAACCCAACCAATGCTGGGGACTGGCTGGTGAGGGGAAAACCCACACACATTTGGTGTCAGAGTGTCCTGTGGGAAGAGCAGGTCTTGGTGCTGACAGAGTAACTCAGTCAGTGCTGCCTGGGAGTCGGGATCTCCCCGGGACCTGCAGACACTGAGACCCTCGTGTATTTCTGCTCAACCAGCCTTGCATTTTGCCTCCTATTATCATGGCAACAAGGAAGTTCCTACGTTCATGTGAAGGCAGAAGTAAGGAGGAATCAGCATTCCTCTGTCCTATCTGTCATTTATCGGAAGACAAAAGCTTTCTCAGAAATCCCAACTCTCAGCTTAGTATGGTTGGCCAGAAGTGGTCATGTGACCACTTTTAGCTGCAAGAGAGGCCGAAACACAATTGTCACACTGGCCAAGCAAATTATGACCCAACTGCCAGCACTGGAACCTTGGATCACGAAGTCAGGGTTCTCTTAGCAAAGTGAGGGAGGGGGAGGTATGGGCAGGTAGCCACAGGTCCCTTCTGCTGATGGACTCTCACTCTATATATTTTAAAGACTTCACATTTTATTTTATTAACTAGTAGCCCATTTGCAGGAAGAATCCTGCAAGCAGCTGCTGCGGCCGCATGCGCTGCTGCTGCCGCTGCCGTTGCAGCTGCTGTGCCTGCACCTGCTTGCCGCTGCCACCCGCCCTGCCCCGCCCCGCCCTTCCCTGCCTGGGCTTTCCCTCTGGCTGCCACCTTGCTTTCTGCTTTTCCTCCCTCTTCCTTCTAAGTTGTCTTCAGTCTTCACTCCTCCCTCCCTCAGCATATGCAAATTAACCGCCATCTTTGTTGGGTAATTTGCATACTCGCCCTGATTGGCTGGTGGGCGTGGCTTTGGCTGGTGGGCGTGGCTTTGGCATGGAAAAGGTGCGGTCAATTTGCATATTACTATTTTATTAGGTAGGATATATTTTTGTTGATTTTAGAGAGGGGGGAGGGAGAGAGAGATTGAAATATCGATGAGAGAGAAACATCAATCAGTTGCACGATGGGGGATCAAGCCCCCAAATCGGGCATTTTCCTGACCAGGAATTGAACCAGCAATCTCTTGATGCTTGGGATGATGCTCAACTGCTGAGCTACACTGGCTGGGTGGATTCTATATATTTTTAATATGTCCCAAAGGGTGGGGCACCTTGAATCTTCCCAGGTTTCTATGACAAAATCAAAGGTTTGCCCACAGCTTGGAAATGTCTCAGGTACCTGTGCCACCTGAAGAAACTAATTGCAGCTGCGATCCACTGGAAGGGCTCGCCTGGCCACAGCATTAGGCTCTAATCGCTATGACTTTCAGCACCCAGCAGAGTCTGCCTTACAATACACATACCTGCTGCACGTGGGATGAATACACAGGTGAGCTCTCAGAATCCCTGACAAATCTGAGATAATCAGGCCGGGGCAGCTCATTCTCAAATTAGGAATTAAGGCTCAGGCTTGGGCTCCAAAAGTCTTTCTGGTCAACCGAGGAGCGATCCAAAAGGCAGGACACTTCCTTGGTCCTTACAGATTTCTCAGAGACTCCTGTTTATTTGGGTGATGGAGAAACACGTGCCGATGGAGATTTGGTGGGTTAGAGCATCCCCCAGACCACACCCTCCTCACTCCCACTATTAACTGTGTTATATCATATTTATACTAGAGACCCGGTGCACGAATTTGTGCACAGGTGGAGTTCCTTGGAGTGGCCTGTGGAGATCTGGCCCCAGCTCGTGCCCCCAGCCTCGCAGCCCCAACTTGTGCCCCCAGACTCGCAGCCCCCTAGCCCCACCTGGCATGTTGCCTTGCCCTGGTGCCACCCCCTCACCTGCTCTACCTTCTCACCTGCAGGGTGATCGATTGGGGCCAGGACCCCTGCCTGGCTTCCTCAGCACCTGGGAGCTGGGAGGCGGGCCCACCCCTGCCGCCACCACTGGTCGCCATCTGTGGGATGATTGGCTGGCGATCAGGCCTCTGCTTGCACCTGCCTTGGCCTGGTGCTGCCTGTTCACCTGCTCCCCCATCCTGCCACAATCTTGCTGTCCTTGGGGCCCATCAGGGCTGGCAGCAACTCCACTGCCACCAACAGCCAGTGCCACATTGCCGACGCCCGCCATGTTCCATACCTCCCCCTGGTGTTCAGCACACATCATAGCGAGCAGTTGAACTCTGTGGAAAGACCGCCCGAGGGGACAATTTGCATATTAGGCTTTTGTTATATAGGATTGTTTAATGTGAATATATTAACATATCAATTATTATATTACATAATTGTTATTTTGGTATGTTTCAAATTTCTGATGCTATACATTGGTGGATTATAAAATCAATTAAATGGATAGTAAGCACCATTTTTGAGAAATAAAAAATTATACAGTTCACTAGAAAATGTTTAACTTTTTAAAACAAATCTTTGTGTATGTGTGTTTGTAGATACACTGGGTCAGGTGCAGAATTATTTCATACTGTTGGTCATGTTCAAAAAGTTCCAGGTTCCTAGTTTAGTTGACGTTATGGAAAGTAAAGATTTGTATTTGTATCGACAGTATTTCTGCTGCATATTTTTTACTAATTGGACTTCAGGATGTGGACAACTTCAGATGCAAAGATAAATCATTCACCCTCAAGGATTCTTCTGGGTCGACCCTGCCTTGTTACCACCCAATTCTTTTCCTGCAGAAGCCGAGGCTGGTGATGTGTAGAAGCTGAGGGTGGTGTGTGGAAGGTGAGGGTGGTGTGTGGAAAGTGAGGGTGGTGTGTGGAAGGTGAGGGTGGTGCGTGGAAGGTGAGGCGGGTGGTGTGTGGAAGTTGAGGGTGGTGTGTGGAAGGTGAGGGTGGTGTGTGGACGGTAAGGGTAGTGTGTGGGAGGTGAGGCTGGTGGTGTGTGGAAGGTGAGGGTGGTGTGTGAAAGGTGAGGGTGGTGTGTGGAAGGTGAAGCTGGTGGTGTGTGGAAGGTGAGGGTGGTGTGTGTGGAAGGTGAGGGTGGGAGATATGCAGAAGCCTGGCTGAGCATGTAGACCAGTGACTTGTTCTTTTTTTATTGCCAGGAAATAACTTCTGTCGGGGTAGAAAACAGCAGGTACCTAAAATCCTCCTCACGCACCTGCCCTCCAGGCTTCCCTGAGCGGAAACTAGTCTTATGAGATTCCTGTGTACACATTCTAACATACATGTGACTTTTAACACATTAGACGAGTGTATATATTCTTTTACCTCTTTCACACATGTTAGCACAGCATGCACACTGCTCCGCGCTTTGTTAGTTTTACTAACTATATATAGTTAAGATTTTTCATGTCACACACATCCTTGCCTCACTCTTATGGCTGCATAATATTCATTGTCTGGGTAAACCAATAAGCCACAACTAATTTACCAAGCCACCTATTGCTAGATGTTTTGGTCTGTGTTAATTTTTTTTATAACAAACAGTGGTTGGAATGAATAGTTTCCACACACACCATTCTGCACGTGTGCACATATATTTGTGGGATGATTCCTAAGCGTGGAATTATTGGTTCAAAGACAGTTCTTATTTAGATTGATATTGCCACATTTTGTTGCCCTCCATGGAAGTTATATCAACTTTTAATTTTACCATCAACATTTGAGTTTTTATTTTCTTCCTGCTCATCAAACCAATGCATACCAACCTTTAAGATCTATACCAAACTGATGGGCAAAAAACCACCTCAGTGCAAACATAATTTTTATTTTAGCGCATAGACTGAGTACTAAATCAAAGATTTAAACCATTTGTATTTCTTTTCAATTGAACTGCTTATTAATACTCTGCTCATTTTCTTTTAGATTGCTATTAATTTACAGGAGGTTTTTATATTTTAGAGAAATTAATCCTTTGTGTTCTGATTTGCAAATATTGTTTCCCAGCTCTGTCATTTGTCTTTTAGTTTTACTTATGGTGTCTTTTTCCATACAAAAAAATGTATTTTATATAGCCAAATTTAATAATATTTTATTTGAGGACTTCCAGGTTTTGGGGAAAGTATAAAGGGGTTTTTCTTTCTTTCTTTCTTTCGTTCTTTTCTTTCTTTCTTTCTTTCTTTCTTTCTTTCTTTCTTTCTTTCTTTCTTTCTTTCTTTCTTTCTTTCTTTCTTTCTTTCTTTCTTTCTTTCTTTCTTTCTTTCTTTCTTTCTTTCTTTCTTCTTTCTTTCTTTTGTTAATCCTCACCTGAGGATATTTTTCCATTGATTTTTAGGGAGCGTGGAAGAGAGAAGGAAAGTCAGAGTGAAACATCAATGTGAGAGAAACACATTGATTGGTTGTCTCCTGTAGGAACCCTGACCAGGGCCCGGGCTGGGGAAGAGCCTGAAACCAAGGTACATGCCCTTGAGCAGAATTGAACTTGGGACCCTTTGATCCGCAGGTCAATGCTCTGAGCCAAACCAGCTAGGGCTAAAAGGCTTTCTTAAAGAGAGTATTGAGCGTTGGTCTCAAATATATATATACTAGTGGCCCGATGCAAGAAATTCATGCATGGGGGCGGGGCGGAGGGGGGGGAAGGGTGTCCCTCAGCCCGGCCTACACCCTCTCCAATCTGGGACCCCTCAGGGGATAACGGGCAGTAGGACATTCCTCTCACAATCCAGAACTGCTGGCTCCTAACCGCTCGCCTGCCTGCCTGATTGCCCCTAACTTCCTCTGCCTGCCAGCCTGATTGTCCCTAACTGCTCCCCTGCTGGCTTGATTGCCCCTAACCACCTCTGCCTCGGCCCCGCTTCCGGGACCCAGGATTCCCTCCTCCAGCCGACCACAGGCACCCAGGATCTGGGCTTCCCTCCCTCTGGTCAGCCATAGTCACCCAGGCTGGCTGCAGCCACAGGGGATGGTGGACAGGTGGCTTTGCCTGGGCTGCAGCCACAAGTGCTGGCGCCCAGGACCGCAGGGTGGGTGGCTTCTCCATCTCCTGGGCCACAGCCAGCCGCAGGTACTGGTGCCCAGGACTGCGGGGTGGGCAGCTTCTCTATCTTTCCTGGGATGCAGTGTGGGTGACTTCTCTGGCTGGCTGAGGCCTGGGATCATGGGGCAGGCGGTTTCTTCATCTCCCAGGCTGCAGCCAGCCTCAGGCACTGGCGCCTGACTTCCTCGACCCCCACAGGCCCAGAGCAGTGGGGGGGGCGGGGCTGCCACCATGTTTTCAGGTTAATTTGCATATTCACTCTGATTGGCTGGTAGCGTAGTGGAGTGATGGTAATTTGCATGTTTCTCTTTTATTAGTGTAGATATTTTTGTTAATCCTCACCAGAGGATATTTTTCCACTGACTTTTAAAGAGAGTGGAAAGGAGGGGGGGGAGAGAGAGAGAAACATCGATGTGAGAGAGACACATTGATTGGTTCCTCTTACACGTGCCCCAACTGGCCTGCAACCCAGGAATGTGCCCTTGACAGGAATCAAACCTGGGATCCTTCAATTTGCAGGCTGATGCTCTATCCACTGAGCCAAACTGGCCAGAGCTCAGTATTTTTTAAAGCAGTTTTTTATTTGTTATCCTGATATATATTTGAGATATGGATCTACCTTAATATTTTCCAAATAAATACTTTGTTGTCCTAAATTTGTATGAATATAATGAAACAGTCTCAAAATATATAAGACACAATATTTTATAAACTACAATAAAAAATAAACAAATTCACAATCTCGGGCAGACATTTTTAACACATTCCTCTTAACAAATGACAGGTCTGATATTTCTTAATAAAATAGGAAGATTCCTAGCAGGATGGATCAAGAGAAAGGGAAGAGGCAATTAGGAATTTAAAGGGACCATCCACATAGATTCTATAGCAGCTAAAAAGGCAATAAGAGGACACCGTGAATGACTTTGCCAACAACGAGGTGACACATTTTTTACTAAACTGAACCACCGACATGCCAGAGCGAGGCTGAGAGCGTGGGCACTGAAGAAATGTCTCTAATGGAGAACTTCTCCACAAAAGGAGCCCCACGCGCAGAGGGCCTCCTGCTGTCTTCTATGTGACATTTAAAGAGCAAAGGGCACCAGCCTTGTCCGTACTTGTCCAGGGAACTGGGAATAACACAGAAAGCAGCACTCCGCAGCACTGTAACAGTGCTGTCAATAATCCACAAGACAGAGAAAGAAAAGTCACAGTCCCGTTTCTTTTATAAATATAGGTGCAGAAATCCTAAAAAATACTATTAATAAACCAAATCCTTCTATATGCAGAAAGGGTATGCATTATGGCTGAGGTGAGTTTATTTAATTAATATAGGGCTGGTATTAATTAAAATCCTAATATATATAAAGCTAGGGGGCATCACGACCGAAACAACCAGTCGGACCACTGAACAGCAGAGGGTCCGCAGTGGGGGTGGGGCCTCTGTGGATGCCTCTCCGCACGCCTGCACCGGGGGTCTGGTTCAAGTCCTGGATTGTGAGAGGGTGAGTGAGAATAATACAGGGTAAGGGACCAGCAAGGGGTTAGTGGGGGTGGAGTTGATCTTGGATGAGCAGGCAGGTGAGGCTGAGCAGAGGGCAAAGCCCTGGCCAGAGCCCTGGCCAGGAGGCCTGTGGTCTGGGTAAGGCAGCCATAGGAGGGATTAGTCCTGGGGATGACACGGGACTTTGGCATTGTAGAAAGAATAGGGTGGAGGATGGCTTGGCTGGGACTTGCCATTGCCCACCTTGCCACCCCACTCCCATATATGCCCTCACCTCCCAGAGTTTTGTGTCCATTGGTTATGTTTATATGCATGCATACAAGTCCTTTGGTTGATCTCTTATCTTCCCCACCTCTCCCTAACCTTCCTGCTGTAATTTGACAGACTGTTTGATGCTTTACTGCCTCTGTATCTATCTTTTTGTTCAAGTTTTTAATGTTCTTTATTATCCATAAATGAGTGAGATCATGTGGTATTTTTCTTTCATTGACTGGCTTATTTCACTTAGCATAATGTTCTCCAATTCCATCCAGGTTGCTGCAAATGGTAAGAATTCCTTCTTTTTTATGGCAGCATAGTATTCCATTGTGTAGATGTACCACAGTTTTCTGATCCAGTCATCTGCTGATGGGCACCTAGGCTGTTTCCAGATCTTAGCTATTGTAAATTGTGCTGCTATGAACATAGGGGTGCATATATCCTTTCTTATTGGTGTTCCCAGTTTCCTAGGATATATTCCTAGGAGTGGGATTACTGGGTCAAATGGGAGTTCCATTTTCAGTTTTTTGAGGAAACTCCATACTGTTCTCCACAGTGGCTGCACCAGTCTCCATTCCCACCAGCAGTGCACGAGGGTTCCTTTTTCTCCGCATCCTCGCCAACACTTGTCGTTTGTTGATTTGTTGATGATAGCCATTCTGACAGGTGTGAAATGGTACCGAATTGTCGTTTTGATTTGCATCTCTCAGATAATTAGCGATGTTGAGCATGTTTTCATGTGTCTCTTGGCCTTCCTTCTGTCTTCTTTGAAAAGATTCTATTTAGGTCTGTTGTCCATTTTTTTATTGGATCATTTATCTTCCTTTTATTAAGTTGTATAAGCTGCCTGTAGATGTTGGAGATTAAACCTTTATCAGTGATACCATTTGCAAATATGTTCTCCCATGCAGTGGGATTTCTTGTTGTTTAGTTGATAGTTTCTTGCTGTAAAAAAGCTTTTTATTTTGATGTAGTCCCATTTGTTTATTTTCTCTTTAGCTTCCATTGCCCTAGGGGCAGTATCGGTGAAGAAGTTCTTTTGGCATGTGTCTGAGATTTTGCTGCCTGTGGATTCCTCTAGTATTTTTATGGTTTCCCGTCTTATGTTTAAGTCCTGTATCCATTTTGAGTTTATTTTTGTGTATGGTGTAAGTTGGTGATCTAGCTTCATTTTTTTGCATGTATCTGTCCAATTTTCCCAACACCATTTATTGAAGAGACTGTCTTTATTCCATTGTATGTTCATGTCTCCTTTGTCAAATATTAATTGAGCATAGTGGTTTGGATCAATATCTGGA
This sequence comes from Ia io, assembly GCA_025583905.1. NCBI lineage: Eukaryota > Metazoa > Chordata > Mammalia > Chiroptera > Vespertilionidae > Ia > Ia io. Next base: position 1,867,201 of record JAJQQW010000022.1, on the reverse strand, counting down.
TTCTCTATTCTGTTCCATTGATCTATATGTCTGTTCTTGTGCCAGTACCAGGCTGTTTTGAGAATAGTGGCTTTGTAATATAGCTTGAAATCTGGTGTTGAGATCCCTCCTACTTTATTCTTCTTTCTCAGGATTGCTGTGGCTATTCGGGGTCTTTTTTTTATTCCAGATGAATTTTTGGAGAGTTCTTTCAAGGTCTGTGAAATAAGCTGTTGGTATTTTAATGTGAAGTGCATTGAATCTATAGATTGCTTTGGGTAGTATGGACATTTTAATGATGTTGATTCTACCAATCCATGAACATGGTATGTTCTTCCATCTGTTTACATCTTCCTCTATCTCTTTTTTCAGTGTCCTGTAGTTTTCCGTGTATAGGTCTTTTACCTCCTTAGTTAAGTTTATTCCTAGGTATCTTAATTTTTTTGGTGCGATGGTAAATGGGATTGCCTTTTTATTTTCTCAGTCTGTAAGTTCACTATTGGTGTATAGAAAGGCCATAGATTTCTTGGCGTTAATTTTGTATCCTGCTACATTGCCGAATTCATTTATTAAGTCTATTAGTTTTTTGATGGAGTCTTTCGGATTTTTTATGTACAATATCATGTCGTCTGCAAATAAAGACAGCTTTACTTGTTCTTTTCCAATTTGGATGCCTTTTATTTCTTCTTCTTGTCTATTTGCAATGGCTAATACTTCCAGTACTATGTGAAACAGGAGTGGTGAGAGTGGGCATCCCTGCCTTGTTCCTGTTCTTAGGGGAAATGTTTTTAGTTTTTGTCCATTGAGTATGATGTTTGCTGTGGATTTATCATATATAGCTTTTATTATGTTGAGGTATGAGCCTTCTATTCCCACCTTGTTGAGAGTTTTTATCATGAAAGGGTGTTGGATTTTGTCAAATGCTTTTTCTGCATCAATTGATATGACTATGTGATTTTTATCTCTCAATTTGTTTATGTGATGTATCACGTTTATTGATTTGCGGATATTGTACCATCCTTGCATTGCTGGGATGAATCCTACTTGGTCATGGTGTATGATCTTTCTGATGTACTGCTGGAGTCGATTTGCTAGAATTTTGTTGAGGATTTTGGCTCTATGTTCATGAGGGATATTGGTCTGTAATTCTTTTTCATTGTGTTGTCTTTATCTGGTTTTGTTATTAGGGTGATGCTGGCTTCATAGAAGGAGCTTGGAAGTGTTCCTTCCTCTTGAATTTTTTGGAATAGTCTGAGGAGGATAGGTTTTAGTTCTTCCTTGAATGTTTGGTAAAACTCTCCTGTGAAGCCATCAGGCCCCGGGCTTTTGTTTGCCGGAAGCTTTTTGATGACTGCTTCAATTTCGTCCATAGTTACTGGCCTATTGAGCTGTTTAGATTCTTCCTGATTGATTTTTGGAAGGTTATATTTTTCTAGGAATATGTCCATTTCCTCCAGGTTGTCCAGTTTGTTGGAATAGAGTTGTTCGTAGTATTTTGTAACAATCCTTTGTATCTCAGCGGGGTCTGTTGTTATTTCACCTCTTTCATTTCTGATTTTGTTTATTTGGGTCCTCTATCTTTGCTTCTTGGTGAGCCTGTCTAGAGGTCTATCAATCTTGTTTATCCTTTCAAAGAACAAGCTCTTGGTTTTGTTGATCTTTTGTATTGTTTCTTTGGTCTCTATGTCATTTATCTCCGCTCTGATCTTTGTTATTTCCTTCCTTCTGCTTACACTGGGCTTTTCTTGTTGCTCTCTTTCTAACTCTTTGAGTTGTAGGGTTAGGTAATTTATTACCATTATTTCTTGTTTTTTGCAGTAGGCTTGTAGAGCTATGAACTTCCCTCTCAAGATTGCTTTCGCTCTGTCCCATAGATTTTGGATTGTTGTGTTTTCATTGTCATTTGTTGCCATGATGTTTTTTATTTCTTCCTTGATCTCTCTGGCGACCCAATCCTTGTTTAATAGCATGCTGTTTAGTCTCCATGTGTTTGATTTCTTTGGATTGTATTTATTGTAGTTGATTTCCAGTTTTATGCCACTGTGATCTGAGAAGATGCTTGATATAATTTCTATCTTCTTGAATTTGAAGAGGCTTTGCCTGTGACCCAGCATATGGTCTATCTTTGAAAATGACCCATGTGCACTTGAGAAGAATGTATATTCTGTGGCTTTGGGGTGAAATGTTCTGAAGCTGTCAATTAATTCCATCTGGTCTAGTGAGTCATTTAGGATTGCTGTTTCTTTGCTGATTTTTTGTTTAGAGGATTTGTCCAATGGTGATAGTGGGGTATTAAAGTCTCCTACTATGATTGTATTGCTATTAATATCTCCCTTGATATCCTCCAGGAATTTTTTTTATGTATTTGGGTGCTCCTATATTGGGTGCGTATATGTTTACCAGAATTATTTCTTCTTGTTGGATTTCCCCTTTAGTATTATGAAGTAGCCTTCCTTATCTCTTGTTATGGCATTTACTTTGAGGTCTATTTTGTCCGATATAAGTATTGTTACCCCAGCTTTTTTTTCATTTCCATTTGCCTGAAAGATATTTTTCCATCCCTTCACTTTCAATCTGTGTGAGTCTCTTGTTCTGAGGTGGGTCTCTTGTAGACAGAAAATATATGGGTCATGTTTTTTTATCCATTCAGCTACTCGATGTCTTTTGATTGGAGCATTTAGTCCGTTTACATTTAAAGTTATTACTGAAAGGTATTTGTTTGTAGTCATATCTATTTTTGTGTCTGTATTCCTTCTTACCTGTTTATTTCTTCTTTTTACAGTATTCCCTTTAGCATTTCTTGCATTGCTGGTTTGGTGGTGATAAACTCCCTGAGCCTTTTTTTGTCTTCGAAGGACCTGATTTCCCCTTCAATTTTGATTGATAGCCTTGCTGGATATAGTATTCTTGGATTGAGTCCTTTGCTTTGCAACACTTTGTATACCTCCTTCCATTCTCTTCTAGCTTGTTGTGTTTCTGTTGAGTAATCATTTGACAATCTGATGGGTGTTCCTCTGTAGGTAACTCTCTGTCTCTCTCTTGCTGCCTTTAAGATTCTCTCTTTATCATTTATACTAGAGGCCCGGTGCACGAAATTCGTGCACTGGGGGAGGGGTGTCCTTCAGCCCAACCTGCACCCTCTCCAATCTGGGATCCCTTGGGGGATGTCTGACTGCCTGTTTAGGCCCAATCCTACCTGCTGGCTCCCAACTGCTTGCCTGCCTGCCTAATTCCCCTAACTGCTTCTGCCTGCAAACCTGATCACCCCCTAATCACTTCCCTGCAAGCCTGATCGATGCCTAACTCTTCCCCTGCCAGCCCGATCATCCCCAACTGCCCTCCCTTGACAACCCGGTCACCCCCAAATGCCCTCCCCTGCATATTCCCTCTTTATTAGATAGGGTTTTTTCTTTAACGTATTGGACAGCCCTAATTGGTTTGGCTCAGTGGATGGAGCATCGGCCTGCAGACTCAAGGGTCCCAGGTTCGATTCTGGTCAAGGACATGTACCTTGGTTAGGGGCACATACCCAGTGGGGAGTGTGCAGGAGGCAGCTGATCAATGTCTCTTTCTCATAGATGTTTCTAGCTCTCTAGCCCTTTCCCTTCCTCTCTGTAAAAAATCAATAAAATATGTGTAACAAAAAAAGAAACATTTAAGACTTTTCCATATCTGCCTGGCTGGTGTGACTCAGTGGTTGAGACCACAGGCTGCCGCCACTGGGAGGGGGATCGTGCCATGAGGGTGTGCGCCCCTCGCAGGCTTAGACTCAGCCCAAGCTATGGCCACTAGGAGGGGGATTGCACGTGGGGGTGCACTCCCTTCGCATGCTGAGACCCCAGCCCAGGCTAAGGGTGTTGGGGTGCACGCCCATCACTGGCTTAGACTCTGACCAGGCTACAGTCTCTGGGAGGGGGATCGTGCCTTGGGGGTGTGCGCCCCTCACAACTGAGACCCCAGCCCAGGGACGTCTGCTGGGAGGGGGATCACGCTGTGGGGGTGTGTGCCCCTCAAACTCTGAGACCCCAGCCCAGGCTATGTCTGCTGGGAGGGGTATTGTGCCGTGGGGGTGCATGCCCCTCACACTCTGAGACCCCAGCTATGTCTGCTGGAAGGGGGATCATGCTGTGGGGGTGCACGTCCCTTGCACTCTGAGACCCCAGATAAGGCTATGGCTGCTGGGAGGGGGATCGTGCTGTGGGGGTGCACGCCCCTTGCACTCTAAGACCCCAGCCCAGGCTACGTCTGCTGGGAGGGGTATTGTGCTGTGGGGGTGCACACCCCTCGCACTCTGAGACCCCAGATAAGGCTATGACTGCTGGGAGAGGGATCGCGCTGTGGGAGTGCACGCCCCTCGCATGCTGAGACCCCAGCCCAGGCTAAGGACGTTGGGGTGCATGCCCCTCACTGGCTTAGACTCAGCCCAGGCTAAGGCCGCTGGGAGGGGTATCATGCTGTTGGGATTTATGCCCCTCGCAGGCTTAGACTCAGCCCAGGCTAAGGACGCTGGTAGGGGGATCGCATCATGTGGGTGCGCGCCTCTCGCAGGCTTAGACTGAGCCCAGGCTATTGCCGCTGGGAGGGGGATCGTGCCGTTGGGGTGCGTGCCCCTCACAGGCTGAAACCCCAGCCCAGGCTGCCGAAGCTGGGCCGGAATCGTGGTGTGGGGGCGCAGGCGCCTCGGAGCTGGACAACCTGTGCTGCCAAGGCTGGGCGGACTGGGGGACTCCGGCAGGGATGAGAGGACTGGGCGCCACCATCTTGTGGCCATGGGCACTGCCATTTTTGTTGCGGAGTGATGGTTAATTTGCATATTACGGTTTTATTAGATAGGATTTGCCATTGAGATTATGACATGTCTTGGTGTGGGTCTTTTGGGGTTGATCCTCCTTGGGACTCTCTGTACTTGCGTAACTTTTATCTTTCCCATATCCGGGAAGTTTTCTGTCATTATTTCTTCAAATAGATTTTCTAATCCCTGCTGCCCTTCTTGTCCTTCTGGCAGCCCTATTATACGCATGTTACTTCACTTCATGTTGTCCCGAAGCTCCCTTAGGCTTTCCTCCTGCTTTTTAATTTTTTTCTCCAATTGCTGTTCAGATTGAGCTTGTTTCTGTACCTGATCTTCTAACTCACTCTTTCGGTCCTCTGCTTCTTGTAGTCTACTGTTGAAACTTTCCATGGTGTTTTTGATTGTAGCTATATCACTTTTCATTTCTTCCTGATTCTTGCATAAGTTGTTGATTTTCTCATCCATCCGATGTATAAATTCCACGACCATTACTCTGAACTCCTTTTCGGTCATGCTGAAAGCTTCAGTTTCACTAATTTTCTTTCTTGGCGACTCCACATTTTCTTTCCTCTGTGAGTTATTTCGTTTCCCCATTCTGACTATCACCAGAAAGCTCAAGCTTCCGTTTGCGTGGACCTGGGCCGTGCGCTGTGGGGACTTCGCTCCACCCGAGTTTCACTGAAGTGCTCTGACACTAGGACGTGTGGCTGCCTTTGGTTGGTGGGAACCAGACTTGCCCAGGGTCAGTGTCCCCAGTGTTCCGTGTGGTCTCGTGTGCACACTTAGAATCAGGGGCCCTGTCTGCACCACACTGTTGGTATGTGCCAAAAATGAGATCCTTAGCATGTGCCAGGAGTCAGAGTTTCCCTGTGTCTGCACCAAGAATCAAGTGTCAGAGTCTCTGTTGCCTTGTGCGGTTTCTCGTTGAGAATCAGGGTCCCTGTGTGTGCATGCACCAACAATTGGGGTCACTGGCTCTTGGTGTGAATGCGCTGTGAGTCAGGGATCCCAGGCAGCTGTGTCTGGCGTGCCAAATTGCCTGAAGTGGAGCTGCATCCTGTGTGTGCTCTCTCTACTGAGCCAAATGGGCTAGGGCTTCACACACTCTAAAATTCCTGAAGGTGAGCTGCCTCAGTGCACTCTCCCAGATTCCCCGAAGGGGGGTGGAGTCCGTCCTGCGTGCCAAATTCCCCAAAGGGGAGCCCCTCTGTGCATGCTCTAAGATTCCTCAAAGGGGAGCTGTGACCCGCAAGCCCAATTCCCCCAAATTCCCCGAAGGGGAGCCTTCTGTGCGCGTTGTCAGATTTCCCCGAAGGGAGGCTGCTTCTGTCCCGCGCGCCAAATTCCCTAAAGGGGAGCACGTCCCTGTGCAAAGCTCTGCAGCTTGGGCGAGGGGCGGGTCTATCAGTTACTATGGCGCTATCCACCAGCCTGAGGGCGCTCTGAAGCTTGGGCGAGGGGCGGGTCTATCAGTTACTATGGAGCTATCCACGAGCCTGCGGGGGGGGGGATAGGCTCTTTGACTCATGGAAATCTGCCGGGAAGTCTGGATTCTTGTTGTTGTTGGTCTGAAGCTGTGATAGCAGTTCTCTGTCCTCAGTGGCTGCAGGGTCCTGGTTTGTGTCTGAAGCAAGGATCCTAGTCTCAGACAGCTCTGTTTCTCAAGATGGCATGGTCTCTGTGTCTGCACCAGCCGCCGAGAAGTGTCCCCTTTGTGCGCGGGGCTCCGCTATCTAGGACTGCCCTGTTAGGCAGCCCCTTGGAAGACTTGCAGAATCTAACTGACCCTAGCTCATACACACACACACACCACACACGTCTACACTCTCCTCTATGGGTTCCTCACTCACACTCTCTCTCTCTCTATCTTCCTGCCGGTTGCCATCTTTTTTTTTCTCTCTACTACTCGCTTTATAAAGTTTTAGTACGTTATATTAGAGGTCGTGATGGTACTGTTTTACCCACAGTGTCTACAGGAATTGCTGCAAATTTACTTCTTGGTGAAGAACCTTTCATACCCAATATAAATTACCAATTCCATTAAATGAAACTTCAATATCTAGACTTGATATAAAGAGTGAAGTTGCTAAGACCATTAAAAAGGCCAAACTTCTCATTATTGATGAATGCACCATGGCATCCAGTCATGCTATAAATGCCATAGACAGATTACTAAGAGAAATTATGAATTTGAATGTTGCATTTGGTGGGATAGTTCTCCTTCTCGGAGGGAATTTTCGACAATGTCTCAGTATTGTGCCACATGCTATGCAATCAGCCATAGTACAGATGAGTTTAAAGTACTGTACTGTTTGGGATGTTTCAGAAAGTTGTCTCTTAAAACAAATATGAGATAAGAGGATTCTGCTTATAGTGAATGGTTAGTAAAACTTGGAGATAGAAAACTGGATAGCAGTTTTCATTTAGGAATGGATATTATTGAAATCCCCTGTGAAATAATTTGTAATGGATCTATTATTGAAGCTACCTTTGGAAATACTATATCTATAGATAACATTACAAATATATCTAAACGTGCAATTCTTTGTCCAAAAAATGAGCACGTTCAAAAATTAAATGAAGAAATTTTGGATATACTCGATGGAGATTTTCACACATATTTGAGTGATGATTCCATTGATTCAACAGATAATGCTGAAAAGGAAAAATTTTCCATCGAATTTCTTAATAGTATTACTCTTTTGGGAATGCCGAGTCATAAATTAAAATTGAAAGTGGGTGCAATCATCATGCTACTGAGAAATCTTAATAGTAAATGGGGTCTGTGTAATGGTACTAGATTTATTATCACAAGATTGTGACCTAACATTATCGAAGCTGAAGTATTAACAGGATCTGCGGAAGGAGAGGTGGTTCTGATTCCAAGAATTGATTTGTCCCCATCTGACACTAGCCTCCCATTTAAATTAATTCGAAGACAGTTTCCCATGATGCCGGCATTTGCGATGACTATTAATAAACCACAAGGACAAACTCTAGACAGAGTCGGAATATTCCTACCTGAACCCGTTTTTGGACATGGTCAGTTATATGTTGCTTTCTCTTGAGTTCGAAGAGCATGTGATGTTAAAGTTAAAGTTGTAAGTACTTCATCACAAGGGAAATTAGTCAAGCACTCTTAAAGTGTTTTCACTCTTAATGTGGTATACAGAGATATTAGAATAAGTTTAATTAATTTATCAGTCATTGTTTGTATCAGCGTTGTTTTTACATCATGTTTTTATATAATGTCTTTGTTGTTGTTATATCATGTTGTGATTGTTTATTTATTAATAAATTTATATATTATTTTCATATACATTTTACTAATTTTCTTTCATCTCTGACACTTCTGTTATAGAGAAAGGGCAAATAGCAATATTAAAATATTTCCTCTAATTAATTCCCTTTTAATGTGCACAAATTTCGTGCACCAGGCCACTAGTATCAATATAATTTGACATGTTAGCAGAATAAAGGAGAAAAACAATGGTATCAATTGGATATTGTAGTAAAAGCATGCAATAGAATCAACATTCATTCATAATAAAAACCTGTTTATAAACTAGGAGCATAAAGAAGTATTCTTAATTTGATGAAGATTGTAAAAAACCTACAGTAAGCATAAACCTCAATGGTTAAGTTTTGAAAACCTTTCCTTTGAGACCAGGAACAAGACCAGGGTGTCTAATATCCGGACTAACACCTGGAATTCTATTTTTAAAAATATATTTCTATTGATTTCAGAGAGAAAGGGAGAGAGAGAGAGATAGAAACATCGATAATGAGAGAGAATCATTGATCGGCTGCCTCCTGCATGCCCTCCATTGCTGGATTGAGCCCTCAACCCGGGCATGTGACCTGACTGGGAATCAAACCATGACCTCCTGGTTCATAGGTCAACACTCACTCACTGAGCCATGTTGGTCCGGAGGACTAATATTCTTTTATCAAGGGGAATGAAAAATAAAAATAAATAATAATAAATACTGGAATGTAAGAAATAAACTGTCATTGTTTATAAATTATATTTATACTAGAAGCCCATTGCATGAAGATTCGTGCAATAAACCTTCCTTCACCTGGCTGCTGGCACCAGTTTTCTGCCGGCACCAGTTTTCCTCTGGCACCTTGGACCCAGGCCTTGGCTCTGGTCACCTGCCGATCAGAGCGCCTCCTGCTGGCGCGATCGGCCACCCAGAGTCCCACCACCCGCGCTTTCCACTGGCCCCATCAGTCCCCCCCTCAGTGGCCACCCTGAGTCCTGCCACCTGCGCCTTCCGCCAGAGCGATCGGTCCCTGCTCAGTGGCGAGGCGGCTCCTCCCACCAGCCCAATTGTGGGCGTAGCGGAGTGATGGTTAATTTGCATATTACTCTTTTATTATGTAGGATTTAGAAATTCCCAAAGGATTCACAAAGTATTGGTATTGATAGGTGAATCTGGTGGATACAGGCTCAATAAAAACAGAAATCAAAAAGCATTCCTGTAATCAACAATAGGTAGAAACTAAAAATTTTTCTTAAAGTTACCATTTTCAATACAATTGAAAAATATATAAAAAGAAAACCTGACGAGTAAATCTAACAAAATGTGCATAAGCTCTCTATGCAGAAAACGTTAACCATAACTCATTTAGAAAGATCACAGTAGGGACAGATGCGATGCTTTTAGGTCGGAAGACCTAACACTTACAGATGTCAATGATTCCTGTATGGATTATGTTCATCTGCACAGTCAGCACCACGCAACAGGACCTTCTGGGGAAATTCACAAGTGGACTCCATATCTGATGAACACAGAGATCACCAGAGACCAGGTGGTCCTGAAGAAGAGAAAGCAGGATTCGCCCCACCTCCTACCAAGACACACAGTCACTGACCTATACACCATGGCATTTCTGCAAGGACAACCTAACAAAGCAGAATCAGAGGCGCTCGTGTGCAATCTCCACTCCGGCCAGAGGTGGCGCCCAGGGCCCTGTGAGAAGCTAGAGCTCAGTGCCTGAGCGCCACACAGCCACTCCCAGGGGAAAACCATGAAGTTCATGGCCCCTTCACACTGCAATCATCCCAGGTGGACTGTGTGCCTCATGTGAAAGCAAAATGAAGTTTCTGGAAGATAAGGCAGGAGGACACCTTCCTGGATCAGGGCCGGGACAATACTTTAAGCCAGTTATGCGGCGGTAATCCTCAAGGAAGAGTGTGAGGGCGTGCGAGCATCAGGGCCAGGTAAGAGCTCACAAAGGTGAGCTGCTCGGCGGGAGCAGATATTTGCAGCACACAGAACCAACAAGGGCTTGGATGAGAAAGTAATTTTAAAAATCCCTACAAATTAATAAAAAAGAATAGACAATCCAATACAAAAATGCTCAAGACTTAAACAGGCATGACACCACATAGGATGTCCTCATGGTTAGGAATCACAGGAAAATATATTCCATCTCATCAATCATCATGGAACAGGAAATTAAAACTGCAATAGGATACAACTTTCAGAACATCCACCACTGAAAATACAGGCAATGCCTTGGCAGTGGGGTGGGGCGCTGTCAGGACTCCCGTGGGGAATATACGCACCATCATTTACTGAAGCTAAATGTGCTCCCACCTGAAAATCTGCCAGCCTCACTCTAAGCATATATTCCACACAGCACCTGCATCTGGGTACCAGCAGGTGTAGAGGGATGCTCACACCTGCACCATTTATAACAGCGCCATACTGGAAACAGTCCAAACATCCAAACAGTAGAAAGATAAATAAAGTGGAATGTTCATGCACTGGGATACCGTATGGTCATAAAAATGAGCGCACTAACGCTACATACAACGACATAGGTGAATCTCCCAAAGGTAAAGTTGAACCAAAGAGGTCAGATGCGCTAGAATGTCATTGACATCATGTTCAAACTGTGCAGAACTCAACCCCACCAGTCAGGGAGACATATTTAAAAACTATAAGGTTGTAATTACCATAAAAGTTAGGGTAGTTACTTCACTGGGGAGAAAGGGTCAGGAAGTGAAGGATCCACAGGAGCTCTGGGCCACCAAGTTCTGTGTCTTGTCCTGGGTGATGGTGACACAATGTACTGCCTGACAACATTATGAAGACAATAGTTCATGAAGCCGCATACTTATGGTTTGTGTATGTTTATGGATATGAGATATAATTAATAATAAAAAGATGTATTTAAAAGATATGTTTTGCCCTAGCTGGTTTGACTCAGTGGATAGAGTGCTGGCCTGTGGACTGAAGGGTCCCAGGTTTGAATCCAGTCAAGGGCATGTGCCTTCATTTCAGGCTCCATATCAGGCCCTGTTCCAGGCACGTGCGGGAGGCAACTAATCAATGCGTCTCTCTCACTTCGATGTTTCTCTCTCTCTGTCTCTCCCTCTCCCTTCTACTAGTACTCTCTCTAAAAATCAATGGAAAAATATCCTTGGGTTAGGACTAATAGCAACAACAAAAAGATACATTTTTTTACATCCTCTTTTAAATATTTGACAATAATGAAGTTCATATATGCAATGAAATAAAGGTTTCATGAAATGATACTTATCCTTACTAAATACTCTGATATATATTCTCTTTTTCCGCATTCCATTCTCTTCTTTTTCATCTCATTCCATTTAAAAGAAATGCTGGCCAGCCTGCTGGTGTGGCTCAGTGGTTGAGCGTTGACCTATGAACCAGAAGGTCACGGTTCGGTGTTTCGGTTCCTGGTCAGGGCACATACCTGGGTTTCCGGCTCAATCCCCAATGTGGGACGTGCAGGAGGCAGCTGATCAATGATTCTCTCACCTCATTGATGCTTCTCTCTCTCCCTCCCTCGCCCTTTCTCTCTGAAATTAAAAAAAAAAAAGATTTTTAACAAAAAATTTAAAAATGCTGGCCACAAACCACTGAACTGATTTTGTAAGTCCCAGTTTGGAAAACATGCATCTAGACAATGAAAAATCTCTTGGGATTTCTGTATAGCGACAGGGAACTCCAATTGGGATCAGACTGACCCACCTCTCGCAGGAGGGCTGCTCGCCGCCAGCCCCATGGCGCCTGGGTAACTCGTGGCATGGAGGGCCGTCCTGGACATTGTGGGACACGTCCTGGACGCCGTCCTCGCCTCACCGACAGGACGCCGGGAGCACCACCTCCTCCAGCCGAGACGACCTGGAAGGCAGAGTCATGCAGGAGAATCACTCGGAGGGGCTGCCCCTCCCCAAATGTGGCCACGTCTCCATGAAGGACGCTTTGGCGAGCGTTTCCCACGCAGCAGTGCCCTTTACAGCAGCGGTCGCCAACGTTTCGGACCTCATGGACCACCAGTGGTCTGTGGACCACGGGTTGGTGACCGCTGCTCCAGGCCATTTTCATTTCATTGTGGCCTACATATGCGTGTGCGCACACACTCAAATCACACCCTTTCCCTGTGCCAGTGATCCCCACTTGGATGGTTTCACTTGGGGATCCCCTTATACTACTTCTAGGCTGCCCTTAGTCATTCCTGAGGCTGAGTAAACGGACCCTGTGCTCCACCTTCTAATAAAGTGGGAAGACCTGGCTATGGCCGGGGAACGAGAAGACTAGTTACCTCCTGACCTGTCTGCCTGCTCCTCGGACCTCATGTCCGAGCTTCACAGGGGCGTCCAGCGTTGTTTTGTTAGGAGTGCGCTTCGGCATACCACAGGGTGCGCCTCCCCCGCTGCCCTCCCCTGTAGGATCCGGTCACTTCCTGGCATCCTCTTAGTCAGTTATTCTTGTATTCAATCAGGGACTGAGTGCGGCATCGCAAAGGTCAACAAAACAGTTCCCAACTTCAAGGAGCTCCCAACTCCATAGATCTAACCATGTGAAGCATCGGGAACGCACTGACAATGGTGAGAGCAAGCCCCCAGGACTGAGGAGCAGGAATGCATGTTTGAGAGGAGGATGGACCACAGAGCCTTCATGCAGGTGTGACACTGGAGCCTGAAAAGACCTGGCATTTCACCAACACGCACTTGGCCGGGGCAACAGCATGTCCAACACCCAGCGGCCCCGAAGAATATGACACGGCTACTGATGAGGCCCGTGGTTCTTGGCCAAAGCTAGGTCTGGAGCACGTGGCCATGACAGTGAGGAGAAACTGTGTGGGGAGTCTATGGAGATCTATCTTACCTTGTCCTAGTCTACACTCAAGGACTGTTAGTCAGGGGATCATATGATCACATACATGTTTTCAATCATCCTGATATGAGACATTCCAGAGATAAAATGTATAGATTCTAGTGACGCATTAGAACCGTGAGAGAAAGTGGCCAAAGAAAATGCTAGCAGGCTGGCTCCGGTGCCTGGGCAGACTCTGGTCACATCAGAGATACAGACCCAGAAGGGAGAAGTAGCTTGTATGGTAATTGAGGGGAGGCGAGTGGAGAGAGCCTCGCAAAAATAATGAACTTTCCTTTTAATATGTCTTCAGAAATGTCTCCAGCAGGGGTCCCGGGGCTGCGAGGTAAGCCAGGGAGCAGGCACCCAGGAGGGGGCAGGGCAGCGGGGCCTGGGTGGCGGAGCGAGACTCCAGCCTGTGTTGTAGGATGGTCTGGAGAAGCAAATGCGAAGATAAAGGAGGAGCTTGGACTCTCACATGCTCGATTAAACCCAGGGAAACCTCAGCCTTTTAGAGATGTGCTGGAGGCCTCAGATAAGACCCCGCTGTCACCATGTCCTCAGAGAGCGCTGTCGCTCCTGATGTACAGGACTCGCTGTGTGTAATTCCACATGGAAATAATCCGCCCCGTCCCAGGCTCCACCCAGGAGGCGAGGCGGGAGTGTGCCATGGGACGTGCCTGTTCCCGGCGGCCATCCTGTCTGACCCACAGGCTCATTCTGGCGCTGCCAGCGCCCTCTCGTCTGCTGCAGTATTTGGCCTTCTGACACATGTGACCTCTTTTTACAATGGCTGCTCAAAAAGGAAGTACTTACCTCCAAAACGTGCTGGTGGAGGCCATTGGCCCGGCCCCTCGCAGCCACCTGCCTCCGGGCCTCCCGCTCTCCCTCCCTTGGCCTCTGCTCCCAGGAAGGTCGCCAGGGCGGACAGCTCATTGATTCACAGGGTCCCTGGTTGCAAGAGCGGCGGGGAAAACAGGTTCATGGACAAAGTGGGTTTCAGGAAAGTTGGCAAGTAAGTGGGAGACACCTCTGTCTTATTCCCAGAAATGAGCTCCCTCTCTGCGGATGTTACTGCAGAATTAAATACACGTTCGTCACATTTACTTCATTTAAAAGATTATTTTCTTACGTTACAATCTGTTCTTTTTAAATATCTAAATATCACTATATTATGCCAAAATTCTGCTGCATTCAAACTAGTAACAAACCAGGAAAGAGGTTCATGTAGCTTTGATTTTCACGGGAAAGGAAAAGTACAGATGTTGGTGCTGAAAGAGTGAAGCAGCCCCCGGAATGCATTCTAGTTAAAAACAAGGAAACAGAAGGCAGATGACACAAGACCAAGGGAGGCATTCCGTTGGAGTGTGTTAGTCCTGGACCGGTGTTCCGGCTGGTGACACAAAACTTACAGCCAGCGAGTGCTGCCTATGTCCAGGGCGGCCACCGTGGGCTTACAGGGGTGAGGGCACGAAACAGAGCTTATTCTTGTAGTTACTTATTTATTAATTACTTTACTGTTTATTGCTATTATTACTAACCTATTTTGCCCACCCCTGTACTTGTGAATGTAGATGGGAATGACATCACACTTATTCCTGTATCATTCACACACACACACACACACACACACACTCACAGAAGGACCTGGACTCATGTTCAAGATGTGGCCTAAACTGCTTACTGGTCCAAGAAGCAGCCGATGCAATTATGCAAGAAGTAGAATGAGCGAAAAATATAGCTCATCCTAAGAATGTATCAAAACATTCGACAACAGCGGGATAAAGGGTCACCTCTTCCTCTTGTTGAAAAACCAGGTCTCGGTGCGACTCCCGGAGACACACGGCCGTGTTGTCTGCCCACTTCTCTCCTTCCAGAGACAGAAACCGGCACAGGAGTCCTGGCACCTCATGGCCGTGTCCCCAGCTGCCTCATCCAGCACACGGTCTAATGCCCAGACCTCGTCCTTCCTCCCTCCTTCTCTCATCCCGCTCTGCGCTTCTGAAGAGAGCGAGCAATGGTTGGATCTTCTCATCCTCCAGCTCAAATCATCTGCTCGAGTGACGTTACGGTCCATGGCTTTGCCGAGGTCATGGGATTGTGGCTCCCCCCGAACTGCTTTCCGTAGACCCGTCTCCTGGAGGAAACAAGCAAGTGGGCTCGAGCACTGCGACTCTGATGTTTGGGTGACATCCTGACACAGACTCAGAGATCGTTTGACGAAGATGCATTGATAGCTATTCCTTCGTTTATTGATTATGGATTTATCGCCATTGTGGACTGATGCACCAGATATGCCCTTGAGGTCACCCAAACCCAGCAGGTGAGCAAGCAACAGGACCCCGACAACTGTCTGTGCGGCTCTAAGCTCACCTCATCCCCAAGGACAGACTTCCACTGCCGCCTTCGTGCAGGAATGCACTGCCAGGTCTGCTCACCGGGTGTGAGTGAGTGTGTGTGTGTGTACGTGTGTGTACGTGTGTGTGTATGTGTGTATGTGTGTACGTATGTGTGCATGTGTGTATGTATGTATGTGTATGTTTGTGTATGTGTATGTATGTGTGTGTATGTGTGTGTGTATGTGTGTGTATGTGTGTATGTGTGTGTGTGTGGAAGATGGTCTTTCTAAGAAGAAAAAAACTGACCTACACGCAGTTTCCTTTCCGTAGACAGCAACTCCCCAGGTGAAGGGCCCGGTTTTTATAGCATTTAAGAGAAATGCTGTGGTGATGGTGTTTATTCCCGTGAATGATGAATTTCACGAGTGCAGACGATAAAAGCTGATGTTAAAGAACAACTATTATTTGAGGAGGAGCTGGTTTGGATGTAGCATGAGAATAAAAATCAAGTGCAAATGCGGGGGCATACTTGGTGATGTGTAAAATGCACCAAAGGAGAAATGACGAGGAAGCTGGGCTGGAGCCATGTCAGGCTCCCAGCCTTGCTGAAGCGCCTGTATCAGCCCACCAGGCAGCAGCCAGAGCTTGTGAGCAGGTGGTGGCGTGGGGTGGAGAGAAGCCCTGGCTGAGAGAGGGTGTGGACGCAAAGTGGCAAGAACTGGAGCCTAGCCCCGGCCGGTGTGGCTCAGTGGTTGAGCGTCCTCCTGTGCACCAAGAGGTCATGGCTCTATTCCTAGTCAGGGCACGTGCCCGGTTCAGGCTCCTTCCCCAGTAGGTGGTGTGCAGGGGGCAGTCGATTGAGATTTCTCTCATCAATCTTTCCCTTTCTTCCTCTCCTTTCTTCTCTCTTTCTAAAAAGAAACAAAAACCCCAACAATTAATAAAAACATAAGAGAATAAAAAGAACTGGGATCTAATTGGATTGAGGGGTCAGAGAAAGTGAGGTCCCAAAGGTTGGCTACCGCTGCCCTAAGTAATTGGCCCACAGCCACACAGCCATTAGACTCGCCATCTCTGACCGCCAGTGGCAGCAGGAGAGACAATCACCCACACCACCGCGCCGCGTCCACACAACAGCAGTGCTCCCGCCCCTTCTCCTCAGAAAGAATACACTCAGTGATCTCAGAGGGGAGCCGGAAAACACATTCCCTCTGCAAAGTCAGATGCATGCTCTTCATAACCACACTCCTAGGGTCATCCTGGAAAATGTAAAACTCAGGGGGGTTCCGGCAGGATTTGACGGGGTTTGAGCTCCCGCAACACCTGTGGATGGGGCAGACCCTCCCTGACTGTCGATCTCTCTCTCCTCAATCTTCTAGAATCCAATCTCCTGCCCCATCATTGCCAGGGATTTTGAAGACGTAGAAGAAATAACACTAGTGCTAGCAACAACAGTATAACAATTGCTGTTGTGCCGTCTAAGTGTTTCCATCCAGCCACACACATCATCCTCGCAGCGGCCCTCCTGACAGGCACGCTGTCATTCCAGTTTCCTAGCGAGTGCACCTGCCCACGGAGGCCAACCACCAGCCAGGTCACCTGTTTTTCCAGGTGGCACAGCCAGGCCTGCGGGCTGCGAAGCCCTCGCTTTCAGTATCTCCGCTGTGGGACTCATCTGCGTTAACCGGAATTGGGGTTGGGTAGAAACTGTCCAGGGTCAAACGGGATCAGCCTGAACATCACGGGTATGAGGAGGAGGCCATGGCCTTCCATGACCTTCCGTGGTACAACCTGGCCGGAGAGGCTGCTCTGTTCGCTGACAGGCGGTGTGCCCGCCTGCATTCTCCGCCACCTGGGGCTGGCCTCCCGGAGAGCGGAGGAAAGCGGATGCTGGGACCACAGCACTGGCCTCGTGTCCACTGGACGCCGAGACTCTGCAGCGGGCGGGGCCAGGCTGTTGGTGTTGAGCTTTCATTTCGTAGTCAGACACTGAGCTCTGAAATCCAGCTGGACTGGGAGGACAGCATGGACCCGGGGAGCTGCGGCAAGAGCAGGAAGGTGACAGGGCACTCCAAGCACATGGGGTGCGGGGTCGCTCTGCTAAGATCAAACGCAAGTCAATGCGTCCGCGTCCGCAGTGAGCGATGGTGGTCTGCTGCTGGCCTTGCCCTTCCTGGACCGGCTCCGTGGCTGCCACAACCTCCCCGCCTTCGCTCGCCTGGCGAAGACACCCGCTTGCCACCCACCTCTCGGCTTGGGGTGCAGAGGAAAGCTGGAAGCCCTCTGCTGGGTCCAGCTCCCGCCATGGACAGATGCCAGGACCCGTGTGCTTCAGGATGAGATTCCCATCAAATCTCCCTATGGATGGACTTGCCGCCTGTGCCCTCAGGGGGTGAGGTCACCACCTGCACATCCATCCGGAATGTTCTGTTCCGGGACCTCTGGAACCAGATCCTCTCTCCTTAGGGCTGAGAGCGCTAGCGTGCCTGCTGTCTTTGGAATTTTGTCTGCAAACCAGCTCGAAGGAGACGCTGCCCAAGGGCTCGCTGTCCCCGGCGATGTCGAAGGGCACGGTGGGTTCCCCAGGGCTGGGCGTGTACGGCTCCCGGGCGGCGTCTGTAAGGTCCCCGGGCACAGGGTGTGCTGGCAGCCACAGCGCCCCTGTGGCTCCGGCGGCCACCTGCAGCCGCTCCCCTTCCTCAGCCGGTCACTCAGGACTGACTGAGTGGCGCAGTCCAGGACGTTGGAAGGCCTGCGGCGCGGGCGTCCTCGCGTCGGCTGGCTGTCCCCTGAGGCGTCTGTCTTTCTCTCACAGGCCAAGGTGTCTGTTTTGAAGAAAACGCTGTGATCTGCTCGGTAGTTTCACTAAACATTCAAAAGCATCAAAGACTCTTTGCAAATGTCACAGCAATGGACGCGCCTGGAGAACAGCAGCGGAGGCGGGAGAGCAGGCGCTGCAGAGCGCTGAGCCACGGCCTCGGAGGGCACAGGGGCACTCGCGGGCTTCACGCAGCGCATCCACGGGAGGCGCCCGTGCCCACACAGCCAGCTCGTTGGGCGCAGTGTGTGCTGCGTGGCCTTTCCAATGCACGTTGACTGTAGCTCAGGAGTCTGGCTCAGGTGGACGCGCCCCCCCCACCCCGCCCCCGTGCTCGCGTGGCCCACCCGGAGTGAAGCTGCCGCCAGCCTGCAGCTGCACCCAGACACGCCCATTCAGGCCTGAGGCCGTGCCGCTATCAGTGAGTGAGGATCTCAAACACAGTAACAGTTCCTTGTCCTCTGGTTCGGTGATGTGGACGGGGCCGCCACTGTGGGTCAAGTCCAGTGGCTCTGAGACTGGAATGTAACATTTTTATGTCTCGTGTTCCTCATTCTGTAGCAAAACCTCCGCCCAGAACGCCCTGCATCTGCTCCGAGGAGGACAGAGGCCCTCCCTGACCGGTGTTTGTTAGGAGGGAGGTGGATGCAGCCGGCACCCCATCTTCCTGCATTTCCGTTCAGTTCCTCCCGGCCTTGGGCTCTGTCAGTTCCTTTCTCTCTACACTGCATCTCTTTTAGTTCTAAAAATAGATCATTCAATTTAGGAAGAACAATTAACTGGGATGAAAAAATCTGAAGTGTGGGGAGGCATCTCGGCTTCTCTTTCAGGCGTGAAGTCGCTGGCAATGCCAGGCAGCATCTTTGCTGGGGTTCTGCCTCCTCCTCACCTGTGCCCCCGGAAGGCACACCCTGGGGAGGCGTGGCCCCGGGAAGGCACACCTTGGGGAGGCGTGGCCCTGGAGAGGCGTGGCCCCAGGAAGGCATGGCTCCAGGAAGGCACACCCTGGGGAGGTGTGGCCCTGGGAAGCCCCCTGCCGGTGCTGACCTTGTTGCAGCCATGACTGGAGGAAAGGCTTTTGTTTGTCCTGCCTTTTCGCCTGGAGAGCCCGGGGTGCTTTCATGGCTTCTCTCCCGCAGATAGGGGTCCTGGAAAAGGGACAGATGGAGCTTTCCGACAGTTCCGAGGGGCTTCCATTCGGGACCGCCGCCCTCGTGCCTCTTCAGAAACACGGTGCCAGGATCGCCGAGGTCCTGGGTGAACAGGCAGACCCGTCTACTTCCCAGAAAGAGCATCCAGGTGGTTCTAAAGCAGCGGTCGCCAACCAGTGGGCTGCTGGTGGTCCGTGAGGTCTGAAAGGTTGGTGACCGCTGGCCTGGAGCACAGAAAGTCACTGAACATTTAAAGACACAATCGTTTCATTAATATTTACTGTGATCTGAATAAATATTCACGATGCCCACCTTCCCGCCCGTCTAAAGGGCTGCTTACGTGGGGTTCTGCACCCGCCCAGCACAGGGGCTGATGGGGACCCCACCCCGCCATGGCTGCACGGACCATGAGTGGCCCGAGAGGGAGACAGACTTGCCCTGGGCTGGGCTCCCGTGGAGCAAAGATGACAGCATATGGTCCTCAGGAGCCCAGAGAGGGTTTCAGGAATATCCGAACAAGTGCGGGCAAGCGACTCGTCCCTCTGGGTGCAGTGTCCTGTGGGGGCCATCCTGGACGTGAGTAGGACTAGAATCAGGGCTCCTGACACCAGGGCCATGCTCCCATGGGCCACAATGGGGTGAGCAGCGGAGGGCTCATTTCCAATCATCGTCCAGCAATCAGCGCAGCAGGACGGCACGTGCCTGCCTCGGGGAGGGGCTGGCCAGCAGGTGTGCCCTCCACAGGCTGGCCTATGCCACCCTGGCTCACGGGTGTCCGCAGACCAGGATGGCAGTGCGGGTCCACCTTGTGTTGGAATCGCCTGCTCCAGCCTGTCTCTCTTTGCACGCGAGTTTCTGGAAAGCCTAGCCTGGGCTGTGCTCCGTGTGGTGTTGCATCTAGCAGCGTGCTCTAAGTGGACACGGTGCCTGCACTTCCATCGCTGGGCTGAGAGCCCGGCACGGGTGAGGGCGCCTCGCCATGGAGGTGCTCACAACTCGTGCGGAGGGCACTGCTGTCCGTATTGAGCCTCCAGTGCTGGCTTCTTCCTTTTATTCCTGACACAGACATGGAGGGGGCACAGAACCATGGCCTCCGTGTCAGGCAGATCAGTAGCTTCCCGCACATGGCCGCGTCCTTACGCCCCGAGCCTGGGACATGGTACTCACAGGGGGACTGGTGGGCCTGGCCATGGAAGGACAACAGTGAGAGGTTACCTTGGGTTATTCGGGTCACCCCAATGTCATCCATTAGCCTTAAAAATGAACAAGGGATGCGCCCAAGTGGGTGGGAGAGGTGCTGTCCCTCGCTCTGAAGGTGGAGAAAGAGGCCCTGAGTTGAGGGAAACGAGCAGCTTCCCAGAGCTGGGACCTCAGTCCCATGAACACCAGGAGCCAAGCTCTCTCCCCAGTCTGGGTCCCCCGAGAGCCCAGGAGGGAGCGGGCTGTGAGAGCCCAGACTCCTGAGCTGCTGCAAGAAACAAATGTGTTGCTTACACCACTGCCTGGGGGTGTGTGGAGGGATTAGGGCTTCAGACTCTGCCCGGCTGACCACACGCCCATTCAGCTTTCAGGTCTCTAAGGATTTTACTGCGCCGGCCGCGCTGAGACATTCACGTTGGGCAGGACACCAGAGAGCGCGCTGACTGCCCCTTCTCTCCTTAGGGGGGGCGTTGCACGCACGTTTTTATCGCCATCTGTTCAAAAGCTCTTTGGGCTCCCATTTGGTTTAAGTGGGGGAGCGAGAGCCAAACCCTGATTTTTAATTTGTATTATTTAGTGAGCTCCCGCGAGAGTCTCCGGGGCTACGTCACATGCAGAGTGAACTCACCGATATGCTGTGCCTTTAAAAGCCGGGAGTGCACAGAGCGTGGCATCAGTCAATACCAATTTCCACATCTGGATCGATGCGCGCTGGCTCTGTGGCTGCGGAGACTGTGGCACACACTCCGAGGGCGGGCGGGGGCGAGGAGCTCAGAGTTCAGGCTGGGAGTAGCCCCTCTCCCCCTCTCTTCTTTAAAAGAAATGTAGACATAAGGTTAGAACACAAGTCTATGAGCCTGCCAGTCTGCATCCAGCCAAGCCCTGTTCCTCACAGAGCGAGGCCTGTTCCGTGGGCTCCCTGTGCGGGGAGACAGCGCTGTCTGCAGGACCTGGGAGCTAACGCGCTGAGGCCTTCCCTTCCGGACGAGGAGGAACGGCGCCCAGTGGGGCACGGGCGGGTGGACCCCATGGAGGAGAGCCTCCCTGTGCCTGGCTCTGTGGTTCCGAGTGAGTCTCCTGCATGGTGGCCCGGGTGGCTCGTTCTCACGAGGCAGAGCTGTCAGAGCCGCCAGGAGATGACCAGGGTGTGGACAGCAGGGACCTGCAGGGGTGCTGTCAGCGTGGCCGGGAGTGTCCCAGTGGATCAAGGTCCAGCCGTTCCTCGTCCACCAGCCACGCGCTCACCCACAGAGAAGGGCGGCCTCCCCCAGCAGGCAAGCTCCTCATCAGATGACCCAACAAAGGCATCACTATGTCCCTTCTGGGCCTCCCAGGATGGGGAGAACATCTGGACCCTGTGCAGGGCCGCGCCCGGCAGGGCAGGCCCAGGCTGGGGATGGGGTCACAGGGCTGAACAGGCCAGCCAGCGCTGGGAGTGGCAGGGCGGGCAGGAGGGGCCGTGAAGTCCCAGACATTTCCTCTCTGCAGCTGAGCCTTTCCACACGTAGAAGCAGGATCCTCCTCAAGTACTTACTGCTCTTTTTTTTTTTTAATCCTCACCCGAGTATATTCCATTGGTTTTTAGGGAGTGAGGGAGAGGGAAAGACAGAGAGAAACATTGATGTGAGAGAAACACATCGATTGGTTGCCTCCTGCACAAACCCTGACCAGGGCCCGGGCCTGGAGAGGAGCCTGGAACCAGGGACGTGCCCTTGACTGGAATGGAACCCGGGACCCTTTGGTCTGCAGGCCGACGCTCTATCCACTGAGCCAAATCTGCTAGGCGTACTTGCTGCTCTTTTAAAAACGTCAGCCCTCGTGCCTGACCCTGACCATGGACATCGGCCCTCTGTACCTGACCCTTGCCGTGGACCTGGGCCCTCCATGCCCCGGCTCACTCTGTCCTTCAGCAGGGACCCCACAGCCTGGCTCTCTGCCCGTCCTCCTGAGGGGTCAGTCCTGAGAGGCAGCACGTTCCTGAAATTATCATGGCTTTCCTGACCAGCCGCTAAATTAGCCCTCACTGCACAGAGTGCGGCGAGCATGCCAGCCGAGTAACCGTGGAAAACACGGTGGCAATTCTGCAAAAGTCCTGCTGCTTCGCTCACAGCCTGACTCTGCCCCCCCTGTATTTCTTTCTGATGTTCCCGTTCACCCCCAAACCTCCTAAATCAGTTAACAGCAATTAGCTGGATTATGAAACTATAAAAACAGATATAAAAGCCCCCATAAATCTCCCAATAAAGCACCCAGCAAAACAAGACCTTTTGGCGAAGAGCTAAATCAAGTGGCGTGTTTTTTTGTTGGACATCATGTGGCTCCCACATTAGCCCAATGGAAAGTTCTCATTATGAAATGGTCCGCAGAGAACAGGGGTCAGCAGGTGGGTCTCCAGGTTTCTGGTCAAGGAAAACGACAGAACACTTTTCTGCCCACAGTCTCCCCAAACTCTCTTGGGCTTCCGAGGGCTCTGCTTTCTGCTCTTTTGGGTTCAGTGGTCGCCTCCTCTCAGTACGGATCACCTGCTGCTCTAGGAGACCGAGGTGGTGGGCCACCCCACGCCGCCAAAGAAATGGCCGCGCTTCCACGTCACACGACGGGAGTCGCAAGGGACCACTTGCCCCTGAAGCGCGTAGGTTCCTCCATGTGCTCCCAGACCAATGTCCACCTGTTTTAGAAAGTCGCTGGGTGGCCACGGGATTCCATGGTGTGGCCGCAGGTATATCCGGCAGGTCTCAGTCCCAAAGGCCCCAGGAGAGACTCACAGAACTTGTGTTGCTCTCTGTCTGTCCCTCAAGAAATGTAGGACTTTTTTGGGCATAATTGATAATAACAGCCATATAGTTTCAGGCAGCAGTTAAAACAGCAAAACACCAAACTAAGCATTAAAAGGGAAAACAACACAGCCTGTTTAGGGTACCTGGGAGAGAAGAATGTCCTTCTCCAGTCTCCTGGTTCAGGGGTGGAGGTCGTCAGCCTTCACATCGCACAGGCAAGCGCACTCATTTCCCTCACTAGTGCCAGAGGACAGAGCGCACTAACGGGATCTGCCCCCCGGGACAGCCGGAGGGGACCTCGGACAAGGACCACGTCCCTGGAGGTCTGTCCTGTGTGTGCAGCCCTAAACCCAATGTTTAGGGCACAAGGACTGGGGGTCACACTGGAACTTCCCTCCGTTTTGAGTTTCATTTTCACACATCCCATGACATTTGTTGAGCACCTACTAAGTGCTCAGTGCCACGTGCTTACGCGTTTATTTGAATACGTCTTGTATCTCCAGGCAGACTGATTCCATAACTTCAGAGCGGAAGGCGGGGACTCTAAGTTACCCAGTTTTCCATGTGGCTGTGGGTTCCGCCTCCATCTTCCTCCCTCTGGGTGGATGTGGGAGTGGCTCTCAGCTGCTGGCAGGTGCCGGTGCTTCTTCCACGAGCGAGGCGAGGGGAAGCTAGTGTGGTTCAGTTTCTTCGTCCTCAGCGCCAGTGTGGGGCTGGTGGAGGGAAGGCTTGCTCTCAGTCCTCGTGCGCTAGCTACAGGCTCAGCGCGTGTTTGATTTCTTTGTTCCTGTTTCCTCGTGGGAACTGCTAGCTCATCCTGGTCGCAGCACCGAAGCCGGAACCTCGATGGATTGGCCGAGCTGGAGCCCCCCCTGAGAGATTGAGGGCGATGCGGAGGTAAAAGTCCTACCTGCTCCAGGACTGAGGCCAAGACAGCGCTCCTTCCATCGATGCAGTTCGTTCGCGTGCTTTGTTCTAATGGCCGAAGACAGACTCCTCCCTCAGACATCCCCACGCCACCCCTGTGCTCAGAACTGGCAAGAAAAACATAGATGTGCTCGCCCTCGAATGGGCAGGCATCACCACTAACGCTGTCTGTGTCTTCATGCTTCCACAGTAACCCGTTTATATTTTAAAGCCACTTGTTGTGATGAACGTGTGACTCCCACAGCCCCGCGCAGCCTCGAGGCTGAGGCAGGCTCAGCGGAGGGGGCTTGGGGCTGAGATCACAGAGACCCAGGCCAGCTGGGAGACAGACCCTGAGCTGGACAGTAAGAGGGTCACCGTGAGGCCAGGACCCCTGAGCCCCTGTCGGGGGCCCCTCGCAGCCTGGGCCTGCCCTGCCAGGCACAGCCGTGCTGAGGGTCCGTGTGCAGGTCCCATGAGGAGGAGGTGAGAGGCAGGTACAGCGGTGCTTTGTGAAACCGGAAAGGAGACCAAAACAAAAGCCACGGAGAAGCGGAAGAGAAGGTTCATGATCCCTACACAGAAGAGCCACTCGCTAAGCCACCTCTCGGCCTCCGTCAGGGGGCTGTGTACACCGCCACCGGGAGCCGTCGCTCTGCCTTCAGGGTCCAGGGGTCACGGTCGTGGCTGTGGCATGTTCTCCCCATCCTGGGAGGCTCGGAGGGGACATAGTGATGCCTTTGTTGGGTCATCTGATGCGGAGCTTGCCTGCTGGGGAGGCTGCCCTTCTCTGTGGGTGAGCGTGTGACCGGGGATCGCAGGGCGTGGTCACCGGGCCTCCCAGAGGGGGCAGAGGGGGCCCCGGAGCTTTGGCCGGAGGGCTGTGCTGGCTGTTCTCTGTGTGCTGTGAGCCCAGGGAGGGTTTTCTCGGCGTGAGCCACGGGAGACAGTGGGCCACGGCGGAGAAGAGACCCGGTGGAAGCCGCTGCCGGAGCCACAGGAGGGAAAGGGCAGTTTGGGCCCCTTGGTACCAGGGGAAGAGGGAAGGAGGCGGCGGAGGAGAGCTTGGACACTGGAGCCAGAAATCGGCAGGAGTCAGCACGGAACACCTGCAGGCCTGAGTGAGAAGAGGAAGGGAACTTGGAAGTGAGGCTTGGAGGTTTGCAAAGGTCGGACTCAGGGGCAGAACCAGGAGCGAGGAAGGAGGCTGGGCAGTCGAGGGGAGAAGAGGAAGCGTGGCATCCTAGACCCCAAGTGAAGGCACTTTTCTTACAACCAGGTCTATGCCAAGCCCAGTCATTGCTCTGACAGGTACCCGGTGAGGTGAGGTGTGGCCAGGGCATGGAGCTCAGGGCCAGTGACCTTGACAAGGTGGCTGGGGGCATGGGTTCAAGGGCTCACGGGGGTAAAGGCGTGGGGGTGTGAGATGTTGTCAGGAGAGAAGAGAAGAGAAGGAGCCGGAGGTAGATCCAGGGTGGGCAGACATAGGGTTACTGTTGTCAGTACGCGAAACAGTTGAGTCTTGTACTAGGGCGTATTAATTACTGTCTTTCCATACAAAGCACTTAAACCAGCTTTTGCCCCACCCTGTATGGGGTCAAAGAAGGTTCTCTTTCTTCCTTCCCTCCTGTCCTTCCTGTTGAAAGGGGTTTACATGTTGATGAAATAATTCAGTTGCGAAGGACAAACTGATGAGACGGGAGAGGAAGTGATGGCCGGCCGAGTCCTTGTGTTGGGAGCTGGAGCTCGTCCTGGCCCGGGGCCTGGCAGTCACGCAGCCGTAACTCAGCTGCTCACGGACGCGCCTGTGTACACACAACGCAATGCTGCCTGCATCCACAGCTTAAACTACGCGAAAGCAGAGAAAATCTTTCTTTTTCAAATGCAATCTTGTAATTCATATTTAACACAGCAATCGGGGTGGTGGGGTGGGTGGGAGGCCAGGAGCCGCCAGCCTGCACCCCACAGAGGCCGTCTAGGCAGCAGCTCAGAACCCTGGGCCCCAGGAACGCAGTCTGGGCAGCTGCGGCCCAGACGACTGCTTCCTCTTGAAGCTCCCTGGGGTGCACCCGGGTGGTGCGCACAGCTCTGTAGAGGACACGGCTGTGTCCATGGGCTCAGCTCTGTGATGAGATCCAAGTAAATGATTGAAAAAATTGTAAGAAGTGTTTGCCTCAGATGGATCCAGATTCTCTCCCTCCCCCCACCCCCAAACCCCTAAAACCTAGAAAGTCATTTGCAAAACAAGACCTCCTCAGGGAGATGGGGATCTTGTTAACGGCCGAGGCTGTCTGCACCAACATCTGGCTTCTCAGCACATCTGTATGGCTGTGCTGCTGAGCAGGGTGACCTCGGCTCTGCCTTAGAGAATTTAATGGATTTCCCCTCCTTGTTTTAAAGCCCTTTCCCTGCACAATTAGTCAGTTGAAAGTGAAATCGTTCTGCTTGGCCTGGACCGGGAGATCAATACCTGTGGGCGACACTATGTGGAGCCGAGGCTAATGAAGCTGCGGGAATGTGATCTCACCAGCCTGAGCTCCGAGCCAGGAAGAAGCCCAGGAATGCTGCCCAGAGGGCCGCTCTGCGGGAGCGGTGAACCAGGCGCCGGAGGCAGACCCGTGGGGCAGTGTGGCCCCCTGGAAAGGGGGCCCGTGCTGGAGTCTAGGGAAGAGGCCCACAGTCCTGGGGCTGAGTGAGTATACAGATGCCAGCTCAATCTCAGTGAGGAACTCTATTTGGCCTTGTGTTCATTTATTTATTAACTGGTGGCCCAGTGCACAAAATTCATGCACAGAGAGGGGGTTCCCTCAGCCCAGCCTGCACCCTCTCCAATTGGGGACCCCTTAGGGGATGTCTGACTGCTGGTTTAGGCCCTGTGGGATCGGGCCTAAACCAGCAGTTGGACATCCCTCTCGCAATCTGGGACCTCTGGCTCCTAACCGCTCACCTGCCTGCCTGCCTGATCGCCCCTAACTGCCTCTGCCTGCCTGCCTGATTGCCTCTAACCCCTCTGCCTGCCTGCCTGATCGCCCCTAACTGCCTCTGCCTGCCTGCCTGATCGCCCCCAACTGCCTTCCCCTGCCAGCCTGATCTCGCCCCTAACTGCCCTCCACTGCCAGCCAATTTGGTTCTGATTGGTTGGTTTCTATGCCAATCAGTGTCAACAGCTCCGCCTTCTAGGCAGCCATTGGCTCCTCACAGTTGACCCAGATTTGGTTCTGATTGGTCGCTTTCTATGCCAGTCAGCGTCTCTGTGCCTATCAACGGGGCCTGATCAGAAAGGCAGGGCTGATCAGCAGCCCCAGTGGAGGCCTAGAGAGAAATGGAGGAGCGGCTGCTGGCCAGACTGGGAGAGAAAGAAAGAGGCAAGTCCTGATCAAAAGCTGCCACAGAGGCAATGGATCAGTCTCTGCTTCTCTCTTTAGGCCTCTCTCTGGCCCTGATTCGCAGCCCCCTCATCAGTCAGTTTTGGGGAACTGCACCTGCAGTGGAAGCAGTCAGTGCTGGGTTGCCACAGCATCCCAGTGCTGACTGCAGGACTGACTACTGGTTGGTCGAGCCTCTGTTGTTACCGGATATTAAGACCCAGGGTTTTTATATATTAGGATTTGTTTAGTTGATGAGTACTTACTGAGCACTGTGTGTCAAGAAATGTATTGTGTACTGGGGGTAAACATGCCATGGGCTTCAGCCTCGAGAAGCAACTGGTCAGGTGGGTCAGAGAAAATGAACTTGAACTTGATAATTATAAAACATGGGGGCAGTCCAGTGATGGACATGTGTACATGGCTTATTTCTCATTCTGTGTCTTAATATTTTAATCCCGTTTTTCTTAGGTTCATTTCCTAAAAGAGCTCAAAGAGTACCTATTGGGCTCAGTAACACTTCATCCTGTTCTGGCCTACAGGAGGTGCCACATAAGTGGGGAGGTTGAAATTGGACAGCTCGCCTCATTGTTTTCACAGCATTACTTCCTAAGTGCCTCACAATAACCCTCGCAGACACATAGGCCTTGGTGTTATGACTGCTCACTTTCTGTCTTGGGGTAACAGCACATCAAAAATGCTGCCCATCCCCTCTTTCACACCGTGGTGTCGATGACTGACATGTGCTGGGGTGTAGCGGCTCTGGAAGTCTATGCATTTTAACATGGCCAATCTCCTGACTCTGATCTGAATTTCAGATAAGGCGTCAAACACAAGCTAATATTTTGATGTCCCTCAAATTACACCTGGAAGTCCAGTTGCCCTGGACAAGACTTAATGGTTTAAATGCAATGCTTGTAGGACATGTGAGGTTCAGAATCCCTCTGGGCCCTTAAGATGCCATCACCCATGTTTGCATATGAGGGTTCAGGTAAAGCGATCTCTCCCTGGCCACACAGCTGGGGAGTCACTGAGACAGAGTCTAACCAAGATGGGTCTGACCTCTGAGGATGCCCTCACCGTAATCAGGACAAACTTAGAAATCTGATTAGAAAAGCTGTAGGGAATAGATTATGCTGAGACTCTGGGCCTGACGACCCGGTATAAAGAAAATCCTTTAGTGGTTCTGATCCAGGAAAACATAACCAAAGTCACCAATGAGAAGCAGCCCCCTCTGTTGACACTGGCCCTGGCTCTGGCCTCAGGATCTGCAACGGTTACAAAGCCAGCGTACCTGGTGCGAGTCCCAGCTCTGCTGCCTGACGGCTGGACCACCGTGTGGCGGGGGATCCCTTTACTAGTAGCTCTTGGTGCTCCAGGTCCTCAACAGTAAAGGCAGATGGGACAGTGTCCTCGCCATCCACCACAGGTCATCAGGAGGTAAGTGTTCCACACACATGGCTTAGACCGTGCTCTGCACAGCACTGGTGCCATAAGGGTTAGCTCCTCCTGTTGGTGTTACCTTCTGTGCAGTTCCCACCCTGGACTCTGCTGGCGTCTTGCACACGTCCAGGAGTCAGAAAGAAACCAAGGTGAAGCTGTCCGCCTTCTGTGAGTCTATGGCCACAGTCATTGGGCAGAAAGGGCCGTCTCCACCCACCCCCTGTCTGGCACCATCAGAAGCAGATGCTTCGTAGTGGCTCCATCCCAATTTCCTTTAGGTGAGGACCTTTCTTCTCCTAGACCAGTGGTCGGCAAACTCATTACTCAACAGAGCCAAATATCAACAGTACAACGATTGAAATTTCTTTTGAGAGCCAAATTTTTTAAACTTAAACTTCTTCTAACGCCACTTCTTCAAAATAGACTTGCACAGGCCATGGTATTTTGTGGAAGAGCCACACTCCAGGGGCCAAAGAGCCACATGTGGCTCACAAGCTGAAGTTTGCCGACCACGGTCCTAGACAGATGGGTGGTTCCCAGGTGAGATGAGCTAAGCCATCGAGCATCTCATTTTGTCATAGAACCTGTGCTTTCTCAGACATTAGGAAGTTCCCTGCTCTCATGACCCTCCAGGTGGTCCCGTTCTTTCCCGAGGGTGGAAACCCATTGAGCACCGGCTGACGGTGTTCCAGGCACTTAGCACACACAATCCCAGGATCTATTTATAACAACCCAGGCGATGGAGGGTCACCTCTGCTCTCCTGTAAGGAGACTGACGATCAGGTTATAGTGTCCGTACCACTACAGCCACAGCACAAGGACGCAGCTGAGCTGGGATTCGAAACACTGGTCTGACTCCAAGTTCATACTCTCACTCTAATTTCATGGACAAAATATTTTACTATACAATTAGAACTAAAACTGAAAATGCAAATGTCACAGGCAACACGGATACAGGCTCCTATTAGGGGACAAGAATTGCCATCAAATCTTCCCTTGAAAACATCAAGTCTTCCCTGCTTTGATAAGAGAGAGTGGATGAGACAATATGGTGATGGACAGTAAGTGACACAGAGGAAATGACTGGGGCTGACGGGAAGTAGCAGCAGGGTATGAAGAAGTGTGCTCATTTTCTGTTGCTGTGGTAACAAATTATTATACACTGGAGGCCCGGTGCATGAAATTTGTGCATGGGGGTGGGAGGGTCCCCTCAGCCCAGCCTGCACCCTCTCGAATCCAGGACCCCTTGGGGGATGTCTGACAAAATATCCCAGGGATCAGGCCTAAACCGGCAGTCGGACATCCCTCTCACAATATTGGACTGCTGGCTCCTAATTGCTCACCTGCCTGCCTGCCTGGTCACCCCTAACTGCACCTCCTCCCCACTGGCCTGATTGCCCCTCACTGCCTCTGCATGCCAGCCTGACTGTCCCCAACTGCCCCGCCTCCTGCAGGCCTTATTGCCCCTCATTGCCTCTGCATGCCGGCCTGATCGCCCCTAACTGCCCCCCATGCTGGCCTAGTCACCACTAACTGCCCCCCGCTGCTGGCCAGGTCACCCCCAACTGCCTCCCCACTGCCAGCATAGTCGCCCCTCACTGCCCCCCCTGCCAGCCTAATCGCCCCCAACTGCCCCCGCTGCTGGCCTGGTTGCCCCCAACTGCCCCCCTCTGCTGGCTTGGTCAACCCCAATTGCACCTCCCCCACTGACCTGGTTGCCCCTAACTGCCCCCCTCTGCCAGCCTGGTCACCCCTAACTGGCCCCCCCACCAGCCTGGTCATCCCCAACTGCCCCTGCCCCCTGCCGGCCTGGTCATCCCAGGCAGCCTGCTGTTCAGTTGTTTGGTCATCCCTCACTAACCCTCCTGCCAGCCTGGTCGCTCCATGCAGCCTGCTTGTTCAGTCATTTGGTCGCCCCACGCAGCCTGTTGTTCAGTCGTTTGGTTGTCCCTCACTAACACCCCTGCTGGCCTGGTCACCCCACGCAGGGGTGGATCCACGTAGCCTGCTTGTTTAGTAGTTTGGTCGTCCCTCACTAACCCCCCTGGCGGCCTGGTTGCCCCATGCAGCCTGCTTGTTCAGTTGTATGGTCGTCCCTCATAGGCAGCCATCTTGTGAGGGCGTGAGGGTCAGTTTGCATATTACCTCTTTATTATATAGGATGTAGTGGCTCAAGCAACACAAATGTACTATGTTACAGTCTGCAGATCAGAAATCTAACACAGCATCAAGAGGCTAAGACCAAGGCTCAGCAGGGCTTCTTTCTGTCAGGCCCAGGACAGAAACCACTTTCCGATCACTCAGGGCAGAAGTCAGTTCCACAGGTTGTAGGACTGAGGTCACCGTGTAATTGCTGGCTGTCAGCTGAGCTTGCCCTTAGCTCCCGGAGGTCTCTTTCTGGTCCTATGCATGGTCCCCAACTTCTCAGAACAGGAGTGTTAAATTCTTTTTATGCTGCCATCTTTTTTCTGACTCTTCTGCCTCCCACTGTTACATCTCTCTAATCCAGGCAGGAAGGATATGCAATTAGATTGGACCCACCTGGATAATTCAGGACAATCTCCACATCTCACAGTCCTCACCCAATCATGTCTGCAGAGTCCCTTTGCTTGTAAGGTAACAGAGTCACAGGTTCTGAGTAGTAGAGCACAGAGTTCTTTGTGGGGCGCATTCTTCTGTCCACCACAGGGGTCTGGGGATCCCCTATAAACTGCCTGCTTCTAGATCTGTCCTGGTCTTGGAAACAGTTTTACTGATTCCCCCTTTGTTCTCCAGCACTTTCCAGAGACGTCAGCGTGAGGATGAAGGGGAGGGACGTGCTGAGCTGCCATGAGACAGATCCCGACCTACCGCCACAGGGTTTTTGACCGACCAGCCTTCCCAGGGTCCCTTTAAAGCAATTTGTAGTCTGTTATCCTGTATCATTAACCCAATTAGCGTAATTATGCCCAATTACATAATCAGTGTAAATACAAGAAGAATCCCATAATTAGAAGATGTAATTAGGTAATTAATAGATGATGTGGGGAAGGGGTTGAAAACATTTTGAAATGGACATGGCGCTGCACTCTCCGCCAGCTCCCTCTGTTGGGGAAAAGCGACCCACACATTAATTAGAGTCCAAACCTTGAAATCCCTGGTCTAAAGCTCCGCTCTCTGTGCCATGCCCCTCCACCCCAGTTCTGTACAGTCACGGCTGCTTCCCTCTCTCAGCTGCTTTGGGGAGAGAAACGGCTCCCACAGAGCTGAGTGGGATGAAAAGATGGGTCCAGATCGCCAGTGATCGCTCGTGGGTTTTTTTCTGACACATTACAAATGTGTAAGCGATAAAAATAAAAAAAGCGGGTCCAGCGTGAACCCGATGTGACACTGAGCCCTCAGAGAGAGGCAGCTAGTCCTTAAGGTCATGTCTGTGTGACGAGGTGGAGCTGGCTGCCTCGGGGGCATCCTCATCGGGCAACGTCCGTCTGACCATCAGCACGTACGGCTTAGGCAGACCCAGCAACTCCTTGAGTTCAAAGGAGAAAGAGGGGCCAAGGGTCCCATCAATTTCCTGTTTAAATCCATCTTCAGTTTATCAACCCTCCTGCCTCTGGGCCTGCATCCTCCGTCCAGTCACCCGTCAACAGGCTCCCCTAACTGAGCTCCTTGCAGCCTCCCCGCCCCCCTCCCCTCCAGCGTCTGAAGATCCCTGCATCCACTGCTAGCACCCGAATGGAGCAAACCCACAGCTCCTGCCCAGCAGGCAAAGTCTCAGCCAATAGGCCCCTGTGAGCTCCCAGCCTTTCCTGCGCCCTCTGTCCGACAGCCTCTCTACACTGGCTTTCATGGCTTCCAGCAGCTCTTCCCTCACCTCGGAGTCGGACATCCCTAGTCTCTGAGTGGCTACATTCATCCCTGAGGCCCCTCGTGCCTTATGAAGTTCTCCATCATCCCTTTATTTACAATAGCTAAGATCTGGAAACAGCTTAAGTGCCCATCAGTAGACAAGTGGATGAACACGTTACGCACCCAGTCAGTCACCGGTGACTCTGTACTTTCCGTCCGGAAGACAAAACAGGCGGGGCGCTTAATGTGTTAAAAACTGTTATATCTACAACAGGGAATACTATGCAGCTGTGAAAAAGAAGGATCTCTTACCCTTTGAGACAGCATGGATGGACCTGGAGATTATGATGCTGAGTGAAATAAGGCAGTAAGAGAAATCTAAGTATCACACGATCTCACTCAGATGTGGAATCTAATGAACAAAATAAACTGATGAGCAAAATAGGACCAGAGACATGGAAGCATGGAACAGACTGACAGATCTCAGAGGGGGTGGTGGTGGGGGGATGGGGACAGATTAACCAAAGACTTTATATGCACATATGCATAGCCATGGACAATAGTGTGGTGAAGGCCTGGGGAGGGGCAGGAGCAGGTGGAGGAGGGGAAGGGGGGGTGGGGGACATCTGCAATACTGTCAACAATAACAAAAATAAATGAAAAAACCACACAAAACATTGTCTCATTACCATCTCCTGTCACACCACCACCGACCCATCCTTTTCCCCCTGGCATCCACCCCCTCTAGCTCTCGCTGACTGCCGGTATTACCTATGGTCTGTGCCATTCTCCAGGCTGCACGTTTCATGACAAAAGCCATGGTTTTCTTTTTGCCGCGGAATCCCCAGTGTTTAGCAGGTAGTAGACACTCAGTAAATAGTTGTGGAATGAATAACGTGTTCAAAGGGGAGCTCTGGGAACCAACACAAAATGGCCACACGGTGGCCAGGGCCAGTCCAGGTGGCCAGGGAGCGAGGCTGGAACGGCCCCAGCACCTCGGACAGAAGCATTTACACAGCAAGGTCGCAGGAGGGCATGGTCCACGGGGCGCACACCGTCTCCTGCTCACGGCGGCCATAGGCCTCCGCTGAAAGAACTCCCAATTCCTGATGCACAGGTGTGACCAGGCGTGGCTTTGGCTCCCTCTTCCCTGCTCCTTGGAGACAGGCCAACGGAGCTTTGCCGTTGACCAAATGCAGACACATCGTCAAGTTGGCGTGGCCTCTGCCTTGCATCGCAGCTGGGCGGAAGTCTGTGGCGGACTCAGATAGCCTCAGGACTCGGGCATGCAGGAGCGGCTCCATCGAGCAAACGGAGGGTAAGAAAAAGTGGAGTTTTTTTGAAGGCAGAATGTTCAAGTCACGAAAAGTACTCTGGACTAAGCTAAGTCACAGCAGCCTCTGCTGGGCCCCACGTGCCATTCGCCGAGCGCTCTGCACATCCAGGCACAGCTCTGACACGTGGCTCTGCTCTCCTTCCATCCGCTGGTTTACTCCTCTTTATATGCATTCTTGAATAAATGTTATGGAGCCATGGTCAGTGCTGGGGACGTTGCCTGTAGCTGGAAGTGCACAAACCCTCTTCTTGGCTCCTCCCCGCGGAACCGGGTTTCTGGGCCGGCCCCTCAGGGCAGGAGTCACCAGCAACGTCGCAGGAAATGCCTCGGGCTGGTTTGGATTTAGACCTTGTGCCGAGGACACGGACGGCGAGTCTGTAGCACTGAGGGGACGAGACAGAAGGGTCCCCGTCTCACAGGACTCACCTTCTCGCTGAGACAAGAGGTATCACCGGTGATCCCAGTCCAGTGACGGGCATTGCGCCAGGGAAGAGCAGGGGCCACGAAAACACCTCAGGGGAATGAAGCCACCTCGTCTGGGGTTCAGGAAAACTAGCCTTTCAGCTGTGACGTATGAGAAAGGCAGGACTGAGGAATATAAGGGCAGTGTGGATAAGAGGGACTTTTGAGGGAGGGGAACTGTATGTGACCCTGATGTGTCATCGGGGCGCATGCTCAAAGGCCTGAAAAGGGGGGTGCATGGAAGAAGGGAAATGTGACTGGTGGGTACATTGCTAGGAAAAGAGTGTCCTCCCTCTGCCCCCAACGGAGGGAGCTGCTTGAGGACAAGGAAGCCCCTATGTATGTGTTTGTAGATGTTTTCATTGGTTTTTAGAGACAGAGGAAGGAAGAGAGCGAAACATCCATGTGAAAGAGAAACATCGATTGGTTGTCTCCTGTACGCACCCCAACCCACCAGCCCAGATTGAACCTGTAACCCAGGCATGTGCCCTGACCGAGAATTCATCTCACAATGATACTCAACTAGCTAAGCCACCTGGCCAGGGCCTATTTTATGTTATATACATTTGTGCAAGGGTGGGGTCCAGCCAGTCCACCCCGATTGGGGCTGATTGGGGCCGGGCCGGCCTGGTGGAGGGGACACAGGAGGTTGGCTGGCCGGGAGGAGAGGCCATGGGTGGTTGGCCAGCCCTGCCCCTATCGGGGTGGGGGGCGCCGATTGGGGCTGCAGTGCGCATCAAAGCAACCAGTCATTCTGGTTGTTCCACCATTCCAGTGTTCTGGTCGCTTGGCTTTTATATCTATAGATACAAATTTTATACTTTCTCTACCTAAAATATTTTGTATTTTATGCAAATAAATTTTAGTATTTTATACTTTCTAATTTACATGTCCCATATCATGCAACATAATATTAGGTATAGAATGTTGATGGGTCAAATGCCCTTCTAGACTAGCTTTCCCTTTATTGGCATTCCATTTGCACCTGCTTTAGAAGAAACACGTTGAGGAATTTTATAGTGAGTGTCCAAATGCCTTCACGCTATTCTAAGTGGTTCATTAAAGAAGGGGAGCCCAGGAGAGCAGTGCTGTGAGAAACCTGAAATGGGAATGTGGAAGGGAGCTCCCTGGAGGCCATCTTCCTCCCAGCAGCCTGCCTGCCCTCAGCAATCCCGTGCCTGTGGGTCAGGGTCTCCCCCCCACCTCCCAACCCACCGCCCGGGGCTGCAGTGACCGGCACATTTTCAGGGAGACAGCTGACGACATCTGCATTACTGCCTGGACCAACAGGACACAGGTGCCTGTCTGCTGGCCTGCACTGACCCACCTCCACAGCACAAGACAGTGCCAATGGCTCCAGTGAGGTGCCTGCAGGCCCACTATCAATCATAAATAATGTCTCAATACCCCACAACAGGTCATTGATCAAAGTGATCTTGAGGCATCTTTCTGGTTTGCTCCAGTGGGGTTGTGCCCTGGTTCGGAGCTTTCTTGTTTAGGGCACTGCACACCCACGCTCCTGCCTGCCCACCTCCTTCAAATCCTTTTCTTAACCTCCCGCTGCAGTCTGGCTCGGTGTCACCTTGCTGGGTGGCCAAGGAGTTCGGAGCCTCCCTGTGCCCAGCATCAGCCCTCTGCCCTCTGTGGATGCTGGACGGGCTGCTCTAGTTTTTGTGAGTGAACTCTTGCTGTCAGTTCTAACTTTAAGTATGACATAACCAGAGAAACTTTATAGTTCACTCAATTCAACCAACTTTGACACAGGAGGAAACTGAGGCAGGAGAGAGAAGACTATTCGCTCAAGCTCATGTGACTCTGGGAGGAGATGGCCATCTGACTGGTGTCTACAAGAACAAATTAGTCCTGGCCGGTTCCCTCTCTCCTGAGTGGGTGCATCCTCACGTCCACAGTGGGCTCTATGTTGTGGGCATGCTCCCGAGACAGGCCTTGCCTCTTCAGCAGGTGAGGAGGGGCCCAAGGCAGCTCCTCTGTCCTGACTTGATGGGCAAGGTTAATTCTGGAATAAAATATCACACAGCCCATCACTGCTGTGGACCAAGATGTGTTCTCCAATCCAGTCTTCAATCAGCTGGGATTTTTATTTCCATCTAATGCTTGGGTCTATTTCTTTTAGTATATATACTAGAGGCCTGGTGCACAAATTTGTGCATGGGTGGGGGCCAGCCTGGGGGGAGGGACAGTGGGAGGTTGGCTGGCTGCAGTGCACATCATAGTGACCGGTTGTTCCAGTCATTCTGGTCGTTCTGATTGTTCTGGTTGCTTGGCTTTTATATATGTAGATTTTTATTAATATATATATAGAGAAACATCAATGTGAGAGAAACGTCAATCAGTTGCCTCCAGCACACACACACAGACCAAGGATGGAATCCGAAACCCGGGTATGTTCCCTGACTGGGCATCGAACCCCCACCTTCTGGTGCATGGGATGATGCTTCAACCCAATGAGCCGCGCGGCCAGGGCTGCTCCATTTCTTATCCGTTCCTACCCTGAAGGGGAAGAGGAATGCTATTCACTGGCTATTACCCAGGCTCCCAAATGTGGGTCTCAGCACTGCCGATCACATTACCCTCATAACCTGACCTGCGCTGGCCCGCCACTGCCCCCGCCGACCTCGGGCTCTCAGGCGGAACTGCAGAGGCAGCTCCCCGTGGAGACCGGGTGCTGCGAAGGCCCTGCGCACCTGTCCTGCAGAGCTCGTGTCCCTGCCGCCGGCGACTGTCCTCGCGGTTCCACGCTGGCTGCCGGAAGAACGCGTTCTGAATGCCCACATCCAATGTGGCGTCTTCAGGTAGAGAGTTCCAGAAGCAGCACGGGCTAGGGGTTCAGGCAGAAGGATGGGAGGCCCACGAACACGCAATGAATGCCAGCGATTGTTCTTCACACAGGCTTGCTCATTTCTGTCCTGACGCTCAGCACAGTGACCAGGTCATGTGTTTAGTGAACTGTGTCCCCCTCCCAGGAAGATTAGTGCTGAGAGGCAGAGACGAGCTGCAGCCATCAAGCCTGCCTGCTGGCTGCCGGGCCAGTGCCTGTTGAATGACAAGTGAATCACATGTGAGACCCGATCCGTGTGCAGGGCGGCCACGAAGACGAGCCAGACACTGCCCCTGCCCTTCACGCGCTTGCAGTCAGCCTGGCGAGGAACTGGGACCTAAAGACGTCACTCGACATCAGATAGGATGTGGTCGGTGTTATTAAAAGGGGTGCCCAGTGGGAAGCTGGGGGTCAAGGGGAGGAAGCCAGGCCATGCACACCAGGGAGACTTCCGGTGGCTCCATCGCTGAACCCAGGGCTCACGATGACTTTCCATTTCAATGACGTTTCCAGTTTGTGAGTTGAGAGCAAATAGGGGAATTAAAAGCAACTCAACTACTTTTAGCACATAATTCGTTGCACGTCTTTCCTAGCCTTCTCCCCACTGAGAACGTCTACGGATCTCTGGTCCCACGTCCAGGAAAATTATGGCAGTTGCAACTAGCTGGCTGGGAGCCTGCCTCCCCTCCAGGTGGCTGCACTGTGCCCCCCTCTACCGCCCCCCCGCCCCCGCCCTGGGTGGACGCACTGCTTTCTGCCCCGAGGCTGGCTGCCTTCCTATGGCAGGAGCGGAGAGGGGGGCCCATTTAATTGGCAGGTCCGCCTCATGCTCCCACATCACGAGTAAGGAGAATAAGACCGGCCACAGGCAGACAAAGCTGCGTTATCTTCCACGGCTCCTCGGCAGCTCATCCTGTTGTTCTTCAACACGAGGCTGCCCTCCCAGGAGGCATGACCCCAAATTGCCAGAATGGTCGCAGACAGCAGCTAGTTCTCAGCCAGGCTGCACCTGAGACAGCCGAGAGGGTCCAGGCCCTGAAGGTCTGGGTGCAGCAAACTAGACGTCGCTCCACGTCCTGCTGTGGGGGCGCTGGGAGCAGGTCTGCGAGGCTGCTGCCAGGGCAGAGCGGGTGCTGTGAGTACCTGTGTCAGCAGGTAAAGACGATGGCCCCTGTGAGAGGATGGCATTCGTCCTTAGGTTGTCACTCTATTCTGTTGCCTTGACAACTGCCGTGGAAGGTGAAACTCCGGAAACGCCTTGGTGAGTTGGTTCCTGTTCTCTGGCTCAGCCCCCTCTTTTGAAAGAGTGGCTCCATTTTTCTTCATGTCAGTGCAGGGGTGTCCTGTGCGGTCCCAGTGCCCAAACCATCTCCCCCACAGCAGGGGGGACACAGCGTCCACCCTGCTGAGTCCTCCCGGGGTGAGGGGTGGGGTGGCCAGGGAGACTCCAACCTGAAGCACGTAGATGGAAATGGCAGCTTGGGATGCCAGGCGCCTTCCTGAAACAGGCGGTGGCATGCCCCTGCTCAGGCCCTGTCCCCCGTCGGCCAGGCCTGCTCTCCGTCTCCTTTGCTTTTGCTTTGGCTCCTCTGCCACAGATCCCTTCTCGTGCCCCCATGACTCCCAAGAGCCCAGGGCTGTTTGCTGCGACTCCATGGAGATGGTTGTTCTGAATGTTGGGGTTTAGTGAATCGGAAGCGAAAAGCTAATTACTTCGGGGCTCCCAGCTTATGGACGAGGAAACGGAGACTCGGAGCTCTCATGGCTCACAGGCAAAGGAAGCGTGGCTTTCTGTGAGCTGCGCATGGCAACTGAACAACAGATTGTTTGAGCTCAATTCCAGACTTGAGCACCCAGCGATTTAAAAACACACACATTTAAGACAAATATTCATGATTAACATGAAGCTAGCTGCCCATTAAAAGCTTCGTAGTTTGCTGTTTGGTTAGATCGACGTGGCCCGCCACCACCTTCGTTCACTCACTTAAAAGTCCCTTTCACGTCACTCGCTGGGCGTGGGAAGAGGGGAAGGCCAGAAACTGGCCCAGCGGCCCGGAGGGTGTGAGACTGAGTAACTCAGGCTGCGGCCGCCCCCGTGGCTGATGCGGAGCAGCGTTACCCCTTGGCTGTGGTGATGGAGATGACTTCTGAGGCAGCCAATGCATGTTTGGGGGTGTTTTGAGGGTCACAGGTGATGGGAAGTGGTAGAAAGAACGGGACCAAATCTGAACGAGTTCCACAATCGGTTCTACCTCCTCGAGCTCCAGGTTCCGTTTCTGTCCCAGGCGGATACACTCTTTGTTTTTCTCCATCTGGAGTGAAAAGTACCGGGTTCTGGCCCAGTCTCGCACCTCACTGTGATGAAGCGTATAGAATGTCCATGAGGCCAGTTTTCCTACCTCGCAGTACTGACCCTGCCTGCATCCTGGTTACTAAAGCCCCCCATGCCATGATGTAGACAAAAGCTCATTGCAAGCCCGAAAGGACAAGGTGAACAGAACATGCGTGGTTCGGGCAGCTTCACCTTGTGGGACGTATGAGGTGGCTCCATGCGCACGGGTCTTGAAACCTCCTATTTATATTCGCTTAGAAATCAGCTTTGATCCTTGGCAGCCTCATGAGCTGGAGCCTGTGACAGTGCGTGTCCAGAGAGGAAGCTTTCTTACAAAGCGAGCGCATTCTCTACCTCCTGGATGCGAGGGCGTGACTCTATTCTGAGGCGTGTCCTGTGAACAGGGCCCCTGACCTAGGCCTGTGGTCAGTGACCTGGAGGCACCATCCCAGTGCCAGAGGTTTGAAGAATGACATCAATTTCTAGTGGAGAGTTTCTGAGCGGGGTTAAGCTCAGGGCTTACACAGTGTGTCCAACAGGATGTTTCCTGAAAGCCCCTGTACGCATTGTTTTCTCCCCAAACTCGATTCTCACGGCAGCCCCTGGACATCCCTCCTGCTGTCTCTGTCCGTCCAGCGCCCTGCGCCCCCCCCTGACCCCGCCCCCACATCTCCCTGGGAAACATGCCAGGTCACAAACCCAGAGACATGACCCCTCCAGCTCCAGCTCCCCCTGGGGGGCGGGGGGGGGGAGCTCTGTCCTTGCTTGAAAAAGAAATGCCCAATTTCTGTTAGTCTACTTTTCTTGTAAGGCAGGGGTGGGGAACGTCCTGCCCGTGGGCCATATAAGGCCCATGAAATCATTGGGTCTGGCCCTGCCAAGGCGTGAGGGGTGAATTAATTAAATGTTTGACCAAACGCAGCAGGCCAGTTTTTAAGTTGATGATAATTTTGTATGGCCCACAAATGATGCTGTAAATACCCAAATGGCCCTGGGCAGAACAAGGCTCCCCATCCCTGGTGTAAAGAATTCTCACACGCCATTTCCGTTCCCCGAGGGTGAAATGGACCCCGCACACCTGTGACAGCTACTTCCTGGCTCAGGTCCACCTTGGGGCCACCTGCGCATTTGACGGGGAGTCGGAAGCATTCTGTGTCTTGGTTCCACCTCTCCTCCTCCTAGCGCCGCCTTGTGGTCCCCAGAAGAGGACACACTCATCACATGAAAACCTGGGTGTATTTAACGGGTGTGGAGGTGACCCCCCAGGGATCACGCTGGCCTCTGGGCTGGACTCGACCTGAGTGCAAGTACCGTTTGGAGGTCCCGGTGGAAGCTGGATTGCGTGTCCCACACATCTGGGCTTCTCATCGCATTTTTCTTTTTCTGAGAAATGTGACCAGTGAGACGGCCTGGCACATACCCCACGGGCTCACCCCCTGCCAGCAGCTGCCCGGGTAGGAACAGGCCAAGGCCAGGTGCATTTTACCGCCAGCCTCTCTCCTGAGCTTGGCTCTGTTCTCTGCACTCAAGACTGCGCCTCGGGAGGGCCATGGGTGAGTGATATTGCTGTGGGGAAGCTGGCACCACTTTCCTGCCTGTAAGGAGACACCCTGCACACACTGCCAAGCTTCCTCAGGGCGTGGTGGTTTACCTGGCGCGGTGCCGCAGCCTTGAGACCTGTGTGTCTGGGGTGCGAGGTAACTTCGTCCTAACCTCCGTTCAGTCTGCCTGGAGTCAGCGGGCTACAAGATGGGAGCAATGACACTCTCCCTGCGTGGGTCTGGGTGACCGCATCTCTCATCTCTGCGCAGGGCCGCGGAGTAATGAGCGCCCGCAGAGGCTGCGAGTGAGCTGCATCACTGCCCGGCAGATAACAACGTGGCCCGAGGCCTGACTCAGCTGCAGTCATCGCTCCCTGACAAGAGGAAGCGTGCTTTGCCTGAAGCCGCAGGTCTGGGCTCTCGCCTGTCACGCTCCTCTCTGCGGGACAGTGAGGTCACTCAGAGAAGCCCTGGCGTGCACTGTGGGCCGTGGCCTTCCCTGCCATGCGGGTGCCGTCTCTGTGGTGTCGAGCCCAGGCAGAGCGGTGTCCCACCTGGCCCAGGATCTGCTGGAAATCAGCCCTGCGAGGAGTGTAACTGGCTCTCCCTCGATTCAGGTGAGACACCAGAGCCACCCTGGATGCCACCATCAAACTGAGACCCTAAGTGCAGGCCCTGCTTAGATGTGGGGCCGCCTCCAGTTAGGTCCTGTGCGGTGTGTTTGCAATCATCACATTCACAGTGATCACATGTGCACACTTGTGTTGCAGAATTTACCAGGGGATGGGAGAACACACAATGGGCACTCAGAAGATTCAGGAAAAACCCTTTATTCAAAGCAGTTCTGCTGGCTCAGGGGATTTGAAGACCAAAGCCTGAACACCTAATACAACGAGATTACTCCTTATATATGCCTAAGTTCTTTGTTTCCTAACTTCCAGGCTTGGCGGGCTTTCGCAGCCTTACCTAAGTCAGTTAGAATGGGGAAGTAAGATTACACCCAAAGGCCTGGCCTGGGTGGAGCCTCCCCTCTGGCTGAGCTGTTAAATTCTTGGTTTGTGGCCCTTGCAAACTGGGAGTATTTAGGAAAACAGATTATTGCCTAAGGAAGGGGCAGTGACTTAACTATAGGCTAACAAGAATGTGCACTAGGATACTGGTTAACTAGGTACAGAGTCAGGCTACTAGGGCTCCCCCACCGCCAGGTTGCCCTCTTATATTCCCCCTCAGTTCCTCTGGGGACATGGAACAATGGTGGCGTTAACAGTGAAAGCATGGTCAGATTGCACTTCCTGAGAGACGAGAACATTCCCGCCTCTCCGGAGGGATTACTTCCCAGACAGAGTGGGTGCAGCACACGCCTCCGTCAACCACTTCCTTCCCTCTGCTCACCCGCTAGTCAGCTGGCCCCGTCGGCCTTGATCTGTGTACTTCTTCAGGGCGACTCCCTCTTCTCCGCTGAGCTGCCCAGCAGGTGGGCATGGGACCAGGCAGGCTTCCCAGGTGCCCCCGGCCCTGCCCCCGATTGGCTCAGGTGCCACCTGGCTGGAGCCCAGCTCGTCCGGTGCCGCCCAACTTGGCTGGGCTCCTGGGAGGGAGACGGTCGTTCTTCTCTGGAATGTTGAGCACCATGGGCCAGGGAAGTCTTCTTTGCCACTTGTGGGGGGAATGGGCCCCCAAATCCAAATCAACTTATTCCGAGGCGTGAGGAGAGGGGAGGGCGAGGGAGGCGGGGCTGTGACCCAGGGCACCACGCCTGTGGGAGATTGCTGTCGCCTGGAGCACAGACTGGGGAGCTGTGCCACATGAACTTGCCTCCCGGTGTCTGCTGCCCCACCGGCGCTGGGAGCGGGGCTGCACCCCGCTCATGGTTCCAGGGCACACGGCACTGCTGCTCCCTGGGGGTCCCCAAGACAAGCACCAGCACCGGCCACGTTGAGGCTTTCCGGAGGAGCTCTTAGTCCCTGAGACAGTTGTACTGGGTGCCATGCAGGGCTGTACGCGTTCTCCCCGAGGAAGGGCTACTTTCTCCTGCTGTTTGGGAGGTGGGATGCGGGGTGCGCATTCCTGGTGGCGAGGCCCAGTCACGTGCATCAGGCTCCTGGTCTGGCCGCCTAGAGGTGTCTGTAAATGGGACGAGGGACGCCTCCCCCTGGGAGGGAAAGAACGGGGCACCAACTGGTCTGCACTTGTATTTCAGAAGCGGGACCTGCAGAGGAAACTGCTGACGCTGGCCAATCGCAGCCCCAGCTCTGCCTGCCCCTGGCTTCGTGCTAA
This sequence comes from Ia io, assembly GCA_025583905.1. Taxonomy (NCBI): domain Eukaryota; kingdom Metazoa; phylum Chordata; class Mammalia; order Chiroptera; family Vespertilionidae; genus Ia; species Ia io. Next base: position 1,823,675 of record JAJQQW010000022.1, on the reverse strand, counting down.
CGAGCTCTGGGCTGGAGAGAGAAGTGTGTGCCGAATGCCCCAGGGCCCGTGACCAGGGCTGGCCCGAGCGACGGCGTCTGGAGCGTGGAGCCGGGCTCGCTGCCCTCTAACCCGGGCAGCTGGCCTGGCACCGGCTCCGTCCAGCTGGGCCAAGGCGCCAGAGCTTGGACAAAATGCCAGAGGCACTTGGTTGAACCCTGCCACTCTGTTCTCTCCCTTGAAAACGGGGTGTCACGGGCTCGGCTCCGGGAGGCTGACGACAGGGTGCGCTTTATGACAGGGTCCTTCCCATGGAGCACTGGGCAGCAGGGCTGGGGGCTTTGCAATGGGAGGCGGTGGGCTAACCAGGAGCAGGATGGTCTCCCGGGACCTCGGAACACCCTGCGCAGGTGTCCCTGCGAGGAACTTGTCCCTGAGAGGCTGACTGACCTCTCCACTCCCCGTGGCTCTTCCTGGCCAAGGGCGGGGCCGGCCATGCCACTAGAACGAGGTCACTCCTCGGGGACACAGATCCCTCGTCTGCACAGTCCTGGTCTGGGACTCCCCCGTGGCCTGCCTAGAGTGTCTGAGCACTTCTCTGTCATCAAGCTCTTACCCAAGTCTCTGTCCTCCCTCCTTTCGCATCACATCCTTCACAGACGTTTCCCCATGAGAACTTTCACTCTAACTCATGCCGGCAGCTCCTCCTTGGAGGCCCCAAGTGACGGAAGCGAGCACAGGCAGGCCGTCTGAGCCCAGCTGGTGAGGAGGACCCGTCCTGAGAGGGCCATCGGAGGGGGTGGTCCAGCTCACGTGGCAGCCTAATTGCTAAACATGTCACTGATGTTTCTCTACAAAGAAGTCCAGCAGGCAGAAGTGCTACGCCCACAGTTTGCACTGGAGCCAGCATTGTTGATAACTCGTTTTGTTATTGGGGTGTCTCAAGGTGGATCAGATGCAAGCTGTCGCTGCTGATCAAGGGCTGAGCATGCGGTTGGCTTTTTTAAATATAAATTAGAGCAGATTCCAGGTTGTCCTGTTTCTGTTGCTCTCCTCATTTGTGTTCCCGTATGTTTCCACGTGTTGGAAGGAAAGGGTCGCTATAATTCCTAGGAACCATAGCTCATTTCCTATTTTATCTGTCTTGCTTATCTGAATGAATCAGGGAAAAGACAGTAAGAATCACTGGTCTATGCTGTCAACCATCGTCGTCTTTGGTAGCCGAATGTCAGCTGTGTAACCCTGCTGGACTCAGAGGTCTAGGCTGGCATTAGACAAAGGTGGGAGCCATCTTGTGGAAAAGTCCTGCAACCCTGTAGAACCATCGCCCTTTTCCGTGACTGGGCTTGGATGCCGAACTGGCATAAATGCCGCTACCCACTGTCCTGCAGTGCGCCCAGGCCAGGTGGCCCCAATGACACTGTTTCCATAGCCCGCCGCCCGTCCCCTCGGATGTGGACACAGGAGCTGCCCCCAACGCCGCTCCAGGGGTGTCAGGGAGGCTGGCGAGCTGGCGAAGCGCTAGGGATGAGGGCAGCCACAGGAGCGGGAGACGCTCTTGTGTGACCTGGAGATAAAGCCTAGAGAGCACACAGCCTCCCCGCAGGGAGTCCCTACCTGGCCTTGGCATCCGCCTCAGGAGCTTGCTCTCGAGCTGCGGGTGCTGGGGGTGGGAGTTACCAGGTGCTTAAAGAAACACGCCGCGCGAACACCGATGATTGCGGGCTGCGAGGAGATGTCATTAATGACCCTTTTATTCATGCAGACGTTCCAAAGAGGAGCATAATGTTCCATTAGTAATAATTGAAAAAGTGTCTCCCCGGGATCATGTCAAAACCTGAGGATGATGCTCCTGCCAAAACATTTTGGTGACAGACGTGTGAGGCATTTGACAGGAGGTGGCACTGGGGTGGAGAGGCTTCTCGAGGTTCTCGGAGGCTCTGGAGGGAAGAGGCTAGGAGAGACGGGTCCTGGCCGTCGGGACGCGAAGCTCCATGGTTTTGCAGCCCGGCCTTGGGCACACGTTCTGATGGTTTTGACCAATATTGGTGGAAACCTAAAGCTAAGACACGTGGAATAGGCAGGCCTTGCCCTGCATAGTTTTAACTTTTGTTCTCTCTGTACAATGGACATCAGCAGAGCTCACGGGAGAGAGATAAAGATACAGAGAGGGACAGCCGAGTCCCAGGTTCATGGCCACAGAAGGCCTGCTTTAGTCCCGCCTCCTGCTGTGACCTCAGCTGTCCATCACCTTTGCTTCTTTCCTCCAGGCATCTTTCCTTTAAAGTTTCCTTCCTGCTACCCATTCAAGTGCTTGAGTTCTCAATGTACTACCCGCCCGTGTGGCCCCCCCCCCGCCCCCTCCCGCCGCCACCCGCCAGGGCAAAAGCTGAACTTGATGCTGCCCTGGGTATGCTGCTTTAAAGACAAATGAAGAGAGAACTTTCCCTGTGGTCTAGCCACGCAGTCCCCACTGTCCCAGCCTCTGTAGAGCTTCCTTCTCAGCCACGGTGACTGTCACCTCAGGTTTTGCGAGCTGCCCCTTTTCTTTCTGACTGCAGGTCCTCAGGTCAACCTCTTACTAAGTGAAAGCCTGGCTCCAATGACCTGAGTAAGTCCAGGCAGGTGGGATAACCTCTTTGACCTTTGGTTTCCTCATTTGAAGCTGGAGTAATAATAGTTAACATTTTTATGTTGTAAGTATCCAAGGAGATAAATCATACTTAAAAAATCTAAAACCGCACCTGACATGTCATATACGTTCCTTCTAACAAGGAAAATAGGCATTGGGTTAGGATGGGGAATAGGCATTGGGTTAGGATGGGGGATAGGCATTGGGCTAGGATGGGGAATAGGCATTGGGTTAGGATGAGGAATAGGCATTGGGTTAGGATGGGGAATAGGCATTAGGCTAAGATGGAGGATAGGCATTGGGCTAGGATGGAGGATAGGCATTGGGTTAGGATGGGGAATAGGCATTGGGCTAGGATGGAGGATAGGCATTGGGCTAGGATGGAGGATAGGCATTGGGTTAGGATGGGGAATAGGCATTGGGTTAGGATGGAGGATAGGCATTGGGTTAGGATGGGGAATAGGCATTGGGCTAGGATGGAGGATAGGCATTGGGCTAGGATGGAGGATAGGCATTGGGCTAGGATGGAGGATAGGCATTGGGTTAGGATGGGGAATAGGCATTGGGTTAGGATGGGGAATAGGCATTGGGCTAGGATGGAGGATAGGCATTGGGCTAGGATGGAGGATAGGCATTGGGCTAGGATGGAGGATAGGCATTGGGCTAGGATGAAGGATAAGCATTGGGTTAGGATGGGGAATAGGCATTGGGCTAGAATGGAGGATAGGCATTGGGTTAGAATGGGGAATAGGCATTGGGTTAGAATGGGGAATAGGCATTGGGTTAGGATGGGGAATAGGCATTGGGTTAGGATGGGGAATAGGCATGGGGTTAGGATGGGGAATAGGCATTGGGTTAGGATGGAGGATAGGCATTGGGTTAGGATGGGGAATAGGCATTGGGTTAGGATGGGGAATAGGCATTGGGTTAGGATGGGGGATAGGCATTGGGCTAGGATGGAGGATAGGCATTGGGTTAGAATGGGGAATAGGCATTGGGTTAGAATGGGGAATAGGCATTGGGTTACGGGGAATAGGGGAATAGGATGGGGGGCATTAGGATGGGGAATAGGCATTGGGTTAGGATGGGGAATAGGCATTGGGTTAGGATGGGGAATAGGCATTGGGTTAGGATGGGGGATAGGCATTGGGCTAGGATGGAGGATAGGCATTGGGTTAGGATGGGGAATAGGCATTGGGTTAGGATGGGGGATAGGCATTGGGTTAGGATGGGGGATAGGCATTGGGTTAGGATGGGGGATAGGCAGGCATTGGGGGGGGGCATTAGGATGGAGGATAGGCATTGGGTTAGGATGGGGGATAGGCATTGGGCTAGGATGGAGGATAGGCATTGGGTTAGGATGGGGAATAGGCATTGGGTTAGGATGGGGCATTGGGTTAGGATGGGGAATAGGCATTGGGCTAGGATGGAGGATAGGCATTGGGTTAGGATGGGGGATAGGCATGGAGGATAGGCTAGGATGGGGGATAGGCATTGGGCTAGAATGGAGGATAGGCATTGGGTTAGGATGGGGAATAGGCATTGGGTTAGGATGGAGGATAGGCATTGGGTGGGTTAGGATGGGGAATAGGATTGGGGTTAGGATGGGGCATTGGGTTAGGAGGAATAGGCATGGGGGGAATAGGCATTGGGTTAGGATGGGGGATAGGCATTGGGTTAGGATGGGGATAGGCATTGGGTTAGGATGGGGGATAGGCATTGGGTTAGGATGGGGGATAGGCATTGGGTTAGGATGGGGGATAGGCATTGGGGGATGGGGAATAGGCATTGGGGCATTGGAGGGGCATTGGGTTAGGATGGGGAATAGGCATTGGGTTAGGATGGGGAATAGGCATTGGGTTAGGATTAGGATAGGATGGGAATAGGCATTGGGTTAGGATGGGGATGGGGAGGATAGGCATTGGGTTAGGATGGGGGATAGGCATTGGGTTAGGATGGAGGATAGGATTGGGGGAGGGAGGATAGGCATTGGGTTAGGATGGGGAATAGGCATTGGGTTAGGATGGGGGATAGGCATTGGGTTAGGATGGGGAATAGGCATTGATAGGATGGAGGATAGGCATTGGGTTAGGATGGGGAATAGGCATTGGGTTAGGATGGGGAAAAGGCATGGGGGGTTAGGTTAGGGGGGATAGGCATTGGGCTAGGATGGAGGATAGGCATTGGGTTAGGATGGGGAATTAGTTTAGGATGGGGGATAGGCATTGGGTTAGGATGGAGGATAGGCATTGGGTTAGGATGGGGAATAGGCATTGGGTTAGGATGGGGGATAGGCATTGGGTTAGGATGGGGAATAGGCATTGGGTTAGGATGGGGAATAGGCATTGGGTTAGGATGGGGGATAGGCATTGGGCTAGGATGGAGGATAGGCATTGGGTTAGGATGGGGGATAGGCATTGGGCTAGGATGGAGGATAGGCATTGGGTTAAGAGGGAGGATAGGCATTGGGTTAGGATGGGGAATAGGCATTGGGTTAGGATGGGGATAGGCATTGGGTTAGGATGGGGAATAGGCATTGGGCTAGGATGGAGGATAGGCATTGGGTTAGGATGGGGAATAGGCATTGACTTAGGATGGGGAAAAGGCATGGGGTTAGGATGGGGAATAGGCATTGAGTTAGGATGGAGGATAGGCATTGGGTTAGGATGGGGAATAGGCATTGGGTTAGGATGGAGGATAGGCATTGGGTTAGGATGGAAGATAGGCACTGGGTTAGGAAGGAGGATAGGCATTGGGTTAGGACGGGGAATAGGCCTTGGGTTAGGATGGAGGATAGGCATTGGGTTAGGATGGGGAATAGGCATTGGGTTAGGAGGGAGGTTAAAGCCAACACAAGATGAAATGTTTCCATTGCTCTTGGCCTCCAGACTCAGGACTCACCAAGGCTGTCCCCACATAAACTCTCACCCCAGGGCAATGCCAGGCTTCTAGCTGGTGACTTAAGGAATCACAGTGGAATTCATAGACTGAGGAGTCCGGATGGGATACCCATTTGTGGTGGTAACATGGAATTAGTATATGGCAGCTGAGCCTTGTGCTCGCTGAGTGTTAGAGGCAGAGTTATTAGATAACAGATGTGCAAACAGCAGGTACTGAACACCCACCCACGCCCCGGGGTGTGACAGCATACCGATGGATCAAAGGGAGATTCCTGGGTCCTAGACCCTTAGCATTTCAGAGAAATTTTCTTGTAAATGTGTAGGCTATTTAAATAATATACACTTCTCCTTCCTTTTCTTTTAATATATTTTATGTATTTCAGAGAGGAAGAGAGAGGGAGAGACAGAATTATCAATTAGATGCTTCCTTCATGCACCCTACTGGGGCTTCAGCCCGCAACCCAGGCATGTGCCCTGACTGGGAATGGAACCGTGACCTCCTGGGTCATAGGTCAACACAAACACCAATCACTGAGCCATTCCTGCCGGGCATACACTTCTTCTTTCAATGTGGCAGTTTTGCAGCTGAACTGGTCTTCAGCTACAAGGCTGCTTCTGCTCTCAGCCACATGGGCGCTTGGCGCCACTCTTCTGGGGGCAGTGGCGGGTCTGAAGGGCTCCGTCCAGGTTCCTTGTGAGACGCTGATCAGAGTGAGGCCGCAGTACAACCTCCGTAAATGCCACGGGTGACACTGAGGTCCAGCCTGAAAACCTGCCTGCATCGCCTGCGAGTCTGACCAGTTTTCAGCGGTGCAGAGAGCGTGGCGCGGGATGTCATCTGCCGAAAGTCCTATATGTTCCTTTATTCTCGTTATTTGTGACATGTTTGTGTGTGTCTATAGCATGGGTTGGGAGCCACACCCCACTTACCACTTGTTTCTGTGAGTGGGCTTCCGTGGAGCACAAGGGCCCCTTAATGTGTGTGTTGTCTGGGACAGTCATTTCCTGCCACAGAAGGTGGAGTCAAGTGGTCAGGAAAGAGACCTTTGACCTAAAGGGCCTCCGATGTTCACTATCAGGCCCTTTACAAAGTTCATCAAGTCGACACTACAGGAAATTTAAATAAAAACCTGCCTTATAGTGAACTTTCCTATAGAATAAACTAACATTTAAAATAATTTCATTATTGTAGTATTCAAGGTCAAATTCATTAGGGTCAAGATATTTAACCAAATGTATATTTAACAGAACAGGGAGTATAAGGGAAATTATGGGGAATTTTTTGTCCCGAAGCTGAAAGTTTAGAGGTTTCCTAAAGTCCATGTTTACTGAGATGTAGTTTCTATTTTTAGAATTCTATGAGCAGTGATACTATTTTTTAAAAGTTTGCTAATCCAATTAAAATCAAAGTTTGACTACTGATATTTTTATCTGACAAAGGATTAGTATCCATGAAACATACAAGACTCATGATAAAAAGACAAATAATGGAGTAAAAACGGGCAAATGATTTAAATAGTTACTTCAAAGGAGAAGAGAAGTGAGTGGCTGTGGACTCACCAGGGAGCAAAGAGTGGACGTGACAATGAGAGGCCGCTGGCCCTGGAGTGGCTCAGGGGAGGGGGACTGGCAGGTGGGGGGCGGGGTTTGAAGGGAGCAGACCTCCAGACACGGCTGGCACACGTGGATTCAGGATGAGACACTGGACGGCCGTGGGGTGGCAGGAAGTCTGCTTGGAGTGCCTCCCTGCCCACGAAGCAGGGTGAGGGGCCTCCGCCTTGTCCTGGGGAGCGGGTCACACCAGGGAGAAACCTTGGATGGCAGTGGGTGTGTGGGGAGCGCAGGGCTGAGAGTCCCTGAGAGCAAAGGGGTGAGCTGAGACTCTACAGCCCAGCACGGGTCCATCTACTCCGTGCTCCTGCTCAAATGCGAGAATGCGAGCACTTACATGCCTGCCCATTCCCCCCTCCCATCCTCACAGCAGAATGTAGACTTGTCTCTGGAAAAAGGACAGTCAGACAATGTTGTCTGGCGACTCCCACTGAATGGCCTCCAGGTCCCGTCAGTCACAGAGGAACTGCCGAGAAGCTCAGCCTGTGCACACAGAGCAACGCTCTCGCTCGACAGGAGAGCCGCGGCCACAGCGATTCCCCTGCACCTTCCACTGGACGCGTTTCCAGGACAAACTGAGCTCTGGGCTAGGCTTCAGCTCCAAACAACCGATTCTTAGTGATAATGCGCACAGCCCAGGTTTTCATAGTCAGAGAAAAAAAGTACAAATAGGAAACTGAAGGAACTAAGGAAAAACCCACGTCTCACTCTAGCTCTACGCACTGCAAAGGCCGAGGAGCTGGCCGGCGGAACCGTGCGCTCTGCTGGCCACGCCGTGGTCTCTTCCCAGCTGCGCGGAAGAGGCGAGGGCTCCTCGGACAAGGGGCGGATTCCAGGCCGGAGGCAGGAGAGGGACAAGGAGGCTGCATCTGGTGGAGCAAGGCAGTGGCAAGTCTTCTTGGGCCACAAGCCTGTGACGGAAGCGTCAGGTGGTAAGCTGGCCCACGTCAGGATAATTTAAACACCGAAACAAAACACTTTCCAGTGGCTCAGATACACAAAACGTGTCAAAACCTGTAAATTCGTTATGCTGCCACAAAATGAAAACCTCCCAGCCCCGATGGGAGATGTTAGAGATATGCTCCCTCATCCCACCAAGCGGGAAAGGGCAAGGACCACCGCATGTGCCCCTTCCCCACGAAGGGACCAGTGTGCTGCAGCAGGAGCGATGGCTGGCAGGGCAGCCCGCACAGCAGGCGGGGTCGGAGTTGAGTCCTGCTGAAATCCCGTTTGGCAGTCGCCATGGAATGTCACACCGGCCACGACATGGAGGCCTAAGGACCGCAGGGTGAGGCCTTCGCGTTCAGAGCCCCGCTCAGTCTTCAATCACAAAAAGAGGCAACCAGACATCTTTAAATAAACAAACAAACTGACACTGAGCAAATCTTTATTTCTAAGAACCCTCTTATAAAAAATATAGGCCGAGAAACCTGTTAAACCACATGACAGAAATACGATCAGCAGAATCCAGGATGTGGGAGACGGCAGGGCAACCGACCTTCAGGAGATGAAAAGCAAGGAAAGTAACCAGGATAAGAAAGTTATAGACCACGTGAGACTCCAGACATGTCAACCAAATGTAACTGGGAAACGAGATTTTTAAAAGAAGATGCCCTGGACAGTTTTGCTCAGTGAGTAGAGCATCGGCCTGTGGACCAGAGGGTCCCGGGTTTGATTCCGGTCAAGGGCATGTACCTGGGTTGCAGGCTCGTCCTCGGCCCGGGCCCTGGTCAGGCCCTGGTCAGGGCAACCAATCAATGTGTTTTTCTCACATCAATATTTCTCTCTGTCTTTCCCTCTCTTCCATTCTCCCTAAAAATCAATGGAAAAATATCCTCGGGTGAGGATTAAAAAAAAAAAAAAGCGTTTTAAAAGAAGATGAAATAACTCATGACGTGTGGGAAAGCTATACCCAATGGCCTATTTGGTAGTTAAATGCTTAGCTTTTTTATTAGGTGTGAAAATAATATTGTGTTTATGTTAAACAATTCTTACCTTTAGGCGTTCTTTTTTTTTCATTAAATGTGTTGAGGTGACATTGGCTCTTGACTTTTAGAAGCACTTCGGTGGACACAGTCGCGATGCGCCCAAGGTCCACCCGTCCATTGCTTTCGTCTCTGACACCGAAGGACATGGCTGTCCGACTTGATGTCCAGTTCAGAAACTGGGGCCTCTTAGTCCCAACACAATCACGTCTGTTGCTTGACTCATAGGAACTCGTTTGATAAAGTGTGTACTTATTTCTCACAAATATCAGCTAAACCTGCTTTGAGTCACTTTATATTTTTAGGCTACAGCATGGATGGGCGATATTTAATGTTTACAGATATCAAAGAATATGATAAACACAAAAGACTATCAGAACTGCAAAGCATTGCAAAACATAAATTCCTGTGTTGTAGGAAGTGATAGATGCTCGTTAGTATTCACACCTTTGAGAGAGCTGCCTGTGCGAATGCTTTGAGCCTTCTGATGGGTGGGAAGAGCAGGGGATGAGATTCCGAGAGGTCTCAGCTCTAACGTGTATTTGCTGATTATGGGAAACCAGCTCCTTTAAAACTTTTTGAGTCCTGGTTTATGAAAGCTCATTTGGATGTTATTGTAATTCTTCAGGGAAATTATATATGTAAGCACCCAGCACACAGTAAATGGTTTTCCAAAACTTTAACAACCAAAGCCCTAGGTAGTAACAAATAAAAACAACCAAACTTTAACCTTTGTTATAATTTTAAAATTCCTAATTGACATCACCTGTATGCAGGAATATAAAGTGAGTTGTCTTTAATTATTTTTGGAAAGAAGGAATGGCTTTACCTTGAGTCTAGACTCACACATTATGGCACGCTGTCTCAAATAACTTTTTTCTTGAACAACAAAGTATTTTTAAAAAGCTGACAAATTACCCTTAAATCATTTCAATCAATGTTAGTTTGTATTGCTTACAGAAATCATCTGGTGAAAATTTTTAAGTCAAAGGAGGCAAAGATATTAGTAACTTAGTCATTATTTCTGGGGTTATAATCTCGCAATTGCCAGTGTTTGGTGTCATTGCGAACAACATTAAAGAGCGGTACAGCGAAGGGGTAAGTTCTGGAAAAAATGGGGGCTTGCAGGTGGGGACATGGTTCTGTCCTGGGAAGCCTCAGACACGGATCCACAAGTTGAGCATCTCCAGGACCACCCTGGCCCCAGGAGGACGTGCTTCGTAACACGCTTGGGTGACTCGATGCGACTTATTAATGAGACATTACTTGTGCTGAGGCGTACAAGAAGAGTCTGAGACTAATTGTTTCATGAGATGTGGGTTGAATAGGCATTATTTCTAAAATAACATTTTACTTTATTCGGAGGCATTAAATATGTATGTATAACTAAATCACGAGATATTATTAAAAAGCCTGGGAAACGACCGGCAGGTTAATTGCTGTATCATTACTGTAGGTAGCTGTGTGTCCGGGCCGGCCTGTCGTGAGCGCCATGTTCCATGCTGGCCATCAAAGTGTCCTCATTCCAGTTGTTCTGATGCCTCGGCGTGTGTCTGGAGGCACAACCCCGAAAAGGCACGCCTTTCGGAGGACGCGCTGGCCTGTGTTCTGGGGGCTGCTGATGTGTTCTGCTTTCTGTTTTCCAATCCCATCGGCGAATGCTCATCATTTTTTGACCTTTGCGGCCACAGCACATTGGGCTGACATCCTCTGCCGTCTACAGTGAATTCTCAAACCCATTTCTCAGACGGCAGCTGAGAGCCCCGGCTGTGGCTGTGCAGGTTTGGGTGACATCTGCCTCCTCGGTTGTGTCCACTGTGCCTGGTGCAAGAAAGCTCCCCTTCGGTTTCTGTGTCAGCCCACACGGGCCCGGCACACATTTCATCCAATCTCTTCGTCTTCTGCTCAAAAACACAGAAAGCAAGTCCCGAGGGGTTAAGTGGCTTGTTCAAAGTCACAGCTGTTGGGGGAGAGCTGGAGCTGCTGCCGCCCCCTCTCAGCCCATGGAGGGCTCCCCGTCACACCTCCAGGATTGATAGACAGGAGGCTGTTGGCCTCGGGTCCAGGATGGGGTTTTCCAAGAAGGCCATCAGCACATCGTCTAGTGTGGTTCCAAGTAGAGAAGGGAGAGGGGAGATGGAGCCCATGGGTAGATTGAGCTCAGCATCCAGGGGCTGTTCCTCCTCTGCTTCCGGTTTATTCCAGGTAAGTTTCCCAAAGTGGCGCTTACAAGGGCCAGAAGCAAGGGGTTTCTGGTCAGAGTCTTGGAGCAAAGTTCAGCTTGGCGGCCATGTGAACGTGGGCACGTCAATCAGACACGCTGGGCCAAGCCTCCCGTTCCTCAGCCCCAAAGTGGTGGACAGACGTCCTCTGCATCCAAAGTGGTAGACAGAAGTCCTGTGCATCCAATATGTGGACAGAAGTCCTCTGCATCCGAAGTGGTGGACAGAAGTCCTCTGCATCCAAAGTGGTGGACAGAAGTCCTCTGCATCCAAAGTGGTGGACAGAAAGAAGTCCTCTGCATCCAAAGTGGTGGACAGAAAGAAGTCCTCTGCATCCAATGTGTGGACAGAAAAAAGTCCTTTGCATCCTGCCAACGAGAACCTAGCCCAAGAGGCTGCCGGCGAGCTCCCCGTGAGCTCCCCGTGAGGAGCAAGCTCTCCCGACTTCATTCTGGGCCTGGACACCACAGCTCCCGGGCCCGCAGCCTGCACAGCAGGCCGCTGTGTTGAGTGACGTCACCATGTGAACATAGTGAGCAAGAGAAGGTAAACACACAGTGGAAAGGTACCAACGCAGGGCTGAGTGGCAGGGGAGGGCATGCTGCACTCCCCTTCCAGCACCAGGACCAGACCCACAGGGGCGAGAACACGCGTGCAGGCAGCGGGACACAACACGTCCTCCGGCAGTTCCTGTGCATGTGGGAGTGGCCCCTGGCCGGTGAAACCTCGTGGGAGCGGCCCCAGGAAGGTGAAACCCGTGCGGAGTCCCACGTCACTGAGCACGCGTCGGTCTGGCACAGGGAGATGCCTCGGCGGTGACATCAGGGTGGCAGGAGGGCAGGAAGGCTGCAAAGTCAAGACGGCTGTGACTTCGCGCTGGCGGTGACCTCAGAATGACTGTGACCTCATAGCAGGTCTCTGTGACATCAGCACGGCTGTATCCCAGAGTGGCTGGGCTGGGACGTCTCTGGACACTGTGGCCTGGTCCTCGTGTGCACGCACCTGGGTGCAGCGGCCGGAGCGCAGTGGGCACGGGAGGAGCCCCTGAGTGTGTGTGCGGTGGTGGCTGCCTGGAGCACGGAGTGTCCCGGGCCGGGCGGGGTGGGACCTGGAGGACACACCGCACAGACAATCCCGGCTTTTCCAGTTAAGAGTTTGGGGTTTCTTCAGGTAAACTCCCCCAGTGGGGTGGCTGGGTACCGGGCAGCACCATTTCTAATTGTTTAACGTTTCCACTGCTCTCCACGTGGCTGCGCCAGTCTGCGTTGCCGCCAGCAGTGCTCAGGGTCCTTCTCTTCCTCCTCAGCACCGTTGTCTATTGGCTCTTGGGGACAGCCGCTGGGACAGTGTGAGGGATGTCGCCTCGTGGTTTGGGCCTGCATTTCCCTGACCGCTTCGCTCATCTCCGGCCATCCGCGCTTCCTTTGGGAGCTGTGCGATTCGGGCCCTCTGCCCATTCTACAACGTGTTTGTTTGTTTAGTGTTAGGTTGTGTGCGTTCCTTCTACATGTTGGACGGTGACCCCTTGTTGGCTGTGTTATTTGCAAGTATCGTCTCCCACGCAGCAGGTTGTTTTTTGGTTTCAGCTGCTGGTCTCCTTCACTGTGCGGACACTGTGCGGCTTGCTCTGCCCCGTTTGCCTATTTTCTTGTCCCTGGTGACGATACTTTCAGTAGTAGTTGCGGTGCTAAGTGTAGTGCCCACAAGAAGAGTGTGGATTCGCTGGTAGCAGAATAAAGGAACGGGAGTAACAAGCCTGTGATGCCCCCCGTGAGGCCGAGGGTTAAGCAGATGGTGATGGATGGAGAGGAAGGGGGATGAGAGTGTCTGGGGCTCTGGAGTCCTCCCTGCCCCTCCCGTTCTATATGGAACCTCAAATGGCAGAACGAGGCTGCTGAGAGCGAGAGGCCGGAGCCTGCCAGCCCGGGCATCGAAGCTGCGCACTTTGTGACTGTACTTTCCCAGGCCGCGTGTGTGAGGACAGATTTTCCAGGAAAATCTCTGCCCTGAGCTGAGAGACCCGTCCAACAGCCTCCTCCAGCGGGTCCCAGGAAGCTCCCCGCACACAAACGGCTGAAGGAGGAGGTAGAGCTCGGACCCCAGCTGCTGTGGACAGAAAGTACTGATAGGGTGGGAGTTGTCACTGTTTGGGTCAGAGGGTCCTGGGGGCTGTGGTTGAGTGTATGTGTGTGTGTGTGTGTGTGTGTGTGTGTGTGTGTGTGTGTGAGTGTGTGTGTGAGTGTGTGTGAGTGAGTGTGAGTGTGTGTGTGTGAGTGTGTGTGTGTGTGTGTGTGTGTGTGTGTGTGTGTGTGTGTGTGAGTGTGTGTGTGTGTGAGTGTGTGTGAGTGTGTGTGTATGTATGTGTATAAGCATCTAATACAGGCAGGTGACACTTTTGTCCCCAGTATTATGACCCCATCCCCAAGGACTGAGGAGATGGGGAGGCCGTGCCCCATGTCCCCACTCTCCTGTCCCAGATCTCTGTGCCCAGGACAGAAGATATGCAAAACCCCAAGTCAATGAGGGAGTGGTAGTTTGATATGAATTTGAATTTTATTTTAAAACTAGAGGCCCGGTGCATGAAATTTGTGCACGGTGGGGGGCTTGTGTTCCTCAGCCCAGCCTGCACCCTCTCCAATCTGGGACCCCTCGAGGGCAGTTGGACATCCCTCTCACAATCCAGGACTGCTGGCTCCCAACCGCTTGCCTGCCTACCTGCCTGATTGCCCCTAACCACTTCTGTCTGCCAGCCTGATCACCCCCTAACCACTCCCCTGACAGCCTGATTGATGCCTAACTGCCCTCCCCTGCCGGCCTGGTCACCCCTAACTGCCCTCCCTTGCCAGCCTGGTGGCCCCTAACTGCCCTCCCATGCTGGCCTGATCGCCCCCAACTGTCCTCCCCTGCTGGCCATCTTGTGGTGGCCATCTTGTGTCCACATGGGGGCAGCCATCTTGTGTGTTGGAGTGATGGTCAATTTGCATATTACTCTTTTATTATATAGGATCCTAAAAATGAGTCCTGGAAATTATGAGAAAGCTGTGCTGGGTTCCCCAGGTTCACTACCCCAGAGTACACTGAAGTGCGTTTGTGATGACTAAAAAGAAAGGTTTTGCTTCACATGCCACCAAATCTAGGTTGCTAGGTAACTTGCACACACACACACACACACACACACACACACACACACACACACACACACACTTATTATGGATCTTCTGCCTCATAATAGAAGGGAGACTCCATGAGGTCAAGGTCTTTGTCTACCTTTGCTCACTGTCATATCCTAGTGTTTATAGAACAGCGTTGGCACCTTGGAGCTGCTCAATAATTTTCTTCCTTGAAAAATGAATTCTAGAAGGATGGAAGGAAACTATTTTCATCTGGATCTTATAATTCCTTAGCTAAGAGCTGTTGTGGCCCAGGACTCACATAGGGAATACATCCCTGTGGTGTGCGGTGAGGTGGGTGTGGTGTGCGGTGAGGTGGGTGTGGTGTGTGGTGAGGTGGGTGTGGTGTGCGGTGAGGTGGGTGTGGTGTGCGGTGAGGTGGGTGGGTGAAGAGTGGTGGACTCTGGCAAGTTTTGGTGCAAATGCACTTACCAGCCATGTGTCTCCAGTGGTCACATCCCTGCTTTGACCCTCATTTTCCGCGTCTGTTGAAGAGGGTTCCATCCTTTCTCGGACAAGGCCGTGGTGAGGATGACGGTCAGTGTATTCTCAGCGCCCAGCCTCCCGGTGCACCCCTCTCCCACAGAGAGGCCATTGTCTCGTTAGGCTTTGCTGCGGGTTTTCTGGATGGAGCAGTGCGCCTCTGCATTCAGAGGTGACTGTGATTTGCGGCAGGAACAGTTTTCTCTGGGAGTTCTCTGGCCTCAAAGGTGATGGATGGGCACCTCTCAGGCATACTTCCTTGATCAATAAGCCATAAAGTCTCAAATTATTTTGTTAGATCCATTGATCAAATCCACCGGATTTGTCCCAACTCTTGTGATGCCCAGTTTCTCTCTCTGCTGTGTTGTTCCTTCGTTTGGCTTCAGGCCCTGGCAGCAGCGGGGAGGGCGGAGTGGCAGTGGAAGTTACCCCCACACAGGGAAGGAAGAAGGCTAATTCTGGCTGTGTTTCAGAATAAGGCAATGCGGGTTCTCTTTTTGATTTTTTAAGAGCTTCCTCAATACACCAGCTTTGGGGCACTGCTGCTTTTCTTGTACACATTCATTCATTCATTCATCCATGCCCTCATTCATTCATCCAGCCCTCATTCATTCATCCAGCCCTCATTCAGTAAACATTAAAATGTGCCAAGTACCATGGGTTGGCTATGTGTGCGTGGCTGTTTGTTTTTCCTTTAGGGGCCAGCTGGGTTCAGATTCCCAGGAAATGCAAGATTTGCGGGTACCTGAAGCATGGCATTCCCTCTTTTATTGCTGGATGAGTGAATCGAATTGCTTCTGGAGTAATCTGCTCAGTAGAGCTTTCCTTCACTCGTTTAACAAATATTTATTGCTTACTTTCTAATACAAATAATAATAGCTAACTTTTAGGGTAAAAGAATAGATAGCGTCTCAAGCACATTTTCAGGTACAAAGTAAATTCTGAATAACCGGTAGATCTTATCATTATTGTCTCCTCATAGGTTTGAGTGATGGCAAGGGAATACCACTTGCTATTTATTTGGAGGGTTTATTTTAGAAAATTCCTAGTGCTGAGAATCGCTGAGCCGATACAATAACTGAAATGATTCAATTAAGCATAGTCTTACTATCGTACTTGACATCTCTGTCCCCCCAGCACACACAGGGTTATTAGCTCACGCAGAACGCCACCACCATGGAATTAGCCAGCCTCGGGGACCTGAGAGAGGAAAGGTGTAATCAAGTCTCATCTTAATGAGTAAAAGACGCTCATCCTTGGAAATAAAGTCACTGGCTCCCTCCATAAGGCAAGGGCCCCAGGTAGCTAAACATCTTTTTTTCCCCAATAAGACTTTTATTCACTCTTCTAAAAGTGAATCCAATATTTAGTAATTAGTTTATCTGTGTTATTTATGGAGTACGTTTCCACAGAAGATTTGCCACAAAGAACTAACATTGCACATACTTCTTAATATTTTCTGTTAAAAATGGAAAACCTGAAATGTCTCTTATTTAGATTTTTTCTCTTCCCCTCCTCCCCACCCCCCACCCCTCATTCCTTGTCTGTTCATTTCATTTCAACTAATGAATGGTGTTCAGATGCCCTCCGCCTCTATAGTGCCTGGAGTTCTAATCTTCTCCTGGTGTTTGGTCTCCCTTTTACTTGAATAGGTCCCCTGCTTCTCTCCCTAGAAGTCTGCCATAATATAGTTCTCCCCATAAACTATACCACAAGTCTGTGGGGACACGGACCTGTCACCCCGGTGCCAGCACAACATCTGATGTGTGGTGGCTGCTCACCAGTGTCTGTGGAATGGCTGCAAACGGGTGCTGAGTGAGTGGTTGCTGGTGTGGGTGGTGCCAAGAGCAGGAAGACAGGAGGTGACTACTGTGCCTGGGGCAAGGGGCTCCTCTGGAGAGAGAAGAGACCCCCACACAAGACTCTGACAATGTTTCACTCCACGACATGGTGTGTTTTTAACTGTAAAATTGGAGGCAAATAAGCCGCATAGTCTTGTTTCACAGAGGAGTCTGTGTGAGCAGAATGGTGCCTGGCCTCCTGGAGGAGGTGTCATTGACAATGAGCCATAACGGATGTGCGAGAGTTCAGCATAACCATAGAAATCCCATGACGGGCATACATGGAGTGAAGTACATGCATTTGAGTTTTACCCAGTTTTAATTTCACGAAAGGTTTTAATTACCTCCAGCTGGAAATCAGGAGGTACTGTTACTGGGAGGACATGGATATGAATGGAGCACTTTGAATAACATTTGAGCTGTGTCAAGTACTTTCTATTTCCCGGGTCCCGTTAGGATCACCATCAACATTAATAAGAAAATTAACGGTGGCTGCAGACATACAGATTTTGAATTATGCAGAGCTTGTTTAGAAAAAGGCCCTCCATCTCCATGACTTATGACTTTTTCACACTGGCAAATGTACACAAGGAAGCAAGACTTTCGTTACATATAAATGCTTTGTATTAAAGAGGTTCAGATTGCATAATGTGCATGAAAGGTTGTGACTTTGGAAGTTGATAGACGCAAAGAAGGGCTCACGCTGCACCCCTATGGCAAGCAAGCCGGGGTGCAAGGACATCAGACAACTGAGTCATTGCCGAGTCAGGAATCGAAGGCCTCCTGGTCAGTGAGGCCTGGGGTGCCCGTCACCCAAGTTTTAACTTCTTGCTGGCACTTGATCAGGGGAGCGGGGATTCCCTCACCCTCACACACTGCCCATGAGTCCGTGAAAGACAGGATGGAGGGAACGCACACCTGCTTCCTGGTTAGGAAAGAGAGGATCGGAGATTGGGCGCCTGGAACACAGCTCCTTCCCCATGATATGATTTTCCACGTTAGAGTGATGAGCAGATTGTGCACTCGGGAGGATCCTAAGATTTCCTTCTGCTTCCAGTGAGGCAGCGTGTCGTCGTCCCCGACCACTCATGGCGTCTCCTCCTCTGGGTTCTCTGGGCACACTGTGCACGCTTCGTAGCCCTGATGGCCTCACTGGCTCCCAGCACACCGGACAGCTCTTCCTCCTTGCTCAAAAAAATGAAGAAATCATTTGAAACGAATCCAAACAAAATGCAAGTCTGCGGGTCAATGCAGGAATGCAGAGCCTTCACATGGCCAGTTTCCAAAGCCCTCTGGCAGAATGAATGGGTTCCTTCCTAAACCGGCAGCGATGCCACCAGCTTCTATTATAAGGTTACTAGAGGCCTGATGCACGAAATTCATGAACGGTGGGGAGGGTGTCCCTCAGCCCAGCCTGCACCCTCTCCAATCTGGAACCCCTTGAGGGATGTCCGAGGGATTGGGCCTAATTGGGCAGTCGGACATCCCTCTCACAATCCAGGACTGCTTGCTCCCAACCACTCGCCTGCCTGCCTGCCTGATTGCCCCTAACCACTCCCCTGCCAGCCTGATTGCCCCTAACCACTCCCCTGCTGGCCCGATTGCCCCTAACTGCCCTCCCTTGCCAGCCTGTTCACCCCTAACTGCCCTCCCCTGCCAGCTTGGTCACCCCCAACTGCCCTCCCCTGCAGGCCTAGTCACCCCTAACTGTCCTCCCCTGCAGGCCTGGTTGCCCCCAATTGTCCTCCCCTGCTGGCCTGGTCACCCCTAACTGCCCTTCCTTGCCAGCCTTGTGCCCCCCATCTGCCCTCCCCTGCAGGCCTGATCGCCCCCAACTGCCCTCCCCTGCCGGCCATCTTGTGGTGGCCATCTTTGACCACATGGGGGCGGCCATCTTGTGTGTTGGAGTGACAGTCAATTTGCATATTACTTCTTTATTATATAGGATTCACATTGTATTATAGTGTTTCATCTGCTTGTCTGGCCATGCATAGCCTAGGAGAGCCCACGGTAAAGTGTGGGTTTAAAGGTCTAAATTCATTTTTCTTTCCTGGCCCCAAGTTCTATATCTGGCATCCAATAACTTTCCATTGAGTTAGTTAATTCAGGTAAAAGAATAAATAAATAGATAAGGTTTTACGTGATTGAAACCAATGTATGGCTCCTGTTAGGGTATGCACAATTGGCTGTAAAGACTTACATTCTGAGCATTTCAAGCTGTGGATAATCTTAGAGAACATCCAGCAAAAATGAATACATTTAAAAAAATATATATTTTTAATGATTTCAGAGAGAAAGGGAGAGGGAGAGAGATAGAAACATCAATGATGAGAGAGAATCATTGATAGGCTGCCTCCTGCAAGCCCCCCACTGGGGATCGAGCCCACAACCCGGGTATGTGCCCTTGACCGGAATCAAACCTGGGACCCCTCAGTCCTCAGGTCGACGCTCTATTCACTGAGCCAAAACAGCCAGGGCCAAATACATTTTTAATATGTTTTTAAAATTGATTTCAGAGAGGAAGGGAAAGGGAGGGAGAGATAGATGCATCAATGATGAGAGAGAATCATTGATCAGTTTGCCTCCTGCATGCCCAGCACTGGGGATCGAGCCTACAACCCGGGCATGTGCCCTGACTAGGAATAGAACTGTGACCTCCTGGTTCATAGGTCCATGCTCACCCACTGAGCCATGCTGACCGGGCAAAAATAATACATTTTTAAGCTTTATTTTTTCTTTAAGCAAAATAATTCTGATTTTAGTAAAATATTACTTCGACTTTATAAAGTCTGAGGGGAGGGTGGAAACTGGCCTGGTGAGATCTGGGTGTGCAGCCCAGCATCCCGCCCCTTGGCCACCCCTCTGGCGGTACCACAGCCCGCCCCAACGCAACCTCACATCTCTGTGAAAAGCAGTTTGGAAACAACTTTGCCCGGACCCTGTAGTTTTCCAGAGACAGCTGAGTTCATCGTGTTCTCCACGTGAATTCTCCAAGCCAAGCTGGAGCTCAGCTCTCCTGAGCAGACGGTGCTCTCAGCTCTTAACACTGACCTCATCGTTGTCTCTGGGCCCCAGACCCACACTCCCCTCCAGGGAGACAAAGGAAAGACGTAGCATCCGTGAGTCTAACGGGACAGACCCGTGACCAAACAGCTGCCCTCTAAAGGAGTCTCCTGTTTTACGTCTAGTGAGCCATCCCCTGCCATGGGGTGCCCACGGTGGGGTGCCCGCTATGCGGTGCCTGTGCTGTGGCCGAGAGCTTAGTGGATGGGACACTTTGGGAGCCCAGACAGGATCTCTTCACCCAAATGGGCATCACTGGTAAATCTCTGGGCGAGAGTGCTTCAACCAGCGCCTGTCACTGTGGTCGAGGGGAACTGGTTTTAGAAAAACAACATCCACAGAGAATCCAAAACTTCAGGGCCCCCTCCCTCCTGGTCTTCCCAAAGCAGCACGTGACAGTCTCCTCTCACCTGCTAGCGGTGCAGGTGAGGTGGTGGGGTTGTTGGGTGGTGGGGTGGTGGGCTGGTGGGCTGGTGGGCTGTGGGTGATGGGGTGGTGGGGGGTGGTGGGCTGGTGGGGTGGTGGGGGTGGTGGGGGTGGGGTGGTGGTGGGGTGGGGTGGTAGGATGGGGGGGTTGTGGGGGGGGGGGGGGGGGGTAGTGGGGTGGATGGGGGTGCTAGGTGGGGGTGGTGGGGTTGTGGGTTTGGTGAGGGCTGGGGTTGGGGTAGAGGGGGGTGGGATGGTGGTGTGGGGGGGGTGGAGTGGTGGGGTGGAGGGTGGGGTGGTGTGGTGGGGGGTGTGGGGTGGTAGGATGGTGGGGTGGTGGTGTGGTGGGTGGGGGTGGGTGGGTGGGTGGTGGGGTGGGGGTGGTAGGGTGGGTGGGGTGGGGGGGGTGGGGGGGTGGGTGGTAGGATGGTGGGGTGGTGGGGTGGGTGGGGTGGGTGGTGGGTGGGGTGGGGTGGGTGGTGGTGGTGGGGTGGTGGGTGGGGGTGGGGTGGGGGGGTGGGGGGGTGGGGTGGGGGGTGTGGTGGGGGGGTGGTGGGTGGTGGGGTGGTGGTGGGGGGGGTGGTGGTGGGTGGTGGGGTGGGTGGTGGTGGGTGGGTGGTGGGGTGGTGGTGTGGTGGGTGGTGTGGTGGGTGGGGGGGGTGGTGGGGGGTGGTGGTGTGGTGGGGGGGGTGGAGTGGTGGGTGGTGGGGGGGGGGGGTGGGGTGGTGGTGGGGTGGTGGGGTGGGGTGGGGGTGGTGGGGTGGGGGGTGGGGTGTGGGGGGGTGGGGTGGTAGGATGGTGGGGTGGTGGTGTGGTGGGTGGGGGTGGGTGGGGTGGTGGGGGGGTGGGGTGGTAGGGTGGTGGTGTGGTGGTGTGGTGGGTGGGGGTGGGTGGTGGGTGGGGGTGGGTGGTGGGGTGGTGGTGTGGTGGGGGGGTGGAGTGGTGGTCTGGGGGCTGCAGTGTCCGGGACAGGCTGTCAGGAGAGCTGGCCGGAGCTGGGGAAGGAGGGGCGTGGGGCCACCCTCTGCCCTGGCGCCTCAGCGGTGAGCTCTGCTCTCCATCACAGCTCTGGAGGCTGCACTCAGGCCGATTCCAGCCCCGCATCACAGGAGGGACTGAGATGCTGGTCCTCCGTGTCCGCAGTCGGTGCTGGAGCAGCCAGCACGCCCTGCACCTGGGCACTCGCTCCTCACACAATCTTGTGCAACGGGAGGCCGTGCCTCCATGCAGAGGCCCAGGACCCGGCTTCTAGAGAAAGACCCGGAGAAGAATGTCTTTGTGGCATCAGGATTGGCAAATGTTTCTTAGACAGGAGCCCGGAAGCCATGACCATAAGAAGAAAATAAAAAATTAGAAGTCATCTACAGTTACACTTCTCAAGAGAAAACCCCGCACAAATGAGCTAACCAGTACAACACGACAGAACACAACGCAAATGAACAAATCAATAGGGAAGCAAGGCTGGGGCGGGTCTTCTCACTGAGAGCACCTGCGGCAAAGGACTTGATCCATAATCGACAAAGAGCGCCCGCAAAGCACAACCAGCAGAGAGAGGGGTGAAGGACAGAGAGAGACGCTCCACAGGGAGGCTGCCCAGTGACCAGCCAACGCACAGGAAGTGCTCAACCGCCTTCGCCACTGGGCAATGCAGGTCAGACACAGGAGGCCCAGCTGCTCCCTGAAGTGGCTCAGGCTGCCACGTCGCGTGGAGGGCGGGGCTCGCGTGCACGCTGGTGTGTAAGACAAGACGGTGCGCTGCCTGGGCCATCGGGGGTGGGGGGTGGGGTGGGGGTGGGAGGGGGGAGCGGGAGGAGGGGTTTTGCAGGAAGTGAAGCACGTGCTTACCTGTGACCGGGAACGTTCACGTCTAGACACTTAGCAGAAGGAATGAGAATGTAAACACCGAAGGCTTGCATAAGGATGACCATTGTGGCTTTATTCGTAAGTGCCCGAATGAGAGGCAACAGCGTCCACTGCAGGGCGCGAGGGCAGAAACTGCGGCGTGAGCCCCTGATGCAGTGCTTCTCGGGATGAGAAGAAGGACGCCTGGACCATGGCGTGGGCGCTGTCAGCATCCCGGAGCTCGGAGACGCCGGATAGAAAGGGTGCGCACCCAACGACACGGTTTAGGAGCAGTTCCAGAGCAGGCAGGAGTAGGCTCTGGTGGAGAATCTGAAGAGCGGGTCCCTCTGGGGTGGGGTGAGGGTGGCCACGGAAGGATTTAGAGGTGCTGGTCTGGTGGCGGATGGCTCTTACTTGGATGGTGCAGAGGACCGGAGTTGGCGCATTGATCAAAGCTCGTTGAGCTATAAACTTATGAACTGTGCACTTGAGTTTGTGTCATTATGCCCCAATTTAAAAAAATAATAAAAAAAAGGATCTGTATTTGGTTTGCATACTTGCATATGCTCTGAATGCGGTTTGACCCGGCTACTCCATCCTGCGCTCCGCCTCCGCCCAAAGCTTAGCAGCACAGACCCTGGCAGAACACGCGAGCTGAGAACCCCAGCCCACCCCTGGCAGCTGGGTAACTGCAGGGAGGCCCCTCAGACTCGCTCAGGCTGGGTGTTCTTACCTGCCAGGAGGGGGTGGTAATATTGCCCGCCTCGCAGGCCCTGTGAGAAGTAAATGAGCCGGTGTGTCGAGTCCACACCAGGCCTGGAGCACGGTGTGCAGAGCCGGCATTGCTACGGCGTGAGGCTGACCTGATTAAATCTGGATAAAAGTGAAGCTTCAACTGCTCCATTGTCCTACAATAGCCACATGTGGCCAGTGTCTCCAAATGTGGGTACAGAATATTCCCGTCATCAAAGAACATTCTATTTGGATGGCGCTGTCTTAGAGCATAGGAAGAGCTACATAAATATGATTACTGCTAAGAGGAGGCTTCCCTTAATGATTGCACATTGTATCGGAGAAACTAGACGCCAATCCAGGTACAACGCCATTGCTTAGGGGCCTGCGCGAGAGGGAGGGGGACCTTCCGCAGGAAGGGCAGGTGAGTGCCGCCCGAGTGGCCCGACTGTGTCTTCAGGTGCCTGTGGCTCATCGAGATAATCCAGGAGAAGGGCACTTCTAGAGCAAACTTGGGCAAGTGGCGCACGAGGGTGTGCTGGCCACTCTCTGCCGGAGAGAGTCTGTAAGGAGGCCACGCAGGTGGGATCGCAGTGAGCGGAGGGGAGCAGTCTGAGCAGGAAAACCTGTTCTCGCAGACTCAGCAGCCAGGCGCCCAGCGGGACTGGTGAGAGGGTCAGTTTCATAACCAACAGGCTTTGCGTCAGAGGACTTGATGCTAAAGAGGTAGGCAGGGCATGCGTGAGGAAGAGGCATTCATGCCGAGCCAATGCGTGATTTGCAAAAGAAATGTAGTTATTGGATACATTCACATGTCTCAAAAATCAGAAAGTGTCAGGAGAAACATGGGGAAAAGCATGTACACATTATAGGTAACCTCTGCATTCGCTCCACATGTGACCTTGCAATGTCGACTTTGTCATATACAAGCACATACAAGTGTGCGCATTACCTCCCCTTTTAATAGAAGTGGGTTTTGTACGAGTCTGCTTTTGTACTACATAGGTACCTAGAAAACTATTCCCGTGTTTTCTTTTTATCTTTCCCCCTCCGTTAGCAGTTACAGAGTCTCATCACATGGGGTCTGGTCATTTATTTAATCAGCCTACTGTCCCCAATCTTTTGCCATTATGGAAAGTGCTGGAACCAATGACCTCGTCCCCGAGTAACTCCTCCCGCACCAGCGTGCAGTTGTAGGTGCGGTTTTAGGAATGGGTCTGGGGCCTGTGTGTATGTGGTGCTGTTGCCACACGCCCTCCGAGGCCTCCTCACTGCATGCCCTCCCCGATGCATGAGCTGCTGGCTCCTCACCGCCCCAGGCGACAGTGCCAGGAAGCTGGTGGGTGCTTTCCTGTCAGTCTGACAGGTGGCTCCTGCAGCTGTAATACGCACCCTCTTCTTTTGCATGCTTTTCTCTTGTTCTGAATGTGTAAGCAATGGGTGCCTTCTCCTGCCTGAGAAACAGCTGCCGTGCCCTTTGCCCACTGTTTCTCGTGAAGCACTTAGGTCTGGATATCTTTGAAGGGCCGCGGGTGTGGTCAGGCCTGCATTTCAGAGTGATGTTCAGCAGAGGCCTTGCGGAGCGGGCTGAAGCCAGGAGACAGAAGAGGAACCACATTCACGGTAAAGCGGCCGGGGGAACACACACACTTGGGGTGGAGAGCAGGCGCTAGTCCTGAGCTGGCTGGAAGGTGGGACAGGCTCATTCAGGTGCTGGGTGGCTGGGGTGAGGCAGGATGAGGCGTGTAGAAACTGCTCAGGCTGCTGATTTGGGGACCGCGTGGCCAGAGAGTGGGGCGGGCAGTGCCGCGTGGTGGTTGTAGAGGAGCCGAGAAGGTCCTGTAGAAGGTCCATGCGGTTTTGAATCCAGAATTTTGGGAGAGGCCCGAAGTAGAGCTAAAGGTGGAGACAGCTGTATCCATGCTTTACCCCCTGAGGCCCTTAGGGTAACACTCTCCTTAGGGACCTGGGGGCGGGAATACGGGGTGGGAAGCCTTGTAGCTGCTGTACCAGGGGAGATTCAGCTATAATTAGCATACTCTTTGTTTGAATGCAAATGTTCTTCCTAAGGCTTCTCATTCTTAATGAGGCCAACACTACCCTCCTTCCCACCAGGAATCTGCTTGGCAAATCTTTTCTGCACGATTACAGGCAAAATCCTATTAACAACCGTTCTGTGAAATACTCCGCTGTCCAGTGGACTCCGGCTTGAAGCAGCAGTGTCTGCGACTCTGCCCAGGAGGCCTCCACGGCCCCACGGGGCCCCCAGAGCCCTGACCTGTAGAGTGTCTTCCTGATGATCCCACTGTTCTGGCGAGCCTGGTGGGTTTTACGCATCTGAAGAATGTCAGTGCTTTACACAATACCTCTCTTGGCTTTGTATCATGGCCAGCGCACAGCACAGGGCCCAGCACATAGTAGGTCTCAAGAAGTGGGTGTTCAAGGAGAAGATATTGACAGGCCCACTTAAGTGCCAGGTGTGACAAGTTGCTTTTCCTTCCATTTTCCCCTCCCTGTTTTCAAGTTGACAATACTCAGGAATATGGAACAAAATCTCCCACCTCTCTCTCCAGTCAATCTTCCGGCCTCTGCAAAGCAGGCAGGCGCAGCTGCTCTGTGATGGGGCAGAGGCATCGCTAGACTAAGACACACTGGATCACGGCCCTGCTGCTCACTCTGTTGCGAAGAATGAAGCAACTTAGACACTGCCCACCTCTCCCGAATATTTTCTCCAAAATGCCTTTTCCTGAACCAACAGCCTCAGAAAGAGCCCGATAGGTGGTTGAGAGCTAGGGTGGGCTGTGAGGGGAAGCGGTGGGAAATGCATGAAGACCGAATGGCACTGTCCCCATTTATTTTACCACCAAGAGGCTTGGTCTCCGCCAATTGCTTCTCCTACATTTACCTTAAACTTCCAGTCCAGGTGGGCCTACCAGCCTCTTCATGTGTCTTGAGCTTTTCATCTCTGTATGTGCTTTTTGCTGTGTTTTTATTACAGTGTAACTTGCCTCTGCAGAAACACACAGCTCGTGAGTGTGCGCTTCCACAGCGTGACTGCACCCACATGGACCCCAAGGTAGCCCGAGAGCTAGAGGCCCGCCAGCCCCTCCCAGGCTCCACCTCTTCTCCCCAAAGGTAACCACAGGCACCATCGCGACTCCCACCCCCAGGGGTTGCCTTTGGGAGGATGTAAATGGGATTGTGTATACGGAACGTGCACTTTTGTGTCTAGTTTCTTTTGCTCAGAATTATCCACGTGAGAGTCATCCACGTGGTTGCCTTTACTGGTGGTCCATTCCTGTCATTGCCGTATGGTGTGATGTTACAGGAATACTCCACAGTCGGCCCATTTGGGTGGTTTGGGGTTTTGGTGTTTGTGAATAATGCTTCTGTTTATATCCTGTTCTGTTATTATTCACTAGAGGCCTGGTGCACAAAATTTGTGCACCCTCTCCAGTCTGGGACCCCTCTCACAATCCAGGACTGCTGGCTCCCAACCGCTTGCCTGCCTGCTTGCCTGATTGCCCCTAACCACTTTTGCCTGCCAGCCTGATCACCCCCTAACCACTCCCCTGCCAGCCTGATCAATGCCTAACTGCTCCCCTGCCAGCCCGATTGCCCCTAACTGCCCTCCCCTGCTGCCCTGGTCACCCCTAACTGCCCTCCCCTGCTGGCCTGGTCTCCCCCAACTGCCCTCCCCTGCAGGCCTGGTACTCCCCCCGCCCCCAACTGCCCTCCTCTGCAGGCCTGGTCACCCCTAACTGTCCTCCCCTGCTGGCCTGGTCCCCCGCAACTGCCCTCCCCTGCCGGCCTGGTCCCCCTCAACTGCCCTCCCCTGCTGGCCATCTTGTGTGTTGGAGTGATGGTCAATTTGCATATTACCTCTTTATTATATAGGAATATTATGTAGGATAGTATCCCCTCTCCTTGAACGCCCTGCCTCCCCAGATTGGTCCTAAAACTGCTGAATTCCTAACTCAGGTTTACCTAATTGTTCTGGCCCTAAATGTGCTTCCCTACCCCCCACAGCATCCACCATTCTACTCTTCTTAGAGTGTGTCTTATATGTCATGGAAGGGCCACTTATATAAAAACCAGGTGTGCGTGCAAACTCATTTCTGTGATTGGGTTGTAAGCTCCTGAGGGCAGGGGAATGCCTGTTCCTCTGGTTGTGTCCAAACCCAGGGTCCTGTGTGAGGTAGAAAGTCAATAAAGCTTCAATTTGGATGGCTCAGGAGATGCCCCCCGATGTGGGAGTCAGGGCATCCATGTGGTTGAACAGGCCTCATTGTGACAATGTGCTGACTAGCAATTAGACCCTGGTCTAGCAGTTAAAATATGGATTTAAAGAAATCAACAGTAACATGTATATAGCCAATACTTAAAAATATCTAAAATTCATTTAAAAAATCAGGAAATATGGTGCTCGGGTGGAAAGTGCTTACACCACTCTGTGGGTCCCTGGCCGTGCTGTTAGAAAGGATCACTGCAAGTGTCATTCTTTCAACAAAACCTGCCTGTGCTGACTCTGTGCAGGCATCCTGCGGACCCACAGTGTGCTCTCTTGCACATGCCCAGCCAAGGGTCACAGCCTTGTTAGTGGGCCACTTTGAATTCCTCACTGTGTCCGGGTGTAGCTTTGAGTAGCTTCTTCCAGATGAAGAGGCCCAGGACAGATTCTGCTGCACAGAATTAATGAAGATCAACAGGCAAAGAGAGAGAAGAACAGGAAACGTTGGTGTCTGGGGCCGTTAATCACTCACCAGTCTCTGTTTTGGCTTCTGAGCAATTAAGAACAGACGGGGAGCCAGCTAGAGGTGCAATGCTCGCTTTTCCATGGGCTCGGCTGGCTGGGTGAGTAGACGGGACCTCCGAGTCTTGCTCCGAAACAAATGTCCCACCCAGTCTCAGGCAGGGAAACGGGACTGCCAGAGCCACCCAGGAGGCCAGAGAGCAGAGGGCAGCTGGCCGCGCCGAAGGCAGGCGGCTTTGAGGCATAAAGACCAAGGCCGGTGGGCAGAGCCTGTTTCTTATTTTTACTTTTCTGCTCATGGACTGTCGGACACTCTCCCACCTCGGCGATCTGAGCAAGGGTCACGTAGATCAGCAGGTGGGGAGTGAGGGGGGCCAGGGGCTCACTCGGTATTTCTTTTTCTAGTGGGTGGAGGACACGCCCCAAACTCTCCATGGAGCCTTCGGAGGCAGCAGAGAGAAGACGGGGGAGCGAAATCAGAAGGAAGACGGGGATTAGCGGGAGAGAGGGAGAGACAGGGAGCATTTCCCCAAATGGAAAAAGCAGGACAGTTGAGACTGTAGATGCAGAAGCAAAACGGTAGGGAGAAGACATTTAGTGCGGATTTAGGGCCACATTCTGAAAGAGACAGGGGTTCATGTGTGGGTAGGTGGGAATAGGAGAGACATTTCAGGAGCTCAGAGCCACACGATGCTGTCTGCACCTAGAAAACATGGGCGGAGGTCAGCGCTCCGGGAGGCCAGCGTTGCCGAGGGCACCTGCCCCGCTGGGACCAGGGCGGGGGGGTGGGGACGGTGTGGGGGGGTCTCTGCACCCCTTTCCAGCCACTAGGGCTGGTGGGGCTGCTGTCTCAGACTAGTTCAGATTTCAAGCTCAGTTGCTTTGTTGTGGTTTGCTCATTTCTTAGCGGAGAAAATGTAGCAATCAGGATTCCTTGAGAGAAGCGTGGGCAGCATCATCAGAGCTGTGTGGCTGGCCGGAAGGTCTCCTGGAGAAAATAAACGCTTTCTCTTCCCGATACACACTGAATCCTCGGCCTTCCAGTGAAAACGCGATCTTCCTCGAGTTAAACTCTGCTTGTGTTTTAAATTATGGAAAAGGTTGGATTGCACTTTTGATTTCTTGATTTTAATGACTAGATGCCAAAAATGGATCTGAATTATAATTCTGAAATATTCACCAAAAATGGATCTGAATTATAATTCTGAAATATTCACCAGTGCATGGAAATGCAGCGTGATGGCGTACGAAGCCTGGGTGTTTTGCCTGAGTGGCCCTCGGCGGAGGGGTCTCAGTGGGAACCCATTTCCTCCCGCGCCTCCCAGGCTTCCCAGCTGACGGGAGGCCGTGCCTCCTGCCTGTGACCTGGCTTCTCCTCATGCCAAGTGCGGCGCGGTGGCCTTCGTCTTAGCGCGGCCTTGATTTCCGCACTTCTGAAATAACTTCATGGAAATTCAGTTGTTACAGGGAGAAGAAGGGGCCCTGCACCTCCTCAATTCCGAAAGACACATCCCAGGGAAGGGGGTGACGCTGGCGAGCAGAGCCAGAGTCGCAGCCATTGAAATGACAGCAGACGGAGCCACGGAGGCCACCCAGCTGCGAGCAAGCTCTAGCTGCGGCTCGGAGCTCCGCGCAGTTCTCTCGGGCCCGACCCGTCACTAAAATCTTAATATTGGAGGAAGATCTCTTGATTTTCTAGGCAAAAACACCTAAAATAACATCAAAGCATTTCTTTTAAATGAAAAGAGTAATAAAATGAGATATAGTGCTGAAGGCAATTATGCATGCAAAACCCCCAAAAGGTGCTAGCGGTTAAGATGTAAGATGGCCACACATTTTCTGCTTCTTTGTATGCCCAGTACTTTCTTAAAACAGTGCTCATTTATTTATTTATTTTTAAGTTATTGACTGGTTTTAGAGAGAGAGGAAGGTGTGTGTGTTGGGGAGACGGGGGGGCGGGGGGGAGAAACATTGATTTGATTGGTTGTTCCGCTTATTTCCGCATCCATTGGTCGATTCTTGTATGTGCCCTGATGGGGGATCGAAACCACAACCTTGGTGTATTGGGACGATGCTCTAACCAGCTGAGCTGCCCCGCCAGGGCCACAGTGTTTTTTACTGGATTCTGGCTACTGTCTATTACTTATGTTGCCAGGTGGTTAAGGAGCCTGCAGTCCAGCCGTCTCCCTTGGAGGCCTTCCCTGCTGAGCGGTAGGCTTCACTGAGAGCGAATTCTGACCTCAAACTCAGTCCGGTCTTCCTGTGCCTTTTCTGAATGTTTCAGGGGTTCGGAGGCCTGTCTGCTCATCTGCCCCATGGAAGCACCTCTCAACCTTGTGCAAGTTATGGGAATTTTTCAGCTTATCGCTGCCCCATATATTTTACCTCATTTCATGGTGCTTTACCCTGTGCGTGAACATTTTCCCATGCAGCTGCAGACTCGTGAATTTAAGCAGATCTCAGGATCTCTCTCCCTCCCCCCCACTCTCTAGCTTCTTCTCTGAGGTGTTCCATTCACAATGTCTAGCTCTTTCCAGCACAATCCTAATCTGTCTTTTCAATTTATTAAGACCACCACTTTAAACTTGACACCTTGCTGTTTGTGCTATGACCTGGAAAATGTACATCACAGGTTACATAGGAACACAGGGAAGAAACCTGATATTTATTGGGTAATGGCCCTACCAGGAACTATTCATTATTATCAGAAGTAAGAATGCCTCAGTTTCATTTTTCATTTTTATTTTTTTAATTTAAATTCTTTGTTGTTCAAAGTATTTCATATGTCTCCTTTATCCCCATTGACCTCTCCCTGCCCGCCCCCGCCCCCCCAGCACATGCCCTCACCCCCCTACTGACTGTGTCCATTGGTTATGCTTATATGCATGCATACAAGTCCTTTGATCTCTTACTGCCCCCACCCACCCTTCCCTCTGAGGTTTGACAGTCTGATTGATGCTTCTATGTCTCTATCTATTTGTTCATCAGTTTATGTTGTTCACTATATTCCACAAATGAGTGAGATCATGTGATATTTTTCTATCTCTGACTGGCTTATTTCACTTAGCACAATGCTCTCCAGATCCATCCAAGTTGTTGCAAATGGTAGGAGTTCCTTCCTTTTTACAGCAGCGTAGTATTCCGTTGTGTAGATGTACCACAGCTTTTTATCCACTCATCTGCTGATGGGCACTTGGGCTGTTTCCAAATCTTAGCTATGGTGAAGTGTGCTGCTATGAACATAGGGGTGCATATATCCTTTCTGATTGGTGTTTCTGGTTTCTTGGATGTATTCCTAGAAGTGGGATCACTGGGTCAAATGGGAGTTCCATTTTCAGTTTTTTGAGGAAACTCCATACTGTTCTCCACAGTGGCTGCACCAGTCTGCATTCCCACCAGCAGTGAAGGAGGGTTCCTTTTCTCCACATCCTCGCCAGCACTTGTTTGTTGATTTGTTGATGATAGCCAAAGAACACCTCAATTTTAAGTATGAGGAACTGAGATGGGGTTAACTTAACGGGAAAGCAAATCCCTACATTCACTCAACCAGCGCTATTACTGAGCATGTGCTCTATGGCCAGCTTTGGAGGCAGCTCTTGTATGCTGAGGATCCAAACAGCTGCGTGTCTTGTGAGGGTTGGTGTGGTGGGGCGTCTGATTATAACTAACCAGGAACCAGGAAACATGTCTGTGCAGGTTGTGGTAAGAGCCCTGCAGGAGTGAAGATGCCGGAGAGTCACCCTGCTGGCGGCCTGGAGAGAAGGGTGGGCACCTAGGTGGGTGGGAAGGTGCCAAGTTGCGTTTGCCATTTAAACAGAGATGGGTGGAGACTGATGAGAAGTTGTTGTCGGAGAGGTGGAGGCTAGCGCTCCATGTGTCCGCAGGATAGATTCTTCTGATGGTAAAATACATGCCTTGCAGAAGAGATGGCGTGGTGGGCTGTCCCCCTGTTTTAAGTTGTGTAACGCCCTCCCCATGTGCAGGTCCCCCACGGGAGCCCGGCCGCCTCTCCCATGCTGCCCTGGGACAGGGAGACTTCCTGGCTGCACGGGGGCACTTGGCCATGTGCCTGCTTTGGTCCATGAAATGTGAGCGAAGGTGACATTGGTCATTGCTGAGCCTCGGCTTAACAACCGTCAGGTGGCTCTGCAACCACTGCCTCCCCCCACACCCCCGTCTTCTTTGTGAGTGTGTTGGCGTGTCGTCATTGTGGTTGTGCTGTTGTCATTGTCACGTTCTGTTATTGTCGCTGTGTGGCTGTTGTCGTGTGTGTAGTAGCTGTGTTATTGTCGCTGTGTGGCTGCAGTCGTGTGTGTAACAGCTGTGTTATTGTCACTGTGTGTGGCTGCTGTTGTGTGTGTAGCAGCTGTGTTATTGTCACTGTGTGGCTGTGTTGTTGTGTGTGTACTAGCTGTGTTATTGTCACTGTGTCGCTGTGTTGTCGTGTGTGTACTAGCTGTGTTATTGTCACTGTGTGGCTGTCGTGTTGTGCACTAGCTGTGTTATTGTCACTGTGTGGCTGTTGTGTGTGTGTAGTAGCTGTGTTATTGTAACTGTGTGGCTGCTGTCGTGTTGTGCACTAGCTGTGTTATTGTCACTGTGTGGCTGTTGTGTGTGTGTAGTAGGTGTGTTATTGTCACTGTGTGGCTGTTGTGTGTGCAGCGGCTGTGTTATTGTCGCTGTGTGGCTGTTGTCGTGTGTGTAGTAGCTGTGTTATTGTTGCTGTGTGGCTGCTGTCATGTGTGTACTAGCTGTGTTATTGTCGCTCTGTGGCTGTTGTCGTGTGTGTACTAGCTGTGTTATTGTCACTGTGTGGCTGCTGTCGTGTGTGTACTAGCTGTGTTATTGTCGCTGTGTGGCTGTTGTCATGTGTGTAGTAGCTGTGTTATTGTTGCTGTGTGGCTGTTGTTGTGTGTGTAGCAGCTGTGTTATTGTCACTGTGTGGTTGTTGTCGTGTGTGTAGTAGCTGTGTTATTGTCACTGTGTGGCTGTTGTCGTGTGTGTGTAGTGTTATTGTCACTGTGTGGCTGTTGTCGTGTGTACTAGCTGTGTTATTGTCACTGTGTGGCTGTTGTCGTGTGTGTACTAGCTGTGTTATTGTCACTGTGTGGCTGTTGTCGTGTGTGTACTAGCTGTGTTATTGTCACTGTGTGGCTGTTGTCGTGTGTGTACGAGCTGTGTTATTGTCACTGTGTGGCTGGTTGTGTGTGTGTAGCTGTGTTATTGTGTGTTGTGCACTAGCTGTGTTATTGTCACTGTGTCGCTGTGTTGTCGTGTGTGTACTAGCTGTGTTATTGTCACTGTGTGGCTGTTGTGTGTGTGTAGTAGCTGTGTTATTGTCACTGTGTGGCTGTCGTGTTGTGCACTAGCTGTGTTATTGTCACTGTGTGGCTGTTGTGTGTGTGTAGTAGCTGTGTTATTGTAATTGTGTGGCTGCTGTCGTGTTGTGCACTAGCTGTGTTATTGTCACTGTGTGGCTGTTGTGTGTGTGTAGTAGCTGTGTTATTGTCACTGTGTGGCTGTTGTGTGCGGCTGTGTATTGTCACTGTAGCTGTGTTATTGTAGTAGCTGTGTGGTCACTGTGTGGCTGTTGTGTGTGTAGTAGCTGTGTTATTGTCACTATGTGGCTGTTGTGTGTGTGTAGTAGGTGTGTTATTGTCACTGTGTGGCTGTTGTGTGTGTAGCGGCTGTGTTATTGTCTCTGTGTGGCTGTTGTCGTGTGTGTAGTAGCTGTGTTATTGTCACTGTGTGGCTGTTGTGTGTGTGTAGTAGCTGTGTTATTGTCACTGTGTGGCTGTTGTTGTGTGTGTACTAGCTGTGTTATTGTCACTGTGTGGCTGTTGTCATGTGTGTACAGGCTGTGTGTGTGTCACTGTAGCTGTTGTCGTGTGTGTACGAGCTGTGTTATTGTCACTGTGTGGCTGTTGTCGTGTGTGTACTAGCTGTGTTATTGTCACTGTGTGGCTGTCGTGTTGTGCACTAGCTGTGTTATTGTCACTGTGTGGCTGTGTTGTCGTGTGTGTACTAGCTGTGTTATTGTCACTGTGCTGTGTGTATTGTCACTGTGTGTGTTATTGTCACTGTGTGGCTGTTGTGTGTGTGTGTAGCTGTGTTATTGTAACTGTGTGCTCTGTCGTGTGTGCACTAGCTGTGTTATTGTCACTGTGTGTGTTGTGTGTGTGTAGTAGCTGTGTTATTGTCACTGTGTGGCTGTTGTGTGTGTGTAGTAGCTGTGTTATTGTCGCTGTGTGGCTGTTGTCGTGTGTGTAGTAGCTGTGTTATTGTTGCTGTGTGGCTGCTGTCATGTGTGTACTAGCTGTGTTATTGTCGCTGTGTGGCTGTTGTCGTGTGTGTACTAGCTGTGTTATTGTCACTGTGTGGCTGTTGTCGTGTGTGTGCACTAGCTGTGTTATTGTCACTGTGTGGCTGTTGTCGTGTGTGTACTAGCTGTGTTATTGTCACTGTGTGGCTGTTGTCGTGTGTGTACTAGCTGTGTTATTGTCACTGTGTGGCTGTTTGTGTGTGTAGTAGCTGTGTTATTGTCACTGTGTGTGGCTGTTGTCGTGTGTGTACTAGCTGTGTTATTGTCACTGTGTGGCTGTGTTGTGTGTGTGTACTAGCTGTGTTATTGTCACTGTGTGGCTGTCGTGTTGTGTGTGTGTTATTGTCACTGTGTCGCTGTGTTGTTATGTGTACTAGCTGTGTTATTGTCAC
Organism: Ia io; assembly: GCA_025583905.1. NCBI lineage: Eukaryota > Metazoa > Chordata > Mammalia > Chiroptera > Vespertilionidae > Ia > Ia io. Next base: position 1,789,322 of record JAJQQW010000022.1, on the reverse strand, counting down.
TGTGTGGCTGCTGTCGTGTTGTGCACTAGCTGTGTTATTGTCACTGTGTGGCTGTTGTGTGTGTGTAGTAGCTGTGTTATTGTAATTGTGTGGCTGCTGTCGTGTGTGTGCACTAGCTGTGTTATTGTCGCTGTGTGGCTGTTGTGTGTGTGTAGTAGCTGTGTTATTGTCACTGTGTTGGCTGTTGTTGTGCACTAGCTGTGTTATTGGCTGTGTGGCTGTTGTGTGTGTGTAGTAGCTGTGTTATTGTAATTGTGTGGCTGCTGTCGTGTTGTGCACTAGCTGTGTTATTGTCACTGTGTGGCTGTTGTGTGTGTGTAGTAGGTGTGTTATTGTCACTGTGTGGCTGTTGTGTGTGTAGCGGCTGTGTTATTGTCTCTGTGTGGCTGTTGTCGTGTGTGTAGTAGCTGTGTTATTGTCACTGTGTTATTGTCACTGTTGTGGCTGTTGTGTGTGTGTAGTAGCTGTGTTATTGTCACTATGTGGCTGCTGTTGTGTGTGTAGTAGCTGTGTTATTGTCACTGTGTGGCTGTTGTGTGTGTGGCGGCTGTGTTATTGTCTCTGTGTGGCTGTTGTCGTGTGTGTAGTAGCTGTGTTATTGTCACTGTGTGGCTGTTGTGTGTGTGTGTAGTAGCTGTGTTATTGTAACTGTGTGGCTGTTGTTGTGTGTGTACTAGCTGTGTTATTGTCACTGTGTGGCTGTTGTCGTGTGTGTACTAGCTGTGTTATTGTCACTGTGTGGCTGTTGTCGTGTGTGTACTAGCTGTGTTATTGTCACTGTGTGGCTGTTGTCGTGTGTGTACTAGCTGTGTTATTGTCACTGTGTGGCTGCTGTCGTGTTGTGCACTAGCTGTGTTATTGTCACTGTGTGGCTGTTGTGTGTGTGTAGTAGCTGTGTTATTGTCACTGTGTGGCTGTCGTGTTGTGCACTAGCTGTGTTATTGTCACTGTGTGGCTGTTGTGTGTGTGTAGTAGGTGTGTTATTGTCACTGTGTGGCTGTTGTGTGTGCAGCTGCTGTGTTATTGTCGCTGTGTGGCTGTTGTCGTGTGTGTAGCTGTGTTATTGTTGCTGTGTGGCTGCTGTCATGTGTGTACTAGCTGTGTTATTGTCGCTGTGTGGCTGTTGTCGTGTGTGTACTAGCTGTGTTATTGTCACTGTGTGGCTGTTGTCGTGTGTGTAGTAGCTGTGTTATTGTCGCTGTGTGTTGTCATGTTGTAGTAGCTGTGTTATTGTGCTGTGTGGCTGTTGTTGTGTGTGTGTAGCAGCTGTGTTATTGTCACTGTTTGGCTGTTGTCGTGTGTGTACTAGCTGTGTTATTGTCACTGTGTGGCTGTCGTGTATGTAGTAGCTGTGTTATTGTCACTGTGTGGCTGTTGTGTGTGTGTGTGTATTGTAGCTGTGTTGTTGTCACTGTGTTATTGGCTGTGGCTGTTGTGTGTGTAGTAGCTGTGTTATTATCGCTGTGGGCTGTTGTGTGTGTGGCTGTTATTGTGTGTGTGGCTGTTGCTGTGTTAGCTGTGTTATTGTCACTGTGTGGCTGTTGTCGTGTGTGTGTAGTAGCTGTGTTATTGTCACTGTGTGGCTGTTGTTGTGTGTGTAGTAGCTGTGTTATTGTCACTGTGTGGCTGTTGTGGTGTAGTAGCTGTGTTATTGTCACTGTGTGGCTGTGTCATGTGTGTACTAGCTGTGTTATTGTCACTGTGTGGCTGTTGTTGTGCTGTAGCTGTGTTATTGTCACTGTGTGTGTGTTGTGCACTAGCTGTGTTATTGTCACTGTGTGGCTGTTGTGTGTGTGTAGTAGCTGTGTTATTGTCACTGTGTGGCTGCTGTCGTGTTGTGCACTAGCTGTGTTATTGTCACTGTGTGGCTGTTGTCGTGTGTGTACTAGCTGTGTTATTGTCACTGTGTGGCTGTTGTGTGTGTGTACTAGCTGTGTTATTGTCACTGTGTGGCTGTTGTTGTGTGTGTAGTAGCTGTGTTATTGTCACTGTGTGGCTGTTGTCGTGTGTGTAGTAGCTGTGTTATTGTCACTGTGTGGCTGTTGTGTGTGTAGTAGCTGTGTTATTGTCACTATGTGGCTGCTGTCGTGTGTGTAGTAGCTGTGTTATTGTCACTGTGTGGCTGTTGTGTGTGTGGCGGCTGTGTTATTGTCTCTGTGTGGCTGTTGTCGTGTGTGTAGTAGCTGTGTTATTGTACTGTAGTGTGTGTTAGTAGCTGTGTTATTGCACTGTGTGGCTGCTGTGTGTGTGTGTACTAGCTGTGTTATTGTCACTGTGTGGCTGTTGTCGTGTGTGTACTAGCTGTGTTATTGTCACTGTGTGGCTGTTGTCGTGTGTGTACGAGCTGTGTTATTGTCACTGTGTGGCTGTTGTCGTGTGTGTACTAGCTGTGTTATTGTCACTGTGTGGCTGTCGTGTGTTGTCACTAGTAGCTGTGTTATTGTCACTGTGTGGCTGTGTTGTTGTGTGTGTGTGTACTAGCTGTGTTATTGTCACTGTGTGGCTGTTGTGTGTGTGTACTAGCTGTGTTATATGTGTGGCACTGTGTGTGTGGGTGTGTTATTGTCACTGTGTGGCTGTGTGTGTGTGTAGGCTGTGTTATTGTCGCTGTGTGGCTGTTGTCGTGTGTGTAGTAGCTGTGTTATTGTTGCTGTGTGGCTGCTGTCGTGTGTGTACTAGCTGTGTTATTGTCGCTGTGTGGCTGTTGTCGTGTGTGTACTAGCTGTGTTATTGTCACTGTGTGGCTGCTGTCGTGTGTGTACTAGCTGTGTTATTGTCGCTGTGTGGCTGTTGTCATGTGTGTAGTAGCTGTGTTATTGTTGCTGTGTGGCTGTTGTTGTGTGTGTAGCAGCTGTGTTATTGTCACTGTTTGGCTGTTGCTGTGTGGCTGTGTTATTGTGTGTGCTGTCGTGTATGTAGTAGCTGTGTTATTGTCACTGTGTGGCTGTTGTTGTGTGTGTACGAGCTGTGTTATTGTCATGGTGTGGCTGTTGTGTGTGTAGTAGCTGTGTTATTGTCGCTGTGTGGCTGTTGTCATGTGTGTAGTAGCTGTGTTATTATCGCTGTGGGCTGTTGTGTGTGTGTAGTAGCTGTGTTATTGTCGCTGTGTGGCTGTTGTGTGTGTGTAGTAGCTGTGTTATTGTCACTGTGTGGCTGCTGTCGTGTGTGTACTAGCTGTGTTATTGTCGCTGTGTGGCTGTTGTTGTATGTGTAGTAGCTGTGTTATTGTCACTGTGTGGCTGTTGTCGTGTGTGTAGTAGCTGTGTTATTGTCACTGTGTGGCTGCTGTCATGTGTGTACTAGCTGTGTTATTGTCGCTGTGTGGCTGTTGTTGTGTCTGTAGTAGCTGTGTTATTGTCACTGTGTGGCTGTTGTCATGTGTGTAGTAGCTGTGTTAGTGTAACTGTGTGGCTGTTGTTGTGTGTGTAGTAGCTGTGTTATTGTCACTGTGTGGCTGTTGTCGTGTGTGTAGTAGCCGTGTTATTGTCACTGTGTTGTGGTCATTGTTGCTGTGTTGTCACCATGGTGTTGCTGTTGTTGCCATGCTGTGTGTCAGTGTTGTTTTGCCACATCCCAGCCTGTCCCCATGGGGGCTTCTCCTTGGGTCTGGACTCCAGACACATGGGTGGAGCTATGGCCCCGAATTCCACAGGCGTGAGCGTAGGCCTTCCTGTCAGAGGGGTTGCATGTTTCTGCCGCTGAAGCAGAGCCGACTGATGTGGACAGAATGCCCGTGTGGATGGCGGGAAAGGTAGCTGTGTGCAGATGGAACGCTCAGGGACCTGAATGCCAAGGCCCAAGAGGCCAGGCCGTCCCCGGGGACACTGCGTGCCCCACACAGTGCAGAGGGGGCGTCAGGGATTCTGTGAGCGAGGACCTCAGGACTTAGGTGAATGAAGGCATGTGACAGGGTTCTGGAAGAAGTACAAGCGACGTGGACGATTTCTTAGAGGAGGCCCTTCCATGGGGACAGGTGTGGATCAGTCCTAAGGAGCACATGTCTGCCTCTTGCTGTGCTGGTGGGGATAGCTCAGCTGCACGGGAATAGATGGGGGCAGTTGGCACTGGTATAATGGGGGACAGCTTGTACTGGAATAGACTGGGGAGGACAGCTGGCACTAGAATAATGGGGGGACAGCTGGCACTGGAATAATGGGGGACAGCTTGTACTGGAATAGACTGGGGAGGACAGCTGGCACTGGAATAGACGGGAGGACAGCTGGCACTAGAATAATGGGAGGACAGCTGGCACTGGAATAGACTGGGGGACAGCTCGCACTGGAATAATGGGGGACAGCTCACACTGGAATAGACTAGGGGGACAGCTCGCACTGGAATAATGGGGGACAGCTGGCACTGGAATAGACTGGGGGCAGTTCGCACTGGAATAATGGGGGACAGCTGGCACTGGAATAGACTGGGGGGACAGCTCGCACTGGAATAATGGGGACATCTGGCACTGGAATAGACTGGGGGACAGCTCACACTGGAATAATGGGGGGGGGCAGCTGGTACTGGAATAATGGGGGGGCAGCTTGCACTGGAATAGACTGGGGGACAGCTTGCACTGGAATAATGAGGGGCAGCTTGCACTGGAATAATGAGGGGCAGCTCGCACTGGAATAGACTGGGGGCAGCTGGCACTGGAATAGACTGGGGGGCAGCTGGCACTGGAATAGACTGGAGGACAGCTGGCACTGGAATAGACGGGGTGGCAGCTGGCACTGGAATAGACTGGAGGACAGCTGGCACTGGAATAGACTGGGGGGCAGCTCACACTGGAATAGACTGGGGGGCAGCTCGCACTGGAATAGACTGGGGGGCAGCTGGCACTGGAATAGACTGGGGGGCAGCTGGCACTGGAATTGACTGGGGGGACAGCTTGCATTGGGATAGATTGGGGGACAGCTTGCACTGTAATAATGGGGGGGACAGCTTGCACTGGAATAGACTGGGGGCAGCTTGCACTGGAATAGACTGGGGGCAGCTGGCACTGGAATAGATGGGGGCAGCTTGCACTGGAATAGATGGGGCTTTGGCACACGGTTGATTTTTTTTAGTAAATGCCAGTTCCCGAAGAGCATGTGTGATGGCGCTGGCCGTGTGGGGTGGCTGGGTTACAGGTGACAGTCCCAGGCTGTGGGCAGTTCAGGAGAGCAGGGTGGTGCATCCTTGGGTCAGCCCGCACACCGGGGTGTGGAATTTGGACTTGTGGTCATGGAAGGTTTGGGAACCGGCCTGGACGGGGTCACGGTGGGAGACTGGCCCCTGCTGTGGTCCCAAAGGGGCCCCTGCCACCAGCGCTGGGTGAGGTTGGAGGCTCCTGGGCACCCTGCTCCGCTCGGAAGGAGGCTCACTTGTAAGTAAGAAGCAGACGGCTGGTGCTCACGGAGCCCCTGTGCCTGCTCGCTCCGCTGCCTCACTCGCAGCCTCCGCCTCCTCACGCTGCTCCCCAGGCTCCCCAACATCTCCTCCTCATGTGGCCCCTTTGCGTGGCGCGGACTCCCCAGCCGCGGGCTCAGGAGGAAACGTGGTCCAGAGCCCTCAGGGCCTAGCCCTCCCATTACTCTCTCGGGATAAAGGTAGAATTTCTGGACGCCAAAGGAGGAGGAGCTGCACATTGCTGGGTGCTCGAAATATTGATCAAATGATCATCCTGTGTCATCACACGTGTGGCACCTCGTACCTTCTCTTCCATGGCGAGCAGGGTGCGGCTGAAGCTGGGAACATGAAAAGGACCCACATTAATAGCTGAGCCAAACGGGGAATTGCCCACAAAGGAGCGATTGCTGGCTTAGTGCATGGCTCGCTCTCCCAACAGCATCCAAACACTAAGTAGCAGCCATCAAGGCTGCAGGATGATAGTCCTGTTCATGTCGCATCTCCTACGATGACCTCCAGTAAGTACATGACACTGGGAACGCTTTGTAGGAATCAGTGTAGACTTGAGAGCTCGCAACGAGATCTGCCTTGACTATTTCACACCCGCGCGCTCCATCCCACACAACCTGCCCCACGCACCCTGCCCCACGCACCCCACCCCATGCACCCTGCCCTGCGCACCTCACCTTGTTCATCTGACTGAGGCCAGGCCACTTTTGTGTGGGCCAAATTCTGACTTTCTTTTTTGTTGTTGCGAGAGAAGAGACCCTTTATTTTATTTAAAAGTCGACAACGGCAGGTTGTTACCCCCTCTCATGACTGCTTTAAAGTCCTATCACAGGGACGAGGGGTGGCCTGTGACACCTGACACCAGGGACAGCTCCAGCTGACACCAGTGAGCAGCCTGGCAGGGCTTGTGAGGAATGCGATGCCTGCATGGACTCTCAGCTCAGGAAGAGCTGAATAATTGACACATTTTGGAGGATGCAAAGGTCGGTTGCCAATGTTGACTTAGGACATTAGTGCCTCAGAAGGACAAAAACGATGGGAACCACTGATCTCAGCTTCAGACCTTTTGTTTTTGTTTTTTTGTTTGTTTTCATTTCATCTTTTAAATGTTCTTTTTCCATCACCCCTTATCCCTTAGCCCCTCTATGCCTCCTTCCACCTCCACCCCCCCATGTGCCATCACCACACTGTTGTCCACATCCACGGCCGTGAGAGCCCCTCCTCCCACCACATCCACGGCTGTGTGAGTTCCTCCTCCCACCACGTCCACAGCTGTGTGGGTCCCTCAGGTTTCCTCCCAACTTTCTCTGGGTGAGTGGGCCCCACCTCCCTGTCACCCAACCCCAGACCACTTGATAAGTATTTATTCATATTTCATGATCCAGCTCAAATATTGCTGTGTTTATTCAACATTTGTCGACTACTAGCTGCATGCCAGGGACTTGCTGAGGAAGACATTTTAGTGGAGACAGCTTCTGGCCACAGAAAGCCAGGGCCTAGAGGAAGACAGACGGTTAAAGCCACAGCAAGGGGATCCCCAGGAAAGAAAAGGAGGAAAGCCCCTGCTGAGGCCCCTGTGATCAGAATGGGAAGCTTAAACCACGGCCACAGCAGCCGCCCCAAGTCAGATCCTCCAGGTGACGGGCTCGGTGTAGCAGCCCCGCAGCTCCCGGTTCCCGCAGTGAGCCCAGCGCCGTGGGCTCGTGGGACTATGCATCCAGCCAGTCAGCCCACTGGCTGGGTTCGCTGCGCCGTGGGGGCCAGCAGACCTGGGGCGTGGCTCTGATGCTGGCAGGTCAAGTTTCTCTGCAGGTCTGTCTCGCTGCCTGCTGACCTCTGCGGGGTCTTGGCAATTTTCTTGATGACAGAGGGGCCCGCCTCATGCTGGGTGGCATCCCTGCCCACAGGGAGGCCCCGTGACCTCCTCACCGCTCCCGAGCCCTGTCACCCAGGGCAGGCATTGCTCCAGGCATCACCGCAGGTCCCGGCAGACCTGCCGGCCCTCCCTCCGCACTGCTCCAGCGGCTGGTCGTCAGGGGGCTCTCCACCCTCACGCCCTCCCTCCTTTGCCTCCCAGGCCGGGTGTCTGCGGAGCCGGCCCTCCACCCCCAGGCCCAGCAGCCTGTCTAGTCACAGGGTAGGAGGCGCGTCCCTTAGCCCTGTGACCGTGCCTTCCAGCGTATCAGGGGCAGCGAGGTCCCTCGCCTGGGGTTGGCCTCTGCGACATCCCCACCCCTGCTGTGCTGCGGGGAATTTCTCGAAAATCTCATCTGTCTCCTGAAGACTCTCACCCGAAGGCGTGCCCCTCAAGCATGTCTCTCACGCCCTGAAGGATGGACGGCACAGGCAGACGCCGCGGAGTTTCTCAGCGAAGGAAAGGCCGCTTGAACCCCCGGCTGCTCGTTTCAGGCCCGTTCTCTCCCCCGAGCGGGCTTCCAGGCCTTCAGACCAGGGGGGTGTCTGACCGCAGGCTCCGGCTCCTCCTCCCGCCACGCCGCCGGCTCCCGCCTCTGAGTGAAGGTCTCCTCAGGGCCGCCGTGCAGGGCCTGGAGCCGCCCAGCGCATCCCTCAGAGCAGCCACGTCGGAAGGCACCTGTTCCCCACAGAACCTGCCACCGGCCCCACACCCCCTCTGCGGCCGTCATGCCGGAGGGAGAAGGGCTGCCGGAGGCTAGTTCTCCCTCAGGCCTCGTTCCCGTCGGCCAGCCATGACCACCAACACAGCCACCGGGACACGTGGGTGCCGAGGCCCGCGACCTGTCGGGAACGAGGGCTGGCCGCTCCCAGATGCACACACAACAGCTACTGAGACGGCAAGCCTTCCTCCCGCCGCGTGTCCGCGCGGTGCGGTTAGAGCCGGCAGAGGGGGACCTGCCTGCGCTTCCTGTGACAGTAGGGCCAGGGCGGTAAGAGGAGGGCACAGTCGTCCCTAACGCCTCGTCCAGCGCCGGGAGGCTCGGGAGCGCGCTCCGGGAACCAGGCTCCTGGGGCTAAACACCCCACTCCCGAGGCTGCGGTTCACTGCTGGCCTCGGCCACGGTGTCTGCAGACCCGAGGGCAATTGCGGTGAAGAATGACCAGCTCTGCATGTGGTCAGTGGCTCCCGCGGAAGGGGGTTCGTCCTGACTGACTTGGTTGGCATCCTGCCAGGTGGTAACGGTTTTACCGCAGCAAAGGAGTGGGTTGTGGGTGGTGCAGTCACCCGTTCCTGGCCAAACCGGTGACCGTGCCTGCCACCTGGGGTTTCGATGGCCGGGACGCTGTGGCCGGGTGTCTGGCCAGCGGCCTCGGGGGGTCTCCCTTAGTGCGGCCATGCGGGCCTCCGCGTGCTCCGTCCTCCACGCTGTGCTCCTCGCTGTGCTCTGAGGACAGACCGCCTCCGCTCTCCTCCACGTGCTCCCTCTGGTGTAACTGGGACCACCACTCGTAGGCTCGCTGGGACAGTCACGTGGCGTGCACATCTCCCGAGGCAGGTAGGACGGGTACGTGCCACTTTCTGCCATGTCACCCTCTCTTTGTCCACAGCTGGCATGCCCTGGCACAGCGGGGCCTGAGAGGTTAGAGCAACAATGACTCACGGGGCAGGGACGTGCCTGGTTAGAGCTGCCTGACTGTGGCCTGCCTCCCGTCCTCACTCCGCCCCCCTCAGCCAATGCCCGCTCCCTCTTCCATAGGAACCCGGCCCTCCACAGAGGGCTCCCAGCCCCCACGCGGCTCCTGGGGCCTCCCAGCCCTGTGTGGACTCATCTCTGCAGCCGGGGCCGCGGCTTCCCTGGAGCAAAGCCTGCATCCCTGCTCCTGGACCCCAGGGAGCCTCTCTCCTTGGCACCCGCACATGTGCTCTCTGTTAGAAACTCACGTCAGAGCTGCCAGCAGCCGAGGTTTCCAGTGATGGTTAACCTGGGCGTGCTGCGGAGGCTCATGGCCACTGGGGTGGGGCGGGGGGACTAGGTGCCTCAAAAATTAGGGAGTTGTTGGCAACCCAGTTGGGGAACATGGGTGTCGGTAGGCCACCCAGTGTTGACCGTATGTTCCTTGTGCTCAGTTAGGGAGACGGACATTACAGGAGTATGTGAGCCTCAGGAAAGGCGGTGATTGGTTGTGGTGAGTATGGCCTTGGCCCTGGTTCAGAAGTTTGCGGGTTGACTTCCTGGTCGGGGCACAGACCTAGGTTGAAGTTTGATCCCGGTTGGGGTGCACACAGATGTTTCTCTCTCACATCAATGTCTCTCTCTCTCCCACTCTCTAAAGGTCAGTGAGTTCACATCATCCGGTGAATATCAGAAAAAGAGTGTGCTGAGCACTGAAAGGGAAACCAGCGAGGCGCGGTGGTGAAAGGAATTCCCACGCAGGCAAGAGGGCAGGCTGCGGAGGCAGTGCATCCCAGGGAGCTGTGGCGAGAACGAGCCGGTGTGCCCACATCTGGAGGAAGTGTGTTCTTGTCAAGGAAACAGAGACAAGTCCCTGGGAGGGAATCAGCCTCTGTTTCCCAGGACGGCATGGCCTGTGCCAGGGCCCCGGGGGCTGGGGAGGGGCAGGATCAGGCCTGCAGGTGTGGTTGCTTGGATTGGCAGGTCTGAGCGCTGATCTTTCTCTCCTGGGAATTTGGAAAGGAAACAACGGAAGGTGTTTCAGGCCCAATGGTCTCTGCAGAGGGAGGGACATTAGCTGCGGAGCCGGGTGGGGCGGGAGGAGGGGCTGCCTGGCTCATGGGAGGAGCAGCCAGGGCGGCCGCTGCAGAGAGAGCAGAGACGGGTGCGGGGAGCAGCCCAGGCAAGGCGGACACGCGGGAAGGAAAGTCCTGACTGCTTTTAACTTCTCGGTTCCAGCACCTTCCACGCATCCTGCTCTCGCCCTTCCTGCATACACACTGTGTGAATGCGCTGAACTCCTTTAGTCCGTCCACCTTCCTCGCTTAAGCTCACCCGAATTGGATTGTATTACTCACAGCTAAAACCCTGTGCGTCCATGCACACGTGATTGCTCTGTGTCTGAGGTTCTTTGAGGCAGGTGGGTAAAATCACGCCATCTCCCGTAGCCAGTCCCAGTGAGAATCACCTGTCCACACGGGGTCTCTGCTTTCATTTCGAGGAGCAGCTCAGAGGCTCAAAGGCTAAAAATTAGACCAAAAAAAGGGAAAAAAACACCCTCATGACCACAACCAGTGCCTTTCACGTAAATGCTTTGCACGCGCCACAATGTGTACATTCTGTGCTCATGCTCATTGCGCCTATTGTTTTGAGATTTTGTCCCACGTTTCTTCATAGTATTTCTCTCCCATCTCGACAGCTTATTAATAATCATCAGGGATCTGAGTACGTGAAAGATTAACCATTTCCACTGCCGTGTCCAGACTAAACATTTCTTAAAAGAACCATGGATTTCCTTCCTTTCTTGTTATTCTTTTCATCACTTTAATGGGAGGGCTAGTCCTTGTCCTACTTGAAAGCCACAGCTTTTCTCCCTGTGAGGATAGCGTCCGTGTACGCGCCTGAGTTTGCCGATAGACAGATGAGGACTCAGCGAGCGAGTCTGCTCTCTCCCGTGAGAGGAGTGAGGAGCTATTCGGGCCCATCAACCTCGTCCTGAAACTGTGACACCCCCCGCCCCCCCGGGGATTTAAGCATTTCACTGGCAGCCACTCTCACCCGGAAGGCCACGATCACCTACGTCTGAACGCTAGGCTGAGCGGACGGATAGAAAGGTGGACGCTCCGCACAGCTGCTCAGCTCGGAAGGCAGGTCCGCAATCCCAGGCGGGAAGTGGGCCCGCCCAGCCCGTCAGTCCGGCCCGCACGAGACTACCGAGCCCCGTGGGTTCCGAGTCCCCCACGGAGCACGGAGCAAAGCGCCAGCTCAGCGCCGAGTGCGCCGGCAGCGAGGGGACGTTAGTTCATGAATGGGGTTGAGCTTTGGTCTTTTGCGGCCATCTCGCCCGCACTGCTCCGGTTATTACCGGTTTCTGCTCCCTTTGCTCTTCCCCGTGTCCCTGACCGAGCTCAGCTCTCCTCCGGACATGTCTGCACCCTGAGCACTGTGCAGTCGGTCCCTGGGGTTCGGCCACGCCCAGGTGCCCGCTGATCTTTCTGGAAGGTGCCGGGCCGACAGGACCGAACTCAGGGCTGCTTTGTCCTGTGATTTTGGCTCACTGACCGCTGTCCCTGGGGAGCCAGTCTGCACTAATCAGGCTCAGCTTGGGGTGTGGTTCCCCTGGAAACCGCGGTGGCCCCGCACCCCGGAAGTGAGCTGGCTGGCGGGGGCGCAGCCTGGTGACGGTGCTCTGTGCGAGGCTGCGGGCTGCCCTCCCATGGGCCTGTGCAGCGCCACTTCTACCAAAACAGATCGGGGCGGTGAGCGCGCGAGGAGCCACGCACTGTGGGGCAGGTGCTCCGGGCGCCACCCCTCCTGCAGCCTGGGCCGCAGTCCGTGGCGAAACCTGCGGGGCCTTTCAGATTCTCCAGGAGGGAAAGTCGGGGGTTTCCCACGAGCCCGGGCAGGGGCAGCACTGCCAGCCACCACGTGACCACTGTGGCCTTCGCTTCTGCTTCCCACCGCCCTTGTCACCGCGACGTCACATGAGGGCACCCACAGCGGTGGCCGGTGCCAACCCCCTCCCCGCCATCCTGTGTCCCGGACACGAGTGGCCCCATGTTCCTGAGCCCGGGCGGGAGCCCAGCCGGGTTCTGCATCACTGAGAACCGTGCCCTTGAATGTGCCCGTTCCGTTGCGGAGAATCCCTCCTCTCTGTTTTGGAACAAATCACATGAGCAGGTGACACACTAGGCCTCTGACGCCTCGTGAAATGGTGACGTTTATGGAGGAGGTCGCACTTCCCGCCTCTTCCCGCAGAGCTCGGCGTGAGGTCCTGGGCCCCAGGCTGAGGAACAAATGAGGGGACAGGCATCTTCGGGCATAAGATCCCACTCCCGGGACATCTGGGCATCGTCACGGGCCCAGGCCCTGCACCTTCCTCTCGCCCGTGGGGCGGTCTTTCCACGTGGATTTTGGGGGGAGTTAATGCCAGAACTCCTGAGACCCCCAATCCTGTCGGCACCTCAGCGTGTCCAGCCACCGGGGGAACATGGGTTAGACTCCCGTCTGCCCCCCACCCGGATGTTGTGACTCTTTTATGGGCCACATGCTAGTGGATCCTTTGTCCTCAGTTCTCCTTTTATCCAGTGGGGTGAGGACGGCGTGGCCCTCTTAGCGAGGGACGGGAAGAGCTGTGAGAGCGCGACGGATGCTTGGCTGGCTCCTGGGCCCCCGGGCTGCCTCCTGGGGCTCCTCGACCTCGCACTGCGTCAGGTGACTGCGCTTCTACTGAACGGGACACAGCAGCGTCCAGTACCCCGTCCCCTGTGGCTGGAGTTTGTCTTCATTTGTGTTATTTTCATAAGAAAGCCGGCTCCAGACCCCAGGGGCTGGCCCGAGTTGCTGCAGACAGGACTTGGTTTTGGTTACACATCTTTAACCTTTTGCACTCGCTTGTTTTTTTCTCGATTCCTTTATTCTACTTGGGATTTAATTTTTTAAATACCCCAGATTTTACAAAGCGCGGCAGTAGAATAAAAAACTGGAGTTTCTTTTCATACAAACTTATTTATTTGGATTTTTTTATATTTCAAATTATTGATACATTCAAAGAGTAATTTTAATCTCGACATCCGAGTGCAAAAGGTTAAAGAAGCCAGTCAAGGTGGCTGGACACAGTTAACGGGGGAAGTCAGAGTCGCTGTGACGGGAGCTGATGTTCCTGCGTTAAGTGTAAATCCTACCACACGGCGTGTCGGCCCAACCAGCACGCATCACCATCACGGAAATGGTCATCGGGGCAGGGATGGTGGAAGGCTGTGTTAACCACAGTGTGGGGAGAGTGCAGATGTGGGCGCGGTTTGGAACCACTGCTCCATACACCTCGAGGACCACGCCGCCACCCAGGTTTCCCAGACAGCAGTCATCCCGAAACCTGGCTGGTGTATCCGCACACGGGGTAGCGTCCATGACCACCGTTCGGTGAAAAACACACCGATGGGCCTATTCACACGCGGACCTTGAGGCGCCCATTGATTCCCTAAGACTCACTCATGTGAGCTGGACGAGGAAGGCCCGTTTCGGACTCTGTTCCCCAGTTATGAGGTCTGTTTCCACATTTGCTGGGGAAGAGACACTGTCGCAGATGTCAAGCATGGCCGCCTCGTTCAGCCACTCTGTTCTCCAGAGCCTTCTAGGGGTGCCCCGCAGAAGATGGCGGGGCCTGGAGCCTGGTCCTGGCACCCATGGCATTGCTTGCTTCTTGGCCTGGGATTAGCTTTGCAAAGGGCGGTGTTTAACTCTGCCCCAGTGCGGTCTGCTCTGGCGGGGCCTGCAGTCATGTTTGGGGACCACAGGCCGTGCCTGACTGCCTCCTTCATGGACCAGGAGTCTCGGAGAGGCGTGAACATGAGCCCACAGAGGCCCCAAGGAACAGCGGGGTCTGGCCTGTCCCCTGGAGAGGCCAGCACGTTGTGGCTTCCTTCCTGGGGACACGGGGCCCAAGGCCCCAAAGCGTCCATTTGGCAGCCGACGGCTCTGCAGGTTTGAGAACGGGTGTGGATCCAGTTCCCTGTGTGTTGGCTTTGCTGCTTCAGATCCCAGGCTCCCCAAACACCCCTCATTCTGCTGTTCTAAAAGTCTGCAGGGGGTTCTCACTCTGCCAGCCTCCCATGCCGTGGGGATGCCCACAGGACGGCAGAAAGCAATCAGGAATCCAGCGGCTGAGACTGGGCAGAGCTACCACGGAAATGGCGTTTACGTTAGGACTTGGATGGATATTGTTTGTTCAAAGCAAGGTGGGAAGCGCGTTGGGTGGCGGGTGGGGAAGAGGGTGTCCTGGGCAGAGGGGTTGACCGTGAGGAAGGAAGTGACGACACAATTAAAAAAGCAAAGAGTTTAGAGTAGAGGACACTCAGGGCAGGGTCCAGGCACAGGGGAGACGTTGAAGGAGGAAAGTGTTATTACCTTATTTCCCTTTGCAAAGACCTTTCTGGCTGCAGGGCGGGCGCAGACTGGGTACAGAGAAGAGGGAAAGGTGCCACCATTTTCTAGACAAGAAATGAGGTACCTGGTCCAGAGTGATGGCCGTGGAGGTGGGAAGATGGGGACTCATTGGAGACCCAGCTTGGAGGCAGAATCTGCAGACACTGAGGTGGAAAACTTGGTTTTTCTCATGAGGCTGAGCCAGGACAGGTGCTGGTCTCTGAGGAAATCTGCCCCCAAACAGGCTCCGGTGACCTGCAAACCGCAGCCAGGAACTCAGCCAGGAGTGACTCGTTTCTTTGCGTAGTGCCCTGGAGGGTCTGTGGGCAGTCGGGCACCATGGCGTCTCCCAGGCGCTGTGGGGCTCCGGCGCACAGGCAGGAGTGCCGTGGGCAGAGGCCTCTGCTTGTGCTGCTCGGTTAGATGTTTTCTCCAAAGGAAGGACTGGCCTGCGGTCTGGATGGTGGGAAAGGAGAAGTGACCCTCTGGACGCACCTGCCCCAGATGCAGGGCTCAGGAGCGTCCCAGTGGCTCCCGAGAGCGCGGCTCTGCTGCGGCCTGAGACGGGCTGCAGGACGCGTGGTCCCCGGGACGCGTTGGAGAGCCACCTCGTGGGGCTTCTGTCTGAGGCTGCCCGTGGGTGCCCTGACCTGCGGCCCCCAGCTTTTCCGAAGGACACAGACCCGTGACCGCTACGTTGAATATTTTATTTCCCACGGATATGCGAGCTGTCTGTGTGTCTGATGGATTCGGACAGACACACGTTTCTGTACCAGATGTGTTCCCAGGGAAATCGAAAAATAAAATTGGGAATCTCCATACATCCTCTGATCTGGCGAGATTTGGTGGAAGCAGTAACTTCACTGCGGGGCGGGGGGCCGGGGGCGGGGGGGTCAGTGACAGTCCGTGGCACCCAGTGACTAAACTGCCGCCCTCGGCCGCCTCCGTCACGTGTGCCAGCAGGGGCGGGTCCGGAGCCACACAGACAGAGCAGGCTGCATCAGGTGGTGGGGCTGGAATCTAGAACAAAACCAACAGCCAGAAGCTTCCGGCTCCCGGCTGAAGGCAGAACGTCTCTGTGGAGCCGCAGGCTCTCTCCCAGCTGCGGGCTGGGATTGCGGAGGGGCAGCGTCGAGGCAGCTCCGGTGGCGAGTCCCGTGCAGACGGAACCCTCGGCTGGCTCGGTCCCTGTGGAAGTGAGGCCTTGGTTAGGGAAGATCGGCCTGCGACCAGAGTGGGGCATTGGGGAAGTTATTATGAATTGGAGCTCACAGGGCCCCAGATGCACCAAGCTCTCCTTCCCGTAGGAAGTAGCCCTCCCCGTCTGAGCACAGCCCCTGCAGCTGCTCGCTGGGGGCCCGACTCCCCTGCAGACCCTCTCCCACCTCTCATTTCCTGCAGGCCCCTCGCTAGACTCACATCCTGCAGACCCCAGAGGAGCGCGCAGTCAGGCCCAGGAGATCACAGACCCCGGCACAGCGTGATGTGCCGTGTGAATCGGCAGCGGGAAACGCGTGGAAATGGGCTCTAGTGCCTGAACCCAGGGAGGGCGGCGTGAAGCGCTCCGCTGGTCAGTGAGGGGGCGCTAACTGAGATGCGCCTGTGGTCTCCAGCCTCTGGGAGGGGCTGTGCCCTGATTCTCAGGTGGCCGAATCTGACTCCCCAAGAAGCTGGACCTTCCTGGTGAGGCTCCGCGAGACAGCAATGCTGGTGGCTTCGTCGCGTCTGAGCTGTGCCCGCCCCTCTCTGCCCCCGCGGGTGCAGGAGACATGCACTGGTCGTGGTTTCCCCGAGGCCACGGTGGCAGCGGGAGGCGCCCTCACCAGATGGATTCCATGAACTTGGGGGACGACCGGGCCCAGAGGGGCAGGGAAACCCTTAAGGTCAAGGACGGCGTGGAGGAGCTCAGTCTAATGGGCCTTGAGGCCCAGACAGGGGCCTGAATGCTTGACGCCGAGAGAAAACCAATGGTGGTTGCTCATCCTTGAGGAGCGTGCGGAGCGTCGGAGGTCCCTGAACTCCTGTGGCCGCGTTCCTGACTCCTAGTGCCGCTTCCCTGCGGCGGCGCTGTGGCCTGGCGTGGCGCACACAGAGCTAATGTTCCTGTCACCTGTGTTTGGCTTTATGGGCAAGACCCTTGGGTGGCTCAAGGAGCCTTAAGAAGGCAAATGCCCCTTGGCCGCGGGGAGGAATAGGGTGGGTCACGGGGCTGGATCTCAGCTCCTTCTGCCCCTTTGCCAGGACGCTGTCCCTCCTCCTACCTCCGTGGGGACCCGGAGCTGCCGCGCAGTGTGGGCTCTGAGCGCTGTGTGGCCGCTGGGTCCGCAGGTGCTGTGGGAATGGCACCAACCGCTGAAGCTGTTCTGAGCAACTCATCGGCACCTCTTGTCTGAGACCACGCAGGGTGTGGCACGCCCCCAAAATGACGCCACCTTTGAAGGCCACAGACTCTCCCCTCAACAACGTCCCCGAGCTAAGTCAGCATGGCTGGGGACACACGGCACCACACTGGTGACACATGGTCACCCTGGGGACACAAGGCACTCCCCTGGGTGCTGGAACCAGGGTGGCTCGTTCAGGCCAAGGTGCCACCCTACTGATACGCATTACACCTCCTGCAGGAGCGGGCTCCAGGGCGGGGGGTGGACCAAGACTGAGGTGAGAACTCGGTGATGGGGGCGGGGGGGCGAGCCGACGTCCAGAACAACGGGTACGGGGACTGGAGGAAGCAAGTGGCCATGGGCACCTGCCCTAAAGAGAGCACCAGCCAGCACAAAATGGGTACATGTGCGTGTGTGTGCACGTGAGTGGGTGTGCGTGCATTTGTGTGCTCATGTTCACTTGCACGCATGTTCATGTGTGTACGCATGTTTGCCGGGGAAGTGAGAGATGACAGGCTACAGCTTTTGCTCCTTGCTCACGCCCACTGAGGAAATAAGTAATAACATTGAAACGAATGAACGAGAAGCAGGCCACTCCCTGGGACTGCGGTCAGAGGAGCCTTCCAGAGAGAGCACTGACACGGGACCAGGAATGTGGTGCAAGTGGACAGGGAGCAGGAGGCAGTGCGGGAGGGAGGCGTTAGGGCGGAGCGGCCTTGGAGGTGCATCTGGAGAGCCGCGGGGAGGCGGGGCCATTCAGGGGGCGTGGCCGCTCAGGGGACTGGGCTGAGGGTGAAACCAAAGGAAGAAGTGGGCCTGGGTTTGAGTGCACCAGTCCTCCCTGACCGTCGGTTCTGCATGTCCATCTCACGCGGCTGTTCCTCGGTTGTTCTGTGCATCTTGACTTCCACGATGAATTAGAAGGTTCTAGGCACTGAACAGACTACTACTAGTATTTTGACTCTTAGAGAAATTCTAAAGATTTCTTAATTGTCATCGCCACAAACGAATGCTTGGTTTTGTTTGTAGTGAGGCTAACAAGCTAACACGTGTTTGAGCTGAGTTCACACCATGTGGCCTTTCCCAAATCCTGCATTCTCTCCAAACACAGTGACACCCCTTCCCGCCCCCCCCCCCGCCCCCCGCTCCAAACCTCTGGCTCAGCTTGCAGGCACAGGTGCCATGCCCTGAATTGGTAGGTGCTTCAAGCATCAAGCCGGGTGCTTTGCACCTGGGAGATACACAGCTCCATGGAGCGTGTGCCTTTGCGTGGACGCATTGAAATGTGCAGGAGCGAGGCAGGGACAGGAGCGAAGCCTCTTGTGAGAAGCCACCAATGAACGGTGGCACTGTGTGTGCACAGACTTCCTCGGGCAGCAGGTGACGACGACTCCTGGTGGGTATTCAGATGGATGCTGAAGGGGGGCCGTGCCACGGGCGGTGTGCAGGCAACCTGGTGGCCTTCCACGCAGGCCGTTAGTCAGTGGTGTCTTTGCCTAGGATGGCGGCGTGGCGGGAGCGGGGCTCAGCCCTCACTGCATGGTTCCTGTGACTGGGAGAACTCAGTGTCCCCCCACATGGTCTGTCTTCCGATAATTTTTGCCCACGGCCCGGCAGCTGGCCTAGACCCTGAGTGCAGAGGGTTTTTCTCCTGGAGGCAGGAGTTTTCTCCCCTAGTCAGGTCAGCAAAGCAGGACTGTGACACTCCTTGCATGTTGTCTGCATGTGTTGTCTGCATGGGTGTATATTGTTGTCTGTGTGTATTGTCTATGTGTGTATATGTTATCTGAGTGTTGCTTGCCTGAGTGTATTGTTTATGCATGTGTTGTTTGTGTGTTGTCCGTGTGTTGCCTGTGTATCTTATGTGTGTGTTGTCTGTGTATCATATGTGTGTCTGTCTATCCTATGTCTGTGTTGTCTGTGTATCCTGTGTGTGTTGTCTGTGTAGCGCACGCGCGCGCGTGTGTGTGTGTGTGTGTGTATGTGTGTGTGTGTGCTGCTTCTAAAGCCAGCAGGGAGAGGCAGAGTGGAGCACTGGAAGGCAACATAAATGATTTAAGACCCGGTGGTTCTGCCAGGGAAACATTGAAGACGGAGTCTAATCCTCTCATCTAACCCCTGCCTTTAAAAGCTCTGAGCGAGGAGTTGACTCAGCACGTCAGAGGCAAGAAGATCCATTGACCCCGAGTTCAGTGCTGAGAAATTGAGAAATGTTCTTTTTAATGTCTATTCAATAAATACCGCGTCCACCTTGCAAGGGGCTGCACAATCCACTGCCAATCCATTACGGGATGTTCTCGGGGCTGACAAGTTGTCCCGAGACAACCATGGCCACGAGATGAGGTTGGCCCTCGCTGTGGCTGTAAATCATCGGCCACCGCGGCTCAGGCCGGGGACACCTGCACCGAGTGTGTGTGTCCTTCCCGACCGGCGCCTTCTCAGAGCTCACGCTCACGCGATACACCGCGGCCCAGACGCTCGCCGCGCGGCCGAAAGGGCCTCCTGCACCAGGCCCACGGAATGGGACGGACATTCCGTAGAAAAGGGTTTCATGGGCCAATCGGCTGACGGAACACTGACCTAACTGCAGTAGGTCCCCAAGTAGCGTTGCTTCATTATGACATCGATGAGGTGGACTCAGTTCTTGTTTCTATCCATTGGCCTGTGGCCAATTGGGCTTCTTATATGTCGTTTCGCTTAAGCAAAGCCACAGAACCTGCCAGGAACTGGCTGCCTGGCCTGGCTCCCAGCACCCGCTCCAATGAGCAGCTCATTGATTGTCGGCCTCAGGAAGGAGGGCGCCGCACCCGTGCGTTGTCAGCCTTGGACCCGCGAGTGGTCGGACGAAGGAAGAAGTCTCTGTTGGGACCAGCCTTCCGCAGAGCACACGTGAAGGACGTGTGTCCACCAAATGGGCCCTTTCTCAAAGCAACTAGAAGAATCTCGCAGTCAACCTTGATTTTCTGTTTCGTGTCTGAGAAAGTGCTGGAAATGGGCTCCGCTGGACTCAGGAGGCAGATTTATGCCTCCCCACGGAGCCAAGTGGCTGCAGCCGCAGATTGCGGGCTGAGGGATGGGAGCTCCGGGGAGCAGGCAGTGGGGGCACCTGGGAGCAGCTCCGCAGAAAAATGAGTCCACCTGCCCTGCCCCCGCCCTGCCGCTCCCTCCGCCCGCTCCTGGGGACAGAGTGTGCGCAGCTCTGCGCTCCCTGCGGCGGACGGAGATGTTTTCTCCCTCTTTTGCACTTTTGTGCACCTCTCCCTGGACACCTCCCTACGCAGGTGAATGGTCATTAGCACCCGTCTCCGTTCCTTTCTCCTCGTGGCTAATGATGGGGCGTCCCCATTGCCTTAAAGAGGCCCAGACAGGGAGCAGGGAGGGTGCGGGTGGACTTTACCACAGCCTGTGCCCCAGGCCTGCTGCTGGGGCTTCATTCAGACCTTTGCTCACGGCCTTCGGGGCAGGTGTGAGCGTCCTCCATCCACAGCCCAGGGGAGGCAAGTGACACCCAGGAGTGGCACCAGTGAATGTGGGTGAATTGCGCCTGGGCCTGCTGACCTCAAAGCCTGCTGCACCCCACGCAGGTGTACCCCACGCAGGTGCAGGTGCAGGTGCAGGTGCAGGTGCAGGAGCTGTACAGGCAACCACAGATTCTGTGTGGCATCATCTCATTTGAATCCTGACAAGTTTTATTAAATCAGCTTTCAAAGCAAAAGGGGCTGCCACTACCCAGGGACACATGGCAGGCCAGAGACCAAAGGAAGAGGCTGGACACCCTGCCCCAGGACGGTGGCAGCTCGGGTTGGGTTACAATAACCGTTGCTGGGTTTTGTAAATCATGATGGCCCGCCCATGGTGTCCTCCCGTTTCACCCTGGAAGCCACTGTAGAACAGGTAGACCGTTTTCTGTGTCCCGACGAGGAATAAATAGGGTCTCCCGGCTGAGATAGGCTGAGACTCAGGACGGACACCACGTGGGGCAAGGCTGAGAGGCTGGTGGTCCTTTAACTTCATCCTCAGTAGGCACATGCGGTAGGTCCCAGAATTATCCTCATTTCACAGAAGAGAGCAGCGAGGCACAGGCAGCTGAGGCGAGGGGTGCTGGAGCTGGCGTCCGCCCTCCTCAGATCCCATGGCCTCCGTCTCCCCGAGGGCCTGGCTGCCTCGCAAATGCACAGCCTCCAGAGTCCCTGCTCCTGATGCGCACACTCTGTCCCTGCAGTGGGGCTGGCAAACGTGGGAGTAACCTGGTCATCCGATTCCTTCCCTGGAGGAAACGCCCCTCAGCAGGTGTGGGGACGGTCACGTGCACACAGCCTTCACTGCCGGCGGTCGGTGGGCTTCTCTGGGCCCCGTGTTGCTCCGTGTAGTGAGATCCTGTCGTCCATGACTGTGGTGATCCTACCTGAGGATATTTCCCATTGCTTTTTTTTTTTTTTTTTTTAAGAGACAATGAAAGGGAGGGAAGAAAGGGGGGCAGGGGAGAGAAACATCAATGTGAGAGAGATACTTCTATTGGTTGCTTCCTGTGTTCACCCTGCCCTGGGCTGTGGATCAAACCTGCTACCCAGGTACATGCTCTTGATCAGAATCGAACCCGAGACCCTTCAGTGCCGGGGAGGGGGATACAGGGGGGCAACGCTCTAACCACTGACCATGCCGGCCAGGGCAATGGATTTCTTTACATCCGAGTGCAGGTGAGTGTCCCTGACTGACCAGGGGAGCCGCCCTCCCTCAGACGGCCTGCTGGGGATGGCGTGCAGCCTGATCGGCGGGGCCTGGTCCTGGGGAGCCGGCGTCCCAGGGTGCACCTGCCATGGACCCTGGCGCGATGCTCGTGAGGCAGAGCAGCTATTGTTACAATCGTCACTTCATCTGGGGCTTCGCTCTGGGACTTGAGTTGAGCCCCGGTCACGGGATAACCGCCTCCTCGAATCAGCACTTAGGATGCCTGGCTCCCAAGGCTGCGGCCAGAGGACGCGCTTGCTGTGCAGAGCAGCCAGCTCCCGCGCTCCCGCAGCCTCCCTCCGGACCTGTGCCGGGGCCTGTGCCCACCATCCGCAGGCAGGGCACCGCTCCGCCCCTCACTGAGGAAGAGCCGACCCGGACGAGCTGGACGTGGACAGGCGTCACCTGCCTGGCTTCCTGCTCAGCGGCAGGCCCCGGTCCTGGCCCGGCCACCACCCTCGCGGCCATGAGGGTGAATGCGGCTCCACGTGGACAGAATCTGGTCTCAGGGCTGACAGTGGAGGGGGCAGCTCTGCGTGTCTGGGCTGCGGGCGGAGAGCAGGGTACGGGCGGAGGCTGCAGGGGTATCTTCACCAGGTAGTGTGGTTCAGGAAGGCACCCCATGCCTGAGCCTCCTTTTCCCTGTAAAATGGGATTGAATTCCTTCCTGAAGGTCACGGTGATGGGTCAGGATGCCACGCTCCCGGCAAATGCTCTCCCTTCTGCAGGCCCAGGCCAGGCCGTCCTTCTAATAACAGCAGCGAGTGTTTCTAGGTGGGCCACAGTCTGCAGAACGCTTTCACGCCTTCGTTACCGCCACCCCGCCTTCCGGACCAATTAGAATGTGGTCAGAGATGAGTGTCTGTGAGTCTGGAAGCAGAAAACTGGAGCCATTGGGCAAGGCGGACGGGGATGTGGGCGCTGTGCCCGGCTCCTCGAAGGACCCCAGGAACCTGGTAGCTGGGACAGTCTGTGTTCTGAGCCCCGTGGAAGCCTGTGCTTGGGTTCCATACCTGCTTTCTCACGTGACCAGGGCCATGCCGCTTGGGCTGTTGACTCAATATTTACCACATCTGCCACCAGCAAGGACATCTCAGCATCATGCTTGGCGAGAGGAGGGACGGAGTGGCCCTGCAATGGTCATCGTTATTTCCATGGCAGACAGGTCAGGAAAATTGATCAGATTAATCATACGAACCAGCAAACGTCAGGAGTGAGAGTGCAAGGGGCAGAGGAGTTCTCGCGGCATTCCGGGACGCACCTGCCCGTGCGCTGATGGGATCTGTGGCCTCGATGGAGGCATGGCTTGGGAAGGAGGCCTGGGGGAAATCGAACACCAGCCATGGCAGGCCTGGGCCCTTGTGAATCAGAGCCTCGGGCCACCCCGAGTTGCTGGCCTGGAGGCCTGGGGTGCACGAGAGCGTCCTTTTCCAAGGGCGATGGGAGTGCAGGCTGCCGGTCCAAGACTGGGGAGGGCCTGGTCGTGGGGGTCTTGTCTGACCCCACCCTGATTCTCTGAGCTCCGCGAACACTTCACGTGTGGCCTCTGAAACCGCATGTGTAACTGTGTTGCCTCCTTGATCCACAGGCTCCTGGAGAGCCCACGGAGCCCCTGTAGGTGGAAGTGTATGTAAGGCACAGGGCAAAGCCCAACTTCCAGCTGCTTCTACTCAAAGTCCACTTTGCTTGGTGTTTAATCGACGTTGGTGCGATTATGACAACATCCCTCCAGGTTATTCATTCATTAAAGTGTAACTAAAGAGCAACACTGTGTGGAGGCCGGGAGGTGGCGATGCCAGCGCAGGCGGCTCTTCCCTCGAGCAGCTTACACCGTGCAGGACCGCGGGGACTGCAGCCACCTGCACGCTAAGTGTGGTTTTCACACATTCAATGGTTGGAAAAAAGTCCAGAAGAAGGTAGTTCATGAGGCATCAGGATTATGTTGAACTCGGGCATCAGTATCTATGGATAAAGTTTGATCGAAACCCAGGGATGCTCACTCATTTTCCTGTTCAATGGCTTCCTCTGTGCAGCATGGCCGCATGGGGCAGCCGTGGCCGTGTGGGGCAGCCGTGGCGAAGGCTCTGCCCTTTGTAGAACAGTCTGAGACCCCGTCAGGGGACGAGTTGAACCCCACCATATTGGGGGAAAGGGAAGGTCTGGGGAGACTCCCAGGTGGGCCTGCTGCAGACAGGGAGGCTGACCCAGGCCTAGGGAATGGCAGCAGCCAACCTTGCAGGCCTCAGGGCAGCAGAGAATGGCAGGTACAAAGGCCCTGGGGTGCAGTTTGACTTCAGAGGCCCTGCCGGGGCTGACCAGCAGACCCTGAGCGATGGGTGAGTGATTGCTCTGACAGGATGGCTGTGAAAGAGAGGGCTAAGGGGCTGCCGGCTAAAGGAACCAGACAGCCTCCATCACCTGCTTCTTCAGGCTTTTATTATAACAGCAGTTTGAGATACAGTTTATCTTTTAGAAACAATCAGTAGGTAAGTAATCTTGGGAGGACATTTGTGTCTGCAGTGTCCTTTAAGCAAGGACACCAAAAGATTATGCATAAAGATTGTGGTAAATACCCAGGGGTCCGTACGTACACAGACTTATTTGGAAAGGTCAAGGGACAATTAGGGGCAGCCACCTTCAGCCAACTCCCCTAGGTCGGAATTCCAACAACAGAGTGGGCTGCCTTCAGCCACTTCCCTTTTCAGAATTTCCTCCTTCCAGACTTTCCTACCAAGTCTCCCCTGCTTTCCGACAAGACCCGGTGAGGAGTCCTGCCCTAGGACTATAGGCCTGCTCCCCCCTCCCCCAGGACTGCAGGCCCTGCTCCCCCTCCCCCAGGACTACAGGCCCTGCTCCCCCTCCCACAGGACTACAGGCCCTGCTCCCCCCTCCCCCAACTACAGGCCCTGCTCCCCCCCTCCCCCAGGACTATAGGCCCTGCTCCCCCCTCCCCCAGGACTAAAGGCCCTGCTCCCCCTTCCCCCAGGACTACAGGCCCTGCTCCCTCTCCCCCAGGACTACAGGCCCTGCTCCCCCCTCCCCCAGGACTAAAGGCCCTGCTCCTTTCCCCCCTGAAATGTGGCCCTTCCAGTGCTGGGCAATGATGCTGTGTCTCCATCTCTGACGGGTCCCGGTCTGGCATCTGACGCTTGGTCCATACGCCCGGAGGCCTGGAAGAATTAGTGTTCATTCCTGCTGCCCACCTGTGAGCCCGCCAGCCTCGGCCCCGCTGCTGAGCCTCGGCGTCCACGTAGATTAATTTATTTGGGGAAGTTTTTTCTTTGTCATCTCTAAAACTTCAGGGGCTTGCTATCCTCCTGAGCGGCCGTGACATTCTGGTTCTCAGTGTATTTATAGACCTTAAGCTTAAAAGCAAATATCACAAAGGTCAGAAAGGTGCTTGGAGATGTGTGCACCACGGTTTCTGTTGCTTCTTTTTAATAAGAATAAGAAACTAAACACAAGAAAGGTCACATGTGGTGCATCCACGTTCTAGTCACAAATCTCTAATTTTATCAGGGGAGTCCCAGAGCCGTTTGAAGCCAGGACAGTGAGACAGCAGCGACTTTGTGGGCCCTCAGTGGCCCCGGTCCCATGGTTCTGGCACTTGCACTCCCCTGCCTTCCCCTGCCCTCTCCTCTCCTCCTCTACCCTCCCCTGCCCCTACCTTCCCCTGCCCTCCCCTCCCCTGCTCCTACCTTCCCCTCCCCTCCCCTCCCCTGCTCCTACCTTCCCCTCCCCTCCCCTCCCCTCCCCTCCCCTACCTTCCCCTCCCCTCCCCTCCCCTTCCCTCCCCTGCCCTCCCCTGACTCACAGAGTCCCTTCACATTCCAGGAGACTTGCCCACAGTTGCCAGGCAACGTCACAAGACTGGCCTTTCCCCCACAGTGAGGCATCGGCTGTTGTCATCACATTTTAGGTTACTATTACTATTTAACAAAACGTGGTCGCAGCCTGTGTCGGGCTCAGTGGGCCCTCTCTCTGCAGAAACGCTCCTGCAGGTTCCGGGGAGGCTGGTTTGTTTGCTGGTCTTGAAGCAGATGAGTTAGCCCGGGGAGGACAGCGAAGGTCTGGCGTGGAGGAGGTGACGGAATGACAGCACCGGCGGCCTCGGGCAGGTGCACAGCCAGTACGGGGGTCACACAGAGGGAGGAGCGGACAGGCGCTGCTCGACCCTGCTGAGCCCCGGCGTGCTGCCCAGTTCCCGGGAGCGGCTTGAACTGGAGGGACAGAGCCGTGTGCCCTCGGAACCGCCGCCTGCCCAGCGGGCGCAGCAGGCAGGATGTCCACTCCTTAGAGTTCTAAGGACTTTTGTTTCTCATTCTTGACTGACGTCTGGCCAGCACCATCACTGGCCAATTCCTCGGCCATCTCGCTGCTTGGTAAATAGTGCCTGTGGGTTGGGGGCTGGCAGAGCGCGTGTTCCGCTGGGCCTCACCGTGCAGGCAGTCAAGCACATGCTCAGGACGCTCTTGGTGCCTGTCCTTCCTCGTCCGGGGCTCCGGGGACACGGAGACGTGTTGGCCCGACAGAGCGTTGACGTGCACAGCGTACTTGAGACGGTGGTTGCGTAACGGTCGCGTTTACTGTGCACCTGCCACTGGCCAGCACGGGGATAAACGCTTCCAGCTTCCGGCCGGCCGTGCCGCAGCCCATGCTGGATGTGCTCCTGCGTCGTCTGGTCACTCACGCAGCTCGCACCACGGGCCTGGGACCGAAGCGCTCCTGTTTCTCCGTGCCTGAGGGTAGCCCATGGGAAAACAGTCACTCATCCATCTGGCCATTCATCTACTCGCTCTCAGGGTGTGCCCGCACCTGACGGGAGGGAGACTGGGGGCCTTGACCAGCTCGCAAGGCCCCTGCGCTCACGGAGCAGACGCTGGGGGGAGGGGGCAGGAACCAGCACAACCAGTGAGCACTCGAGCGAGCGCCAGGGCGGGGCACCTGCGCTCCCCGGGTAAGTGTCCTGTGACAGAGACACTGCAGCTGAGAGGACAGCGAGGCCGCGACGTGGCCCAGGGCACCTGTCACACAGGAGTGCCGGCTCCCGGCCAGTGCTCCTTCCACGTCATGGCTCTCGCAGCATTCCCCACCATGCGCGTGGGCGCACACCCTGGAACCGCTGCTCGTGTGCTCTTGGACATCCCAGTATAATATTTCATTTAAAAGTGTCTAATAACTTTGAAATTAGGAAGTCAAAAGAAAATTACACTTTTTAATATGTCACTTGACCATGTATCATTTTACAAGTCTCATGTGTACACAAGTGTGTATCCGTGTGTGTACACAAGCGTGTACACATGTGACTATGTCAATAACTGTGGGAAGAGCAGCAATGGGGTCGGGGGCACATCTTGGACAGCCGTGCTACAAGGGGGAACAGCAGCATCCCGCCCTGGGCTCTGGGGAGAGAGAGGACTCAGGAAGCTTCTGAGTCCCTGGCTCCCCCGCCCCCGGGTAACACAAAGGCCAGGAGAAGGGCAGGCGGACCTGGCAACGATGCTGGAAGGAAGAGAGGACACAGCCACCAGCAAGCATTGGAAAAGGCAGAGCCAGCCGTGCATCGAGCCTTGCTGACAAGCACTATTAAATATTAATCCCATCGCCGCGGGGACTTCATTAACCAGCGTGCGGCCCGCCTTGCTCTGCACCTGGGCGTGGCGAGGTGCAGGAGGCCATGTCCCGCTTCCATGCGTGGCCTCCCACGTCACCCAAGTGCTCCGCGCCCTTGGCCGTTTGTCTTGTCCTTTCCTTCCACAAATTGGAGACCCTTTCCAGGAGAAGGAAGGGGCTCACCTGTGTGAGGCCGCACACCTGGTGCAGGCGGCTCACGCGTAGGCCCCGGTCTCAGACTCAGAACAGGTGCCACGTACACAGCGAGCGGAGAGGTGAGGCCCCGGGGGCCTTGTACCGGCTCACGCTCGGTTCCAACTCCTCCTCTTTGAGACGCTTTAAATAAAGACCCCGAACATGAAGGAAGAGAAAGGTCGACCCCACAGAGCCAGCAGAGCGTGTGGATGCAACGTGCTCCTGACGGGGCCACACTGCACGGCTGCGGATGTGAGCGAGGGGCACTGCTCTCGGGCCAGGACCCCGGCTGCAGAGGCCGCCGCGCCCCGGCCCCGGGGTCTGTGGCCCCAGGGGCGTCGGAGCATCGTGACCCCTGCGTCCCTCCCAAGATCCTGGCACAGCAGGTCTGGGCTCTGCTGACAAGTCCCGGGAGCTGAGGCTTCTGACTGGGGCAACACTTCGAGAATCTGCTCTCGTCTAACCTCACATTTTACCGACGGGAAAGCTGAGACCCCGAGACGTGACTGCGGTTTGCCGAGGTGACCCCTTTACTGAAGGAGTGGCCAGGGCTGTGCCCACAGCTGGGGACAGCCAAGCGCCCGCAGCCACTCCCGGGCCTGCAGCCCTCTCGCCCGGCTGTGCCCAAGCTCCTGCAGAGGTGGCATCTCGGGGCCACGTCCCTGCCAGGGCTGAGACCCACCCAGGCTGCCCCTCTGGCACAGCGGCGGCGCCCAGCGGCCCTGCAGGATGCTGGGACACCTGGAAGGGTCCC
Source organism: Ia io (assembly GCA_025583905.1). Classification (NCBI taxonomy): domain Eukaryota; kingdom Metazoa; phylum Chordata; class Mammalia; order Chiroptera; family Vespertilionidae; genus Ia; species Ia io. Next base: position 1,761,246 of record JAJQQW010000022.1, on the reverse strand, counting down.
CAGTGCTGGTCTCCCCACGGAAGACTCCATGCAGCAGAAACACCCGGAGTCACGGTCCCCGAGATCCCAGAGCGCGTCACGGGGACCACGTGGCCCAGGCCGTGACTGCAGGAGCCTCTGGCCGTGGGGAGCCCGTCCCCCATTAAAAACAGGAAATGCGCTGTTTTCCGCCCACTGGACAGAAAGCCGCATGCAGTCTGGCTGCCTTGACGTTATATGCCCACCAGGGTCTCTTCTGATTTTAAAAGACATTGAAGTTAGAACCTTTTCGGGGGCCCCTCCAGTAGGCACCGTGCCAGGTGTGCCCGGTGGTGAGGGGGCGGGGCCTCTGCCCCAAAGGCTTCGGCGCCGAGCTCAGCCCTGGGCTCTGCACGGAGACAGAGGGCAGCCCCTCGGAGGGTCGGAGGGTCCGAGGGGGGCAGCCCTGGCACCTGCACCCGTGTGCCCAGGACAAGCGGCCCGGCTCCCCCGGCAAGCCGCACAGCAGAGGGGCGCCCGGCGCAGTGGCTTTGCATACAATTATAGCGATGGCATCATTTTTTTTGAAACAAACTGTCCATAAATGTCACAGAGAATCCGGGTCTCCTTTTATTAAAACTGAAAAATGTGTATAAGTGTAAATAACAAATGACTGCTACAGGAACGGGAGCGCCGCAGCGCGCGGGCGTCTCTCTCCCCTCTCCTCTCCTCTCCTCCTCATGTAATTTGCATTAATAAAGAGGCTGTTCCTTGTCGGAATGTGTTTCATCCGGTTTAAAATCCCAGGGCGATCCACTGGGAAGAGCTCGGGGAGAATCCAACTGTCAGAGCCGACGAGACAAATGAGTCCCCGTGTCAGGAGCGTGTGGTTCAACGATGACAGATTGAGAAGAACTGTCCCCCTCTCGACAGGCGGGCTTCATTTTCAAATTAATAAATCTGAATAAAATATTTTTCCTTTCATTACGCGCGGAGCCTGTTTGACAGTCCCGTGACAGGAGGGAGTCGCAGTGTTGATGAGAGCGGTTTGCAGATCCCACCTGGGCCTGTTCTGCTTTATTTTTACCTGCAAGCTCTCCCGTTTGCCTGGCGCCTGCCCTTCCTCACACCCTGCCTCCCGCGCCCTCCCTCCTCTCCGTCCCCGCCCCCCCTGCTCCCAGCTCCCAGTCTTCCCTCCATGCCGCCCCCACTCTCCTCACCTCTGAAATGTCACCGCTCCTGGGCTGTGCTATTCTTTGCATTCACCTGCAGGCCAGCACGTGGAATTAAAGGCCGGAGCACACGTCGCTGAGGAAAGGAGGAAGAGAAAGAAAGAAACACCTCTAATTATCATGAAATATTCCCTTTCTTCCTGTGGCTGTTCATCGCTGATCATATCACGGTAACAGCTCACGCCAAGGCTGGAGGAGAGAGTGGATCTCTCTAATTTATCATTTCCCTTAGGAAGCAGTCCTCATCATTTCCTCTTCACACACACACACACACACACATCTACACACATCACACACACACAGCACATACACACACCCCCACACACATATCACACACATAACACACACACACATCACATACACACACCACACACAGCATATACATACATCACACACATACACACATGCATATACACACCACACACACATACACATCACACACATACCACACACATCACACAACTACACATATATCACACACACACATCACACACCACACACCACACACAGCATATACACACAACACATACACACACCCTCACACACACATCTACACACATCACACACACACACAACACATACACACACCCTCACACACATATCACACACACATCACATACACATATCACCACATATATCACATACACACACCACACACAGCATATAGATACATCACACACATACACACCACACACTTCACACACATGCACATACACATCACACATGTATACACATCACACACATACCACACACACCACACACCTACACACATATCACACAATAAACATATATCACACACATATATCACATACACACATCACACACCTACACACACCACACACAGCATATACATACATCACACACATACACTTCACACACATACATATACACATCATACATACATACACATCACACATACATACACATCACAGAATATCACACACACACCACACACACATACCACACACATCACACACCTACATATCACACACACCACACACATGCATATTCATCAAACACTTACCACACAATCACATGCATACATGTATATCACACACATACACATACACATATCACACACACAATGCCACACACATCACACATCACAAACACACACACATACACACATGCATACACACACACACAAAAGCAACCCTTCCAATCAGACAGACAAATACACCTTGTAGCCAGCTCCCCTCCCAAAGTGGAAGGCGCTCCTGCGCCCCAGCCGTCGGCACACGCAGGCGCGTCTCAGTGCACGGGGGACAGCGATGCCTCTTAAATAATTCAGGGCACTTTATGGGACACGCTAGGCGCTTATTAGAGAAACGCTCCTGAGGAAAGGGACTCTTGCTAGCAGAGGGGGTTTTGTGTTGGCACTTGGTGTGGAATCTGGGCACAGCGGGCAACTCCAAGTGCCCGTTCGGCGGCCCGAGATCCAGGCAGAGAGAAATGGATCTAATTACGTTCATGGCTGCAGTCAGCGATGCCCCAGTTCCCACCTTCAGGCAAACTCCCCTTCCCCTGGAAGGAAGGAGGGAGACCTGCCACGACCACGGAGCTGAGAAGGGGGACCCTGAGGTCTGTGGCACACGCTCGGCCCCGGTCGGTGGTACTGGCAGTTGGTGGTCCTGCTGTCCCCGCCGCTCGGCGAGGGCCGAGGCTGCGAGCTCCTCTGCAGCTGTGCGGGGCGCTTCGGTGCCGGGCCTGCATCAGCCGTACCTGGGAGGTCTGCCCCCCGCCTCTCCTTCCCCCAGTAGTCTTTGCAGACACGGGGCACCTAGGTACCAAACTTGTGTTTGGGTAAATGTAGGTGGAATTTCCCAGGGACAATCAATCAGATCTTTAGGCTTAGGGGAAAATGGGAGTGAGGGTGTGTGTGTGTGACATTTGGGGTTTGAATCTTGAAATCAACTATTTGTGTGTAGACATTTGGACAAAGGCACAGTTAGGGAAGCTTCCCGAATACCCACATGTAAGGAACACTCTGTACTGGCTGGGAAGCAGAGCCTGGTACACAGACTTCTCAGACGGGTGAGATTTTGCTGAAATATCAGATTCCTCAACAGGATAAGTAGAAAATCTACCCACTAAAAGGTCCAAGGCAAGACATCCGGGGAAGATGGAGCAAGTTGGATGGTCAGTGTCCACATTCCAGAAGTCCCCACCCTGGCTGCTGTGGCTGCTTTCTCGTTGTTTCCTGAACCGTTTCTCCCAGAGATAGCTCCCTCTGAGGGTGTCCTGCCACTCCAAACCGTCGCTGTGACCTAGAGGTGAGTCTCTGAGTAGCTGCCGTAATGCCATAGGAAGACAGAAAAAGGCATGTGGGTGTTCAGGGTCTCTTTACATGCATGAATCCATCCGATTTCACAGCAACCCCGGGGACAGGCAGGCATCAGTCCTCACTTTATAAAACTTACGGGAAGTGTAGTGTCAGGATGAAGTCACTTCATAAGATCACTTGAGTCACAAATAGAGAAGGGGATTGATTTTTCTCCTTAGTCCATGTTCACTAAATTGTACTTCACTCTGCTGTGTGTTTCTGTGTGTGTCCGTGTCTGCATGTCTCTCTACTGGTATATGTGCATGCCTATGTGTGCATATGTGTTTGTGCTTATGTGTCTGTGTTTGCATGTCTCTCTGTGTGTCTCTGTCTGCATATGCATGTCTGTGTGTTTCTCTATGTGTGCATGCCTGTGTGTGCATGTGTGATTGTGTGTGTGTGTGTGTGCATGCTCTCGGTTACACCACAAACGAGAGGAGCTGACTACTGTTAACTGGCTGGAAGTTACTGCCTGGACTCCTACCCGTTCCCGTTCAGCCTTGTTGGTTACTTTGTATCTGCCTCTCGAAGTCTACATGTTTTCAGATTCTCTTCCTTTTTATTTCTGGATAATATTCAGAAACAGTCACATGAGCTCCATCAGTGCCCTCCAGCAAGTGGTGTTGGTTATTGATTGTTAAAGGGAGAGAACCTACAGAAATCTTGAGATCCGTAAGATTTTCACAGCAATGAGAAGTACTCACAAGCCCCGGCCAGTGTGGCTCAGTTGGTTGAGCATTGGCCGTGCACCAAAAGGTGTCTGTTGGATTCCCAGTCAGGGCCCATGCCTGGATAGTGGGCTTGCTCCCTGTAGGGAGTGTGAGGGGGTGGCTGATAGATGTTTCCACTCCCACATCAATGTTTCTCACTTTCCCTCTCCCTTCCTCTCTCTAAATCAATTTTAAAAAATATTAAAAAAATATTCACGGGATTGAAAGAGGATACGGAGATCATAATAGATACACGATTTGTGTATTTTTAAAAGATGGAGAATTATGCCCTATTGTGGGTCAGTGAGCTGGTTACTTATTGAGTGCTAGGCTTTCTCGGGCCATCTCACTTCCTCCGGCAGTGTTAATATCGCAGACAATCACTGGTTTCAGGAGACACTGGAGGATAAAGCAGCACCTTCACTTACATCTTACAACTGTCACAGAAACATTGTGTCTTTGCTTTCTTGAATTGGGCAGAAAAGAGAGTGAGTGAGAGAATGAATGAATGAATGAATGAAGAGTAAACAAACATCTTCATGTCAGCACTCCCAGGAGGCACTGCCATCCCGTCACTGCTGAATGAGGACCCAGAGCATTGACCGGCTTAGGGGCCAAAGCACACTAAAGTGCGGCCGACCCACCCGCACCCACGCCGTCTGTCCGGGTGCTTTCTCCTACCTCGTGGTATCCTTAGCCTCAGGTTTCTGAAGGGTAGAGGAGCTTCTTACTCTGGGGTTGGGTCTTCCACGCCCCTGGGCAGACGATGGGTGTAGCTCACCTGCCATGAACTGGCATCTTGTATTTGGGACAAACCCATGCTGGGCAACTGGGGGGTGGAGAGGCTGAAAAGATTGCCGGCCTCACTCCTTCCTGGGTCCCTTTAGCTTCATGGAGTGTAGCTCCACGCTTCGCTAAGGGGGCGTGGCTGCAGGTAGTGCCCCATGGTGGCTCGCCGGTAAGGACAGCGGGAGCAGCCGCGTTCCGAGCTCCCGCCTGCAGGCCTTAGGACCTGGGCTGCTTTCCCTCTTCACGCGGAAGCCCTGGAGGCAGCTGGGAAGGAGGAGCAGGTGACGCACTTGCACGTTTGCTGAACTGCTGCTCTGTGCCAGGGACTGTGCTGGACCCGCCCTCCGGAGCCACACACACCTCCGCTTGTCTGCCTGGGTCCCCAGAGCCCGTCTCCAGAGCTGGGGCAGACGGTGCAGAGGTTGTGGGGCCTCCTGCAGGTCTGCCTCTTGGCTGATGCTCAGAAATAGGAGAATGACACTGATAAGCACACGCTCTGTGGCCAGGGCGAGTCCTGTCTTTGCATTACTTGTTTACTCGCATTCCATCCTGCACTTAAATTGAATCACCTTTCCTTTTATTTTAATAATCCCTGCCACTGTTGTTATTACTACAACATTTGTTAGGCACCTACTGTGTGCCAGGCACATGCTGAGTCTTCCATATGGGTCTCCTTTAATTCTGACAATAGCTCTGTGAGAGTATTTTATCTTTCTCTCATTACTGAACGTAGCTGAGCAAATGGAGGTTGGAAGCCAAGCAGACCTTCCTGGGCCCTGTGACTGGTGAGGAGTACAACTGGGATTCGAACTGTGGACTTACCCCCAGGTCTGCATCATTAATACGAAACGTTATCACTTACCCTGTTTACACAATGTCTCTGTGCCTTTGCTGCATTTGCCTACAATTGCCTTCCCCTGTATTTCCACTTGTCACAATCCCCACATCTCCAACTCAGGGCTGAGTCCAAATGCCTCCTCCTCCATGAAGTCTTCCCGAATTTTCACTGCAGGGTGATGTCTCCACGTTAAGGGGATCCTTGAATATGACATTGCGGCTATCAGTGTAGGATAACTGTGAGCTCAGGACCAGGAGCCCGTGGTCCTGCTTCGAGCAGGCTTGGCCCGTGTCCCCCCTCAGAGGACTGGATCTCTGTCCTCCTCACATGCCCAGGGGTCGAACATCTGCAGTCTCCCCCGCGGCCCACTGCTTTCGGGAGATCAGCACCCCCCCCCTCATCTGAATGCACGCCTCCTGTTGGCCGCGCCACCGCCTCTGAGGCGGCCTGCTCACCTGCTCACCTGCTCACGGGGATGCACCAAAAGCCGTCCCTCGGCTCCGAGCGGTAACCAAGCAACCCCGGCTTTCCCCTCCCTGACCTTTCGCAACTCACGTGACCTCTGGCAGAGCCTATTTTTCATCCCTTAATCTTGTTGTCACTGCCCTCTCTCACCTCTGGCGTCAGCATCAAGGAGAGCAGGTTCTGGCGCACAGAAATGTCACTAGCAGGTGGCAGCAGGCGCCTGCTTCGTGCCGCCCGCACCCTCCAGGATTAATAATAAATACGATCTGATGGTGGAATCTGGTGGTTTCCTCTTCCTTGAGACAGGGTCACCATTCCCTTCCACAGGAGAGATGAGCAGAATACAAACGACGCAGCCTGCACTTCCCCGCTCTGCTCTGGAGGCTGTGCTGTGGCTCTGGGGCAGTCCTCCGGCTCAGCCCCGACAGCAGGAACCTCGGCAGGAAAACTCCAATCCCGGATGATGCTCCTCCGGGAGCTCTGGGCTCCATTTCTTGGTCTGACTGGTGCCTTGAATTATTAAAGTCGATGATTCTCACCACCGACTAGAACTCCAAACAATGTGGAAAATCAGATACAGACTACTATGTTAAACAATTGGGTGGCTTTCCGAGTCGTAGAAGGATTCATTCTGCTGACATTAAGTGAGAACTTTCTTCTGCTGACATTAAGTGAGAGGGTTTCTGAAGGATTCTTAACTCCCAGCTAAGAAGTCGGAGGCTCCAAGAGGCTGTTGGAGGTGTGGAGTCACCAGGTGAGCCTGTGGGCTGGGCAAGGGGTGCTGGGAGGGAGCTGAGGTGTGGAGAGCCTGTGGGCTGAGGTGTGGAGTCACCTAGCCCCAAATGCTTTAACCTCCTGTGGGCTAAGAAGTGTGGAGGCTCCAGGTGAGGCTGGGCTTGGAGGTGTGGAGTCACCAGGTGAGCCTGGGTGGAGGTTGGTGGAGGTTGGTGTGGAGTCACCAGGTGAGCCTGTGGGCTGTGGAGGTGTGGAGTCACCAGGTGAGCCTGTGGGCTGTGGAGGTGTGGAGTCACCAGGTGAGCCTGTGGGCTGTGGAGGTTGGAATTACCCAGGTGGTCTGTGGGCTGTGGAGGTGTGGAGTCACCAGGTGAGCCTGTGGGCTGTGGAGGTGTGGAGTCACCAGGTGAGCCTGTGGGCTGTGGAGGTTGGGTGTGGAGGTGTGGAGTCACCAGGTGAGCCTGTGGGCTGTGGAGGTGTGGAGTCACCAGGTGAGCCCTGTGTGGAGGTGAGCTGTGGGCTGTGGAGGAGGTGTCCAGGTGAGTCACCAGGTGAGCTGTGGGCTGTGGAGGTGTGGAGTCACCAGGTGAGCCTGTGGAATGTGGAGGTGTGGAGTCACCAGGTGAGCCTGTGGGCTGTGGAGGTGTGGAGTCACCAGGTGAGCCTGTGGGCTGTGGAGGTGTGGAGTCACCAGGTGAGCCTGTGGGCTGTGGAGGTGTGTAATTTCCCAGGTGAGCTGTGGGCTGTGGAGGTTGGAATTCACCAGGGTGTGGGCTGTGGAGGTGTGGAGTCACCCTGTGGGGTGTGGAGGTGTGGGTCACCAGGTGTGGAGGTGTGGAGTCACCAGGTGAGCCTGTGGGCTGTGGAGGTGTGTAATTTCCCAGGTGAGCTGTGGGCTGTGGAGGTTGGAATTACCCAGGTGGTCTGTGGGCTGTGGAGGTGTGGAGTCACCAGGTGAGCCTGTGGGCTGTGGAGGTGTGGAGTCACCAGGTGAGCCTGTGGGCTGTGGAGGTGTGGAGTCACCAGGTGAGCTGTGGGCTGTGGAGGTTGGCATTATCCAGGTGAGCTGTGGGCTGTGGAGGTTGGTGGAGGTGTGGAGGTGTGGAGTCACCAGGTGAGCTGTGGGCTGTGTGGAGTCACCAGGTGAGCCTGTGGGCTGTGGAGGTGTGGAGTCACCAGGTGAGCCTGTGGGCTGTGGAGGTTGTGAATTTCCCAGGTGAGCCTGTGGGCTGTGGAGGTTGGAATTACCCAGGTGGTCTGTGGGCTGTGGAGGTGTGGAGTCACCAGCCTGTGGGCTGTGGAGGTGTGGAGTCACCAGGTGAGCCTGTGGGTGTGGAGGTGTGGAGTCACCAGGGAGCTGTGGGCTGTGGAGGTTGGCCAGGTGGTCTGTGGGCTGTGGGGTGTGGAGTCACCAGGTGAGCCTGTGGGCTGTGGGTGTGGAGTCACCAGGTGAGCTGTGGGCTGTGGAGGCCTGTGGGGTGGGTCTGTGGGTGTGGAGTGTGTGGAGTGGAGGTTCACCAGGTGAGCTGTGGGCTGTGGAGGTTGGAATTATCCAGGTGAGCTGTGGGCTGTGGAGGTTGGAATTACCCAGGTGGCCTGTGGGCTGTGGAGGTTGGAATTTATGGGCCAGGGTGAGTCACCAGGTGAGCCTGTGGGCTGTGGAGGTGTGGAGTCACCACGTGAGCCTGTGGGCTGTGGAGGTTGGAATTTCCCAGGTGAACTTCTGTAGATTGTCCAGGTGGCCTGTGGGCTGTGGAGGTGTTGTCACCATGCCCTTCAGCTGTCTCCAGGCTGAACTTCTACTTGTCAGGGGGTTTTTTTACTTGTGGGTTTTTGTTTGTTTGTTTTTTCTCAAAAAGAGCTAAGTAACTGCTGTGGGAAAATAAATATAAAACGATGGTCAAGACTTCCAGGACAGGAACACATGGTGCGATTCGGTGAGCTTGGAGCCATCTGTCTGAATTAGGGACGGAGCCTGTAGTCTGGCTCCCGGGAACCCCGGGCTCAGGAGAGCGCAGACGCAGTTTCTCCAGGCAGAGGAGGGAAACCACAGGCCCCTCTCTGTGCCCAGGGAGGCCACCATGGAAACCATAGAGTTAAATAATAACTCGGGAGACAAGCCTGGCCACGGAACACACACCAGGCATCTGAGTGTAAGACCTGCTGCCCAGCGACTGGCCGTGCAGAGGAGGTAGTGCTTAGCGGCAGCAGCACCGAGTCAGGAGGGCAGGGCAGCCACTGCTCAGGAGCGTGGACCGGAGTAGTGGGGCCAGGGGGCCTGGAGGGAGGCAGCCACAGCTCCCAGGGGTCGCAGTCGGTGGGGGCAGGGGGCCTGGAGGGAGGCAGCCACAGCTCCCAGGGGTCGCAGTCAGTGGGGGCAGGGGGCCTGGAGGGGTGTGGGACTTGGAATCGGGAGAATGTGACGTGTGCTTGATAATGCATAAATCCTGACGGCACCGCAGAGTCTGGTGAAGCGGGTTGTTGGGATCGTCCTGAGAGGCAGGCTTGGGTGAGAGGGTGAAAGGTCAAGGAATGGGAGGGACTGAGTCCCTTAGCACTGGGCTGCCCAGTTCCCCACAGAGGCAGCTGTGAGGACCCACGCACACACCTCCGAAGTGGACGTGTTTTCTGATGGCGGCCACGTGGGCTCCGATTTATGAACCAACAGTGACATCTACCCCTTGTTCTCGCCCGGCGAAGCGAATGCTCTTCCGGGCGTCCCCTGGCTCCTTCCTGCCCCAGTGCACGTGGCTCCCGTCCTGTCCTCACCACCGGCCACTGCATACCTGTCTGAGCCACGTGGCGCCCGGCCACTGGGAGTGACGCCCTAAGGCCCCCTGCGAACATATCTGTTGCCTCCTCCTGTCCTTACAGTGTGGGTCACGCCCAGACGTGTGGTCCTCCTTGGAATGATTTTAATCACAAAACAGCACGTGTAAATACCGCCCATAAATTAATCAGCAGGACAGGTGTCTGCTGCCAACTCCAGGGCCCGTGGGCCACAGGCAAGGAGACGAGGTTGTGCTACTTGCCTTGGTTGGGGGGAAAGCTATCCGACATAACAAATCAGGACTTCTTAGGCATGTGCCTGTGGTCAGGGCACCCAGAGGGAAGATGCTAGTCGGTCAGGACAGAAATTACTTGGTTGACGATTATTTGATTCTATCAAATAGCCCGTGAGTGTGTTGCCTGCCTGGTGGTTGAAGGTGAAAAAATAGTGTTGTCGTTAGACCGACAGTACAATGTTTCGGAAGGAGGTCCGTTTCTAACGGAGGGGAGGGATGCTGGCAGGACCCTCTGCCCTGGGCCAGAGAGAAGGCAAAGGAGAAAGGAGCAGCGGCCGCACCAGGAAGTGGAGGAGGGTCTGAGCGGGGATGGGTGCCGCCCTCGGCTACAGGGAGTGGAACTCACCGGGCGATCATAATGCCTTAAACCAGGGACCACGTGATTTTCTGGAGACAAGACAACATATAATCTAAGAAAACCATCGCCTGGTTTACCTGAAATAGTCGTGAGATGTTTGAGATGGATTCTTAGCTTGAACTCGGAAGTGTTCTAGCTTCGGCGTCTCCGGTCACACTAAGAGCCGCTCCCTGCGTTCTTCCCGCGGAGCCCGAGGCGCCTTCAGCCGTGTTTCCTGCGGCTCTGAGGCTCTGACCCCATTTCTAAAAGGCAGGTCCGCAGTGTGTCTTTGCAAAGTATTTGTGTATTTTTAAAGGACAGTGTCTCCGTTTTAATAATGGACATATATTTGCATTATTTTACTAGTTATCAAGTGCTTTTGTATACATTTATTATAACATTTTATTAAAACCTTATATGATAGTAATAAAAAATTGTATCTTTTTTTTAAAGAGTGTAGAAGGGAGGGGGGTCGGAGGGAGAGTGAGAGAGAGACAGACACAGAGAGAGAGAGAGACATCAATGAGAGAGAGGCACATTGATTTATTGCCTCCCACCTCATGCCCCAACTGGGCTCAGGGATTGAACCTGCCACTCAGCTATGTGCCCGTGACTGGGAATCGAACCCACGACCCTTCGGTGCACTGGCAGATGCTCTAACCACTGAGCCCACTGGCAGGTCTACAATAAACATTTGTATCTTCAATCAAAGGACCAAAGGGTCCAATTACTCGACCAAGAAACCACACCCAGGACCGCCCCGGCTGCCCTGAGAGCAGGATCCTCAGGGTCCGGATCCCACGTGCTCTCTGAGGGACCCCGCAGCTTCCAGTGGTGGTGAGGTGCCTGGACACCCCAGAAGAGGCTGTCGGAGGGAGCACTGCCCGCGGCATGGCGGGGCCTCTGCCCGCGGTGCTGGCTAAGGTTTGCCTGGGAGGCCGGCTCCTGCCGGCTGTGGCGATGAAGCCCTCATTACGGAATGGGCATGGGCTCCAGAATGGGGTTGGAACTGAAATTTTTATTTTTCCTGCGGCTCTTAAATTCTCAGATAACTTTCTCCCACACTTACTTCCTGGTTGCAATAGAAATAGCGCCAAGAAAAGCTGACTGTGGAATTCCAGGCCATCAGAACATGAGAGGGTTTGAATGTCGAAAGAAATACTGGTTTCCTCGCGCTTTCAGACATTTTTCTAACCACATAAATAGCTTGGGGTGAAGAAAAAACAGGCGAGTGACGGAACGAGTTGGCGTGAAAATGTTGTATTTTCAAGAGCGGTAGCGCCGGGCTGCGCTTTGCCTCGTCCCAGCTGCAGCGGAGGGCTCAGGCCGGTAGCAGGCCCGCGTCCCGGTCTTGATGCTGCTCCTGAGGGTGATGGCGGATAAGTTATTTAATCAACTTCTGGCTGTAACGTTAGAGTCTTTAAGACTAGAGATACATTAGGAGACCTCTAAGACACTGGCTCTAAAGTTTGGTTAGTTCCCCAAATACCACCACGGAGCTGCTGACGCCCGGTCGATATCCCTGCCCTCGCTCGCTGTTGGGTGAGCGAGGAGGGGCCTCAGGAGGCTCTTTGAGGCCTGAGATGTCCCAGGAGGTGCCAGCTGCCTCCTCCAGGCAGAAGGCCCTTCGATGACGAGGGAGAGCAGGCTCGGCGTCCTGTGACCCCAGGGACCAAGGACACGGGGCCGCTTGCAGGCCGGAGCTCACCTGTCAGCCTCACACTCTGGCGGCCTGCAGTACCAGGCTCGCCAGGTCATTTATGTAAGAACCTTGCATTCACCCCGTGAGGAATTCAGAAGAAGACATAAGACAGCGCCTGGGCTACTGAGGCTCCGAGACTGTCAGCCGGTGCGATTGGGAAGCAGGGGTCCGAGTACATGGGGGCCGACAGTAAGCACCTTAGCGGCTGGGAACCTGCATGAGAGGAACCTTCCCGGAGCTGTCTGGGTGGAACCGGCTCACTGAGCTCATGCTGTCATCGGATAGCTCATTGTTGATGCAACACAAGGGATCTCAATAACATCCCAGTGTGTGCCTCTGACAACGGTGCTCAGCCTCATGCAGTCTGCCGGCCTGCAGCTCCTGGAAGGAGGGTGGCAGCCAGCTCTTCCTGGGGGTTCTCAGGCAGACACGCGAGGTGACTCTCCTGCTGAAACAGCTGAAATCCCACTTTTCCACCCTGGGGTGGTTAGCACCGCGCAGAGGTGTAAGGGCCCCGGGACGAGCCGGCACTGCCATCCTGTGGTCCGGTCCAGAGCCGTCGGGGAGGAGTTCCCGCCTCCCTCAGCTGCGTGGCCATGGCCTTGGTGCTGTGATGGGACCGGTCTGCGTCCCCACGCTTCTGCCAGGACACCTGTCTCGTGACCCCTCTGGTGGTTCAGAGCGACATCAGCCAGGACTAGAACCCGAAGCCCCTCGTTGCGCCCTCGCCCTGGGACAGAAGAGCCGTGGCCCCGTGGGCTCAGCACCTCCAGCCTCAGGCACTGCCTCGGCCTGGGCGGAAGCGCGACCACGGGAAATGGGGAATCTCAGCTCAGATTCAGACCGGAGTTTCTTCTACAAATGGGCACTTGTTTTAATTTGCTAGAATGTTCTGGAATCATCGCGCTGTGATGAGCCAGCCTGGGCCACAGCCTAGAACCCTGAGCGAATGGCATTGACGGTCATGTAGCCCCGCTGTGCCCGGGGGCCCGCGGCTGTCCCGGCAGTGCTGGACGACTCCTCCCCACGGTCTGACCCGGCGTGTGTGGCCACGGGCGGGCTCCTCACAGCTGTGTCCAGGCTCACCTGCAGAGCGCACCTGGGTTCAAGCCCAGCGTCCGGAACGGACTTTCTCTCAGAGACACGGACACCTGGTCCCGCCCATTCTTGCAGCGCTGGGTGCTGTACAAAGCCCCCTGTCCCCTTTTCCAGGCAGCCATTCCACCCTCCTGGGGTGGGAGGCAGCTGCCCCTCCCCCATTCACAGAAGCAGATGTTGGGGTTGAAGCAGTGGTGAAGTTGGGGCTCCGGGCCAGGCTTCCTGACCCTCAGCCTGGACTTTTCCCCAGGGCGGCACTGCACCCGCGCTGCTGGGCGGACCCTCGGGTGAGGACCCCACGTTCCCACGACCAGAGGTTCTGTCGTCAGCAGATGGACGCCAGGAGCTCTCTCGGCTCCCCGGAATCTGGGGGAGCCATTCATGCTCTGGAGTCTCCATCTGTAACAGAGGAGCAGGCTAGGACTTGGGGAGACTGATGTCCAACCCTCTCCCTCCCCAGAGGGGTCTGTGACATGTGTGCACGTGAGATGCTAATTACTGTGTAGGCCACCGGGGCTCTGACAACAGATAAGACGCCCTGTAAGTGGAAGGCGTCGTTGTCGTCATCGCTTGGATGGATTGGTCTTAAAACAATACGCCCATACAGGCATTCCCTAGGTCCAACTTACCATCTGCTTGGAGGGAAGAATAAGCCAGGAGTGCAAACCTGATTGGATACCAGGGGTGCCCGGGGAGTAACACTTCACAGAACCCTTGACCTGCCTGGCGTTTGTCTAGTGCTCTTAAACCTCTGGTTTTGTTTCAGCTCCTACAGGTACCATCAGTTTATGGGCACCTTGGCTCATGGTCTGGGGCCTCAGTAGCCCATGCGCTGTCTTATGTCTTCCTCATGGGGGTGAATGCGAGGTTCTTACATAAATGACCTGGTGATCGGAATAGTGCAACTTAAAAAAAAAACCCTCCCTGTTAGAATTCACTATTTCATTGTGGGAATCCGCCTGGTTAGGTCTCCTGGGGGTGGGGCCAGGGAGCTGGCATGCCGGGCGACTGCCTCGGTGAACTGGGGAAGGAGAGGTGGCGGGGTTCCGTCCCAGTCCTGCGCTCATGCTGTGTGCTGGTGGCCACACTCGGGGTTTGCCCAACAGCCCTGCTTTTTTTGTGGGTCAGAGCCTACTCCCACCTTCTAGGTGGCACCACAGGCAAATCACAGCCTCTTTCATCCTTACCTTTTCACCTGGAAAGCTGCTGGGAAACTCCTAGCATGTAGCAAGCATGCAAGAGATGCTCGCTCACCATTATCTTCCTCAGTCACTCCATGGGATCTGGGAGGGTGACGTGTTCTGTGGCCCCTGGTGCAGGTGTGCTGTGATGGGCAAGGTGTGATCCGTGGGCTGTTCCCGTCATCCGTGTGCAGTTTCCTCCATTTCAGCGACCTGGTCAGCAACAAGAATCGGCCAGTCTCACCTGTCACTGGTCCCAGCTTTTGCTCCGCCCCTTTGCTGAGCCGCAGGGGGGCTGTGGAGCCAGCCCCTCACGTCTGGGCCTCAGGCGGGTTTGGGAGTGATGGACACGCAGCTGTGGGATGCCGTAGTTTCTCGGTAGGGCGACGGGAGAGGTGAGGCCTCCTATTGGCAAGGGTGTCTGCGGGGTCTCCTGCTTACAGGGCTCGGCCTGCACTGTTCTCCCAGGGGCTTAGGCAGCAGCCAGGCAGGCCCGGCCCGCCCTCACACTCACACCCATCAGGTCCCCCTCCCTGGGGTGGAGGCGGTCTGAGCACCCTGATGCCTCCCGCTCCAGAGCGGCTTGGTCACCCCCACCCCCCCACATCCCCAGTGCAGCAAGAGGGCCTAGTAATACTGGACTTCAGGATGAAGTGGCCAGGATCCCACTTGACATCTGACCCTTCTAGTAAACATAATGACTCTCCCAGACGCTACCTCAACGACAGTGTTTTCCACAGCACAAGGGTTCCTGCTCCTCCAGCGCAGCAGTGAGCCACTTTAACGTCCTTTTGCATGATGAAGAGGGACGTTCATGCCTGAGATGGAGCGGCCAGGTTTCTTTAGAGGCGACCGACTTGCCCAGAGGGGACCTGCCTTGCCCAGAGGGGACCACCTTGCCCAGAGGGGACCACCTTGCCCAGAGGGGACCACCCTGCCCTGCCCAGAGGGGACCTGCCTTGCCCAGAGGGGACCACCCTGTCCTGCCCAGAGGGGACCACCCTGTCCTGCCCAGAGGGGACCACCTTGCCCAGAGGGGACCAGCCTGCCCAGAGGGGACCACCCTGCCCTACCCAGAGGGGACCACCTTGCCCAGAGGGGACCACCCTGCCCAGAGGGGACCACCCTGCCTTGCCCAGAGGGGACCAGCCTTGCCCAGAGGGGACCCACCTGGCCCAGAGGGGACCACCTTGCCAGACAGCCTTGAGCAGCATTTCTCTGGCTGTGGTTCCTCTTTGCCTGGTCCCCAGTTACATTGTTTATTATTCAACTAAAATGCAAGCCAGTTGCTCAGATTTCTCATTTAATGATACACTTAAAAATTAATTGATTTTTAGAGAGAGAGGAAAGGAAAGGGAGAGAGAGAAACAGTGATGTGAGAGCAACACATAAATCGGTTGCCTCCCGCACGCCCCCTACCTGGCAGGGACCGAGCCTGCACCCAGGTAAGTGCCCTGCAGGGAACTGAACCAGCAGCCCCTTGGTGCACGGGATGATGCCCAACCAATGGAGCCCACCCGCCAGGGCTCAGGGCACACTCTCTATGAGTGTGTGATTGTCACTTCACTTGCCTGCACCTGCGGGCTCTCGTGGCGCTGAAGGGGGCCTCCGGTGGCAGCCGTGGACAGCCGTGCTCTCACATGACGGGGAAGTGCTTTGAGGTGGTCAGTTCAAACAGCTATTTCCTCCAGTTTTGCAGAATGCCTCCACATTCCACATTTATGTGTGTACGTGTGTGTGTGTGTGTGAATCTTCACCCAAGGATGCTTTTTTATTGATTTTAGAGAGGGTGAAAGGAAGGGGGAGAGAAACATTGATGTGAGACACATTGATTGGTTGCCTCCCACACATGGCCTGACCTGAGTGAAGAACCTGCAACCCGGGCATGTGCCCTTAACCAGAAATCGAACCCGTGACCCTTCAGTATGCAGGCCAATGCGCTAACCACTGAGCACCGGCCAGGGCCTCTTATTTGTATTTTATCCACGTGATGAAGAGCAGTGCGTCCCTGGCTTATGAATCTGAACAAACATTAGCCATCCTCTCCCCTCTACCAATTCATTGACCTCTCACAGCGTCCATAGCTCCTCGGTCCTTTCTCACTTCTCGGGGTGTTGCAATATGAGAAAAAGTGTGAGGATATGGAGACACTTGTGTGTGGCTCTCACACTGAAATCTGCCTGCTGCATAAGATGAAGGAGGAGGAGAGAAATAAACTCTCCCCCAAAGTTAAAACACAAGCAAGGAGCAGCTGTGCAGAGAGGAGAGAGAGGGAGGCCGTGGCGGCGAGGCCCAGGGGAGCGGGTGTGAGGGGGCCAGGATGGCGGGCCGCCGGGCGGGCCCCCGAGGTGGCTCAGAGGGCACGCCATTCAGGGAGGTGCGGGCACACGGCAGGGGCAGGTGGTCCGCAGGACAACAGGATGACGTTGTCCTGAGGAAGGAGGTTTCATGTAGGTCCATCTAAACAGAAAGTAAAAGCTCAACGACTTTGCGTGTTTCTTTTTCCTGATTTTGTAAAGACGGCCCCGGGGCTGCCTGGAACAGGTCGCAGGGGTGACCCTGAGTCAGGCAAAAGAAATTCTTGAAGCCTGAGCAAGGTAGATGGGGGTGCTTTGTCCAGAAGGGAACTGATCTCTGGCCCTATATGCCCCGGAGGGTCAGTGAGGGATGATCCTGGACCTGGGTCTGAGGTAGAAATGGGAGCATTGGGAAGACAGGAGGAATGGAATCAAATCTGAGACTCCCCCCTCCACCTGTAAGGACGCCTGCACTCCCGACGCTCCGCGCTCCGTCTGAATGTCTCGTGGGCTGTCCTGGCTAGTCCTGCTCCTGTGCACTCAGCAGAGAGGAAGGCATCAGGCCTGCAAACGCCCCTTCCTCACTCCCACCAGCCAAGGGCCTCAGGAAACTCTGCTGCGCGCATGTGTGCGTGTGTGTGTGTGCGCGTATGTGCGCATATGTGTGCGTGTGTGTACATGTGCGTGTGCATGAGTAACTTTATTGCAGCCTGAACTCTCCTGCCATCAACCTTTCCTAACCGTGGGTCTCTTACCCCAAGCAGTTCCTGGTGCTGGTGCCTATTGTCCTCCGAGTCTCACTGAGTCCGTCTCCGAGATTAATGCAATCACTCCCCCCACCCCCGTCCCTGCTCCTGCGTGGGGGGAGCCACCGCAATGGCTGACATTCGTCTACCTGCTTGCTGTGTCAGGGCCACATGCAGCCTTTTCGCATCGTCCAACGCAAGCTCTGCAGTAACCCTGGAAGGGGGAGGCCGGTTCACACGGCAGGCGCGCAGGGCGAGGACTCAGGCTGGTCTGACCTTCGTGGTGTCCGGCTGCTTGTGATTTGTGCCTTGGGTGTTAGTGTCTCTTGGCACTGCCTGACCTCGTTCTCCTGAACAGTCCTGCCTCACTGCTGCCACCTGCCAGGTGCCCTCTCGGAGCGGAGCGGTGCCTCCATCGGTCCGGAGCCCCGGGGCGGCTGCCTCTGCTCGCATCTGCCTCTGAAACCGGGCTGCTTAGCGTATCCGTGCCAGCTGCTTGTTCCCTGGCGGTCTGGGCGGTCTCCTCTGTCTGTGACCTGCTGCTAAGCGTCCAGCCTCTCTCTGGGGCTGCTGCCACTCACCTCCCAGAAGGCCTGCCTCACCCTCCGGGGCAGAAGGAAGCTCTTCCTGCCGAAGGCGCTGCTTCCCAGTAGGAAGCTGGCGGCCTCCCTACCTTCCCCGCCAGCTGCCCTCACTAGGCCCCGACCTGGTCTCCTGTTTCTGGCTCTTGTATCGCTCGACACCACCCTTCATCCTTGTTGCTGCATCTGGACGAGGCTCCGTGAGGACCGGGAGCCCGACTTCTTTATTCACAGGGTCGATTTTCCTGTGGGTGCCGGTGCCCAGCGCCCGTCCCCGCCGTCAGAGGACAGAGCTCCCGGTGCGTGCTTGTGCAGGCCCCGACCCTCGTGCTGATGGAATTCATCAGTGGACAGTGCTCTGTCAGCGAAGGGCACGTTAGAAAGTCTACGAGTCCTGGTCCTAGGGCGGGACGTCTAGTATTTAGAGAGAAGTGTCAGCGGGATCACAACGGTCACTGTGTGGGCGCACAGCTACAGAGGCCTCAGCGCCAGGAGGCGGGCCGTGAACCAGTGTTGGGGAAATGTGGAAACCCTTTTTGGGGGTGACATTGGTTAATATAATTATATTTGGGGGTACAATTATATAATGCATCATCTGTATGTTGTGCTGTGTGCTCACCACCCCAAGTCCAGTCCCCGTCTGCCCTCCGCCCCCGGAGCACGCTGCAGGCCTCAGACCGCGGCCTGCTCCTGCCTGCAGGAGCCCGCATTGGCAGCGCTGTCTCGGATGCCGCCTGCCCTGGGCACAGAGCCTCATGCCCTAAAGGACAGCCCTAGGCACAGGCTCGCAGACCGCGGGCCGGCTGCTCTGTCAGCCCTGCCGGGGAGCGGGGGGCTGGGAGGTCAGGGAGCAGCAGTGAAGCTGGACACGAGGGGACGCGCAGGACGGGGGCTGGGAGCCCTGGGCAGCAGGGCCCGTGCATGGCTGGGCCGGGCTGTGGAGAGGAGCCTGAGCGATTCCCTCTCCCGAGCCCGGGGTTCTGCGTCCGTGTTTAGCTTCCGTCCTTCCCGCTCAGCCCGAGCTGCGGACACTGAGCCTGTGGGGTGTGCTGGGCGCGGGGCTGAGCTGCAGGGGATGCCGGTGAGGCTGCAGCTGCTGGACTCCTGGCCGGGGTTCCACACTTAAAATAGGAACCTCCCTGGTGTGCAGAGCAGAGCCCACCGCGCCCAAAGGCTCCTGGCGAGCGGCCTGTACAACGGACGGCAGCTGGACTGATTTAAGGAGACCTGCGTGACGTGAGCAGTGGCTGCTCCACACAGGAAGTGAGAAGTCCCAGTTCCCGTCTGCTCCCTGGGCGGCCCGTGCGAGCGTGGGACACACGTGGGCCCAGGTTACCCCCATCCTTTCCAAATAGCTCTGAGCTCCCGTTTGTCCTGTCCTGTGGGCCTGATGACACCCTGCATGAGAATTTAAGACAGAGATAAACTTCCCAATAACTACATGGCTCTGAATTGGCTGAACTCGAACCCTGTCAGCAGGGTCCAGCCAGGCCCCGAGGTTGGTATGCAGAGAAGGGAGGTGCTCATAAAGCCGTCTCGATAAAAGAACTGATTCCTGCAGGCGCAGGCCTGAACCTCCGCCTCTCCGACGTCTCCACTTCCTCCACTTCCCCTCACCACCCCGGAGGTGCCCACGCTCAAGGTCCCTCTGACCTTTTCCCGCAAGCACTTCGATGGCAATCCCAGTGATGAGCACAGTTGTACACAGAAGGCTTCAGTCCGTGTCTAGCGATTCCAGGTGGTAGAAGACACCCTACAAGCAGCACAGGCAACCTTGCAGGTGAGTTTCACTGGGAGTCATGCTCAGCTCTTCGCAAGAAATTAACCTGTGAGGGTTGAAAAGAGAAGGGCCTCATCTCGGACGCCACGGTCCGCTCGTGTCTGCAGAATACGGACAACAACTTCCGTGGCTGCCACCACGCTCCGGGCTAGGGAGGCGTTTCTGTAAAGTTGCTGAGCGATGATTTTAGAAGAACTCGCCCGTTTAAAAGGACCTTGGGCATTAGCCCGGGTCCCAGGTGCGCACACTGTTCCGGGTCATGAGCCTTCAGTCCACACACAGAGAAGACAGACAGCACAGCCATGGATCTTTTATCAAAAATCAGGCTTCCAGGGAAAGAATACACATGGGAATTTCAGGAGCCAAAGTATGCCCCTCCCCCAACTTCAAAAGCATAGGGACCCACGGCTGGAAATGGCTGTAGCTCGTTTCTCCAAATGTTGGGTCAATGACTCCCTTCCCACCTCACATGATTCCACAGAGGGAGAGGGGCTGAGGCTGTGGTCCATTATGTAAATGCATCATAAATGTGAAAACAAAAGTGTAGGGGAAAGTAGATATTGTTTGAAATATGAGAAATGTAGTTTATATAAATTCTAGAGGCCCAGTGCATGAAATTCATGCATGGGTGGGGTCCCTAGGCCTGGCCAGCAATCAGGGCAGGGCAGGAGAGGAGGCGATGGTTGCCGGGCCAGGCTTGGAAGGAACAGATGCCAGACATGACACTGCCATTATGGGCACCCAGCCACTACCCGGTTCCCCGCCTCTCCCCCTCCTCCTTCCCTCACCGCCATGCCACCACCACGGTGGGCAGGCGGCAGGCCTATCGGGGCCTGCCAGCTGGGGAGAAGGATGGGGCACAGGAAGTTGGCTGCCGGCCCTTGGCCCCCCTGGGAAAGGGGCTGCATCCACCGCCACCCACCCCCAGTTCCCCGTCCCAGCCCAAGAGCTGGCCCTGATTGGGTGATCAGGGCCTGCCGCCCAGGGGGAGGGAGGTTGGCTGGCTGGGGGGAGACTGGCTGTGGGAGTGCACTGACCACCAGGGAATAGCTCCCGCATTGAGCGTTTGCCCCCTTGTGGTCAGTGCGTGTCACAGCAACCGGTCATTCTGGTCATTCTGGTCATTCCAGTGGTTCCAGTTGCTTAGGCTTTTGTATATATAGACTAGAGGCCCAGTACACAAATTTGTGCATGGGTGGGGTCCCTCAGGGGTGGCCTGCTGGGATCGGGCCCCAGCTTGCACCCCCAGCCTCACAGCCCTGCAGCCCCACCTGGCACCCTGCCATGGCCTGGTGCCGCCCCCTCATCTGCTCCACCATCCCACCTGAGGGGCGATCCATCAGGGCTGGCCCCCCCCACCTAGCTCCCTCAGCACCTGGTAGCCAGGCAGTGCCCCCCCCCCCACCGCTGGTCTCCATCTGTGGGGTGATCAGGCCCCTGCTTGCACCTACCTTGGCTTGGAGCCACCCACTCACCTGCTCTGCCATCCTGCTGTGGTCCCGCTCTCGTCGGGGCCCATCAGGGCTGGCAGCACCTCCACTGCCAGCGCTGCATTGCCGGCACCCCCTATGATCAGCGCCGTCCCCTGGTGGTCAGTGCACATCATAGCGAGCGGTCGAACTCCCAGTCGAACAATTTGCATATTAGGCTTTTATTGCATAGGATAAGGTTGGTAATTACTAAGCACAGTATATAAACACTTGCTTATGATTTTATTTTCTGTCTAGGAAACAATTTACTGTTAACCCTTTGCACTCGCTTGCTTTTTTCTCGATTCCTTTATTCTAATGCTAACCGTGTCGAGTCACACTCGACATCCGAGTGCAAAAGGTTAAGAAAAGGTGAGTCTCCACTGCGTGGTCACAGTTTTAGGTTATAGGATGGAGACAGTGTAGTGAGCCAAACAAGACTTCTGGAAGCCCTGCCGGTGCCCAGTTGGTTGCAGCGTCGTCCCTGCAGCAAAAGGTTGCAGGTTCCGTCCTGGTCGGGGCACATGCAGAAGGACTAGAAGGACTGATGTTTCTCTTTCACATCGATGTCTCTCTCTCTCTCTCCCCCCCGCCCCCCCATTTCTCTCTCTCTAAAAAACCATGAAGATTAAAACAAACGAAATAAGAATTTTCATGAAATATTTGCTTCTGAGATGAGATGCCTGCCACACAAATTCAAAAAGCATGTCTGGATCGACCCTGGAAACAGAGGTGATAGCGGTCTTCTTCGAGGGGCTCCGTCCCAAATGCCCACAGGTCTGCTCTCCCCCGCGAGCGCCGTTGCTCCTCATCTCCATCAGAGAACATCTTATTCCCGGTACTCTGAGCCAACACTGACTCTAGCGGGTCCTAGTTCCCTCCGGTCGGCGTCCTAACGCACCTTTTACAGACAGGTGGGCCTGAGCCACGCTTGAAGCCCAGCCGTGTCCGGCCTGGCAGGTTGCTGTGGCTTCGGGGCACAGCCGGCCTGTTCTGGGGCAGAAATAGGTGCCTGCCCACCGAGAAGTCAGAGGCACCTACAGCCTCAGCCTGAGCACTCCCGGTCAACCTGCGATTAGCACCGAGTGAAAGCTCCCGGGTATGACTTCCTTTACACCGCAGCTGGGATGGCAATAGGGCTTGTCCTGCTTCCAGCGTGGCCATGGCTGCCGAGACTATGCCTTTAAATAGTCTGACTACCAACAAGGTCATTGGAAACGAGTAATAAGATAGCTTAGCAATGTCGGTCACGAGCCAGGGCTGGGTTCCATCCGAAAGCTGGTGGGATATTGATTTCACTATGTAAAGCAGTAAAACCTCCCAAACGGGGAGTCTACCTGTCGTTTGCTCTAGGGCAGTGGTCGGCAAACTCATTCGTCAACAGAGCCAAATATCAACAGAACGACGATTGGAATTTCTTTTGAGAGCCAAATTTTTTAAACTTAAACTTCTTCTAACGCCACTTCTTCAAAATAGACTCGCCCAGGCCGTGGTATTTTGTGGAAGAGCCACACTCAAGGGGCCAAAGAGCCGCATGAGGCTCGCGAGCCGTAGTTTGCCTACCACGGCTCTATGGGATCCTCTTTTTTGGGTCTGAACATACATGTATACACATATGCACATGGGTACATACTTAGCTATCCACTAACATACATGTACATACAACAAGTGGCCAGATTATTATGATCTCTGAACGCATAATGATCTGGCCACTCAGTGTATATCCTACATAATAAAAGGGTAATATGTAAATTACCATCACTCCACTACGCCCACGATTGGGCCAGCGGAGGCGCAGGGGGTGGGACTCGGGGTGGCCTGGGTGGCCGATTGGCGATGCTGGGGTGTGACAG
The DNA here is from genome assembly GCA_025583905.1 of Ia io. Classification (NCBI taxonomy): domain Eukaryota; kingdom Metazoa; phylum Chordata; class Mammalia; order Chiroptera; family Vespertilionidae; genus Ia; species Ia io. Next base: position 1,738,087 of record JAJQQW010000022.1, on the reverse strand, counting down.
ATGGCAGGCAACTGCCGTCGGCTCCTGTGATCTGTCGCCGGGATGCTGGGGTGTGGCCGAGCCCAAGGCCGGAAAAGCCTCCTGTGGAGGTTTTTCTGGCCTTGGGCAAAAGCAGAGAGCCTGCGTCGGATGGCAGGCAACTGGCGGTCAGCTCCTGCGACAACCAGAGGCTGACCCACTGGAAGTCAGTGCTGGCACTGCCCCCAAGCAAGCGGTTAGGGGCAATCAGGCAGGCAGGCAGAGTGGATAGGGGTGATCAGGTAGGCAGACCAGTGGTTAGGGGTGATCAGGCAGGTAGGCTAGCGTTTAGGGGCAATCAGGTAGGCAGACAGCCCCTTGCATGGCTGGCCCCACCCTCCAGCAAAGAAAGAGGGAGGCCCAGGCCAGCCAATCCATTGCACCCCAGCCTGTCGCCTGCAGAGGGAGGCCACCGGTGGCAGGGGAGGGGAGGCAGTGCTGCCCAGATGGCAAGCAGTGGCAGCGGCGGGGGTGGGGCCAGCTTCCTGCAGACCTGGGAAGGAAAGCCCCGATAGGCCCTGATCTCAGGCCAGGCCTAGGGACCCTACCCGAGGGGTCCCGGATTGTGAGAAGGTGGTTGGGCTGAGGGATGCCCCCGAGTGCATGAATCTTCATGCACTGGGCCTCTAGTCCTATATAATAAAAGGCTAATATGCAAATTGTCCCCTCGACCAGGAGTTCGACCAGTAGGCAGGCCGGCCAACCACCCATGTCCCCTCCCCCTGGCCAGGCTGGCGTGACCCCACCCATGCATGAATTCATGTATACACACACACACACACACACACACACACACACACACACACACACACTGAGTGGCCAGATTATTATGTGTTCATAGATCATAATAATCTGGTCACTCATTGTATTCATAAGTATAGATACTGGGAATGTGTAAATACATGCACTTATGTTTTTACACAAATTCTAAGTACAGAACTCAGTGAATGTACTCAGGTCATGACGTAAAGGTTGGCACCTCAGAAGCCCAGCCCATGTCCCTTCAGTCAGAGACCCTCTCCCAGTGAACCAATGTTTTACACATATTTAATTTCAGAGAGAGGAAGGGCGGGGAGAGGGAGAGATGTGAGAGAGGAACATCAATGGGTTGCCTCCCTTACTTGCCCCAACTAGGGATTGAACCCGCAACTCAGGTATGTGCCCTGATGGGGAATTGAACCCACAACCTTTCGGTGCATGGGACAATGCTCCAACCACTGAGCAGCCCGGCCAGGGGTGCGGTGTTCCCGCTGACACTGTGGACCAGCTCTGCCTGTGCTGAGATGTATGTGATGAGACCTCACAGCACACGTCTTCTGTGTCTGGTGGCTTTGGCTCAACATACTTGGGAGACCACTCACACTGCTTGTTTACATTGTTGTGTCCTGTTCCATTTCATGAGAACCCCACAATGTATGATTGCCTATCACTCATGAGCGTTTGGGCTGCCTCTGCTGGGGGTCATGAGCCCGGCTACACGCCTGGCTCTTGGAGCCTTTCCGTACTGCTCGGTAGGGCATCTATTCAACTTCAGTGGAGGCTGCTGCACATGCTCTGAAGAAGTTGTGTGACTGTGTCATCACCAAACGTGTGTAGGACCTACAGACACTCTACCTCCACTGACACTGGGCACTGCCATTCTGTGCGGTGCAGTCATCCCAGGAGGTACGCAGTGGGACCTCACTGTGGTTTTAATTTGCCTTTCTCCGATGATCCAGGACGGAGAGCACCTTTTCACATCCTTCTCTGTGGCCAGCCTTGTCTTGAGATGCTCTTAATCTCCCAGCAGGAGGTAGATCCTTGCTGTCAGAGGTTTTGCACACGCATCTTGTATTATGAAGTTCCCTGCCCTTCCCAGGGTGGCAGCGTTTGATACATTATACACGGTATTGTGTTTTACTACATGCATTTCTCCAACTGCTGAGACAATCATATGATTTTTCTCCTTTATTCTGAGAATGTGTGGACTTATTTTGATTTTTTCAAAAGTTTGATTTTTTAATCAAGTATTTTATCGATTTTATTAGTCTATTATAAAAAACTTACTGATACTCTTGATTTTCCTTCCATGTACTCTTTTTTTTCTATTTCTTTGACTTGTGTTCTCTTCTTTAAGATTTTGTCTAATTTGCTCTTTTTTCTCCTGGCTCCTTGAGATTGACACTTAGAGCAGGCATTGCCCCTTTACATGTGCACACAGTAAGGGCTAACTAACCTTTCTTCTAAGCTAGCTCACACTTCACCCCATAACATTTGATTTATGTTTTTATTTTCACTCAGCTGAAAATACTCTTTAATTTCCTTGAGAATTTCTAGTTTGACCTCTGGGTTAAGTAGGAATATATTGCCTAATTTACAAATGTGGGGATTTTTTAGGTTTTCTTTTTCTCTTTTTTTTTTTTTTATTTCTAGTTTAATTCCACTGTGGTCAGACAGCATGCTGTGTGTGACTTCAACACTTTGGGATTTTTTGAGACTTGCTTTCTAGCTCAGCATATGGCAATTTTGGTAAAAGTTTGGTTTACACTTGAAACAATGTGTTCCATGCAGGTGTTGAGTATTGAATTCTATTAATGTCACTTAGGTTGTTTGTTAATTGTATTTTCAAATACTTTTTTCCTTTAGTGATATTTGGTTTGCTTTCTAAATCAGTTACTAAAAGAAGTTCATTTCAATCTCTAACTATGACTGTAAATTTATTAATTTTTTCTTGTATTTATTTTTGTCCCATTATTTCTCATGTTTATATATTCTTCTTTTATTAAGTTAGGTAGTTTTGATCTATTTTGTTAACTTATGAAAACACATAATTTTTATTTAAATCTATTTTTAAATGTATCTTTACTGATTTCAGAGAGGAAGGGAGAGGGAGAGAGAGATAAAAACATCAATGATGAAAGAGAATCACTGATCGGCTGCCTCCTGCAGGATCAGGCATCTAGCACCCAACCTAGGCATGGGCCTTGATGGGAATCAAACCATGACCTCCTGGTTCATAGGTTGATGCTCAACCACTGAGCCACTGTGGCCAGACTAAATCTATTTTTTAATCTAACTTATTAATTTCACTTTTATCTTTATTATTCTGTCTGTGTAGGTTTCACTCTGCTGTTCTTTTTCTAACTTTTGAGCTGAGAATTTAATTAATTTCTATTCTTTCATGTCTATTGATAAATATATTTAAGTTCTAGATTTTTCTCTGAGCACTGCTTAAAATAGGTCCCCGAGGTCTGCTTTGTGATGCTGCCATCATTATTTTTGGATAGTCTTAGTTTTGGTCTGTGTTGTACTCTCTCCCAGGTGTTGTTTACTGGGAGTTTTACAATTACCAGCTAGAAAGGAACTTAAACGCCTGCTAGTCATTCCTAGCTCTACCGCCCTGTGACCAGACTGTGGAGCTTCTAAATTATGAAGCGTAGTTACGTTTCTCTGTGACCGCACATACGCATCATTCTGTGGATGTTCCCTGTAGGAGAATGTGAATTCTTCATCACCAGGGCACACATTCTGATATATGTGCATACGTACTTATTGACATCATGAGATTCCTACAAGAAAGAGAGAGAAAGAGAGAGAGACTGATTGGCTGCCTCCCGCATGTGCCCCGACCAGGAATCAACCGCGACCTTTCAGTGCACGGGATGATGCTCAGCCCACTGAGGCACTCAGGCAGGCAATCTTGCCTTTATTATTAAATCCTGTCTTTCCTTGTGTGTCGGTGACATTGGCTTGAGTTCTGCTTTGCTGGACATCAGGAATGCTGTGCTTGTTTATCTGTTATTTTCGTCAGCTGAGTATGTCTGTGCCCTTCTTTTACCGGAGCCTTTGGAATCATTTTGTTGGGGGCATATCTTGTACATATGGTCAGTACTTGGGTCTCTGTCAGCTAAATGAGATCCTTTCCATTTAATAGGTCAGTAAAGCCCGTTTCCATTTATGTCATATAACTTTATGTTCTAATTTTTGTGGATATTATATTTCTCACTAGAGGCCTGGTGCATGAAATTCGTGCACTCATGGGGCCCCTCAGCCTGCCCGCACTCTCTCGCAGTCCAGGAGCCCTCGGGGGATGCCCGACTGACAGCTTAGGCCTGCTCTCTGTGGGAGCAAGCCTAAGAAGTCAGTGGGACATTCTTAGCGCTGCCGCGGAGGCAGGAGAGGCTCCCACCACCACTGCTGTGTTCACCAGCCATAAGCCTGGCTTCTGGCTCATCGGCACTCCCCTTGTGGGAGCACACTGACCACCAGGGGCAGCTCCTGCATTGAGCATCTACCCCCTGGTGGTTATTGTGCATCATAGTGACCAGTCATTTTGCCCTTCAGTTGATTTGCATGTTAGCCTTTTATTATATAGGACTAGGGGCCCGGAGGGGTCTCTCAGCCCAGCCTGCCCCCCTCTCACATACTGGGAGCCCTCAGGGGATGTCCTACTGATGGCTTAGGCCTGCTCCCCATTGGGAGCGGACCTAAGCCGCAGTCTGGCTGCCCTTTGTGAGAGGCAACTGGGCTGATCAGGGGAAGGCGCCAGCCCCATCACCCCACTGCTGCAGCCACTGCCAGTCACCGCAGCCGCCAAGGTATTTTAATCAACACAGACTCCAGTGCCTTCACCATGAAAAAATGACAACTTTCTTTAAGCATTTTTAAGATGTGTCTTTCATAGGATATGACATTTCTTTCTTTATTTTTCTTTTTATCACCACATGAGGATATGTTTCCATTGATTTTTTTTCCCCTTCCCTCCGATCGCAGGCTCGGATCCTTCCCAAGCCTAAAGCCTCCACCTCAGGCTTTAGGCTTGGGAAGGGGTTCCCCCTCCCCCCGTGCACCTCCGATTGCAGGCTCAGCCCCTTCCCAAGCCTAAAGCCTCTGCCCGATAGCCGGCTGGGAGTGACCTGGGTGCCGAGGAGGTTCCTGGGACCCAGGTATATATGCAAATTAACAGCCATCTTTGTTGGGTTAATTTGCATACTCACTCTGATTGGCTGTGGACGTAGTGGAGGTACGGTCAATTTACATGTTTCTCTATTATTAGGTAAGATGTTCCTTTCTCTACATGATATTTTTAAAATTCTTTGTAATGTTTGTTGGCATATTTGAAAGTGGGTATTTTTGTTCTGTAATCTTTGCACTTACTAGTATACCTGTTTATTGTCCTTATTTCCTTTGACTTATGAGTTGCTAATTTTAGCTTTGTCAGACAGAAAATAAGAGATCAAGCATACATCATGTAAGAAATAGCTTATCACTGCTCCACCTTCACTGTCAGTTTTGTGTCCATTTTAGATCTCTACTTATCTGCACCGACTTCCCCCGAGCCACCCCTCGAGGCTTCCCCAGTCATCTCTTGGTGCGGTGAAGCTTATTTTCTCCACTCCCCGAGGGACTTGAAATTTGGAGCTTCTGTTTTCTCCTTCTATTCATTTCAGGGGGATTATGCAACTTCATTTTTGTTATTATAAGAAATTTGGGCCGAAACCGGTTTGGCTCAGTGGATAGAGTGTCGGTCTGCGGACTGAAAGGTCCCAGGTTCGATTCCGGTCAAGGGCATGTACATTGGTTGCGGGCACATCCCCGGTGGGGGGTGTGCAGGAGGCAGCTGGTCGATGTATCTCTCTCATCGATGTTTCTAGCTCTCTATCCCTCTCCCTTTCTCTCTGTGAAAAATCAATAAAATATATTAAAAAAAAAAAAAAAGAAATTTGGATTTACACCAGACCCATTACCTTGGCTGCACAGAAATCTGGTGGATACACTTTTCAGCACTTTAAAAATCAATCTATTTTCTTATGCCTTCCATAGTTCATTTATAAAAGTCAAAGTTCAGCCTTACTGTTGCTCCTTAATGAAAATTTTAAAATGACCAAAAAAAAAAAAAAGCTTTTATGTGCAATGTGTATTTACTATTTTCACAACTTTTCTTTCTTTTTTGGAGATCCAAGATCCCAGCTAGTCTTTTTCCTGATGTATGAGAACGCCCACTAATGTTTCTATTAGCATCAGGGTCTCGGAAGCATAGCTGTTAACTGGTTCTTTTCATGTGGCATCTTACATCCTGAGATTAATTCGTCAGGACGGGAGGTGGAGGAGAGCAGGGGGATAAGGTGCCTCCGCAGGGAAGTGCCACAGAGGACCCACAAGCATTACCACCCCTCATGTGTTTCTGAAAATTTGGAAATGCAATTTATTTTTTTAGAAATAAACTTTCATATAGCAAATAAACTCACATTCCACAAGTTAACTATCAAAAACGTAGTTGCCACATAGTAAGATTCGGGGAGAAGTTGATACACACAAAGTTAGCAGCTTAAACAAGTTTCTAATTATTGGATAGACCTACCCCCCAAAAAATAAAACAAACAACAACAACAAACAAACACCAATTTTTGGAAAGGAAACCTAAAATGATCAAAGGCCAGGCAAAGAGCTCACCTACAGTTAACAAGGAGACACCCTGTACACAATATTTATTCTATTTCTCTGGCTTTCTTATCTGATTAACCTAAAGCCGTCTGTCTAGAGTCTGGCTCTCTGCAAAGGACTGCAGGTCCCTAAGGAACTTTACCATTCACCTCCATGAAATGCCAAGCGCACCCTGGAGCAAAGCTTCCAATTTCAGGGAACCTATGGCCACTAGTGTACCCACCAGCACTGTAAATGCTGTGTCTTCTTAGGGCACAGTCAGGTGGCTTTACCAACATCTCGAACTTGTACTTGAGGGTCATAAAAGAACCCTGCTCTGTGCAATCTCATCTCCATGGAGGTCAAGGTCAAGGTCAAAAGCATCAATGCGTGTCCACAGGTATAACCAGCAAACACGTAATCAACAAGCGTGCTTTTGGCTGGCATTCGAGTGGCTTTTTGGAAAATGGTAAAAATGCCTTCTTGTATAGATCTAGAGAATATCACAGGAAGGCTGTCCTTAGAGACCATGTGCAAAGCTAAAATTAAAACAAGGCACCATCTTTTACCTATCACATTTGGAAAGTTTTTAAAACATAATAACTCTTGTTTTTGGTGAGGGTGCAAGAAAATTGGTGCCTCCGTATTCCGAACAGGAGTTAGGACAATTAAACATAAATTAGGATAATTAAATGATGGTAGGTTGAGATCATAAAATTGTATGTTTATATTGAAACCCATGCCTTAGCTGGATGTTTGATGACATAAGCACATAGTCATGTTCTATGGCGGAGCGATTTGTGCAGAAACGCTCTAACTAGCCTTTGCCATTGCTGTGGCTCTGCCTGCATCCCCGGGAGGGTACACACAGTGGGAGGGTTTCTTAATAAGTTCCCATGTTTTCCAAATTTACATAATTAACATCTGTGTCTTCTATAATCAGAAAAAGTTATTAATTGACAGAAAAAATTGGGAAGCATACATAGGAAACACGTTGCAATTGTTGTGTCTCAGTGACGACAATAAAAATAATGTTTGCATCCTCTAGTTGTATCATATTTTTCAAATTCTGTATAATTAATATGTATTTTATGATGAGATAAGCCCTTTATGATCCAACTGCTTGTGTACCTGCGTGTGCAGGTGAGCTACAGTTAAACATCCCAATACCTCAGCCCGGCGCCCTCGGGGACCGGGGCTTTTGATGGTTTCCATTTACTTCTTCATCTTTTCTGATATTTCCTACTTTGCATATTTAAGAACTCTATTTTCTAACTGGAAGCCCGGTGCACGAAATTCATGCATGGGGGTCGGGAGACGGGGTATCCCTCAGCCCAGCCTGCACCCTCTCCAATCTGGGATCCCTCTCACAATCCAGGACTGCTGTCTCCCAACTGCTCACCTGCCTGCCTTCCTGATTGCCCATAACCACTTCTGCCTGCCACCCTGATCACCCCCTAACCACTCCCCTGCTAGCCTGATTGATGTCTAACTGCTCCCCTGCCAGACTGTTTGCCCCCAACTTCCTTCCTCTGCCAGCCTGGTCACCCCTAACTGCCCTTCCCTGCAGGCTTGATCATCCCCAACTGCCCTCCCTTGCAGGCCTGGTCCCTCCCAACTGCCATCCCCTGCTGGCCATCTTGTGGTGGCCATCTTGTGTCCACATGGGGGCAGGATCTTTGACCACATGGGGGCAGCCATCTTGTGTGTTGGAGTGATGGTCAATCTGCATATTACTCTTTTATTAGATAGGATAGAGGCCTGGTGCATGAATGGGGGCCAGCTGGTTTGCCCTGAAGGGTGTCCCGGATCAGGGTGGGGGTTCCCTTGGGGTGTGGGATGGCCTGGGCAAGAGGCCTGTGGTGGTTTGCAGGCCGGCCATGCCCCTCAGCAACCCAAGTGGAGGCTCTGGTATCTGGAATTTTTTGTCTTCTACAATTGAAACTTTGTAGCCTGGAGTGAAGCCAAGACTTCTGCTCGCTCTGTGGCCACAGCCATTTCTGCTGGGGTTAATTCACCTTCTATAATTGAAACTTTGTAGCCTGGAGTAGAGGCCTAGGCTGGCCAGGGTGTATGGAAAGCTTGGCTTCCTATGTCGCTGGGGGCAACCCTAGCCTACACTCTCCAGCTCCGTGGCTGTTGCCATTTTTCTTGGGATTTATCTTCTATAATTGAAACTTTGTAGCCTTAAGTGGAGGCCTGGGCTGACCAGGGTGTGCGGAAAGCTTGGCTTCCTCCATTGCCGGGGAAACCCAAGCCTCCCTCATGCTCTCTCCATGGCTGCAGCCATTTTGGTTGGGTTAATTTGCATAATCTCTCCCGATTGGCTGGTGGGCATGGCTGGTGGGTGTGGCTTGTGGATGTAGCAGAGTGATGGTTAATTTGCATATTACTCTCTTATTAGATAGGGTAAGACAGAGGAAGGCTGTTCAAGTGCCCTTCCTACACTGTGTTTCGATGTTGCTTGGCTTAGGGTGAGGTGTGTCCTCACCCACCTGTGATAGGAAGCATGAAGGTGGTGAGTGTCGATGTATTTTAATCACCAGCAGATTGAAGCGCCATCCAGCCGCGTGCAGTTCGTGCTGGAACTGGAGACATTAGGCCTGACGCAAAACCGGAGAGAAACCTGAGTGTTGCACGGCAACCACAGAGGGTGCCAGGCGCCAGGGAATGGGCTCCGCACTCATGTCGCTCTGTCTGCTTCTTCTGCTGGAAGAATCGGGCGACAGGGCAGGAGCACCCAGGCCACCCTTTCACGACCTCTGTAGTGAGCAGGGAGAGCTGCTGGCATCCCTCAGAGCAGCTGCAAGTAACTGAGGAACCAGGGCGGCTGGCGGTCAAGGTCACGCCACTAGGAGGTCGCTGACCCTCAACCGGGACTGAAACCCTAGGATAGTGTTAGGAGTAATTTTGACACAATGTAAGTATTCTCGGTGAATGGTAAAAGTGGCCACTTCAGCGTTCTGTGTAAAGCAAGCTGAGATTAAACAGACGGAGAACTCCCAAAGACTAATTCAGAAGGAACCCAATTACACAGAGGCATTGGGTTTCTTGGTTAACTAGCTTTGTGGTAATAGTAACTTTTTAAAAATAACTTTTATTTATTTTTTAAATGTTTTTTATTGATTTTTAGAAAGAGAGGAAGGGAGAGGGATAGAGAGAGAAGCATGGATCGGCTGCCTCCTGCACGGCTCCTACAGGGGATCAAGCCTGCAACCCGGGCATGTGCCCTGACCAGGAATCAAACCGGCAACCTCTCCGTGCACTGGACGGCACTCAACCAGCTGAGCCGCACCAGCCAGGGCGAGGCACCACGGTTTTAGATTTGAGGAAGTCCAGTTCATCTATTTTGTTGTTGCTTAACTTTAGGTGTCATACCTAGGGGTTCATGGCCAAGTCCAAGGCCACACAATTCACCCCTTTATTTCTTCCAGAGTCTGATGGTTTTATTTGGGCGCTGGCCCATTTTGTGTTAACTTTTGGCATGGCAGGCAGCGGGCAGCACCTGCATCCTCTGGGACGTGGAAAGCCAGCTGTCCTGGCGACTTGTCACATGGACGCACGTGTTTGACTCTGGACTCAGCCCTGCAGGGCTGGTGTCTGCATTCTCCCAGGTCAGCTCCTGGTCTGTGGATTCTGAACCGGGAAGTGTGAGCCTCCAGCTTTCCCGTTCGCTCTCAGTGCCATTTAAGCTGCCGAAGCCCCTCGCAGCTCCGCGGGAATTGTTCGAAGAGCGGCTTTCTCATTTCCGCGAAGGCTGCTAGAACACGGGCGGGGACTGCGCTGGGTCTGTAAGTCATTTTGGTGGGTTAACAACTCGGCAATATTACGGCTTCCTCTCCCTGAACACAGGTCTTCCCACTTCATTGAGGTCTTTCTTCAACTTCTCTCAGTCCTGTTTGAAGTTTTCAGTGCACAAGTCTTTTGCCTTCCTGGTAAAATGTTACATCTTTAAAATTCTATGTATATGGAACTGCTTCTCATTAGGAACCCTGGGAGGTTGCATGGAAAGCTGGCGACTCCACTGGACACACTGCCTGTGCCGTGGGCAGCCAGCTGGTCAAACAGGGAGCATTCAAGTCTCTTAGGAGCTTATAACTCAAACTCCTAACAGTCATAGAAGGTGTCTTTGCTTTCACGTAACGAGCACAGCAAGCCTAATTCCATCGTCCTTGGATTCCGAGGACATGGGGGTTCCTCGATGAGGTCATTCGAAGCATGAACCACATCATGAAGGCATGGCAGCAGGAGGCTTCACACGGGGTAGAGTGTGTGGAGGCTTCCAAACTGCTTGTAAGTTTTGGTGTTTTTACAGGCGAAATAGCTGATGTTGTCTGGATAGTTTTTTCTTTTCAAAAGAAGTAATATAATATTTTACATTTTATTTTAATTAATCAAGACTGTAAATTTCAGATTAAAACAAAACAACATTAAAGAAAGAAACAAAACCAGGAACGCTGCAGTGAAACCTGGGCCGAGTGTCTGCTCCAGGAAGGTCCTCGGAGCACCTCCAAAGCTGTCCGGCCGCCCCTGGAGGAGCTGGGTCCGGCACCCTTCCGCCTGGTGCTCCTTCCACCCAGGAGGGTCTGAAGGCGTCTTCCTGCCTTAGAACATTCTGGCAGCGTGTTTGGAGTTCCCCTGGATATGAAACGTTCCCCGGGAGCCGTCTGGAAAGCCGCCTGGAAGTTGAACATGGACAGGAGGGTAGGACTCAGGTTCCTTGGGAGGGTTTTCAGGACCGAGTCACAGAGTCTGCCAGGGGCTGGCCTCCCTCTCGCGCAGCCCATCTGCACAGGAGCCCTCATCCTTTCCAGGAAAAGACACCAACACGCCGAACTCTCCACCGCTCTCCTGCCTCCTCGTCGGTTTCACACGTGGCCTGGGCCCGGGCGCCTGGGGAGTGAGGGTTTCAAAGTCCAGATCTTACAACGTGTGGTGGAGCCACTCGGACTTTCTAACAATCCCGGTTGAAGTGGGAGTGGCTGTGCAAACGAATCCCGGGGTGCAGCTAGGGTTTAGGAAAAGCCCGTGCCATGGGAAAAGACCACACTTCCCAGGAAGCAGGCGTCCGAGTCTCAGCCGAGTCTCCTTGGACAATAAAAGGAGGTGTAAGAGCTTTACGCGAGTTATTATCCTCAGTGATAATAAGAAAGTGATACTATGCAACAGGTAGCAATGTTTATTAAACAGCTCAATGGTAAACGAGGTACAGAAAACGAGTGAATTTACAGGCAGACGTAACACGTGTTGCATATGCATGTGCCGGACCACACACGTGGTGCCCAGGAAGTGACTGTGAGGTGGAACATCAGGCTGGCCTTCTTTCTTTTTCCAGGAGGAGAAGACGTAAGGACAGGAGCCACATCCTTGGCTCTGGACCCTGGGATCCAGGTGCAAACTCGGCCTGCTGGTGAGGCTCCCACGCTCCTGTCCAGGGGGCGTCACCCACAGCTGCTCTGAAAGGCAGCACCTCCCTTTCAAACCGGGTCCAATCGAGGGGTCCAGGAGAGGGCGCTCGGTTCTGGGCTGCCCAGTCGGGTGTGGCCAGCCGTGCGCCCCAGCTTTAGAGAAAGGAGCAACCCAATGAGATTATCCCGCCGGCGTTTGCAATGCAGGAGCCGACGGACAGGCCGTGAGTGCGGGGCCAGCAGAGGAAGGCTGGGGCGGAGAGATGTGAGAGGGAATTAGGAGGAAAGCAAACGACAGTCAAACATGTGGGACAGCCACACTCTGAGCAGCATAAGGAGCAGCGCGGAGGGAGGCGTCAGGCCCTGCAGAGGGAGCGGCCCCGGGTGCCAGCCCCGCCCCCACTGCGAGGTAAGATGGCACAGGCTGGCATTTCTATGAGGCCTCTGTATCTTTCAATAAAAAGGCCCAAACCAATTATTTCTGGAGGCCGTGGAATGGATTCCTCTTTTTTTAAACTTGAACCTAATCATGATCCCCGAAAAATGCTATTTGAGCCACAGGTGCCGTGGCAGTTTTGGTTTCCCCAAAAGCTATAACCAGGCAAGACATGCAGAGCTCCGGTCACAGGACTGTGGGACCTGCCAGACACAGCTCTGCATTTCACATGACATCTCCCCACCAGGTGGCAGGAACAGGTTCAGGGAATAAGCACAAAAGGCGTGTCCTTTCCCGTGACCTGTGTGTGAAGGTCACCATGTCTGCTGTGTGAAGGTCACCATGTCTGCTGTGTGACGGTTACCATGTCTGCTGTGTGACAGTCACTGTGACCTGTGTGTGAAGGTCACCATGTCTGCTGTGTGAAGGTCACCATGTCTGCTGTGTGACGGTTACCATGTCTGCTGTGTGACAGTCACTGTGACCTGTGTGTGAAGGTCACTGTGGCCTGTGTGTGAAGGTCACTGTGACCTGTGTGTGAAGGTCACCATGTCTGCTGTGTGAAGGTCACCATGTCTGCTGTGTGAAGGACACTGTGACCTGTGCGTGGTCACTTTGGCCTGTGTGTGAAGGTCACTGTGGCCTGTGTGTGAAGGTCACTGTGGCCTGTGTGTGAAGGTCACTGTATCTGCAGTGTGTGAAGGTTACCATGTCTGCTGTGTGACGGTTACCATGTCTGCTGTGTGACAGTCACTGTGACCTGTGTGTGAAGGTCACCATGTCTGCTGTGTGAAGGTCACCATGTCTGCTGTGTGACGGTTACCATGTCTGCTGTGTGACAGTCACTGTGACCTGTGTGTGAAGGTCACTGTGGCCTGTGTGTGAAGGTCACTGTGACCTGTGTGTGAAGGTCACCATGTCTGCTGTGTGAAGGACACTGTGACCTGTGTGTGGTCACTTTGGCCTGTGTGTGAAGGTCACTGTGGCCTGTGTGTGAAGGTCACTGTGGCCTGTGTGTGAAGGTCACTGTATCTGCAGTGTGTGAAGGTTACCATGGCTGCTGTGTGAAGGTCACTGTGGCCTGTGTGTGAAGGTCACTGTGGCCTGTGTGAAGGTCACTGTGGCCTGTGTGAAGGTCACTGTGGCCTGTGTGTGAAGGTCACTGTGGCCTGTGTGAAGGTCACTGTGACCTGCGTGTGAAGGTCACTGTATCTGCTGTGTATGAAGGTCACTGTATCTGCTGTGTGTGAAGGTCACTGTGGCCTGCGTGTGAAGGTCACTGTGGCCTGCGTGTGAAGGTCATTGTGACCTGCGTGTGAAGGTCACTGTATCTGCTGTGTATGAAGGTCACTGTATCTGCTGTGTGTGAAGGTCACTGTGGCCTGCGTGTGAAGGTCACTGTGGCCTGTGTGTGAAGGTCACTGTATCTGCTGCATGTGAAGGTCACTGAATCTGCTGCATGTGAAGGTCACTGAATCTGCTGTGTGTGAAGGTCACTGAATCTGCTGCGTGTGAAGGTCACTGAATCTGCTGTGTGTGAAGGTCACTGTGGCCTCTTTGTGAAGGTCACTGTGGCCCTGTGTGTGAAGGTCACTGTGACCTGCGTGTGAAGGTCACTGTATCTGCTGTGTATGAAGGTCACTGTATCTGCTGTGTGAAGGTCACTGTGGCCTCTGTGTGAAGGTCACTGTGGCCTGTGTGTGAAGGTCACTGTATCTGCTGCATGTGAAGGTCACTGAATCTGCTGTGTATGAAGGTCACTGAATCTGCTGTGTATGAAGGTCACTGTATCTGCTGTGTGTGAAGGTCACTGTGGCCTCTGTGTGAAGGTCTCTGTGGCCTGTGTGTGAAGGTCACTGTATCTGCTGTGTATGAAGGTCCCTGGCAGGAGGGCTGTGGGAGACGAAGGCTGAGGACGAAGGAGGGAAAGGACTTTTGCAAGGTTATTGGGATGTGACATGAAGCCTGGAGTTGGGCCAGAGATTGTCAGAGCTCATGGGACCACAGAGAGCATGTCGTCCTGTCTCCTCGTTTATAGAGAGGGAAGGCTGGGGGCCTGGACGTTCCAGAGGACTGACACCCAGGGCCGCCCCAGCGCTCCGCGTCCTCCCAGCCTCGTTCCTCCTCGTCAGGACCGCTCCTCTCCCCGAGGAGCCTCTCTCAGGGCGGGCAGCCGGGGCGCCCGGCAGACCGGGCACGCACAGGGGCCTTGGGATTCGTTAGATAATGAAGTCCATGTTTCTTTGACCCCCAGTAACCTGAGGCTGTTAGGAAGCAGGCAATAAAAGCACACTCTGTCCTGATTTGAGCCTTTGAAACTTTTTAAGTCCTAGAAATTGGTGAGTCTGAACCTTCAGGCCTAGATGTCCACCTAACCTTCTCACTAAACAGAAATGCCTTTCTCTGTAAGTTATAAACATTCATGCTTATGCAGATGAGAGTCATTTGGGTGGAAATAACAGCCCGTGAACAGAGACCACTGGTAAGCTCCCCGACCGAGCCAGGCCGTGGAAGGAGACAGGCGCTCGCCTCGCTCCCGCGTGTTTCTGTGCTGTGCGCCATGAGCTTGTTTGCCTGGAGATGCTGAGTTTTGATGGACTTGTCGCCTGTAGTAAATTTTCGCATTGAGCAAAAAGCCGGAATGTTCCATTTGGAGGACTTGCCACCTGGCCTGGTCGCCCTCACAAGCCTTCGTAACTGATCTTGCCTTTGCTCAAAGCGAGACCAGGCCCTGGAAACCACGGCAGCACTGTGGCCACCAGAGCAGCGAGCCGACGAACACCGGGAAGCAGCCGGGCTGGGAATCTGAACGTCTGAGCAGAGGCGTCGGGGTAAGTGAGGAAGACGGAGCCACATGATGCTGGTGGCTGTTTGTTGAGTGTCTGACCTGTCCCGCTGTGATGTCATCATGCTCATGACTGTCCCCGGAGATGACGTCTGTCCAGTTTCAGGTAAGTAGACTGAGGTTCGGAGGGGAGACCACCTAACTAGGAAGAGGCAGACTGAAATTTAAATGTGGATGCATCTAATCAATTCCCTAAGCCCAGGAATTAATTAACCAGGACATTGCCCTGTCTGTCGCGTGACCTGGCAGCCACAGGACTTGGCCTGATACTGTATGACCCACGTTATAGCTGTCCTGTCTCGGGTGTAAGATGGGCTGTGATAAGGACAAATGCTCCGCGGGGGAACTGGACACAGATGTTGGAGGCTCAATAAACCAGGCGTCCTCAAACTATGGCCCGCAGGCCACATGCGGGTGTTTTTGCCATTTTGTTTTTTTACTTCAAAATAGGATATGTGCAGTGTGCATAGGAATTTGTTCATAGTTTTTTTTAAACTGTAGTCCGACCCTCTAATGGTCTGAGGGACAGTGAACTGGCCTCCTGTTTAAAAAGTTTGAGGACCCCTGCAATAAACAAACATGCCCTGGTGGCTGCAAACCACAGGCAGGACGGACGCCGGCCGCTCGCTTTGCAGGCGCAGGAGCCGGGAGTGCAGCTGGCAGGGAGACTGTGGACCAGGTGCGCCCACGTGGGCGTGGGGGGTGCTTGATGGCGAGAGGCACCTGAGGGCAGGAAAGAAGAACGAGAAGCTGTGAGCCACCCTCTCCCCAGGAGAGCCGAGACTCGTGCCACAAACCACGGCCGATGCTCATGGGACCGGCTGGTGCAGCTGAAGCGGAGATCTCTGGGCTGCTGGGTTGTGGGCCCATTCGGGCTCTAAAGGTGGACTCTCCAGGAAACAGCCTATCGGCAGGCAGCGGCGAGCACCTGTGTGGGTCACCCGCCTGGAAAGGACACTGTCTAGAGTGTGATGGCCTCGCGCTGCCAGACTCACCCAGCCGAGAGAGCACGCGTGGGCGGCAGGTACCCGCCCCCCGCCCCGCGGGAGGGGAGGCCGCTCCCTGCAGGCAGGATGCTGGAGTCTCGACGTGCTTTTCAGCCTCAGCTCCAAGGAGCCCTGCAGGTTAAGGAGAGCAGCCCTATTCTCTGCCCGCCGCCTCTGGGTAGTCGCCTAGTTAGGAACAGCGTTTGAACTGAGTGGTCAGGAACGTCCAGCAGTTAGCAACGTCCAGGATCTCTGTCTAACAGCTCCTCACCCAGACCTGTGAGAAGCAGAGCAGGCTGCCGTCCAGCGTGTGGATGTTTGCTGCTTCGT
The DNA here is from genome assembly GCA_025583905.1 of Ia io. Lineage (NCBI taxonomy): Eukaryota > Metazoa > Chordata > Mammalia > Chiroptera > Vespertilionidae > Ia > Ia io. The sequence goes on along the minus strand of JAJQQW010000022.1, from coordinate 1,721,662 downwards.
CTGTGTCCCACGCCTGTCACCTCACGTGCTGGGCTGACGTGCTGCGGCCCCACTGTCAGGCTTGTTGTAAAAGCCACCCAGGTCCCGCTGTTACATGTTACAGAGCCTCCCCATGTCTGCTGTACTCGGCCATGTCATCAATCAACGCCACACGGATCACCCACCTCCCTCAGCTCCTTGTCTGCCTTCCTCTGCGATGGCCCTGCGTGCCTCCTGCTGACAGAAGCCCCTGAGACACCTGTGAGCCTGAGAGTGGCCAGGCCACCCATGCAGTGACATCCCACACTCACGCCCCATGCTGCCAGCCCAGGAACCCTGTGCCACTTTGGTGAACAGCACTGGCCACTAGAGAGACTGCGTATAGACGTCTGTCCTCAGAGTCCACTGGATCCCAGCACCAAAGAAGTTGTTGTAAAACTGTGGCCTCTCTTCTTCAGAGGGCAGTGAGCGAGGCAGGGGCAATGTGCAGGTGCGTGTGCTCAGGTACGTGTGCTGCAGGTGCGTGTGCTGCAGGTGCGTGTGCTGCAGGTGCATGAGCTGCAGGTGTGTGTGCTGCAGGTGCGTGTGCTGCAGGTGTGTGAGCTGCAGGTGCGTGTGCTCAGGTGCATGTGCTGCAGGAGCGTGTGCTGCAGGTGTGTGAGCTGCAAGTGCGTGTGCTCAGGTGCATGTTCTCAGGTGCATGTACTGAAGGTGCGTGTGCTCAGGTGCGTGTTCTCAGGTGCGTGTGCTGCAGGTGCGTGTGCTCAGGTACGTGTTCTCAGGTGCGTGTAGTGCAGGTGCGTGTGCTGCAAGTGTGTGCGGTGCCGTGTCTCTGTCCAAACGTGGGAACCTGAGCTTCTCCCCCGCTTCCATGTCTGAGGTGACACACTTGATTTTGTAGACCTGCCCAGGTGTGACTCCAGTCTCCTACCTTTGGGGCACCTGCAGCTCAATTGTTTGGAGGAAGTGCTTCTGAGGCTGCCCCCGATGCTGACGCAGCTGGCAGTGTGACCCCGGGAGTGCGGATGGAGAAGGGAGCGGGACTGCAGGGGAGCTGTCCCCGGGCCCTGACCCCCACCCCTGTCCTTCCCCAAGTCCTTAGAGAGGACGCTGTCTTCACAATGGAACCCCAGTTCTCAAATGTAATTCGTCCCGGAAGGCTGTTTGAGAAACAATTTGTTCAAAAACCAAATCATTTTTCCCCGTTAGAAATAATGTAAATTGAATTAATCCGTTCCAGACCCCCAAATGATTTTGTTAACCTTTCTTTAAAAAAAAGAGATATTTTTATTGATTTCAGAGAGGAAGGAAGAGAGAGATAGAAACATCAATGATGAGAGGGGATCATTGATTGGCTGCCTCCTGCACACCCCCCACTGGGAACTGAGCCCACAACCTGAGCATGTGCCCTTGATAGGAATCGAACCTGGGACCCTTCAGTCCACAGGCTGACGCTCTATCCACTGAGCCACTAGCCAGGGCAACCTTTCTTATATACAGTAGATGTCTAAGGGACTGTTTAATCTGTAAACAAACACTTCTTTTCTTAAATTTATTGAACCACCCCTTCTAGCCTTAAAGAAATCGCTCCCAGCACGCGGCCCAGGGTGTCTGTCAGGTCAGCATGCGGCATTTTGCTTGTGCACATGTCACTGCCTCGGAAATTCTGTCACTGGCTCAACACTGTTCCTTCCTCCACATCAGCAACAGTTTTCCCACCTCTTCCATTGCCTGTGCTTCTTTCACACCCTTAGCAACATGAGCACTCCTGACGGTCTCTTATGTTTTAAAATCGTGCTAATTGTTGATTCTCCGGCAACAAAAGCATCCCCTCCTTTGTTTGTGGCCAGACGCTTTTTGTGCTGCTGAGGTATCAGCACGAGAGGGTTGTTAGGTCAAAATCCAAAGTTTGGTTTGACAACCAAGACATATTTTTTCTGTGAGAAACTTGGTGGAGAACCAAACTGTTCAGATGGGCGATGTTCAAGAAACAAGGTGTGACTGCATTTATTTCCATCCTCCACCAAACACTGCCAGGAAGTGGGTCGGAGCCCGTGGAGAATCTCGGGGTCTGGCACCGTGCAGCGCCTTCGGCCTCCTCTCTCACGGCCACGGCTCTGCAGGGCTCCTGCTTCTCTCCTCACAACAAAGCCGGAAAGCTGCCTTCTCTTGTCTGCTCATGCCTGTTAGCCTGTGAACATGCTTGTCGGACGCCTGGCCGGTCAGTTTCTAAGCCCTGTGATAGGGGTTCTGAGGGGCTTCGTGTCAGAGCTGCCACCCCATGAGGGTTGATCCTCTGCTCTGTGGGGTCTCCTTGCTGGAGCAGCTATGACCTGGAAGGAGGCGCTACGCCCTGTCTCTCTCCTGACCAACTCTTGCCTGGGCTTCCCTGTGGGCCAGTTGTCTGTGCTACCCCCTTCCTGACCTTCGCTGTGAACATCTTAGACAGGACCTGGACACAGCCTTAGACAGGACCTGGACACAGCCAGGGATCGATGGGCAGAAGTGGGCAGGTATCACTTCGGGGGACTTGCCAGCTGCTGCCCAGAGCACGTAGAGCCAGCCCCCAGGTACCAGGCTTTCTCTATTTCCCTCCCCTCCAGCACATGTTACAGCCAGCAGTGGAGGAGCAGGAGGTGGAGAAGGAGGACCAGGAGGAGGACCAGGAGGAGGAGGACCAGGAAATGGAGGATGTGGAGGGGACGACCAGGAGGGGGAGGACCAGGAAGGGAGGGCCAGGAGGGAAGGACCAGGAGGGGGAGGACCAGGAGGGGAGGACCAGGAAATGGAGGACCAGGAGGGGGAGGACCAGGAGGGGAGGACCAGAAAATGGAGGACCAAGAGGGGAGGACCAGGAAATGGAGGACCAGGAGAGGGAGGACCAGGAGGGGAGGACCAGGAGGGGGAGGACCAGGAGGGGAGGACCAGAAAATGGAGGACCAAGAGGGGGAGGACCAGGAGGGGGGAGGAGGGGGACCAGGAGGGGGAGGACCAGGAGGGGGAGGACCAGGAGGGGGAGGACCAGGAGGGGAGGACCAGGAGGGGAGGACCAGGAGGAGAAGATGGAGGACTAGGAGGGCGAGGACTAGGAGAGGGAGGACCAGGAGGGGGAGGACCAGGAGGGGAGGACCAGAAAATGGAGGACCAGGAGGGGAGGACCAGGAAATGGAGGACCAGGAGAGGGAGGACCAGGAGGGGAGGACCAGGAGGGGAGGACCAGAAAATGGAGGACCAGGAGGGGGAGGACCAGGAGGGGAAGACCAGGAGGGGGAGGACCAGGAGGGGGAGGACCAGGAGGGGAGGACCAGGAGGGGGAGGACCAGGAGGGGAGGACCAGGAGGGGAGGACCAGGGGGAGGACCAGGAGGAGAAGATGGAGGACTAGGAGGGCGAGGACTAGGAGAGGGAGGACCAGGAGGAGGAGGACCAGGAGAGGAAGGGCCAGGAGGTCTCTGGGACAAGTCAGGCTGTGGCGGGAACTCACACGGAGCACCCTGAGCAAGCAACTTCTTCCCCGGCAAGTAGATGCTCTGGGACTCCTCTCAGACCCCGGCTCTGCGTGTGGAGGGAGGCACGCAGGGTCCCCAGGCTGTTCTGCATGCTCCCCTGCTCACCTCGGAGCCCAGGGGGAAGCATTTCCCTGGAGCAAGGACATAGTCATTCTTGAAAGTTGTCACATGATCAGACCCCCCTTCTCAGCCAGATTTGCTTTTATGGATTAAACAAAGAGGAAAAATAAAAAGGTAAAGACAGTTGGATCTTAGCATATTTCCCTCAGCAGAGGGGAGGTGAGAGGGGCCTCAGGCAGCTCGCAGGGCTCAGTGGTCCCCTAGCATTTATTAATTCTGTTTTCAGAATTGTGCTCGGGCTCCATTGGAGTAATAAACAGTGCAACACAGCTCCCACCCCACAAAGAATTTATGCTCTAACTGGGGAGAAGAAATAATGAGACGGTTTAGAATAAATGCTAGATTGTGTGTTTCAGATCCTATGAACTCTAAGAAGGAAGCGGGTTGTCACGGAGACCTAGAATAGCCAGAGAAGCCTGCGATAAGGTGACGGGTGGAGACAAATCTTGAAAGACAGGTTAAATATAGTTCACGTGACCCCCACATGCGTGAACTGGGAGAGTTAATTAATCTGGTGTGGGGAACTGGGACCTGGCACCGGCGGCATCGTCACCCTTCTCCGTAATTACAGAAAGCCCGACCTGCACCCGGCAGCATTTGCGATGCGTGGCCGCTTTGAGACAATTTATAGGCATGTCACTTAAGGAGCGGGCTCTCTGCTAATTGGCCGCATTTCTCCTTTCCACTCCCTTTGTTTTGTGGGCATTGTAACCTTTAACGTCTTTGAACTGTGGCTTCCTGTTAATATCCTCCTTCCTGGGAGCATTCCCCGAGACCCCGGGGGGCAGCGGGCTCAGGGCACACGGAGCCCCTCTCCATATCTGCGGTCCAGGATGGCACCTGACCCGGCCCTGGTCTGTCCTCAGGGTTCCATCTCTTGCTGCCTAGGTCAGCCAAGGGCGGCACCCAGCCCGCAGGGCGCCGCTCAGAGGATCCAGCTCGGCTTCCTTTTTGTCTCCTCACGCACCTGGGAAAACCCCTTTGCATCACCCCGAGTCACCCTGAATTAGGCTGCGGACGGCAGAGGAGAGCGACCCCTCTCCCGCCACCTCCACACGTTACCTCTGGTTTTGTTCCGTAACATCCACGTCTAATGGCTTGACCAGTTCGAGGAACAGCCCTTCCATGTTGTTGCAAAGTGAAATCATATCAACTCATGTGTGTCAGCGCTTTCATATTCTTTCTCTTACTCCATGTGCCAATTCCACGAGGTAGGAAGGAAGGGAGAGATTGCACAGCCCCACTTCCCACACAGACACGCTCTTTCCTTCACATGAAATAACCCAGAGGGATGCTCCCTCTCAGAGATTCCTTTTTCTTTATATACAAGTCATACCGGATAATTGTAAACATGTGTGAAACACTCACCAACCCCCACGCACTGCATTCAGTAAGAAGGAAAAGATGTGGAGGGAACGTCTGAGCCTTTGGGTGGTGAAGGCTGCCCAAGGTCACCTGCCCAGCTACGTGACCAGACTGGGCGCCAGTCCATGCTGCCTGAGGCCCATCCCTGCCGCTGGGCCAGCCAGGATGCCACTGAGAGCGCAATCAGCGAGGGCACGGTGGCCTCAGCTTCCGGATCCGACCATCAGGGCACATGACTTCATCAGCACAACACGAAGGTTAATGGGATCGCCTCCTTCCAGATCCATCACCACGGACACAGGCTTGATGGCCACGTTAAAAAGACGACCTCTCTCAGCTGCGTGCTGCTCATTAACGAAGTTATCTCCCACCAGAGATTTACCGAGCCAGGGAGCACTGACCACTGACCGCGATGAAGTGTGCGGCCCTCACACTCCATAAAGTGGAGCAGAACCCCTGTGTCAGCAGCGGGGCCAGAGAGCCGCAGAGGAGTCCTTCGGCACCCGGGGTCTGTCCACTGCGGGGTGCTCCGGCCACATCCTCCTACGCCAAGCCTGAGCAGCCGGCAGCTTGCGCTGCACGTCCACTCTTAAGCATGGAGTGCGGCCGCCTTTCTAGACTCCTCCATGGGGTGTTGGAGGGAGCTAGGCCCCCGCTGCAGGAGGGAAACCGTGGGATCGGTACATCTGGGCGGCTCTACGTTTCATTTCCAGCAAAGAGGCAGATGGGTAGGCGTTCTTCATGGGCACTGCCATGCTGACTCCCCCTCGGGACCCTCAGGGCTATTACCCAGCAGCGGGCATGGTGTGACCTCGGCGGCACCATCAGTGCCTGGGGGCGCCGGTGAAAGACTCCGCTGTGCTCAGGGGTCACTCAGGGAGCAGAGACAGCCTCCTGCTGCCCTGGCCCCCTGGCCCCCTGGCCCTCTGGCCCCCCGGCCTCCTGGCTCCCCTGGATCCCCGGCCCCCTGGCACCCTGGCCCCCTGGCACCCCGCGGCTCTGCCTTGTGGATTGTGCCAGCGTCTTGTGCTCCAGCTGAACTCATGCCGTGGTTGTTTCTTAACCACCACCAAGTGGCAGATTAAGTCTGCACAGCCCAGACTGTTTTATCTGCTCGTGACAGCCACACTGATGGGGGCCCAGCAACGCTCACCATAAGACGCAGACCAAGCCGGGACCCCATGTGTGCCGAGGGCGAGTCCAGATCCGGGTGTGGCTGATCGCTGAGAGCACACAGGCTACCTCCCACTGAGCCCGCGCCAGGCACACAGAGCCCTCTGCGCCCTCAGTCTTCCCCCCTCGGCCCGCGGCCTGACTGCCTCCTTCCCCCTGATGCGGGTTGTTCCTGGGGCGGCATACTTGTTGACTTGCTCTTTTGGTGACATCTCCTTTCAATAAGGAGATCCGTCTGGTCGCGCCTGGCCTGAGGGTGTGCTTCCTTAAAGTGTAAAATGTCAGGCTCGACCACGGATGACAAGGCCCCGGGCGGCGGAGCCCGCGCTGTCGTCAATCACTCGGAGCAGAGAGGAAGCGCCACCCTCCCCAAGGAGAAGAGGCGGGAATTGCCCGTGGACGTGCTCATCCCGCCACTGCCCCTCAGCCAGCCAGGGCCTGACCTGTCGCCATCTCCCAACCGCCAGAAGGGCAGCAGGACAAAGTCAAGAGTCACAAAACCCACCTGGGAACAGACATTCCGGCACCGAATCAGTTGGAGCTTGAATTTCTCCCTCCGAGAACGGCACTGGCTGCACGCAGGAAGCACCGCCTGTCGTGGGCGGAGACCGGCCTCGGAGAAGATCAGTGTCGCAGTCCAGGATGTGCGTGAGGGACGTGGGAGGGGCAGTGGCTGCAGTGACCCTTACAGAGCTGGTCTCCGACTGTCCCGACGTAACGCCCCTTACATACCACAGCTGCCTGATGGCCGGGCACGCAGCCTGCAGGAGGCGGGTGACAGCTGGGCCTGAGGGCACCTTGCAGGGGCGTGGTCTTTCCGGGTCGCCACACAGCATGGGGACATCTTGGTTTGTCTAAAGCAGACCAGAAAGTGATTTATTCCAGTGAAGTCACCTGGCGGCCAAGCATTTCCGTGTCTGGCAGAGCCACACCCGTGCACACCGGCCTCCCTCCCGCAGACTGTGAAGCAATCGCCAGCTCCCTCGGAATGCTGGGAGCGCCTTGGGCCCCGAGCCGAGTGCTCTCATCGGTTCCAAGTGGCTATAAGGCCTTCTTTTCTGTTGCAGCCGAATCACAGGCTTCCTGCGATCTTGGCATAGTGCCCGAGCATCGCCCTGACTTGAATTTTCCCGGTGAGGAATTATCTTAAAATTAGTTTAAGAGCTGGACTTCTTATTTGCAATCTGAAGTCGCCTGGGTCAGCTCACAGCCAATGGGATAAACGGGATGGAGAGGTGATGGGGTCTACACGTGAGGAGTCAACGGCGGGACTTTCGTTCTTAAGACACAGTCACAGTCGGAGGCTTGCGGGAAATCGTAGAGGCCACGCGGTTACCTGCATCTGCGCACAATGGTACCTGGGTGTTCCAAGATGCCGTGTTGCGTGCTGGGAACCTGTTCGGCAAACACCACATTTTAGGTGCATTATTTAATTTATTCTCCTGAAACCATAGGAAGTAGGGAGCAGGAACTAACATTGTGGGTGAAGAATGAGCTCCCAGGAGGGCAGATAACCCCAATCAGCAGAAGAGCGGGGCTTCGGCTGTAGGTCTGTCTGGAATGCTAATTCTGTCTCATTCCGGAAGCCCAGTGGCGAACACTTCCTTATCTTTCACGGGAAAGAGATGCCTACGGGGTTGGATGCATAGATTTTTCTCTGGCCCTCCACACTGAATTCACACACATAGCTTTTCCCTTTCATTTCAGGGGTCCTGAGACTTGCACAATTTTCTCGAGTGACTTAGTTTAAGTGAAATTAATATGCAGAGCTTCTGTGATCTAACAATCACGCTGCGTAAGGAATATGCTAGGGTTTCTGGAAGGTTCAGCCTTCATATTTGGGGAAGATCAATGTGGTTGATGACCGACAGGACAATTTCTGTGCTCTTTAGTGAGAGTCACACAGGCCACCAAAGACCCAAAAATAGACTAATAATTCACCGTTGTTCAAGCTCGAGATAAATATCACCTGAGATTTATATTCTGACGGAGGTTGAGGTCAGCTCTTGCTGCGAGGCGACCAGCCCCCCGAGTCTGATTTAAATTGGCAGGAAGAGCCTCCCACCAGGCCTGACCCAGGAGGGTGATGCCCAGCTCCCACCCTGCCGCCCAAAAGCACCTTCGTGGCCGGGATCGTGTCTATGGAACCAAACAAGGTGGGGAAAGAAGACGGTCATCAGCATGAGTCAGGCCCGAATCACACTTTCATGAAAATTACCCAGATAATGGGGGTGTGTCTGATATTTTGGGTTGGCCCTGTCTAATCCCACCATTCCTTGGTTTTCTTCTTGCACACCAGTGAGGTTATGTGAAATTGAGTTTAGTGGTGCCAGGATGAATTTTTTCTGACTTCCTATTGTTCTTGTCTTTGTCACGGGTTGGAAATACCAGCTCTTTCCTGCCTTTTCTGTCTCTTTGGCGAGTCGGCAGTGAGGGCCACCATCCCACGGGGAGCATTGCAGTGTCATTCTCCGGGGGTCCCAGCCCCCTGTCCTGCCCCTGAGGTCAACTGAAAAGACAGCAGCCCCATTGAAGCATCAGCTGGCCTCTGGAAGCCACCATGTCCAACAAGTCCCAGCAACCTCAGCGTGAAGCCGGGAGGACACGGTCAAGTCTTGTTCTGGTGTTGACAGCTTGACACGGGCCCTTCAACGTCACCACTTCCACTTACCGTTTTCAATAATGCCCATTGGAGACTCGACACTCCCTGCCGTTAGGGTTTATGCCAGCTAGTGTACAACTATTTATATGGATAGTTATAGCAAGTATGCAACTTCATGGGGAACTGTCCTTAAAATGATGTAAAACTTAGAAAGTACTTTGAAAAGTTGGATGTCAGTATGATTACCACCACGTTCTCTTGGAAGTCACTAGGTAGTCTTAGTGTAGCATGTATAGTGTGCAGTGAATATTTAAGGTATTATTTAAAGTAACAGGTAAATTCTGAAATTTCAGTGGTTTCATAATAACAGGTTACTGGTCACTTGTGCATGACTGCAATCGTTCAATGCTTATGTTTGGAGGAGAAACTGCCTGGTGACTCGGAGACCCAGGCTCTTTCCACCTCGTGGCTCCACCACATCTCCAGGCCGTTGGGGTCTGCCACGGGCACCAGAAAGAAATGGACAGCGAGGTGCAAAGCCACCCCTGCTGTTTCCCACTCTAGGCCTGGAGCACGCATCACTCCCCATCACACTCCGCTGGCCATGACTGGGTCACGTGGCCCCATGGACACAGGAGGAAAGCGTGTAGCCTCCTGGATGCACATGGCGCTGAGGCGGGGAGGGGACGTGCGCGTGGAACTGAAAGGTGCGAGGGGCACAGATTCACCTCACTCATCTACGAGCTTGGCTTAAGGTGGACCGCTTTTTAAAGGCTTCTTGCATGGCAATAGGAGACAGGTCAAATGCAAGTAATCCCACCAACTTGAAAAACACAATTTCAGGTCAGTAGTCACGCGATGAACATACCAGGGCCGTTCCGCAGGGGACAGGAGGGACACAGAGGCAGCCGCATAGAGCTCGGTGGGAAGGCTGTTGCTACAGGTGCATTGTTGCACGAGGACGCGGAGGGTCGCTGGCCTAGAGTTTTAAAATATGAAAGAGTTCCTTCTATGGAAAGAGTAAACTTTTAAAGGACACCGAGAAGCACCCCTGAGGAAAGTAACCTCCAATAATAAGAGTGACTTTCTTCTCCAGATTTTGTCAGAGTGGATGGTCAGTATGGAGCAGAATTCCCAACCCCACACTCATTTCATGTATGTCTACATGCATGTATGGATTTCCCTCTGAGGACATTTAGGAACTTGACAACCGAGGGAGCTGCTCTTCAGGAAACGCTGGTTCAAATGGTGACCCGACCGATATCGACTGAACACACGCGTGGCACACCGCGCCGCACACCCGGTGGGACTCGCTAGCGAGCGCTGTGGTGAGAAGCAGGAAGACCGGCTGGATTTTCGGGCCACGCCGAGCTTGCTAGGAAGACAGCCCTGGGACCGCCCAGTGCTTTTAGCCCTGGAGGAGAGGCGGACCACGCTGACCACTAACCAATCACGTGGGGATGTGTGTCTCCTGCACCTCTGCGTGTCAGTCCCGCTGACATACCAATCCAACCCCGGAACTCCTTGCTGAGTGGTATCTCTAGCGACTCAGGGACCGCTGGTGAGGTGAGTGCATACGTGCTTGTGCCGGTGCTTTCTAGGTTAACACGTGTCAGATCTGCCTAAACCCCGGGCTTGGTGCTCAAATGTCACCCTGCCACGATTCATTACATCCAGCTTATTAATTAACTAAACTGTGTTTACCGAGAGCAGGCCTCCGGAGGTGAGTGAAAAGCAGCATCAGAAGCAGCATCCTCCAGCCGGGGGCGTGTCTCCCATGGCAACGGGCTGCCCCCACATTCTCCGCAGCGCCACCAGGAGGCCCGAGATGCTGCGGACAGTTAGTGACAGGGCAGGAGGCCGGAGGACTTGCCTTCACTCTGGAGCTGGATATGGGAGACGTGTCTCTTTTCCAGACCACCGTAAAGTCACAAATACCACTGAGGCTATTCAGATAAGCAAATCCCTCTCCCCACCCCCCCCTTACCCCCCCCCCCCCCCGCAACACACACACAGGTTTTATGGGGATGTCAGGTGTGGAGCTAAGGCAGCCCTAGAGTCAGCCCCTAGACTCGGTGCTCCCACGACCTTTCCTGTCAACTGGCGGTGTGACACCAGGACCTTCACCACCTACCTGACCTGCAGGCTCCCTCCTCTCTGCCGGGGGGTGAGGCACGCCTGCCCGCTGCCCCAGCGCTGCTGGGAGCTGAACCGAGTGTGCGGCCCTGCTCTGGAAGGTGGCCTGCCACAGAAATGGAGTGTCCTTACGCGATGCCTTCTCAAGCATCCGGTGAGGACGTGTTTTTTTCACTGTCTAGACATGGGTTTAGGGCTCGGGGCTGAGGTGTGAGCTGAGGTTTCGGGCAACCGCTGGGCAGGTTGGTGGTGGCTGCGACGGGCATGGTACTAAGCTGTGGCAGGGCGGGCTTACTGCCGAAGAAACACCTCACGGATGCCACAGGCTGCGAGGAACCCGCAGAAGCCTGAGCTGTAACGCTGGGCAGAGAACGGTTAAAAAGGGGAAAAGTAAAACAGAGCAACAGGCGTGATAAGAAGCAAGAAGAGAAAAGCCGCGGCGGGACTGGCTTCCTTTGTTTCCCAGCAAATGGAGACGCAGCGAGAACACCTCGGTGTGAGACAGTGTGGGCACATTTGTTTGTTGAACTATCCGAACCAGTCTTAGAGGGTAGTTAGTGCTCACCAGGACGCAAATACAATTTGATTTATGTAGATTCTCTTTAACCCACTTCCCAGTACATGCCCGTTTTGGGGCCAGCTCGGTGTAGGCCTGCGCCTGGGCCTGCTGCCGGTGGGGACATACAGCAACGGCCTTGCTTTGTAATCATTGCTGGCCAATTCCAGGCTCGAGGTTGTGTTTAATCCAAAATTAATCCTTTTTAAAAAGTACTAGTCCACAGTTCGTAACTGTGTGATGCATAGCTCTCAGCACTGTGGGTCACTGGTCTTTTGTCGGGGGACCGTCCCCCCTGGGCCTGTGGACACATTTCAGAAGAGGGTGGGAGACACAGTTGGTGGCTGTGGCAGGTCTACAGTAAGATTTCCCCGGGACGCAGGTCTGTCCCCTGGAGCTGAGTTTCTCGGGTGGCGTTCCATCTGCCTCCGTTCGTGCTAAAGCCTGGCGGGCTCCTGCCCGGTCCTCCCTCTAAAAGGGGTGTTCTCTGCTCAAGGAGACCTTGTAGAGACGCTGGGAAATGAAATCAGTTTTCCAAGACTTACCCGGTTGGTAAGCCGGTGCATTTTCAGACCAGCCCCCGAAAGTTGGCGGGGTCACGCTGGTCATGCTTTCCATTGGAAGGGAAGCACTGTCCGACGGCCAGAGGAATGCTCGCTGGTGATTGGTGCTCCTAGATGCCCTCAGCCAGGTGAGTCTGGTTTAGGGGGATCTCCGTGTAAATGGGAATAAATACATGAAAGTGTAATGTAAGGGCTAATGGCTTTATTTAGTCCTGCCTTGCTTCCGCATGCTCCCGGACCCGCGCCACTTAGGGCCCAACAGTCCTGACCCAGCAATCCAGGCCATGGCAGGGATGCCTCCTCCGTCCTGCTCCGGCTGTCCTGGGGCATCCTGTTCTCGACGGCATTGCTAAAAGGAGGCATACATACGACTGCTGGACCCCACAGAGCCTTGACAAGGAAGGAGGGAACCTATGTTGAGTTACAGCGGTCAGATTTGGGGGCGTGTCAGATGGGCCATTGGTGTGAATGATGCATTTTTAGTTATCCTGGTGACGCCTCTTTCCTTCCATTCCCGGGGTTGCTGGCCTCATGTTTAACAAATATACAGCTTCCTAGTGACCGGGTGTCATTTCAGTCAGAACGTTGCACCCTCCATGCAATGCCCTGCTCCGGCTGGAGCAAGATGTTTTGCGAATTCCAAGCCCTGGGAAGAGAGAGTATCCTGGTTCCTCTGAAAGGCGTTTCTTGGCACTATAATATCTAAGGACCCCTCCCCACAGGGCTGGCGGTCGGCGTGTGGAAAGCCCTTTCTCTTTTGTACGCGTGTAAAGGCCATGCTAAGCCATTTCCCATCTGTGGACTGGGATCCCTGTGCCGGGACCCTGGGCCCGCCCTGCAGTACAGTAACTATTAGGACAAAACACAGGTTGATCGCTTTAGCGAAGATTGTGATCTGACACGTGTAGTCTTCATCTGTTTAGTATTCATAACATCCCAGGGAGGTCTATGCTCACTTCAGGACACAGAAAAGGGCAGGAAGGGGTCAGTGATGGTCTGAACTCACACCACTTGTCCATGGCAGCTCTGAAATAAAATGTGGATGTCTCGGCGTGTTCCCTCTCCTGGGAGCATGCCATGCCTTTCCCTTCCTGCTCTTCTCCCCTCCCAGGTGTGCACCTCTTAAGCTCTAAGGGACCCCATAGGACTGGCAACCAGGGAAGCAACGGGCAGCGGCAGCTCGTCCCAGGCTCACCCCCTGAATCTGTCTCCAAGGCCCCCTGTTGCTTCCCCTATCCTGAGCCCTTCCTCATCTCATGGCCCAGCTTTAATAAACGTAATCTCGAGATAAAAATGCAGCACAAAGAAAACTGATGTCTCTGTCCTTGAAGGAGACATTTGTCACCGAATGGACCACGGTGTGACCAGTGCACTGAATGTGGGATCCCTGCATTGAGGACTTGATCAGCCTCGGGGCCCTGCCTCGGGCCCTGCCGTAGGGTGTTGGGTCAGTGTGGGCTATTCTGCTGCAGCCAAGTCAGAGAGGCCCAGTCTTCATTGGCCACGGGACGGAGGGAGGGCGAGGCCAGCTCGCTCTCGGCCACCTGTCATTCTCAGCCAAGGGTACGGGAGCAGCAGAGCGAGGCTGCAGCAGTGCTGACGTCCATGCCCGTCGGAGGATGGAGAACACCTCTCTCTCTTTTCCTGCTGCATCTTAGGTTCCTGTTTCTACTGATCAGCAGTTTCTGGTCCCTCGTGAGCGAGGAGAGGGAAGGAGAGAAAGAGAGACACTAATGGCTTGCAGCCTGGACAACGTCACGTCAGGCGGAGAGCAAACCCATGTCCACGCAGCCTGCCCTCTGCCTTTGCGCTCCATCGCAGTCAGGCCTGTGTGGCGGCACCCGGCAGAGGGTCTGAAGGTGGAGGCCAATGCACACACCCAATCCCGCCTGCACCGCCTGGTCCTGTGGCCGCCTCACTGCGAGGCCAGGCCCACGCCCGCCACGTTCCCAATGCAGTGCGGGAGAGGAGCCGATGGGGAAGACGTGTCAGCCACGACTCTGGATTAGCAGTTGCGCCTCAGAAGCAGCAGCTCATGTTTCCATGGGAAACAAGCGCGTCTGGTGGCAGCTGGGCAGCCTGTGGCTCCTGGGACAGCACACGGCGCTCTACTTCGGGTGCTGGGCCTTTCCGAGGGAGCTGCTGGCGCCTCACTTCTGACCTAGTTCTTGGCCCCAGGGACCACCTTGCTTCATTACAATGAGAGCCTAATGGAGGGGGAGAGAGGTCGCAGACAGGACAGGGAGAGGGAGAAACTGCAATAAAATGGAAAGGGGAGGTGGCGGAGGCGAAGGGAGAGAAATCTGCTCGTATGATCAATGCAAATTCCAGGTCTCCGAGCTACACTATCATCTTGCTGTGATAATTGCAAAATTAATAGCCTGCCAGTGAACAGGGCTCATCCCTGACTGCGGCCAGGCCAGGCCGCTGCTGAGGGAGGCTGGCTGGTGCAGGTCGCCGGTGTCATCGGCAGAGCCCGCCTCGGACCAGCGTCTCCTCCTCCTGTGCTCTGTCCGCACCGCTCAGCCCCCCTCGGCCCCTCGGCAGCCGCTTCCTCACCCCGAGCCCCCCTCCTCGAGACCCTGAACCCCATCTCTGAGGGGTTTGCTGCCCTTCTTCTCAGGGGCGGCAGTGAGCACCTGGTATTGGCATCCAAAGGTACCTGTTGTGAGGGCCGCCCTTCCACACTGCCCACGTTGACGCACCCAGGTGAGCCAGCAGTGAGCAATGCGCTTACTCCCCTGGAACGTCCGTATGTGATTAACCGAGGGCTCTTAGGAAGCCTGCGTGGAGCCATTGGCGCACGTGGGTGGGACGGTAACGCCTGTCTGAGAACAGAGGAGCCCAGGCCTTGCCTCCGCGGGGAGCACAAGGCCATCTCTCCAGAAGAGACCTCCGTTGAGCCATGTGTTGAAGGGATAGGTTAGAGGTCTGAGGCGTACAATGTGACCCCGGGACCAGATCTCTTAGGAGCCGCTAGCGGTGTTGACCCTCTGAGCCCACCCTGAGAACTGAGCCTAACCCTGCATTTAAAGAGCCCTCGCGTGCTTTGGGGTGTCCTCTGTGCATTGACGTTGGGCAACGGTGAGGTTAGGTCCTCACTTTGCATATTTGAATCGCCCGGGTTTGACGACAATGTCAGCGCCCAGGCTCACTCTACTGGAGCTGCTCACCAGATAGGCGAGCTGGCGCCGGCATGGAGGGGGTGAGGGTCTGCCCAGGTGGTGGTACGTGGCTACGGGCATAGCTGAGGGTTTTATGCAGCTAGATTCAAGGCATGAAAAATGGGCATGGTGAGAAAATGCTGAGAAATTCTTTCAACTCTTCAAACCACAAACGTGGGTAACCTGCAAATGGTCGTGACGACTTCATGTGATGCTCACATGACCAAGTCTCAGAATCCTCGGAGACGTGGCATACGGGACACTGCGGAAAACTCCCACACGGCGGGGACTGGAAGCAGGAGGACAGCAGGAAGGACCCTATTTGGAAAGCTGCTTGTCCAGACTGTGAGGAAGGAAGGCTGTGCGAGTCCCGGGGACGGGCTTGTAGGAGGGTCAGAAGCGCGGAGTTAATTTGTGCAGCTCCCTCGTGGTTTTGGCCTAGTTCTGCTTCTTGCTGCCCCGCTCAGCTCGGAGAGAGAACTAACCCCGGCTGTCATAATGGATTTTGCAGGTCCCGTGGTGTTCCCACCCCATCCACCGCAGCGTCCCGGCCAAGTTGCAATCAGAAAATTGCTTTCTGTGACTGTAAATTTCACACCTCCGCCGTGAAGACTTCTCCGAACACACTCTCTACCCTGGCAGCAGGTCCTGCCAAGACCATGCGTGACATGTCCCCTCGAATGGGCTTCAAACCGAACAAGGCCTTGGCTAGATGTGTTTTAATGACAATACGTAAGTTCAGGTCATCGAGAGAATGTCTCCCCCTTCGTGTGACCCCTGTGCTGCTGGCATAAAATTATATGGCTGACATTCCCTTTCCGCGTAGGGAGGGCTGAGAAATCTTTCCCTTTCAGCCTGAAATTACTCTGCGGTGTAAATTATTACTCACAGCTCAACACTTGCAAGCTTGCCCAGAGGTGCCGCCTTCTCAAAGGCTCTGTGATTTACGGGGGAGGCAGAGAGTGGGTGTGCTCTGTGCACACATGTACCTGCCCCCATGCCCCATCTGATCCAACAGAGAGTTGAGGGGGTGGGTCCCACTGAGTCCCACAAACCAGGCAAATAGAAAGCCTGGAAGTTCATGGATAGGGAGCAGTTGGTGCCAGAGGGTGGAGAGCCATTGGGGCATATCTGCCTGCCCAGCAGATCCCTCCAGACTGGAGCCAGTGAGACCCCGGGATGATCTGAGTGGCAGACCCAGGAGCCAGTGAGACCCCAGGATGATCTGAGGGGCAGACCCAGGAGCCAGTGAGACCCCAGGATGATCTGAGGGGCAGGACCGGGAGCCAATGAGACCCCAGGATGATCTGAGGTGCAGACGGTGGACTCCAGAGCTGTTCCTCCTCTCGCTAACTTTGGAACCTGAATGAGCATCTCAGCCTCCATTGCCTCAGTTATAAGATGGAGATAATATATCCTTGCTTACTTCACAAGGTTATTGTTTCACCCGAGTGAGATAAACAGGGGCGTGTTGTGTGAGCTGTACAAATGTGCGGCACATTTATTAGATGAAGGTTCTGTTATCACACGTGGGGGTTCAGCCAGAACATCCCTCCTCCGGAAGTCAAACACCTGCCCACAGGTGCTCACACATAACCCTGCAGCGCCCTGTACAATGCCACGCCCTCCAGAGACCCTGCAAAAGGGTGTATTTTTTTTTTTTAGTCTCAAGAAATATTTTTAAAGTGTCTTTTTTCCTTTAAATCAGAAAGGACATAGATCTCCAGCACCTTCAGAAAATAAAAGGCCAGGTTAGCACCTGTCCTAGGAGAGCAGACAAGGACGGAGCGAGAGGTGTCCGGGCCACTGCCGGAAACACTCCACTCTGCACCCAGCCGGTCAGAGGCCTGGAAACCGAGGTGCTGGAAGAAAACGGAAGGGGCACTATGGCCGTTCCCCACCCAAAGCCACTCCCCCACCTGGCCATGCCACCTCAGAGAGAGCTGCCTGAGCCACGCTGCCCAGGGCTGGAGTCGGTCCCGCGTGAGGAGCCGGGGCCGCTCCGTCCAGGCTGCAGACCAGGGGGCCAATCTGAGTGCATGTGTCTGTGTAAGAAGTGCTCATCCCTGGGGGAGTCGCTGAAAGCTCTGGGCCACACAACACAAAACATAAGGCAAATGTGACAGTAGCCCTGCTCAGACCACGGCCCCACGGGGCGGCCTGTGCGTGCAGGTCGGGGGACCACAGCGCGGCCGTGAGGGTGGGAGTTGGACTTCTGGCGAGGGGTCCTCCCCACAGGCCGCTGCCCGTGCAGGCTGAGCTCTCCTCTGCCTTCCCAATTGGCTCTGCAGCTCTGACCGAGCCTCCCTGGCCGGCTCTCTGACCGAGCCTCCCTGGCCGGCTGCTCTGACCGAGCCTCCCTGGCCGGCTGCTCTGACCGAGCCTCCCTGGCCGGCTGCTCTGACAGATGCACTCCTTCCCTGGGGCGTCGGCCTCTGTTTCACGGAGAAGAGCCCCACCCCGCAGTGCACGTGGCCGTGTCTCGGCTCCTTCCCGCCTCAGCCCGACTCTGAGGCCTTTCCTCGCTGGGCCCACTTCCGCTCAGTGCCCAGCGCCGCCGCCTCAGACACGCCGCTCTTAGGACAGAATCATGAAAGGACCCACGTGCTCACTGTTGGCAGCGTCGCTAGGGCTGCGTGGGAGTTAAGGGGCTGAGAGCCGCGGCAGGTGGGTGAGGGCCCGAGGGCCAGGCGTGCTTTGGCCCAGGAGCTGCTCACAGATGGTCCAAAACAAACCACCTCCAGGGGCTCGGTCAGAGCTCTCAGGGATCTCTGTTGTGCTGTAATCTAACATTTAAAGTTTAGATTTAAAAATGCATATATAATAATATGCATGTATAATAATTGATATAAATCCATTTTAAAGTTTTTCTTAATAACTAGATTCATCGTTTCTTCACATTGACACTGCGTATGTGTATGTGAAATAATAGGTGATTGATAGAAACTGTTTACATGTCAGTTCTCAGGGGAACATTTTAGAGATTGAAAAATACGTGAAAGTAGAACTTGTTCAGAGCGGGGCTACCTGGAACTTTAACTCTGTCAAGATGTCGAGGAGCACAGTGTGGGGACATCGCAACCTCGGGGACAGTGGGTGTGTCAAGGGAGGTTCCCAGAGTTGTGACAATGGAGCTGAGTCACAGAGATGAGAGGTCAGCAGGTGGAGAGAGAGAGACCATTCCAAGCAGAGGGCACAGTCTTGTGTGTGTACACGTCTGTGTGCATGTGTGTACATGTCTGTGTGTGCATGTGTCTGGGCACACATGTGCATGCATGTTCATGCATGTGTGTAGGAAGCTGGAGGTGACCTCATAAGGCTGCAGAGGTAGATGGGGACTGGTAGGAAGGGTTTTGTGTTCCCAGTGACACCCCTTCTATTGTACCCTGAAGCCATGGAGTGGTGTTAATACAGAAGTCACAGGCGAGCCCTTGCTTCGTGCAGCTGGCCGAGCAGGTCATGGAAATGACCTCTGCCCTGACATGGCGTTCTGAAGAGTTGGCACGTCCACGGGACCTAACTCCCGCTCAGTGAAGTCAGGACAGAGCTTCGGGGGAGTCGGAATTGCTCGGTGTCCCCGTGCTCACAGAGAACGTCTGCAGCATGGAAGCGGGGTTCTCCGGGGCGGGGCCAGGCCGCGGGGCGGGGTGGGAGAGCTGTCTGTTAAAGGCCTCCGAAGGAGCAGAGCTTCATGGAGGCTTAGAGTCATTGATGTGCCCGCGAGTGGTGTAACCAGAGCTCAGGTGTCCTCCACTGCAGTGTCCTAGGAATTGCTAGTCAGAACGAGGAGAGAGGCCGGTGAGGATGAGGGCGGCATTGCCGGGAATGGCACAGGCCACCTGGGAGGCGGCAGCTGAGCCCGGGGACCAGTGGCCCGCGCCTGGGGCAGAGCCTGGCAGGTCCCTGGAAGAAAGAAGGTTCCACGCACACACAGTCTAGTGTGTGCCAACCATAACCAAGTGTCTCCTGTACAATTCGTTTGTGTGGTTGTGAGGTTCTATGGGCTTTGCGGGGGGGCGGGGGGCGTCGCTGTGGCAGGTGCTGAGGCTGCCATACATTTCAGGTCGGCTGGCACCAGGCCGGTGCTGATGTCGGAATTTGCAGGCAGAGGTGTGAGGGCCATCCTGCATGGCCTCACTCAGCCCCTGGAGTCCCTGCTGCGGGGGTGGGGGACCAGGTGTGGGGCAGACAAAAATAATCCAGGGAGGAAGGGGCCCGTGCCAGCTGAAGCAATAGCGACAGCTGTGTTCTCCAAAGTCACGGAGTGCAATCCTTGTTGCACACTCACCTTTCTTCCTCCTAATCCTGCAGATAACGTGACTTCAGGCAAGCGTGCCGAGCGATCGTGAGAAAAGGTGAGCGTGGAGCGTGGTCTGCAGGTCCTGCCGGCAGCGGAATTTTCAGTTGCTTCAATGGAAAGGAAGCCGGGCTGGGACTCTTCCCCGCTGCGCGCCGTGGCGCCATGGGGGCCGCGGGCCCACTCTGCTCCCTCAGACGTCGCACCCCGCTTAGTGCGCAGAGCAGACTGTGCTCGGGCCACTGCCAGGCCTCTTGTAGATGATGGCGCCTAAACCTGCCCCAGCCGGGCTCAGCTGGATGGAGCATTGGCCCCGGTCACCCTCATGAGGTTCCAACTTGAAGAACCTTGCTGGCTGGGATGCAGGTCACACCTGCAGACACGTGGACGAAGGAGACACGATCACGTGCAGAGTGAGTGTGTCCGTAAGAGGAGCCCTCCTCCGGCTCCACGGGACCAAGCCCGACTTCTGCCGGGCCAGGCCGCACCCTGCGCACCGCGAATCCAAGCTCCCTGCCGATGGAGGAGAAGGAGGCCTCGGACCCGGGTGCTCTACGTCATACGTGGCCTGGCCTGTTCCGCACAGGACCCCTCCTGCCACTGTGGCACAGGTGGGTCTGACCTGGTCTGACTGCTGTGCTTCCGGCAGGAAAGGTCACCCCCTGCTCTGCTGGCCCTGAGCGCCAAGCGGCTGCCCCTGGCCACGGGGGCGGGTGAGGGACACCCTGGTGCCTGGGCTCGAGCCCTGCCTGTGCGCTGCTCCGGTCCTGGCCCCTCAGCTTCTCACCGATGCTCATGAAGCATCTGTCATCGCTGCCGCTGACAAAGGAACCAGACGGTCCTTCACGAGTCAACGATGCTCGTGCTTTTGAAGGGCAAATGTCCCTGGTCTTCCCACTCTGTCTTGACAAGGACAGCGCGGCCCTGCTCGTGAATACTAACAGGGCGTGGGCGCGGGGACAGCGCAGGGGCAGGGTGGGCCCACAGCCCGGAGCCACGGAAACCCACACACTCCCTCCTGGTGACGGCCAGGTGGCCCCCAGGATGCTGACCGCCCGGACTGTCCCAATCACACCTGTGCGGACACTGAGGGCTCAGAACTCAGGGGAGCATCCACACAGGAAGCAGCATGGAAGAGGGCGGGACCACAGTCCAGTCCCCTCCAGAACATTCCGGGGCTGGCTGGCATAAGGGGTTAAACTCCCTTAAGAGTGGCTTTGGCCTTGACTGGTCCACACCCCGCACCTCCCCTGCCACT
Source organism: Ia io (assembly GCA_025583905.1). Lineage (NCBI taxonomy): Eukaryota > Metazoa > Chordata > Mammalia > Chiroptera > Vespertilionidae > Ia > Ia io. The sequence goes on along the minus strand of JAJQQW010000022.1, from coordinate 1,700,941 downwards.
TCCTCACATTTCTGAGACGTCCCTGGTGCTGAATTCTTATTCAACTTCAAACTGACAAACTGTTTTTAATCTTTTCCCTCTATCCAGCCTGGAGATTGGGAAGCAAAAATCAATACGGGTTGGCAGGTGATCAAGCTGCTTCCGATGGGTGAGGGAGCGAGTGGAGAGAGGGCTGCAGGCGGGAGGGCCTGGCGGGACGTTGACGGAGCACCGTGAATTACTGGCCGGGGGCCGGGGGCTGCGATTTCCCTGGCCTTGAGCAGGGGAGCCTGGGAAGGCCATTAGAACAGCTGGGTCAGGAGTTCACGCCGCGGAGGTGCCTTCGGAGCGAGGCTGGATTGTCCTGACAGCCCGATGGGCGGAGGGAGGCGGGGCCGCAGGGAGGGTCAGTCTGTGCAATTCACACCACCACAGGCCCCACACTGAACCTGAAGGGGAGTAAACGTTTTCTTCATTCCATTTAAAACAGGGTAAAGGGCCCTCATGTGTGGGAGGGCGGGAATGAGGGGCCGGGAAAGGCATCCCAGACACCCTCATGCCTGCGACTGGGCATCGGGCTCGGGTTCAACCCCAGCACGACGCCCCCGAGCCCGACGCCCAGTGACTGCCAAGACAGTCCTGGCCTCCACGAAGGGCGTGGGGTTCGGGATGTCCGCCTGTGTTTGGTGACTGCCAGGAGCCAGACCAAGCCCGCGCCTCCCAGGGTCCCACACCACCCGCCAGGCTCCTGGCACGCGGGGCACGTCCAGACGAATTCTGAGATCCTCAGGGAAGGGTCTCCCCTCGCCTTCCCTCTCGCGCCCTTCTGGCCGAAGCTGCCATTCTTGGTGTGGACCACGTGGAGGGAGCAAAGGCGTGTGCTTCCCCAAACAGTCTCCTGTCTATTTCGTGGCGGACACGTTGCTTCAGTGAAAAGGTTCCCAATGTTAAGAGTCAGGTCTGGGCACGACGGTGCACAGGCTCTTGGGTGGTGCCCTGCCCCCTCCACCTCGGGGAGGGATGCAGTCTTCACCGGGTGGGGCCAAGCATTCCGTCCCCCGGGAGGGAGAGCGAGCAGTGGTCCTCTGGGCCCCACACGTGCCCCTGGGCTGGGCAGGAAGCACAGAGTCTCAGGTGAGTGTGGGGACCCCAGGGATGGCCTTGTGTCTGAGGCGGAAGGCCGAGGGCAGCCTGTCGCAGAGTAGCGTGACGGAGGCTGAGGCGTTGGGGAAGGGCGACGGCAGCCGCCTGAGGCGCCAGGAGTCACTGCTGCCCCCGTGGTGCCCGGGGCACTGGCTGCTTCAAGCTGAGGCCTGAGATGTGTGAGGGAGGGAGAGCCTGGTGCGGAGAAGCAGGTCCCAGCCCTCCTGGGCCGGGACTGGGCTGGGGAAGTGGGGTGGGGGCTTGTACAGCCAAGTGAGACTCTCCAGAGAGGGTCTGCGGGGCGTGGCCTCCCTGGCGTGTTGGAAAGGGTGGCGGCAGCCGGGCAGGGGCGTCGGGATGGACGTGCAGCCCTGGGAGAGGTGGGCTACAGCTATTGTCTGTGCTGGAAAGGGGACACTGAACGCCGCCGGGCATGTGCTTCTCCGTGTCCCATGACCAAGTCCATCTTTGAAATTGATTTTCAACTAGTACATGCGAGTATTGTTGTGCTCCAAAATGTGGTCAGCCAGCTGGCAGATTCCATCCATCCATCCATCCATCCATCCATCCATCCATCCATCATCAGCCCGTCCGTCCATTCATTCACACACTCATTGGAAATGTGTACATGGAGCTTCTGTGTGCCAGGCAGGAGGGACGGAGGAGGCAGGGCATTGTCTGGGTACGGGAGCTCCTGAGGTGCGGCTGCCTCAGGGAGTTCAGAGAAAGAAGCACGTATGCTCTGAAGCAGTCGTAAGAACGAAGCCTTGAGATTCTTGTTTTATTTTGTGTATCTGAAAAACAAAACAGAACGAACCTCTTTTGATTTCAGGAAGGGGCAGAAAAACAAGCGAGGGTGAGATGGTGGGAGATGGCTGGAGTGACGCAGTGTGAGGCCTAGAGGCACCCTCGCTGGCTCTGATGGGAGAGGCTGGAGCCAAGGAACACAGGTGCCTCCGGAGGCCGGAAAAGGCAGGACACGGGTCCTGCCCTGGAGCCTGCAGAAGGGACGCAGCCCCCCAACTCCTCGGTGTCAGCCTGGGGTTACGGCCAGCTGTCTGACACCAGAACTCTAAGATGACATTGTAAGCCACTGGCGTGTGGAAATGTCAGAGCGTCGACGGACAACCAACCAAGCTCCTAGGGGCCTGCGTCGGTGTCTGGGCCCGACACACAAGTAACGTTGAGTGTTCTGGCTGAGCAGCAGGTCTGGATGGTGGTGACAGCGGGAATCATGAGCTTGCTCCCACCTGTGTGCGCACAGCTTGGAAGCATAAACCCCGGGTACGTGACACCCGTTCCAACAATGGAGTCGGGATGCTCAGAGCTGTCGAACCCGCCCTTAAACGGGAAGTGGATGTTCAAAGCTGAGGCAGAGCAGGTGCATGGCGGCCCCGCGAGACGCGGCCACCCCCGCGGACAGGTCCTGCCTGCTCCTGGAGACAGGAGGTGAAAGGGGTGGATCGGGGATGCAGAGCTCAGTGGGAGGAGGCACTGGTGGTGGGGGGTCATGTGGACGGTCGAAAGGCAAGAAGAGGGCTGGCTCCCTGTCCCAGTAGCCGCACAAGCACAGGCACAGCAGCACACGCCTCTCCTCTGGGCTGGGCTCACCCCCCAGGGATGAATAATTACACCTGGCAAGTTGGGGAGCGGGTTTGGGGAGAGACAGAGAAATGGGCCACCCCCCGCCGTGGCCTCGCCTGGTTCTAGCTGAGCCAGGACACCGGAAGCGCGAGCTGGGCCACATGCTGGTCTGGGCGTTCTCAATCAGATGCAGCACTGCATTTGGCAGCTAAAGTGACCACAGGGCTCCCGTGAGGGCACCAGCCGTGTTTGGTGAGAGGGACAATCGGTGAAAAGCAGGAAGGACAGCAAGTGCCGGGCCAGCCCAGGGTTTCAGGGCAGGAGCTCCACCTGCCACTGAGCATGCGGCGGGCTGTGAGGGAGAGAGAGTCACAAATGGAGCCACTGAGCACAAACAGAGGAAGCTTCAGAGAGCAAATGGGCTTTGCTTTGTGTGGGTCACATTGGTAAACATCTGGTGGAAACCATAACTGGGGTGAATAATGAGACCAACCCACAGCCACACCCGCCATGAGAACACGGGGGCCATGGCCCATCCGCCGCAAGAACATGGGGGCCACGGCCACACCCCGCCATGAGAACACGGGGGCCATGGCCCCATCCACCACAAGAACATGGGGCCTGCACCTCATATCTTCTGTATCCCATATCTATCTGCTGCATCCCATATCTGCTGCACTCCATATATGTTGTACCTCATAACTCTCATAAATATCTGCTGCACCCCATATCAGCTACACCCTACATCTATTTACTGTACCCCATATCTACTGATGTACCTCATGTCTGTGGCACCCCATATCTGCTGTATCTCATATCTATCTGTTGTATCCCATACTTACCTACCATACCCACATCTACCCAATGCACCCCATGTCTGCTGCACCCCAGTGAGGACCTGGTTGCAGGCCTCTGTCTGCACACTCAGCACACATCACCTGCTGTTCCGGCTTCCTCAGGAAAGAGCAGTGAGTCGAGAGCTGACCTTGGCTTCTGTGGGAATACGTTGGGCGAGTTTAACTGGGGCAAGGTTAGGAAGGGGAACCAACCACGTCTCCAGGAAAATATTAAATATGATTCTATTGACCTTCTTCATTCTAGAAAGTGTAATGTAGAGATGGTTAACAGTCACTAGTGGCTTTGCAGATAAAGCATCATTATGGTTCATGTTTAACAAGGCCTTCGAAGCCATCTTATAAGATGCTTTCCTTTCTGCATCCCCATCGCTCGTTGTCAAATTTGCAACCTCTGGCTCACATTCCTTGTTCACAGTTCCAGGGGCTGCCAGTGGGAGTTGAGAAAAGAGAAGGAAAACCTTGCTGCATTCGACATATGTTAAAGGAGCATTCCTCTACAAAGCATGCCGACACGCGATGCCCAACCACCACGCCTCCTCATACTTCGGAGCTTCTCTTCTTCCTCTCCTCGCTCTGCTTCTCTTCTTTCTCTTCATTTTTACTCTTTTGTAGCCAGGTGATCAATGGATCTGGACTGCCTGTCACTTTGAGCCAATTCAGCAGAAACAGGGTTGAATCATATATGAACGTTTATTCCAATCCTGCCGGCAGCATGGAGAGCAGCAGGTCATCCACAAACATCTGCCCTGTGCCCCCATAAGCCAGCTGCTTATATGGGGTAGACCCGTGGTTGGCAAACTGCGGCTTGCGAGCCACATGCGGCTCTTTGGCCCCTTGAGTGTGGTTCTTCCACAAAATAGCATGGCCTGGGTGAGTCTATTTTGAAGAAGTGGCGTTAGAAGAAGTTAAAGTTTAAAAAATTTGGCTCTCAAAAGAAATTTCAATCGTACTGTTGATATTTGGCTCTTGACTGATGAGTTTGCCGACCACTGGGATAGATGGATGAAGGTCTCATGGGGAACTAGGCAAAAGGGTATGCCAAATGGGCAGTTAACAGGTAATGTGGGATGGGGGTTTGCAAAGGCCTGAGGGTTTTCAAAGGGCTGGCAGCTCTGGTTTCTGCAGCAAAGTTGTTCATCTTTCCAGGATAATAGGCAGCTCCCAGATGGGGAGGGTGGGCTGCATTTCCAGGGGAGCTCCCGGGTCCCACGTGCAACTCCCAGCCAGGTTAGAATGCGCCTTCTTTAATCAGAACAAAACAATCCCTGTTAACATGATCAATATTTCTTATAATTATAGCTGGTCCCCAACATTCTATTTCTGCCCCGAACATATTCATTCTCCTCTGGCTCATCTGCTTCTTCCTCCTCTTTCTTGACTTCTGATGAGTCTCCTCCGTGTGAAAGCAGCTGAAACAAGAGCCTCCCGAGCTTAGACTCTGCTCAGCGGCATGCAGGCATCAGGTCTGTCGGAAGACACGAGGTTCTTATAGAAATCCCAAGGGCGTGGGGTATCTCTAGTGTCCCTGTTTGTCTGAGGCGGGACACAGGGCAGCATGATCCTGCCTTGGTGATCTGGTCACTTCCAGACTATTTAGCACAAACAATGCACTGTCATCGGTGCCTGAAGCAATCTCACGGTGCAGAAGGCACAGCTCCTTACGCAGGGCTCGCAACTCGTTCATCAAAGAGTCACCCTTTCTGTCCTGGGTTTCCGGTCTCGGGAATTGCTGTGATTTCTGTATTTGGGGGAGATCATGGTGGGACTAGTAGTGCAGCAGGAAGTGCCATGAACTGGACACGTGGAGGCCATGGTCTTGGAGGAGGTGATGGAGGATCTGATGAGCAGGTGCTGTTTCATAGTCCTGTTCAGTGGACCCTCAGGATCCAGTATGAGGTGAAAAGCAGAGAACAGGATGACAGAACTGGTTTGTGAGCTGCACACTCCACCCAGGGACGCTGAGGCGGGAATGCTGTTTTACAGAAGGCACCTCAACAAGAACACAGAGAGGAAAAGCCAGCTCCAGGTATTTAGAGGTGATTAGACCAATGATGATCTCACTCATAGTTTTATATTACTTTACTAGAAGCCCGGTGCACGAAATTCGTGCACGGAGGGGGGTTGTCCCTCAGCCCAGCCTGTACCCTCTCCAATCTGGGACTCCTGGAGGGATGTCTGACTGCCTGTCTAGGATCGGGCCTAAACGGGCAGTCGGACATCCCTCTCACAATCCAGGACTGCTGGCTCCCAACTGCTTGCCTGCCTGCCTTCCTGATTGCCCCTAACCGCTTCTGCCTGCCAGCCTAATCACCCCCTAACCACTCCGCTGCCAGCCTGGTTGATGCTTAACTGCTCCCCTACCAGCCTGTTTGCCCCCAACTTCCCTCCTCTGCCGGCCTGGTCACCCCTAACTGCCCTCTCCTGCAGGGTTGATCACCTCCAACTTCCCTCCCTGGCAAGTCTGGTCCCTCTCAACTGCCCTCCCTTGCAGGCCTGGTCCCTCACAACTGCCCTCCCTTGAAGGCCTGGTCCCTCACAACTGCCCTCCCTTGCAGGCCGGGTGCCTCCCAACTGCCCCCTCCTGCTGGCCATCTTGTGGTGGCCATCTTGTGTCCACATGGGGGCAGGATCTTTGACCACATGGGGGCAGACATATTGTGTGTTGGAGTGATGGTCAATCTGCATATTGCTCTTTTATTAGATAGGATAGAGGCCTGGTGCACGAGTGGGGGCCAGCTGGTTTGACCTGAAGGGTATCCTGGATCAGGTGGGGGTTCCCTTGGTGCGTGGGTCGGCCTGAGTGAGGGGCCTGTGGTGTTTTGCAGGCCAGCCACGCCCCCTGGTGACCCAAGGGGAGGCCCTGGTATCTGGAATTTATTTTCCTTCTACAATTGAAACTTTGTAGCCTGGAGCGGAGCCAAGCCTGCTGCTCCCTTCGTGGCTGGCAGCCATTTCTGTGGCAGTTAATTCACCTTCTATAATTGAAACTTTGTAGCCTTAAGCGGAGGCCTGGGCCCTGCCAGGGTGTGCGGAAAGCTTTGCTTCCCCTGTTGCCGCCGGCAACCCTGGCTTACTCTCTCAAGCTCCGTTCTGCTGCCATTTCTGTTTGAATTTGTTTACCTTCTATAATTGAAACTTTGTAGCTTGAGTGGAGGCTTAGGCTTGCAAGGGCTCGCAGAAAGCTTGGCTTGCTCTGTTACCTGGGAAACCTTGCTCTCTGTGGCTGTAGCCATCTTGGTTGGGTTAATTTGCATACTTGCTCTGATTGGCTTGTGGGTGTGTCGATGGTATGGTCAATTTGCATATTACCTTTTTATTAGGTAGGATACATTTCAAATACACCCCTACCTTTTCTTCTTTCAGCAAACATTTTGGGTAAGATGAAGTTTTCTTAGTTGCAGATGCAGAAACTGAGGCTGAGAGGTAAGTGTCTTACCTAGGGCCAGTGAGTCTGGAGTGATGGGTGGAGAAGAAAGGTACCAGGTCCACTCAGGCTGTGCTGCTGCTCTGGGTCTGTCAATCAATAGTGAGAACTGATTGGCACTGAAATCCCAGGTGCTGAGAGAGTGGGCTGAGTAAACCACATAGCAGTTCTATAATATTATAGCATTATACTATAAAGTACATGGCAGTTCTGTGATATTATCCTATCTAATGAAAGAGTAATATGCAAATTGACTGTACCTCTGCCATGCCCACCAGCCACACCCACCAGCCAATTAGGAGCGTGCATGCAAATTAACCCAACCAAGATGGCTGCGGCCATGGAGTGAGCAGGAGGCTTGGGTTTCCCCGACAATGGAGGAAGCCAAGTTTTCCGCCTGCCCTGGCCTGCCCTGCCCTCCACTCAAAGCTACAAAGTTTCAATTATAGAAGATAAATAAATCCCAACAAAAATGGCAGCAGCCACAGAGCTGGAGAGTGCAGGAGGCATGAGTTGCCCCCGGTGATGGAGGAAGCCAAGCTTCCGCAGTCCTGGCCTGCCTTGGCCCCTGCTCAAGGCTACAAAGTTTCAATTATAGAAGATAAATAAATCCCAACAAAAATGACTGCAGCCATGGAGCGAGCAAGAGGCTTGGCTCCTCTCAAGGCTACAAAGTTTCAATTATAGAAGATAAATAAATCCCAGATACCAGGGTCGCTGGCGGGGGGACGTGGCCAGCCTGCAAATCACCACAGGCCCCTCGCCCAGGCCGCCCCATACCCCAAGGGAACCCCCACCCTGATCCGGGACACCCTTCAGGGCAAACAAGTCAGCCCCTACCTGTGCACCAGGCCTCTATCCTATCTAATCCTATCTAATAAAAAAATAATATGCAAATTGACCATCACTCCAACACACAAGATGGCTGCCCCCATGTGGTCAAAGATGGCTGCCCCCATGTGGACACAAGATGGCCACCACAAGATAGCCAGCAGGGGAGGGCAGTTGGGAGGGACCATGTCTGCAAGGGAGGGCAGTTGAGAGGGACCAGGCCTGCAAGGGAGAGCAGTTGGGGGCAATAAAGCCTGCAGGGGAGGGCAGTTAGGGGTGACCAGGCCGGCAGAGGAGGGAAGTTGGGGGCGACCAGGCCTGCAGGGAAGGGAAGTTGGGGGGGACCCAGGCCTGCAGGGGAGGGCAGTTAGGGGTAACCAGGCCTGCAGGGGAGGGCAGTTTGGGGCAAACAGGCTGGCAGGGGAGCAGTTAGGCATCAACCAGGCTGGCAGGGGAGTGGTTAGGGGGTGATCAGGCTGGCAGGCAGAAGTGATTAGGGGTAATCTGGAAGGCAGGCAGGTGAGCAGTTGGGAGCCAGCAGTCCTGAATTGTGAGAGGGATGTCCGGCTGCCAATTTAGGCCCGATCCATTGGGCCTAAACGGGCAGTCGGACATCCCTTGAGGGGTCCCAGATTAGAGAGGGTGCAGGCTGGGCTGAGGGACAAACACCCCCATGCACGAATTTCATGCACCAGGCCTCTAATACTACATAATGTTATAGAGTACATAGCAGCTATATAATCCTATATAATAAAGAGGTAATATGCAAATTGACTCTCACGCCCTCACAAGATGGCTGTCTACAATCAGGCCAGCAGGGGGTTGGGTTCGTGAGGGATGACCAAATGACTGAACAAGCAGGCTATGTGGGGCGACTAGGTCAGCAGGTGGGCCATGAGGGGTGACCAGGCTGGCAGGGGTGCAGTTGGGGGCAATCAGGCTGGCAGGGGGCGCCATTAGGGGCAATCAGGCCAGCATGCAGAGGCAGTGAGGGGCGATCAGGCCAACGGGGGGGGGGGGGGGAGTAGTTAGGGGCAACCAGGCAGGCAGTCAGGTGAGAGGTTAGGAGCCAGTGGTCCAGGATTGTGAGAGGGATGTCTGACTGCTGATTTAGGCCCAGTTGGACATCCCCCAAGGTGTCCCAGATTGGAGAGGGTGCAGGCTGGGCTGAGGGTACCCCCCCCCCATGCACAAATTTTATGCACTGGGCCTCTAGTATATTATAAAGTACATAGCAATTATATAATATAGTATATATATTACAAGGCACATAGCAGTTATGTAATATTATAGCACATAATGTTATAGAGTATGTAGCAGTTCTATGATATAGTATATCTATATATATAAAAGCCTAAGCAACCGTTACGACTGCACAATCGGATGACCAGCTGGTAGCTATGACATGCACTGACCATCAGGGGGCATACGCTCAATGCAGGAGCTGCCCCTTGGTGGTCAGTGCATTCCCATAGCCAACCTCCGCTGCCAGCCAACCTCTGTGGTTGGCCAATCTCCCAGGGTTCCTCCCCCCGGCTTGCCAGCCCTGGATCAGCCCTGATTGCTGGCCAGGCCAAGGGACCCCACCCATGCATGAATTCGTGCACCGGGCCTCTAATATATTATAAAGTGCATAGAAGTTCTTTAATATAAAGGGGGAAATATATTAACCCTCTGCCATTATTTACCTACTGAATCCTACTGGTGCCCTTGGTTCAAGCCATTGCAGCTGAGTTGGACAAGGCACTGGGAGGCCCGGCTGCCTGGGAGGCTCCTGGGCGATCCGTTCTGCACTGCTCCGGTCTAGGGATTCAAATGGTGCCTGCTGTGTTCATTAGAAACCAGTTTGCTGAGCAGTCTCTGGAGTCCCCGAGAACGGAGCTGACATTTGCAAATGATAGGCTTAGGCACGCTTTCCTCCACAGACCCCTCTGATGGCTCCTTTCCCTCGGAGCCTGCCTCCTGGATGCGGTCAATCTCCAGGAAATGCACTTGTGTTTGCTGTTGTCACATCTCATCAGCGCTGCGCCGGGCAGGGGAGCTGAGGGAGGCCGGGAGGAGAGAGCGCCCTGGGTGGACATGGCAGCCGCGTGCAGATGCGCTTCCCAAGCAGCCACATTGTGTCACCACCAAACTGTGGGATGCGATGCCTAAATAATGCCAAAAGAGGGACCAAAAAAAAAAAAAAAGAGTGAAAAAGTGAGCGTGCATAATTCATTCTTAATAGGCTCACTTTTCCAAATGGCCAGGGTGCCTGCCTTCCAGTTGTTTACACCCCTCAACAAACATGTGTGCATATTTACGGACCGTACTCGCCCCCCGAGAGAGGAACTACAGGTGCCTGTGTCCACATGAATTTTTACGGCTCTATCCAAATCTTTTGTCCATTACCATCTTGATTCTGTTGAGAATCATCAAATTTGACTAGGTCCTTGGGCATCCAACTCTCCCCAGATGCATCAGTCTGGAAGGGCAATCCCAGATCTTAGCACACCTAACCAGGAACTGCCATGTGCCGGTCACCAGCCAGACTCACCCGGGACTATTTGAAAGTACATCTTCCTGGGAACCACTCTTCCGAGATGGTGACGGGCTGGGCTGGGCTGGGGATGCGGGGTCCTGGCAATGCGGACTGGGAAGCTGGGGGTCACTGCCTCCACAGGCTCAGGAAGCTACACCACGCGGTCATGGCGGCTCTGCAGGATTAAGTTGGGGACAAAAAGTGAGGTATAGTGGCTCTGCTAACGTAGGAGGGAACGTTCCTAGGCCTGAAACGGAGACAAAACACAGGGTGGGATGTAAAGTGACGTAAAACCACAGCGTCAGAGCTGTGAGCCCAGGGCTGTGCTGTGCCTGGGAGAGGATGTCTGCATTTACCTGCTGATGGGAAAGGTGCAATTTGATGATTCTTCTGGCAAAGGGATCGTGGCCAAGTAGCGATGTAAGCAATAGTGGGAACTTAGGTTTAAGCTGTGCCTGGCATCAGCAACAATGTGGAAATGGGCGCACTGGGTGTAAAGCATGTGGTAGCCCGCGGTCACATGTGTGCTGTAGACTTTCTGTGCCCTCCACAGTCCTGTGCTGAAATCCACCCCCACAGTGCGATGGCATCAGAGCGCCCTCCCCTCCCCATGCCCTCCCCTCCCGCATGCCCTCCCCTCCCCCGGGTGAGGATAAGAGAGCAGACAGACCTGTGGGTCTGGAAGCGAGGCCCCTCCCGTGCTGGGTCTGCCGCACCTTGCTCTTGGACTTCCAGCCTCCAGAGCCGTGAGACGTACGTTTCTGCGGTCTGTCCATCACCCAGCCTCTGGTGCTAGTTACCGCCGCTGTGCGGATGGAGAATGTGTCAGACACCGTCACAGCCACATCTGCCCGGTGCCCGCAGGGCTCGGGCCGAACCCAGGACGCACGCTGCCCCTGCTCTTGGTGCCGAACAGGCAGCAGCTTGCTCGGTAACCCACAAGCTAGGGGTGGGGCCAAGTGATGCCAACTGAGGCAGCGTATTCCTCAGGGACATGGCATGGGCAGGCGCACATCGGGGCCTGAGGGGGACAAGCAGCTTGAGGACGTGGCAAGCACTGGGAATGAGGTCCCTGCAGGCAGCCAGGGTCCCAGCCGAGCGGGGGTGAGCGCCACAGCCTGCCTCCCGCTGCTCCGGGCCTGCGGCGTGCCGGCCTGCGAGGCTGCCGCGTGGATCATGAGCACGGCACGCGGGAAGCGTGTGGCTGGACAGGGGCCGAGGGCCGCGTGCAGGCTGTGGCTTCAGGAGGGACAGGCAGTGGGTGAGAGCAGCGGGCCCCGGGTCAGGCTGGCTCCTCTCAGCAGACACCGGGCGGCTCTTTGCCTGCCTCTCCTCGCCCTCCGCCTGCAGAGCTGAGCCAGGGCCAAAGGCCCGCAGTCAGCAGTTTGTCTCAAGCCCAGCCTCCGCCTCGCCGAGATGCGCCTCCTCAGCTGCACCCCTGTCGCAGGCCAGTAGCCAGGGAGCTTTTCATCTTCATGAGCTCAGAGCCAGGCTGGCCCTCAGCTGTGCTGGGAGGGCTCTGCCCATGTCGCCTCCCACTGCCTGTCCTGACGGTCGTCTCCTGCCTTGGTGTGTGCCGCTGGGGCCTGCCCTTCAGAAAACCGGGCAGCCAGCTCCTTTCCAAACAACGCAGTCATCTGCAGTTTTCAAATAACCAGTCTTTGTATTTACTCTTTTTATTTATTTATTGACGTTACAGAGGGAGAGGGAGAGGGAGGGAAGGAGGGAGGAGAGAGAGATGAAAGGGGAGAGAGATGAAAGGGGGGTGAGAGAGAGAAAGAGAGAGATGTTGATTTCTTGTCCCACTTTTTCATGCATTCATTGGTTGGTTTGTGTGTGCCCTGACCAGGTATCAAATCTGTAACGTTGGCGCATCGGGCCAGCACTGTAACCACTGAGAGCCGGCCAGCGCCTGTCTTAGTATGAGCGGGAAGTGATGCCATGTTAGTTTGGCCATCGGAGGAGGAAACCTAAACCCTTCCTCAGACAACTCCCTTATTCCTTTATTAGGAAGAAACGAATGAGCCGAATACGAAGTATCTTTGTCTTCTTAGAGATATATCCTGAAGTGTTTTTAGTCGAAATACTCTGTTTCGGGAATTTGTTTTGAAATAAACCTGAGGTGGGGAGGCGGCGGTCAGGCATGGCTGAAAGAAGACTGTCCATGTAGTGATGCATGAAGGGTCTGGACTGTGGACAAATCAGGTTCATTATTCTATTGCTTTTACATTTGCAGACATTTAAAATATTTTATAAATCACTTTTGAAAAACGCAGGTATTCTGGTGGAGTTGGGATCAGGCTAAATACTGACATAAAGGCAGACTGGAGAAATGAGCCGCACAGGCCTGTCGCAACGTCACCAATGAGCTGACTGACACCGCATGCTCCCCGCACACCCTGCCTGAGGAAGCTACCATGTGAATGGATTACGGTTGAAAGACAGGATGACCCCCAGTCATCATCTCTATAGTGAGATGTAGATAAATAATCGTAGTGCCTGTGATTCCCCTGGAGGTGGGAGTGGGGGAGTTGGGTGCCTGAGGAAAGTGGAAGAGACAAATGAGAACATGATGCAAAGTAATGAACAGAGAGGAAGGGACTGAGCTCACTATAGAGAAATTAAAGGCAACATCTGTAAAAATGTCTCCCAGGATAGGCATAATCAAAGGACTTTCAGTCTTTGGACACACTGACCCCTCTCTGGGCTGGGAGGACTCACATCTGAGCCTTTTGTTCTCTTTTTCTGCATAATTTCCAGTTTCTCCAACTAAGATATTTTGATGAGCTGTTTGTTGAAAAGAGTCATACCTAATATTCATCGTTTGAAGAGAGGTGTGGGTAGGAAAAGGACACCCATCATTATTGGGCCTTAATTCTAGGTCAGGCACAAGCTCGGAGCTATATGGACAATGTACTACCTCATCAAAGTGCAGAGATCTTGAACCTGAGCGTCCTCTGGGTGTGTGCACTGACTCTCCAGGTGTTTGGCTTTTCTCTGCAGCTGATGGAGCTCACTGTACACTGACAAAGGGGAAGGAGCTCTCTCCAAATGACCTACCTAATTCCAGCTGTTGGAGGATCCGTGCGGCAGGTTTCCAGTGTGTGTGTGTGTGTCTTGGTAGCATGCTACTGCCATGGACAGCATTCATCTAGGACTTAGGACAGATATTAGCAGGTTTGGGGCCTAGAGTCCTGGCTCTGGCTTCCCCCCCTTACCTCACTGGGCCATTTCTAGATGGGGGCTGGCGCCTTTTGGCATTATATGCCCCTGTTACCCCACCCAATCGCCAAGAGTAATGACACTTTTAGAGGACACTTTCCAGGCTTAAGAGCCGTGAGACATCCAATATTTTATGAATATGGGGCGGGTCATGTGAGCAATGATGATGTGATACTTTAAGACCCTCAGATGTGGTCGGGAAGGCTTGTTGCAGCAATTGTGTGTGTGAGGCAATGGACTGATACGAGGAGGATTTCCATCAGACTATTTGACATGAAAATGTTAGCCATGGGTCTTCAGTGGCACCACACCCATCCCCCACGAGATTCCGTTCAGACCCCATTCCCGTGTGGGCGTGGCCTTCAGGAATAACGCACGAGTTTCTACCTTTAACTTAGCCTGCTCTGTGTTTCTCCGGTGTCGAGAATTAAAATTCTGTCACCGAGGTGTTCCAAAGCCTCACCGTGTATAATGTCACGTAAAAGACGTACGCCGTTTTCACATCAGTGCTGAATGCACACCAAGGTTGGCAATGCTACTCTTTATACTGTGAAACCTCGGTGGCGGGCTGGGACGTAGAATCTGGGAGCAGACAGCGGGTGGAACTGAGCACGTTCACTGGGAATCGATACCTGTGAGAGGGGGGAGGGAGCAGGTCGAGCGGAAGGGAAAACTGTGCGGGGCCCAGCCAGCCGCCCCCCTGGCGGCGGGTGACGGCGTGTGCGGCCCGCCAGCCCGACCCAGTGTTGCTGTGATAAATGTTTAACAATGAGCTGTCTGGAGAAAAGTCCTGCTTTGTAGTATTTGTGAATTTCCATCCCATAAATTCTCCAACGTCGCTGACGTCACTCTGCGGGGAGCGGGCAGAGGTGCAGGCTGGTGCACTGGTGCCGCCGCCTCGGCACAGCCCTGCCTGTCAGACCCACTCTGGCCCATCGCTGGGTGTGGGCTGCTCTGTGAAGGTCCTGGCCTTGAGGGAGCCCACTTTCCACAACGAAGCAGAAACTGGGGAGCTTCGGGCGGTATGCATTCCGGGGAGCAGGTCCTGCCTCGCAGTCATTAAATGATTCATCTCTCCGTGGCACTCGGTCCCGACCCCTCAGGTCACATTTCCATGCGGTGACGTGCAGTTCCGCCGGCCTGGGTCCCCTGTAGAAGCGCACCGTGTGGAGGCCCGGAGCCACAGCCCAGGTGAGGGACCTGACCGCCGGTCAGGACGTTCCTGGGTGTGACAGGGCGACCACTTGGCCTCACTCCCAGTACCTGCAGCCCACAGCCGGCTGGTTGGGGGCACCGTGTGCACTGTGTCCTGGGCCGTGGCCGCACACCCCCTCCCACCCCCGAGGGCAGGGTGGGCCCTTTCTCTGTGAAGAGCCAGGAGGTAATTATTGTAGAATTTGTGAGTCATATGGCTCCAGTGACAACAGCTCAGATCAGCCCTTGTTTGCACAGCGGCCTTGGCGATGTGTGAGCGGGCGAGGACACTGGACGCCATCAAACCTTTATTACAGACGCAGGTGGTGGGCCGGGTGTGCCAACCCCACTCAGTCACAGCCTCTCCACTGGAGCCGGGCCAGCACCCTCCCAGTGGGCCTTGCTTCCCGCAACCAGTGCAGCTGCTGGGCAGTGTGGCCTGTGGCATGGCCGTGGCATCGTGCTTAGGGCCCACGTGCTGGGTCAGGGGCTGACGGGGCCTCTGTGAGCAGAAAGGCACACGGTGTGGGACTGAGTCCCTGCGAGGCGTTGCTGGCTCTCAGCATCCGGGGGACCCAGCGCAGTCGACCTGTCGGCAAGTGGCCAGGGGGCGTCACAGAACAACTGCCCCCCGGGTTTGCATTGGTCGCGGTCACTGTCCCCATGGACCTTCAGCGGATCAGCCTTTGTCAGAAGAATTCCTGCTGCTACTCAGGCCAGCCCAACACGGTGTCTGCGGTTATGTGGTGTGTCTGTAGTTAGCTGGTGTGTCTGCGGTTATGTTGTATGTCTATGGTTATGTGGTGTATCTGCGGTTAGCTGGTGTGTCTGTGGTTATGTGGTGTCTGCAGTTATGTGGTGTCTGCAGTTAGCTGGTGTGTCTGCAGTTATGTGGTGTCTGCGGTTATGTGGTGTGTCTGCGGTTATGTGGTGTGTCTGCGGTTATGTGGTGTGTCTGCGGTTATGTGGTGTCTGCGGTTATGTGGTGTGTCTGCGGTTATGTGGTGTGTCTGCGGTTATGTGGTGTGTCTGCAGTTATGTGGTGTCTGCAGTTAGCTGGTGTGTCTGTGGTTATGTGGTGTCTGCGGTTATATGGTGTGTCTGCGGTTAGCTGGTGTGTCTGCGGTTAGCTGGTGTGTCTGCGGTTATGTGGTGTCTGCGGTTAGCTGGTGTGTCTGCGGTTATGTGGTGTCTGCAGTTATGTGGTGTCTGCAGTTAGCTGGTGTGTCTGCGGTTATGTGGTGTCTGCGGTTAGCTGGTGTGTCTGCGGTTAGCTGGTGTGTCTGCGGTTATGTGGTGTCTGCGGTTAGCTGGTGTGTCTGCGGTTAGCTGGTGTGTCTGCGGTTAGCTGGTGTGTCTGCGGTTAGCTGGTGTGTCTGCGGTTAGCTGGTGTGTCTGCGGTTATGTGGTGTCTGCGGTTATGTGGTGTGTCTGCGGTTATGTGGTGTCTGCGGTTATATGGTGTGTCTGCGGTTAGCTGGTGTGTCTGCGGTTAGCTGGTGTGTCTGCGGTTATGTGGTGTCTGCGGTTATATGGTGTGTCTGCGGTTAGCTGGTGTGTCTGCGGTTAGCTGGTGTGTCTGCGGTTATGTGGTGTCTGCAGTTAGCTGGTGTGTGTGCGGTTATGTGGTGTGTCTGCGGTTAGCTGGTGTGTCTGCGGTTATGTGGTGTCTGCAGTTAGCTGGTGTGTCTGCGGTTAGCTGGTGTGTCTGCGGTTATGTGGTGTGTCTGCGGTTAGCTGGTGTGTGTGCGGTTATGTGGTGTGTCTGCGGTTATGTGGTGTCTGCGGTTAGCTGGTGTGTCTGTGGTTAGCTGGTGTGTCTGCGGTTAGCTGGTGTGTCTGCGGTTATGTGGTGTCTGCGGTTAGCTGGTGTGTCTGCGGTTAGCTGGTGTGTCTGCGGTTATGTGGTGTCTGCAGTTAGCTGGTGTGTCTGCGGTTAGCTGGTGTGTCTGCGGTTATGTGTGTCTGCAGTTAGCTGGTGTGTCTGTGCTTAGCTGGTGTGTCTGCGGTTAGCTGGTGTGTCTGCGGTTATGTGGTGTCTGCAGTTAGCTGGTGTGTCTGCGGTTAGCTGGTGTGTCTGCGGTTATGTGGTGTCTGCGGTTAGCTGGTGTGTCTGCGGTTAGCTGGTGTGTCTGCGGTTATGTGGTGTGTCTGCGGTTATGTGGTGTGTCTGCGGTTAGCTGGTGTGTGTGAGGTTAGCTGGTGTGTCTGCGGTTATGTGGTGTGTCTGCGGTTATGTGGTGTGTCTGCAGTTATGTGGTGTGTCTGCGGTTAGCTGGTGTGTCTGCGGTTATGTGGTGTGTCTGCGGTTAGCTGGTGTGTGTGCGGTTAGCTGGTGTGTCTGTGGTTATGTGGTGTGTCTGCGGTTAGCTGGTGTGTGTGCGGTTATGTGGTGTGTCTGCGGTTAGCTGGTGTGTCTGCGGCTAGCTGGTGTGTCTGCGGTTACATGGTGTGTATGCGGTTAGCTGGTGTGTGTGCGGTTATGTGGTGTGTCTGCGGTTAGCTGGTGTGTGTGCGGTTAGCTGGTGTGTGTGCGGTTAGCTGGTGTGTCTGCGGTTAGCTGGTGTGTGTGCGGTTATGTGGTGTGTCTGCGGTTAGCTGGTGTGTGTGCGGTTATGTGGTGTGTCTGCGGTTAGCTGGTGTGTCTGTGGCTAGCTGGTGTGTCTGCGGTTACGTGGTGTGTGTGCGGTTAGCTGGTGTGTGTGCGGTTAGCTGGTGTGTGTGCGGTTATGTGGTGTGTGTGCGGTTATGTGGTGTGTCTCCGGTTAGCTGGTGTGTGTGCGGTTATGTGGTGTGTGTGCGGTTATGTGGTGTGTCTCCAGTTAGCTGGTGTGTGTGCGGTTATGTGGTGTGTGTGCGGTTAGCTGGTGTGTCTGCAGCTGCTCTTGAGTGTGTGTGAAATGGTCACATCCTACTTACCCAGGGTTTCTACCTGGGATCCCTGTCCCCATCGTTCCAGCCCATTCCTCTTGGGCAAGACTTCTATTTTGAGATGAACATGAAGAGAATTAATTACTTAAGAACTGTGCTCAGAATATTGGGCCAAAAAATACAGGGGTGGGCAAAAGTAGGTTTACAGACACGAGTAGACTAAAGACACAGCTTATTGTTGTATTATTACCTATTAATCATTGTATTATTTTCCATTCGAACAACAGTGAGGCTGCCTTTGCCCACCTCTGTGTGCATGGAGGGATTACCATCGCAGTCACCTGATAGGGGATGCACTGAACCCTGGGCACGCCGCGAACCCGCCACAGGCATGATCCCACTGACTGCACAGCGGCTGGCGGCATCGGGCCTGCTGCTCCAGGTTGCTCACAGAGAGTTGGTGCACAGCGAGGAAGCCTTTACCGGTCACATGGCCGGAGGGCAGCGCGGGTGTTGAACCGGGGCCTGTGTGTCTCATGGACCCTCCGTGCGTGCAGCCAGAGAGGTGTCAGGCAGTGCGGCTCCCAGGCTTGCTCCGAGCAAGCTAGCGGTGAGAACGGGAGAGTGACCGACTGTCTCCCGCCCCATCTGCTCATCCCAGGCACATCCACACCATCGCCTCCGAAACCCGTGCTCTGCTCACCATTTCAACTCCTGCTGAGTAAACACAGACAGCTGTGGCAGGGAAGGGCAGGTGGATGGCAGGGAAGGGCAGGTGGATGGAGGGAAGGGCAGGCGGATGGCGGGGAAGGGCAGGTGGATGGAGGGAAGGGCAGGCGGATGGAGGGAAGGGCAGGCAGATGGCGGGGAAGGGCAGGTGGATGGAGGGAAGGGCAGGCGGATGGCGGGGAAGGGCAGGTGGATGGAGGGAAGGGCAGGCGGATGGCGGGGAAGGGCAGGTGGATGGAGGGAAGGGCAGGCGGATGGAGGGAAGGGCAGGCGGATGGCAGGGAAGGGCAGGTGGATGGAGGGAAGGGCAGGCGGATGGAGGGAAGGGCAGGCGGATGGAGGGGAAGGGCAGGTGGATGGAGGGAAGGGCAGGCGGATGGAGGGAAGGGCAGGCAGATGGAGGGAAGGGCAGGCGGATGGCGGGGAAGGGCAGGTGGATGGAGGGAAGGGCAGGCGGATGGCAGGGAAGGGCAGGCGGATGGAGGGAAGGGCAGGCGGATGGCGGGGAAGGGCAGGCGGATGGCGGGGAAGGGCAGACGGATGGCGGGGAAGGGCAGGCGGATGGCAGGGAAGGGCAGGTGGATGGAGGGAAGGGCAGGCGGATGGCGGGGAAGGGCAGGTGGATGGAGGGAAGGGCAGGCGGATGGAGGGAAGGGCAGGCAGATGGCGGGGAAGGGCAGGTGGATGGAGGGAAGGGCAGGCGGATGGCGGGGAAGGGCAGGTGGATGGAGGGAAGGGCAGGCGGATGGCGGGGAAGGGCAGGTGGATGGAGGGAAGGGCAGGCGGATGGAGGGAAGGGCAGGCGGATGGCAGGGAAGGGCAGGTGGATGGCAGGGAAGGGCAGGCGGATGGAGGGAAGGGCAGGCGGATGGCGGGGAAGGGCAGGCGGATGGCAGGGAAGGGCAGGTGGATGGCAGGGAAGGGCAGGCGGATGGAGGGAAGGGCAGGCGGATGGAGGGAAGGGCAGGCGGATGGCGGGGAAGGGCAGGCGGATGGCAGGGAAGGGCAGGTGGATGGCAGGGAAGGGCAGGCGGATGGAGGGAAGGGCAGGCAGATGGCGGGGAAGGGCAGGCGGATGGCGGGGAAGGGCAGGTGGATGGAGGGAAGGGCAGGCGGATGGAGGGAAGGGCAGGCGGATGGAGGGAAGGGCAGGCGGATGGCAGGGAAGGGCAGGTGGATGGCGGGGAAGGGCAGGTGGATGGCTGGGAAGGGCAGGTGGATGGCGGGGAAGGGCAGGCAGTTGGCGGGGAAGGGCAGGCGGATGGAGGGAAGGGCAGGCGGATGGATGGAGGGAAGGGCAGGTGGATGGCGGGGAAGGGCAGGCGGATGGCGGGGAAGGGCAGGTGGATGGAGGGAAGGGCAGGCGGATGGCGGGGAAGGGCAGGTGGATGGAGGGAAGGGCAGGCGGATGGCGGGGAAGGGCAGGTGGATGGAGGGAAGGGCAGGCGGATGGAGGGAAGGGCAGGGGATGGCAGGGAAGGGCAGGTGGATGGCAGGGAAGGGCAGGCGGATGGAGGGAAGGGCAGGCGGGATGGCGGGGAAGGGCAGGCGGATGGCAGGGAAGGGCAGGTGGATGGCAGGGAAGGGCAGGCGGATGGAGGGAAGGGCAGGCGGATGGAGGGAAGGGCAGGCGGATGGCGGGGAAGGGCAGGCGGATGGCAGGGAAGGGCAGGTGGATGGCAGGGAAGGGCAGGCGGATGGAGGGAAGGGCAGGCAGATGGCGGGGAAGGGCAGGCGGATGGCGGGGAAGGGCAGGTGGATGGAGGGAAGGGCAGGCGGATGGAGGGAAGGGCAGGCGGATGGAGGGAAGGGCAGGCGGATGGCAGGGAAGGGCAGGTGGATGGCGGGGAAGGGCAGGTGGATGGCTGGGAAGGGCAGGTGGATGGCGGGGAAGGGCAGGCAGTTGGCGGGGAAGGGCAGGCGGATGGAGGGAAGGGCAGGCGGATGGAGGGAAGGGCAGGTGGATGGCGGGGAAGGGCAGGCGGATGGCGGGGAAGGGCAGGCGGATGGAGGGAAGGGCAGGTGGATGGCGGGGAAGGGCAGGCGGATGGCGGGGAAGGGCAGGCGGATGGCGGGGAAGGGCAGGCGGATGGAGGGAAGGGCAGGTGGATGGAGGGAAGGGCAGGTGGATGGCGGGGAAGGGCAGGCGGATGGCGGGGAAGGGCAGGCGGATGCGGGGAGGGGCAGGTGGCACCTTAGGGAAGGAGGCGGTGGCCTTGTTCAGTGTGTGAGTGACGGGTGCACAGCCCCCGGCATCTTATGGAAACTGCTGAGTCTCCGTTAGCGGTTTGATTGCTGGTACGGGCTCTAGCTTAGGTTCCTTGAGTAAACACACACGCTTAGAAACTAAAGGATAAACGTAACCAAGGATGGCCGAGGCGCCATCTGGAATCTGCCGACTTTTGCTCACAAACGGCTAATTGAAACGTTCCTTCCATTTGAGCTGCTCACTGTTGACAGTGGCTCTGCCCCTGTCATAAAACCAATGGTCTCCGCTTCCCTCCCCGCCGTCCTCCGCTCGCTCGGGGTGGGCTCCCCTCTCTGAGTCTTCCTCAGGTCATCGGGGTTAAGTGATCTTTTCAGACCGCCCGCTGGACTGTCACCGGCATCGAGGGGCTTTGGAAAATGAGCCGTGTTAAGTGGCTTGATGGGGGTTACGCCACCATTATGGCCGTCAGCGCGGTGATAAAGCGCAGCCGTAATGACGGGGAAGGTGCTTATCACTGTCTTTCTGAGATCACTTAAGATAGTTTGGGTCTGAAGCTTTTTGCCAAAGATAAACGAAACACGTGCAAGATAAATGTTCCTCCTGAAGAGTCCTTTGTGTGTGAACTTGCGTGGGCTGCGTGTTTACCCGCGAGACAGCGGGCGGGGGGCAAAGGCAGGCTGGCGGCCGGGGCGGCGTGCGGCGGCCACCTGTCGTGGTGACGGTGAGAGTCCGCAAACAGAGGGTGGAGCGGGCACAAGGCTCCTCTCTCCTTTGCCTCAAGCTCATGAGGTCCCAGGATGGGTCACATTCTGTGCTTCAAAATCCAGCCCTCACGGGCGATGGAAAGGCCGGGACTGGTGGCCAGTGGCTCAGGGCTGTGGCCCGGGCGTCGCGCGCTTGCAGAGTGGCCTGGGATGAGAAGTCCCCTTCCCGTGTCTCTGTTGCCCGGGGCGGTCCGCTGACCCGCTGACCAGACTGCCCGCTTCAGCCCTGGAACTCCTGTCCCCGGAGACGCCTGAGTCCTAGCCGTCGGGGCGTGGGGTGCCACTGTTCCTCACCCACCTCGTCACGTGATGTGTTTGCGGTTATCTCGCCGACAGGAAGTCCTGAGGGCGGTTCTGGGGTCAGGCTCAGCCCAACGTCGTGTGCTCTTAGTCCCAGGAGCTCCGCAGCCCCCACAGCCCCTCCCCAGAGCCACCACCTCCCAGTGCAGCCAGCTTCACAGGACACCCAGCACCTGAGGCTAGAGCACGCCTGCTCTGAGAATGAGGGCAGGCCGCGGGGGAACGGAGTCCTCTTCCGAGAGGCCGCCACCATCTGTCCTTACAGACTCACGACGAGGCCCTCTCTCCTTAGAGTTTGAAATTTAATCCTAGCTGTTGCATCCTTTAGTAAAATACAGGACAGGCCCTGGCTGGTGTGCTCAGTGGTTAGAGCGTTGCCCCAAGCACTGAAGGGTCAAGGGTTCGATTCCCAGTCATGCACACACCTACCTGGGTTGCCAGTTCAATTCCTCAGCCCCAGTCGGGTCGAGTGTGGGAGGCAACTAGTTGATGTGTCTCTCACATCGATGTTTCTCTCTCACAACCTCCCTCTCTCCCTCCCTCCCTCCCCCTCGCTCTAGAAATCAATGGGGAAAATATCCTCAGGTGAGGATTAACAAAACGAAATAAATGAAATATGGGACAAATGGTGGCGCAGACGCCGGGAGACTGAGCTCTAACCGCACCAGCCTGTCCTGGCGCCTGTCTCCGTCACAGCCCGTCTCCACCTGCACACTGAGGGGTTGAGGCCGGCGGCCCCAGGAACCGCTGAGCCCTCAGGGCGTGGTGTCCAGTCTCATGTCCTAACAAGTAGGTTTCTGCGTTAATAGGAAACCAGGCTGCACCATAGCTTGGGATTAAGAAAGAACAACGAATGAAGTGCAGGAGTAAAGCCGCGCTGCCAGTCCCAGGTGGCACTTCGGAAACCTGTTTGTCTTTCCCCTCCGTGCCGTGCCTCTCATTTTGCTTCCCGTCTCCCGGGCCGCTGAGGCTGGCTGGCTGATGGATGGATATGTCTGTGGGGCCACGGAACTTGCCCACGCTGCTCCAGCTCCCATCGGGGGAGTGGCCATCGGGGGACAAGGATGCTCAGTGCAGACCTGGGGCCAGGGTGTCTGAGCCCACAGTGCCCGCTGTCTGGGAGGACCGGAGAAAGGGCTTGGACACTCGGGGTGCAGGGTCCACCCCGAGATCCATGACCATGCTTCCTGTACCTGTTGTGGGCTCATTCACAAGCCACCCATGCAGGCTTTGTGTGTGTGAGCTTGCCCACCCAGGACTCTCGAAGGCCCCTGGAAAGCACCTGGAGCTGAGGATGTGAAACTCCTGTGGCTCCCGCTCAGGATCCATGGATCTTCCGTGGCACAACCCGCCGGGGACGTGTTTCAGAGCCAGATTCCTGGCCCCACCTGGGCCGGGATGACTCAGGATCTCCCGGACGCAAACCGGGAACCTGCTTTTATGAGGCCTCGAGAGAGCCATGACAATGGAGAGGCCCCGTCCTCCAGAACTGCTCCTGCACCCTCAGAGTGGGCCCCTCCCCTCCGGCGCATCTTTTTGTCCATGAAATGC
Source organism: Ia io (assembly GCA_025583905.1). NCBI lineage: Eukaryota > Metazoa > Chordata > Mammalia > Chiroptera > Vespertilionidae > Ia > Ia io. The sequence continues at coordinate 1,677,762 of JAJQQW010000022.1, read as the reverse complement.
ATTTGCCGCCTTCCTCCTGTGCTGGGTGCACTGATGCCTGGAGCGCAGCCTCTGCCCTAGTTTGGTAATTCCCAGGGTGTAGTTTCTACCTAAGCCCCGTTGTCTCCCTCTCACACCCTCACCCTTGGGAAATGCAGAGGCTTCCTGGGACTCTGACAGCATCCCAGGTAGACGACCCTGAACCTGCGTCTCTAGCCCCACCGTCTTCCCGAAGAACTCGCTGCTCCTTGGACCCCCTCCCCACCTTCCTCCTGGGATCTCTCATCGTCACCACTGAGCTAGGGCCTGCAGCCGGAGTCACTTTATTTATTTCTCCCTCAAATAAAAAGCAGCCTTCCTTTCATTCCCCGAGTCCGGAAGTCTGCCAAGCTTGAAATCTAATTTTTCTCTATCCAAATGGTGTTTGCATTTTCTTCCGGATGTCTCCATCAGCCCGTTGTCTGGGTCTCCATTCAGCCCATTGTCTGGGTCTCACTTCAGTCCCCCTCAGTGTGGCCTTCACCTTGGCAGGCCACGCTTTCGACTACAAGGCGAAGCCCTGGATGGAAAACAAGCATCGGATCTACCCAAGCCCTTGCTTCTTCAGCTGCCTTCCTCCTCCTCCTCCTCCTCCTCCTCCTCCTCCTCCTCCTCCTCCCTTTCTTCCTCCTTCTTCCTCCCCCTTGGCCTTCCTCCCCCTTCCCTCCATCCTCCCTTCCTTCCCTCCTTCCTTCCTTCCTTCCCTCCCTCCTTCCCTCCTTCCTTCCCTCCATCCCCCCTTTCCTCCTTCCTTCCCTCCTTCCCTCCCTCCTTCCCTCCTTCCTTCCCTCCATCCCCCCTTTCCTCCTTCCTTCCCTCCTTCCTTCCCTCCTTCCTTCCCTCATTCCCTCCATCCCCCCTCTTTCCTTCCTTCCTTCCTTCCTTCCTTCCTTCCTTCCTTCCTTCCTTCCCTCCTTCCTTCCTTCCTTCCCTTCTTCCTTCCCTTCTTCCTTCCTTCCTTCCTTCCTCCTCCTTCCTTCCTTCCCTCCCTCCCTCCCTCCCTCCCTCCCTCCCTCCCTCCTTTCCTCCCTCCCTCCCTCCCTGCTTTCCTCCTCCCTTCCTTCTTTCCTCCCCCCATTTACTTTATTTCACCCTTTATTTATTTCTTTATTAGTCATTTCTTGGGCGTCTTACATGGAAAAGGTCTCATTCCAGGTGCTGGAGGATGTGACCCGGGGCGGTGAGAAGGGAATGCTAAGTGAGAAGGGCCAGGGCCGGCCACTGAGATCTTGTTTCCACGCCACTGCTTTGCTGTGTTTCGCTGGAGTTCTCCGCTCTCCTCTTCAGAGCCACCAGGTAGGCCTCTGCTGCCTATGTCTGGAGGGTTTCATCCACCCAGATTTGTGCAACAAGGGAGGTCCAGCGTTCAGGTGTCCCCGCTGCCCTCAGGGTAGGGAGGGGACGCTCCCTCCCAGACTGCACAGCCCGCTCCCCCTTCCCGCCCAGAGCAGCACCCTCCCACTCGCGTTCCACAGGTGGGAAGTGTCCTGCCCTGAGCTGTGAGTGACCTAGACCTTCTTAGCGCCACTGACCTTTGCCCCGTGGCACAGCACCGTCACCGACTGGGAGCCTGTGGAGTCCAGGGGACACAGCGTGTGACGAGTGTCCCAGGCGGCTGTGGGTCAGTGTGCCGCACACGGAGTAGATCCGAAAGCCTCCGCCAGCTTCCCCCGCCCCCACGGCTCGCAGGGGAGGGCGTCGTGCATACACAGCCCCTCTCCCAGGAAGTCCCTCTCGTGGCGATTTTCCCAGCTGCAAGGAGCAAGGAGTCCCCAGGCTCCAGGCTGTGGGACCTGGGAAAGAGGGGTTCGGGGTGAGGAGGAGTGCGTGCCCTGAGCAGCTCTGAGGATGGGGAGAGCCATCTGGAGGAGGGGCGATTGGAGGGGCAGGATCATGTGTCATCAGGATGGCCCGGGATTGCTGAGGCGGCAGACACAACGTGGAGCCAGCCCTGCCCGGCGGCCTTCAGCAAAGATCTCTCCCCCCACCCTCCCACGTGAAGGCAAGGCCACAGCTGTCTGCCAGGAAGCAGGCCAGCCTCCTCTCTTCCAGGTGCAGTGTGGCGTCTCGGCGACTGCTCACAGGCTGCCTCTGAGGACCCCCGCCTGTCAGTGACGCTTACAAGGGACAGCCCAGCCGGTCCCCCACCCCCGTCCATCTGCAGACCTGCTGAGGGTCATGGTCACAGAGTAACGGTGGGGTTGTTGGCCCCCAACCCCTGGTACCGGGAGCTGCCGGCGACCACTGTGTTCTCTTTCAGGGCACTCAGGACCTGCCGCCCCGAGGAGGTGACAGGCCCACCCTGAGTGCAATCAGCGCCGCCAGCAGGACCGCACTGTCCCCAGCACACAGCCAGCGCCAGGCGTGGGCTTAGCTTCTCACTCAGTCACTAACAACAGGACCAGAGACGCAGGTGACATTAACTTGGATGTATTACAGTTCATGTGACCAAAATGATAGCGTTTCAATATATAATCTCAATACATTGCTGTGGCCAGTCAATACAACCGAAATGTGCTTTCTCCCGGGCCTGGGGGCGGAGCCTGACGAGTGTCACTGGGTCTAATCGAGGTGTCAGAAGGCCGCCCCGCAGCAGCGAGCGCCTCGCTGACCTCCAGCTCTGGTGGCCGCAGTCAGTGGCTCAGCCCCTGCCCAGGGCGTGTGCCTCCTCCTTTGTTTATGCCCAAACCTCCCTCCCCTCGCCCTTGCCCGGACCCCTGGTGGCGTGTACAGCCCACCGGGTAGTCCGATCCTCTCCGCGTCTCAGAATCTTCATGCACATCTGGAAAGACCCTTCCCGAATACCTTAACGGGAACAGTTCCAGCTTTAGGACGGGGGACCTTTGGGTGGCTGCTCAGACTGCCACAGAGTGTAAGCGATGGGAAAGCTACTCCCCAGCTGTCCCCCGTTTCTGCCACGCTTTGAACTCGCCTGTATATTCTCCACTTCTAGCGCCTCTCCATGTGGATGCTAAGTCTGAGGCGGCTTAAGTGCCATGTGGTCCTGCCTTGCCAATGAAATTCTGATTCACAGAAAAATCTTACAGTGGTTCGGGTGTTTAAATTTAAATCAAACTTTGATTACTCAGTCACACCTGCTGTGTGCCAGCTGCTCCATGGCCACAGGTGGCCCCTGGCGCCTTACGTCTAGAAGGTCCCTATTCTTCCTTCTCTTTCCTCAAGCCAAGACGATTAGAGAGAGAGAGATAGATGGTAGATAGATTAGATCAGTGATGGGCAACCTTTTGAGCTTGGTGTGTCAAACTTCGCCAAAAAACTGAGCATAACTCGTGTAGTGTGTCACTTTGAGGAAAAAACATTATTTCGCAAATGTTTCATCCTCAGCATGCGGCCGCCTCAGCGGCCGCGTGTCATCAGAAATGGCTTCGCGTGTCAGTGCTGACACGCGTGTCATAGGTTCGCCATCACTGGATTAGATACAGATATAGGTATAAGCATGTTCTGTGCAGAGTAAAATGAGGCAAAGTACGTAATATCGGTTACTAAGCCGAGTGGTGAGAGCACCATGGACGATCAGCACATGTTGGATGGATGGATGGATGGATGGATGGATGGATGGATGGATGGATGAAATGGATGAAATGGATGGATGAGCTAACAAGCCAACACCACACAACTTCTTCCTGACTCACCTCCAACACTGCACAGCGGTGCTGGACTTAATACCCTGGAGTAAAAGAAGCTAAAAGGTGCTGTCTGGGTGGAGGGGGTGGCAAGGGGCAGGGGTGGAGTCAGCAGCCATACAATGGGACTTCTGGTCGACCACAGACAAGCCGAGCCACCAGAGCAGTAACAGACCCTGATGAGATAAGAAGAGGTGGTTATGCAAAGCATTCTCATGATCCACGCACCCGAGCCTCTCCACCGCCTCAGTGGTGGTTTTTCTTCTTCTTTTCCACAAAGAGCGAGCAGATGTGAGGCACCTGGTTGACAGAGCGCACACGGTCCTCGTGGTGGCTGCTCCTCTCCTGGCGGGTTTTACTCTGCGGCCGGGAGAACGGCCTCCCATTTAGAAGTTCACGCTTGTTTCAGTAACAACCTTGCCAGGGGTTGAATTCTGCCCCAAACACGGCTCAGGCGATGCGGCCCGAGAGCAGCGAGTGGCATGAACTCTGCCACACGGACGACGGCGCCCGAGGACACGGAGAGAAACGGCGGAGCAACACAGCGCACGCTGTGGGCCCAGAACATGTGGGCTGTGCTCTGAGGACATGAACCGGTGCTCCGCCAGCAGCTGCCTTGTGGATCCCACCAATTCCGTGACTCGGTTCAGAAATGACACGCTTGTATTATTTCCTACGTTTCACAGCACTTTAAAAAAATACTTTTATTGATTTCAGAGAGGAAGGGAGAGGGAGAGAGAGACAGAAACATCATGATGAGAGAGAATCTTTGATCCGCTGCCTCCTGCACGGTCCCCCCACCCCACGCCCCGCACCCCGCACTGGGTATCATGCCTGCAATCCAGGCATGTGCTCCTGACCCGAATCAAACCTGAAACCCTCAGTCTTCAGGCAGTACTTTTTAATGAATCATTGTACTTGCTCTCCTGAACAGTGCTTCAAATTGGATAAAAAATGACTTTAACCCTGGTTGGTTGCTCAATGGTTAGAGCGTCAGCCCATTCACAGAAGGGTCGTGGGTTGGATCCTGGCCAAGGGCATGTACCTGGGTTGCAGATTCAATCCCTGGCTTGTCAGGGCACATTTGGGAGGCCACCAATCAATGTGTCTCTGTTACGTCTATGTTTCCCCCTCTCTCTCCCCTCTCCTTCCCTTCCACTCTCTCTTAAAATTCAATGGAAAAATATCCTCAGGAGAGGATTAACAAAAGATTAAAATTAGAAAATGACTATGAGAATATTGAGTCACATAGTGGATAAATGATGAGGGGAAAAATAAAGAAATAGGAAACTAGGAAAAATAAAACATAATGCATGCTCGCATGTATTTGTCACATGAAAGGGGAGCAGCATTAATGTTGCTGAAGGGCCTGTCCTAGGCCAGGCAGCAGTTGGAAGCTGATGGAAGTCACAGCGCAGCCTGTGCTGTAGTCTTGTCAATGTCAAAATTCTGCTGCCTCAGGTGTTTCTCCGCGGCTGCCTCTGACACTTCAGCCCTGCTGAGTGCCGCGGACCCTCTTCTGTGTCAAAGAGATATTCCATCTTCTCCGCCAAGCCTCCCAGGCCTCACCCCCTCCCCAGCCTCGCTTCAAGCGGTGCTGGAGCGAGAGATGCTGACAGACTAAAGGATCGCTCATTCCCCACAGCCCCACAAGGTAAATTAAAAAAGGAAAAGTCAGAGCTCTTTCTGGACCCTCTCGCATGGAGGGACTCCCAGCTCAATACATCCTGGCTGCTTGGGAATGATGCGCATTGATAAGTGAGGGCACCGTGAGTTCACGAGTTGTGGGTCACCCAGTGAGGGCCGTTTGCTTCCCACACCACCTTAGCTCTGGGTGTGTAGCTGTTGCACAAGCAGTTTAACACTGAGGCCACTCCTGTGAGCAGGTCTGGGGGCCACCAAGGACGATAGATGCCGGGCCCGTTTCCAAAGTCCCCCCAACCCCAGCACACGAAACTGGCCACCGAAGTCCCCCCAATTCCAGCATGTGGAACTGGCCATCAAAGTCCCCCAATCCCAGCACACGAAACTGGCCACCAAAGTCCTCCCAATTCCAGCACGTGGAACTGGCCATCAAAGTCCCCCAATCCCAGCACACGAAACTGGCCACCCAAGTCCCCCCAATTCCAGCATGTGGAACTGGCCATCAAAGTCCCCCCAACCCCAGCACACGAAACTGGCCACCCAAGTCCCCCCAATTCCAGCACGTGGAACTGGCCATCAAAGTCCCCCCAACCCCAGCACACGAAACTGGCCACCAAAGTCCCCCCAATTCCAGCACATGAAACAGGCCACCAAAGTCCCCCCAATTCCAGCACACAGAACTGGCCATCAAAGTCCCCCCAATTCCAGCACATGAAACAGGCCACCAAAGTCCCCCCAATTCCAGCACACAGAACTGGCCATCAAAGTCCCCCCAATTCCAGCACGTGAACTGGGCCACCGAAGTCCCCCCAATCCCAGCACGCAGAACTGGCCATCAAAGTCCCCACAATCCCAGCACACGAAACTGGTCACCAAAGTCCCCCCAATCCCAGCACACAGAACTGGCCATCAAAGTCCCCACAATCCCAGCACACGAAACTGGCCACCAAAGTCCCCCCAATTCCAGCACGCAGAACTGGCCATCAAAGTCCCCCCAATCCCAGCACACGAAACTGGCCACCAAAGTCCCCCCAATTCCAGCACGTGGAACTGGCCATCAAAGTCCCCCCAATCCCAGCACACGAAACTGGCCATCCAAGTCCCCCCAATCCCAGCACATGGAACTGGCACCAGCCCACCAGTGCCCCAGCGGTTAAGGTCACTTACAGAATCAATGTCACATGTAACCAAGTCAAACTGCCACTTCTCTCCAAAAATAAAAGCATCCAGAAACAGAAAATATATTAAATTTATTTATATATTAAAAATGTGATCACAGCTTATGAAATATGCATTTGTTGGAAAGAGTCTAGATAAAGTGGAATGGAGAGCTTTGATATCCAATCTCTTGAATCTGATATTGAATTTCTTTAAAATTTTTAAAAAATTTATTAATTTGAGAGAGAGAGAGATAGATAGATAGATAGATATTTATTTGTTGCTCCACTTGGCTGTGTGGGGACTGAGTCTGGAGGTGGCGTCTCCGCGCCTCCCGCTGGCCGCCCTCCCTTATATGACATATCATGAAATAAGTGACCGTATGAAGAAATGGCCGACATTTAAAGTCACGACAAGACAAAATGAACCAGACTCCCTGCTAGACACTGCAAGAACGGAGAATGAAGACCAAATGGAAGCTATACACGTTACATCATGAAGTGGATGACAATTATGGGTTAGCACAACCCCAGGAAATCAAAGAAATAAAGTGGAAATGACCCCTGACACAGGAATTCAGAAAATGGATGCAGGCTTGCAGGAGAAACAAGACAATAGAATGTGATGGAGACTGAGCTGACCGAGCTCAGGAGCCCACAGGAGGGGAAGGTTCATAAATGAAGGTCATGCTCAGCAGCCAACATGGGCAGGAGCTACTCCTGCGCCATGGAGGAGGGCGTGGAAGGGCGTGGGGTCCGAACCAGAACAGAAGCCCAGGGCTGGACGTGAGCAGAAGAGAAACAGCCACGTGGGATTCACGGGCGTCTAACGGCACATCACTGGTGTCTCCTGGGCAGATAAAAGGACAAAGAAACATTAAAAATTTCAGAGTTATGATAGTGAAAACATGAAGTAGACAAAACACTGGGTTCACCGTGCGTCTCAAGATACACAATATGAACACAAAGACACGGCCAGGGAAGTCACTGAACTTCGGTGACAAGGAGAGGGAGGGACAGCCCGAGGGACTCTAGCCGGGGACTCCGGCGGGCATCGGCTCACCCCGCAGCTCCCACGGGATGCCACGGCGGCGCCTGCAGAGTTCCAGGGAAGGAAGGCTTCCTAAGGATTTGATAAAAACGCGGAAGCCATTTCAATTTTGTCAAGAAAGACACATTATACATGAAAAAAAGTCTAGAAATTGGCAGTGTGAGACTTTTAAAGTGAAGTTGAATACGTTTCAGACACTTGGACAATAGGCGAGTTCCTGGAAATAGGAGACGGTGAGAGTAGTCGTCAATTAATGTGGACAAGCTCATAATGTAGACATGAACATATGAGAAAGTATCCAACATTTGAAGTCGTCGGGGGGAGGGATGAAGACCTCAGAAATAAGTGGGTTTCCTCGCCATTCAGAGCAGCGGTGCGAACAGACTGTTCGAGGGGAGGAGCGGGTCCCTGGGGTCTGCCCAAAGGACCACCTGCGCAGGCGGCAGCAGGGGAGCTCGCGGGAGGGAAGGAGCGCACACCCTTGTCCTCTGTGCTTGAGGACTGCGACTCCAGACACAGAGGGCCAAGGCTCATCACTAGACTGAGACACACCGCCCCCGATGGCCGGGAGTAAAGTCACAGCCAGCACAGGCTGTCTGTGGGAAGTGAGAGCCGGTGGGATTCAGACCAAGCGTCCGTGCCCCATACAAAGTGTTAGCAGGACACCCAGGCTTAACGTAAGTTACCCTAGAGACTAATATAAACAGGCAGCTGTGCGCTGCGTGAAAGAGACGCGTCTAAGACAGTGACGGCGACCAAGGCAGGCTCTGCTAGGGACACAGGGTGGGTACATTGCTAGCAAATCTCACAATAAACACAAGGTATTTTTTGAAAATATACGATTAATCTTTATAGGTGGCAAAAAGCATTTGGTGACATATGTCATTAAATGTTGATGAAGACAATAACTTTAAAAAGAACTCTCTCTCTCTCTCTCTCTTCCCATTCATATTTCTTAGTTAAGACCCAGCGCTAGGTTTAATGAAAACACGCCAGTCATGTTTTCTGTGCCAATTATGCTTACTATTGTTAAGCAAGGCTCTAGAATCCAGATGTGGTTGCCAATAAATTAGACAAGAGAAATGAAAGGTATAAAACTTGAAAAGGAAAATTATTATGGCATAGAGATATGGTTCTATACATAAAAGCCTCAAAAGAAGTGGTCAAGTACAAAATTAACACTCAAAATTAAAACCTCCTCGCACACTAAAATCACTTGGAGGAGAAGACGTCATTGACAGTAATAACAAAGATGGTAATATATTGCAAGTTCGGCTTATTAAGGAACACTCAGAGCATGTATTAAGAGAACTCTAACTCCCCCATCTAGGATATAAATAAATCTTGCATAAATAGAGAGGTCCTCTTTCATATAGAAATACTATTATTGTAAATATGTCAACTGTCTCTTCAATAATCTGAAATTTTATTGCAATTTCAAAAGAAATGCTTTAAGATTATTGCATATGGCTAGGGAAGCAAGTTGAGTCTCAGGCCTGTATGGGAAATTACTGAAAAAGAAGAGATGGTGTGGACTAAACCTATTAATTATTAGAAGCTATAGATGTCAAAACTCTTTCATACTCGTGTATAAATAGGCAAACCATGAGAACCAGAGCATGTGGAAATAAATCCCATCAGATGGCCATTTAATACATGAAAATGGTAGCATTTCAAATCACTGGTGAAAGATGAATTTTCCAATGAATGGCTGTGTACAGCTGGTTGGTCAGATGGGGGTGGGGTGGATGGTATATGGAAATATTCTCACTCTATTGCTAGGGAGAAGAGGAACCTACAAACCACAGGTAGTATTCCCGCTTTTGTGCAACATGCGTGTGTGTACAAATATATTACATGGAGATACATAAAACCAGGGGAAACCTGGGTTTGGGATTGTAAATAGTTCCTGCTTCGCTTGTGCCTGTGCCTTAATGTTTTCCAAGGGTTTGCTTTCGAAACTGGGTAAAGTGTGCATTGCCTACGCAGAGGGTGGAGTGCATCGCTGCTCAGTGTTGGTAGAATATAGGCTGCACATTTCAGGTCTTTACCTACAAAGCTTCTAGTCACTACCGCTGTTAACCACAGAGCTGCCTGTTTTATATAGGACGGATCGCTGCCACCAGAAGTGGGCAGCGTGGAGAGGTGTGGCGGAGACGGTGTGGCAGGAGAAAGAGCTGGCCTGCGGGGTGCTGGACATCTGTGATGTTCGTCAGCACGAAGCAGCTCCTGTCTGGACCGCAGACGAGCCTCTGTCCTCTGTGCTCAGCGCTGTCTCCCAGGTGCGGCTTCTCAGGCGTCCACATGGGAGACGGCCGTGGCCTTGGTGGGAGTCATGCTGCCCAGGTGTTCTTGGAGCCCCGAGGCTAGAGGCGGAGACGAGCTGGTTTCCTTGAAAATCTGCGGGTGTGGAGGGGTCTCTATTTGCACGGCAGCACAAGTAAAACAGACTAGTGTGTGTTTACACAGTGTCTCTCCTCACTCCAGAGCCCGGAGCTTCGTGAATCCAGCCCTGCAGTGAGCACAGACACCAGGGAGGCCACCAGGCAGAGGCCACTGCTGTGCAGGCCACGGGGAGGGGGCACGGGCTGAGGGCTCCCACACCCAGAGAACCCGAATCGCAAGGACGTGGCTCTCAGCACCACAGGGTGCACACTCCTTATCAATTCTCAGACTCGCCGACCAGATGGAGAGGCTTGGGTACAGATGTCCTATTTCATATATTATAAAATAAGGCCATTATTTTCAAAATTGTGTTTTCAACTTAAGTGAAAAGGGTATAATGTCGCTTCTGAAAGTATGCCTCCTAATCTGTCCAGGTAGCGGCAGCTCAGTTTCGCGCCTACATATTCATGTGGGTGTCTGCGGGGTCGGGTTACCTCATAACAAACCTACAAGACGCCTCTTCACTTAGCAGTCTGAGTTTCTGTACATGGTATGCCATGAGTATAATGTCATGGCAGGGGCTGCGTATCATTTTCTACATCTGAGTCCCACAGTTCACTGACAAATAGTGTGATGGATTTGTGTATAAGACTCCGTCAGCATTTATTTCAGATTATTTTCCTGGGAGTCAAATGCCCACATGATTTTGATGAGCATTTTCGGGCTGTTAATACCCGTGGCCATGTTGACAAATCTCCTGAAACGTGTCCAGATGCGCAGTCTCAGAAGCAATGCGTGCTTAGCTTAGTCCATCAACATTGTACGTGACCATTTAAAAATTATTTTCAAATTTGATAAAACATACATCCATTTTAAAGTTGAGTGACTTCTATGAAAACCAACCATTTGTTCATGTTTGGGACTTTGTTCATTGTGCTATCAGAACGTGGTGACCTTGGCCGATTCATGCTGTGCGGAGGATGGTGACTCTTGCCCTTTGATCAGGGTATGGTGTCCTCCCTGCCCTATTCTGTTTCCTAAATGACCAAGAGGGGCTGTTCGGGGAGGGTCACCGTGATGCCAGGGAAGGCCCTGGAATTGTGTTCAATCTGTTGTATAGTTTTGAACAATTTGAAAAAGTAAAATCTTTTAACCACACTCAGACCACTGTCTCTTTCCACTCCCAGTCCCCACTTTGCCACTGGTTCCAGCCACACATAGGTTGTTCTGTCCACCCCATGGCAGGTTGTGCCGGAGTAGCAGCATTTTGTCTGGATTTGGCGGATGTTTCTACGTGGCTCACCACTTCCATGTTCAGCTAACCATCGGGAGGAGGAAGGTTCCGGAACCAACCCTCCTGGGGCTGCTGCTGGGCAGGAGTGGTGCTCAGAGCCGAGTGTTGTGAGCAGGAACACCAGGATTTGTGCGAAGCCAGAGGTCATCTGGAATGTCTCAAATCTTGCAGCTCACGTGTCGAAGAAACATGCTAGAGGTTTCCCCAGTGTTGACAGTGATCCAAGCCTTCATATGGTATGACCAGCTATGCAGCTGTGAAAAAGAGGGAGCTCTTACCCTTTGGGGAAGCATGGGGGGGACCTGGAGAGTATGATGCTAAGTGAAGTAAGCCAAACTGAGAAGGACAAATATCACATGATCTCACTTATCTGTGGAATCTAATGAACAAAACGAATTGACCCACAAAATAAGACCCAAAGCAGGGAGTCATGGAACAGACTGACATACCTTGATGGGGGGTTGAGGGGGACAAGAAGAGATAAACCAAAGAACTTATACTAGTATACTAGTACTTATATGAATAGCCCATGGACACGAGCAATAGGGTGATGAAGACCTGGGTGGGGGGGTAGGGAATGGGAGGAGGGGGGTTAAGGGGAGGAAACTGGGAGATATCTGTAATACTATCAACAATAAAACATCTCTATATATAAAAGGCTAATATGCTAAGCGTCCGTCCAGGTAATGATGTCATGTAGCAACACCCAGCTTCCTCTCCCTAGAGACTAGCCTCCTTGCAGTTTCTTCATCCCAGGAACACGACTTGCTTTATATCCAGGTAAAAACATTTCACACTTTAACCAAATGTCTGTGAAGCATTTTTCCGTGCCTCATCTCATTCAATCCTCACAGAAGTCCTGGAGTAGGTAGATAAGAGACTTGGTGGAATCCTATTTTCTTTTCATTAGCCAGAAAATGGAGATTTAGAAAGCTTAGAAACTTGACCTGACTGAAAAGAAGTAAGAAATGGTGGACCTTGAAAATGACTTCAGGTTTTCTCACTGTGCACAATATAGTCAAACACTGCTGCAGTTAAATATTTTACCCTTTGTTCTCCCTGCGTGATCTACAATAATAATCTGCTTTGTGTTGATATTTACTGCTGTGTTGCTGACAATTACCTGAAAGAGAAGTTGGGGTGCTTCACTGGGCTGGAAAGGTTTAACCACATCAGAAAGCAGGTCTAATTAAGCAAGTTTATTCTATATCTGTAAAAGGCTGCATGCACGATACATATAAAGCTCTAGCTGGCACCAATCGCACACATGTGTTTCCATCTGTCATTGTTGATTGTGAATTTGGTTGACACTTCTATTATAGAGAAAGGGCGAATAGCGATATAAAAATATTTATTCTAATTAATTTCCTTTCAATGTGCACAAATTCATGCACTGGGCCACTAGTCTATATTAATAAAAGCAAAATATGCTAATTAGACTGGATATCCTTCTGGTTGACCTTCTGGCTGAAGCCGGGGCTGCAAGGGAAGCCCGGGTCCTGGGTGCCAGAGGGAAGTTGGTGCTGGCAGCCCAGGGAAGGAAGGCCTACTCTTGCATGAATTTCATGCATCGGGCCTCTAGTATCCTATCTAATAAAAGGGTAATATGCAAATTAACCCTCACTCTGCAACAAAAATGGCGGCGCCCATAGCCACAAAGATGGCAGCATCCGCCAGAGCCATGGAGCTGGCGGAGCAGGTGGGAGACTTGGTTTCCTTTGTTGCCCGGCGATGAAGGAAGCCAAGCCTCCTGCACACCCAGGCCAGCCGCTGAGGGAGACATGCAGGGAGTGTAGTTGGGAGACATGCAGGGAGTGAGTGAGGTTCCCTGTCTGGGGGTTCCAAATCCGCCATTGGTTCCTTTCACCACTGATTCCCCTCCTCACAGGTATCCTCCATGCAAAATCCGTTTCATGCAAATATGTCATGTCCTAATGGGTGAATCCTAAACCGAATGAGTGTCACATCTGGGCAACCTAACTCCCGTTAGAAAAAGGACTTGGGAGGAGGGATTTAGGAATCACGAAGCCATCATGACCTGCTTGGTCTCCGGAACTGCTGTCAAACACAGGCAGTCTGAGACCCTCCCAAACACCATCTGAGCTAAACCTGAGAACCAAGATATTTTCAAGGCCCAAAGTTGACGGGGGTAAGGGAGCAGGGGAGCAAAGCAAGCAGAACAGCCAACTCAACCGAAGACACAGGAGCCTAAGGTAATTCAGAGAAATGTCCTGGCCACCAATGCTCTCCTGCAGACGTGGTGCCCACACCAGCTGGGGAGAGGGGGTGTGTACGTGCAGAATTTAAGGCCACCGGCAGGAGGGAAAGTCAAAGCATGCCTAAGGATTTTTTGTACATGTCCCACAGTCGAGAAGCAGAGTCAGAATCAAGAAGCGAAGTCTTACCTCAGCGCTGGGGTGTTTAAAAGTATCTAAAAATAGCAGTTCCATCACCGAGTCCACTCCATGTTTGCTGCAGATGGGAGGTGCACAGAGAACTTTCAGGGCGGCCCTATAACCTCCGGGGGCAACAGCGGCTCGGGAGAGGGAGAGACTGCAGCACTTCCGGTGTCCAAAGAGCTAGCGCTGCAAACCTTGGCCTATTCTGAAGCATGGTGCTGCCGGAAGCCTCCGGCCCCGCCCTCTCCAGCGTGGAGGAGAAAGGCTGAGAGAAGACAGGAGGATATGGTGGCTCCTGTGGTCCAAATCCTGTTGTTGTCTCCATTACCTAGCCTCTGCACCCTCCAGGACAGCCTCAGTACCAGTGCAGAGGAGGCTTTGGAGAGGGTAGTGGTGAGGAGAATGCTTTTGTCTCTGGATACCCAGTGAAACAGCTGTCAAGAACCTTTCTAGGGCTGGTAGAAAACCGCAGCAATGAGGGAAGAATAATGTCTCAAAATGAAGAGGTTGTGTTTTTTTGTTTTTTGTTTTTTCTCATCAGCAAAATGTGAATAATACCTAAACCACAGACTTTGCGAGAATTAATTGAAATAAAATTCCAGAAATTGTATAACAGCGAGGCTGAAGTGGATAGGTTGGTTGAGCATGAGTGTGGTCCTGTGCATGGAAAGGTTGTAGGTTCAATTACAGGTCAGGGAACATACCTGCCACATACCTGGGTTTCAAGTTGGATCCCTGGTCAGGGCTCCTAAGAAAGGCAATTTAAGGGATGCTTCTTACCTTGATATTTCTCTCTCTCTATCCCTCTCCCTTCCACTCTCTCTATAAATCAATGGAAAAATGAATTAATGCCATATCTATAAATGTGGATAATCTAAAAAGAATAAAAGAAGTGGGGGGGGGGGGCTCTAACTAGTTTGGCTCAGTGGATAGAGCATCAGCCTGCAGACTGAAGGATCCCAGGTTCGATTCGGGTCAAGGGTATGTACCTTGGTTGTGGGCACATCCCCAGTTGGAGGTGTGCAGGAGGCAGCTGATCGATGTTTCTTTCTCATAGATGTTTCTAACTCTCTATTCCTCTCTGTGAAAAAAATCATTATCTATTTAGAAAAACAAAAACAGGGTAAAAGAGGTTGAATATGTACTGTATAATTTAAAGCGTGTAAAATAATATAATTTTTTAGGGGCGTATATGTTATCTATACTAATAAAAGAGTAATATGCTAATTAGACCAGGCATCTTTTGGACATCCATCCGCACAAAGCCACGGTGGTGGGGGCTGAGGCAGAGGCCGTTAGGGGCAATCAGGCTGGCAGGGGAGGGCACTTAGGGGCAACCAGGCTGTCAGGGGAGGACACTTAGGGGCGACCAGGTCGGCAGGGGAGCAGTTAGGTGTCGATCAGGCTGGCAGGGAGTGGTTAGGGAGTGATCAGGCTGGCAGGCAGGCAAGTGGTTGGGAGCCAGCAGTTCCAGATTGTGAGAGGGATATTCGACTGCCGGTTTAGGCCCGATGTAAGATCAGGCCTAAACCAGCAGTTGGACATCCCCCAAGGGGTCCCAGATTGGAAAGGGTTCAGGTTGGGCTGAGGGACCACCTGCCCTGTGCACGAATTTCATGCGCTGGGCCTCTAGTATATATATAAAGAATGAGTTGAGAATCTGAAGAAATGTCTTTAAATAATCAGTAATAAAAACTAAGATTGCTGTTTTTGGGAAAAAGTCATCAAAGAGAATGCAGTCAAAACACGTGCAGAAGAATGAACATTTGATACAAGTGGCAGACAACCATTTCATTAAAAGTTTTTCCAGCCCTGGCCAGTGGCTCTGTGGGTTGGAGCCTTGTCTATGCACCACAACCTTTTTGAGTTTCATCTCCAGTTGGGGTGAGTATGGGAGACAACGGATCGATCGATGTCTCTCTCTCTCTCTCTCTCTCTCTCAAATCAATAAACATACCCTGGGGTGAGAATGAAAAAGTGTTTTTTTTCCAGATTTCTTTTTTGTGAGATGCCTTAGCTTATATGAAGTTTGTATTTTGTTTGTGATTTTTCCCTCCGAAGTTAATATTCACTTTCATAACTAATTTTGTGTCGTGTTTTTCCTGTCAGAGGGCACTCAGAATTGTGATCAC
This sequence comes from Ia io, assembly GCA_025583905.1. Taxonomy (NCBI): domain Eukaryota; kingdom Metazoa; phylum Chordata; class Mammalia; order Chiroptera; family Vespertilionidae; genus Ia; species Ia io. Next base: position 1,662,038 of record JAJQQW010000022.1, on the reverse strand, counting down.
TACATCCTTTGCGACCTGGGTCCTTGGCGGCTGCTCTGGGTAAGTGGACACTGGGCTCACTTTGGCCATGTCTGGTACGTGTCTGCAACACCCCGACTGACGACAGCTTCCTTGTTGATGTGAAATGCTAACTGGCCACCTGTTGGTGATCATCCTCCAGATGCCAGGGGCTGTCTGACCTGCTCGGTAATCAAACTGTGTGCTTTGGAGCCAATAGCCCAATTTCAATAACTACATTAATGTACACTGCCCGGTCTCGCAGGATGAGCTCTCCCAGATTTGTGGAGCTGATTTTTATGGAAATGTCTATTCTTTCTGGTGGATTATTCTGAACAAATTCTAGCACCATTTTGTTTTTCCCTCCCAGGCTCTTTCAAAACCCCTTTGACTAGGAAGCTAAACACAGCTTCCCTCTCTCTCTGTGGATGATCCCATTCATACCTGAAGATTTAAGTATCACTCGTTTAATGCACCTTTCAGATACCCCTTTAACCCTTTGCACTCGCTTGCTTTTTTCTCGATTCCTTTATTCTAATGCTAACCGTGTCGAGTCACCCTCGACATCCGAGTGCAAAAAGGTTAAGTCCTAGTGCGGAGTACTTCTCCCGGAGGCTTCTCAGGCCCCGGTGTGTGCTGACCGCCCTGAGCCCTGGCCCGCGGTAAGAGATGAGCCGCATTTACTGACTTGTCTGTGCCAGGTGTATCCTGTCTCCCAAACGGATCCTCCAGGGCTCGCGTCCCCTCCGGCGTCTTCCTCTCTGGGTGCCTAGTGAGGTGTCTGCGCAGAGGACTCGCGCGGGGCTCCCGTGGGGCGGCTGGCGATTTGTGTATTTCCGTTTCCTGATGCACCCATGTTTTTTCTCTTCATAGCAATTTCTTTTCCATATTTAGTCTCGTGATTTTTGGGGCCTGACATTTAGCATTTGCTTAAATAAGTCCTGTCAGCCGTGTGAGTTCAAAAGGTGAGTTGAAGCCTGGCTGGTTTGGCTCAGTAGATAGAAGGTCGGCCTGCGGACTGAAGGGTCCTGGGTTTGATTCCGGTCAAGGACGCATGCCCTGGTTGTGGGCTCCTTCCCCGGTGGAAGGCATGCAGGAGGCGGCCGATCGGTGATTCTCCCTCATCATTGATGTTTCTATCTCGTTTTCCTTCTCCCTTCCTCTCTGAAACCAATAAAAAAATATATTTTTTAAAAAGACGAGTTGAACTTTAAGTGGCATTATTTCCTGGAAAGAACTTTAGTCGTGTTTCATACCACCCCAAGAGGAGTCTGCGGTTCCAGCAGGTCCAAGTGGCCACCCCTCCCTCCAGTGCCAGCCCCCGGATCCTGCGGAGGAGTATCCCCAAATCACCGAGGTGTCATTCCCACAACAGTGTCGTTCATCTCATTTCTTCCCGTCCTTCCGTTTCCTGAAGGTTAGAGACATCCTTCCTGGTGTTAGCTCGATTGTGTACCTGGTCTGGAACCGCTGCCCATGCTCGGCTCCAATATTTATGTGCACTCTCCTTCCTGTGGCTGGGCCCCTCGCCGCCCGGCCGCCCCGTCGAGCAGGGACACATCCTTGATGGCTGTTTCCTTTGCATTGAACAATATTAATGTCAATATTCATGCGCTTGTGCCCCGCCCCCCCATCATGGGGCTCAGAGGGTCTTCTGTGGTCGCTGACCGGGGCAGCCTGGTGGTCACGAGTCTGCACAAAGTGGGTCTGAGGTTCATCAGCATTCAAACCGCTGTCCCTTCTGTTCCCTGTCTCTCCTCATCTTGTGAGATGTTTTGTAAGAATGAGTTATAGTTTCCCGACTGAACTTCTCCAATAGTTAGTGGGAAGTGCGTCTGCCCGGCGTCCACGGAGCCCTGCCCTTGAGCGGCTGCCCGGGGAAGGTCAGGACAGTGATGGCTCCGTTGACTTTGAAGGGCTGCCCAGTGCTGCGCTTGGGAGGGACCGATGTGCAGCAAGTTAGAGATGGAATCATGTCTTGTGCAGCCTTTAGGCTCGGCAGGACAGAGCCATGTTCCAGCGGCAGTTCTTCCGCTTCCGTAGGAGGGCATTTGGCTTTCTCCTGCAAAGGACCCTCTTGCACTTTGGAGAAACGTCCTTGCCCATGTTGGGGGACAAAGACGAAGGTGGCGCTGCTCTGGGGTGGCCGGGGCAGGCCATGCAGACCCCAGGCTTCCCATGAGAGCGAGGCGGGGCCTGGGCTGCAGAGGGTGTCCCCGCAGCACCACGCTGGGCAGCGGCCGTACACCTGGAAGGACAAGTACACGGAGACATGTCCCTTCTGCGATACCAGGAAACCATGCTTACAAAGAGGCATGTTTCACAGCAAGTCTTTTTGTTTGAGTGGTTTTTCCTGAATGTTCATTTCTCACTGTTGCCCCGAGCTGTGAGTCAGGTTTGGGTTTTGAGAAATGTGGGAAAGCCCGGCCGCGGTGCTGCTTCGGCGAATCAGGGAGCAGCTGCGTTCTCACTGAGGGGACAGGACGTGACAAGCAGGGCAGCTCCTATGGCCACAGCGGGGTGACTGTGCAGCGGGCCACAGGTCACGCGTGAACACGGAGCCGGGCCTGTGTGGCATGGAACGGGCCCTCACGGGTGCCCGGGATTCTGGGGAGAAAATGCGGAGGGCCGGACTGGCCACGTGGCAGCGGCCTCAGGTTACTGCTGCTGTGCAGGGGCCAGCGTCTTCCTTCTGAAGAGGGCCCAGAAGAATTACAGGGACTTGGGTTAGGGGCAGGGGGGGCCTCTGATTGCACCCACACAAGATCCTACACAGATCCAGCACAACTCCTGTGGTGCCTTTCTTGACTTTTGTGCCATAAAGGAACTCTCGAGGTCCAGAACAGCCAGTTTTGAAGCAGTGAGTGGAAGCTACAATGAGTAGCCATGAGCAGTGGGAAAACTAGAACTGGGTCATCCTGCAGTCACTGGAATTGGGAGAGAGAGGGAGAGGAAGGAGAGAAGGGAGAGAGAGAGGGAGAGGAGGAGGGTGAGGGTGAGGGTGAGGGGGAGGGGGAGGGGGAGGGAGAGGGAGAGGGAGAAGAGAAGGGAGAGGGAGAGGGAAAGAGAGAGGGAGAGATGAGGGAGAGAGAGAGGGAGAGGGGTAAAGATGAGGGAGCGGGAGAGGGAGAGGGGGAGAGGGAGGGGGAGGGAGAAGAAAAGGGAGCGGGAGAGGGAGAGGAAGAGGGAAAAGGGGAGGAAGAGGGAGAAGGGGAGGGAGAAGGAGAGGGAGAGGGAGAAGAAGAGATGAGGGAAAGGGAGAGGGGGAGGGGGAGGAGGAGGAGGGGGAGGAGGAGGGAGAAGGAAAGGGAGAGGGAGAGGGAGAGGGGGAGGGGGAGGAGGGAGGGAGAGGGAGAGGGAAAGGGAAAGGGAGAGGGAGAGGGGGAAGGGGAGGGGAGGGGGAGGGAGAAGTAGAGGGGGAGGGAGAATTAGAGGGAGAGGGAGAGGAAGAGATGAGGGAGAAGGAGAAGAGAAGAGATTGATTGATTGGGCAGAAGTGGCGGGGGCAATGTGAGAGGCTGAGAAGTGCCATGATGTACCATCTGCAAGCTGAGGACCCAGGACAGCCGGGGCTCTGACTCCCCCTGAGTTGAAGGCCTGAGAACCAGGGGATCCAATGATGTAAGCCCCAGTCTCATCGTATGAGAAGAATTGAGGCCAAACATATTAATTTAATCAACAGAAGGAAATGAGCTCAACAGGCATAGTAAAACGAAAAAGCTTTCCAAATGGACATACAGAGTAAAGTCTAAAATAAAGTGATTCAAAAAGGCCAAATTTAAAGGGATGCAAAGGTATCTCAGGCAAATGGGGGGAAATTAAAGCAGGTTGGGAGTCACATCACCAGGAAAGATAACTCCAGCCCTGGGAGCATGACCTGAGACGAAATAGGACACTTCACACGCGAAAGCCGTGGTTGTCAATGAAGATGCAGTGATTATGAAAATTCCTGCACAATGACCTACAGCAGAAACTGCATGAGGTTAAAGGAGAAATTGATCAGGAGGACAATAGTAATTCTCATGAAATATAAACATTACAAATGAGAATCTCTAATCATACACAACAAAACTAAAAATTAAAAACATTCAGTTTCAGGAGATGCTCTATAGATGAACAGTTAAGTATGTTGTAAAAACTCTTGGTTAAAAGAAAAAGAACACAAGTTAGGAAATGTTTTAAGAATGAAGATGAAAACACTGCAAGTCAATTTCTGAGATGCAAAAACTGATCAGAGGAAAATATATGGATGTAGGCCCCCATATCAGTAGAAATAAAATAATAGAAATTAAAAATGAACTTGTCAACTTACAAATCTAGAAAAAAGAAGCAAGAAAGTGCAACAAAGCAGAAAAAAAAATGAAATAATAACAAACCGATTTATGAGCTAAGAAATAGGAAAAGAGTAGAATAAATTAAATCAAAACTTTGGTTCTTTGAAAAAATATGAACAAATTACATAAACCTCCATTAATGTAATCTCTAATAATAAAAGCATAATATGCTAATTAGACTGGACAGCCAAACGACCTTCTGGATGTCATTCCGGATGAAGCTGTGGTGGCAGGGGCTGAGGCAGAGGTGGTTAGGGGTGATCAGGCAGGCAGGCAAGTGGTTAGGGGAGATCAGGCAGGCAGATGAGCAGTTACGGGTAACAGACAGGCAGGCAGAGTGGTTAGGGGTGATCAGGCAAGCAGGCAGGCGAGTGGTTAGGAGCCAGTGGTCCTGGATTGTGAGAGGGATATCCGACTGCCGGTTGAGGCCTGATCCCTGAGGGGTCCTGGATTGGGAGAGGGTGCAGGCCGGGCCAAGGGATCCCCCGCTTCCCCGCATGAATTTCGTGCACTGGGCCTCCAGTTAAGGTATAATGGAGACAGCACAAATGTAGAAAATACATAATGAAAAAGAGGAATGACTTTCGATACAGGAGAAATTTGAAAAAAATGGTAAGTCTGCTTTGTATAACCTGATGCACATACATCTCAGTCCGGGCAAGGCAGGTGGCCCCTCAGGAGCAGCGCACCACGCTGACCGCGTTAGAGACGGGCGCCTGGATGGCTGTGTGCACGAGCACAGGCGGCAGTGGCTGAGGAAGAGCTGGGTCGGAGAGGCAGCGTGGGTCATGCAGCCTCCGGCACTCCTGCCGATGCTGACACAGCCGCTGTGGGCCCGGCCTCGCTCTCCTGCTCCCACATCCTCTCATCCACTCTCACAGCCGTGTAAAGCGATGCTCTGCCGTATCCATTTGGGTGGAGAAGGAAAGTAAGGAGGAGGAAGGCCGAGTAACTGGCCCGGGGGCCGAGGGGCCCGGGGAATAAACACAGAACCGGGAGCCAGGCCAGGCTTCCTGCTTAGCACCCGCTTTTAAAATCCTCGATGCAGCTTCCAAACTCCAAATTGCGACTCTGTAATGAGTTGCGGAATAGTTCAGTGGTCATGGCTTGCATGTAAAAGGGTATAAAATTCTAGAATGCATCACGCAAAGTAAGGGGTGTTATTTTTTGTGTGTTTCAGAAACGTGTCGACATAACCCCCGGGAAGCACCTTTGCCTCATGTTCATGAAGTTGCCTGAGAGCTGGCGGCGCCTCTGTATGCACGTGTGCGCGGCGCAGTCTACAGGCGATCCCCAGAGCCTGGCCGTCAGCAGGAAGTTCCGTCTGAAATCAGTAAAGACAGAAGCCTGCAGACCTCAGGTCATTTCCAAGGTCGGGCTTCCCAGAGCTGAGCGGGGCGGGGACGGGGTAGGACAAGGGGAGTGGGAGCATGAGTGGGCGTGGGCGCAGGCACGTCTCAGGGTGTCGGCTTTGGGTGGGTCCTGGCAGTGCCCGCTCTGTCCACAGTGGCATACAGCCTGTGCTGTGGAAGTGCTCTCGGGGCAGGCACCTCGGTCACCGTTTGGAACTCGGGGTTTAGCCCGCTTACTTGAAAGTTCCATTTAAAAATACAGTGTGCCTGGGTTGTCCAGGGTAGTAAGGAGGGGGAGGAGGGAAGGAGAAGGAGGAGAAAGGATCATCAGCGGCAGCCATGTCCTCCCTGCACACGGGCAGCGGGGCACCGAGGGCGAGGGCTCGCGCAGGTCACACAGCTGGGAGGGCTCCGCCTGGGAGGTTAACTGCCGCCCACCCGCCTCAGGGTCCAGGTCGACTCTCTTCTGTTCTGCCTCTAAAACAAATAGAAAGTTATTCTGGTCCCATGACAATTGCTGAAACCAGAACTACTTTTCCAGCTCCCTAGACTGGATTCCATGAAATATTTGTCGTTACGAGGTCAAATATTCTAAGCAATCCACCAGCGATCGTACATCGGAGGAGTCGCTCAGTCTTACTGTTAAAAATACTGTGGTCTACGGCCATACCACCCTGAATGCGCCCGATCTCTTCCGATCTCGGAAGCTAAGCAGGGTCGGGCCTGGTTAGTACTTGGATGGGAAAAATACTGTGAAGAAAACCCAGTGTTGTCTGGTGATGGTTGGATAATTGATCATCTCAGCCCACGGCCCCATAGAGACTGGGGCGTCGCCCGGGGACACGCGTGTCTGCTACCTCCACTGAGCCCGACACGGCGCTCTCAATGCCACGAGTCTCCAAGGGCCGCGCAAGAGTGCCCAGATCTCAGGGTCTCACTGGGACACGCCTGCCAGCAAGAGATAACAAGCTGCGAAGGGAATAGAGAGCATCAGTTGATAAGGACAGAAAATCGTCTCTAAATGCTGAGTCTCCCCAAGTTTCGAGGCTGTACCGTGTCTGTGAGGGCAGCTCCCTTCCTCAGGGCAGCCGGCCGTTCATCTCGGAGGCGCAGGCCTCAGCCCGGGCCCCCCACCTGGGAATGCCAGCCATCGGGAAGTCCCTTCACAGTATCTGCTCCTTCTAGCCGGCGATGGCACAGAACCTGGGAAGGGCCGTGACTCACATCCGCCTTCACCAGTCATTTCCTATTGGCGTCAGCGTGCTGGTCCTCATTTGTATTGACCAGTGGACATTCGTTTGCCAAGACAAAACTAGAAGAGATTTGCTGGGTGCCCGTGACATTTTCAAAGGGGAAAGTTCATCCTTTTCGGCATTTCGTGTATGACGGGCTTCGGAAGGAGGGAGTTAGTCCACCTGAGAGGCGTCTGGGATGAAACGAGGAAGGTGGTCCTTCTGTCACTTCCTATTTCACAAGGGCCAGCTTGACAAAGTTGGAGTGTGATTTTTATAATGGAATTGTGACCATCGAGTCATTCAGTTCAGTTAGGTGCCAGGAATTGGAAGCTTGTAATCAATCCTTGGCGTGGATCACATCCTGTGAGTGCAGGCGAGTTTCAGAGAAACCTTACAGTTGTGCAGTGTTTGTGGATGAAACAGTGGCTCATGACATATACTGAGTTAAAAGCCCTAATCTATACTACATGTGCACATATGTGCATTGTGTGGATGTGCGCATGTGTACATGTTTGCTGGTGGGTATGTGCATGTGCATGACATGTATGTGCATATGTGCAGGCATGTGGCATACATTTGTGTCTCTATGTGCATATGTTCATGTGTGTGTGTGTGCACATGCATTTGTGTATATCTGTGTGCACATGTGTGTGTCATGTGCAACTGGGTGCATGCTCATGTGGTGTGCATGTGTGTGTACATGTGTGCAGTGCCCCTTGAATCTGAGAAGAAAAGCTGTATGCTAATTTGGGCAAAATATTTATATACCAGTGATAAAATCTGTTATAGTCAGAACATTGGTATCTGTACAACTTATATCACAAAAAAGTTATTGGCATAAGACTTTATCAAATCAAATATCTGCTTTGATAGAAGGAGGCTCTCTGAGGAAGAAGTTGGGAGTTATGGATTAATGCGTTCAGAAACGAAGGCTCTAACCAAATGCCCATTAGGCAACAGTTACTGTATTTCATCTTGACACTAAAATGGACAAGGGCGTTGAGAAATTGACCTTTTGTGGGATGCTGTGTGGCAACATTCTTCCCCAATTGATCTTGGGGCTACCTCAGGTCACATACAATCTTATATGGCCACCTGAGGGGCTGGCGATCAAACCCAATCACCAAACTGAGAAGGACAAGAAGCTCCTTTGAAGGTCATCGCTGATGTCTGGTTACAAAACTCGGTGACTTCTCCGTTCTCTCGTTCCTGCCTCCCCGCAGCTGCTGAGACACGAGGGCCCTGTGCAAGGAGGCCTGTCCTGCTGCCCTGGTCCTGGGAGGAGGGCTCCTCGTTTGCCACAGCTCCTCTTGCTCCTTTCCCAGCAGAGATGGAGCTTCTGAGCTGGAGCCATGGTTGCCTCTTTTCTTTCTATAAAACCTCATTATTGATTTTGTTTGTTCCCTGAGGAGCTCCCCATCCGTGTCATCATAGCCCACCTCAGGCTTAGGCATGGCTGGCTTTGACACAATATTGGGAAACCTAAAATATTGAGTTCAAGTAGATCTATACAGTCAGGCAAAGACGAGGCTTAGCACATTAAAGCAAGAACTGATGGGGTTGGGCGGGGGAGAGAAGGGAGGAGGAAAAGAAAGGGCAAGGCTTTCTTACAGTAGAATGCCAACTGGTATAACCGGCATGAAGTACACCATACCTGAAACGAGCAGGCAAGGTTTAAGGAGAGACAGGATGTTACATAGTCTCAAATGGCCTCTCAGTAACATCCTTACTCACACGAAGAGCGCACAGGACGAGCAGCAGAAGCTGTGTGGACGCCACCTTAGCAGGTAGTCAGTTTGCAGCATCCGTGTTGGACAGACTGGCATCGGGTGCTCTTGCCTGGCGCCCTGAGGACAGGCAGAGTCCCCGGTGTCCCTGCAGGACACGCACAGCCTGCAGGGACCGTGGGCCATTCTGCAAGCCATGAGCCTCTGCTCCGCAGGTAAAGATCAATACAAACAAGAGCCGGAGGGACCATTCCACACGAAAGGAGATGGCTCGCACTAGATCCTGGAGCAGAAAAAAACAGCTCTACTGATGACAACTGGTGAAATTCGCGTATGACCAGTGGATCAGAACATAAGTTGGTTGTCAGTGTGAAATACCCTGATCTTGGCAATTATTCCACGGCTATATGCGACCATGTCCATGTTGTTAGGAGGTATGCACTGAGGTGATTAGGGACAAAGGCATGTCGTTTCCAGTGCATTCTTAAACAGTTCAGAAAGAGATCAGACGGATAGACAGACAGAGGATAGCGAGAATAAAGCAAACTGTCCATAAGTGGGAGTCTTTTAAAGGGTATACGGAAATTCTTTGTACCAATCTTGCTACTTTGCTATTGTTCTGAAGGTTTGAAATTATCAAAATAATTGAAATAGCACATCAGCTAACCAAACCACTGCTAGATATTGATGTTTAACAAAAAGTTGCCTTATGTGATTTCCAAAAATTATACTCGTTCTGATAAAGATGTAATGGGTGTCCAGAGGGTAAGAAAACTTCTTAACAACAACAATAATACCTCAAAATGTACAATAGCGTGGACGAGACGGTCCAGTGACGGGTCAACATGTTGCATTAGCTGAGGCGATGGCCCTCGGGTTGTTCTCTCCTTGTTTCCCGCTCAGATCACTCTCTTGACACCTGTCTCCTGCTCTCTTACATGCTGTCAGTCATTTGTAGGGTGAGGCGCATGGGGCAGTGGTAGGAGCGAGGGCTCTAGCGCCACCCTCTGGTGTGGCTGTGTGATCTTGGACAAGAAACGTCTTTGTTGCTGCTGTTTAATCCATAAAATAGGAAAAGTGAGAACACCTATATAATAGGGCTTCCAGGAGGATCTTAAACATCACCTAACATCGCCAAGTCCTCAATAACTTGGATCCTCGAGGTGTGACTTCTCTCCTCCCAACCCCATTCTTACCTTTTACTTTTTAACAACTGCCTTCAACAGAGAGCAACTCACGGGCGATTATCTCCTTCCCAACTTCACCCATATGATGGGGAGTGTTATTCTGCCTTATTCTCTTCTGGGTTGTTCTATGTCATGCTGCCATTTTTCGACCGAGCTAAATGGACTTCCAATGCATTAGGTCCAAAAGGAGTCTCCTCTTGTCCCCATCAGACATAGAATGCCCTCATTTGTTCGTTCCAACTCTGACATCTGACTAGTTTAAACAAGCAGGAGAGTGTCTATAAAACACTCACCCTCAATAGGAACCAAAGTAGAGCGCTTTCTGCTTTGGATTTTTTTATTAATCAGCAAAGACGTATACACCTCTCCAGGCACAAATATGGCTGAAAAGAATGGACATTGTTTAAACAGCAAATACAGTTAGTGAAGGTTGGGGGCAGATACATGTAAGCCACGCTCCGGGAAATAGGACTTGAGACTCAGAGTCTTTGGCACAACCATTGTGAGATGGGGGCGTTTAATTGACACCCTGATTTTTTTTTTTTCGGCTTAAATTTTTTTTTAATTACTTTATTGATTAAGGTATCACATATTTGTCATCAACCCCCCCCCCCCGTTCCCTTCCCAAACCCCCCCACATGCATGCCCCCCTCCCCCTGTTGTTCGTGATCACGGGTTAGGCTCATATGCAAGCACGCAAGTCCTTTGGTTGATCTATCTCCCTTGTCCCCACCCTCCCCTACCTTCCCTCTGAGGTCTGACAGTCTGATCAATGCTGTTCTTGTTCATCAGTCTATGATGTTCATCTTTTCCCCTAGATGAGTGAGCTCATGTGATACTAGGAATACACTTATAGGAACCAAAAATGAGACAAGCAATAATAGTTATGCTGAGAGGCAAATGAATCAGTCTATAGTGAGTTTCTTTCTGGGCCAACAGTTCTTTTGAGTCCCGGTTTCTATGTCCAACAGTTGTTTATGTGTTCATAACAGCAATGATATTTCAGTTCTGGATGGTGGACAAATGGTGGTAATGCAGGTCCGACCCTCTCTGGTTTGGTCCTAGGCAATCTGCAGTGACGCATATCTGCTGACTGCTAGTATGGCAAGGCATCGTCAGCGTCTTCCATCTCTGGACTGTTTCTCTTCTGACTTCATGGCTGGAGCACTCCTGTCAATTCCTCTCTGTTGCAGGAATCCACATGTCTCGGAGTTGTTTTCTAAAAATATACAAACATATTCTCGACCAAAAGTTAATAAAGGAATATTTTCTATAAATTTGACTTGCGATCCTTTTTCATTTTTTCGCCCAAACGATTTTCCTTTGGCTTGTTTTGACACCATGTATGTTTTACCTGGGTGACTTGCTGTTAGCATTACAAATGAAAGTTAATTTTCTAAAGTAAAAATTTTCTAGATGTAATTTATTTGCAGGATATTTTTCCTTACATGATATTCTTCTACTATCCCCCCTTTTTTTGGTTTAAATATTGGGAGGCTTTTGGAAATTTTATGCTGTAATCTTGATAGCTTTTAAATTTTACTTTTTTTGCACTAAAATGTGACTGCTTTAGGTTCATTATATGTTACGCACTTTTACCATGAGATGAACTACCAATAAAAATTATAGTTAACACTTAGTAACAGCTTTTTTGTCCAGTACAATTGATTTTTCTAGAGTATTTGCTTATTTTGATTGGCCAATTTAAATTAGTCTGAAAACTTGACTACTATTTTACTGTCAAATTTAATACTCTAACAACCATCTTGTTTTACCCTGTAATTATTAGTGGAGAGGATTATTTGCCTTCTTGAGTAGGCCCTGAGCATTCTTGGTGCTAGGCTGGATTTAGATATCATAGACCCCAGTTCCCCGGATCATGGGTGCAAGACATCTCCATCAAGTCTTGTTGCAGTGAGAGCGCATCTGCTGTCGGCCAAGTCTCTGTTACCTGGGTCCTGATGTGAGCTGGGCATGTGAAGCTGAGCAGCCATGGGGGCAGGAGATCTCCTTCAGCAGGGGTGAGGGTTCAGGCCCCTGCAAACTTGGGGGGGTGAAGGTCTGTGCCCCACCTCTGTTGACCCCCAAGTTCTCTCCTGATGGCCCCTATGCGACTGTGCCTGTCTTAGGTTGTTCCTTCCCTGAGGAATCTTACCCGTCTCTGGCTAACCAGCCATCCTCCGGGGCCAAGCAGGGTGATGTGAGGTTTAGTTCTGTCTCCTTGGTCGCCTATGCCCCCATGGCCTCCACGCCCAGCACCTGCCTTGGGATCCCTCGCCTGCTGGCAGGGTCCCAGCACTGATCACATATCTTGTGGAACCCAGGTTTCTTCTCCAAGGAGGCCCAGCTCACCACACTGGGCGAGAGACAGATCCATGGTACCAGCCATCACGAGGTTTCAACCTTGGCATGAACAGAAGCTCAGGCAACAGCTGTGGACAATTGGATTGTGAGAAGCGGGTTCCCCTTGGCCAAAAGGGCAAGAGGGGCCAATTTAGAATGCTCAGGTGCCTTCCCAGGGGGCCCTCTACACAGTGGAAGGGATTAAACCCTTTCATGTCCTTTTTAAATTGCTGCCAGACATTCAAAGAATTAGTTTGTAAGTTTGTTTGGGGTAATTGTATAATATGCTGTTGTAATTCTAAAATATCTAGAGATGTGTTACGTTTGTCTCCAAGCACCAAACAGATGATATCCCCCCCTCCCGCCACGGGCGTGAGGAATTATTATAAGTAATGGGGGTGATCCAAATCTGGGAAAAATTTCAATGACAGTGTAGAATAATATCATGTAAGTATATTCTTTGTTCTAGTCCATGGCAATACCCTTTCAGACTGGCTGTCTATTTCTTTTTGTATAGATAAGATCTTAGTTACATTTTCTGCACTTCTACCGCGGGCAAGTAGTGATAGTAGTGACACCCTTTCTTTGGTGTCCACACAAGCCAGAAACCTCTCTTTAATTTTACACACAAAGTGGCATTGTTTTGATTTTGTGTCATACAAAAGGGAAGCTGGGTGGAGACCCCTGTGTATTTATACTTACTTGCCCCACCCATGGACCTCCTGGATGACCAAGGTGTTTGGTATTATTAGTAACTACATTAGTCAGGGGATCAGCCCACATGAGTGGTCTTACCCATGAAGGGTCAGGAGCATGAGTCCAAAATACTTACCCTCTTGTCCCAGGTAAAATTACCGTACATCTGATGATTGCTAGTGTGGCTGGAAAGGCGTTCTCGTGCATTCTTGGGTTTCTGGTTACCTCACAATTTCTTCCCTGAGGTTTGACATTCTGATTGATGTTTCTCTGTTTCTGGATCTATTTCCCCCCCCATCAGTTTATGTTGTTCATTATATTCCACAAATGAGTGAGATCATGTGATATTCATCTTTCTCTGACTGGCTTATTTCACTAAGCATAATGTTCTCCATCTCCATCCATATTGTTGCAAATGGTAAGAGCTCCTTCTTTTTTACTGCAGCGTAGTATTCCATTGTGTAGATGTACCACAGTTTTTTAATCCACTCATCTGCTGATGGGCACTTAGGCTGTTTCCAAATCTTAGCTATGGTGAATTGTGCTGCTATGAACATAGGGGTGCATATATCCTTTCTGATTGATGTTTCCAGTTTCTTAGGATATATTCCTAGAAGTGGGATCACTGGGTCAAATGGGAGTTCCATTTTTAGTTTTTTAAGGAAACTCCATACTGTTCTCCACAGTGGCTGCACCAGTCTGCATTCCCACCAGCAGTGCACGAGGGTTCCTTTTTCTCCACATCCTCGCCAGCACTTGTCATTTGTTGACTTGTTGATAATGGCCATTCTGACAGGTGTGAGATGGTACCGCATTGTTGTTTTGATTTGCATCTCTCTAATGATTAGTGATTTAGAGCAGGTTTTCATATGTCTCTTGGCCTTCCTTCTGTCTTCTTTCGAAAAGTGTCTATTTAGATCAGTTGCCCATTTTTTGATTGGGTTGTTTATCTTCTTTTTGTTAAGCTGCATGAGTTCCCTGTAAATGTTGGAGCTTAAACCCTTATCGTTGACATCATTGGCAAATATGTTCTCCCACGCAGTGGGCTTTCTTATTGTTTTATTGATGGTTTCCATTGCTGTGCAAAAGCTTTTTATTTTGATGTAGTCCCATTTGTTTATTTTCTCTTTAGCTTCCATTGCCCTCGGAGCAGTATCAGTGAAGAAGTTCTTTTGGCATATGTCAGAGGTTTTTCTGCCTGTAGATTCCTCTAGTATTTTTATGGTTTCCTGTCTTATGTTTAAGTCCTTGATCCATTTTGAGTTTATTTTTGTGTATGGTGTAAGTTGGTGGTCTAGTTTCATTTTTTGCATGTATCTGTCCAATTTTCCCAACACCATTTATTGAAGAGACTGTCTTGACTCCATTGTATGTTCATGCCTCCTTTGTCAAATATTAATTGAGCATAGAGATTTGGATCAATTTCTGGGTCCTCTATTCTACTCCATTGATCTATATGTCTGTTCTTCTGCCAATACCAGGCAGTTTTGAGAACAGTGGCTTTGTAATATAGCTTGAAATCTGGTATTGAGATCCCTCCTACTTTATTCTTCTTTCTCAGGATTGCTGTAGCTATTCGGGGTCTTTTTTTATTCCAGATGAATTTTTGGAAAGTTCGTTCTAGGTCTGTGAAGTATGCCGTTGGTATTTTAATGGGAAGTGCATTGAAATTATAGATTGCTTTGGGTAGTATGGACATTTTGATGATGTTGATTCTACCAATCCATGAACATGGTATGTTCTTCCATCTGTTTATGTCTTCCTCTATCTCTTTTTTCAGTGTTGTATAGTTTTCCGCATATAGGTCTTTTACCTCCTTAGTTAAGTTTATTCCTAGGTATCTTAATTTTTTTGGTGTGATGGTAAATGGGATTGCTTTTTTAGTCTCTCTTTCTGTAAGATCATTATTGGTGTATAGAAATGCCATAGATTTCTTAGCATTTATTTTGTATCCTGCTACTCTGCCGAATTCAGTTATTAAGTCTAATAATTTTTTGATGGAGTCTTTAGGGTTTTCTATGTACAGTATCATGTCATCTGCAAATAAGGACAGTTTTACTTCTTCTTTTCCAATTTGGATGCCTTATTTCTTCTTCTTGTCTGATAGAAATGGCTAGTATTTCCAACACTATGTTGAACAGGAGTGGTGAGAGTGGGCATCCCTGTCTTGTTCCTGTTCTTAGGGGAAATGGTTTTAGTTTTTGCCCATTGAGTTTGATGTTGGCTGTGGGTTTGTCATATATGGCTTTTATTATGTTGAGGTATGATCCTTCTCTTCCCATCTTGCTGAGAGTTTTTATCAAGAAAGGGTGTTGGATTTTGTCAAATGCTTTTTCTGCATCAATTGATATGACTATATGGTTTTTATCTCTCAATTTGTTTATGTGATGTATGACATTTATTGATTTGCGAATATTGCACCATCCTTGCATCCCAGGCATACATCCTACTTGGTCATGGTGTATGAGCTTTCTGATGTACTGCTGGATTCGATTTGCTAGAATTTTGTTGAGGATTTTGGCATCTATGTTCATGAGGGATATTGGCCTGTAATTCTCTTTCATTGTGTTACCTTTATCTGGTTTTGGTATTAGGGTGATGCTGGCTTCCTAGAAGGAGCTTGGGAGTGTTCCTTCTTCTTGAATTTTCTGGAATAGTCTGAGGAGGATAGGTTTTAGCTCTTCCTTGAATGTTTTGTAAAACTCCCCTGTGAACCCGTCTGGCCCTGGACTTTTGTTTGCTGGAAGTTTTTTGATGACTGCTTCAATTTCTTCCATATTTATCAACCTATTGAGATTTTTATCTCTTCCTGAGTAAGTTTTGGAAGGTTGTGTTTTTCTAGGAATGTGTCCATTTCCTCCAGGTTGTCTAGTTTGTTTGAGTAGAGTTGTTCATAGTATTTTTTGACAATC
This sequence comes from Ia io, assembly GCA_025583905.1. Lineage (NCBI taxonomy): Eukaryota > Metazoa > Chordata > Mammalia > Chiroptera > Vespertilionidae > Ia > Ia io. The sequence goes on along the minus strand of JAJQQW010000022.1, from coordinate 1,646,255 downwards.
CTTTGTATTTCTGTGGGGTCTGTTGTTATTTCACCTCTTTAATTTCTGATTTTGTTTATTTGGGTCCTCTCTCTTTGCTTCTTGGTGAGCCTGGCTAGGGGTTCATCAATCTTGTTTATCCTTTCAAAGAACCAGCTCTTGGTTTTGTTGATCTTGTGTATTGTTTTTTTTGGTCTCTATGTCATTCATTTCTGCTCTGATCTTTATTATTTCCTTTCTTCTGCTCACTGTGGGCTTTTCTTGTTGCTCCCTTTCTAATTCTTTGAGTTGTTGGGCTAGATGATCTATTACCATTTTTTCTTGTTTTTTGAGATAGGCCTGTAGAGCTATACACTTCCCTCTCAGGACTGCTTTCATTGTGTCCCATAGGATTTGCAATGTTGTGTTTTCATTGTCATTCATTTCCAGGATGTTTTTAATTTCTTCTTTGATCTCATTGATAACCCAATCATTGTTTAGTAGCATGCTATTCAGTTTCCAAGTGTTTGAATTTTTTGGAATGTTTTTATTGTAGTTTATTTCTAATATTATGCCATTGTGGTCTGAGAAAATGCTTGATATGATTTCAATCTTTTTGAATTTGGGGAGACTTTGCTTGTTCCCCAAAATGTGGTCTATTTTTGAGAATGTCCCGTGTGCACTTGAGAAGAACGTATATTCCATGGCTTTGGGGTGAAATACTCTGAAGATGTCAATTAGGTCCATCTGATCTAGTGTGTCATTTAGAATTGCTGTTTCTTTGCTGATTTTTTGTCCAGAGGATTTATCCATTGATGTCAGTGGTGTATTAAAGTCCCCTACTATGATTGTATTGATGTCGATCTCTCCCTTGATATCTTCCAGCAGATTTTTTATGTATTTGGGCGCTCCTGCGTTGGGTGCATATACGTTTACCAGAGTTATATCTTCTTGCTGGATTGCTCCCTTTAGTATTATGTAGTGGCCTTCCTTATCTCTTATTTTATGGCCTTTACTTTGAGGTCTATTTTATCTGATAAAAGTATTGCAACCCCAGCTTTTTTTCTCATTTCCATTTGCCTGAAAAATGTTTTTCCATCCCTTCACTCTCAGTCTGTGTGAATCTTTTGCTCTAAGGTGGGTCTCTTGTAGACAGAAAATATATGGGTCATGTTTTCTTATCCATTCAGCTACCCTATGTCTTTTGATTGGTGCATTTAATCCATTTACGTTTAATGTTATTATTGATAAGTACCTATTTGTTCACATATTTTTCCTTAGTGTTTATGTTTCTTCTTGCCTTTCTCTGTCTTCTTTTTACAGCAGCCCCTTTAGCATTTCTTTCATTGCTGGCTTGGTAGTGATGAACTCTCTTAGCCCTTTTTTGTCTGTGAAGCTTCTGATTCCACCTTCAATTTTGAACGATAGCCTTGCTGGGTATAGTATTCTTGGATTCAGTCCCTTGTTTTGCATCACTTTAAATATTTCATTCCATTCCTTTCTGGCCTGGTGTGTTTCTGTTGAGAAATCAGTTGATATTCTGATAGGAGATCCCTTGTAGGTAACTTTCTGTTTCTCTCTTGCAGCCTTTAAAGATTCTTGCTTTGTCGTTGGTGTTCGTCAATTTAATTATGATGTGTCTTGATGTCGGTCTTTTGGGGTTCAACTTGTTTGGGACTCTGTATGTTTCTTGGACTTGGATAGTTTTTTTCTTGCCAATATCAGGAAAATTTTCTGTCATTATTTCTTCCAACAGGTTTTCTAGTCCTTGCTTCTCTTCCTCTCCTTCTTTTATCCCTATTATTCGAATATTGTTTCGTTTTTTGTTGTCCCAAAGCTCCCTTAGGCTCTCCTCTTGCTTTCTAAGTCTTCTTTCCAGTTGCTGCTGTGTTTGTGTGTTTTTTCCTACCTTGTCCTCTAATTCGCTGATGCGGTCCTCAGCCTCTTCTACTCTACTCTTTAAGCCTTCCATTGTGTTCTTTATTGCAGCTATGTCGTTCTTCATCTCCTCTTGGTTTCTTTTCATGTTGGTGACGTTTTCATTCAGCTCCTTATAGTTCTCATTGAGTTGTGTGTATTTGTCATCCATCTGTTTAAACATCCTTATAACGAATACTCTGAATTCTTTCTCTGTTAAGCTGCTAGCCTCAAGTTCATTTAACTCCCTTTCTGGTGATTCTTCTTGTTCCTTCCTTTGAGAATTTCCTTTCCGTCTCCCCATGTTTTCCTGTAATGTTTTAATTGTAGTTCCAATTGCTTTGCTACCCAGGATCTTTTGGTGATGGTGCTACTGGTATAATCTCTCAGTTTTCCTGGGCTTGGTAATCTAGTGTAGAGCCCTACTTGAACTATTTGGGTTCTCTTGATGTAGGCCTGCGAGTTTGAGAGGCACAACTGCAGTGTCTAGAGGTCAGCAGTCGTGAAGGGTAGTATCCCAATTTTTCTGTCTTGCACCCTAAATTGAAATTACGCTTGCCCAGTGGGGTCTCACAGTGGCTCCAAGGAACCGTCTGTCAGGGTGATGTGGCTCGGGGGGCCTGCATTCTGGAAAGGTGTGACTGTGTTGCCCAGAGTTCGGTAGTTGTGGGGTGGGCAGACTCAGCTTTTAATGCTGTACCTGTGGTGGATAGGCGCTTACTCCCAGTGGCGGTTCACAGGAGCACCCGCGGTAAGTTTGCCAGTGAGGCACACTGAAGCACTCTCGACACCCTGATTTTAAAACTGCCCCGCCCCATGGGTCAGGCCACCCCCTTCTTTGCTTAACAGAAACTTCCAGTGCATCCCCGCCCCCCCCCCCAACCCCCAGAACTGAAGCAGCCCCACGCCAGGGGCGGGTCCACCGGAGCTGAATTCTATGGGCTGTTTGGAGGATTTGAAACACCTGATCAGCGTGTTTAAGGAGAAGCTTTGGGTGTGATGGCAGCCAACTGATGGGCACTGAGCAGGACCAAGTAGGAGGCCGTGCCAGCACCGGAAGCAGCAGTGGGAACGGCTTGTCCATGTGGCTTCTTATCCGTGGGGACCCACCTTCCCGTACCACCTCACTAGGTCGAGGGCGGTGTCTCGAAAGCAGCGTGCAGGGCGCTTGCCTGGGCCGGGGATGGTGGCAGGTGAGCCCGGGCTCGGGCTGGGGAAAGGGACTGAGGCCAGGCGCCGAGTGACCTGGAGAGCGCTCAGGGCTGAGTGTGGGGGAATAAACAGTTCCATCTGCTCACAGACCACTGAGTCTAGGTCATTGGACCTTCGTTCAAACATTACTTGCTGTTCGCAGCCAGACAAACGGACTGATTAGTGGACAGCGCTGGCGTGGACGCCTCTGACGTCCCTGCTTCCTGGAGGCTGTGCCTCGGTGGGTGGGAGCCTCAACCCCCCAAACCCTCGTGAAGTCCTCCCCAGCCCAGCACAAAGGGCCAGAGTGAAGCCCGGACCTGCTCCATCACCACAGACTTCGTCAGGAAGCAGCCCTCATCGCCACAGCCCACAGCAGCATGTAAGGCGGTGGGACCCTCCGGGTGCGGAGCCCCTCCCGCCGAGACAGGGCTGCCGCTGCCCCCTGCACCCCAGTCCCTGGGCACCGGGCGGAGGACAGGCCGCTCCGGATGCTCGGCCCAGCGGGGCGGGTCGTGAGCGCTGCCGTTTCACCAGGTTATCGCACAGAGTCCATGGCTCCCCTGTCCCGCGGGCGGGGTCCCCAGCAGCGCCCACATTTGTGTGAAGCTGCTCCTGGCATCCCGCTCAGCTCGGGGCGTGCACACGGCAGGGACGAGGCGGCCGCAGGAAAGGGGACGCGGGCTGTGCGGGAGGAGAACAGAAGTGGCGGCCCCGGTGTGCTTCCTGGGCTCCACACCCCCCGCTTCCCCGCAGCTCGCACCCACCCTGTGTGAATTTCTGGCTGACGTGGGGCAGTCAGGGCGCAACCCCGAGGGGGTGACACGCAGCACGTGAAGGGCGTGTTGTTCACACAGCTCCTGCTTGCAATGCGGGCGTGGCTGTCCTGCGTGTGGAAAGGCTGTTGTGGAGGCCGGTCACGCTCTACCCACAGCCGCCCCACAGGCTCCTGGGATCCCAGGCGAAGGCGGCTCCCCACGGCCCCGGAGGAGAGGAGCTGTGCTCCCCCTCCCCTCCGCCGCCAGCTGCCTTCTCTGTGGGATCATGTGAGCAGCGGCCAGCCCACCTGCCCATCGTGACACGCCTTCTGTGCAAGGTTTCCATGCATGGCCTCGCTTCCTACCTGGAGCGCGTAGACTATTCTGTCCACTTGGGTCTGACAAGCGACAGCGTTTCTGAAGAAGCGCCCCATGCCTCTCCCAGGCCAGGGCTCACCTCTCTGCTGTGCCCTCTGCATGCCTGCCCAGCACACACATCACATGTCCTGCAACATGTGATTGTGAGTAGGATTCCCCCTCCCCCAGACTCAGCCCTGAAGACACTTGGTACTTATCTCTGACTCCGGGACTCCGAGCTGGCCCTGTGGCCCCGGCGGCTTCCGCAGGTAACCGCGGGCTTCGCTGAGGTCCTGGGTGTGAAGACAGAGCTCCTAGCGCAACGTTGCCCCCGCCCAGCAGGACAGAAATGAGCGTGAAGAGATTGTGAGAAGGTCCTTACCTGTCCTCCCACCCCACGTGGAATTTGCAGCGATCTGCAGGTCCTCACCCTTCATCACTGACACACACTGGGGCCTGGGGAGGAGGTACCGAAGGGATTTCTCCTGGGAGCCCAGCAGCCTTGTCTCCCAGAAGATCGGCATGTGTGCCCTGGCCACTGTGGCTCAGTTGAGTGGGCATCATCCTGTGCACCAAAAGGTCATGGGTTCGACTCCCGGTCAGAGCACATGCCTGGGTTGTCGGCTCGATCCCCGTTAGGGGCCATACAGGAGGCAGCCAATTGGTGTTTCCCTCTCACATCGATGTTTCTCTCTCCTGCTCCCTTCCTCTCTCTCTAAAAATCAATTAATTTTTTTAAAAAGATTGGGATATGCCGGAGAGTGCTACGCCTTTCCCCTAAACACCAGCGCGTAAGTAGGAGGCATGCCGCAGTGAGAGTGGCCAGCGAGGACCTGGCAGCGAGGAGGCACACCCCTGGCCCCCAGCTCTGCATCTTCCAGCCTGTCCAGCTGCCCCTGCAGTGGAGGCATGATATCCAGCTGTCCCTGCAGTGCAGGCGTGATGTCCAGCTGCCCCTGCAGTGGAGGCGTGATATCCAGCTGTCCCTGCAGTGCAGGCGTGATGTCCAGCTGTCCCTGCAGTGCAGGCGTGAAATCCAGCTGTCCCTGCAGTGGAGGTGTGATGTCAGACACTGTCCACTTTCTCTCTGTCTAAAGTCACTCCATCTAGAGACACAACCCAGAGGTTTGAAGTTTCTAGGTTTGTATCCGAGGATCTTGAAAGAAATAAGGAAAGAAAGCGTTTGGCAGCTCAGGAAAAGCGTGGTCAGGGGTGTTTCTGACGACCTGTCAGTCATATTTAGAGCCCTCGGAGGATGATCTGGAAGCGGCGTCTCCTCGCTTGGACAGGCAGCCAACCTTGCACTGGCCGAGGAAGCCTTCCATCTCGCTGAGCTAAACTCCAGCACAGCACTGGGGAGCATTCAGATAAATTTAAAAATGAACCATAGCTTAAAAAAGTGACACGTTAGAGGTCAAGGTACTGGATGGTGTAACTCTAGTTTCTAGGCCCCAGCTAAGTCCTTGCAGGACGGCCTCTGCCTGACCCAGGTTGAGGAGCAGGCACCGCTGACAGGGATGGCCGTTGTGTGACGTCCCAGCTGGAGACGCTTCCGAGAAGTGGCCCACTTCCCGACAAGGGAAACTCACACTCAGAAATATATCTGTTATACTGTCCTTTCCAAGTGGCATCCAGGTCTCCGAGTACAGATTAGTGTCATGTTTTTATTTTTTAAATATATTTTTATTGATTTCAGAGCAGAAGGGAGAGGGAGAGAGAGATAAAAACATCAATGATGAGAGAGGATTACTGATTGGCTGCCTTCTGCACGCCCCACACTGGGGATGGAGCCTGCAACCCAGGCATGTCCCCTGACTGAGAATCGAACCATGACCTCCTGGTTCATAGGTCGATGCTGAGCCCTTTGTCGCTGACAGTGTCATGTTTTTTAACTGACATTTGTTGAACAGCTATTATACATATGGCATTGTTAGGGTTGCCCAATTTAGCAAAAACACAGGACACTCAGCTAAGTTTAAATTTCAGATAAATGATAATCACTTGTTTAAGCACAAGTGTGTCCCAAATATCGCATGGCACCTGGATGTTACCTGGCAAGCCTGGGCCTGCCTGAAGGTGATCGTGTCACGGAGAATAAGGAAACAGGCCGTCATTTTTCCTGAGTCATTTTTAACTGAACCCAGATGGTTTAACTTAAAGTAAAAGCCTTCAAAAGTATTTTCTCTGTTTCAGTTTGGATCCCAAATCCCAATATCAGCTGTCACTTTATCTTCTGGAGAGAAGAGCCTGTGACCCCGGCTGCCATCCGCGGAGGGGTTCGGTTCTTATAAGAGGAAGGAGCCATCGAGAGCCGGCCCTGCAGCCACCATCGTAAAATCACGGCCTTGGGCTCTGCCGAGGCTCCCCCGGGTTCGAATCTGCTCCCATGTCTTATTAAGAAAGTGAATTACTTAGAAATATGAAATGGGGTGAGAATGCCTCATTTAAAATGATTAAGTGGCCACTAATTAAAGTCAACTTCACGTCCAGGAGAGATCTCTGTCCAGGTGTGCGTTGTGACAACATGGCGCTCCAAGTATCAGCTCATTAAAGTGTCTCCACGTGTCTCTGCATACCTCCATCGCCACCTCCACCTTTCCTGCCCGTTCACACAGGCACACACATGCATGCACACACAACACACATGCACACACACGGACATGGACACAAACAGACACACATGGATATTCACACATGTACACACAAACACATTGCACACTTGCACAGATATGCACAAATGTACACATGAATACACAGGTATACACAAGCACATGTACACACAAACACACAGTTACACAGTTACACGGGTACACAAAAAGTACAGATAGTCACATATGCACGCATGTGTAGGCATGTACATGCTTATACATGTGTGCACATGCATGCACAGGCACACTCACAGAGATACATGCATGTGCACACAAGGACACCACACACACACACACACACACACACATGCGCACACATGGTTGAGTGCTGCGTGGAAGGGCTGCCCAGTCCTGGCTTGAAGAGAATGCGCACCTCCTCCACCAGCACCCCCGCAGACGGCCCCCTCCTGCTGGCCCCCATCCAGGTACCTGCGGCCCAGCTGTGCCTGGGAAGTCTGGGATGCTCACTGGTTCGCCTGGGCACTCATTAGGCGCCACTCACGCTGCAGCTGTGGAGAGAGGTCCTGAACCCCGGGCTCTGCAGCAGGCTTTGTTTCTCATTGACATTTGCATATTAAAGTGTTTGCCTGAAATAGGCTATTGAAATTAATTCAGGATTAATTGGTGTCTTTATCTCATTAGGACAATCTAATTTAAGGATGATGAAATTGTTTAGCCTCCCGTTTGCATAATTAGATTGCTTTGAATTGCTGTCATTATTGGCTCTTTAGCATCATCTGTAGGCCTCAGACAGACAAGAGCTTCCACCTCATAAAGACCAATCATGTGTTACAGCGGAGGCCTGTTAACCCCTTTCAGCCCACGCTCCCGGGGCCTGGCAGTCCCCGCCGCCCGGCCGTGGCCCCGGAGCCCAGTGCCCTCCTTGCTGAATTCTTGATGTTCAGGTGGCAAACATCCTGCTTTTGTGTGTTTGCTGTGGAAATGGTACAGCATCTCTTCTGGGATCCAAACTGTTCCCAGACCCACTGCTGCCCTTTGAGCAGAACCCAGTGTCGGGGCCTCGCCCACCGCACATCCGGCTCCCTTCTCCCGAGCTCACTGCCGATCTTCTGTGACCTCAGAAGGTGGCACGTCTCAGAGAGGACGTCGGGTCTGGGTGCCCAGCAGCAAGTGCGGCTGTCACTTCAGCCCAGCTACAGGATGGACGAGAGCAGGGAGCAGCCTGACCCTCGCTCAAGGATGTACCCGCTCAGCGTTCAGCACGTGGCAGTGACCCCTCACATGTGCCTGCTGCTGGGCCCTGGGACACCATGAGAAACGTGACCTTGTTGTGGGGACACACAGAATGAGGGACAGGAGAGCCAGGTTCTGAGCCAGCTTGGTCGCTGCCTGCTCTGGGGAGTCACGTGACCTCCATGAACTTGAATTTCTCTATCGTGTTTTATCGATGAAGGTAGTATGTAGTCATGATTCCTAGATACACATTGCATACCTGTGTGCACGGGCCAATCCTCAATGAATTAAATCAAAATCATCAAAAATGGGCGTGACCCCCAAATTCTTTAAAATTCATTGAATCTAAGGCACCGAAGGCCAGTCTCCTACGTGGTTTTAAGGTTGCTTGTAGTAATTAAAACAAGAAAAAAAATGATCATATTTTCATCTGTTGCTAAATTCCTAGTGAGAATGATTTCTGAAATACAAAATGTGACTTTAATTTATTCAGGTATTAATAAAAACTAAGATTGCAGAATAAAGAGGATTTTTAGATTTGAAACTAAAAACAACTCCAAAAATTGATGCTTTATCTGAAGAATACACACTTGAAGAAATAAAATTAACAAATTTAGCACAAACAACGTAAATAAAACAACAACAGCAGCAGCATATGTAAACACTCGGTAGCATTTTTTCCTGAAAAATTGGTGTGGCTTACTGTATAGTATTGTCAAGCACTTAAAGAAGCTTGATTCTCTGTTCATTGTGTTTCTCTTCTTCTCTGGCTCTGTTGCTTAAAAGAACTAGAGGCCCAGTGCATGAATTCATGCACAGGTGGGGTCCCTCAGGCTGGCCTGTGATTGGGGCCGATTGGGGCCATCTCACCCAGTCCCAATTGAGACCAATCAGGCTGGTCAGCCATGGGAGGTTGGCTGTGGGAGTGCACTGACCACCAGGGTGAAGCTCCTGCACACTGGCCCCCTGGTGGTCAGTGCATGTCATAGCTACCGGGCCAGTCATCTGGCCATCTGGTCGTCTGGTCGTAATGGTCACTTAGGCTTTTATATATATAGACTAGAGGCCCGGTGCACAAAATCTGTGCACGGAGGAGGGTTCCTCAACCTGGCCTGCACCCTCTCCAATCTGGGACCTAAACCAGCAGTCAGATATTCCTCTCTCAATCCTGGATAACTGGCTCCTAACCATTCGCCTGCCTGCCTGCCTGATCTCCCCTAACCTCTCTGCCTGCCTGCCTGAACACCCCTAACTGCCCTCCCCTGCCTGCCTGATCTCGCCCCCAACTGCCTTCCCCTGCTGGCCTGATCTCACCCCCAACTGCCCTCCCTTACCAGCCTGATCGCCCCCAACTGCCCTCTCTGCCTCAGCGCCCCCCCGCACCACCATGGCTTTGTCCAGAAGGAAGTTGACATCTGGAAGATGGCCAGATGACATATTCTAATTAGCATATTTTCCTTTTATTAGTTTAGATAGATTATATAGGATAGGATTGCTTAAATGGGGGGGGGGGCTTTTTCAGCCAGAGGAGAGGCTCTTAGCAGACAAAAACACATAATTCCTATATCTGGACTGATAGCAGCCATATGGTAAAAGCTTTAGAGTCCCTGTGAGGGCTGAATTTGTTCTGAGGGAGAGAGCAGGCAAGTTGCAACCAGCATATTTTGCCTGAAATGATTTAAAAGAGAAAGGGACAGATTCCCCAAGCCTACAGTTATTTGTAGTTTATTTTCTTATTCTAAATAAAGTCATTTTTGAACCTTATTAAAAAAATCCCCCCCCTAAAATTAGTCCTTCAGGTTCAGTAAACTTTAAGCCTCACAAAACCTGTGTTAGTCCCCTGAGGGTTGGAGTCCCCAAAGGAGTATGGATTCATTCATTATATTTATTTGCTCCTTTTAATTCTTGTTCTAGAGGGAGAGTGAGGACAGTTTTTTATCAGTAATTTTTATAATAAGAATTGTATTGGAACCTGCTCCTTCTTTGGCTGTTTACAGGTTTACCTTACCGGGAACTCACAGAGACTTCAAGCCCTTTGAAGATAGGGACAGAGCTGTATTGTGTTTCTATAACAAAGTTAATACAACTTTTATAAATATTTGTTGAAGAAACTAATAAAGTTCAGTGCCATGAGGCATTACTTTTCCTTCTGCTCCATCTCTGTATTGAGACTTTTGTGCAAAGCATAAGGCTGAGGGGTGAGCTGGTAGAGCAGAGTAAAGTTGCTTTTTCCAAGCCCTAGATACCATACTTTGATTTTGCATAGTAGAGGCATTTCTGAATGACATTTTGAGTTGAGTATATTAGATTTTGCTAATCTCAACTCCCTTTACTCATAGAGATTATTTTCAATGATGTTTAAATGTTTCATACTATGAGGTGCAAAATATTTTGCTTATTTCAAGAATCTTTGTGCATTCTTTCTGTAGTAAAGTGAATCATCAACATAGTAAGTCTGTTTGGGGGGTCTGCTTAACATGGGGCACACCAGGACTAAATTCGGCTCTAACAATGACTAATTCGCACACCACGTGTGGAGTTAGATGGCTGTCGGACATAACCATTTTTTTGGTCCCTTTGCTCCCACAGCACCTGCTTCAACCAGAGGCGGTGTCTTGACCCTCCATGACCTCTTTGTCATGGCGACCACAGGGCGTCTACTGCCTGAGGCCTTGGCAGTCAGCCAGGTGTTGACCTTCCTAAGATGGTGGCAACCCTGACAAACTCGAGTCAAGGGCGGGGTCCCCTTGGCAGAGGCGAAGCAGGGAGGCACATGGGGAGAGCTTTCAGGCAGGCTGACTGAACCCCACAGAGTCACACCGACAGCTTCCCTCCTCCTCTCCTCTCCTCCCATGCCGGCGGGCTGATGGCTAGGGGTGCAGCAGCCACTGGCAAGGCTGGGTGCAGACTTGCGAGGGTGGGGAGCCTGAGGCGCAGGTCCTGGTCAGGCGGGCATTTCTTCCCAGGGTTTCAGAGGGTGTTGGGGGTGGAGACACACCCCAGCCTCTGAGCTGGGACGGGCCTGGAAAGGAGGGAGGCTTTCCCCTCCCCCACTGCTGGGTGGGACTTTGCGGAGGAGGGGCTGTGGATCCCTAGCCCACACCCATCCTCCCAGGGGCAGGTCACAGGCTCTGGCGCTGCTGAGGCTGGACCCTTGGGGGCAGGAAGGAGCGTCTGGGCCCACCCCGCAGCAAGTCCCTGGCTCGTGTGTCTGAGAGGCAGGTGGACAGCAGGTGGCAAGAGTAGACAGAGAAACTGGCTCCGGGCCAGATAGGTGAGGCATGCAAAACTTCTGCCCGGGCAGTGCCGGGGCTGCAGAGTTGTGGCTGATAACAAAGCGCTGGCATCTGAGGCCTCGATGCTGGTGCGGGGGTCTGAGAACCTGGCGGGGTGCGGGATGTGCCTCTCCTGCCTCCGCCTGGCGCGGGTCCCACTGCACTGCTGGCAGGGGAAGGGTGGGGGCTGGCCCAACGCGAGCCGCTCGCTGATTGCTGCCCGCTGCAGCTCGCCAGTCCCCTATGGGCTGGGGGGAGGCGACCGGTCGAGCCCACAGCATGTGGCAGCGGCTGTGAAGGTTGCCACGGCAACCCAGTGCTGACTGCAGGACTGACTTCTGGTTGGTCGAGCCTCTGGTCATTACTGGTCGATACGGACCCAGGGTTTTTATATATTAGGACTAGAGGCCCAGTGCCCGAAATTTGTGCACTCAGCCCAGAAATTTGGATCCCCTCAGCCAAATTTGGGTGCCTGAAATTTTGGTCCCCTCAGCCCAGCCTGTACCCTCTCCAATCCAGGACCCCTCGGGGGATGTCCGACTGCCAGTTTAAGTCCCTCTCACAATCCGGGACCACTGGCTCCTAATTGCTCACCTGCCTGCCTGCCTGGTCGCCTCTTACTGCCTTCCCTACCAGCCTGGTCACCCCCAACTGCCCCCCTGCCATCCTGGTCACCCCTCACTGCGCCCCCCTGGGTGCCTGGTCGCCCCAAGCAGCCTGCTGTTTGGTTGTTTGGTTGCCCCTCACTGCCCTCCCTGCTGGCCTGGTAGCCCCACACAGCCCACTGCTCAGTCATTTGGTCGGCCCTCCCTAACCCCCCTGCTGGCCTGGTCACCCCACGCAGCCTGTTCGGTCGTCAGTTCAGTTGTTTCAGTTGCGACGGTCACTTAGGCTTTTATATATAGAGATAGCCAATTGCCCATGTTATCAACTAACAGAAGAATCCTTATTAAGAGTACACAGAAAAGAAAAACCTCTAGACATGAAATTATAAACTGGGTTTCACTGTGGGACTTTTATACGGACATTCAAAGAGCCCTCTGCGAGGTCCCTTAAGTGCCCTCCACATCAGCACTGCACTGGTGAGCGATGTGTGGCTACATCCCCACGGCTTATGGAGGAGACCCGGACTCAGACAAGGACTGGTCTCCATGGAGGATCACAACAGCGGAGTTCCTACATCTCTTTCTATTCCAAGCACTTTGCTTTAAACGGAGCCCGGCTTCAGATCTAAGGGGCGGAGACGGTGGTCATGTGATTTCAGCTTGTCCAGTTAGCAGGCGTGGCTTCTGAGGGCCACAGCCACCAGGTCGGGGGCTGGCGTTGTGGGCCGGACTCAGGGCTGCACAAGGTTGGATCATCTGCTCCACTTCCATGGCTTCGACAGGAAATGCAGCCTCAAAGCTTTGCTGCATCTGGGCTGTGCTTCAGGACATTTGTCAGGACGGACTGAACCCTGGGCACTCAAGTCCTGACCCCTTTGAAGGAGGTGGGTCGGGAGTCAAAGGTAGACCTGCCGCGGGAGGAGGGACGGTAGTCGTGCCTTCATCGCCCATCGCGTCTACAGGGCCCGGCGTCACCGCAGCCACCATCACAACAGCTCAAAGAAAAAACACAAGTGTGTCCAAGAAGGGAATAAGCCCCGGGCAGCTCTCAGGGACGGAAAATACTACTCAGTGGGTGGTAAAAACTGCTCCGTTATTCAGCCCGAAAAATAGAACGGTCCTTGCTGGTGTGGCTCAGTGGATAGAGCGTCGGCCTGTGGACTGAAGGTTCCCGGGTTCGATTCCGGTCCAGGGCACATGCATGGGTTATGGGCTTGATCTCCAGCAGGAGGCATGCAGGCGGCAGCCGATCCATGATTCTCCCTCATCATTGACGTTTCTCTCCCTCTCTCCTCCCTTCCTCTCTGAAATCAGTAAAAATATATTAAAGAAAAAGAAAAATAGAATGGATCCAGGAAATACTTGGCTTCAGCCAGGACCACTAAGCCCCAAGCGGATCTAAAGAACCAACTGTCCCAGCTCCTGAGTCGGAGGCAAGCAGAGGAGAGTGGCTGCTTCCCGACCCGGTTCATGCCGCAGCATCCGCAGATGCCTCATCACGTCGCCGACTTACGGCCCTGGGAACAGGCGCTGGCGATGATCTCTGCGCAGAGCAGCCTGAACGTCAACCAGAGCCGTGGCCGGGGCTGGGGCAGCACCCTCGGAGCTGGCAGCTCGCTGACTCGGGCCAAGCAGGTGACGCTGGGATGCTGACCCTGCTGCGCCAAAGTCCAGCCACGTCCCGAGTGCGGGGCTCGCTGACAGGGGACAGAAGGTCCGGAGGAAGGAAGGCTGGACTCCCCCAGGGAAGCCCAGGGGGACTCAGGGGTGGCCAGACCGCACAAAAAAATGAGAGCTGAGAAAGACCTAACACAAAGCAAGCTGGACCCCTTAACTCCCACGAGGCGGAGTCACCAAGTTACCACACAGCTCTATTCTCGGGGAACACCGGGTTCGCTTGGGATATGGCTGTAACGCAGAGGGTCAGAGGCAGGCCCTGTGTGTGTGTGTGTGTGTGTGTGTGTGTGCATGCACACATTATAACGACCCTGGCCGCTCGTCACAGCCAGTTTGCAGGCTGAGCTGCATCCCGCTCTCGCACTGTTTCTAACAGAAGGAGAGAAACAAGACCCTCCAGGAAGGATTCTCCTCAGAGAAATCCCTTCTCTCAAATGAAACTGAAGCCCCCACCCGTTTCCCATTTACAACACACTCCTCATGTACCTCCATCTCCACTTGACGGCCTCAAAATGGGAGACTGGCCTCATTCCCGTGTCACTTTATATTAAAATAGCCTGCTCTAGGACTGCTGCTAAAAGACAGAATGTCCCTCCACACCGCTTCTCGATGCTTGCTCCACAGAAGCAAAAAGATTCTTTTCTGAAAAGAGAAAACCCCGCTTCCTAAGAAGGTAGGAGTATTGGCTCGGGAGAGTGAAGGCCGTAGTGAGCCCACACAGACTGCGGGCCTCAGAGCGCGTGCTGTCTTGCAGTAAGTTGGAGTCTTGAAAGATCCGTGTGACATGGTTTCCCTGGATAGACGAGGAGCAGGGGAGGGGGGTAAGGAAGGTGGCCCCAGACCCGGGGAAGCGCTCTGAGAGCAGCCCAGCGCCACCAGGCCAAAGTAGGGTGGACGGGTGTTAATGAAGGGTTTGCCCATCTTTGCCAACTTCATCTCCCACACCAATAATAATTAATAATAATAATAATAATAATAATAATAATAATAATGGGTAAACATTTAAAAGGAGAGAATTGCACAGAAAACAACTCTGAAGTTGCTGGCAAAAGTCAACTGAACAGAGATGAATAAAAACACATGGTAAAACGGCAGCATTCCCAGTGTGGTGTGCAGACTGCTCACTGGGGACCGGGCCACATGGGAGGGCCCATGGGAGGACGTGGCAGACTCGATGGGAGGGTATTTCCCTTGCACAGAGCAGAGGCCACTTCCCCTGCTCATGTTCTCAACTGATCTTAGGCGTAGGATTCTCCCTTCTAAAGAGGATTAATAAGCAGAAAAAAAAGCACCCAGTATTTTTCCTATGCAAAGAAATAGTTTTAACAAGGAAAAACATACCAAGTGACTTAAACACACATCTTACAAGAAGAAATATAGAGGAAAATAACTGAATTTGTAGACAAATGAGTTACAGAGAATATTGCCTCATTCAAGGAAGAAATATGAGCACTCAAAAAAAATAGAAGTTGTTAAAATCTGACATGGCTGAGCTCAAGAAATATATATATTTATATTACAGAAAGGAAAGCCACATTGAAAGTCCTGAGACTTGGAATAGATGTGCATGAAATGTGTCTTGGTGATGTAACGCAAAGCAAAGGAGAGAAGAGTGAAAGGCCGGGAGATGAAAGGACCGATCGGACGAGGGCACCGGAGACCCACTGCTGGCAGAGCCAGCGTTCCCGAAGGACGGGAGGGTAGGGAGGAAAAGACGCAAAGAAACCATAGAGCAATGCTCTGCGGACTAAAGAAGCCATGACACTGCAGTGAAAAGGGACGGGGTTGCCTTTAGTGGTGGCACCGAAGCAGCCCCATGAGAACACTGGCAAACAAGGGTCTCGCCAGCATGAGGCTTAAGCTCTCCACTCAGAGCAGGAGAGGCGTCAGGCTTGGAATGCAGATGTTCTGGTTTACAGATTTCCTAGAGATTCTCTCTGAAATTCAAGCTGCAGTTATTTTATGCCTGAACTGTAACTGCCGTCAGCTCACTGCAGTTCTTCGATAAGACCTCTGTGATTAGCAGCACTGATTAGTGTATAAAAAGATGTACCAAAGGGTTCCAGTTGGAGAACGTCCAGCAGGAAAGCATGAGAAGGGCGGGTCTCCCTGGTTGTGGGGAGAGCGGGAGGTGCAGCAGGCCCCCCGCAGGGGCTGGGCTGGGGAAGGCCTCTCCTCGGGTACCCTACCAAGTGTGGGCACACGGGGCAGAGGCAGCCGGCTCACTGCTATTACCCGGCAGGAATGCTCAAGCAATTTATTTTATTTTACTTTTTTAAATATATTTTTATTGATTTCAGAGAGGAAGGGAGAAGGAGAGAGAGAGAGAGATAGAAACATCAATGATGAGAGAGATTCATCGATCGGCTACCTCCTGCATGCCCACCCCTGGGGATCAAGCCCCCAACCCAGGCATGTGCCCTTGACTGGAATCGAACCCGGGACCTTTCAGTCAGTAGGCTGATGCTCTATCCACTGAGCCAAACCAGCTAGGGCCATCAAATACTTTTTTTGTGTGTAATTCCTCCAAAGAAATAGTGCAGTGTGTATTGCTGGTCATTTAAGAGCAACATAGTCCTAATTCTGACATAAAAGGAAATAAACCAGTTATAACCTCAAGGACTTTACCATCCAAACAAGGCACTGCTGGCCCTGGCCAGGTGCTCAGCTGGTTGGAGTGTCGCCCCGCACACGCACACCGAAAGGTCTGGGGTTGAATTCCCAGTCAGAGCACACATCTAAGTGCCGGCTCAATCCCCCAGTTGGAGGTGAGTTTGGGAGGCAACCAATCAATGTTTCTCTCTCTCCCTTCCTTTCTCTCTCTAAAAAAACACATATCTTCAGGTGAGGATTAAAATATATTAGAAAAGAAACAAGAAAAAAAATAACAAAAACACAGTAAAACAATGCACTGCCCTGGTCTGTGTGGCACAATTGGTTGGGCATTGTCCCATGCACCAGAGGTTCAAGCAATTTAATTTAAACTGTCAGGGAACAGGAAGCCCCTGAAGACTGAAGACTATGGAAAGGATGTGGTTATAAAAGTAACAACATAGAAACGGTCATGAGACAGAAGACGCATTCACATAAGGGAAAGCACAGCCAAGTCCCTGCAGAATGGGGGAGACTCGCGGGCAGGGACCGAAGTCTTACCCGTGGACAGGAACAGCCATGAGGGAATGGTGTCGGTTTCCCCAAGTTCCCCTGGGAATTCAGAATGATCTCAGTAAAAACAGAAACAGTGTCTTTTAACAACTTTTCAGAGTGATCCTAATGTTCCTCTTGGGGGAGGGGATGCTAGAATAGCTTTAAAGAATATGAAAACAAGGATTATAAAGGGAAGCCTAATCCTAATAAAGATTAAAGACCGATTTAAGGCCTGACAGTTAAAACAGTAGACCTCCAATGGAAAAAAAAAAAAAGACAGATTATTGGGACAAAAATAATACAAGTTCATATGAGAATGCAGTATCAGATAAGACATTACTTTTGAAATTAATGGGAGAAAATGTGATTCATCTGCTTTTTCTCTAAAGTGGAACAACTGGCTAGGCTTTAACTTGACTCATCAAAAATCAAAGGGAGAGGGCGAGGCCGCGCACCCCTGGGTCTGGGTGAAGCTGGATCCCGGGTCCGGGTGAGGCCGTGCACCCCTGGATCCGGGTGAGGCTGGGTCCCGGGCCTGGATGAGGCCACACGCCCCTGGGTCGGGGAGAGGCCACGCGCCCCTGCATCCAGGTGAGGCTGGATCCCGGGCCCGGGTGAGGCCGCAGAACCCTGGGTCCGGGTGAGGCTACGCACCCCTGGGTCAGGGTGAGGCTGGATCCCGGGACCGGGTGAGGCCACGCGCCCCTGGGTCTGGGTGAGGCCACGTGCCCTGGGGCCCGGGTTATGCCGGGTCCCAGGTCCAGGTGAGGCTGCGTGCCCCTGAGTCCAGGTGAAGCCGTGCCCCTGGGTCCAGGCCAGACCAAACCAGAGGGAGTCGGACCTGCATTACCACCATTTGTCCACCATCCAGAGCTGAAAAGTCAGTGCCGACATGTACACATAAGGAACTGGTGGACATTGAAATTGGGTCTCAAAAGAACTGTTGGTCCAGAAAGAAACTCACTACAGACTGATTCATTTGCCTGTCAGCATAACTATTATTGCTCGTCTCACATTCGGTTCTTGTAAGTATATTTCTAGTAACACATGATCTCACTCCTCTAGGGGAAATGATGAACAACATAGACTGATGAACAAGAACAGACCCAGAAACAAGGAGGCATCGATCGGACTGTTGGGCCTCAGAGGGAGGGTAGGGGAGGGTGGGGGTAGTGGGGAGAGATCAACCAAAGGACTTGTGTGCATGCATACAAGCCTAACCAATGGTTAAGGACAACAGGGGGGTGGGGGCATCCATGGGGAGGCGTGAGGGATGGGAATGGGGGGATGAGGACAAATATGTGACACCTTAATCAATAAAGAAATAAAAATAAATAAATAAATAAATAAATCAAAGGGAGAAGCTCAAATTCAAGTTCCTGGATTCAGAAATGGCAGCGGGTCCATCACTGCAACCTCCCAGAAGTAAAAAGGTCTGAGAGAGAATTCTAGGGGCTGCTCCACACTAACCAGTCAGAAAACGAAGGAGAAGTGGGCATTCCTCGAAAGACAAGCTACCCAACTTACCCAGGAGCAAATGGGCCCTCTGATTAGACACCCACAACAAGCAAAGAGACTGAATTACTAGTTTTACAATTTCCAACAAAGAGCAGCCCCAGGCAAGGTGGCTCTAAGTGTGAATTCTATTTACCAAATATATAAAGAAGAATCAATACCAACCCTGCACAAACTCTTCCAAAAAATACGAGAGGATGGAGCAATTCTCAAGTCATTCCCTGTGAAAAGGGTTACCCAGAAAACAAACCCAGACAAAGGCATCTCTGAGAAAGAGAACTACAGGCCACTGCCCGTGTGACTGTCCTCGGCCACGGCCTTCCACAGGTTAGTGACAAACCAAACATGGCAACACATACAAAGTGGGATATGTATCAGGAATGCAAACTGATTTCACATCCAAAAACCAATCCACAGAACATCATATTAATAAAGGTCGAATTTTATACCATCATCTCAATAGATGCTGAAAAATTTGCTTCTGACAAAAATCTTACTCCCTTTCATGATAAAAGCAAAATAAACAGGAATAAGAAGGAACCTGATGGGCAATGTCTATGGAAACTTCACAACTAACGAAATTAATGGAAAAAGGTCGAACATTTTCCCCCACAACTAAGGACCAAAAAAGAAGTTTGTTTTGAAACCTCAACATTGTACAGTGATTCCAGGGCATAGGCTCACTAACAACTAACTATCTGCATGGCATGCACATTGGGAAGGAAGATATAAGACGTTGTTACGTACAGATGACAGGATCGTATACGTAGACAACATAAGGATTAAGGATTCCTCAAAAATCTCTATTAAAATTAATAAATGAGTTCATCAATGTGGTGGAATAGAAGAGCAATACACAAAAGTAAATTGTATTTCTAAACATGAGTAGTAAGCAATACAAAATTAAACCATGGAAAGAATTTCATTTACAATAGCACCAGAAACTATAAGACGATTAATAATAAATTTAGCAAAGGTATACAATGCATACACTGAAAACTACAAAACATTTTGAAATAAATTAAAAAGGACTTAAATAAATGGAAAGGCAACTCATGTTTATCAGATTTCGTTGAAGTGTCTCTACACCCAAAATTGATTTATAAATTCAATAAAATTCTTCCCCAAATCCTAGCTGCTTGTTTTTGGTGGGTTTTGTTTGTTTGTTTGCAGAAATTGATAGGCTGATGCTGAAATTTACTTGGAAATGCAAAAGACCTAGTATGGCAAAAACAAGCTTGAGAAAGTACAGTTTTGTATTTCTTCCTTTCGAGCATACTACAGAGCTCGTCCAATTTTAAGCCAGAGTAACCGATACAATGTGGCCCTCTCATATTGGTGGTAATGAACAATGGTGTAGAACTAGTGTAGAAATCAGCCCTCACATTTAATATCAACTGATTTTCAACAAGGTGTCAAGACAATTCAAATGGGAAAGTATAGTCTTCATAGCACATGGTGTTCAGACAGCTGGAGATCTGTATGTAAAAGAATGGGTGTCCTACCACTCACAGTATTTAACTCAAATGGATCACAGACCTAAATGTAAGAAAACTATCAAGTTCCTTAAAGAAAACATAGGGCAAATCTTCTGATCTTTGGTTGGGGATGTTCTTATAGACACAACACCAAGTGCACGAATGGCAAAAGGAACAGCAGGCACGTGGGACTTCCACAGAATTGAAACGCTTGCGTGTTGAAGGATGCCGTCAAGAATGTGAAAGACCACCCACAGAGTGGGAGAAAGTATTTGCAAATCGTGTATGTGACAAAGGACTTGTGTCCAGAACATATAAACACAACTCAACAGTAAAGAGACAATCATCCCCTCCGAAGTAGCTGAGGGTTTGAGCAGACATGTATCTAATGAAGGGACAAGCGGCCAATGAGCACATGAAAAGGTCCTCGTCCTCATGAGTCTTCATGGAAATGGGAATGAGACCACAGAGACACCGCTCCACGCCCACCACAACAGCTACAATGACAGCAGACAATTGTCCTGGTGAGAATGGGGGACATCGGGGGCTTTCCTCTTTGCTGGTGGCAGTGCCAAAAGGTGCAGTCACTTGGGACAAGTGTTGGCAGCTCCCCACCATGCTGCACGTAGGGTAACCAGGTGACCCAGTAATCCTTAGTAGGCATCGTCCAGAGAAATGAGAACATATGTCCAATAAGAACTGGCAACAAATGCTCAGAGCAGCATTATTCCTGATAGCCCTGAAGTGCCTGTCAAAGGGTACCCATGATGGATGGATACCCAAAAGTAGTGAAACCCTACGATGGAGTATTACTCAGCGATGAGAAGAAGTGAAGTACTACTGGTGCATGTCATGCGGAGTGAGAAAGGCGGTCACAAAGGCTGCGTGGGGCGTGACCCCGTTTCTGTGAACTGTGTGGAACAGGCACCCTCGGACAGAAAGGAGCCTCCTGTGTGCCTGTGCCCGGGCGGGCAAGGATGGGGAGCAGGGACCGAGGGCACCGGGCTGCCGACAATACCCTAAAATTGCTCTGTGACGTTGACACATCTCTGAGGAGAGCAAAAACCACTGGGCTGTGTGTCTAATGGGAGGAGTTTCTGGCATGGAAAACCAAGATCCATAACGCTGTTAGAAAATGAAGGCGCCATCAACTCAACAGGGACACGTTTTTGTCAAAACCTATGGACACAGACAAATAGAAATTGCTAGTGACTATATTAGAGATGATGTACTCTTCATGATTTTAAAAATGAAAGTAAAATGCCTTTTTTAAGTTGATTTTTGCAAGGATTTAAAAGCTTGGTAATGTTCTGTTATGTAATAGTAGAAACCTAAATTGGAACAAACATTTTGGAACACAATTTTAATAGAGAAATAAAATATCTCAACATTTGAAAATGCATACGTATATGAACCCAGAACTTCATCCTAAATACCTACAAATAGGTACATATGCAAAGATATTGATTTTTCTATTGTTTGGTATAGTGAAAAAATAGATATCAAGTCATCATGTAAATATTGATGAATAATGTATAGTTTAAATACTTAATATTTTCATAGAACTAAATATACTGAAATATGCAGCCATTATATGTTGAAAGATCTACAATGATATAAAATATGATGTAACAATGGTGAGAAAATCAAGTTGCAAGAGAATGGAATAATATAATTTGAAATGTAAATTGAATGCAGTATATGCAAGAGCACACAAATGCTCCCATCGGCATAGAAAACGCACCCCACACATCAGCTAGCAGTGCCTCTGGATGGGCACCTGTTACTCCCTAGATTAGTGCATAGAGGCTTAGAGCTCTTCTAGCGAAGATGTAATACAAATGTTTGAAATGCATAATGGGTGGTGCCCGATAGTCAAAGCATGAGCACTATGCCATGGCTGCTGATGTCTGCCTATTCTCTTCCCACTTAAGGTGTCTGGACAGTAAGCAGCATTGACAGGCAGTGCCAGGCTGGTGCTAGCTCCCCGGTGGCCGGTGGCCCCGCTGCCTCCTGGCAGATCCTGCCTTGGGCGACTGCCTGGCCCACCGGAGGCTGGAGCTGCTGCCTCACTCAGTGTGTCCTCAACGCCTCAGCCCCCGATGTAAAATGTGGGCATTGACACTTGAGTGCAATCGTCACTATCACAAGGAAATCACAACTGGCCACTTCCTGTTGTCATTATAAATAATGTCAGGGGTTAAAATCTGCATTCACATGGTCACTCCCCGCCATGGTTCAGGCACTTTTTTTGGCTTGTAGAAAGTGAAATAAAAACAAGGCAACAATAACAACAAGGGGAGGGAGGAGCAGTTTGCAAGGAACCCAAGCACATCAAAGGCAGCTCAGACACGCTCCTGTGCTGCATCCGGCGCCGTGTCTGCTGGCCCCTCGACGTTCTTGTCCACCAGCACTGTTCCCCCAGCTCCCCAGCTTTCACCCCCAAACCGGTGCGCACAGCAGGAGGCTGCGTTCTGATGCTCCGACACCCCTCCGCCATCCACATGGGCCACATTGCCAGGCGACGGGCCTTTCATAACTCCTTTCAGATTCCTCTGGCTATGTTAATCATAACTGATGAACTCTGTGTATTCCGTGGGCGTAATGGGCAATTCTCTACGACTGAGACTCTAATTTCACTCTGTCCTAATGGGCACTAATTGTAACAATCAGTGGTTGTGTCAGTTAAGGGCACAGCCGATGGCGACTGATGACAGCGGGGGAAGCTGACACCATTGGTGACAGGATGTGGAGCAGCCACTTGCAAAGATGGGAGAGCAGCTGAGCCTCGCCCATTCCTCTCCTGCGCTGTCCACCGTAAAATGCTCTTCTGTTTGGGAATGCCACGGAGCGTGTGGCTCTTCAGTCCAATGGCTTTCTCAGCTCTCTCTCCCAGCCATTCGGATAGTATTTCTATTCCAGTGGACACGCCGCTATCAAACACCAACATGCCTGAAAGGCCTTTAAAACAATAACTCTGCATAGAATTGTCTCTTAAATTAGGGGTGAGCTATGCTGAGGAGGTGACAAATGACTGAGCCGACTGTCCAGCCACCGGGAGCATCTGGGTCGTGGGTGGGACACGCTAGACTTCCTGGTTGCTTCCCTGTCCATTCTCCATGGTGTTTACAAGTCTCCTGCTGCCCCAAACGAGGGCAGTCTTTTTCGGAGATAATTAAAGTTGTGTCTTATCTGAAGATAGGCTCCAGCCCTGAGTTACAACATGTTTCCGGAAAGGGACGTGGCCACGGGTTAGGGAGAGAGCAGGCGGTGGGCAAGGCCTTGACGTGGGACAGCAGAGCAAAACAAACTCTTCTTGAATGGCTGGCGCTGGCCGCCATATTCTGGGTCTGTGTGCAGTCAACCTTGCTAACTCCAACCGCACAGGGTGCCTACGGGGGCTTAGAGTAACCCACCCAGGCCAGAGCAAGGACCCGCTCCTGCACATGTGACAGGGTTCACTCAGGTTTGATGTCACGTCTAAAAGACCCTTCTGTGACCCCTTCCAGACTGAACGTGGGTCCACCTGCCCGTTTCCCTAGAGTCCCTGGCTTCTGCCTGGCGCCATGCTGGTCACAGTGAACCCAGCTTTCTCTTTACTTCATCTCTTTGTTGGAATTCTAACTCTTAAAACAATGAGCTTCTCTTATTACTTTTTAATATATATATATATACTAGAAGCCTGGTGCTCGAAATTCGTGCACGGAGGGGGGTTGTCCCTCAGCCCAGCCTGTACCGTCTCCAATCTGGGACCCCTGGAGGGATGTCCGACTGCCCATTTAGGCCCAATCCCACCCCGGGATCGGGCCTAAACGGGCAGTCGGACATCCCTCTCACAATCCAGGACTGCTGGCTCCCAACTGCTTGCCTGCCTGCCTTCCTGATTGCCCCTAACCGCTTCTGTCTGCCAGCCTGATCACCTCCTAACCACTCCGCTGCCAGCCTGTTTGACCCCAACTTCCCTCCTCTGCTGGCCTGGTCACCCCTAACTGCCCTCTCCTGCAGGGTTGATCACCTCCAACTGCCCTCCCTTGCAGGCCGGGTGCCTCCCAACTGCCCTCTCCTGCTGGCCATCTTGTGTCCACATGGGGGCAGGATCTTTGACCACATGGGGCAGCCATATTGTGTGTTGCAGTGATGATCAATCTGCATATTACTCTTTTATTAGATAGGATAGAAGCTTGGTACAGGGGTGGGGGCCAGCTGGTTTGCCCTGAATGGTGTCCCTGATCAGGGTGGGAGTTCCCTTGGGGCATGGGGCAGCCTGAGCAAGGGGCCTGTGGTGGTTTGCAGGCTGGCCACACCCCCTGGCAACCCAAGTGGAGGCCCTGGTATCTGGAATTTATTTTCCTTCTACAATTGAAACTTTGTAGCCTGGAGCGGAGCCAAGCCTGGGGCTCCCTCCGCGGCGGCAGCCATTTCTGTTGGGGTTATAATTGAAACTTTGTTGCCTTAAGTGGGTGGGCCCGGCCAGGGTGTGTGGAAAGCTTTGCTTCCCCTGTTGCCGGTGGCAACACTGGCCTGCTCTCTCAAGCTCCATTCTGCAGCCATTTGTTTGAATTTGTTTACCTTCTATAACTGAAACTTTGTAGCTTGAGTGGAAGCTTAGGCCTGCAATGGCTGGCTGGCGGAAAGCTTGTTTCCCTCTGTTGCCTGGGAAACCTTGCTCTCTGTGGCTGTAGCCATCTTGGATGGGTTAATTTGCATACTCGCTCTGATTGGATGGTGGGTGTGGCTTGTGGGCGTGGCTTGTGTCTGTGTCAGAGATATGGTCAATTTGCATATTTGTCTATTATTAGGTAGGATATGTATGCAGTATATATATATATATATATATATATATATATATATATACACAGTACATATATATATACAGTATATACATATACAATATATATATAATCTAATAGAAGAGTAATATGCAAATTGACTGTACCTCTGCTACACCCATAAGCCACGCCCACCAGCCAATCAGGGGCGAGTATGCAAATTTACCCAACCAAGATGGCTGCCACCATGGAGCAAGCAGGAGGCTTGGGTTTCCCTGGTGATGGAGGAAGCCAAGCTTCCTGCACACCCTGGCTGGCCCAGGCCTCTGCTGAAGGCTACAAAGTTTCAATTATAGAAGATAAATAAATCACAACAAAAATGGCTGCGGCCACGGAGTGAACAGGAGGCTTGGGTTTCCCCGGCGATGGAGGAAGCCAAGTTCCTGGCCTGCCCTGGCCTCCGCTGAAGGCTACAAAGTTTCAATTATAGAAGATAAATAAATCCCAGATACCAGGACCTCCGCTTGGGTCACTGGGGGGCGTGGCTGGCCTTTAAACCACCATAGGCCCCTTGCCCAGGCCACCCCATGCCCCAAGGGAACCCCCACCCTGATCCAGGATACCCTTCAGGGCAAACCAGCTGGCCCCCACCCGTGCACCAGGCCTCTATCCTATCTAATAAAAGAGTAATATGCAGATTGACCATCACTCCAACACACAAGATGGCTGCCCCCATGTGGTCAAAGATCCTGCCCCCATGTGGACACAAGATGGCCACCACAAGATGGCCAGCAGGAGAGGGCAGTTGGGAGGGATCAGGTCAGCAGGGGAGGGCAGTTGGGAGGGATCAGGTCAGCAGAGGAGGGCAGTTGGGGGTGATCAAGCCTGCAGGGGAGGGCAGTTAGGGGTGACCAGGCCAGCAGAGGGAGGAAGTTGGGGGCGACCGGGCCTGCAGGGAAGGGCAGTTGGGGGGGACCCAGGCCTGCAGGGGAGAGCAGTTGGGGGTGACCAGGCCTACAGGGGAGGGCAGTTAGGCATCAATCAGGCTGGCAAGGGAATTGTTAGGGGGTGATCAGGCTGGCAGGCAGAAGTGGTTAGGGGCAATCAGGAAGCAGGCAGGTGAGCAGTTGGGAGCC
The DNA here is from genome assembly GCA_025583905.1 of Ia io. NCBI lineage: Eukaryota > Metazoa > Chordata > Mammalia > Chiroptera > Vespertilionidae > Ia > Ia io. The sequence goes on along the minus strand of JAJQQW010000022.1, from coordinate 1,620,630 downwards.
AGCAGTCCTGGATTATGAGAGGGCTGTCCGACTGCCCATTTAGACCCGATCTTCCCGACTCAGTTTCAGATGCTTCAGGAGAAGGTGGTACTAAAAACAAGCTGTTAACCACTTGCAAAAGAATGTGTGATTAGCAAGTAAATGTTGTTGGGTTTTGTGAATTAAATGATATAAAATAGTAATCACTAGCTTATATAAAATGTATCTTTGAACAGATAAGTACAGTTCTCTGCATATGTGTGAGTATATGTATTAATAGTGGTTACCTTTCAATTGAGTGTTCTTGGTCATTTTAACAGTCTCCCTTATCTTTCCTGGCTGGTTCGCATTTTTGATGGTGAGTGTGCAAACTTAAATGGCTGTAAAGACAGCCCCTGTGCGAGCACTGCCCGCGAGGTGCTGTGCTGGGATCTTAGCTGGATGATGTCATTCAATGCTCGGGACAGCCCATAAATTAGGGAACGGCAGCTTGAAGAAATTTGTTAACATTCCAGAGGTTGATGAACCATGGAGTCGCAATTCGAACCCTGAGCCCATTCTTGTTACCAATACGCATGAAGTTGCTGGAAAAGAAAATGAAAGAGAAATTGAGAGAGATGGACAGACAGACATGCTGGGCCATTCGGTCATGGCTCTGCCTGAGTCCGGCAGGTGTGGTCCAGTGCAGGTGGCTGAGCTGAAGATGTGAGCTGGGAACCCACCCAGGCCCTCTTTTTCCCGAAAGTAAGTAATGTGGGCTTGGACCCAATCACTCTAATGTGTCTTCCAGCCCTAAATTCTGACTTTGCAAAGCTCCGAAGCCGCTCAGAAGCTTCTAGTTGATAATAATATCCAGGGAAGATGCTACTCACTCACACGTAGAATCATCCTATTTGGATCATCATGTTTGTCAACTGAATGGGGCATCAGGGACCCATGGTCACTGGTTCAATAGCTTCTGATTTTTAGGAACGTAGTTTGAGATGAGTTATTTCCAGCACACTCTAAACAAAGCAAAGGAGATGAAAACTGGGGGGTGGATGGGGCTGAGGTGGAGGAGGGGGACAGTGAACCAAGTCATCACCCCTCGGAGGTGTGAGGCTGGCTTTGGTTGTCACACCCATGCACCCCGTCTTCCAGACCCTCCTGTGATAGTCAGGAAACCCGGGCATGGGCGGCTCCAGGCTCCAACACCACGGCACGGGCTGTTCTCTAGTCTCCCCACCCGGGCTGCAGACCCCGACTGGTGGACAGTTTAGTCTACTCGTTTCAAAGACGTAAAACTTCCACAGTTCCAAAGTGTGTGCCTTTCTGGGGACACTGCATACAGGATCGCAGGAAAAACAATTGCAGAGAATTGAAGGCCTAGCATTTAATGTTTCTCATACGCATAGTGTAAGAGTGAGTATTTAACCAACCGTAATTAACTTACTCGTGTGCCTATGACATGGTTCTAGTGTTATTTTACAAACGACCTCATCCTTTCTTTTTCCCCCTTGTGGACTGCTTCTCGGCTGTTTGCCAATCCACTTGGGTCTCCTTGTCCATCTCATGACTCTTAGACAGGTCATGCTCTGTCCTGGACATGGTCTAAAGACCAGGCTCCACTTTCCTGTGTCTGCCATTGACCAGAGTTCAGTGTCTAAGGTCCCAAGTCTTCCTGAGCTGCATGTCTGCACATGTACCGAGTTTAGCTCTGATTTACAACGCTGCTCCTCGGGGAATGTGTGCCTTCTTTCTGTTCTCCTCCATGGAGACTTGTTAGACGTGTCTAACCTGGAGCCTGGGGGCCGTGTACTTTCTGTCCACCTGCTGTGAAAAGTAGCCCTTAAATGCTACCCACTGCTGGGCAGGGAGAGAAAGCCCTGAGGAATAACCGCTTCCATAGAAAGCGTCCTCCCGTTGGCCAGGAGATTGTCCATGTAGTTACTTCTTGTTCATGTTGCTGTCGATCTCAGCAGTTTTGGAGTTATTTCCATTTTAGGCCCAGGAATGAGGTGGTTCCAGCTGTCGAGTCTCTTTCTATTGCTCAGTCTTCTGATGACCTGGAGTAAGACATGCAGGTCAGTTTTTCTTCTACACACAGTTTGGGTTTATGTCATAAGCAAAGGGGTTCTACTAATGAAACAATCTGTGCACCAGGCTTTCTGACCTGGTTGTTATCATCATGTTTTTTGTCCTCGCCGAATCATATGTTTATTGATTTTAGAGAGAGGAAGGAGAGAGAGAGAAACATTGATGTGAGAGAGAAACATAAATTGATTGCCTTCATACACGCCCCAACCGGGACCGAATCCACAACCTAGTTATGTGCCCTGACCGGGAACCGAACTGCAACTTTTTGGTATACAGGTCAATGGTCCAACCAACTGAACCACGGCGGTCAGGGCTGATCAAACTCCTTAGTGGGGAACAAAGCACCTCAGGCACTTTCCTTCCTCCACTGAGAGCCTGTCTGAGGATGGGGCCCCTAAGACCTGTGGCTGGAGGGCAGGAGCTGGGGTAGCCGACCTATCAGCCAGTCACAGTCCTCTGAGAGCCGTGGGAACGAAGACAGAAGCCGCCTGATCACTCTGCAGACGTCAGATGGACGGGAGAGCAGCGTGGGCGCAGCTGGAACCTGGAGCCGCACACGGAGGCTGGCCAGCAGCGCCTCTCACTGCTTCTGCTGCAATGGAGGGGCCACGACTCAGGAGGACGCCTGGTCTTCGTGAGCAGTCACCCGGCACATGGCACTGGCTGCCGTGACTTCAGCCCCAGGAAGACACGCTGCGATTTCCCGCTGCTGCCGAGGGGCCTTCCGGAGGGACCCGAGCGTGTCTGAGCAGGGAAGGCCTGGTGCGCCTGGGGACTGGCGCCACGTCAGGAGAAAGGCATCTTTCTATTCATCCTTCAGAATGTAAACAGAAATGCAGCTGCTCCAAAGGTTTAATGCAAAGGATGGATGACCTTAAACCCATCGTTTGTTTTATTTATTGATTGATTTGCTTTCTGGCATTAACTGTGTGTTTTTTAAACAGATGTGTGGCAACAGTGGAACCAGAACAGACTTCTCACTCAGGGGTGAGAAGCACGGGTGGTGCCCACGCCGTCATTTCTGAGGTCCCTGGTGAGCTCTCCTCGCTCCGAGGGCTTATGCACAGTGGACGGCTTTTGTAGGAAGCAGGGTTGGGGTGAGAGAGCTACTGACCAAACAAAGAAAGGAGGACTTGGAGGCTTGGCTGTCTTTCCTTTGGGGAAGAACAGAGAAGGGCTTTAACGTGGGCATTGCCTCTTGTTTCTCTGGGGATGGGAGGGAGCAGGTGGCAGGGCCGTCCTGGTGGCTGAGCAGCGAGTTCGGGTGGGTTGACTGAGAGGGTGTTTCTGGGAGAGGGTGGAACTCAGTCAGGTCAGCATCACATCTGGTTTGGTGTCATGGGCTTGAGCACGAGGGAGGCCATTGGGCCCGGGGCTTCTCTCTGACTTAACAAATGAGATGTGTCCACACAGCATCTCTGTGGTGACCTGTGTAAGTGGTGGTGACAGAAAGGGGTGGGGAGGGCTCAGGAGTGTGTCCCAGACCTGGCCCCGGAGTGTCTCTCGTCAGAAGGCCCCAGCACAGCAAGCACGGTGGGTGAGGCTGCATTAGAACCACCCGGAGTCCCGGGTGGGGGGCCAGGCTCCTCACAGCAGCTTGACCCCCCCAGGGCCAGCGTTCGCACTTCCATGGGAAACTGGAATGAAGCCGGCCGTCAGGACAGGTAGCAGTTGTGATATCGTAATTAATAATGTCACCGAACCACAGCCCGGTGCCTGCGCATGGAGAGGCCATACCTGATGCCGGGGGGTGCGGGCTCAGGCAGGGGGGCCGATGGAGAAGGTGCCCGCTGGGAAGCGGGAGACTCCGTGGTGCCTCTCCCCGCTCCCTGGCGGGGTTACAGCACTCACGGGGTTAGGGGGAGGCACACAGAAGGGCTGGCCGCGATTCTCACCGGAGGGCCTGGGGGTGTGGCCATTGATGCACACCCATCTATCTCCCTGGGCCGCAGGCCTTGGCTTCGGAAGGGTTTGGGCCTTTGAGGTCCGCTCCGTCCTGGTCCTCTTGTTCCGAGGTGGGGAGGGGCGACCTCGGCTCAGGGCAGCTGAAGGCCCAGGCCTCCACGCTCATTTGTGTTTGGTCTTTGTCTCTGAAGAAACAGCTCAGTATCTTGTGGATTACAGTGATAAGAAAATTACATTTGGTTGTTGTCCCATTTCTGGCACTGAGCTTAGAAAATCCTTGGAATTTCTTAAGTGAGGAGAGCGACAATGGTGTCTTTTATGTTAATGAGGCGACTTTGGGGAAAGTGCTTAAGCATGCGGGCTGGCTGCCAGGAGAACCAACCGTGAGAAAGGGCCGGACTTTCCAGCCCCACCCCTGACCTCAGGGAGGTCAGTCATGCCCATGTAACAACCTCCATGGGCCCCAAAAGGACAGGCTTCAGAGAGCATCCAGGTTGGTGAACACGTGGAGATTTGGGGGGATGGTGACTTGGACACAGCACCGTACCTGGCCAATCCAGCAAATTGATCAAACCCAAGGTGAGGTTCTTGGAACCTCCAGGCTGTAGCCATCAATCAGAAGCACGGAGTACCTGTGCTGGGGGCAGGGAGGGGGTGGTGGGGAAGGGCACGGGGGCAGCTTGTAGGGCTGAGCTCTCACCCTGTGGAATCTGATCTATCCTCAGGCAGGTGGTGTCAGAACTGAGTTCATGTGGGATCCCCAACTGGTGCTGAGAGCCGCTTGCTGGTGGTATGAGAAAGCCCTGCACCACACACGTACACATGCATACACACACGCACACCTGCACACATGCACCCACATGCACACATGCACACACACGTGCATGCACGCATACACACACGCACACACTCTGGAATTGGGTGCAGGGCCTTTAACAGTGAACAATGATGGTAGCATGTGGGGAACTTGAATGGAAGAAGCAGGCTAAACGGGGATCGCTAGGTTATGTAAATCTCTGCTTGTCCCAATTCCGCTCATTTTCAAAGTCCCTGAACTTGCAGCTCCCAGGCGGGTGCACTGGCCCAGACCGTGAAATGTGAGCTCATCGCTTAAACGGCCATAGTCCCATCCCCCACGGGAGCCTGGAGATTATTTCACAAGGATTTAAAATATGAAAATGCTTTTTAAAACCATTGCTTTCAAAGCTCTGCAGCTAATTTGATCAGCAAATAGCATTTCCTCATTTTTTACTTTTCTTTCCCGCCTTCACCTCAGTTCTTAGATGCTTGATGATGGTGATGCCATTAAACCTTCTTGCTCTGAGTACCGGCCCTCGTTGCTAGGGTCTAAGTGTCCCCGTTGCTTAGGGAACTGGATCTGGGCGGCAGCTGCCGGGCCCCACACCAGGTCGCTCTTGGCAAGTCAGCTCCTTTGTCAGAGGTCAGGCGGCTATTTCAGATGTGCATTAATTTAAGTTAATGATGTATTTTGCAATGTAATAATCAGCGAGTCCTTCTTTCTGAGAGTGCTGAAGGGAGGGGGCTGCATGCCGTCCTGGCCACGTCTTCTGGGTGATGACAGGTGTACCTGACGCAGGCGGCTCTGGGACCCGCTTGGAGGGGGACAGAGCGACACCTGCAGGAGTGCCAGCATCTCTGGACAGGCAGTGAAAGCCCCCTGCCAGGACAGGGGTACCCGGGGCCTCCCGCAGGCCGGGCTTCACGCCAACTGTTCTCAGAAAAGGAAGGGAAAGAGTTCCTCCCGCAGAAATGCAAGTGGCCTGGAGGTGAGCGTGTAAGGGCCGCGGCTTCCGCTGGGCCTCAGCATGTCCAGCCCTCACGGCCCCGTTCCTGTGCGTCATCCTCACAGCTCAGCGTTCTTCTTTGAAGAACGGGCCATCGCATCATTTTCTAGGCACAGTATAAAAACGAGTATCGTTTTCCTCTCGAGTGTCTTTACGTTTTTGACTCACTTGCGTCGTTTGTGATGGATGCTCACTGCCTCGCCCAGCACGCATCTACCTGCCAGGTGTGCGCTGTGCCAGGTGTGCAGTGAAGAGCCAGCACAGCCCAGCCTCGGGCGCTGGAGCTGCCCTGCAGCGGCCGGGGCTACAGGTCTAGGGTTAGGGACTGCGGGAGCGCACTGAGCAGCCAAGACCAGGGTTGGATGACTGACGCTAAGGATTTTCCAGAGCAGTTTCGCTGAAGCCTGGAGACGGCATTCCCTGTTTGTAGAGCGTTCATAGCGAGCTGAGACTTCCGCACGGAGGCCAGTGGCCTGAGGTGGTGCTAGCCAGCAGAGCAGAGGGCAAACCAGGCAAGATTCTGTTTGCCGTGTTAGATGTCTTCTTTGTCATCTCCTCTGAAGGGCCCCAGGGGAGTTTGAGACGGGGGAAGGAGTTTGCCTGGTGAAGAGCTCATTTCCTTGTGGTGCTTGGATCGGAAGTTGGACAAGACCAGAGACCTGTGAGCAGCTGTCACCACAATGGAATCCAGTGAGGAGATGCCATGGTTTAAACTAAGGCAGAACCAATGGGATGCAGCAGGTGGACGGGCGGGAGACACAGTTTGGAGGCAGACTTGAAATGATTTGGCTTTGGGGTACGTGGACTGAGTGAGAGAGCACAGGCTCCCGCTGAGATTCCAAAACGGGCAGGTGTGTGGCAGGGCTCTCCTTCGAGAGAGGAAGAGCCCCTAGTGCCGGGCCTGGGGAGATGTTGAGTGAGCCGAGCCCTGGACGTGACCTCTCGGCGCCGGAGATACATTGCAGAGCAGAAAGCCAGGACGCTGGCCTCCAGAGCAGAAGTAAGAAACTTCCAGGTGGAGCGACAGAACAGCCACCTGGTGGTGCAGCTTGGAGTGACAAGCGGGAGGGCTGATAAGAAGAAGGGGGAGAGCAGGGGTGCGAGGAGAGAGTGCCTGGGGGAGAGCATCAAGATCAGAAGACGGGACGGTCGTCTTCCCCAAGGACATGCGCCATTGGCCGAGCAGTGAGCTAGACTCGCTTCGTGCAGACCTGGGAGCACGGCCTCCCAGGCAGAGGGACCAGCGAGGGCAGAGCCAAGCTGGGATGGGACCTGACATGTTCCAGAAACAGGAGGCCGTGTGGTCAGAGCGGTGGGGGCAGGGAGCAAGATGGCACAGGTGGGCAAGGACCCAGCTCGCAGGGACTTGCAGGCATCAGCGAGGAATTTCCATTTTATTGTGACAGGAATGAGAGGACAATGAGAGACTGTAAGCAGGCAGGTGACATGCTCTGACTTCTCCTTGGCTGCCGTGCAGAACGTGGATTGATTATAAGGGGACCCGACAGCAAGACACGGGGTAACAGGGCCTGGTCACACAGGAAGGCGGATTGGCAGGCACAGAGGCGATTAGATGAAGCTTTTCCGTTCTTATTCCCATTATTCTCTCAAAGTATCATGAGGCAAAGTGTTGATGGAGGATGCGGGTGAAGGCGGGAGTTTGGGGTTTGCGGAAGGGGAGAGGGGCAGGTAAGACATGTGGTTGGATTTGTCCATGTGTGGAATTCGTTATGCCAGGATTAAGGGGTGAAAGAGAATGAAGGATGCAATAACATTTGCCAGTGAATGATTACAATATTTCCTCATAGAACGAGTGGTGGATACGGAGGTGACCAAGGAATTGGAGTCCGCAGTGAGGGGACAGTGTTAGAGGGAGGGATTAGACTGAAGCATGAGCTGAGGAGGTAGGAGAGAGGGACCCTAAGCTGAGTGTCCGAGGCCTTGCAGTTGACAATGACATGGAGTCAGTGAGATGGAGAGCGTGGTCAGTGGAAATAAGACAATGAGAGGCCGCGCATGGAGGGGACCCTGAGCCAGTTGTTAAAGGGTCTGGGCATCATGCAGGACGCAGGAGAAAGAAGAAACTGGGCCAAATGCTAAAGTCATCAGCAAATGAGAACGGGGTCACCAGGACCACAGCCATGGAGAGAGCGGAATTTGATTACATGAGCTTCAAACCGTCTCGGATGTTTGCAGGCGGGTGGGGGAGCCATTCCTCAGCGGGTGGAGGGGCTGTGGTTTTAGGGCCGCCCAGCCAGGCACAGTGCTTAGCCATTGAAGGTCCAAGTGCGGCACCAAGAGAATTGTTCATGTGACCTGGGGGCCCAGGAAGCGAGATGAGCAAGATGTTGACGGCAGTTGAATATGTGGGAGCAGGGACGAGAATTCCCAGCTGATGAGAAGTTTGAGGGTCCCTCCCTTTAGGGGAGGCAGGAGGAAGGAACCACGAAGCAGAGTGAGAGGGGGAGGGCATCCGCGTTGGTGCTTCAGGAGCAGGGAAGCGCTTCAGGCAGAGGCAGTGGCTGGCCTCCTGGAGAAGGTCAGTGTGAGGTCCGTGGTGGGAGGGGCCATGCGGGGGGGAAGACTGGGGGAGGGGCCAGGCTGGGGTGTGGGGTTTTTTTGGGGTTTGGGGGGCTATGGTGGGAGGGGACAGGCTGGGGGTGTCAGGGGGGGGGCTATGGCGGGAGGGGACAGACCAGGGGTAGTCGGGGGACTCAGAAAGGAGCTGTGGTGCTGGTTTTAAGCATCAGCCCTAGAAATGGAGAAACACCCACGTGTGTTCCTGTGGCGTCTCATGTGCTGAACGCGCCGCACTGTGATCGTTGGGGCCAGCCTCCCATGGACACTGTGTCAGCTCAGTGGGGCGTGTGAGTGAGGTTTTCAGCGTGGCGCTCCCCATGTCTGCCACACGGGGCGTGGAAATGTTAAAGACGTGCTTTTGGAATTTATTTCTACAGGAAACGATATTTTGGCAAAACAGAGATTAATGAGGTTAAACGCAAACAGAGGAGAAGAAAGGTTCGAGAATGGTTTTAGGCAAGATGAAGAGTTTACTATAATCCTGGTGGCGGGATGGTGTGAGGGGCGTGCGTAGCCAGGCAATGGCACCGCAGATGCTTAGCAGTTACCCCTGGCCCAGCTGCGCCCTCGCGTGTGCTCAGGAGCCTGGGAACCTGCCCACCCAGCCGCCCAGGCTGCAGCGGCTGCCTCCGAAAGGCCCTGGAGGGAAGCAACCCAATGCACGTCCTCCGACGCCTGGCAAATATGCGTGGCACCATACGGCCGCCCCCTTCAGGGATGCAGAGGGGTGCCGTGAGATGACATGGACGCGCACTGGAGAGCCTTAAGACGTGTCCGTCATGGCCCACCATGGATGCACATTTTTTCAGATTCTGTGTGTGTGAGAGGTCCCGAGCAGGCGGGTTTGTCAACTGAAATTATATCAGCGGTTGTCAGGGCGGGTAGAGGGGCAGGAGGGGGTGAGTCTGGTGGATGGGAGTTCCTGGGAGGTGATCAGATGTCCAACAAAGACTACGGTGGAGACTCCGCAGCGCTCGGAACGTGCTAAAGGGCTGCACCGTGCATCCTAAAGGGGAATGTTGTGTGTTGCAAATTGCACCTCAAAGACGCTTTAAAAAAGGCAACACTCAGGTGGATGGACCGTCACAAGGACAAGCGGGTGATGGGACTGTGTGTAAAGGTGTCTAACTGGCTGGAGAGCGTGCGCAGGGGGAGCAACGAGGACTATTGGAACCGAGGGTGTTAGAATGACACCACTCCTCTGCCCAATGGGCCTTGGGAGCCACTGAGGGCTCTGGAGCAGGAGGCTAATGTCATCCAAGCAGGACGCAGGAAGACGGATTTGGGGTTTAGATCCATATCATTCTTGCATTTTAAAATGCCATCATTCGCACAGCCACTCTTGCTCAGTGGTTGAGTATCCACCTATGAAACAGAAGGTCGTGGTTCAATTCCCAGTCAGGGCACATGCCCAGGTTGTGGCCTCCATCCCCAGTGTGGGGCGTGTAGGAGGCAAATCCATGATTCTCTATCATCATTGCTGTTTCTATCTCTCTCTCCCTCTCCCTTCCTCTCTGAAGTCAGTAATCCTATATAATAAAGAGGTAATATGCAAATTGACTGTCACACCCTCGCACAAGATGGCCACCCCCATGTGGTCACAAGATGGCCGCCACAAGATGGCCAGCAGGGGAGGGCAGTTATGGGTGATCAGGCCAGCAGGGGAGGGCAGTTATGGGTGATCAGGCCAGCAGGGGAGGGCAGTTGGGGGTAACCAGGCCTGCAGGGGAGGGCAGTTGGGGGCAACTGGGCCAGCAGGCGAGGGCAGTTGGGGGCAATTGGGCTGGCAGGGAGCAGTTAGGTGTCGATCAGGCTGGCAGGGGAGTGGTTAGGAGGTGATCAGGCTGGCAGGCAGAAGCGCTCTGAGCTCTACTGGCTCCAGATGCTTCTGTCCCTCCCCACAGCCGCCAGCAGTGCCTCCTGGGCTACGTCCCAGGAGCCAAGGGGCCAGACCTCAGTTGGGTCTGGTTCTTACACAGACCTGAAGAGGGGCCTTTATTCACTTTGAATCCTAACTCTCCCTAAACAGAAGAACGTGAACTAAGCTGGAGCCAGAGATCTGGGGAGAGAGAGAGAGAACGTACACCCAGGAAAAGCCAGCCTTTCCCGGAAAAGAGCAGCGGCCCTGCTCCCCATCCTGCTGGTGCGAGCCCCGCCCTTGGACCCCAACTCCAGGCAGCACCAGCCACAGCTCTGGGTCTGGAACCCTCCCCCAAGCCCTTCGTATGAGATCACTCTGCCTGCATCCTGGCCTCCTCAGCAAATGCCCACGCCCTGACAGTGCCCTCCCCCACTTCTAGAGCTCCCCTCGCCCTGCACACCCCTGCCTAGACCCTTCCCCCACTTCCCTTCTCCTCCGGACCTTCACCCCATCTGTGGTTAGACCTGACACAAGCCGTTCTCACGGCTCGGACCTGGACTCGCTACATCCAGGGACAAGCCTGCAGTTCAGCTCCTCCATCTCCAGCCGGGGTTCGCCCTGTGACAGCGGGAATATAGAGCAAACCAGAGTTAACCATTTGAGTGAAATTGAAGTGTCTCAGGCGGTAACTTGTGATGGACATGGAAATGAACAGAAACATCCCTTTCTTCTTCATCATTTGGTCGAAAAGAACAAAAGGATGTTTGGTGGCCATTCATGAGTTTCCTAGGTCTTGTGGCCCCCACGTGGGCAAGGGCACATGCTGGGCCCTCACTGAACCTGCTCTGAGAGTCTTTTTTTCCCCAAGAACACCTACCGCTTATGGGTCTCACGCGCTTCTGCCTGCCAGCCTGATCACCCCCTAACCACTCCCCTGCCAGCCTGATGGACACCTAACTGCTCCCCTGCCGGCTCAATTGGTCAGCTCAAGAAGCCAGGGCCGCTGAGGCCGGGACATGGATTAGTCATGGCCCAAACCACAGGAGATGTGGCTGCCCTCCCTGCACCACTTGTTAAAGGGACAGACTCCACTTGGGAGACAGGTTGGGGCTTTTCTGGGATGGAGCCTGGGGAGTTGGAAGTATAGTGGGAGTCTGTTCCCCACCCCCATGATTAAACCTGTGACTGAAGTTGATAAAAGCAACTCGGCTGCATGATAAGAAGAGTGAGATGGTGTGAAAAATGGGTTCCATCGAAGAGGCGTTGTTGGTGTTAGAAGAGCGAGTTTCGCCCATCTCTGGCTGTAAATTGAGGGGCATGGACAATCGGTTTCCCTCCAAACCGTGTCTCCTTCCCCAGTCGGGGCGCTCTCTGAACCCTCTGCTGTCCCCTGCCCCACAATAACAAAGGGAACCAGGTCACAGGATAGTGTCAGAAGTCTGTGCAGGGGAGGTCCGGAGCAGGGTCTGCAGCCAGGGCTGAGCAGCCCCTGGCAGCTGCACGAGGGCCACTGCTGCTCATCCGCAGTGAGGCAGCCACTGGGCACCCCCAGGGAGAGCATGGCTGGATGGGCTCTGCTTCCTTTGGGGGGGTTTCCCCAAAGGAAGTGAGGCTGCCCTCACCCGGGCAGCTCCATGGCTTGCTTAGCAGGCCCTGGGGTTTCTGTAGCAACTGGCCAGGACTTCCAGGACACACCAGGCTGTTCGGTTGCCAGGGAAACAGTGCCAGGGACAGGGAGAGCAGGGGCGGGAGGCTCCTGCAGGAGAGGCGGTTCCCGCATGCTGAGTCCCCAGCCACCACGGACACCATGGAGCCTGGATGCGCTTCTCCTCGCCCCTCGGTCGGTCAGGAGTGTGTGAGAGAGATTGGGCCGCCCTCATTATAAGGTGACTCACAGAGGCGACTCGCAGCTTCAGCAATGAAGGCTACCTCCTGCGATGTGGGCCAGGTGGCAGGTGTGTGGTCAGAGCCACCCCGGGTGCGTAGCCTGCGAGGTTGGAGAGATGCCGGAACGATACAGCTCCTAGCGGGGCTGCTGCCACCAAACAGTCCCCATCGCCTGTCCTATCCCTGTCCCAGGAAATCAGGTCACCGGTGCTGGGCATCCCCTTCCCACGCTCAGTGAGTGACTCCATGATTAGCCCGCCCGCCCCCCCCCCCCCCCCCCCCCCCCCGTAACAGGCCAGAGCTCCCGGGCACTCACTGCTTCCCGAGGGCTCACCCACATCTGTAGTCACCTGGCTTCCTCCGGCGGGCCCTCCGTCTCAGGAGATGGACAAAAGTGAACATTCAGAATATCTCCTACATCTTATATGTTTTCAGCATATGTGTGGGGCATCGTTAATGCTGACTGTGTATCTGCAGCCCTGTGAATATTACGGTGACAGAGCCTCTGACCCAAGCGAGTGCGCTGGAGCCAGAAGAGCCAGCTACCTGCCAATAGCCTGCTGACTGGCCGATGCTAGCGTGGGGCCATCCTGGGTCTGGTCTGCCCGCTGACCGGCGAGCCCAGCAGCAAACAGCCGAGCTGACCTCCACATGAGAACGGCCCAGCCAATCCACAGAATCCTGAGTTACATAAAGAGATACTGTGTCAAGCCTCTAAATTGTGGGGATGCTTGTTATGCAGCAAAAGCTAACTGGTACAGCAGGGAAAGATAGGGTGATTCAGCCGTGAAGTTCCAAAGTAAGCCACTGCCTCTATTCCCACGTCTGCAGAAGAGGAATGACTGCATTCCCCAGATTTGTTATTAAGCAAGACGGGGATGACTTAGGAGAGAGAGAAAGCAGTGTGGACTGGCAGCAGAGAATGGCAGGAGGGTATCCTCTGTGGGCAGGAGGGCTGAGCCAGATCAGGGTGAAGACGGTTCTGTCTGCACAGGCGAAAGGCAGGCAGACGCCAGGAAGTAGATGAGCCCCTTGTAGCTCACAGAGCCTCCTCTGCTGGGTCTTTAATGAAATGAAGGCAGGGCTGGCGGCTGAGGGTGAGGATGGGAGGAGACGCAGGTCAGAGACGAGAAGGCAGTCTTAGAAATTCCCCTGGAAACGGGCGCAAGCGAATCGAATAAAGGTGGACGAGACTCTCCCTTGCATCAGAGGCAATATACGCTAAACATCCGTGAATTTATTTTAAAAGTATTGTGATTCAGCTCTACAACAAAATACCACACGGACTAGAAAACCACATTTCTAAAAGACTGTTTAAAGTCAAAGGAAAGTACTTGGAAATACTTGAAAGTAACGTTAAGAGAAAAGCAGGATACGAAAGTGTGCGTGGATCGTGACCACACAGAAGCATGTTCACATACACAGATAAAAGTAAACTGGAAAGTAACTGCCAGCGTGTTAGCAGGAGTGTCATCTGGGAAAGTCTAGAGACTCTTACATCGTCTTTATACTTCTCTGCATTTTCTAAATTTCTTACAAAGGACGAGTTAGGAAATAGAAAAAGAAACAATTGGTGCTTTTGATAACAAACCCACCACGGGAACCGCTCCTTCTCCCTGCCTGGCCCTCCGAAGGCAGTTGAAATACAGGACTTTCCAATGCGGCCAGAGGGCGACCGGAAACAACAGAACAGAGAGGACAGCGCCACCCCGGCCGCTGACAGAGCTCGCACTCCCTGCGCTGCTGTTCGGAGATAACCCCGTCCCAGCCCCGGTCAGCAGCTCGCCCCACCCTCGCCTCGGCCTCTCACCTTGGCCTTCCGCCTGGCCTGCTGGCGGGAAGCCGCAGGGAGACCCCGGCCAGGCCCAGATGGGACCCCGGAACCCCTCGGGGTCCATGCTGGGTCCACGCTGGGAAGACAGCCTCGTGTCTGCACTCCTCCTGGTTGGAAGGCAGGTGTCATAACTGTCACGTCACCGTTCCAGTGAGACCCTGCCCCCCACCACAGTCATACAGTGAGGTTTGATGTAAAATAGCCATCTCCAGCAAAAACGTTTCTTAACATCAACCATGAGTTTGAGCCACAATAGCAGACAACACCGAGCGCCTGCCCTCCGGGTCAGTCGGATGCAGAGAACGTATAAGGCAGTGCAGTTGCTTCCCATTTCTTTTGCCTGAGCAATGTGGCCCACAGCCCAGCACGCGCACACACACACACACACACACACACACACACAAACACACACACACTAACACACACACACTAACACACACACAACACACACACACACTAACACACACACTAACACACACACTAACACACACACTAACACACACTAACACACACAAACACACACACTAACACACACACACTAACACACACACAAACACACACAAACACACACACTAACACACACTAACACACACACTAACACACACACTAACACACACACACTAACACACACTAACACACACACACACACACACTAACACACACACTAACACACAAACACACACACTAACACACACACTAACACACACTAACACACACACTAACACACACTAACACACACACACTAACACACACACACTAACACACACTAACACACACTAACACACACACTAACACACACACTAACACACACACTAACACACACACTAACACACACAAACACACACACAACACACACACTAACACACACACACACACACACACACACACACACACACACTAACACACACACACTAACACACACACACACACACACAAACACACACACTAACACACACACTAACACACACACAAACACACACACTAACACACACACAAACACACACACAAACACACACACTAACACACACACTAACACACACACACTAACACACACTAACACACACACAAACACACACACAAACACACACAAACACACATACTAACACACACTAACACACACACAAACACACACACTAACACACACAAACACACACACTAACACACACACTAACACACACGCATGCACACACACACGCACACACTAACACACAAACACACACACTAACACACACAAACACACACTAACACACACTAACGCACACACACAAACACACACTAACGCACACACACACACACTAACACAAACATTTCAGGCAATGCTGCTCTCCCTCCGTGCGCTGCCTCGCTGGTACTTTTAAACTTAATTCTATGAGTCACGAGCAGGTCACAAACGGGTGTGGGGAGCTCCGTTCTGGGCAGAGACAGAGGGTTTGCGGTCAGAGGGACCTGCACTAACCCCCAACCTATGCTGGGCTGGCTTCCTGACCTGGATGATGAGTTCACCTTTGCTGGTCTCAGTTTCCCCATCTATAAAACCGGGACAATGGGATATACTAGTATTCCGAAGGGCCGTGCTAAGGGTTAAACAGCATTCCAGCTGAAATTCTTAGCCCGTCCGGTACATGGAGAACGTTGGCGGCCGCGGCCATTACTGTTTCCACTGGTGATTGTTGTTGTGATGGGACACTCTCCTGGTGTGCAGGTGAGGAAGGCGGCCCAGCCTGTGGTGGGGCGCACAGCGGAGCTCGGGGGACACACGGGGGCGCCTGGCGGTGTGGACGGCTTTCAGGTCGCATGTCCGCTGCGGAGAGGGAGGGAGGGGGTTGTGGGCGTCAGCACCGGCCCTGCCGAAGGGTGTTGCACGGGAAGCCACAGGCGCCTTTTTCCCCTTTTTACTGTCAGTTTAAGAAAATGATGGGTATGAACATAAACTTATGGTTTCAAAATCCGTTATAAAAAAGGTGGGAAGGAAAAGAACGTGTATTCAACCAAGAGGCTTCAGTCTGAAGGTGATCCTATGTCTTTGAAAACTCCTTTAAGGAAAAAGCTGGCCAGTTTTTGAAAACATTGGGACCCCAGTGTCTGAAAACCCTACCATCTAAGGGGCATTCTGAGTTGGGTGCATAGGAATACTTTTCAGGGGGATGGGGTGAGGGGGGGGGCTGACGGCCCCTGAGTCACTGGACCCTGGGGGCCTCGCCTCCCGGCAACAGCCTGGGATGCTCCTCCCTCCGCTGAGAGATGGGGAGGGCCCGTGTCTGCTGCCTGACCAGCTAATAAATCATATGAAAGTGATATTAGCCATCCTTCTAAACGCCTTACGATTCAAGATGAGCATTAACGTCCACATTTTCTCTGTTCCGCAAAAGCCTACTACCTGGATAAAAGGACAGGGAGAAAGACTGCTTCCCTCCGAGTCTCCCCAGGCCCACATGAGCCTGAGCGAGACAAGTGGCCACGTCGCTCGCTGAGAGACCAGAGCCTCTGGCCTTCGGGTGCTGGGTGCGCGTGAGGGCGGATGATGGAAAAGCCAACTTCAGTTCCGAGGCAGGATCATCCCTGTTCCATCTCCAGCTCGCTGGCGCCAGCCCCTCCCCCTTCCTCCTCCTCCCCCTTGCCCTTTAGCTAAGCGTTTGAAAACCATATTGCAGATGGATGGGAGTTTACCCTGGCGGTTTATGGGGTTTGCTTATGTAAGCCGCTACATGACCCCAACATGCCGGGGTCTCCGATCATGACCAGACTTGGTGTTCCGTGACCCGGGGGTGGGGGGCAGGGGCGGTTCCTGGGAACATCGGGGGCAGGGCTGCTTTGGGGACCTGCGGAATCAACAGGGAGTTTCCATGAAATGTCTCAGTGGCTAGAAATTCCACAAACAGAAAACGTGAGGCCTTTGACATGGTATGTTTTTTTTTAAATATGTTTTTATTGCTTTTAGAAGTGAAAGAGAGGAGAGAGACATAGATCAGCTGCCTCCCGCATGCCCCCTACTGGGGATTGACCCCACAACCTGGGCATGTGCCCTGATGGGGCATCGAACCTGGCACCTCTCAGTGCGGGCTGACTCCCAGCCGAGCCACACCGGACAGCGTGTCATGGCATCTGGGCTTGTAAGGTCAGCCCGGGGAACCGAGCCCAGCCCTCGGGGTCAGGGAAGGTGAAGGGTCCAGGGACGGAAGCATCTTGCCGAAGGTCACAGAGCAAGTGGGTGGCAGGCAGGCCGCCTGACGTGGGGGCGCCCTCTCGGGACTCACAACGCCACCCCGAGCAAGCCCTTGGGTGGCCCTCATTCTAAGGGTTCTGAATGGACTGCCCCTAATGTTTTGATGATCATGAAGAAATGACGGATGGTTTAGATGCACAGGATTTCATAGAAATTAAAATAACAACAACAAGGACAAAACCAGGATTTCTTCACACAGAGGAATATCTTGAAAAAGATTTTTTTAAAAAGCAGCGAAAGCATATAGACTACGTCTCCATGGAGGCATTACTTGTCTAGCAGATGAGCTAACGTTTTCATGTTTCTGGTTTACAATGAACTCACCTCAATGGCTCGATTGCCTTGAAAGCCAGAGCAGGCTTTCCCTGTCACTGTGGGTTTGTAAAGACCAGCGCCCCACGTTAGCAGAGGTGCAGAAGGCAGAGTCTCTGGTTTTCTCTTTCAATATTTTATTGGTTTCGCTGTTGTCTGCGACATTGTTTCTATCTTGATAGGAGAAGCAGAGGAAAGCGTCGGGGGAGAGGCCTGTAGAGCAGAGAATAGGAAAAGGGGGTGCAGGGGTGTGAGGAGAGTCAAGTGCAAGCCCAGACGTTGAGCACATTGATGCCCCGTTTTATGAAACCATCATGTTACCCCCAGATAAAGAGGAAACGATAACTGTTTTATGGCTTATTTCCTGCACAACAAGGTAGCTGTTCCCACCCTCTGACACGCCCCTTTCAGAGCCGCGTCGCGGGCCCTGCACGCTGCTTTCCCGTTAAGATCTGTCTTCATGTTTTGCTCACAGCGGAGTCCATGCCCGATCTTCCTGTGTGCTCGGCATGCGTGTTTAACCAGGAACGTCTTCACCGTCCACTGGAAACGCTACCTCTTCTTCAAAACACAGGACGCAGCTCCCTTCCCCCGGCCGGCTCGCCGCCCTGCTCTCTGTCCCCACACCCCTCCCCTCCTTCCAAACATCATGTGGGCCATATTTTTAGTTACACACCCACATGCTTCTTCCCTCTGGTAGAGCAGGAATTCCTTAAGTTGGGATGTGTGTTATTTATCATCCTGCATGTGCCTCACACATGGTTCATGCATGTTTAGTGAAATGAATGTAGTCCATTCTCATGTTGGCTGCGAGACCTGCTAGTGGACGCTGGCGCTGGTCCCCTTGCCAGGACCGCATGGACCCCAAGCTCCTGGCCCCGTTCCTGGCACCCCCGCCTCAGCTGCTCTGTCCACCCCCGCCCCCCGCCCCGCGGCTCCGGGTGGCCTGAGGCGGGGGCAGCAGGGGGGAGCTCACCTTCCGTCCGACCGCTCGCCGGGGCAGGCAGCCTGTGAGGTGGCGCTGGGGTGAGGCAGCCGGCCGGAGTCGCTGCGTTTCCAGTCCCAGAGGGACCCGGGCTCGGGAGAGGCCACGGGCTGACTTGGAATGACCGGCCCCCTCCATACAGGTCAGCTCCACTGCCCTCCCCCAAGCACTTGGCTTCGCTCTCGGAGAAATTCTCCTCTGAGAACCACGGGCTCCGTCGGCGTCGGGATCACCCCCACGGGGTCCTGCCGGTGCTTGTGGCGCCCAGACCACGTGCAGGGGGCCGCTGCAGGTAGCCGGTGGTGGGGAGGCCGGCACCCCAGGGCGCTCTGGCGCGGCCCGAGCCCTCCCCCGCCCCTCTCCCATCGGAGCTTCCCTGGCGTGTCTGCCGGGCCTGACCATCCCAGGCCACCAGCACTTTGTGCGGGACCGCCAGCCCCTCCTTAAGTGGAGAAGTTGTTCAGTCTCTTTCTCGCCAAAAGCGAGCGGTCGGATCCCCCCGGTAGTGGCGGCCAGCACTGCGCAGGCGCAGCGTCCACCAGATGCCAATCCCTTACTCCCATGCAAAGCCACCGGGCGCCTACCAGGCTGGGTGCTGGTCGCGTTACCCACTGGCTAGTGATGCCGGGGTGTGTGTACGTTCTGAAACCGGAAAACATGGCGCTCCAGCCAAGTCACCGTTTCCTTGTGCCTGGGCCACCAAAGCAGCCGTCGGCGCGGGGCCTCGTCCCAGGAGACGCAGCGGGGACTATCAGTCGGAGTGGCTCCTAAAAGAACGGCCGAGTGAGGGCGCTCTCCTGCTCCGAGCCAGACCCTGCCAGACCCTGGACAGCCCAGCGGCGCCCGAGCCCCTGCCCCCTGCCTCGGGGGCTGCCGTCTCCCCTGGAACCCAGGCGCCCGCCGCCTGGAGCCCGGTTTTGCCTCCATCCTGCCGCACCCACCGCTCCCCGCCTGGCCGCCTTCTGCTCATGGACCAGGTGTCGGGCCGACGCCCCGCTCCGGCAGCCCCTCCAGCCGGCGCGGCCCCATCGCTGCCCACCCAGCGGTCAGCTCGGTGGCCTCGGAACTTGCTCTCATTTCAAGTGGGCGGCAGGCGTGAGGGAAAAAGAACAATTTCAAAGACTTAGTCTGAAAAAATAATGCAAAATATCTTGTTAATATGACAAGTTGAATGGTGATATTCGGCGCGTATCGGAGGAAGTAACGCCATATTAAAGTTGAGCTCGCGTTTCAGATTTTCCAGGGGAGCTCCCAGGGCACGCCTGCTTCCCGAGGCGCTGGGTGTGGGTCCTGCCGGACATCAGTCCAGGCCGCTGCCCCGTGCTTTCCTCGCGGCCTCGGGGCTGTGCGTGGTCTTCGTGGCCGTCTGCTCTCGGGCCCTCCCGCCGGCAGGGAGGCGGCCTGCAGCGTGAGGCAGTGGCTGGCGGATCGCGGGCGCCGAGGAGGGTCACGGCCACTAATGAATAAAGTAACAAGGTCTCTTTCATCAACCTGACTGCCTGTCCACGGATTCCGCTCCACGGGGCTGGGAGTCTTCAGAGGAATAACAATTCTTTTATACTATGGCTCTCTCTAGCCACCCACCTTAGCAAACGTTTCGTCAAAGACCAGCCAGTGACTCTTTCAGTCCTGCAGGGCAGACGGCCAGTGTCACAATAGCTATGGAGTGAGTGTGGCCCTGGTGTGGTCCAGGTGTGGCTCTGGTGTGGCCCTAGTGTGGTTCTGGTGTGGTCCTAGTGTGGTCCTAGTGTGTCCCTGGTGTGGTCCTGGTGTGTCCCTAGTTTGGTCCTGGTGTGGTCCTAGAGTGGTCCTAGTGTGGTCCTGGTGTGGTCCTGGTGTGGTCCTAGTGTGGTCCTAGTGTGTCCCTGGTGTGTCCCTAGTGTGGTCCTGGTGTGGTCCTGGTGTGGTCCTAGTGTGGTCCTAGTGTGTCCCTGGTGTGGTCCTGGTGTGTCCCTAGTTTGGTCCTGGTGTGTCCCTAGTTTGGTCCTGGTGTGGTCCTAGAGTGGTCCTAGTGTGGTCCTGGTGTGGCCCTGGTGTGGCCCTGGTATGGTCCTAGAGTGGTCCTAGTGTGGTCCTGGTGTGGCCCTGGTGTGGCCCTGGTGTGGTCCTAGAGTGGTCCTAGTGTGGTCCTGGTGTGGTCCTGGTGTGTCCCTGGTGTGGTCCTAGTGTGGTCCTGGTGTGTCCCTGGTGTGGTCCTGGTGTGGCCCTGGTGTGGTCCTAGAGTGGTCCTAGTGTGGTCCTGGTGTGTCCCTGGTGTGGTCCTAGAGTGGTCCTGGTGTGGCCCTGGTGTGGCCCTGGTGTGGTCCTAGAGTGGTCCTAGTGTGGTCCTGGTGTGTCCCTACTTTGGTCCTGGTGTGGTCCTGGTGTGGTCCCTGGTGTGTCCCTAGTTGTGGTCCTGGTGTGGTCCTGGTGTGGTCCTGGTGTGTCCCTGGTGTGGTCATAGAGTGGTCCTGGTGTGGTCCTAGTGTGGTCCTGGTGTGTCCCTGGTGTGGTCCTGGTGTGTCCCTGGTGTGGTCCTAGAGTGGTCCTAGTGTGGTCCTGGTGTGTCCCTGGTGTGGCCCTGGTGTGGTCCTAGTGTGGTCCTGGTGTGTCCCTAGTTTGGTCCTGGTGTGGTCCTGGTGTGGTCCTGGTGTGTCCCTGGTGTGGTCCTAGAGTGGTCCTAGTGTGGTCCTGGTGTGTCCCTGGTGTGTCCCTGGTGTGGTCCTAGAGTGGTCCTAGTGTGGTCCTGGTGTGTCCCTAGTTTGGTCCTGGTGTGGTCCTGGTGTGGTCCTGGTGTGTCCCTGGTGTGGTCCTACCATGGTCCTGGTGTGTCCCTGGTGTGGTCCTGGTGTGGCCCTGGTGTGGTCCTAGAGTGGTCCTAGTGTGGTCCTGGTGTGTCCCTGGTGTGGTCCTAGAGTGGTCCTGGTGTGTCCCTAGTGTGGTCCTGGTGTGGTCCTAGTGTGGTCCTGGTGTGGTCCTGGTGTGTGGTCCTGGTGTGGTCCTAGTGTGTCCCTAGTGTGTCCCTGGTGTGGTCCTAGTGTGGTCCTAGCGTGGTTCTGGTGTGGTCCTAGCGTGTTCCTAGTGTGGCCCTAGTGTGACCCTAGTGTGGTCCTAGCGTGGCCCTAGTGTGGCCCTGGTGTGGCCTTAGAATGGCCCCCTAGCGTGGTCCTGGTGTGACCCTAGCATGGTCCTAGTGTGGTCCTGGTGTGGTCCTAGTGTGGCCCTAGCATGGTCCTAGTGTGGCCCTAGTGTGACCCTAGCGTGGCCCCAGCATGGTCCTTGCGTGGTCCTTGTGTGGCCCTAGCGTGGGCCTGGTGTGACCCTAGTGTGACACTAGTGTGATCCTAGTGTGGTCCTTGTGTGGCCCTAGCGTGGGCCTGGT
Organism: Ia io; assembly: GCA_025583905.1. NCBI lineage: Eukaryota > Metazoa > Chordata > Mammalia > Chiroptera > Vespertilionidae > Ia > Ia io. Next base: position 1,598,822 of record JAJQQW010000022.1, on the reverse strand, counting down.
GTGGCCCTCGTGTGGTCCTAGTAGCATGTAAACTAATGAGCAGGGATGTCTTTCCAAGGGCACTCACAGACACGGGGGTGGCTGCATTGGACGGGGCGGTAGTTTTGATGGGCCCTGGCTTAGGCTGTCCAAACATAACATGTGACCACAAAAACGTTTGAATCAATTAACACACATGTTGAGCACTTTTAACATGAAGTGCGTGGCAGCAGAATCAGTGAGCTGTCCTCCAGTCTTCACGTGCTTCCACGTCAGCTGTAGAAACTGCATGTACATTTATGTTCAATTCTTAATAAATATATAGATGTTAAGGTCTTACCTAAAAGCCACACATCAAATCAAGGGTGATGGCTGTCCCCATCCCTGATGTGCCAGGAATATGCGTGGGATGTGGGAAAGCGACACAATGTGGACATTCGACCGGGAAAGAGACACCCCTCAAGGTCAGTGCTGGGAGCGGGCGTCCTGGTGCCGCCGACTCCGACGCCGCAGACGAAGCTCTCCAGGCATCCAGCGGAGCTTCCCCTGAGTCTTCAGCAGCAACTGTTTCTTGAAACCTCGCGGTCTGACCTTGAACTTCTCCCACAGCAGGTTGCGTGTCTGGGCCACTGTGGGAGGGGAGGCAGGACAGGCGCTGGGCAGCCGGTGAGCGGGTAAGCTGGGTTACACCAGTCACAGACTGTGATCGCGGTATTTTAAACTCAGACCTCAGGGAGTCGTGATAGGTCTCTAGGTCCTCCAACGGTAAGATTGTCCCCAATTTCACTGGGTGCGAGGGAGCATGCACGCTTCCCAGACATAACTCTCCACGCTCCGAAGAAGAGGTGGGACCCCACTATTGAGGAGCCAGCGTCACTTCATAATCTCGTGCCTTCGTCGCCTATTGGCCTGTTGTTGGATGTGGCCACCTCCCCCCAGGTGAGACCTCGCCGACCTGGCGGCTCCATGTCCTGGCCACACTCCCCTGTCGGGAGGACAGAGGGAAAGAGCGCTGGGCCCAGCCTCAGGCAGCCCGTCTCAGCAAGTCCGCTCCCGGGTCTATTCCTCTGGCCGCGCCTCCTCTCTCCCTTGCTGGTCAGGACCCTCCTCACTGCGGTGCAGCCTCCTCTGCCACCTCCCAGGAAAGGGGGTGAGTGACGGCTGGATGGCAATTGGTTACACAAGCGCCCTGCGCCGGAGAGGAGAGCTGGGCGGACCCTGCCTGCCTGCTGTCTGCAGAGGCATTGCTGCTGAGAAGGCCCGTCACTGAAGGCACGGCCAGCGCTCCCGCCTGCGCAAGACGGACGGGGCTGAACAGCGGGCAGCGGAGCGAGGTGGGCGAATAATGACGTTTGGATGGCGCTCTACAGCTTTCCAAGTACTCGTATACGTGATCCTGTAGGGCCTGGAGGGCTCCTGGGGAGGACACCCCCTTCGTCGGCAAGTCACTGCCGTGTGTAATCACGTGGTTACACCAACAGCCTCTGTTGGAATGGCCAGAATGGGATGCGAGGGTGGACACAGCAGCCCAAAGGCTGAGAACAGCAATGAGGATTCCAGGTGAGTGGCGGGCACCATGCCACGTGGCCCGTCTGTGGGAGCTTGATCGGACTAAGGAGCGCATGCCTGATTTCTGTCCCTAGAACTTAGGAGTAAATTCTGGGGTAGAGAACACCAGACATGTTCCTATATGAGCTGGACGTGTACACAGGGCATGGGTACCACGCAGCACTGAGAAGGACAGCCCGCTCACGTGCCAGGGCCCAAGTGCCCACTTGGCATTATTCCTGACCATCTCTCTCTTTGTAAAATCAGACTGGGAAATGACCACACACAGAGACAGGCTGCGTGTCTGACTGATCAGAAGACTAAACAGAATGTCAGTGCCTCGGGGGAGAGGGTAATGCTGAAGAGCAGGGTCTGGGGAGTGGATGGGCAGGTCCAGGTCATGGAGGGAGACAAAGGCTCTGGGGAAGCAAGGGTGGGGGCAGGGCTCTCCATGTCCGCATGGGTGGGAGGCAGAGAGGTGCGTGTGCTGGGAGCGTGGAAGTTCTCAGTTCATTTCTTCTGTCTCTCAGTGAAACAGGAGGGGGTGTCAGCGTTGAGATGAGGGGCAGAGAACTCGTGGTGGTTTGCGATGCGGGGAGGAGGCAGGAAATATTGATCTGGGAGACCAAGCAGTGAACCGCTGCAGGGCGTGGGAGGGCCAGAGCGCCTGGCTGTCGGCCAGAGGTGAGTGGTCTTGAATTAAGAGGAGGGATTGTTTGAAACTGTAGGAAGTGTTCAAATTCAAGCTTTGCCAAGAAACTGAGTTACAATAGCTGAGAAACCCCCAGTGTGCAGCCAGAAAGAAGTGCGAACTTTAAAAGCAGGTGGCTACTGTGTGAGTGTGTGCATGGACAGGTGGGCCCGCCATGGGAGAAACACTGCTGGAGGCCTTCCACGTCCTGTCGGATCACTGGGGATGGTGGCCGGGTTCCCACAGAGTGGCCGGGGGTGAGTGAACGGGATGAGGAGAGGACTCCCCAGGAAGGTTGCAGGGTACAGAGCTGTATAGGGTGCAATTCCCCCTAGTTTTGTGCAACAGTGGAGTCTGTCAGCCCACACCCAGTGCAGCCACTGTCCAGAGGAGAGGACCCTGCCCCATGTAGAGCTCGCGTGCCAGGGCGGCAAGTGCCGAGCAGGGCGTGCTGTGGCCTCCAGGCCGCGGTGCAGCCCAGGGGATGGCACCCAGAGCAGAGCATCAGTGCAGACACCTTCCCTGGTTCCTAAGGAGACGGGATCTATGCGGCAGCAAACACTGGCCTGGACATACCTGTAGGCGTGGAAACAAACCCTCGAAACATGGCTTGTTTTCCTCATCATTTAATCCTTGGCCTAGTGTGTGCTTACTATTAGTACCATTCTGCAACTCTCCGCATTCGCCTCATCTGTAACCTAAACACTCATGGGCACCAGTTCCCTAATCTGCGATATAGGCACAGAAACCCTTACCTTTTCACTCACCTCAGTGTATATGTCTTCCGATACTCTCGATGCCAGGGGTTTACATGAATTGGAGAGCTCACAGAATCTAAACTTCACAATTGTTAATGTGGCTCTGCTTTTGTCCATTTGTAATTTATCAATTACTCTAGTAAAATACAGTTAAGAGAGGAGAAGCTATCCTATATAATAAAAGGCTAATATGCAAATTGATAGAATGGCGGAATGACCAGTCACTATGATGTGCACTGACCACCAGGGGGCAGACGCTCAACACGGGAGCTGCCCCCTGGTGGTCAGTGTGCTCCCACAGGGGGAGCTCCGCTCAGCCAAGAGCCAGACTCACAGCTGGCGAGCGCAATGACGGTGGCGGGAGCCTCTCCCACAGGGAGAGGGCCTAAGCCGTCAGTTGGACATCCCCTGAGGGCTCCCAGACTGCGAGAGGGTGCAGGCTGGGCTGAGGGACTCCACCCTCCCCCCAAGTGCAAGAATTTTGTGCACCAGGCTTCTAGTATAAAATAATTCTGTGACTGGAGACAGTTCTTTTTTTTCTATTTATAATTCCACAGCCAACATGAAATATTGCCCCAAGGAAAACCAGACCGATGTGGGTATTTTTAGCTCCTCCCTACTGTCTGTAGTTTCTAAGCCCATTTCATGTTTTAAGAAATGAGAAAAGGAAAAAAAAAAAGTTGATGTTGGTTTAACATCATGTGTGTAGTCTTGTCCTTGAGCCATGAAAACAGCCCAGGAAATGAGCCCAGCCTTTGCTCCCACCAGCAGAGCCCAACGCGGGATGGTCGCTGCGCGGAGTCACACGACATCATCGCGTCTGGGTGGTTCCTTCCCAGATGGTGATTGTCTTCCTTTAGGTTTCAGTGTTTCCCTCTTGTGTTTACGATAACATGGGGATGCTTTATTGCATTGCACTGGGCTGGTTGCCATGGTGATCAGCAGTGGCTGTATGCTGTAAAAATAACCTTCCTTCCTTGATAGATTTCACTTGAGTGAAAATAACCCTTAAAAATAGGTTGAAATTTACATACTAACTCTTCCAGCAGGTTCAAGGGGGAACGAATGGATGACAGTGTGATGCCAGGCGCGCCGGGCAGGCTGTAGGTGGGACAGAGACGGGCTGCAGGCCAGTGGAGGCCTCCAGGTTTCAGGGGGGAAACCATACATTTCTCATGGCTGAAAAACACATCAGAAAACATTAAAATCTCTGTGGGAATTAGTGGCTGCAAGAGCTGGTGGCTCGTGGATCATATTAAATGTTGGTCTAGACTTGATCTGCATTTCTCCAACTGTGTTCCAGAGGACGCTGTTTCAGAAAATGGCAGCGGGTGCTATTCCGGACCTTAGCCAGTGGCTCCGTGGCCAAACACATTTGAGAAGCTACATGTTGTGCTCACAGCACATACTGTCATGGTGATGTGTCAGGTATTCGAAAGCAAAGACCCACCTCACTGTGTTTAAGAGAGACTTCAACTTTTTTGAAGCACAAACACAGGCAAGCCTTGGTTCTTGAATGTCTCCCATCTCAGACAATTCTGTTCTCAACCAATTTGTTCACAGGAAAAACGTTTGGGTTGTAGGAAGGTTGTGGAACAAAACTTCACTTCTAGAACTGACAACCCTTTGGGCTGGTACATCAGCATGACAAAAAGCACCTCTCAGGCCAAAACAAAGGAGAGAATGCACCAGCAGAGTCGTTTAGGATTAAACCTAGCCTAGTCAACATCTCAGGAAACTGTGCTGTGAATATTTTTGTGGGTTTCTTTGTTGTTGTTTTTGTTTGTTTGTTTTGTTTTGGTTTTTGTTTTTGTTTTTTTTTTTTTTTTTTGTGTGTGTGTGTGTGTGTGTGTGTGTTTTGGCTTTTGTTGCTGGTGAAATTGATGATTAGCACAATTTTAAAACATAAAGAGGCCATCAAGAGTGCTAATGTTGCTAAGGTTGTGAAATAAACAATGATCACAGGCAACTGAAGAGGTAGGAAAACTGTTGTTGATTGGCATTTCGGAGACAGTGATATGTGAAAAAGCAGAGATGCCACATACTGACCTTAACAACACCCCTGGACCAGGGCTGACAGTGATTCCTTTAAGGCTAGGAGGGGGTGATTTGATAAATGCAAGAAAATAAGTGTTTGTTTGCAGATTAAACAGTCCTTTAGACACGTCCTGTAGATGAGAAAGTTTAAAACAGGGAATCATTTGGGGGTCTGCAACGAATTAATTTAATTTACATTATTTTTAATAGGGATAAACGATTGAGTTTTCAAACAAATCACTTCTCCAATAGCTTTCTGGAATGAATTAAGTTTGAGGTTAGCTGTATCCTACTAATAACAATTACAAGAACCTCTTCTTGGAACCTTCTTGGATCCTTCCATTCCTCTTTTGTGTGGTTCTAAATGATTTCAGGAAGCTGGCTTTGCAGATTGGAGGAACTTCTACTAACTTCTTCGGCGATGTTTTGCTTAAGAAAATGAAGAAAGAGAAACCCAGGCTATTTGGTGGTGATAGAGCTGGGACTGACATGCAGGAACAATAAGCATCATGACATAGTCCCATAAAAATGAGCAGACTATAGCCCCAAATGTGTTTCAGAACAAAGTCAGAGTGGTCTGCCCATCTGCGTCAGCAGCCTGGGGCAAACCAAGATATTAACTGCAACATGTGCCCTGAGTAGCTCTTGGTTTCTAAAGAAGTCCGTCTGAAGGGTTGGTAGGTAAACACACACAGTGTGTCCGTATTTCCCCCAAGATACTGAGCCCTTGGCTCGTGTTGCTCTTCTCTGGTTCCATATCCCGGTCTGTGAGCATCATCAGGCTCAGGGCTCACATCAGGATTGGAGGAAAGGTATTTCCCAAGCAAACATTAAAGTCTAGCAATGTATCTTCTTGTCTACTCCCCAAGAATTCCTGGGCACTAATTGGTCACTTTTGAAATGCTAGCTGAACCCCTAACTGTACGTAGGTTGAAGTCTTATACCACCAGCATATTCCTCATGTTCTGAGTTTACTGATTCGACGATGCAGTGCCCCATATGCTAGAAGCTTTCCAAAGGCCTTGTGAGCTCCGACCTCTTGTCCTCACTCTGTTGGGAGAAGAAGCCACAGTCTTTATGTCCTTGAAAACTGATCAATTATGATGCATTAAATGTGCTTATTTTCTATTATCTAAAGATTGCAGAATTTCTTTTCCTTTAACCTTGACCCCCTACCTCACACCATACACAAAAATTAATTTGAGATGGATCATATAAAACTCTAAGAAGAAAACCTAAGTAAATTTATTTGCAACCTTGCACCAGACAAAGATTTCTTAGAAAGGATGTAAAAATCAAAAGCCACCACCACAACAAAAAACACATAAATTGGAATTTACCAAAATTAAAAAAATTCTGTTCATCAAAGGACATAATTAAGAAAATGAATAAGCAAGCCACAGACTGGGAAAAACATTTGCAATACATGTATGAATATATAAAAATTCCCACAACTCAACAATAAAAAGACAAACAAGACAGACAACCTATTAAAGATTAGGAAAAATCTTGAACATGGATGTAATGAAAGAGGACAGAGGTATGGCCAATAAGCATGTGAACGGGTCCTCAACATCATTATTCATAAAGAAAATGCAAATTAAAACCTTAATGAGGTATAATTTCACACTCATTAAAATGACCAAAATTGGAAAGATTGACAAATCCAAATGTTGGCAAGGAGGCAGAACAACTGGAACCTCACATACTGTTGATGGAATTTTTTAATAGCTTGTCATTTGGAAACTCTTCGGCATTTTCTTATACAGCTGAACATACATTTAGTCTAGGACACATAAGATTTATTGCCTAAAGGAATATATGTACACAAAGAGACTTAAGCACAAAATTTCATATCAGATTTATCCATTATAGTAAAAAGTGAAGCAACCCATATATCCACCAACTGCTGGATGTTGAACGAATCTTGGTGGCTTTCTACAATGGAATGTTATCCAGCGGTTAAGACTTGAACTTTGGAAACGTGCAATGGCATGAATGAGTCGCAAACTCACCCTGGGTGTGATGAAGCCAGGCACCAAAGGACACATACTTCATGCTTTCATTTATGTTAAGTCATGGAATAGGCGAAAGTGGGCTGAGAGAGAGAAATCAGAACAGTGATGGCCCAGCGGACTTCCGGGGTGATGAAGACGTCCTTCGTTTTATTGGGGAGGTAATTATAATTGGCAATAAATCCAGGGGCCATCCATCACCACCCATAGCTACAAAATAGTTTTCTTGTGACGAGAACTTTTAAAATTTACTCTCTCTTTGCAACTTTCGAATATGCAAATATGCTTATTTTCTAGTCTGCCAGTATAATTTTCCATGTAATCCTTGGTTTCTCTGTTTTTTATTTAGAAATTTATTTCTGGAGAGACTAAGAGGTTATATTCTCCCCTCTCGGTGGCAGGGACTGGCAGTGTTTATCCCGACAATGACCACACAGAGCGTCCTCAGTGTGGGGGTGAGTGCATGCACGTAGGAGAAAGGCATGCTTTTAAAGGTCAGGCCTGTATTACTAAAAACAACACTGCCACAGTCTGTCCTCAGGGTGAAGGTGGTAGTTCTCTAATTTTACAGGGAATTTCTCTGTGATGCCCTCGAGCATCACCATGGGGTTTGTGCTCAGGGCCTCCACCAAGAGGAGGTGGGGTAACTCAGAATTACCCCCAGCCTTCGCTTTGTGTGGCAGATGCATTTGCGTTCCTGTCCGGAGAGCAATGAGGTCCACAATACATGTTGGTAAAGCGCGGAAATATGCTAGGGAATCGGTCATCGCTGCTGTGGCATTGGGGGCAAAAGGTCATGTAAAAAGCAATATTTTTAATTGAAAGGCATTTAGAGAAAAGCTATTTAAACGTGCCTTCCAATTTATATTCGGGGCTCACGTGCCTCCATCCCTTCACTCTAAGGCGGTCTGGCGCAGTGCTGTGCAACGAGCCTTGCTTCCCGTGCGTGGAGACCCTGCTGTGCACCGTGGACTGTGCTTGAAGAGAAACAAGGTCTTGCAATCCAGGCCGCAGCCGGCACGGGCGGCACTTAATGCTCGCATCCTGATGATTTCATTATTGACTCGATTAAGCTCTCTCTGGGCTAAGAACCAAACTCCCCACAGCTCTGCAAAGCTGCCTCGCTGGATCTATTTGCTATTAAGTTTAAATCCTCATTTCTCCCCATGACACGCTGATTGGCTGGGGATGGCTCCCCCTGGTCCTACAGAGACATCAGCAGAAGCCAGATTAAGTGTCTAACCCTCCATCCCTCTACCCCCAGCTACACTTTGCCGAAGGTCTTCACTCACATATTCTTACCTCTCTCTTCTCGGGTCTCCCTCTTTTCCGTGACTCTGTCACTTCCCCCGGGCCCTGAAGACCATTCTTAGCTCCGAACACAGCCAAATGCTTCTTGCAAGGTGAGCGCAGCCATCAGAAGGAACGTAATGAGGTGACGATTAAAGCCACACCTCGATAGTGGGGTATCCATCACGCTGCCTAAGAAATCTCATCTCTGACCAGTCTCATCAATCTGGCCTCCTGATTCCTCCCGCAGCTCACCGCTCCAAACGCGGCTCTGCTTAGTCCCCACGCTTGCCGCAGTCGGATCTCTCTTGAGGAGACTGTGCCTCCTTTGGAAGTAACTTGTTAGGACCAAACCTGGTCACGCTTACTTGGGCCTGTGCCTGACACAGACTCGCTGCTGTAGTACAGTCTCCAGGGTCGGGGCTAACACAGTGCACGCGTGTGCTACCAGCAGCCACAGAGGCGTCCTGGCTGCCGGGTGCTCGCCTCTCCAAGGAGCTTCAGGGACTCAGGTGCCCTGTCTTACAGACCTGGCAACCCAGGGCCTGGGAGGTTCTGAGAGCTCAATCAAAACGGCAAGACTGGTTCTTGCAAATAGAAAGTGAGTGAGAGAAATGGTTAACTATGTTTTTGAAGAGGAATTGGGACAAGGATTCGATGAAGTGGTTGGTGCTTGCTTTCAGCAGATACAGCACTCAATAGTTTTAATTTGTTTATCTCTTTCTCTAAATTGCACATGCCTTTTTGTTAGTGACAGCCTAGTACTTAGATTATTTTTAAATGATTTGTTATATAGACAAATCATCGTTTTTTAGAAAATGCTAGTGTTTCTTAGTTATTTGTGCCTTAAAAAAAATGTACCATTAACACAGGTTCTAGCAATACATACAGTTTATTTTAAAAGAACCTCCTTCAAAAAGGATAAAAATATAAAATAAATAACCTTCAATTGTAGTTTTGCAAATCTAAGTGTATGACGTTACAGAAAATGTCACTATTAAGTTAATTTTCTATGTCCTATCATTTCATGGAATTTTTGTATTTCATCAAATTCCATAATTTTGTCATTCTGGAGCCCTTCCAGCTACCTCGCCCAGGGTGATTCTTACCTGTTGCCCATCATCATGGCTGACGGAGAAGAGCTCCCTGAGAGTCAGCGCGGAGACCCTGGCCCAGGGCGGTCACCGCCGGCTCTGTGCGGGCTGTCCATCTGTTCTCAGGATAGAGCCCTCGGATGGGAGGGAGGTAAGGTGGGCAGCGTTTGGGAGGTGCCATCAATGAAGCCACACCGAGGCATTGTGGGCATGGCTGAGAATTGCCGCGGAGACGGGTGGGGCATTGAAAAATAAACTATTTGGATGCCAGGCTCAGTAATTTATTTAAATGTTATTGCCACTTGTGACTCCCAGTGGAGTTTCCCTCTCGCATTTTTAATATCAAATAACTGAACAGCCCATATATGAATTTCACAAAGTGAAATAGCTCACTTCCCAGAGCAGCCTGAGTCTCCATTGGCTCCCGACAGCCGTGGCTTCAGGGCGAGGAGCCTCAGTCCTCCCCGGCAGGTTGCTCGCTTAGTGATGGTGGGAGGGTTCAAGGCTGGCCCTCCCAGTCCAGGTACCCTCAATGGCAGGCCTAGGAACAGGAGCGGGACGGGGCCCTCTCAGTGACGTCATCCGTGCCCAGGGCGACCAGGAGACACCTGGTGGGCCAGGGCTCGCCCCCCCGGCCCCCGCCGTTGTCTCACACACGATGAAGCGATGTCATTTACATATGGGTCAAGAAGGAACGGCGGGTGCCCCTCCGATTCCATAGCCGGTATTTTGTTTCCGGGGCTCCTCTCAGTGTAAGGAGTTCTTCCTTGTCTTCTGCCTCAGGTGCAGCCCGCTCTTGTTGGGCCTCACTCAGCACTGGCTGTGAGCGGTGTGCTGCTTGTCGAACGCTGTGGCCTCCTTTGCCAAGTTGCGGAGCCGTTTAAGGAGCTGACGGAGGAAGCCGCCTCCTCCCATCCCCGGGCCACGGTGCCGAGCCCCGGCCGGGCGTCCCGGGAGCCCAGCGGCCGTGTGCACAGGCCGGCGAGGCGGAGAGCTGACCGGATTCTCACAGCCTGCCATGGCCTCGCAGACGCTGTAATTTCCCACGCGCTTCACGGGACGTGAACGGTGAAGGAGCCCGGCACCGGCCTCAGGGCCGCGCACACTTCCCCGCCTCTGTCCAGGGCGAGGGAGCTGTCCCAGAGCAGCGGCTGCTCACAGGTGGGACTGGGGCTGGAGGTGCGGAGCCTGTTTGCGAAGTGTCTTCCAGGCCCCCCCGAGCCGAGCTGGGAAACTTACATCCTGCGTTCAGGCGGTCCCTGCAAACTCTATGGCACATATATGATTATTTCTTATAACAGAAAATCCACTTTCTAGAAGTTTCTCTATTGTTGCTCAAATTCACCAACTGTCGGAGAAAGAGAGTGTGTTCAAACCCAATTTTGCCAAATTCTCCCAGCCGTGCCCAGACATGGACGGCGGCGCGGAGGGTTTCTCGGCGGGCAAGGTCCCTCAGCGGCTTCTCCATCTGACCTCACTGGGGGTGGCAGGGCTCCACCCTCTCCAGCGGCCCAAAGGCCCAGACACCAGGGCCATCTGGTAACAAGGGACAGAACTGGAAAAAGAATCTAGACTTCAATGTTTCATTAAAAAAACCCCAAAACCAATTATTATAAAACTAGAGGCCAGTGCACAGGGATGGGGCCTAAACCAGCAGTCGGACATCCCTCTCACAATCCTGGACTGCTGGCTGCCAAACACCCTCCTGCCTGCCTGCCTGATCACCCCTAATTACTCCCCTGCCAGCCTGATCCCCCCCCCAATCACTCCCCTGACAGCCTGATCCCCCCTAATCACTCCCCTGCCAGCCTGATTGATGCCTAATTGCTCCCCTGCCAGCCAATTGCCCCCAACTGCCCTTCCCTGCTGGCCTGGTCACCTCCAACTGCCCTCCCCTGCTGGCCTGGTTGCCTCCAACTGCCCTCCCCTGCCAGCCTGGTCACCTCCAACTGCCTTCTCCTGCTGGCCTGATCATCCCCAACTGCCCTCCCCTGCAGGCCCGGTCACCCCTAACTGTCTTCCCCTGCTGGCCTGGTTGCCCCTAACTGCTCTCCCCTGTAGGCCTGGTCACCCCCAACTGCCCTCCCCTGCCGGCCATCTTGTGGTGGCCATCTTTTGACCACATGGGGGTGGCCATCTTGTGTGAGGTCATGACAGTCAATTTGCATATTACCTTTTTATTATATAGGATGGACTTTCTAAGCCACAAAAAATGAAAGCTGATTTTTCACACACAAAAATATTCTAAAATTACTTATCAGTATTTATTTTAAAACATTCAATTTTTTAAAACCTGGATTTGTAAATCCAGGAATGTATATAATAAAGAGGTAATATGCTAATTGGTCCTAACGGTGTCCCAGTCATGACCGGTCAATAGGCTGCACGCGCACAGGAGCTGGTGGGTGGAGACAAGGTGGGAACTTCTGCCCCCAGCAGAGGCATGCACAGGTCTGCCCAGCGCTAACGTCACGGTGCCTTGGAGGTGGAAGCTGCTTCCAATGGAGGCACACACAGGCCTGCCACACCCCCTTGGCAGAGGTGCGCACAGGTCTGCAGCACCGCCCAGCCCGGAAGGGGGCATCAGGATGCGGGCGGGGCCTTGGCGGAGAGCTGTCAGCACTCCTGCGCCAAGGTCTGAAGGTGTGGAGAGGAAGGGAGAGCAGATGGGCAGTTATGGGGTTTAGGCCAGGAGGGGATAGCAGATAGGCAGTTAGGGGGATCAGGCTGGCAGGGGAGCAGTTAGGGGCATCAGGCAGGCAGGCAGGTGAGCGCTTAGGAGCAAGTGGTTCTGGATTGGGAGAGGGATCTCAGATTGGAGAGGGTGCAGGCCAGGCTGAGGGACCGCCCCCCCCCCCCCATGCACAAATTTTGTACACCAGGTCTCTAGAATATTTTCTAAAAGGAGTATCCACGTTTTGACTTTCTGCCTGGGGAAGAGCGTGTGCCGTGTCCCTGCACATTGTGCAGATGAAACACAAACAGAGCCACGCAGGGAGCCTGTTAGAGCAGTGGGAGCCCAGGGAGCATGGAGCCCCCCGTCTGGGAAGCTGGCATGCCAACCTGCCTTTGGCCGAGCAGAGGAAGCTCAGAGGTAAATCAGACTGAAATCTAAACTAATGAAGCAAAAACACCAGGAAAATACAGGTGTCTCAGTAAAAGCCAGACAAGATTGCGTACCCTTCAGTCTCCAAGGGAGCTCGTGAGGCAGCCACACTGACCAGTGTCCGTCAGAGATCCAGAACTCTCTCCTGGAGAGACTGAGGCTCAGGCACCTGGATTGTTCAGGTGCTGGAATTCACCGCTGGAGTCATGGACGAGGGACAGTCACCTCAGAGACAGCTTTGCTCGAAACATCTCTGGAAAAATACTTGGTTCCTCTTTGTTCCAGAAAAGTCATGGGGAACAGACCATGGGTGGCCTGGAGGTCTTTTCTGTGATTGAAAACCATGTTCATTTTTTCCCCATATACCAGTGTGTGCATACACACACATGCACACACATGCACACGTATGCACAAACTGACAGTCACAAAGAGCAGCACCTCCATGACTATTTCAGGGCAGCTGCTGGGAAGCTCTGACTTGGTAGGAGATGAGTGAGGTCACATGATCCCTCCCTGTTCTCCCCAGGGGAGGCGGTGCAGCTGCAGTGGGGGACTCTATGACAATGTCCCATAATCCCAGGCTAATTTACTTTATCAAATTAAAGCAAATGTTGCTCTTTGACCCAAGGGACCTTCCATTCTTTCCCTGGGTCCTCACCATGAGCTCAAATCTGTTTAGTAGAAGAGTTTACCAAGAATATAAATTAATAAAACAGGATTAAAGGGGGACATGGTTATAACCGATTCCGTAATCCCAGCAAATAATTAACTGTAGCGATTCACGATTCTGTTGAATTCTTTTTATTTGTGAATAACTTGCTGCAAAGTCAACTTTCCATGCAAACCAGCTGGGTCCAGGCCGCTCCTGACCTCTGCTCGCTGGAGGCCCATCCCTGAGGCAGACCCCAGGACTTCCTCCCTCCACATGCTGTTCAATTCATATTTCAGGGGAAGGTTAGTGCCACTCCCCACGAAAATCTTCCATATTTAATTTCTAAAAATATATTTAAAATCTTTGCTGTTATCGTAAGGTAGTCTGCCCAATAGATGTAGGTTGTCGGCCTACAAAAGCAATTGCCGATAGTAACATAACAGCGACCGGGAAGCAAGGTTCCAGGGTGGCGCCCTCCTATGTCCACTCAGGACCGGGAGCATTCACCATGCCTGCTGGGCTCCACCCCAGCTCCAGCAGCCAGGGGAGCACCGTGTGCACACCCGCTCGCGGCCCTGCTCCGAAGGGTGTTCCACAGGGGCCCACGTGGGGCTATTTGTCTTGAGATCTTTCTCCAACAAAACGCACTGTTTGACTTGTGCTTAAAATGGTGCAGGTGGACGCCGTGACGTGGAAGTTTTCCATGGCAGCTGTGCCATTCTGTCCATTATTGACTAAACGCATTGGTACCCAGCGCCTGGGCGGGTCCCGGTGAGTGAGCACAAGCTGGGTCATGTCCTCCGTCCGTCCGTCCGCCCGTCTGCTTGGTCCTGAATGCCCCCCTGCTGTGAGGCCTGAATTTGCTTTTGCTCATCCCCTGGGATATTCGCTATACATGACACCAAAGGGATGGAAAGCAATTCGGCTGAGGCTGGCTGTTTCATGAGCACCCCATTCTCCCATTGCACCCCAAACAACCCCTAGTGCCCTCAATCTTTCTAACCTACACCCTAGTTCTGCAGAGAGGGCTGTATTTAACACCCTATTCTATGGTTCTCAAAACCCATTGGTAACACCCTGGTTTTATCCCAAAGTAAAGTTCATAAATAAAGAACCTATGACAAACACGATTTGATTTTTTAAATTATATCATTAACAGTATTACAGATGTCTCCCATTTCCCCCCCCCCTTTACCTCCCATCCCCTACCCACCCTTCTCCAGGTCTTCACCACCCTATTGCTCGTGTCCATGGGCTATGCATATAAGTATGTAAGTTTTTTGGCTTATTTATCCTTGCCCCCCTCCACCACATGGAGGTATATCAGTCTGTTCTTTGCCTCCATGCTTCAGGTCTTATTTTGTTGCTCAATTTGTTCTGGTCATTAGATTCTACAAATAAATGAGATCATGTGATACCTGTCTTTCTTAGATTGGCTTATTTCGCTTGGCATAATAGTCTCCAGGTCCCTCCATGCTGTCTCAAAGGGTAAGAGACCCCTCCTTTTTTACAGCTGCATAGTATTCCCTGGTGTAAATGTACCACAGCTTTTTATCCACTCATCCCCTGATGGGCACTTGGGCTGTTTCCAGATCTCAGCTATTGTAAATTGTGCTGCTATGAATATAGGGGTGCATACATTCTTCCTGATTGGTGTTTTGCGGTTTTTAGGTTATATTCCCAGGAGTGGGATCTCTAGGTCAAATGGCGGTTCCATTTTTAATTTTTTAGGAAACTCCATACTGTTTTCCATAATGGCTGCACCAGTCTGCATTCCTACCAGCAGTGCACTAGGGTTCCCTTATCTCCACATCCTGGCCAGCATTTGTTTGTTTGTTGATTTATTGATGATAGCCATTCTGACAGCTGTGAAGTGACACCTCATTGTCCTTTTGATTTGCATCTCTCTGATGACAAGTGACTTTGAGCATTTTTTCATATGTCTCTTGGCCATCTGTATGTCCTCTTTGGAGAAGTGTCTATTCAGATCCTCTGCCCATTTTTTAATCAGATTGTTTGTCTTCCTTTTGTTGAGTTGTATGACTATTTTATGTATTTTGGAGATTAACCCCTTAATAGAGTTATCACTGGCAAATATGTTCTCCCATACAGTGGGCTCCCTTTTCATTTTGATGACGGTTTCTTTTTCTGTGCAGAAGCTTTAGTTTGATGTAGTCCCATTTGTTCATTGTTTTCTTTGTTTCTCTTGCCCTAGGAGATGTATCGGCAAAAATTCTGCTACATGAGATGTCTGAGATTTTACTGCCTATGTTTTCTTCCAGGATTTGTATGGTTTCATGGCTTACATTTAAGTCATTTATCCATTTTGAGTTTATTCTTGTGTATAGTGTAAGTTGGTGGTCTAGTTTTATGTTTCTGCATATGTCTGTCCAGTTTTCCCAATACCATTTGTTGAAGAAACTCTCTTTACTTCAATGTATGTTCTTGCCTCCTTTATCAAATTTTAATTGACAATGGTGTGGGTCCATTCCTGAGGTCTCTGTTCTGTTCCATTGGTCTATATACCTGTTCTTGTGCCAGTCCCAAGCTGTTTTGATTATAGTGACTTTGTAGTATAGTTTGATATCCGGTACTGTGATCCCTTCAGCTTTGTTCTTCTTTCTCAGGATTGTTACAGCTATTTGAGGTCTTTTATGGTTCCATATAAATTTGTGGAGTATTTGTTCTAGTTCTGTGAAGTATGAATTGGTATTTTAATAGACATTGCATTGAATCTATAGATTGCATTGGGTAGTATGGACATTTTAATGATGTTAATCCTTCAAATCCATGAACATGGTATATACTCTTCCATTTGTTTGTATCTTCTATTTCTTTTTTCAATGTCCTATAGTTTTCCAAGTACAGGTCTCTTACCTCCTTGGTTAAGTTTATTCCTAGGTATTTTGTTGTTGTTGTTGTTGTTGCAATGATAAATGGGATTTATTTATTTATTTTTAGTTTCTCTTTCTGAGAGTTCGTTATCAGTGTATAAAAATGCCATCAATTTTTGGATGTTGATTTTGTATCCTGCTCCATTGCCAAATTCAGTCTAGTAGCTTCCTGGTGGAATCTTTGGGTTTTCCATGTACAATGTCATGTCATCTGTGAATAATGACAATTGTACTTCCTCCTTTCCAATTTGGATACCTTTTATCTCTTCTTCTTGTCTGATTGCTGTGGCTAGGACTTCCAGTACTATGTTGAATAAGGATGGTGAAAGCAGATATCCTTATCTTGTTCCTGTTCTTAGGGAAACTTTTTTAGTTTTTGCCCACTGAGTATGATGTTGGCTGTAGGTTTGTCATATATGGCCTTTATTATGTTGAGTTACGGCCCCTCTATTCCTACTTTGCTGAGAGTTTTTATCAAAAAAAGATGCTGGATTTTGTTGAATGCTTTTTCTGCATCTATTGATATGATCATGTGATTTTTATCTTTCATTTTGTTTATGTGATGTATCACATTTATTGACTTGCAAATATTGTACCAGCCTTGAATCCCGGAATAAAACCCACTTGATCATGGTGTACGATTTTTTAAAATACATTGCTGGATGCTATTTGGTAATATTTTGTTGAGGATTTTAGCATCTATGTTCATCAGGGATATTGGCCTGTAATTTTCTTTCTCTGTAGTGTCTTTATCTGGTTTTCAAATTAGGATAATGCTAGCCTCATAAAAAGAGCTTGGAAGTGCTCCTTCATCTTAAATGTTTTGGAATAGTTTGAGGAGAATAGGTGTTAGTCCTTCTTTGAATGTTTGGTAAAATTCTCCTATAAACCCATCCAGTCTAGGATTTTTGGTTGCTGGGGGTTTTAACTTTACTGCTTTAATTTCATCAGGTGTTATCTGTCTATTCAGGCTTTCTGGTTCTTCCTGGTTGAGTTTGGAAGAATGTATGTTTCTAGGAATCTGCATTTCGCCCAGGTTGTCCAGTTTGTGGGCCTGTAGTTGTTCACAGTGTTTGCTTACAATCTTTTGTATCTCTGTGGTGTCTGTTGTTATATCACCTCTTTCATGTCTGATTTTAATTATTTGGGTCCTCTCTCATTGTTTCTTGATGAGTCTGGCTAAAGGCTCATCAATCTTGTTTCTCTCTTCAAAGAACCAGATCTTGGATTCATTGATCTTTTATACTGTTGTTATTTTTTGTCTGTTTGTTTATTTTGTTTTTAGTTTGTGTTTTTTTTTAGTCTCTATGTCATTTATTTCCACTCTGATCTTTATTATTTCCTTCCTTCTACTCCCTCTGGGCTTTCCTAGCTGTTCCCTTTCTAATTGATTTCGTTATAGGGTTAGATAGTTTATTAATGCTTTTTCTTGTTTCTTGAATTAGGCCTGTAGTGCCATGAACTTCCCTCTCAGGATCTTCTGCTGTTCCCATAGGTTTTGAGTCATTGTGTTTCATTTATTTGCTTGATCTCATTGGTAGTTGACTCATCCTATCTAATAATAGAGTAATATGCAAATTAGGCATCACTCCGTGACAAAATGGCGGCCCCCATACCCACAAGATGGCAGCGCCCAGTCCCCTCAGCCCTGCTGCTGAAATGTCTGGCCTGTCCCACCAGCAAACAGATCACTGAGAGCAGGGCATGGAGGCTTCCTTAGTGCTGCAGCAGCGGGAAGCCGCCAGGCCCTGTGCACATGGAGCCGGTGGAGGAGCAGGGCCTGGCGTCTTCCCGTTGGTCGCCGCGGTGATCGGGAAGACGCCAGGCCCTGCGCACACGGAGCCGGCAGGCGATCGGGTAGACTCCAGTGCCAGCAGAGCAGGGCATGGCAGCTTCCTGATCTCGGCAGCCGGGAAGCCGCCAGGCCCTGCAAAGCCGGGCATGGCAGCTTCCTTAGTGGGGCAGTGGCAGGGAAGTCCCCAGACATGGCAGACAGAGCCCAGACCACAGGGCTTGGGGGCTTCCTTAGTGTGTCTGTGTCTGGGAAGCCCCTAGGCCCGGCAGACAGAGCACACTGCAGGGCATTGGGGCTTCCTTCATATGGCACATGGCAGCAGCAGGCAGAGAGTGAAAGCAGGGCATGGGGCCTTCATCTCCATGGCTGCAGGGAAACCTCCAGGCCCCGCAGAGAGCAGAGAACCATGGGGAATGGGCCTAAGCCATCAGTAGGATATCCTCTGAGAGTTCCTGGATTGTAGAGGGTGCAGGTTGGGCTGAGGAACCCCCATGCATGAATTTCATGCACCGGGCCTCTAGTTGTTTAATAATGTGTGATTTAGCCTCCATGTTTTTGAGTTATTTTATTGGTTTAGTTGGTTTCTAACTTCATGCCATTGTGATCTAAGAAGATGCTTAATATTATATCAATCTTCTAGAATTTGTATTGACTTGTTTTGTGCCTTAACATGTGGTCTATCTTTAAGAATGTTATGTGTGCACTAGAGAAGAACATATATATTGCTTTGGGGTGAAATGTTCTCTAAATTTTGGTTAAATCCATCTGACCTAGTGGGCCATTTAAGGCCTCTGTTTCCTTGTTAATTTTTTGTCTGTAAGATCTATCCAGTGATGTCAGTGGTGTGGTTAAAGTCCCTACTATGACTATATTGCTGTCAATCTCTCCCTTAAAGTCCATGAAGTGTTTTTATATGTACTTGGGTGCCCCTATAGTGGGTGCATATATGCTTACAAGGGTTATATTTTCTTGTTGAATCATCCCCTTTAGTTCTGTGAAGTGGCCTTCTTGGTCTCTTGTTATGGCCTTTGTTTTGAAGTTTATGTTGTCTGATATGAGTATTGCTATCCCAGATTATTTTTCCTTTTCATTTGCATGGAATATATTTTTCTATCCCTTCACTCCCAGTCCTGCAGTCAGCATATGTATGGGTCATGTTTTCTTATCCCTTCAGTCACTTTATGTCTTTTGACTGGAGCATTTAATCCATTTACATTTAAGGTTATTATTGATAGGTATTTATTTATTGCCATTTTAATTTTCTTTATGCCTATGATCCTCTCTCTTTTCCTTCTTCTTAAAACAGTCCCTTTAACATTTTTTTTTTTTTTTTGGTCTGGAAAGCTTTTAATTTCACCTTCAATTTTAAATGATAGACTTGTTGGAAAAAGTAGTCTTGGATTCAAGCCTTTGCTTTTCATTACTTTGAAAGTTCATAAATAAGGAACCTACCGACAAACATGATTTGATTTTTTAAAATAATAGTTAAGGCATTAGATGTCTCTTCTGGGGGAGATTTACTGGGAAGGTGGCAGCTACAGACTCACTGGGAACGTGTGCGTCGTGCTGGACACTAGACACCATGGCCGCTTTTCCTGTGATTATGCAATTTTCCAGAATGGTTACCAGGTTACATAAAATTTCCAACCACATGAACTAAATGCTTTCTTCACTTGCAGGGAAGTTGCAATCCTGGAAAAGTCAGTGTATGCTAAAATCATATAAAAATATGTAATACTGCCTGGCCAGGGTGGCTCAGTGGTTGAGCATCGACCTATGAACCAGGAGGTCATGATTTGATTCCTGGTCAGGGCACATGACAGGGTTGCAGGCTCAATCCCTCCATGTGGGGCATGCAGGAGGCAGCCGATTAATAATTCTCTCTCATCATGGATGTTTCTATCCCTCTCTCCCTCTCCCTGTCTTTCTGAAAGCAATAAAACTATATTTAATTTTTTTTTTAATTTAATACTTACATGGCACGTAGATTTAGGTTTAAAACTTAAATCATTGAAAGAATTTTTGGTTGCAGGATTATCTCCTTTCTTGTACTAGATTGTGTCGCGGATGGCAGGCCTCTGCCCCCTGGATGCCCACTGCTCTCCACACCCACTGTGCCACCCAGAAGCTCCCGCACGCCTGGGAACACCTTTGAGGAAGTGTGTCATCCCCTGTTGAAGCCCACTGCTGGGGACATTTGCAGCTCATCTACTGGAAATTTGTAAAAAAAAACAACAACAAAATTTGCTTTGAAAATTTTGATCAAAGATTTAAAGTTTGCAATTGGAAAATCAAATATGACATTTGCTATCAAATATGATGTTATTTCCAAGTCCTGGCCCAACGTTGTGGCCAGAGATGGGGTGAGATGGACGAGGAAGCAGGCTTGGGCCAGTTCTGATGGGTTGCCATTTCAGCCCGTTTTCTGAATGTAATGCGTCTGGACTGCAGAGCGGGGAGCGCTGCTCCCTCTGCAGCGTTCAGGGAAGGAGCCCTCCACGAGTTTATTCGCCAACTTTGCACGATTCCTGCTTCATGTGTGATGCTGGGCGGTGAGAGTAGCCTCGCGAGCTTCTTGCTTAGGGGAACATAAACCATACATGACATGTTACAAACTCTCGTCCCTACAAATAGTCCACAGATTTTAACAGAAATGCAAATCAAACAGCAGCGGCTCGTGCAGTTTGCAGATGATCAGGTAGGTGAGCAAGAATTTGTATCTAAATTTCCACCATTGACCACATTTTCCTTTCTCACAGATACAATCTGTAGAAAGCTCAGTATCATGTCCAGGACGTGGTTGGGGGCGTGAGGGGGGGAGGGGGGAGGCAGGCAAAAATTTTTGTGAGGCTCATCTATGTAAATAATTTTATTTAAAAATGTATCACAATGGGAATACCGGGTGCTATAGGCTTAAAAAAGTGTATGCACTTGTGTGAGGTGCAGTGATTTATGAACGAAGTTTAAGGAGAATGAGGAGAGAAGAGGTACTTAGACGTGTTGTCCAGGCGCCATATCTTGCTGTTCATACCTGGGAGTCATTTCTTTGTGCTCTTCGCTGTCAAATGGCCATTCCCGACTAGTCTCCTATCTCCACCACAAGAAGAAGCGGAGAGAGAGGGGCCTGTGAAGCCTGTTGTTATTGAAATAACATGTGTCTTCTCAGCTGTGCGTCCCCAGCAGTCCCTCCTACCCAGTGCCGCACATCGGCTGTGCACTGTCCCTCACAGGTGAGGACACGAATGCAGACCGCGGACACGATCACTTCACTTGCCCTCAGAATTTCATACATGAAGCTGACCTCACAGCCGCGTGGTCTCTCTAGGCTTTGGCAGGCTCACCGCATTCTCAGGATGGATCTCCCGGTCGTCAGGCCTCTGTGTCCCACACGCCACCCCCGGCGGGGAGGCTGGGCTGGGGCAGACAGTGTCACATGTGCTCGCGGGTGGCCAGCCCTTGTCTGGGGGGCAGGCTGAGCAAGGGTCTGCGGAGACCAGCATTTAACCCCTGGAGCCTGTGAGTGTGACTCTCTCCCAGGTGGCAAGTGAAACTCTGCAGATGGAACTCAGTTTCGGATCTGAGATGAGGATGCTCCCTTCACCCCCAGGTGGCCCTGACGCGTCAGATGAAGGAGGAGAGGGCGGCCTGGCTGGTGAGCTGGTGAGGAGAAGGCCCTGTGGAGGCAGAGGCGGTGACGCTGTGGCAAGCCCCGGGAGGGTCAGGGACAGACCCTCTCCTGGAGTTTCCTCAGCAGCTGGCCCGGCTGACACCTTGACTCAGGCCAGTGAACTGACGTTGGGCGTCCGGTCTCTGGAATGATGAGGGCATATATTTCTGTTGTTTCTTGTCCCAGCAGCCTCGGCCGATCCGTCCAGCATCGCTGAAGACTGACCCAGGAGAGTGGGATGTTAGCATGCCGGTTGGAGCAGAGGGAGGGGAGTGATTGGAGGGAAGCTGGTCACTCTGCAGCCGCTGCTGATTGGAGGGAAGCTGGTCACTCTGCAGCCGCTGCTGATTGGAGGGAAGCTGGTCACTCTGCAGCCCCCCCATCAGGGACTGTGGGGCCGCCTCCGGAGTGTCGCCCTGCACTGCAGAGAGGCAGCGGCCGCGGTGCCTCTGGTTCTGGAGACCAGGGTCAGCACCCTGCCCGAGAACTCAGGCCAGGACTGGCGCAAACGCCCAGGGGCCTGCAGGTAAGCCCAGGGGTCAGAGGCGAACAACTGGCAGCTCAGATCCTTGAACTCGTAGTCCCACCTGAGTGCCCGAGGTGGGGGTGCAGCGCTGTCCTCGCAGCAGACCTGGGAGGGAGACGCCGGTCTGCCGGGAGAGCAGCCCACCTGCAGGCGCCCTCCAGGATCCGGTCCCAGAGGGGCCACAGCACAAACCCGCAGGCGTGATCCCGGGCGACTCCACATGGACCAACTGTCGGAGGGGGCCCCAAATTAGAGGAGGAGGCGAGGGCCCACTGGGGTTCTCATCTGGGCTTGGGCACCTGGTAAGGATGGTTCTAAGTTGACCAAGGCGCTGGAAGGGGACTTAGAGGGGTTCAAGAGCACACCCGGAGCACCGAGGCCAGGCCGAGGATCTTGCGCTGAGAGCGCTGCCCTCGGGGCGGGCACTGGGAGGCTCAGTAGCATCCTCAGAAGAGCATCCTCAGAAGAAGCTGTTGCTGTGGGCAGGGGACTGCTTTCAATGTCTGGTGAGATTTCTAGCTTTCAGCTGGGTGATGGAGGAGACGAGTGTGGCCACAGCAGGGCTCCTTCAGAATCGCCCAGCTCAGATTGGGGCATCCGTCTCTGGACCAGTCAGTAGCCTCAGGGCAGGTGGGATGGAGTGCTTCTAGAAGGTTCCGTATTGCAGCAGGAAGTTCACGCCAAGTCCTGCTTATTTAGCCAAGTGTCTGCGGAGAGCGCGTGTGCCTCGGCACGGTGCTGATGCCTGTGATCCGAACAGCGAAAATGCTGAACCCAAACTTTGCTTTCAAGGAACTTACCGTCAAAGTGGAACAGTAGGAGGGAACAGACAAGTAAGATAACTGGGAGTCCAGCCTTGACTGCCAGGAAGGATTGTTCAGACAGTAATTCTCGTGTGTGAACAGTTTACCTCTCCAGTCGGTCAGGCATAAGGTGAGGTGAGAAGCCATGTCCTGGCATGTCTTGGCCACGAGCTCACGTTCGCTTTGAATCGGTGGGGCTGGCCTTGGTGGTGAAATAGAGGTGCTTAACCAACAGTTCCATCAACGAGAAAGCAGAAGGCGGCACTTAAGCCCGCTTAGCAATCGCGCCCGAGGAGCTGCGGAGCTGTGTGAGCCGTGAAAACCCGCCGCTGCCAGCGCCCCGGCCCGGAAACATCCTGCTCATCTGACAGCTGCCAGACGCAGGGCGCCGCCCGCAGCGGGTTATTCTACAGGCTCCCAAAGAAACGGCTGCGGGCTTCTTCCCGCACCGGAGACGGCACGCCGTTGGCTGGCTCTCCGTCGGAGGGAGCCAGGTAGCAGTGGCTGTCCCCGGCTCTGCAAGGGTTTCCTCTTGGCCAGGAGCTCTTCGCAGGGCTCCGTTCCTATCGCTTTGCCAACCGGCTCCTTTCCGAAGTGGCGGCAGTGCAAAGGCGGCTGGCGGCGGTGCACACCGCCCAAAGCCAGTCCCTAGCTCCCCTCCGTCTCTGGTCCGTCTCCAGGGGGCTCGGTCACTCCCTGGACTCGCCTTGGCTCAGCACAGGCTCCCTCGGGCCGGGACTCCCGCCAGGAGCCACAGGCGGGCGGCGGGGGGAGCAGGGCTGGCGCAGAGGTACAGGGGGTCCACCCGCTCACAGTCATTCCGGACCCCGCTCGGTCCCGGGGTTGGGAGCCTGCCACCGGCGGCGGGTCCTCATGCTGGGACACGGCACGTTAGTGGGGAAAACATGCAGTAAGCAAACAAAACAAAACAAAACAAACAACGGACGCCAGGGAGGGACTGCGTGTGCGGGCAGGGTGGCCTGAGTCAGTGCCTCAGGTGCTGGACAAAGACTCCGAGGGACTCAGCGCTGGAAGGAGATGGCGTGTGGTTTTCTCTCAGGAGTCTGCGGGAGTGATCCAGGACGACTGTGCCTCAGGGGCCATTCGTGGGCCGAGGGCTCCCTATGTCCCCTCATGATCCCCTGGGGCCATGGTGCTGTCGCATGGCTGTGACCGGGTGGCACTGAGCGTGAGACAGGGCGTGGCTGTGACCCATGATGGCACTGAGCGTGAGACAGGGCGTGGCTGTGACCCATGATGGCACTGAGGGGGAGACAGGGCGTGGCTGTGACTGGGTGGCACTGAGCGTGAGACAGGGTGTGGCTGTGACCGGGTGGCACTGAGGGAGAGACAGGGCGTGGCTGTGACTCATGATGGCATTGAGTGTGAGACAGGGCGTGGCTGTGACCGATGATGGCACTGGGCATGAGAGAGGGTGTGGCTGTGACCGGGTGGCACTGAGTGCGAGACAGCAGGGAGAGCAGCGAGCGTGGCGTCCGGGCCATGGAGGGGTTGCAAGCAGGGATCTCACTCCGTGGGAAGGACTTGGTGAGCTGGAGGCCACTCACAGCAGGGCACCCAGTGGCGCCGCGCAGCCCCGGTGCTGGGAGGAAGGACAGCTTGCAGGTGCTGGCTCCACCCGGAGCGAAGGGGAGGCCGCTGGTTTAGACCGGCTGACTGGGAGAGCCTCCAGCATCTGCCTGTCTCCTTAATCTTTCCAGTGCTTCCATGTAAGGAGACAGCATTTCAGTTCTCCTGTGAGATGACTTACAGTGAGAACCAAATGCACTGAAGAGTGAGCCACTGGATATTTGAGGGCGGAGGGCCCCCAGCAGGGCGCCAAGCAGCAGCCGAGCCAGGAGAGGCTGGGAGAGCGTGGCTTGCCTGAGGGAGGAGCTCCTGGGAGTCAGAACAGAACCGGAGGAGGGAGTCCCTGTGCCCAGGTCCTGACGGGCCTTGGGGGCGCTGGGAGAGCTTTGGAGCAGATGGCGTCAGGGAAGAGGAGTAAGGCCCGAAGCACGCTGGCTGAGGGTGAGGGTGGCGTGCTGAGCCACCTTCCCCGGGCAGACCTGTGGGCCTGCAGGCGCCGATGGGGAAGACAGCTCCAGTCTCAGACCCGGCCTTCCCACTGCGCGGCCACGCGGGGCCGAGAACAGAGGTCTGACTTGCATGGTTTGTGTCATTCATTCGACGTGAGCTTTCAACTGCCACCATCGTTCAAGAGCAAGATTGCGGGAAGTGCTTTAGCCTGCAGTATTTACAGCCATTCCTCACCCTACTTAGCGCTTTATTTATACTAATGAAAAAGCACTTAAATTCATTTGTATAGGCTGCTCTAAGAGATTGAGAATTACGAATGTGTGCTATAAATATATGAAAATGACTCATTTCATTATTCTTCTAATAGCTGCTCCGACACCAGGGGCTGGGAACGCAGACTGCAGTTATGCTTGAATGTACCCCAAAGTCAGCTCACAGCTATTCCCACGAATGAATGCCTGTGCCCATGATTCGCGAAGCAGTCTGCAAGTGGTGAAAAGCAAAATCTTGATGTTTCTCTTCATTATCAGCCATCACATTAGATAAAGGGCCGCCCCACTTCTACTCTAGCACAGCCTCAACGCCAGAGCTTGGAAATGAAGGCTCCCGCGGCCTGTCCTCGCATGCTCCTTGGTGACACCCGCCTCTAGCCCGGAGCTGCTGTTTGAGGCCGCGTGCGCGACGGAGCGCTCCCGGAAACAAAGCAACCGCAACGCCGCGAGCCTTGTCGGCAGCCAGACTGCCGTGCTGAGCAGCGCCTCCATCGCGGTCCCCCATCGCGGTCCTCGCTACACAGCTGCTCCCGCCTCCCTAGCTCTCAGCTGCTCAGCCTCCCCCCACGCCCTACTCCCCACAGAGACCTGTCTTCCCACCGCATACGGGACCCTGTATTTCCCGACACCAAATTTACTGATCTACACCCCCCCCCCCAGTCTTTTATTCTCTTCCCCACATGGGAGGGGGAAGAGGTGACCTTTTTGCCAAAGACAAACCCCAACCTGAGGCCTGGGTCTTCTCTGGCCACCCGGGGAAGGCTGCTCACTGATCAGCCTCGGTCTCAATCCTGTCCTCTCTGGCGGCTGGCTCTTAGTCCAGTTCATACAAAGGGACCATCAGGGGCCTCTGTCAGGATTCTCTTTCTGGGTCTGCAAACCTCCCTGCATTCCTTCCGGTTCCATGGGGGCACTGAGTCCGTTTCTCAGTGTCTCCCCGGCTCCGCCCTGGGCAGGAACCCCCTTCCTCTCCACCCCGGGCACTTCCTGACTTGTTTCTCTGGCCGTGACGGAGAGCAGCCAGTGGTGCAGACGTGCTGTGCCCCGGAGGAAGACGAATGAGAAGCCAGGATTGTCTGTGGCCTGGGCGCGTGTTTTAGGGGACCCGTAAGCTCCTGGTGCTGGAGGGCAGCATTGCCCTGGAATTCTGCCCTTGCATGACAAAGGGCACTCACCTGGATGAATCGGACACGTGGGAGGGTCCCTGACTCCTCCCCGGGCCCCGTGGGGAGCAGGCATCAGTGTCCCTATCCCCTCCCAGGCTGGGCTCCATGGGGAGCAGGCATCAGCGTCCCTGTCCCGGGCTCCGTGGGGAGCAGGCATCAGCGTCCCTGTCCCCAGCCCCGTGGGGAGCAGGCATCAGCGTCCCTGTCCCCAGGCTCCGTGGGGAGCAGGCATCAGCGTCCCTGTCCCCGGGCCCCGTGGGGAGCAGGCATCAGAGTCCTTATCCCCAGGCCCTGTGGGGAGCAGGCATCAGCGTCCCTGTCCCGGGCCCCACGGGGAGCAGGTATCAGCGTCTTTGTCCCTGGGCTCCGTGGGGAGCAGGCATCAGAGTCCCTATCCCCAGGCCCCGTGGGGAGCAGGCATCAGTGGTCCTATCCCCGGGCCCCGTGGGGAGCAGGCATCAGCGTCCCTGTCCCGGGCTCCATGGGGAGCAGGCATCAGCATCCCTGTCCCGGGCTCCATGGGGAGCAGGCATCAGCGTCCCTGTCTGGCTGTCTGTGGGCTCCAGCTCTGCTCTTGTCATTCGGGAAAGCGGAGACCAGCCCCTGAGCACGACCTGGCCTGGAGCACTGGGAGGGGAGCAGCGTTGGAAGAGCTCCGGAGTCTGTATTAAAAAGGGAGAGAGGTGCAGGAGCACACTCAGGGAGCTTAGGAAAGGGAAACCTTTGCGCCTCTCTCTGTGTGAGGACTCGGAGAGTTGTTAGTGCGCTTCGCTGGGTTAATTTTAGGGTGAACCAGCACCACCACTGAGGGTGGCACAGCTGTCACCGCCAGCAGGAGACAGCAGAGAACTTCAGAGAAGGCCTCACTCCCTCGCTCCCTCTCTCGCTCACTCCTGCTGTCTTCTCCAGCCCGAAGCTCGGAGCTGGGGAGGCTGAGGCTGGAGGCAGGGGACTGGGGACCAGACGGGTGGGCTGAGGATGTTGACTCCACCTGACTCAGAGCAGTGAGGACAGAGTTGCTTCAGTAGCCACAACATTCACTGTTCATTTGGCTCCTTTTCTAGACAAAGAAAACACCAGTAGTAAAATGGGCTGTTATTGTTTTTGTCTTTCTTTATCTTCATCCTATTAATTCCTTATTTTAATTGGTAAATAACGCTTCATCATATTACAATGGGTTCTTATATTATGGTTTCCAGATATTACACGATCACACTTATACTAAAAATATTTAGTATGTTGTTCATCTGAAATTCAAGTTTAAGTGCATGTCCTATGCTCTCTCATATCCATGTTCTCACTTGAGGTCCAGAACAATTTTGAGCTAGTTCTGAATTAGCATCATTTTCAAATGAATAGACGATGCCTTGATTGTCACGCTCGCCTAAGTCAGGCCCAGTCTCAACATGTTTGGGGTTTTCAGCCCTGGCTACTGCCCATGCCACTGGTTTCTTTTCTTTTAAATATATTTTATTGATTTTTTACAGAGAAGAAGGGAGAGGGATAGAGAGTTAGAAACATTGATGAGAGATCAATCAGCTGCCTCCTGCACACTCCCAACTGGGGATATGCCCGCAACCAAGGTACATGCCCTTGACTGGAATCAAACCTGGGACCCTTGAGTCCGCAGGCCGACGCTCTATCCACTGAGCCAAACCGGTTAGGGCTGCCACAGTTTCTTGTTTCCGCATTATCAGTTCTCTGTCTCTGAGCAACCAGGGAAAGGTCACTTAAAGGGTTGGAACCTCAGTTTGTTCATTTGAAACTGATGATAACTCAGAACTACATCGAAAAATTGTTCTGCACCTCAAAGGGCTACAGCAAAGATGCCAAAGGCATTCATTTTTCTTTCTGATTCCAACAGAAGTCTTTGTTTCTTTTAGTGAGAATGGTATTTTAAGACCATCGTCTGTACCTCAGGAATGCTCATTACTATTGATCATTGGGAGCTGATCTAGTCTTATGCATTCATAAATCATTTATTCATTTAACAACTTTGGGGAATTTCTTATAAACAAGATATTTTGAAGGGTTTATGAGAATTCAATGACATCATATAGATCTCTACCTCAAGGAACTGACAGTGTAGTGAACAGAGAACTAAAATGCCTGGTAGATAATAATAGTGATTTTTGTTGTTGTTCACAAGCTTCGGGTATCATATCTAAGCATCCTTTGCCAAAACTAAGGTCATGAAGATTTACTCCTGTGTTTTCTTCTAAGAATGTTAGAGTTCTAGCTCTTACACCGAGGCCTTTGGTCCATCCTGGATGCGTTTTTGTGCATGCTGTGAGTAAGAACCCAGATTCGTTGTTTTGCACGTGGTACCCAGTTGTCCCAGCATCAGTTGTGGACATGTGACTCTTTCCATTGTATGGCCTTAGAACATTTGTCGAAACTCTGTGGACCACAGACACAGGGTATGTTTCTGGGCTCTCAGTTCCATTCTATGGACACACCTGTCTATCCTGTGTCAGGACCACACTGTCTTGATTTCGGTTGCTTTGCAGTAAGTTTTGAAATGGAGAAATGTAGGTTCTCCTGCTTTATTTTTGTCTTTCAATATTGTCTTTGGCTATTTGGGACCCCTCCCAATGCCATAGAAAGTTTAAAATCAGCTTGTTGATACAAAGAAGTCAGCTGGAATTCTGATAGGTATTGTACTAAATTTGTGGTTTAGTTTGGGGAGTAGTGCCATAAAAATAATGTTGTGTTCCAATACACAAGCATGGGGTGTTTCCAATTATTTAGATCTTTTTAATTTCCTTCAACAATGTTTTGTAGTTTTCAGGAGTATAAGTTTTACACTTCTTTTATTCAATTTACTCTTAAGTACTATTGTAAATTGTAGTTTTCTTAATTTTACTTTCAGATTATACACTGCAAGTATATAGAAATTAAATTGATTTTGTATATTGATCTTGTATCCTGCAACCTTGCTGAACTCATTTATTAGTTCTAAGATTTTTTTTAGTGTATTATCTAGAATTTTTTATGTACTATCATATCATCAGTGACTAGAAATAGTTTTACTTCTTTTTTTCCAAACTGGATGCCTTTTGTTTTTTTCCTTGCCTTATTGCCTTGGCTAGAACATCCAGTACAATGTTGAATAGCAGGGGTGAGAACAGGCATCCCAGTCTTGTTCCTGATATTGGGGAAAACATCCAGCATTTCACCATCAGGTATGTTCACAAAGAATCAGTAGTAATTCTTCAGGGTTACATTTTGAGTATTGCCCCATAAATTATAGTCATACATGAGATGCACACACACCTTTCTCTTTCTCTGTCGTGTTTCTCTCTGACCTCCTGCAGTGGTTTTGGAAATGGGACTAAGTTGTCCTAGAAGTGAGGATACATCACAGCGAGGGGGGGTGTTACCTGGGAGAAGGTGAGTGACAGTCAGAGGAGTGGGTCCCGCCCTCCTGGAGGGTGGAATACCGCACACATACATTTCTCCTGGCCTTCGTTAGCTGACCTCCTGCTCTCACTGAGGGAGGCAAACCCCCTCTCTGTACATAAGATGCTACCACGGCCTGAGGTGCTCCCGAAGGAGAGACTGACTGACGTCTTCTCCGATGTGACGATGGATGACTCTGACACATAGTGCTAATTCAGTCAGTCTCCAGCCCCCAACTTCCAATTTCCTGGTCCAACTGATTAAAGCCAAATTAAAGGCGGCCACCACCACAAATACAGCTTTAATTCCTTATTAATTTTAATCATACCCGACCTTTCCAATGGCACCATGACTGTGTTCACAGAGAGGGAGTACGGTGGTCATGACATTTCTTGGGCCTTTTTTTTTATTGTGGCTTAGCATCAACTTGTTCAAACACAACCGAATGGAGACTGATTAAATGTCAGGGCTGGACTGTAATGAAAGAAAAGTCCACCGCAAATACGTGGTGATTGTTTTAATCAGATGCGTGGGAGACGGAACGTCAGGCGGTAGCGGGCAGCTGCCCTCCGGGTCCCGGCCCCAAGAGGAGCTGGCTTCATCCGGTGGCTGCCGGGGACATTGTCTGAGGCTGGGAAGGCTGAGGTTTCTCAGGCCTCTCTAAGCGAAGGGGCCGTTTGAAATGGGTGAGAAGAAAACCTCTGCATACTCAGCAGCGCCAGAATTTCGGTCCACAGCGTTAGTGAGGTCAAGGGCCAGGCGTTTCATTTCGGGGTTTCCACCTCCATTTCACCTGTTACGAGTCAGACACCTGGCATGTCCCCTCTTTGTGCCCAGACACCCAGCTTGTGTTTGGATCTGACTCTGTGCTACAGACCGGCAGGTGTGGGTGAGGGGACACGCCAGGCAGGTGCACCCAGGGGGCCCGCCGGGCCTTTGGCTTGGGCTTCGCCGTGTCTGTCCCCTCTCCCTGGCACCCACTACACCCAGCCTTCCTTCTTTGCCGACTTCTGTGTTTGAGGGATCGGACAGGAGATCCTTTCCCAAACTCTTCCTTGGGCAGAAGAGCAGGAGTAGAACTCAAGGTCACAATGAAAATTCCCGGTAATTTCTTACATTATTCCAGCCAGCTTCCCGTTTCTAATTGATTTTTCTCAGGTTGGTTCTCCAGTTGTAAGCGCTCCTCAAGCCAGATGTTTAACAAACTCTCTCCTTGGAGGTTTGATGACTCCAAGTCTGTTTGATTCCTCAGCTCCCCTGGGGTTTGGGCTCGTGCAGCGGCCACCACAGAAGAGCAAACAGAGGGTCCACTGAGGGTCATGCATTGTGTCTCCATTGCCCCGGCCTGGGCTCCGACCAGGCTGTGCGTCTTCCCGGTGTAACATTTACTTTAGCTGCTGCTCTGTTTGAACATCCTGCCTCCAGGCTGCGAGGCTTTAACTCACGTGGCCACTGTGTACAGTTGCTCACTCTCTGAACTCCAAGAAAAGTCAAGGAGATTTAGATCCTGGGTGTGATCTTCAAATGGCCAATAGTCTCCACCCTCTTGTCAGGCAGAGAAACCTTCCCCTGCCATTCCCCATCCTCCCACCACCCAGCAGCTCTTCACAAGAGAACTGGGGGGCCATGTGGGAGACTGCAGTCTGGAACCTGACTAGGGGAGTACAGTGAGTGTGTGGGAGAGGGCAGGTCTGGGTCTGCTGTTCCGTAGCTGTGTGGTCCTGGGCCAGCCATTTCACTTGTCCATTCCCAGCTTCCCCAGTGGTCAGATGAGACATTGGTACAAGTGATTCAAAAGGCCTATCCTGCCTCTAAAATTCTGTAAATTCTAACAGCAGAGCCACTTCACTGCATGTGTGGTGTAATTGTGTTCTACAACACAGCTTGGGTTTGGTTCTTATTTAATGTATTGACTTTGTTGTTGTTGTTGCTAAGCCTCACCCAAAGATTTTTTTCCCCATTACTTATTAGAGGGAGTGCAAGGGAGGGAGGGATAGGAAAGAGAGAGAGAGAGAGAGAAAGAGAGAGAGAGAGAGAGAGAGAGGGAAACGTCAATGTCAGAGAGACACATTGATTGGTTGCTTCCCACACTCACCCCAACTGGGACCAGAGAGAACCCTGCAACCCAGGTATGTGCCCTTGACTAGGAATTGAACCTGAGACCCTCTGGTGCATGGACTGATGCTCTAACCACTGAGCATACCAACCAGGATTTAATGTATTAACTTGTAATTGGGTCTCCTAAACAGAGCCTAGATGTAAAGAAATATTTTTTCAGGTAAAAAATTAATACTTTGGGGCAATACAAATTCAAAGTCTGGTTTCAGCTATTTGCTTTGAAACATTTGGTTCAAATTATATATGACTATGTTATTAATGTGTGCGCCTTTTGACTTTCTAGAGAAATCAGGAAGTCTCTCTGATAAGATTGGAGAAGTCCCTGGAGATTTCAGTTCCTGGTGTTATCGGAGGCCCCTGATCCTCTGTCTGTGTTGGGATGCTGGTGGTGGCACACTCGGGATAATTTCAGGTTCAGCGTAACATCCTCCTACTGTTCTCTACAAACAGTAAAATACACAGCACATGCAGCTGCCATTATAAAATAAGAGAGAAACAGCGTCATGAACTTGGAAATGGTTTTCTTCATACACACCTCTCTTCTCTGTGACCCCCTGGACGGACGGCTCGGGGATATTCTGTAGAGCTAACCTGTTTTCCACAAGTAACCTGAGACATGCTGTTAGACACGAAAACCAGCTCCCGTTGGCTGAGCTGGAGGCACATCGCTCTGCTGTGGAGGCAGACACAGCCTCTCCCTGACTTAATGCAGTGCAAGCACCGCAGCGCCACTGAGCCCTCCGTGATCTCCCACACCAACATTTAGGTCGCTTTTCCTAAATTACAGTCATTTCCAGCCAAATACCACCTCGTCATTTACTCAACACATCTTACATGTTCCCACTGATGCTCCCGCCCACTCTCTGCTTACCAAAACCCGCCAGTTCTTCAGTGAGCCAAATGCGACTTCCTTCTGCACTCTATCTCAGGCCCTCCCCAGGGGACAATCCCTCCTTCCTACCCCTTCCCTGTGTCTCACAGCGTTTCCGGGACCTCCTTTATGGCACTGAACACACCTGGCTTGTGAATGGCTGCTGTCAGTGGGCAAATAAAGACCATTGTCACCTGCTGAAAGGGAAGCAGCACGTGAGAACTCAGGGCTTATGACACAGAGACCCAGGAAACGATTACTCCCTCGGCAAGAAGAGTCTTGGTTTCACAAATTAATTTAAAATCCTGAAACACAAATACTTTCAATGCATTGACTAGCATTTTCTGTATCGCAGTTACA
Source organism: Ia io (assembly GCA_025583905.1). Classification (NCBI taxonomy): domain Eukaryota; kingdom Metazoa; phylum Chordata; class Mammalia; order Chiroptera; family Vespertilionidae; genus Ia; species Ia io. The sequence goes on along the minus strand of JAJQQW010000022.1, from coordinate 1,565,738 downwards.
TTTAACTCACCTCTGTATAGGGGACATACCTATTGCATAAATTGAAACAGTAAAAAATAAATGAAATTCATTTTAGTTCATAAAAGTCTAAAACTAGGAACAAAACAGTAGTTTGATGAGGAAAATCAGACTTTTTTTTTTATTTGGGAGGTGGGGGTTTGGACCCAGGGTTGCAGCCTGACTCTGTACCTAGTTAATCAGTAACCCTAATGCACATTCTTGTTAGCCTATAATCAAGTCACTGCCCCTTCCTTAATTATCTGGTCTTGCAAGACCTGTTTACCTAAACACTCCCATTTTACAGAGGCCATAAACAATGAACCATACACAACCCCCGGAGGGTTTATCAGCGCTGGCGCCAGGCCAGGCCTTTAGGTGTATCTCACATCCCCCATCTCAACACAGGGCTTTTTGCAAAACCCGTGAAAGGTCCGGAAGTCTGATCCATATTTGGGGGACAAGGAAACCAAAGGGCATAAAGGGAAAGCTTCCTCCATATTGGCTTGCTCAGGATTTGGAAACAAGCTCCTGAGTCACGGTGCTAGCACATCTGGAAATGAATGGGTTTGTCCTGTATCTCCAGGTACTCCTGTGTATTTTTCGGCTGCCTGGTAAATTCTGTAACAGTGTGACCACAGGGCCCTCATTTTAAATGGGCCACGAGTTTGGAGACTCCATTACTCCGGGAACCCAGAGTCTCTACATGGAGGAGCCTCCGGCCCTGCCCACGGCTTGGCTCCTTCCTGAGGCTCGAGCGGGATCCCGGAGACTCGAGTCATCCGAGGGCACTGCCAGCAGCTGCGCTCAGGCAGGGTGCTGCTGGGAGCACTGGTTGTGTGGCAGAATTGCCCTCTGCAGAGCTGCTCCTCCTCCATCTCTCCGGCCCCAGCCTGCACCTCCGGGATCTGTGCCTGTGTTGTTTATCTGAGTTTCCCGGGCCTGGCCCCGTGGTGGGTGAGCGCTGCACGGCGAGGCTGCTTCTGGAAGTGTGCTGTGGTCTGTCCACCATCTGTTTGTGTAAATAAAGTTTATTGGTTCCCAGCTTGTTCAGGGCCCAGTGTCAGGAGCAGAGGCGGGAGATGGGGCAGGACCCAGGGCAGGGCCAGAGCAGAGGTTTCCCAGAAGACCAGGGTCTGCTGTTTAAGGTGGGAAGCTATCCCTCCTCCTGGGCCTGGGACTGTTTTCTGTTTGTTGAGATATGATGGACATACAGCATTGCATTGGTTTGAAGTGCGCCATGATGCTCAGTATCTGTGTATATTGTGAAATGATCACCACAGTGCGTTTGGTTCTGTCCTCACCTCACAGTCACAGTTTGTTTTCTGATGAGAACTTTTAAGATCTCTTAACAACGTTCACGTATACTATACAGTCCTGCTAACTATGGTCACCACGGGCACGTGACGTTCCCCAAAGACATACTGGTCTGGTGTTGAGACCGGAGGTTTGTACCTTTGACCTTCTACACCCATTCCTTCCTCCTCTCACCCCCACCCCCTGCCCTTGGCAACCCCCAGTCTGCTTTCCATTGCTGATTTAGATTCCACAGATACTTGCCTATAGTCTTTTTTTCAAGAATCTCCCTTCTATGAAACCAGACCAGCCCCACCCATCTTTGGACTGTTTGGGGCAGTCATTGGCAGGCCGGTTGGGGGAGTCATTGGCAGGCCGGTTGGGGGAGTCATTGGCAGGCCGGTTGGGGGAGTCATTGGCAGGCCAGTTGGGGAAGTCATTGGCAGGCTGGTTGGGGGAGTCATTGGCAGGCCGGTTGGGGCAGTCATTGGCAGGCCGGTTGGGGGAGTTATTGGCAGGCTGGTTGGGGCATTCGTTGGTAGCGCTCATCCCGAGCCCTGAGGATGGAGCCCTGAGTTATGTCTGCATTAAGTGCTATTGATCAAGCGGCCTCCTGCCCTCTCCTCAGGTCTTTCCCCTGATTATGTCCCTGTTCATTTTTCTAAGTGAACTTCAATGTCACGAGGGGATCTCCCACAGAAAAGCCGAGCCCCACACTATCTCCATTAAAACAAATGGATTTTTCATTGAAATCAACATATCTTTCTGAATCGAATAGGTTTTCATGGGGCCAATAAATTTCTTGAAAACAATGCATTTTTTATTACAACATATTTTTGTTCAAACCAATACTTTTTGACAACCAGATATTAATGGCCTGGCCAGAACTATAAATTTACCCCAAACTGTGTGTTTTCTCAGCAGAAAATAATTTTTCTTATACAAACACATTTTTATTTGAATCAATCCTTTTCTGAAATCAGATATATTTCTGCAGGAGACACTGGGAACCTCTTTACTAAGAAATGTCATTTTGTTTAAAGGAACATGTGGCCTGGGTTTCAAACTTCCCTAGTGACCTACCTTAAACATCTTTATTCAAAAGTGAGGGAGATGAAGGCTATTAAAGAAAATCTCCTTTTTTTTGGTCATCCATGAATGCACAAAGGTGTCAACAGGCACTTCTTATGGAGCCTCCCGCTGTGGGCGGCCCCAGGCAGCACCCCCTCCTTCCCTGAGTGAGGCGGACACGGGCAGGGCCCTCCCCACAAATGCCCTGGAAATACCAGCCGCAGTGCCCGGAGCATGGGGCTCGGGCCCTCTCGGGACAGCGGGCAGCAAGGCCTGCAAGGCTCTGGTGAGAACGTCCCCTGCCCCTTTGGATTTTCTCTGGATTTCACCGAAGCAGGAGGAGCCTGCTCTGAGGGAGAAATCTTACTGCTGCCAGGTTTCCTGCTCACCAGCCTTCCCAGGAAGCGGTCCCACCTTCTCAGACGTGGAGCTCCAGCCCTTCTCACGTGGGAGTCAAATGTGAGAAATTCGGACGTGTAGCTATCAGGGTTCCTTGTTTCTGAGAGGTGTGCCATATAAAAGCAGACCCAGACCCACCGTGCCTCTCAGCGTCATGGGGAGCGGTGCAGTGGCGGGTTTATTCTCTCCTTTGCAAGCGCACGCCCAGGTGATCAGCCCGAGGCCTCCGCGGAGGCCCATCAATTCTCCAGCGTCCGGGACCGCCCGCTTTGTCTCCACGCAGGAAATTTATGGGGCCCATGTCTCTCACTACCAGTGTGCACACATTCATTTTTTCTGTTTCCCACTCATTTTCATAAAATAACAAAGGAAAATCACCAAGGGGGTGTTCAAATATGTACACGATGTTTTCCCAGACAAAGGAGCCGGCGCCGAGGCCGCGCTCTCAGCTGGCAGCTGGCCAGGCGGTCCCGGGGGTCAGGCCTCAGGGCGGGCACGCCGCCGCGGGCCCGGAGGTGTGCCCAGTCATGAGGGGCAGGGATGATCGGAAAACATTAGCCACTCGTGGACACAAAGTTGAAACAGGGAGAGAAGCTTCTAGGAAAAGATTATATACTGTATTTTAAAACACAGTGGTCATCCTAAGACATGAGTAGAACTTCATTTTGTGTCAAATCAAGGGTGTGGGAGTTCTTACAGCCACGAGGTCTCGGATCTGCTGGCCCGCAGGCGAGAAGCCCTGCCTGCACTTGCGTGCAGATAAGTGGCCCCGTGAGTCCACATGGCGTGTACGTGACGTTATGACCAACACGGCCCCAGTACATGTAACACAAAATGAAACCTGAGAAAAATTAATGTCCACCCCAGAGCACAGTGCACCTGCCCAGGTGACAGCAAAGCCACCAGCACGGAGCCCTCCTGTGCATCCCGCTCCCCACGCGTCACGCATCAGGGCTCAGCCCGGAGGAAACTGGTCCCCGCGTGGGTGAGTGGTCCGGGCTGCCGGGGAGGCTGGCTTTTCTGACTCTGCCTCCGAGCGCCCCCACGACGACGCTGGACCATCTCAGCCTCCTGTGCTGACCGCAAGTTCCCAGCCCCTGCGCTCCTGCCGCTGAGGACAATTGTTCCTCCGACTCCCAGAGCGAGTCTCACACGGATGGATGGAAAAGAGCGACGACGGAAACGAAGCCGGAGACCGAGGCAGGAGAGAGAGCTCGCAGGGCCTTCCGAGGCGTCTTCGGAGACAGGGCCTCGGCTCCCGCAGGGCCACAGGGCTGAGGCAGGCGCGGCCAGCCGCTCCCTGTTCCTCGGAAGAAGGCGCTTCATAGACAGCGAGGCCCTTCTCCTTAAGGGAATGACATGCATGTTGACTGTTTGCCTAAGGAGACAGCTTGGCCGGTATTGCTTCTTCCCTAAAAGGCGAGGCCCTGAGATCTCAGGGCACCGTGCTCGCCTGCACTGAGGTCCCCCGAAAAGCATCTTCATCCCGACGGCCTGGCCAGGCGCCCCGCAGAGCAGAGGGCTGGGCGCCACGCATTTGTTTCCCATTGCAGAGGATTAGTGCTCCTGACACGAGTGATTAATCACCACATTGCAGACGGCTGACGAACACAGGCAGGAGTCCACGTGGAGGGACAGTGCGCACAATCTATTCCAAACAGCTGCCGGGTGTTCCTGTCTCCCCGGCCCCCCACCCCCGCTCCCTGCTCCTGGCTTCTCTCCTCCTGTCTCCCCTGTCCTTTCCTTTTCTTTCTTTCACAATCACCCAGCCCATCTGTGTTGATGTGGAGTCTCTGGTGCTCTCTCCTTCCCATCCTTAAGTCCTTGTCTCACTTGTACCTGCCAGCAGCTGGTCTGGAGCCCAAGCCAGGCCCCAGGAGACCTGGGCCTGAGGGCCTCCCCGGCACCCCACACCCCACAGGAGGAAGAGCGTGGACAGGGCTCATCTCCAATAAGTGAATGCATTTCAGCCCCGGAGACCCAGGCCAGCCTCCTCCTGCGGGCGTGTGCCCCGGGGTTTGAAGGATTGAAGGAAAGGGGCTTGTGTTCCCGGGGCTTGGTCTCTTGCTTTCGGTGGGAGTGGACCTGGGACCTGTTTCCTCCATTCCCTTAGCTCCTTGTCCATCTCCTGTCTCACTAGAGAATCGTGTTCCCCTCGCACCCTGCCGGAACCCCTTGGAAGGCAGCCGAACTCGCCCTGTGGAGGGGATTGCCTTGGGCAGGTCGGGCCCTGGGCTCTGCCTGCGGCCTCTGCCCTCAGCACCAGGCTCATCGGAAAGAGGTCAGAATCAGATGGTGCTCCCACCCCATGTCCGCCTGGTGCATCTAGGCCGCGCACGGTGACCGGCCCTGCGGCTCTGGGGCCCACGTCCCCACTTGCCTCCCTGCACCTTCTTCGCTCGTCTGTGGCTGAGCACCTGCCTCTCAGGAAACTGGGGTAACTTAGAGGAAGGAAGTGCTGCTGAGCGTCAGACAGAGTGTGCGACCGTGAGTCCAAGAGAGGGCCACACGCCAGCTTGCTGTCCCCGCGGCGCCCCGGAGCCTTCCCCTGCACCCAGGGTGCACCTCTGCACCCAGACCCGCCTGCAAGCAGCTCGCCATGGACCCTCCACTCCAGCCTTCAGGTAACTCATCTCGCCTGCATGCTGGTCAGCGTGCAACCCACCCACGCGCCTTTGATGTGCTCCTACCTCAGATCCCACAGGGACTGACACATGTTGCTCATGGTGACCACTGCATGCACACTTGTTTACACTTAACTGGCCGGGCCGCCACCCACCTGCCCACGCTGTGCTGACTGCCTGCCCCTGCCCCGCCCCTACCTCTGCCCCTGCCCCTGCCCTGCCCCAGCCCCTGCCCCTGCCCTGCCCCAGCCCCTGCCCCCTCGCCCTGCCCCTGCCCTGCCCCAGCCCCTGCCCCCTCGCCCTGCCCCTGCCCTGCCCCAGCCCCTGCCCCCACCCGCTGTGATCTGCAGCCTGTGGTCAGTTAGTGACTGCAAGTGCATCTGGTTGTCATTAGTTACGTAACTTTGGGCTGTTCACGTTTGATTTCCCTGAATTTACAGCTTGGAAGCAGGGCCTTGGGAAGGATGGCCGGCACAGGGACGGGAGCAAGCCACAGTGCGTGAGCCTGGACACGGCACACGGGGCCCCCACGCCTGCTGCTGCTCTCACCTGCTCAGGCACGGGTCTGTGCCGGGACACCTGCAGACACTTTGAAGGCCTGCTTCCAAATAAATGTAGGCTATTGGGTTAATAAATACTCCCTCCCCCCTCCCTTCCCCTCCCTCCCCCTCCCTCCCTGTCTCCCTCCCTACCCTCTCCCTCCCTGCCTCTCTCCCTCCTCCCTCCCCCTCCCTCCTTCCCTCTCCTCTCCCTCCCACTCCCTCCTTTCCCTCCCCCATCTCTCCTTTCTTCCCTCCCTCTCTCCCCCTGCCTTTCTCCCTCCCTCCCTCTTCCTCCTTCCCTCTCCTCTCCTCTCCTCTCCTCTCCTCCCCCTCTGTCCTTTCCCTCCCTCTCTCCCTCCCTCCCTCCCTCCCTCCCTCCCTTCCTCCCTCTCTCATCTGTGTGTCTTGGTCTCCAAGTTGAGTGTTTTGCAGCTGTCTGCTGACTCTGGGTTGTCCCTTTACACTGATGACAGGGCAGTGAAGGTCTGGCTGGATATGGGTGGAACTGATGGCCACCCTCGTAGGAGGGCCTAGGGCAGGAGGGCCTGAGGTAGGAGGGCCTGAGGTAGGAGGGCCTGGGGCAGGAGGGCCTGAGGTAGGAGGGCCTGGGGCAAGAGGGCCTGGGGCAGGAGGGCCTGGGGCAGGGGGGCCTGGGGCAGGAGGACCTGGGGCAGGAGGGCCTGGGGCAGGGGGGTCTGGGGCAGGGGGGCCTAGGGCAGGAGGGCCTGGGGCAGGAGGGCCTGGGGCAGGGTGGCCTGGGGTAGGAGGGCCTGGGGCAGGGGGGCCTGGGGCAGGGGGGTCTGGGGCAGGGGGGCCTGGGGCAGGAGGGCCTGGGGCAGGGGGGCCTGGGCTGGGTAACTTGGCGCTTTCCAAACCCAGATCTGTGTCTCATCTTTTCTTCATTTCCTCAGAGAATTCTGATTTCTCACTCACAGAGCTCTTAAAAGTGAAACAGTCTTGGCATCTATAAGCATTTTATTACGGTTGTTGGATTTTACTGCCCCTTTAAAATAACAGGTCTTTGGGAGTTGAGTTTTGGAGTCCCGGGAAGCACTGGGAAGTACTGAGTGGAGACCTGGAGGAGGAAATGCACGATTTGTCACAACCTTCAGGGCAGAACCTTTCCGTGAGAAAGTGCTGCTCAGAGGCCAGAGGCGGGTCCGCAGGAGGGACGGGGTCTCCTCGGCTCCATGGCGACTCCGTGGGCATTCGTCAGTGTGGGCGATGGGCCACATGCTACCCGACCAGCCCGAGAAGGCCTGCGTGGCGGCCTTGCAACTGAAGAGACGCAAAATAGCCACAAGGATGGTCTGAAATTAAACTTTAACTAAAGCAGTCACGGTGGGGAGTCACCTCCTGGGCCGGTAACTTCCCTGACAAGGCCCACCTTTACCTTCACTGAGCCTGTTGTCTTTTTGCATCTGTGATAGCATCCCTGTGAAATGTCAGGGTAACTTGTAACTTCCCTTTCCCTGCGCCCTTGGGGCACAGCCTAATGTGCTGGGTGCCAGGACAGAGACCACAGATTCCTTGATTATTCGTGTTATCATGTTAATTGTTGACGGTTAACTATCCTGTACCCACCAACCGCAGGCGTTTCCCCACTTTGCTTTCTTCCGCCTCCCTAGTAATGGATTTCATGTACCCACCTATGTCCCTCCGTTGATGGCAATGTATAAAAATAGATGAAAGAGCGCCGTTCTCGGAGTACTACCTCAATCCACCGAGGTTCTGCTTCCCGGAAATTGTCGACAGTTTGGCTCAAATAAACTCACAAAACCGGGCGGGGTGTCCCTCGAAGGAAGAACAGACAAAGCCCTGCATTTCCTGCAGCCATGGCCTCTCCACAGCGGTAGTCGGCGCCTCCAGTCCTCATCCTAGTAACTCATTCCATGGCCTGAGCAGGAGTGCTCCATGGAAACAGTGAGCAGGGCCCAGGAGGGACGGCTGCCGTTCCCGCTCCCCAGGGAAGGAGCGTGTGTTTGTGCGAGTGGGAAAGGGCCCGGATGTCGGAGTACAGGCCACTCTTTCCACCACGAGGGGTTGGCCACACTGAGCTGGTGCCTGGTTGCGAGCAAGCACTTTCCGGTGGGCCGTGCTGAGCAGTGGAGAGCAACTCCCATGACACCAGAGTGATGGCTCTGCTGTTGGGCCCCAAAGAGGTGAAGCATCCCCTGGGAGCTGGGGGGCCATGGGGTCGGAGCAAGGCCAGGGAAGCAGAGGGCGTCTCTGCGACATTGCTTCAGCCCTCTAAGCCCGGGCCACTGCCCCCGTGTTACAGACTCTCAAGTGGCCAAGGTCAAGTGGCTTCAGGGAGACCATGAGGAAAATGGAAGAAAGCAAGCCTTCCCGGACCACTGCTGCATGCACGCGTGCGCGCGCGCACACACACACACACACACACACACACACACACACACACACACATACGCACACGCACATGCAATAGCACATACACACGCACACATGTGTGCACTCGCACACACATGCACGCACACACACGCGAATGTGAACACGAGTGGGAACTCAAGCAGCACGGGGTTACTGGTCTCTCACACGTTGGCAGATCACCTGCCTGGGAGGGAGCTTTCTGCAGGGCACCGATATTGTGGACAAACCGGACAAATGAAGGTGATTTGAAAGGTTCTCCCCTCACAGAAGGGTCGCATCACAGCTCCTTCCCTGAGTGGCTCTCCTGGGGCTTTGACAGTTCAGGTGAACCAGTGGGCTGTCAGAGGGGAGCTGGGCTGGAGGGGACTGGCATTTGGGCAGCCGCTACAGGGTGAGAATTAATTAGACAAAGAAATGGAATCTGCGTTGATGTCGGGAACTGCAGAACTGAACAGTTTATTTTTGCCTGGCTTTTCAAAACCATGATTTTTTTGTAATTGGCAAACTACACCCACAAAACACCATGAAATCGATATTTACTTCTCAAAGGCTCTGGGGAGCCGCAGGGGTGCGTGGGAGGAGGCGGCCTCCGGCTCGCACAGCACCAAGGCCGCGTGGCACCATCGGCGGGCGGAAGACCAGCAGGAGAGACGTGTGCGGGGGCAGCAGACACGGTCACCAACGCTGCTGTTTGCCCGCCACAGACTTTAAACAAAGCAAAAGCTTCCACCTACCATTTCTTTCATTCCCTCTACGGACACAGTAAAACTTGAGAAAAGTACCCACTAAAGTGAGGACCATCTCAAAATAAAGGGCAGCCCTTCATTAGCTTAAAATGGGCTAACAGTGTTGTTTGTGGTCTTCAGTGTTGCGTGGTGGGCCGTGCAGGCAGGTGCCTGGCATGGTGAGCAGCGGGCACAGAGGCGGCTGGAGCTCGGGTCCGGACAGACGTTGCCAAGTGCCCAGTCTCTCTGACCCAGACGTGACCACGTGCTGGAGCTGGACGGGGCCTAGAACCTGCTCTGTCAGACCCTTTGCTTCGCAGCGAAGGAATGAAGCTTCGTCTGGTCCAGGGTGGCCCAGGGTGTCGTTGGGGGCAGCTCTCTGGTACTGGCTCCCACGGGCTGCCTGTCACCCCCTCCTGGCTGAGGTGCCAGCATCGGGCTCAGCTGGGCAGGACTCAGAGGCTCCTCAGCAAGGACCCCTTCACACTGAGAAGCTTCCCTGCCCAGAAGGGTTAGCGGGGTGCACGCAGAGCAGGCCCCGGGAGGCTGAGCGCCATGGGCCTGCAGACCCCCCCAGAGGGTGACAGCAGGACTGAATTGCAGGGGCCAGCCAGGTGGCCGTGCCGCTGAGACACATGTATAGGAAGCCAGGCTGCCATATGTCACTTGGCTCTGGGGCCCAGAGTTCTCATCTGCTGTCTGAGCCCCGGAGGGGAGCCCGGCTGGACCAGTTGCCCTCAGGACATCGGACGTGGTCGCTGTCTGCCACCGCAGTTTCCCAGAGGCCTCGGGACTGCGGGGGAGGGCGTGGACCTGGAGCGTCCTGCTGGTCCCCATTACATAGGGCGACCGTCACCATGCGATGTGCCCTTTGCCTGGTGGGACATGTTCCATGTGCCGCGCTCCCAGGCCTCCGGGACACACTGCGGCTGACAAGCACCATCCTGGATGGGTCTGTGGGGAGGCCCAGCCTGCCCGTCCATCCGCACCTCCTGGGCTACCCCAGAGAGCGCGGGCTAGATGGTGAACCTTTCTGCATCTCACATCCTTAGTCCACCTGTTAGCCGGCCTCTGCCTTCAGAGCACAGGTCCTCTGTGCAGGCTGCGTCTGTCAGCAGCATGCTACCCGCCGATCCGCGGTCTGCGCGGGGGAGGGTGCGAGTGCACCCCAGGCCCTGGAGGTGACAGGGTGGGGTGTGGTTCACTGGGTGCCCCTCAGGCCTCTGCTCAGCGCCCGGGGCAGCTGCGGGCCTGCTGCCCCCTCCGTCCCAGCTTCAAGCAAGAAGTGGGCTTGATGGGAGAGAAACTCCATCCTCTAAAAAGAGGTGAAAGACCCTGGAGAAGGGAAAATGTGCCATGGAGAATCGTGGGTGAGGGGAGAGACAAGTCTTGACCTCTGGCCAGCACCCCGATGCAGACATGGAGCAGTTTCTGGGAAGCCCGGTGCCCACAGTCAGTGTGCGGAGCGCGCCCTGCCGTGGCGTTTCCCGTTCCCGGTACAGGATACCTCACGGCAGGGCCGCCAGCACCGCCTGCCACTGCAGTGGCCTCTGTGACTTCGCCAGACATGCACCTCCCCCCAGAAATGTCTTCCACGAGAAGTCCTGAGGTGTTCTATGGTGCCCTCGGCGGACGGACCCGCAGCAGCTGCCTGTGCTGCCTGCTCCCTGGGCCATCGCTTGTGCAGTTGTGCAGAAATGAATATTTGTATCCCCTCCTTGCGCTCACAGACGTGTGCCTGTTGGGGCCCTAAGTTCCTGCCACACAAAGGCATGTGGATGAACACTCGGGTCCGAGTCTGTGAGCAATGGGTTTCCTCTCCTGCAGGGACCTGTCCTGCTTCTGCACCTGGGAAATTGGGGTACAGCAGGGGAGGCACCAAGGTCTGTGTTTGGAGACGATTTCTTCTGTGAACACGGCAGCCCCTCATTTGCTTAAAAATATTTGATGAGGACACACTGCGTCCCAGCCCTGGCGAGCACGGCTTTGCTGGGTAGCAGCGACGAGCAGAGCGAGGGGGTAGCAGCGGGGGAAGACAGGGCTGGTCATCCGGCAGGCACGCAGCTTTCTGGGCACACGGCCTGGTCCCTCTGCCGCGTTGACACTTTGTAAAGGAGGAGGAGGGTGCAGGTTGAGTCCTGACACTGGTCATGGGACCTGTGGGACAGCTGGAAGTGGGCACAGGGAGGGCTTCCAGGTGGGCACAGGGGGGGCTCCCAGGTGTGGGCAGAGGAGGGCTCCCAGGTGTGGGCACAGGATTCCCAGGTGTGGGCACAGAGTTCCCAGGTGTGGGCACAGAGTTCCCAGGTGTGGGCACAGGATTCCCAGGTGTGGGCACAGAGTTCCCAGGTGTAGGCACAGAGTTCCCAGGTGTGGGCACGGGGGGCTCCCAGTTGTGGGCAGAGGAGGGCTCCCAGGTGTGGGCACAGGATTCCCAGGTGTGGGCACAGAGTTCCCAGGTGTGGGCACAGGATTCCCAGGTGTGGGCACAGAGTTCCCAGGTGTGGGCATGGGGGGGCTCCCAGGTGTGGGCACAGGGTGGTGCTCCCAGGTGTGGGTGCAGGAGGGCTCCCAGGTGTGGGTGCAGGAGGACTCCCAGGTGTGGGTGCAGGAGGGCTCCCAGGTGTGGGTGCAGGAGGGCTCCCAGGTGTGGGTGCAGGAGGGCTTCCAGGTGTGGGCACAGGAGAGAGCATGAACTTGTGCACTCAGCATGGGAAGACTTGGGAGTTTTATCTTCCTACTTGTCCATTAAATTTCTATGTGTCTTTAATTTTCACAGGTTCTCTCTTATTCCCTGACTCGTAATTTGTTATGACATCCTGTGGGAAATTTATTAATGAATATACTAGTCGTCTCTTATCTCTCTGAAACTATTAACTGTGAAAGGTGGTTGAAGCTTTTTCTTCTCTGCGTTTGTCTTGGTTTTTATGAAGTCCTTTGTTTTCTATCCTTGATTCTGGCCCGTCTTTAATATTGGATGCTTCTTATGAAACTCTAGGTGACCTTTGATCGCTCGTTTATGAGAGGGAGGCATTGAAAAGTCAGCGGAAGCTCCGTGGGCCTGGGCAGGCTGCTGGCGGTGGTGACGGCGGGCGCGGCTTTCACAGAAGGTTTCTGGGCCTCAGTGTCTCTGAGCGCCTGAGAATGGAGTTGCTGTGTCCTGCCTGAGGCCCTGGGCTGTCTGCATTTGATGTGGACGTGGCGACAGGAGTGGGGGGCCTGGAGCGTTTCGGGGTTCAGAGTGAACACCTTTCCTTGTTCCCCTTTCTCTGAATGGCCCCTCCTCTCCTTTCTCTGATGAGTCTGGCATCCACTTCCCTGGCACCACTCTGCCTCACTGCCCAGGGAGTACAGCCTCCTACCTCCTGCCAGGATGTGGGGGAGTAATCACCCCGTGCCAGGAGGGCAAGGGCATCGAGGGCTAAGGGCTTCACACGCCGTCCTGGTCACGACCTGTCAGTCCCCCGATGCCCACCTCAGAGGCAGGGCCTCTCTAGGGATCGAGCTGGACATGAGCGCCAACATGCTTTGCTCTGGGGAGTCCCAGGCGGGCTGTCATGTTCTTCCTTCCCAAATGTTACCTCCACATTGTACTGGTCTCTTCTTTACAGTTTGTGGTTTATCGCTTATTAAACATATCCCATGTGGTCCTCGCTGGTTTGGCTCAGTGGATAGACCATCAGCCTGTGGATGGGAGGGTCCCAGGTTCAATTCTGGTCAAGGGCACATGCCCGGGTTGTGGGCTCGATCCCCAGTAGGGGGAGTACAGGAGGCATCTGAGCTGTGATTCTCATCATTGATGTTTCTCTCTCTTTCTACCTCTCCCTTCCTCTCTAAAATCAAAATCTCTCTATATAAAAGGCTAATATGCTAAGTGTCTGTCTGACCAGTCGCTATGATGCGCACTAATCACCAAGGAGCAGAAGCTCAATGCAGGAGCTGCCCAGCTGCAGTGACTTGGCAGCGGCAGTTCTCGGGTGACACACCCCGAAACCAGAGAGGAGGGAGCCCGATTCCTCAAAGGGCCAGGAGATTCCACTTTTGGCCGTGGGCTATGTTGTTGCTGGGGCACTGTCGGCCCAAAATCTGGTTACTGCTCACTTGTGTTTGTGTTCCACACCCTGTACGATGGCAACTTTTCAGAGTGCCCTCTCGAACCCTGGGACCCCTTGGGGGATGTCGGAGAGCCGGTTTCGGCCTAATCCCCACAGGCCAGGCCGAGGGACCCCATCTGCTGGATGGACCCCGCTCACTCCACGATGCCCTTTGAGCCACAGTGCTGCCCTAGGTGCGGCCAGCAGGGGAGGGACTGCAGGAGGTTGGCTCCAGGGCGTGTCTGGCCTGTTTTGCCCAGTCCCACCCCGCTGGCCACCTTCTAATTAATTTCCTTTCAATGTGCATGAATCCGTACACCAGGGCATGAGTGCCTATATCAATATCCCATGTAACTCTAGGGGAGTTTTGGGAGGGGCAGAGATAAAAACCTGCAATCATCTTCCAGCTTTCACTGGAGACTGTCCCCCACGTTAACCCTTTCTGGTTACCCTCACAAGTCCTGAGAAGGCACCGGGCCCCCTCCAGGCTGGTGTCTGCCCACAGCACAGATCAGTGCTCTCGCTGCCTCCAGTTCCGACCACTACAATGGATTAAAATATAAGACCCACAGGAGTGAGGATTGTTTGTTGCCCTGTTCTGAGGTGACAATACAGAAACCACAGCCATGAGGACGTGGCCCTGGTGTAGATGGTGATCTTTGGTTCCGGTTTCGGTCTCGACACGTCGGAGATTGGCGGGAATCCTTGAGAATAAAGACTGGCGCCCCATTCTCCTCCAGGAGGCCTCAGCGGGCCCAGCGCCCAGCCTTCTGGGCAGAGAGTACAACCTCCTCCCACCCAGCAGACACTCACTGTGTCTCAGGGGTAACACTGGTCTCTGGGGGCCAAGGGGGGACACTGGTCTCTTGGGTGGGGGGCACACTGGTCTCTGGGATGGGGGGCACACTGATCTCTGGGATGGGGGGGACACTGGTCTCTGGGGTGAAGGGGGACACTGGTCTCTGGGGTGAGGGGGGACTCTGGTCTCTGGGATGGGGGGACACTGGTCCCTGGGGGAGGGGGACACTGGACTCTGAGGTGAGGGGGACACTGGACTCTGGGGTGGGGGGACACTGGATGCTGATGGCGTTGGCTTCGGGTAGACACAGCCGCCTAATTACACACCCTGTGGTGCATGGATTCTGCCAATTAACACACAACACACCGCCAAGCCGCGGCGCCCTCTGAGCCCAGGCTGAGCCCAGGCCTTGCTGACAGGAAGCTGTCAGGGCTCAGGGACCCTGTTAGGGGCTTTACATGCACATCTTGAATTTAAAATGCAAATGGCTTGAAGCCTCCTTTCCTTCCACATTGGAAAAGACAGTTAAGTGGGTAGAGAGGGTTTTAGTTCATATTTTACTAATCACAGAGTTTTGACTCCAGTGGCGAGCACTCTCGGCCGCGTTAGAAAAGCAGGAGGAGCCCGCCCACAGCAGCACTCCCTCCGCTCCTGGCTGGTGAGAAGCAGGAGGCGAACCGCCCATCCATGTTGGCAAGTCAACACATGTATTGAAACAGAGAAGGTTCACAGTGCCACAGGCAGGACTGGCCCCTCCGGCCGCACAGCCAGAAAGGCCCACACCTGACCCACGGGTGGGCGGGCGGAGTGCTGGGAGGGGCCGGGGAGGCTGTAAGATGCCAGGGTCACCAGGAGCTGCAGGGGGCGGGGCAGAGCTGAGTGCCGGCTATGGCAGCTGAGTTTCAGGGCCCAGGTGAGCCAGCGCCCCAGGAAAGTGACGCAGAGGATAGAGACTGAGGCGCTCTGCTCCGCCGTCCTGTGTCTCTCCTCCCCCCTGCCCCCCGCCAGCTCCATTACCATCAAGTCTGTGTAAGTGGGACAGTAGCCAGGACGAGGCTGAGAGGAGGTCCCCTGGCCTACAGCCGGAGAGGCTTCTCTCCATTTGACGCGGGTCCGTCTCCCCTCCTGTGCTGTATTTGCGTTCATCCAGCACATCCCAGCCTTCCGATGCGCACGCTCCGCCAGCAGAGCCTGTTCTCCGGCAGAGCTGGGCTGTGAGGAGCGGAGGCAGACCAGGCCTGAGCCTCCTTCCCTGCCTCCAGGCGACAAGCACTCGGCCAGAGGGGCCCAGGGGACCAGCACCAGGTGGACACAGAAATTATCTGAGGGGAGAGGGAGGGCGTGTCTGTGAAACCCAGAGACAAAATATCGGACTGGGGCCTTACAAGTAGGATTTGACCTCGGGGCCTGAAGTGCAGGTGCGATGCCTGCCGGGGCGCTTGGGAACGATGCTGGGCAGTCAGTCCCTGGAAGAAGTGAAGGGGGTCGGAGAGCACAGGTCGTGGCCACCCAGTTCAACGAGGAACCCTGGCTGATCCTTCCTCGTGATCTGGCTGAGCCTAAGCCATGCGTCCAGCCTGTCCAGGCTGAAGGGTAGCACTGAGACTCTGAACTTTTAATTCCTCTTTTCCCAATAAATAAAACAAACTTGGGAGGCAGGAATTGGATGGAATAACCAATCCACCGGATCATTGAATTGGTTTAAATCTTGTGGCCTCTTCAGAAGGGACTCCACAGCTTTGGTCGGAGCTGCATGCCAACAGTCAACCCAATTTATTTTGTTTCCATTAAATTCAGTCCCCACCATATGTGTGATAATCGGTTACATACCGGTACATGAGAGCACGCGGACACATATGTGCACTCACGCACACATGCAGTGTTCTGCTTATCAGGAAGTTCACATATTTATGGAAGAAAGGGTTTGTGTACAAGAAAAAACTACAGAGCAATAATGCATTCATGACAAAATACCAGATTGAATAGTATTTCAAAATACTCTTCAGTGGCAAGAGCTGTAGTCAAAGACAAGTTCTGTGGGTGGCAGGGATGGGAGAAACCAAAGCTGGAAAAGCTTAATGGAAATTGGCTCGAGTTAATAATTTGTCAATGGATACACCTCGCAGCCTAACACAGGCTTGATAATTTGACCAGGGTCAGTAATTTGAGATGAAAAGTGACATGGATCCATCAGAAAGTGTAGTTTTGAAAAATTTGTCAAATTATACTTTATTTAAAGTTCTTGTCTTTAAAAAATATCTTTCACATATGGAACTATTTACTTTTATTAAACTTATGCTTGGAAAACTGATTTTTTCAAATTTATCTTGATTTTTAAGGGTAAGTTAAATGTAATTTCCTAAATAACATAATTGTAGGAAAATTGATTGAATGGCACTTAATGGATTTTGCTCACTGAGATAATTAAACGGTAATTGCTTAATAATGTCAAATTATTGTCTGCTGTATACAATTATTAATTCCATACAAAGAAGAATGGAATAATTTATTCTTTTTTGGCAACTACAATTATTGAATAAATCATTTAATAGCATCCAATTAATTGTGTTCTATTCAATGATAAGATGATAACTGACTGAAAATAGCTGAATTTGGTCTATGCCCTCGGTAAGCAGTACAGCATGGAACAGAAATTTATATGAAATTCAGAAAAGGAACGCATGCCAAATGTATCCATACATATCAGTAAGTTGCTGACGTTAATTTATTATTGATGTTTCATAAGCCCCGCTGGCCCTCCTGTGCAGCAAAGCGGCCCTCCCATCATGTGGCATGCAGTCCTCCCTGACTCCAGGGCTCAGAACCCATCACTGCTGAGGAGCCTTCACGCTCTGGGCAGAGAGGTGTCTCCCGCAGGCTCTCTTCCTTCCACATGGGAAACGCCCACCCGCCCTTCACTCACAGCCCGCCCTTGGTAACGGCTGCTCAGAGACCCCTGGAGCTGGGATGGATCGGAAAACACGTCCAGTGGGGGCGCTGTCCCAGGGGCAGGCAAGCATCTCCTCCTGGGGGTCAGTGCATAGTGGGGGCCTCGGCCAGAGGGCAAGGATCCATGCACTCGGCAGGCAGCAGGAACTTCCTGTGCAGTAGCCGATGGTGTCTGGGAGGACAGGATAGAAAAAGATGAGGAAAAAGCAGCAGAGTTAACGGGGAGGAGATGAAGATAAACAAAAACGGTGTGTTGTTAGAGCATATTCCAGTCATATGGTGAACATGAACTCTATGTATCCATAGATAAGATTGAGATAGATGATAGGTAGGTAGGTGGCTAGGTAGGTAGGTGATAGGTAGGTAAGTAGGTAGATGATAGGTAGGTAGGTAGGTAGGTAGATGGTAGGTAGGTAGGTAGGTAGGTAGATGATAGGTAGGTAGGTAGGTAGGTAGATGATAGGTAGGTAGGTAGCTAGGTAGGTAGATGATAGATAGATAGATATAGATAGAGATAGATAGATAGATAGATAGATAGATAGATAGATAGACAGATAGAAAGAGAGATATGGTGGGTGGATGGACGGATGAATTTTTTAGGATTCTTTGATTGGACACATAAGAAAACACCCTCTCTACCAATACTACAGTGGCAAAATGCAGGCAAAGAAAATACCACATTTTGCGGGCCTAAAATAAATTTTGCATTTGGACTTCAGAATTTTTAATGAGTATCTTCACTTTAAAGTTAAATATGTTACGGAAGGAAATCAGAATTGAAATAATCTTCCGTAACCAGCCAATGCATCTCTACCAAGTCATGCGGAGGTATAAACTCACAACTTTTTGTCTGGCTTTCTGGAATTTTCTTTGGCGGGGGGGGGGGGGGGGGATCAGTTGTAAAAATTTACACAAAAGAATCATCAAAAAATAATATCTTGCTTTTTATTGTAAAATATAGCTTGCCTACCGAACTAATTCTTTTCCACAGATGAATGATTTCTGTTGAGTGTTTGCACCATGTATTTAACTCACCTGCACGTGACGAGGCAGCTGCTGTGGCCTGCGGGACAGTGGCTGGTTGAGTCCTGAAGGACTTCGGACACTGCAGGAGAGCCAGTGTGTCCAGGGAACAGTCCCAGAGTACGAGGCTGAGAACAAGCCGTCCGAGTCTTTGCTTCGCAGTCAATGAAGGCAGCGGCGCAGGTGGGCACAGGTGACTCCTTGACGGCAGCACTTAAGGTTGGTGATTGGGGAGATAGTTCAAAAACGGTAAGACGGTGAGTCCACTGCCAGTCTATAAACACTGTCTCGGTTACTTGGTGACTTTGTCGGCCTCCTCCTCTTCGCCCTGGGAAGTCTCATAAATCCATCTTGGCACAAGCGTGCCCATGTGCACCTGCACCGTCACACATCCATTGAAGACCATCATTGGGATAAACTTACATGATACTCAGTGGACAGTGACGTTGGCACCATTCCCTGACGCTCACTATACACATTACGTGGGGATGAGATAAAAAATAACAAATAACTGCTCATTGCCCTGGCTGGTGTGGCTCGATAGTTAGAACCTTGGCCCATGCACCTAAGGGTCTTGGGTGTGATTCCCAGTCAAGGGCATGTACCTAGGTTGCAGATTTGATCCCCAGGTCAAGTCAGGGTGCATGTGGGAGGCAACCGATCAATGTGTCTCTCTCACATCGATGTTCCCCGCCCCCTCTCGCTTCCCTCCCTCTCTTCTGCTCTCTCTAAAAAAATTGAACGGAAAAAGTATCCTGTGGTGAGGATTAAAATAATAATAATAATAATAATAATAATAATAATAATAGTAATAATAATAACTGCTTAATTCTTGGCTTCACACTTTGAAATTAAGGCTACATAATTCTTTTTGTTCTTCTTACTTACCTTGGAATTTCGCGGACCCTAACTCAGTCATTGACTGGGTGTTTTTTAATGCTCACCGTGGGCCCAACTCTGTTCTGCAAGCCTGAACGTGGCCAGAGGAGCCTGTGCCACCACGTCACGTGACCAGCTTTCAGAAGGGCCGCAATCCTCTTTGCGGGACACATGAAGCCTGGACTCCTGGTGGTTACCCTGCAGGCACGTCCTCCCCTCGGGGCGGAGGCTCGGGGAGCTCAGGGACGACCACGAGGAGGGACTGCTGGCAGCTGAGGACATGGAACTGTATTCTTCAGGGCAAAGTGTTCACGTGAGGGGACCAGCCAGTGACAGGCAGGTAACAGGACTGGGTGAGACCGGAAAGCATCTTACTGGAAGGCAGAGAGAGAGGGCGGGCTCTGAAATGAGGAGGCCGTGGAAGTGGAAGGAGAAGTCACGGTGGAGACACTGCAGAGTGAGAATCAGAAAGGCACCCCACATGGAGCATTAGTGAGCGGGCGGAAAGGGCAGACCCATTGTTTTAAAAGCCGGTTCTTCTCTTCCTGCCGGGGTGGGGGAAGGGCGTTCTTCACCCATGAATGTGTCACTGTCACCAGACAGCTTGGTGCTACGCGTGTCCCGTAAAACACCCGGCGTCCATTAAACAAAGTGCTCTTGGTAAATGCCTTCCTTGTGAGACCTGCGCCCTAGCCCAGCCATTAGTGGGACCGAGCGCTAATGAGGGGGACGCGCGGCTCCGGAGCGGCTGACCTCCCTCCGCAGAGCAGGGCCCATTACGCTGCAATGATAAATCACGGTCTCCTCCCCGTGTCCCAGCAGAGTCCTTGCTGAATGCATAAACGCGCCGCAGGGAGAGGGAGCACGCAGACGGCCAGAGAGGCGGAGGGAGAGCGGGGCAGACACCCTCCGGTGGGACTTAACACTATAAATGCGCCCTAAGTATGTGTCCACATATTTGCACCTTGTGAATCTGTGGCGTCACCCCAGAGGGAGACATGGCCACGAGAACGCGTGCACTTGCTCTCAGGTGCGGGGGCCCCTGAGGGTGAGGACAGGACACCTTGGCGGGTGTTGCGTTTACCACGGAGGTGCTCTCTCCGGGTGCTGCACATTCAGAGGCAAACTAATCGATAAGCGGATAACTGAGCTGATCATCTACTTTGCTCAGCAGCCTTTCGGCTTCCCCGGCGAGCCCTTCCCATGTCACAGGCGTTGACTTTCAGGGAAAACGTTTGCTGGGCTCCCACTTTGATGCGTGGGTCAGGAACCACCACTGCGCAGGTGTAGGCAGCCCTGCTGGCGGACAGTGGCACCTCGATGGCTGTTGCCAAGGACGGCTCTCGCATCAGCACAGCACCACCTTCCGGGACCTTTGCCTCTGTGACTAGGACACAGGAGCCCGACCTTGAGGTGACATTCAGAGCTCTGGGCAGAGGCCCCTGTCCATGGAACAGGCTCAGTGTGGAAGCCGACAGGAACCCCTGGGCTAGGTCAAGGGCGCAGACTCGAACAGGGAGCCTTCCCGTTGTCTGTGGAGCAGTGGGCTCCCAGGAGCACCTGGGCTCTGTCTGCCGGCTCAGAACAGCAGACTCGGCCTTCGACTTCCATCTGCTCGATGGCATCCTCCGCGTATGAGGCCTCATCTCCCACCAGGGACCATCGGCATGGCTCTTCTGACGTGTTCTTGCACTTACTTCTCCGTCCAGTGGTGCCTGGTATGAACCCCATGGTCTCTGGCCCCCAAGCCCCTGTCCGCGAGGGGACACCGGAGGGTGGGGAGGGGCGCTGGGCACCAAGGACACTGCCCTGGAAGGAAGCCCCCTTGTTCGTCACTCTTTCTGTCCCGCCCTATTTAAACTTCTAGTGGGGACTTGGACGTTGTCTGCAAGTGTCCCCTCGTCCCATCTGGGGGTGCTGGGATGAAGCTGTCACCTCTCTCCTGCGGATGTGACTGCGGCAGCCTCCGGCTGTTGGACTGTGGCAGCCACTGGAGCCACAGGGAGCCGGGCTCACCGCCCCACAACATCGGACGCCCCACAGCGGGGCATGTGGACGTGGACGGGAAGCAAGTGGGCGTGGCTCCACGTCAGGCTTGCCTGGAGCCAGCTTCCTTCTGGACGTGTCCATCACATGAGGCATTATGTTAAATTTGAGACCAATATGAGTCAGATTTTCTGTTGTTCACAAATGCATGCACATGGGCTGGTGAAGGTGGTTTGTGCTGCCGGCTTCACTGTGGTTTTGGTCAAGAACTTGCGCACGCCTGGCCTACGATTGTAAACAGTAAGTGCATTGTCCATGTACTCCACCCACAAGAAGAGAGGAACTGACATTTCGAAGTGCATATTCCAAAATTATTGGTCCGTTTATTTTTCCTCCATCAGGCATCCAGCTAACTGAAATTATACTTCCCTCATAGTCGACATCCAATGCTGCTATGACACCTGCCTTTCCTATTTTCTCAAGAAGATTGTTTTCCACGTTCCTCCTCCTGCTCGCTCTTCTCCGTGATTGCTTCTGGGCTGTCGGGCGAGCTGCCCGCGGCGGTACGGACACGCCCTGTGTTCCTGTGAGAGCCAGCGCGCCATGGCGGGAGGGACAGAGCGTGTCTGGCTGCAGCTGAGGAATTCCTCCCAGACGCTGATTTATGCCTCACGATTTTCAAATCTCTCTGCTAGTGCTTCCATCAAGAGCCACTCTATATGTACAAAGTATTCATTTTTTTCTAATAACCTGGCCGCTTTTGGACCAGACATCAGTTCAGTAGCTCATCATTTTGGAGCCGTCATGATCTCCGTCCTCCTGATGTATTAGCGGACTCCCTCTCTCTCCTCTGCCTTTCTTCCGGGATGTATTTGGGAAAGACGCTCTGGCCCCCGCTGTCCACATGTGCTGCTGGGCAGCCTTCGCAATGGCTGCGGTTTATGAATCCAAGATGAGCTTTGCTTTCAAAGGCCGCTTTCTGCTCATTTCAACACAATGTCTCCAGCTGTGTTTATGCTTCAGCACCATTTGCAACCATCTTCTCCACTTGGCCCCAAACCTTTTTTTATTCACAGACCTCTGGATTGTGTAGTACTTCGCTCTGAACCTAGAATGGCACCACTTTCAACCATCTCCCATCGCTGCTCCCCTGTCGGTCCCGCCCAATAGCCCGCGTCCAGAGGGCCACCGCGGCCGCCTGCCAGCAGCTCCATGTACCCTCTGCCTGGGCCCCGGCAGCGGCACCAGCTTCGGGAGCTCTGGCCCGTGGGCAGCCGCGGGGCCAGCCAGTGGGCGGGGAGGCTTGCATCACCAGAGGCCCTGTGACTGCACGAAAGGCCACGTGTGGGCTAAGGATGTTGGCCCACAAGAGCCAAGAAGGAAAGATAACCAAACTAAATCTAAAATAGTTTGCAATGTGGCCACGATGGCGAGCAGAGCCCCTTTGTGGGTACGTGGCTGTCCCTTTGTCTGTCTTCTCTCCATTCTTTTGCTCTGTCTTCCACTTTATTTCCCTCTGCTGACCTGACGCCATTGGGGGTCCTTCAGTTTCACAGATGATGCAGGGTTCCCACGCGCACCCCTCTCACCCACAGCCTCAGCACCCACTGCAGTGAGGGGGTTGTCCATTCTGGTCATTCCCTCCAACTGCCGTGGAGCGGCCCCTGCAGGGCCCGCAGGCTTTCAGACAGCAGCGGGCAGTCTGCAGCGGGGCCTGGGGAGCGGGAAAACGGGGAGCGAAGACTGGGAGTGTGTGACAGGGGCCTGTAGGCCAGGTTCCCCTCATGGCGTGGCCCAGAGGAGGGAAAATAGGCTGATCCTCAAATCAAAAGGAATTTGAGGATCAAACCTGGGAGACAAAATACCAGCACTAAGTCAGAGAAGGAAGTCTTCACCTCGGAAGTAGAGACGCGAGTAAGAAGCCAAATGAAAAGGGCCAAGGATTGCTGCGGGATCAGAGAGAAGGGCTGTCTTTAGGGTGGTGCTAGTATATGGATGGTGTGTGACACTATCATTAAACACCTTTTAGGAACGTGAGGGTCAGTGCTATTGGTCAACAGGAAGGAAGAAGCTGGTGTGAGGTGGGCGGGCCCCGAGACATTTCCCACTTCTGCAGCGTGTCCGGGAGCAGATGTAGCCGTGGCTCCATGACCTTCCTTGATCTGGGGTTGACACCATCTAAACTTGCTGTTGAACTATTTCCTGAAATACGGACCACCCTTCTTGGCTCAGTGTCCTGACTTGTGTTGCCCGCTCGCTGCCGGTGTAGCAGAGTTTAGAGAAGAATTTACCTTCATTGTCATCATTTATTAGAATGGGCAGAGCTTTTCCTGCAAAGGACAGAGGGTAGCCCCGCTGTGTTTAAATTTGATCCTGAGCCGTAACAACATTATTTTGCACAGTGACCTTTCACCCCGAGCATGATTTCTCGCCCATGTGAGCCCTGGAGCCTGCTCAGCACCACTCGTTCTCCAATGACGCAATGTCCCGCCGCATGAAGCCCTTCTGCTCTTCCTCCATGAACAGGCCTGGTGACCATGCCACCCTGGCACGGATCCCGTGAGTGTCTGTAGACAGCGGAGAGCAGAGAAAAGACTAGTAACCACCTGTGTGCTCCCCTTAGTTGGAAAGAAAGAACATCTCATTGACGTTGATAGGGAGTTGCTCATAGTTCCGAGCTCCTGGGATGTCAAAAATCTGAATTTATTAATTAAAAATATTAATAAATTAAAAGCAAGCAGTGTCCTATATGCAATAGGATACAGTGGACTGGATTCTGGAAGGAAAAGAAAGGACTGGTAAGACAAACAACAAACAAACAAACAACAAAAACCAGTGATGCCCGAATAGAGCCTGCAGCTCCGTGCAGTCACCACCCCATTACCGGGGCTGAGACGCACAGGCAGGTGCTGCGGGCGAGCGTCCGGGAAGCTGGGTGAAGCGCCATGGGGAGCATTTGTGCTGCCTTCGCAGCTTTTCTGTGAATCTAAAACTAGTCCAAAATGAATTTATTTTAAACGTCATGTGGTTGACAGGAGGCAGCATCTCGGGCAGCACTCACCCCTTTGTTTAAATGGTTTAACTTGATTTCTTTGCTCCAAAGGCAGACAGTCCTGAGGAAAAGATTAGGCCAGTGTGTAGGTATCAATAATCTATGGATGGGAGGAAATTTTATTAAAACAAAAACAAAAGCATAGAAAACAGAAATTTAGCTCCACTTCCTCCTTTTTATCTAAACGGATGAAGACAGAGGCCTCGCTGGTTTGGCTCAGTGAATAGAGCATCAACCTGTGGACTGAAGGGTCCCAGGTTCAATTCAGGTCAAGGACACATGCCCGGGTTGCGGGCTCGATCCCCAGTGGGGGGGCGTGCAAGAGGCAGCCTATCAATGATTCTCTCTAATCATTGATGGTTCTATCTCTCCCTCTCCTTTTCTCTCTGAAATCAATAAAAATATATTTTAAAAAAATAAAGGGATGAAGACTGAGGTTCTCAAGTAGGGTCAGGGTTCAAAAAAACCAGCTGTCAGGATGCCCTGGTGTTTGGCCGGAGTCCTCCACACACTTTCCTCGGGAGCAGCCGCAGGTGCGGTCTGGGCTGCAGCCAGGTGGTCAGTCGAGCTGCGACAGGATTCTGGTCTCACCTCTCAAAGGCCTGGCAGGTGCTGGCTGCCCAGTAGCTGCTGCTGAACAACGTGGCCGAGCACTGAGCTGCCTCTCCCTGGGCATGTACAGCACATTGTCTGCCGTCCCTGGCTCCTCTCCCGGGCAGGAGCTGGGTAGGCTTTGCCCATGAACTTCCCAACAGGCAATTGTGTCCAGAGGGAATAATTATACTCTGGGGTCAAAATGGAAGAATTTCTCAGTGAGCGTGGTTCTTGTCTTGAGAAAGCCAATTGGCTGTTGAAAGTTCTCTTTGTCATGAACTCCGCAGTTTCTGATGTGTGTGGGCATAATCAAGGGTAGTGACCAAGGACCATAATGCCAGGAGGAAATTTCTTTGGAACTCCCTGTCATCAAAGAGCTACATGGGCCCGATCCCCGACACCTTTGCAGTTAACTAATGTCACCCCAATAATTCCATTTTAAAAAAGCAAATCAATATAAAAGTATCTCTACACTAATAAAAGAGTAAGGTGCAAATTGACCATACCTTTGTGACACCCACCA
Source organism: Ia io (assembly GCA_025583905.1). Classification (NCBI taxonomy): domain Eukaryota; kingdom Metazoa; phylum Chordata; class Mammalia; order Chiroptera; family Vespertilionidae; genus Ia; species Ia io. Next base: position 1,540,794 of record JAJQQW010000022.1, on the reverse strand, counting down.
GCCAATCAGGAGTGAGTATGAAAATTAACCCAACAAAGATGGCGGGTTAATTTGCATACACAGACGCGAAGCTGCTGGGGGCGGGGCAAGATGCTTGCATCATCACCATGGCAACCACACAGGTGTTCTGCACCGTCCCAGCCACTCCAGGCCTCTGGGCAGCATGGGAAGGCGGAAAGGCAGCTCTGGCCCGGAGCGAAGGCGGTGCCTGGCAGCCAGGGGAAGGAAGGCCCATTCTTGCACAAATCTTCATGCATCGGGCCTCTAGTTTACTAATAAAAAGGGAGGAAAGGCATCAAGAAAGTACCTGTGACCCTCCTGTGCATTTGTCTCTGAGCGTCCTGCGCTCTGACGCTGTCTCCTTTTGTACGGCCGGTAGTGGGACTCTGGCTCTTGGTGCCAGAAGAAGAGAGAATGAGTGGTTGCAGCATGGAATGCTGGGCAGGTTCCAGGTGAAGGGATCCGCAGGGCAATTTCTGAGAGTCTCTCTCTCCCCCGTGGCCTGTGAAGGTGATAGTAGTTGCTTCACAAAAAAAGGTCTCAAAGTTTTGGAAAGCGTTGTGGCTCTCCACCCACTGATAAAGACAGGTCTGGTGTTTGGAGAGATTTCAAAGGTTCTACAGATGTCCCCCGCACCCCTACACACACATCTAATTTTATTATTAGAAACCCATTCTTTTAGTCCTAACACTTGTGTGAAAACACAGTTGCCCACGGAGAGGTAACCGGGACCCTTAGAATCCAGTGTTATGGATCAGTGTTGTGGTCCTTCTCTGAGGTTTGGGGACAAGAGAAAAAGACCCTGAGAAATAAGAGACCAGGAGGGAGCATTTCTGAAACGCCTTCCACTCGTTTTCACCTTTCATCCTCATGTGACCCTGGCTTCGTTGTTCAGACGTGGAGGCGGGAACTCAGAAATGTTAGGCACAGTGGCTGCACACTGAAGGGTTTAAGTTTCCATCTGGGCCCCCCATGCCCAGCCCTGCTCCTGTGGTTGGAGGAAGCGGGCACAGACGTGGAGGCCAGGGGCGCCACTGAGAAGGCAGCGGGAGGCGAGCGGGAAACGTGGCCATGGTGAACTGTGGCTGCGCGATCCCACACCCCTACCACGTTAGTCCAGCAAAACCTTTCTGTGATGTTTTTCTTTTAACTTTTTCTCGACCCTATAATGAGGCAGATGAGGGCAGTGACTTAGCTCAAGGCCTCTGGAGTCGGAGCGAGACGTGGGCTCCCACAGTCCTTGCTGGCTATGTGTGGGGCTCAGAAAACAGACATTTTTTCTTGTACCCACATTTGTTAACATGCAAGTATTAATAGAAGCTCCTTTGTGGACGCATGTGGTGACTAAATGGAATTCTGTGCATGGAGGGCCTCCCTGGACCGGCTGCTGGAGGACTGGCAGGCTTAGGGGCAGCCTCGCTGCTCAGGAGGGGACCTGACGTGCGAGGCCTGGGTGTGTGGTGATGTGTGCAACCCCCTTAGGTGGGTTTCTTCCCTCCCAGCGGGCTCCTCACTGTGTGCAGAGCAGACACCCACTCTTTCCAGAGAAGCAAGAGGATCGAGGTGCACGTCTGCAAGCCTCTGCTTCCAGGGCGCTCAGTGACTTGAAGTCACGTGGGTGGGGGAGGGGCCTCCCTGTCATTCCTGAGACCCATGTGGTCACAGGGGGGCCACTGCTCAGTTAGAAATGCTCTTCTGGAGGCTGTGAATGTAGATGGAGGGGCCTGGGCTGGGCGGGGGTGGGTGGGAGTGGGGTTGTGAGGCAGGAAGTTGCCTCTGGAAGTGGATTAGGTGAGGGGTGGCCTGAATACAAAGTAACACAGAGAGCCGCCCCGCAGAGCCCAGCCTGAGCTGCAGGGAGTCAGGCTTTGCTGGCCGGGCTTGCAAGTACTCAGCAGGCGGTCAAGGCTGGGAGGCTCACAAAGCCTTCATCAAGCCAGTCTCCCTCTGCAATGAACTCTCTGCTCCAGAGCCCAGAGCCCAGAGCCCGCAGACAGGATCCATGGAGCCACCTGGGGAGTGCGCTGTCTCCATTTTGAGGTGCCCGTGGGCCTGGGCTTCATCATCTGATGAAAACACACAACCCCGCGTTTCCTCAGAGCGCTGCACACATCCACAGCACAGGCCTTCCTCCTTTCCATCACAGAAGCACTAGCAGGCGCAGGCTTATGAAACTCATTATTCCCCACAAATGCCAGCTTAGAGGGAGGTGGGAGCCCAGCTGAGCCCTCGCCTAGAGAGGCACAGAGGGCATCTCTAGCTTCCCAGGCAAAAGCACAGAATTAACCTCAAGCCCATCTTCCCAAATCCACAAAATTAAGAGCCACAAGATAATCTTCTACCATTTCGCCTGCTGTCAAACAAGAGAAGGTGGGAGAACCTTCAATCCTTTGCGCTAAAGGTGACCTCTAAGACTGGCGCTCCAGGACTCGGGACTAGAGTCTCCTGAACTCTGTTCCAGTGACCTGATTGTCAGCAGATTAGGTAACACATACCGCTGTTGCTTTTCTGCATCGTATTTCATATTGGGAAACCCCAGGTGATATAAAATTCTATAGTAGATTGACATTAAACATTAAAGGTGAGGCATCCATGTGGTGCTTGATCAATATTCCTCATTCCACTTCTGTGGCACTTGTTTACCTTGGCCTCCACCTTCTGCTCCTCCAGCCCCTCCTGTCTTACTCCCTTCTCGTCTGTATGCCCACCTCCTCACTGTCTAATGGCCCCTCCCCTCGCCCCTTTGCAGACCAGGCTGTGCCCTGTCTAGCACTGTGGCCAGCGGCCTCCACTTTCATCTCTAGCCTGTGTTCCTGTCGGGCCTGGGTTTAGATTGAGGCTCCATGTTTTGTAAAATAATAACAACAACAATAATGAGCAATACCACTATGAATTGTGCCAAGTTTTTCAGGAAAAGTGTGTTCAAAATAAAGCACACCTGAATAAACTTCCAATTTGCAAAAATAAAAGCCCTTTTATTTACTTTTTTAAGATTATGTTGACGTTCTCACAGGAGCTATCAGATGCAGTCGTGGTGAATGCCGGCCATACTCTGGTGCCCCAGACTTAACAAATCACTTACCTCCTAGGCCCTGATTGGCTTGAGGGTTCATGGGAAACATTTCGGTTGGCCTTGGATGAAGTTGACGTCTTCTTCTACAGAGGGCAAGGTCGCATTGCCTTCCCTGCCAGACCCGAGGCAAAAGCATGGCTTCCCCTGGAACTCTCTGATGTCCATTCTTCTGTATACTTTTGGCCAATTATCTAGTAATTATGAAGTCTACCAAAAATGGCAAGGCTCCGAGCCTGTTTTTAGTGAGTTTCAGCTTCAGCACAGATGTAGGCATCAGTATTTCATCTTATATGTTATTTATGCTACTCTTTATCCGGTTCTTCCCTTGGCCATATAGTGGAAGAAAACAGATCTTTTTTCCTCTAGTCTCTTAGATGCAGAGACTGGGGTCTGTAAATTAAACTGACAGAAGACAGATTAACAAGAGAAAAATAGTGTTTATGTACACGTACAATGTGCATTCATGTGGGAAAACTCAGTGATGAGTAACTCAAAGATGTGGTCAGAATTTGGGGCCAATATACAATCTTAAAAAGGAAATACATTTTTGAAGAAGTGACAAGACAAAGGAAAAGGAGCCTGGGTTCCATGGGGCAGTAAGTTGTGGGAAGGTAATATGTGGAGAAACTCACTGAACGTGAGGATCACTTTGGGTAAGGATTGTCTGTGCAGACCCCCCTTGGTGCCCACGCACAGTGCCCAGTGCAATGATTGTTCTCCTAGAGAAGGGTCTGTCCTGTTTTCAGGAGATAGATGGAGGGGAAAGCTCTTTTTGCATTTGTTGCTGTTTAAACGCCTTTAGCTCAAAATCATCTTCATGCCAAAGTGGTATATTTTGAGGTGGCACATTCTGATCTGTTTCAGTACCTTAAGATCTGACCTACATGACCAGTGCTTAACACAATGTTAGTGCTGGAGTTCCACAGTCAACCCAGATTTGCAACAGCCATGATGATCATGGTGATGGTGGTGGTGATAATGGTGGTGATGGTGGTGGTGATAATGTTGATGATGGTGGTGGTGATGGTGATGGTGGTGGTGATGATGGTGGTGGTAGTGGTGATGGTAGTGGTGATGGTGGTGGTGGTAATGATGATGGTGATGATGATGATGGTGATGGTGGTGGTGGTGGTGATGGTGGTGGTGGTGGTGGTGATGGTGGTGGTGATGATGGTGATGGTGATCGTGATGATGGTGGTGGCAGTGGTGATGGTGGCGATGATAATGATGGTGATGGTGGTGGTGGTGGTGGTGGTGGTGGTGGTGGTGGTGGTGGTAATGATGGTGATGATGATGGTGATGGTGATAATGGTAATAGTCATGATGACCTATTCCTCTCTCTTATATATTTTTAACTTCTGACTTGAATATGACAGAGGCTAATGAGCCAAAATGTCAACTGTTTCTATTGGCAGAGAGTAAGGGATTCGGCACCTTGGGGTACCATTATCCATCTTCTAGAGCAGTGGTTCTCAACCTTCCTAACGCCGCGACCCTTTAATACAGTTACACATGTTGTGGTGACCCCCAACCATAAAATTATTTTCGTTGCTACTTCATAACTGTAATTTTGCTACTGTTATGAATCGTAATGTAAATATCTGTGTTTTCCGATGGTCTTAGGTGACCCTGCTAGCAGTTCTCAACCTGTGGGTCGACCCACAGGTTGAGAACCGCTGCTGTAGAGCCTAAGACCATTGGAAAACACAGATATTTACATTACGATTCATTAACAGTAGCAAAATTACAGTTATGAAGTAGCAACGAAAATAATTTTATGGTTGGGGGTCACCACAACATGAGGAACTGTATTAAAGGGTCGTGGCATTAGAAAGGTTGAGAACCACTGTTCTAGAGGATGACTTTGATTTATGATGTCAGGTCAGAAAATTTCCCTGAATTAGGCACTGGAATCAGTCTGGTCCAGAAATAACATGTGAGTTACACAGTTCTCCAAACTGTGACATGACAAGTCAGAAAATAGACATTATGCTTTGTTTCAGGAATGTCTGAGTTTAGTAGACAAAGACCTAATTTTATTTCTGAATGTATAATTTGGGGCACTGCCAAGTATCTGTAGATAACAGCATGCTTGGTGAAAGGAACAACCTAACTGTCTTTCTTAGCTTATGTAAATACCAGCTTCTGTTTTCTGAATTTTTTCCCTGAGACCAGAGTACCAATATTTACACTTAAAGAAGAGGATAAAACCTGACCCTTCCTTTAACTTTTTCTGAACTGGGATGGCCATACATCCTCATGGCAAATACATAGTTGCTCTTCAGGCTTAAACCTGGACCTGGACCTGACCCAGTGGACCTGTGAGGTTTTGCCTCATCTGCTTAAAACCACACATGGCCAAAGCCTACCTGAGACTATTGGTCCAAATGTTAGTTAGTTTCCACCTTTCAATCAAGAGTTAAACTCCTCCCTTTTATATAACTGGCCTAAATGGCCTGAGTTATTTTGTTCCTGTTGGTGGAAAATCTAATGGGGTCTCTATCCTGAAAACAACCTCTGTTTGGCACTTATCCTAACAGAGATGGGATGTGATGTGGAGGTTAAGCAAAGCATGATAAATTGAGGGATTATGCATCACACCTTCAGCTCTGTTACCTTAATTGCTCTGAGCATCACTGTGCAGGAAGGCCAATCCAGTAATGATTAGGCACTTAACAGAAAAAAGTGAGGACGGAGGGCATGGCAAGCAGGAGTAGGGGAGCTCTAGGGTCAAGTCACGTGTGGACGTCAGCAATGGGGTCAGTAAAAGTCATGTAGTGTCGGGGAAGCCAGGCCTCTCCAAGTCACTCTGAGTCTAAGACAAGGTGCAAATGGACCAATGTCAATGACTGGTGGAGTTGTTAGGGTTGATGGACAAGTGTCACAGACCGTTTTGGACTCCAGCCTGGTGACAAAGCAAAAGCGCCCAAGGCAGTACAGAAGGGAAGGAAAGAAACTAAGAAACTGATTATGTAGTTAACCAAAAGTCAGAGTTTTAAACCCAAAAGGGTGATTTCCATAAATTGGTAAGTTTCAGTTTGCTGCCATTAGCAGTGCGTTTTAGATCTGCATGCCTGAACCTGTGGCGGGAAGCGCTCCGATGAGTGTGAAGAAGGGCTGAGGGCGTTGACGGAAGAACAGTGACCCGTAGCGTAAGGACCTCCGGGGAAGGGTCCTGAGAGAGGCGCAGCGTGGTGGTTCCAGGGCTTTGCTGGCCCCGTCAGTGTGGTGGTGGGAGTAGAGGGCACGTTGGGGAGAGAATGGGACAAGCACCTGGAGATAGTGGCCACGGCTGACTCAGGTCATGGGTGGCAGGAACGAAAAGAGGATAGAGAGTGGATGCAATAGGACTTGCGGTTGTCCCTCTGTGTGGCAGTATAGGTTATAATCCCCCTGTCCTGTGACTTCCGCGCTCAGAAAACTTCCTGGCCAGCCGTGATCACAGGAGGCTGTGGCTCGGGAAGAGGAAGGGTATCCACCTGTGGACAGACGGACGAGGGTGTCGTCGGAGAGCAGGCCCTGCCTCAGCTGGAATCGAGGCCATTGCTTCCTCCCAGCGGGTGACCCGGGCGAAGGCTTACCCTCTGGCCAGAACCCCGGTGTCCTTTTCTGCTAGTTGAGGCTAACGAAAGGGCTGTTGTGAGATTTGAATTTAATGTCGTATGCAAAGCACTTAGCACAGTGCCTAGTATTTAAAAATTCTCAAATGTTAAGTGTTCAAATAACCACTTATTGTTATGGAGAGGAGATTACTACTAAGTCCCACTGGAACAAAGAACCCTGCTCGCCATGGACGGAAAATCTCCTCCGCCCCCGCCCCCCTTACTCAGACCCCTCAGCTCATCCACACACATTGAATTTTTCATGTTGGGATGAACTCAGGGGCGTCTTGAGGGCACTTTTTCACCCAGAAAATAAAATCCCATGAACCGTTCCCGGGCGTGGTCTCAGAGGCTGTGCTTTTCTGTAGGAGCTGCAGGAGCCAGGCAGGCTGTGCTGCCCCAGGAGCTGACGGTGTGCGGGCGGAGCAGCAGCTCTGTGGGCAGCTCGGAGATAAGGCTGGCGTGTGACCGCCGGACACGGGTTAGACTGGCAGCAGCAGGGACTTGGAGGAGAGACTCGCATGGGGCAATGCGGCTGGTTTCACTGAAGAACAGGTTATTCTAAGCTGAAGAAACAGCACATTTCTATGTGCATAAAGGCATAGAACATTCTAGAAATGTTACCTTGTCACTTTAATCAGCGACTCTCATGCCTCTGGCTTGTTCCCTTCTGCAGTTTCCGTGTCTGGTCCAGACCCTCCAGGTGACAGGCGCGAGATGGTGCGGTTCCCTCCTGGTCCCCTGTGGAGGGCACCATCCCCTGGGGCAGAGCTGACACAGTGTCCTGGACTCTGGCAGGGCCTGGAGGAGGATGGCTTTGTCAGCAGACCTCTTAGCCTGTCATCTGGCAGACCCATAGCATTTAAATAAAATAAAAAAAAGAAAGAAAGGAAAAATAAAACAGAAAGATAAAAGGAAAGAAACAAAAAACCCAACCCAGTGAAATGCCCCCCCAACTCCCCTGCAAATCCATGGACAGGCCGCTGCAGGCAGGCCCAGGGCAGAGGCGGGCGGGGGTGGGGGGGGCAGGGAACGGCTGCCCTTCGGTGGGTGCTGCGGGGGCTCCCCCACGCCCAGCCTCCCCTGCCCAGCCCCGCCCTGGTGCACCACGGAACCTGGGGAAAGAAGAAATAACCAGGGGATGTTCAAGCAGGGAAGGATTAAAACCAGACCCTCCGAGGGGGCTGGGTCAGGCGAGAGCAGGGCGGGCGCGGGAGCCAGGCCTGGCACCAGGGAATGGACGTGAGCTGCCGGGCGCTGAGTGACGAGCAGAGCAAAAGTCGGCGCTATTTTGGGCTGAATATGAGACTTCAGGCATCTCAGTACAAAGAAACTGTTCAAGGAGAGAGGCTGGGGGAGGTGGCAGCATCTGCTGGAGATTGGCTGGTGCTTTGAGAGAAGATAGAAGGCGTGAGATAGGAGACCGGAGCGCCTGCCAGTTGTCTATTAATAGCACTTGGTGGTGACAAACACTCAACACGGTGTCCACGTCTTATCTCTCTGTGGGCTTTCTCTCCCAGTAGAGCGTGTTCCTTAGCCAGCAGGAGGCCCTGACACCTGCCCGGGGCCACCTGTGCCAGGGAGTTGCCTCAGTCCCTGGCGAGCTCGGAGCCGACAGCAAGCAGCGGGTGCAGTGCCACGGCTCAGTGCTTAACGGGCACCAGGGACTCGGACAGGGACTGTTCCGGTGCCATCCGAGGGCAGGACGCGCTTAGCTGGGTTTTGCAGAATGAACAGGTTTTCAGAATGGGGGGTGGGGGGGGCGTTCCCAGCCGCGGGGCAGTTGGGTGAAATACTCAGCCTGGGAGCTCGTCCTGAGGCGGAAGCCGAGGACACAGGGCGGCCAGGAGGGAGCTTGCGCAGGCAGAGCGCCGCTTCCTAGGTGCTGACTGACGGCAGGAAACGAGCTGAGCGCGGCTGGTCTCTGATCTGAGCTGCTCCCAATCACTCAGCAAGCACGTGCGGAAGTCACACCTCAGCCCAGGCGCTCAGCGGGGGAGTCAGGTTCCAAAAGCTCTCAGGCAACATCATGGCCATAGACCAACCACATAAATCACTAACATTTCACAAATGAGTGGAGTACCAGCCACAGGTATGGCAATATGCCCTCAGTGGGATGGGGGACGGAGGGTACCTTCCTGTTCCAAATGCCTTTTGGGGTACAAGAAACTTGCCCAAATTTTAGTATTTAAAAAAAAAACGCTTGTTAACCTAAAAATAAGACATTTCACAGTGAGAGGCAGCGGCACTTACTGGAGATCGGGGACAGCGACTTGGGAAGAAGTGGATGAGGCAGAGGCCCAGGGCGCGGCGGCAGGAGGCGAGGCTGTGCCTGCGAGAACGGGCAGGGGAAGGACTAGCTAAGAAGGAAGGCGTGCCATCCATGCAGAAAGCATGACTCAGTGATGCTAACTCTGAGCACCTGTGGCCCCTCAGCACACGGTCACGCCTGCTCTCCTGGCACCTTGCCGATGGGCCCAGGCTGCGGCAGGCTGTGCAGGGAGCCTGGCGCTTTGACATCCAAGGTGGAGCCGAGACGCAGAAGCTCCTCTGGGCGGCAGCTCTGGCGCCATTTAAAGCAGCTCCATTTGTATTTTGACGCTTTATTGTGGTTTGACTGGGCTCAGCTGGGTGGCTCTTTCTGGGGTCCCCCACACTTACTGAGAGATGGCAGCTGGGGCTAGTGTCACCTCCATTCCTGCGTGTGGAGCCTCTGTCAGGATGGTGCACAAATGGGGCCGCCTTACAGGTCTCAGGCACAGACGGGCACAGACAGGCACAGATGGGCTCAAACGTCTCCCGCGGCATCGGCTGCCTCGGAGTGACCGTTCCCAGAGGCAGAGGAAGATGCGGTGGGGCTACTGACGACTTGCCTTGGAGGTCAGGCAGGGTCACCCCGTCACACACAGAGTCAGGGGAAGTCATAGGACAGCCTGTTGAGGACCCAACATCAAGAGGCACGGTCACACCCTGGCCGGTGGGTTCAGTGGTTAGTGTCGGCCCAGCACCAAAGGGTCGAGGGTTTGATTCCCGGTCAAGGGCATGTACCTGGGTTGCAGGTTTGCTTCCCGTGCCCTGTCAGGGCTCTTGTAGGAGGCAACCAATCGATGTGTCTCTCTCACATCCATCTTTCTCTCTCTCTGCCCCTCCCTCCCTCACCTCCTTCCCACTCTCTCTAAAATCAACGGGAAAAATATCCTCGGGTGAGGATTGAAAGAAAAAAGAGGCCGGTCCCTCTAAGGCCACATCGGAGAAAGGTCCACGGTGCCCAGGGACCTCGGGGAGGGCCCGGGGAGAGAGCGCGTGGGGCAGCAGCCATATTCTCCAGGGGTCTGGGTTTAAATCTCCTCAGCCACCACTTCCTACCTGTTTCCTGGGCTTCACCTCCCAGCGTGGCCGAGAGGAGAGTGACAACATCGGGCCCTGGGCCCTGGCCAGGCCTCACAGACAAGCAGGGGCCTCCGGACCTGTCTAATCGCTACGGACACGAGATGCTGAGGACACAGCGGCGACTGCGGCGTGTGCTAGTGGCACGCAGAGTGGATTGGAGGGGCTGGCGGCAGGAGCCTGGGCTCCAGTGTCTGCCTTGGCACAAGTCGTGCTTCCTGAAGGGCATATGTGGGCACCGACCTGGCCAGACACCGCTGGTGTGACCGGAGAGCCAGACGCTGTCTTATCCCAAAATGCCGGCCTCTGTAACGCCCTCTGCTCCACCACCTGCCCCCGGTAAGAGACCGGGTCCCCTGGGGTCTCTGTCCCAGCGGGAACGCTGTGGAAGAGGCAGTGCGTGAAGACATCAGCAGCCGCTAATGCTGCATCTCACGCCTGACGTTACCATTCAACACGACCGTCACAATATTCCGGGTCACACAGTGCTTAACCATTCCCATGCCCAGGCCTTTCTCACTGGGGCGCATCGCGGGAGCGGCGTCGCTGGCATGGCGCGCTGGCGCGGCATCACTGGCACATCGGGTGCACTCCAGGCAGCCGGCCTCCGTGTCCACTCCGCCCGGGTGCTTTCCACACCCTCGTGTCCCACAATCACACGCAGGAGAGAAGACGGGAGAGCCGTGCCTGGCGATTAGACGTCCCTCCGAGAAGGTGGCACAGGCCACTCTAGTCACAACCCTTTGGCCACGCGAGTCACTGGCCACACCCAGCTTCACGGGAGGCAGGAACTGCAGAGGCTCGCGTGCCCGGCGAGGAGCCGGCGCTGGTTAGGGGAATAGGGGAACGCACACACTGACCAGGAGGTGCTCAGGGAGGAGGACTCAGGCTGCAGGGGAGGAAGCTGGACAGTGAGGGGAGGCCTGGGAGCTGCGAGGCGGCCATCTGACGGGTCGTCGCCTGCGCCGGGGAGAGGTGGTGGTGTCAGCACCGGAGTTTCCCAAAGGCAGGGAGAGGAGCAGGTCCCAGCACCGGCTTGGGGTTCGCACTGACGTCCTTGTTGTGACACTGGCCACGGCAGGCCAGCCCGATGGGAACCTTCACCACAGTGAGCTGAGCGGGAGGAGGCGCTGGAGGAGGCCTCGTGTCCGAGCAGAAAGGGAGGGGGCACGGGCTGGAGCCGCGAGCTCGACGGAACCCAGGTGGTGACACTCGGTGGGGGCTGGGTATCAGGAGGATCATAAGGAGAAACTGAGAGAGCCGGGTTGTCGATGTCCGTTCCGGCTCGGGGTGAAGGAGGGCGCATGTGCTTCTCAGGGAAAATCATCTCAGGGAGGAGCCAGGGGCCCCAGGGGTCCACACGTGTGTGGTAGAGAGATGCTGAGTAGGGGTGATGGCACCCTCTCCCAGGACCCCGCTGACGCTGCCCACACGGGGACGCGCTCGGGGCTGACCTGCCCCCCCCACCCCACGGCCCACCATCGCTCACCCACCAGGCAGTGCGCTTACAGTGGGTGAACTGCTGCCCGCTTTTCTGGCTTTAGCTTCACAGGAGAGTGAAGACAGCACCCAGAACCGTCCTACTCCCCGCTTCCCTGTTCCTTCCCTCGCGTGCTAGTAGGCGCGTGGCCGCACCTGGTGAACCAATATTGAGACATTATGGTTATAAGTAAGGGATGATCACTTTTAAAAGCCAATTCTGTGCATGGTTTAGCGATTGGCAGTGGGAACAGTATATGTTTATTTCGAAGGAAATCAAAGGGGTCACAAAACAGTAAAACTTTACGTAAAGAACAGAGCATTTCAGCGCCTTTGGCAGGCAAAGGACAGCAATAAGGCAAACGAAGGGTCTCTAGGGGTGAAACGGGCGTTATTCCATCTGTGCAGTAAAGTTCAAAGTCAGCGAGGCGGAAGCAAACGGCAGGACAGCAGAAGATGGAGCCCATGGTGTCGAAAAGCAACAAGGGAGCCAGCCTGGTGGCAGCAAGGACTGCGGGGCTCAGCTGTCCCCTCCTGTCGCCACACTCCAGAGACCGCCAGACTGCAGCCCCGCCCGCCCCCTGAGCAGGCTCAGCCAGGGACCCGGGTCCCGCAGGCGGGGTCACATGCTCCTGAGGCTCGGGCAGGCCTCGGTCGCCCCCGTGGAACCTCCAGGTGCTTGTGCCCGTCTGAGCTGCCGCTTCTTCACCAACACCCAGCTCGCCACCCCACTCCCTCCCTCGCTCCTGCTGAGCCAGCCCACTGCTGACGACCAACGGCCTTTCCAGGGAGCTCCCCAAGAGCCCGTCTACTTGTGCAACTGACGGGACTGTTTCCAGCCAGAGAGACAGTTCCAGTGCTCCTGACTGTGAACATCACCCTGACTGTGGAGGGTGCCCCTGCTGTCCTCCCACTCCTTGGACAGTCTCAGCAGCCGGCACTACGTCCACGTGGCCACCGCCCTCCAGGTGCTGTCTGCTTCCTTGTGCACAAACCGGACCGATGGACAGTCTGACGTCTCCACACAAGTACCTGGCACACCTGGTTACCTGAGCAGAGATGGAGCCACTGCGGACAGCAGCAGTGGGTGAGTGCATACGTGTGTGTGTGTGCATGAGTGCACATATGTGCATGTGTGTGTGTGTGTGTGTGTGTGTGTTTGGGGGGATGTATTGCTGGAGTTCATAAAAGATATGTCAGCCCCGAGTACAGTGGTTGGCAAAGGCCATTGTTGGGGAGAGTCTGTGCGGTAGACAGGATGTAGGGATAAGAGGAAAAGGAGGTGCCCTCCAGAAAGAACCAGTTAGACTATTGCACAGGGACCTCCCCTGTGGGAACAGAAGAGGCGAGGCGGCCGAAAGGACCAGCCCAGAACCAGAGGTGAGGGGGCGGCCACCCTCTGCAGTGGGGGCCTGAGTCCCAGCCGCCGCCACTGCTCTCCGCGGTGGCCCCAGCCTTTCCCATCTCACTTAGCCTAATCCCTGAAATGCTGCCCCACGCCAAGAAATATACTTTTCGCCAATCTGACAAAAAGGAAGTAGAAAACTCTGATTCATTCACACCGGACAGCTGTTGCTGTGTTGACGGTTGTCATTTTTTTACAATCTAAGGGAAAAGAGTCAGTGCCTGACTGAGTGGCCAGATACTGCATGCGTTAAATGTCCTTGCTCACCTGGTTGAAAGTTGCTCTAAAGCATTAGACTCGCTGGTGCGTCGAGACTTGGACACAAACCATCCCTGGCTTTGAACCCCATCTGCGAGTTCCAGTCAGTCATGCTCACGGGTTCTATGTCATTAGCGGGAAGATATGCGAGCCCTCCGGTGGCCAGAACCAGAACCTGTGAGCTCATGCACCTCCAAGTCAAACCTCTGTGAAGCCTGGAGGGCGGGGACTTCTCTCCATGCTTCGAGGCAGACAGCGCAGCATCTGGTGAGGTGGGACTTCTGCCATCACTCCGCTGACTCCCCCACAACCGGAGGAACGCTTAGCCAGGCAGAGAGAGGCGCAGCGCTGGGAACAGCATCAGCACGCCACATTTCCACCCGAAAACAGCCCCTCGTGGCATCGCCCTGAAGGGAGATCTGCTGGCGACACTGAAGCGGCTCAGAGAGGAGGTGAAGCTCAGAGGGTCGCGTTGCGAGCCCACGTAAGAGGAGCTCGGATGCTTTCTGGACAATGAAAAGCGCCGCTGGGACCGGTTCCTCTGTCCCCACAGCACGTGGGGCCGAGCGGGCCAGGCCTCCCTGGGCTTATCTGTGCGGCACACGCGCTCTCATCGCCGCGGAGGGACCAGCAGTGCGGATAATTGAAAGCGCTGTGCCAACAAACTGCCTGCGGGGCTGCCAGGACCTCCCGAGCCCGTGGCAGGGCCCCGCCTCCCCGCGCAGCAGCCCGGGGACCGATGCCTGTCATTTACTGCGCCCTGCCTGGGCGCCAGCTGGCGAGCTGTAAATCGATGACCCCGTGGCAGCCTCACCCTGGACCCTCTGCAGTCGGTCTGCTTTCTCTCCTTATGGACGAGGAAATGGAGCCTCCTAGGAAGGTCAGATACCTCCCGGGCCGCTCTGCTCGCTGAGGAGGCAGAGCTGTTCCTAAAAGGAGTGAAAGCCGCATCCCAGCACGCAGCCCCTTTGCTGTCCCACCTCCTGAGGCCGCAGTGGGCTGGTCAGGCCTGGGGTGCCCTGGGGGGTGGTTAGAAGAGGGTTCAGAGCGTTGGCCCTGCTCTAAACCTCCACTGTGAAATATTTCCAGGCCAGGCTTGTTACTCATAGACTTTCGGGATTTGAGTTCCTCCTAAAATTTTAAATCTCTCTGGGAGACGGAAGGGTCTGAGGTTCCATGTGCAGTGGGTCCCTGTGGTCTGGACCTCACGGAGGCCCTCTGTGGGGCCAAGCCTAGTAACAGCTCCCCCTGGATGGCCTTCTGGTCTCAGCTCTGGAGCCCACTCAGTCCTGGCTCTTTCTTTGAGCTGTCCGGTCTCTGTCATCGTCTCTTCCTCTGCCCTCCCCTTAAATATCGCTGTTCCCATGGTGCTGCCCTTTGCCCTCTCCTGGGCTTGCTGTTGTTCAGGACATAACTTCACCCGGGAGCCGATGCCAACACTGTGCCAGCCAGTCTCCATGCTCACCTCTCCCTCGCCCACACTGCCAGTGGCTTATCTCCATTTGAAAGTCATTGGCACCTCAGACAGACCAATTGTGAGTGTCTTGCTTAGATTGCTAAGAAAATTATATTATTACTTAGCAAAGAGCCTTAGTAGGTGATCTGTGTTACCATTAGCATCAATAAGTAAATAAGCAATTCTATATAATAAAAGGCTAATATGCAAATCAAACAAACGGTGGAACGACCTGTCACTATGATGTGCACTGACCACCGGGGGCAGACGCTCAATGCAAGAGCTGCCCCCTGGTGGTCAGTGCACTCCCACAGTGGAAGCGCCACTGGGCTGACTGGGATGAGAGGCACTCCCACAGCGGCCAGATCCCCACAGGCCACACCCCCCACCAGTGCACGAATCCCATGCACCAGGCCTCTAGTAAATGTATAAAGTTCAAACTTCTTAGCCAAGACTCTAGTGATTGTCTTACCCAGGCTTTATAGCCACACTTTTATACCTCAGTTCCTTCCATTCTGACCCTCCCCACATCCCCTCAGATACCCTCTGTGTCTTGATTTCCCATTCCTAAGTGTAGACAATATTTTGATTCTATGCCTCTGGTTTTATGTATATTATGCTCTTAACTTTCCTCTTTATCTTGTGAACATGTGCTTACCTTATAAACTTGACTCCAAATGTCTTCTCTTTTTGCCCAGGTCTTCTAGGCAGAGTTCATACTACTTTTATCTTTACATGTTAGTAACTCAGACGGATTTTGTATTTTAATGCAAAAATGATCAGACTGTCCATTGTGTTCATTGTGAACCATGTGAGCTGAGAGTCTGCGATGTATGCCTCTTCTTATTTTTATGGTCAGACACAGTGCCCTCGCACACAGAAGAGGGTTGCCGACAGTAAAAGGATCCTTACGCCACATGGTGGACCTGTCCTGGTGCAGTTACTCAGTCAGAATCAACCAAGTTACTCACCACGGTGCCCTGCCAGGGAGGGGAAGCAGCCTCAGAAATGCAATAGTGTAGCATTCAGAGTGAATATAAACAGGAGTTTCACGAATCAACCCTCCGAGGAGAGGCAAGGAGAACCAGCCGGTTGAGTGAGGTGCTAAGACATCAATCAGGACAAATAATTCAAACTTAAATGAGATGGAGATTGGCAGGCCCTCCTTCCTCGCTAATGCAAACCACTCTTCACTTCCATCCCTGGCGACAGCATCTAGACACTCTCTCCACTGTCCCCTCCTGTTGGCCAAACGAAGGCATTTCCACTCCTTCTCCTGTTAGTCTTCCCGCTCCCCGGGTTGTGTGCAGAGCAGGCAGACGCGAGTGGCTGCAGACACAGAGGGATGCGGGGAAGCAGGAAGAGCAGCAGGAGCAGGAACGCAATTGAGTAAAGGAGGCGTCCTTCGTTCGCATTAGTTCATTTAGTGCATGAGTGCCGAGGTCACAGTATATGCAGTTCCTAGGGTTTGTGAGAGTTCAATGGCTTGGTGTATGGGCACCATTTAGAAAGGTGCCTGGGCCATAGTATGGGCTCAATATGAAGGTTATTAAATTAAGTGATGAACTATGATCACTGTGCTCATGGGGGGAATGCATTCAGTGCTAAAGCACCCCCTGTGACCGAAAGGCAGGGAAGGGCTGTGGTGGGGGCAGGTGTGGAATGAGGACCAGACCTGTGGCCTGTGTGCCTGGTCCCCCACCACCCTCTTTGGGGCTTACAGGCTCTCAGCCTTCCCACGCTCTCCAGAGGCCTCGGGTGCACATTGCTCCCCTCCGTGCTGCTGGGCCAGCAGAGGGACTTGCCTAAGGTCACATGGGGGAGTGCCAAGGTCACGTGAAGGAGTGCCAAGGTCACGTGGGGAGTGCCCACAGAAAGATAAGGAACCTTCTTATTCTTGTTCATTCTCATCTGCACACCAAATGGGCTTCCAAATAAAACTGCATTTGTGCTTGCCCGCAGAGCACACACACTTTAAGATGAAAACTACCTTGGATGGCCACTGGGAGTGGGTGTTTTTCCTGCTTGCAATCTAATAACAGTCATCAGAAGGATCACCACAGCATGATGAGAAAATACCAGCTGTGTGTGCTCCATACTTGAATCTCTCCAGCATAAGTCCATTCATTTGAAAAAATTCACCCATGTCTTTTTAGTTTTATTAATAAACTTATAATTTTCATAAAATATTAAACATCACGTTTTGTTTTCCTAATAGTTATAATATAGGCTGCAATTCCTCGAGTGCCATTTTTCAATGTTTTCCTATAGGAAACTTTCTGTCATGTTTTTTGTTCCTTGACCCTAAGTCTTCATTTTAAGAATTGAGTGAGATCCTTATCCTATCTAATAAAAAGTAATATGCAAATTGACTGTCACTCCAACACAAAAGATGGCTGCCCCCATGTGGTCAAAGATGGCTGCCCCCATGTGGACACAAGATGGCTGCCACAAGATGGCCAGCAGGGGAGGGCAGTTGGGAGGGACCAGGCCTGCAAGGGAAGGCAGTTGGGAGCAGTCAAGCCTGCAGGGAAGGGCAGTTGGGGGTGACCAGGCCTGCAAGGTAGGGCATTTGGGGGGGACCAGACCAGCAGGGGAAAGCATTTAGGGGCAATGAGGTTGGCAGGGGAGGGCAGTTAGGGGTGACCGGGTCAGCAGGGGAGGGCAGTTAGGGGCAATCGGGCTGGCAGGGGAGCAGTTAGGCATCAATCAGGCTGGCAGGGGAGTGGTTAGGGGGTGATCAGGCTGGCAGGCAGAAGTGGTTAGGGGCAATCAGGAAGGCAGGCAGGCGAGCAGTTGGGAGCCAGCAGTCCTGGATTGTGAGAGGGATGTCTGATTCTACCTGGATCGGGCCTAAGCGGGCAATCAGACATCCCTCAAGGGGTCCCAGATTGGAGAGGGTGCAGGCTGGGCTGAGGGACACACACACACCTGTGCACGAATTTCATGCACCGGGCCTCTAGCTAATAATAATACCAATAATGATGAGTGTTATTATTCTCATGATAGTTTTCTGTGGCAACAATAGATGTTTATAAACACAAAAAAGAATGTTTACAGATACAGTAGCCAAGCCAGGCATGACCCCCAGACAGAGACACAGCAGCCCAACTCCACAGCCAGTGGGGACACTCATTCCCTCAAAAATCTTCCTCACATTTTGCTCCCTGTCTGGAATTCCATCATCAGGATTTCAGACTTGACTGCAACTTAATGTGATGAGGACCTATTGCTGACACCAGTTTCTCCTGGGCACGAAAACCCCAAAGCGATCCCATCAGGGCTGGGGGCATGGGACCAAAAGCGCGGGGTGTCTGCAGGGATGAAAGTTAGGAGTTCAGGGCACACTGATCCAGGGGGAGGCCTCAGGACCCTGTGGCTCCCCAGGCTCCTGACCTTAAGTCTCTCCCTTATGCCCCACCCACACCTCCTTCTCTGACAACATCTGCATGGCATGTTTGAACATCCACCAGCTAGGGGTCAGCATTCTGGGGGGAAGGCTGCTATGCTGCTGCCTACAAGGTCTACCCACTTGGAAAAGTGTCCCAGGAGCCTGTCAGGCTGCACATTGTCCTCCTTTGGCCCATGCATGGGCCCCAGCTCTCCCGTAACGCTCACAGCGATGAATGACTCCCAACTCTTTGCTGGTCCAACTTCCCCGCTGTACTGGCACTGCCTTCCCAGGAGAAACAAGGTCTCTTGTTCACTCATTCATTCACTCAGTGAGGGCCCCCATCAGTGCTTAGTCCCATCAGCACACCTGTCCTTGGCCAGAGAAGAGCTCAAGGCATGTCTGTGGGGTGAATGAATGAATGAACAAATGATAGAATGAGTGAATAAATGATGGAATGAGTGAGTAAAGTGGCCACTACAGTGAACACAAACTTCTACCTCACAAGTTCACCTGCTGGTCCTGATTGCTGATGGTCACAAACTGCCATCAGAGGCAAATGTATAACTGTCTCTCTTCTGGAATGTTCTGTAGTGAGGTGCAGGAAGAGACCTTGTGATGAGAGTAAGATTAAGCAGGTTGATAACATCAGACTCCAATCACCCTCCCCTTGGTGGACCGAATGATGAATGCGCGCCTGTCAGGCCTCTACATTCCCGGAGCACCTGCCTCCGGCTTCCAGGGAAGCCCTTCCCGTCTGTTTCTGAGCAGAAGTGAGGAAATGAATTTCAACCTTAAGTTTATCTTGGCAGCTCCAGAAACTGGTTTTACTTCCTGGAATTTCCCATCAGGAGGCTGTTTTTCTGGACTTCCTTTGGCCTCTTCACTCGCTGACAGGGCAGAGAGGTTGGGCTAGACTGTTGACATGTCCAGAGATGAGCTAGAGGGAAGTGCACCTTGGAGTTTCTTAAAAACACATTTTCAGGGCAGAGCAGGTATTTTATTTGAAGCCAACATCAGAAAATATACTTGGGGACCAAACAATGTCTAAGGGGTCTGGCTCGCCGTCTCTTGGTGGCAGAAGCAAAGAACCCTGGTTTTTCCAACAGGGTTTGCCTTCTGTAGGCATCCTTGTCATTTCAGGGATAGGAGACAGTCATGGGCATTAGAGCTGACACTTTGTATCTAATTCCACTAGTGCAGGTTGCCATGGTGAGATGCCATCCTGGAGTTCTGGAGTGGTTGCAGGTACAGCAGAGCCACCTTCCACTCTCTCCCTTCCTTCATTTTGCTCATTCCCATGGTCCTCTGAAAATGTACCCTGTTCTAAATGCTAGTGGCCCGGTGTACGGAATTTGTGCACATGAAAAGGGAATTAATTAAAGGAAATATTGTAGTATTGTTATTTGCCCTTTCTCTATTATAGAAGTGTCAGAGATGAAAGAAAATTAGTAAGATCTATATGAACATCTCCCTCCTGTCAGAGTCTGGGGCGCGCTGCGGGACCTAGAGTCAAGTCCCCACCCACCACCCGCACGCGCTTCAAAACGCAGGAGACCCAGACCCGGCCGGCCCCACCCCCGTCAAGCCCTCTGGGTGGGGGCGCAGCCTCAGGTCCCCCAGCCTGGCACCGGGTGAGGGGCTCAGGCTCAGTTCCCCCAGCCTGGCGCTAGGTGGGAGGCACAGTCTCAGGTCCCCCGTCAAGCCCCGCTGGGCGGAGGGCTCAGCCTCAAGTCCCCTGCCCCAGCGCGGGGGCAGGGGGCATGGCCTGAGGTCCCCCAGCCCAGCACTGGGGCAGGGGGGGCACGGCCTGAGGTCCCCTGTCAAGCCCCGCCAGGCTGAGGGTGTGGCCTGACATCCCCCATACAACCCCACAGGGCAGGGGCCATGGCCTGAGGTCCTCCCAGCCCGGCGCTGGGTCAGGGGGCATGGCATGAGGTCTCCTGGCCTGGTGCTGGGGCGGGGGGCACGGCCTGAGGTCTCCCGTCAAGCCCCGCCAGGCAGGGGGCACAGCCTGAGGTCCCCTGTCTAACCCCACCAGGTGGGGGCCATGGCCTGAGGTCCCCTGTCAAGCCCTGCAGGGCGGAGGGTGCAGTCTGAGGTCTCCCAGCCCAGCGCCGGGGCAGGGTTGGGGGGCATGGCTTGAGGTCCCCGTCAAGCCCTGCGGGGCAGGGGTTGCGGCCTGAGGTCCCTTGCCCTGGCCAGGCACCATGCATCCAGCTTCAGGTCCCTGCTGTTTGGTCGTGATGTTACGGCTTCCTGGCTAATTTGCATATTCCTCTATTAGATAGATAGATAGATAGATAGATAGATAGATAGATAGATAGGACTTACAAAGTTGTTTAATATTCAACAGGACTTAAGCAATGTGTGGGTATGATACTATGCTCAACATCATGGGGTTTGAGGATGCATCAGACACTTCCCCCGCCTCCCCGCCCCACCACGGTCTCCAGGAGGCATAGAGTCTGCTGTCAGGACAACGCGACAGCCTCCAAAATGACGTGCAGCGGAAGCCTGGGAGCAGGCTCCGGGCGGGACACTGAACCTGCTGGCTGCGCTATAATGGAATCTGACTGCGCGTTGCCAGCTATCATCTTGGTAACCATCCAGGGAATGTCCTTTCCGGGCGGTGAGCTGGATGCACATTTGTTCACCAATCTTGCGTTTTCCATCTCTTGGAACTGTCATCCATATTTCTCCAGGGGTCCCTGGCATCACTCACCCGAGTCCCAAAAGCAGTCCCTCGTGATCATCACTGCTGAGTGGAACAGGCTGTCCTCACCACCCGTGTCGCACGTGTTTCTTCCACGAGGATTCCAGCTACAGGGATCGTCACAGCTTAGGTCAGAAGGTGACACTCTAACCCGTCCGATCTGGGCCAGGTGGTGTTTTCAGTGGGAACTAGTGGCTGACGTAGGGTAAGTACTGGGACACTGCGCCCACTCACCCAGGCCAAGGCTCGGCGCTGAGCGCCATTTCTCCTTCCCACCTGCCTCACTCCACAGCAACACCAGGACCTGTGGCCTGG
Organism: Ia io; assembly: GCA_025583905.1. NCBI lineage: Eukaryota > Metazoa > Chordata > Mammalia > Chiroptera > Vespertilionidae > Ia > Ia io. The sequence goes on along the minus strand of JAJQQW010000022.1, from coordinate 1,519,712 downwards.
AGCCGGTCGCCTGCTGTAGGTAATAATGGCAATGCATTCGACTCGTTTAGATGTTATTTAAATTTGTTTACATTAGTTTACATTTGATTTGTGCGCAATATTTACAAATTACTTTCTCAAAAGTTATAGGCCTTAAGAGTCCATGAAATGTGTCGGACCATTTAGTTATGCCCATTTCTAAGCCGAAGACATGTGTGTTTATGCCTTAGAAAAATAAATATTCTGAAATCAGTGGAATGTTTATCGTGCATATTACAATAAAAGCAAAGTAGTAGAAATCTAAATAAGCATTATGCATTATTTCACGTTTTTTCTCTCAACAAGAGGTTATAGACTTAAAATAATTTAATTTTTTTCATTTGTATGATGCATCTGCCACCGACATTTCATTCCTGCTTCTGAAAGCATTAGCAAATTACTCAGCAGCATCAAGCATTCCCCCCACCACACCTCATCTTTCAAACCCAGCTCTTGTTGTGGGAGAAAGAGCACTTTTTAAAAATCACTTGATCAGCTCGGAGCTCTGCATTATAATCTGAAAGCATTTGGAGAAAGCAGGTCCCCTCCAGCTCGGAATGAGAGCCCTGCTCTTCAGAACAAACGTGCAAGTACCGGTGATCTCCCGCCGGTTCCTCGTGCTTACCCACGCGCAGCTTCTGCGCCTGTAAATTCAGAATATGTGAGAAGATATTTGATTTGAGTTTTGCTGTGTGATTCCTTTTCCCTCGAGACCCTGAGAGAGAAACTTCCCCATCGGCGAGGAGAACCTACTTCCTACAGGCACGTGACCGTCTTCCAGAGCCGGAGGCTGGTTTGCTTCCGATGCATTAATACAAACAAGGATTGTGCTGGGCGTCCGGCAGTCCGGCTAGTGCACAGGGCGCTTGCACATCCCCGTTGCATTCACGATCCACGAGTCCCTGTGAGGTCTGCCCGGACAGACTTGGGAAGGAGGTCAGGGACCGGACACAGCTGCACAGCCAGCCTGTGTAGGTACCACAGGCTGGAGCGCTGGGACGCTGCGTGTGTGTGTGTGTGCAGGTGTGCATATCCGTGTCCACATGGTGTGCTGGGCTGCACCTCACCCGCCTGTCGCAATAGGAATGAGAGGAAAGCTGAGAGAAAACGCCTTCCTTTGCCCTCTTAACAAATGATGAGCAGGCCAGAGGAAAGTGAAGGCCAGAGACAGCTGCTGGGCCAGGCTGCCGGGGCTGAGGAAGGGAGGGGGCACAGGAGGTGCTGGTGCAGGTGCCTGTGGGACCCAAGCCGGGGTGGGCGGGGCCAGGAGCCGTGGTGGGCGGGGCCACCCTCTCCCCTTGGCAGTGAAGTCTTCGCAGTGAGCTCCATGCTCTTGGATGGAGATCGCTGAACATCCATTCATTCCTTTCCCACACGTGTTTACGGAACATAAGCCACGTGCTCAGTCACGAAGGTGGTGCCAGGGGACAGGAGAAGGGCATCCGATCCCACAGTGCAGGCGCGCAGGCTTGCGGAGAGGAGGGGTGCGAGCCCTCTGCATACGCAGGAGGAGAATCTAAGTAAAATAGAAAACAAAGCGCACATCAACCAGACACGTGGGAGGTCGCATAAAGGAGACCTCCATGCTCCTGAAGTTGGAGTGAAAGCTTCGTGGAGAACCTGGGGCTGAAGATGAATGAGAAAGTATTGAATTAGGAGTTAGAAGCAGCAAGTCACAGCGCACAGTTCCACCTGCCACTCAGCAAGGGGATCCTCCGTTTCAGGGATAGGAGAGACGAGGGTGCCCAGGGCCCGTGCTGCGGAGACACCCCGCTGGTCCTGGGAGGGCCGCGGGAACACACTCTGGAGGGCACCTCCTTGTGTCCCCGGGACCTCGGCCTCCCCCTTGGTCCTCGGGCCTGACTGGAACCTCCCAATGCCCGGAGTTCGTACTCCACAGAAAACCCTCCAGGTGTCTCCCAGGTCTTCCCCTTTCCAATCGGAACATCCCAACCTTTTCTGCCAGCCCGCTGTCCGAAATCTTGGAAGTGGGCTGCAGAAGACAGAGCTGAGAGTACAGTCCTTCTGTGGTCAGCTGGGGCCACCCCCGGGGATGCGGGCCCAGAGATATGGGCGTAGTGAGGACTGTCCTGAAGGCCCATGCGGGTGGAGACACGTCTCCTTCTTAGTTGGCTGCCTTTGTGAGACTGTTAACATAAACACGTTCAAACCTGCAAAGAATTTGAGCCCAAAGAGTTTATTTGAGCCAAACTGTCCACAATTGCCAGGAGGCAGAACCTCAACGAATTGAGATAATGCTCCGGAGAATGGCGGGTTACATCTGTATTTATACATTGCAATCCAAGGAGGGGACGTAGGTGGGTTACATGAAATCCATTGGTGATAGATTAGAGAGGCGGGAGAAAGCAAAGCGGGGGAATCCCTGGGATTGGATAAAAAGTAAAATGATAGACACATACTTAGGTGGGTGCAGGAACAACTTTGTGGTGACTTTAGGTCTGAGTTTGCAAGACCGCCACGCAGGCCTCCCCTGAGCCTGTCAGGTCAGCAAGTGGCCCCTTCCGCCCACAGACCAACGGGTGTCTGGGTTGGTGGTGGTGGTGGTCCCCTGCCCCTTTGCTGGGACTCTTCCTTCTCTGTTGATAAGTTAAAAGCCTGCGCCTGAGCAAACAGCGCTGAGCTGGAGTCCGGAGCAGGTCCTCCCGCTCCTCACATGGAACCTACTCCTTTACACACAAACACGCCTCCGATTCCCGATGAGAGGCTGATACTCGCTGGTCTGGAGCAGATACAGCTGGTGCACATCACGCGCACGGGGTGTGGGCAAGGCCAGCGTGCGCGTGGACCCTGATCCCTGAAGAAGCCTCAGGACTCCTGGTTTAACCTTCGCCCTTTATTCATAGGCATGGCAACTGAGACACCCCATGAGAGCCTGCAGAGACCCTGCCCGCTGCGGCTTTATCCATCCTGTCGATTTCTCCAATACCTCCTAAGGTTTGGCTCAATTCTCAACCTGCAGCATTTTGTGCGATAAACCCCCTAGAGACCCATTCAGAGGCCCGTGACGTGCAGCCAGGAGACCGCTCTGTGAGCGGCAGGGCCATGGCAGTGATTTTGAAATCGCTTTTAGGAAGCCCTTATGGAGTCCCAGCCAGGCTGAGTCAGCAGGAGGCGAGAAGGGGGGAGGAGGGAGGGGGGAGGAAGGCCTCCCAGGGTGAAAAGGAGTTGCTGAGTCACCAATCAATTTCATCCTCACTAAAAGTTAGATAACCAAACAGAGTTTGCTTCCTAATGTGAGGTATTAGGGGAACACGGTCCCAACTAGGAAGTATTCCAAATGTAAATTGAGACAGAATCCAATTAAAATTTGGAATCGAACTTTCTGTCCACAAGAAATAGGAGGAAGAGAGAAGCTGAATGACTCCAGGAACCTGGGACATTCCGACCTAGTTGTTTCAGAAACTCAACCAGGAAGCTAACAACAGGAAAAAATAAATTTAAAAGGGAGGGACATATGATAGTTCTGGATTAAGAGAAATTTTAAAAATAGGTATGATATGATAAACAAAATAAGTAAACTGTTATATTCTGATTGAACAAGCCAACTATAAAAAAATTTTTAAGGCAATTGGGTCATTTAAATATGTTGGATGGTATTTAGAAATTATTGTTACTTTTAGGTTATAATGATGGATTATAATAATATGTAAGACAATATTACCTTGAAATGCAAACTAAAGCAGTTGGAAGAAAATGGAGGCTAGTGTTGGATTCAGATTACTCAGAGAAAAGCTCAGAAACAGGCGGAGTGAAGGGCCCTGGGACACACGCGTTTCATGTTTATAATACAACGTGTTTAGGAATCAGAGTGGCAAAAGGAAACCTAACCCTGAGAATACTGTATTTCGGGTCCATGACACTTAGCAGAATGATTAACACTAAGCACGTGCTGGGGCTCTCTGAGTCACCAGTGGTGATGGTGCCGCCCCCCCCGGGCCCCTCACCAGGCGCCGAAGAGCCTGCAGGTGTCAGATGCTGAGAGTAAGGAAAACGCATCAGGTGGGAAGCAGGTGGATTTCCCACTGGAGCAGTTCCAGGAGTGACTGCAAGTCTGACTTGATTCCTATCCCTCCCTCTAGCCAGCCCATCTGACTCTTAACCTCTCCTAATAAAAAGATGTAATTCACTTGCACCAGTTTAGGCATGAACATTTAAAAAAATTTAAGCATAATGAGCTTGTAAACAGTAGATTAGCAGGAAATGAGAGTGTTACCCTCACAGCAGTGGTGGGAGCGGCCTCCTCTCTGACCACCAGGGCGCTGCCTGCACGTCAGACACCAGAGGAGCAGCCGGGACCAGCACAGGGGCTTCTGAGCAGCCGTGGGCAATGGACTCGCCTGGACAGCCCCTGCCCAGCTGGTGCCAGTTTGAACACATATTTTTCTCACCAGATGATCATATCTCACAGGCATAGCCAGGCCATTCAGCTGGCGCTCCTGCCGGCTGCCCACTTGGCTGAGGGCCGTTGGAAACGCGGGCTGTCGGCCAGGAGACAGGAATTGCTTCTCTCTGTGTGTCGAGGGTTTGAGATTCCGCTCTGCTGGTGCTTGTGTGCACGGAAATCTCTCTTGGTTCATCCGAGAGAATGCAGTAAGGAGTTGCTATTTGTTTGAAAACTTACGAGTGGCTAATGTTGACCCTAAAATCCACCAAATGCAGTCGTAGGCCCACACCCTGGTCCCTTGGGCACGTGACAGCCCAGGCTGCCATCTGACTGACGTCAGCAGGCCTGTCTCCACCTGGCCACGGGAAGCCCAGGCAGATGCTCTCCATTTGGTCTTTTATGTCTGGGACCTCCACGTCGCAGGCGCAGGGCTCAGGTGGGCACATCCTGGGGAAATGAGGAGCGTGGCTTCTTTATTGTAGAGCCAGCGATGTGGGGAGAGTTTCTAACAGCAAGAAGCTTAGGTGCTGGACAAGAAGGTGAGGGAGTCCTCCGTGGACTTGGCTGCTTGGGATTTTTTACAGAAAGGCTTGACCCACGTTGGCTGTGAATAACCAGAGACCAAGTGTGTTTATTTACTCAGGATCAGGTTCGTTCACTCTGCATGTTTCTATGCAGGAAACTCTACAAATGCATGGACACACACAGATGGCTTCTGTTATCAAACCCTGCCCCCATAATGCAAACAGGAGCCCTGGAGTGTGCTCTGGGAAGGACAAACCAGAAAACTCAGAATGCAAAGCATGGCATGTCCTCGGTCCCTGTGGAATCTTCCATGGGCTCATCTGGGTCTCTAAGGGTGGCAACTGCAGGCAGCTCGTATGTGTGTGGGCTCTTCTCCTTCCTCCTCTCTCCCCATGTCCCTGGACCCCCCTCCTCCCCATGGTGTGACTCATGCTGGCTGTGGGTGACATTTACTCCCCACCTCCTGGAATGGCTGTCAGGTCTTACAGGAGACAGAGCGTATAAAGTGCCCAGGGTGGAATGTCACTCAGAAAAAGTGGTTTGTAAACAAATAAGGCACAGGACAGGCCTGGTGATGTCACGCATTCAGACTTCTCTTTAAAGGCCGACTGAAAACCCCCCGCACGCACACACTGCTATTCCCATGAAGCTTTGTGCACCTGTGTCAGTCGCCATGGTCTCCCCGGTCCCGGGACGAGCGCCCTGATAGCCGGCCAGGAACAGGTGTCACAGGGACTAGAGACCCTCAGGGTGGTCCTCCGGACACGGTGCAGAGCTCTTCCATTTCTCTCGTGTAAAAACACACACAACTGGACTCAAATGTTTAATCTGCCCATTTCTTTATCTGTTCATGTCTGTAAGGACAAATGAGCCAACCCCGTATTGTTCTTCAATTTCTTGAAGAAATATTTAATGAGCTACTATAACATTCCGCTGCTCGGCAAGCTCTGCTCTCAGATTGCTTAGAGTCAGAAGGTAAAAAGCCCCAAGAAAACAGAAACACCACTCAGAAAGGATATATGCACCCCTATGGTCAGAGCAGCACACTTCACCATAGCTAAGACCTGGAAACAGCCTAAGTGCCCATCGGCAGATGAGTGGATAAAAAGCTATGGTACATCTACACAACGGAATACTACGCTGCGGTAAAAAAGAAGGCACTTGTACCATTTGCAGCAGCCTGGATGGACCTGGGGAGCATTGTGCTAAGTGAAATAAGCCAGTTGGAGAAAGATGACTATCACATGATCTCACTCATTTGTGGAATATAATGAACAACATAAACTGATGAACAAAAATAGATCCAAAGACACAGAAGCATCGATCAGACCGTCAAACCTCTGAGGGAAGGGAGGGGAGGGGGTGGCATTAAGAGAGCAACCAAAAGACTTGCCTGCATATAAGCATAACCAATGGACACCTACAGACAGTAGGGGGGTCAGGGCATGTGCTGGGGGTGGGAGCAGCCGGGGAAAGGTCAATGGGGGAAAAAGGAGACATATGTAATACTTTAAACAATAAAGAATTTAAATTTTTTTGAAAAGAAAGCACAAACACCACTGTTAATATAATGAGACACACGTGGTCAGTAAAGAGCAAACCACTATAGAGGAGGGTGCTCAGAAAAGACCGCTGACGAGACTCCTGCTCTGGGGGCAGAGGGCAAACCGACTTTACCACCACTGTGCCCTCCAGGCTAATGACTTAGCCGGCCTGGCGAGGCCTCTATAGTGAATCCCTCATCTGGGAAAGCGGTGGGAGGTGGGGCCTTGAGGACTGGCCAGACTCGGGGGGCTCTGAGCGGTACGGGGTGCGAGTGGACACTGGAGAGCAGCAGCTGACTATGCTGTGAGCACGACCCGGCCAGACATTATTTCTTTAAAGCAATCGGTCGCTGAGAAGCACTGGGCCATGGAAGCCGGCAACAAACAAAGATCCATTACATCATCCTGCTGCTCCCTGAGGCCACGGTCAGCGGTCAGCAGGGGGCCTGGTGCTGCCTTGCTGCAGAGCTGTGGGTCAGCCAGGGAGAGGCCCAGGGACTGACCGCTCCCTGCTTCCTCCGAGGCTCTTGCAGAACATTCCCAGGACCCCGATGAGCAGGGTGTCAGCTTTCCCGGCTCTGCAGCCACGGCGCCCAGTTTATTTTAAATAAAAACTACTCAGGTCCTAGCAGGAAGAAGACACATCTTCAAGTTGTTCTTTTCCGAGGCTGCTGGCACCTTGGAAAGGAGGCTTCTGCTGTCGAATCTCCTTTCAGCAAAGCGTGCAGAAGTGTTCACAGACATTACGGAGGAGTCTGCCCTCCTACGATGATTCTGGCATTATTTTCTCAGCTCGTCCTACTACAACCGTAAGCCCCGTTGCTGCCCACCCAATGACTGCTGCTGCTCCCTGGGCCACCACTGCAGGCGTGGGGGAAACCTGGACTCTCCCCAGCCTTGGGAACCTTCTGCCCTGCTCACCTGGTCATCCCGGCTTCCTGGGTTCTTTGTCACATCAAACACATGCACACACAGGGTTCTAAGGTACTTGCAGTGGCTGGATTAGACTTGTTCGCTTGCTGGTTTGCCAAGGCTCATCGGAAATGATCCAAGCTGATCCGAGCTCCCTGTGAGAGTGAGTTTACTCCTTTGATGCCCAGAAGAGGGCACAGCAGAAATGGCACCATCAGAAAGTAGAGTGGGGTGCCGAGAGCCACACCTCAGCTTCCAGTGAACGGGCTGTGTAGCCACCACCAGCCGGCACCTGAGGCCAACTCAGCCAGGATTTGAACAGGCACAGCTGAACCTCGCCACATTGTCCTTCTCTCCAGTATCTTCCCTGTAATTACCATGGTTTCCGCAGGTGACTGGAGTCTTATCTAAAACTAGAGGCCCGGTGCACAAAATCTTTGCACTCAGGGGAGTCCCTCAGCTCAGCCTGCACCCTCTTGCAGTCCAGGATCCCTCAGGGGATATCCAACTGACAGCTTAGGCCCACCCCGGTGACTGATGGCTTAGGCCCGCTCCCCATGGTGGGGAGCGGGCCTAAGCCATCAGTTGGACATCCTTAGCACTGCTGCGGAGGCAGAAGAGGCTCCCACTACCGCCGCTGCACTCACTAGCCGTGAGCCCAGCTTCTGGATGAACAGTGCTCCCACTGTGGGAGCGCACTGACCACCAGGGGGAAGCTCCTGCATTGAATGTCTGCCCCCTGGTGGTCAGTGCATTTTATAGTGAGCAGTTGAGTGGCCTTAGCATATCATTAGCATACTAGAGGCCCAGTGCACAAATTCATGCATGGGTGGGGTCCCTTGGCCTGGCTGGCGATTGGGGGCTGATAGGGGCCGTCTCACCCATCCCAATCAGGGCCTATCAGGGCCAGCCAGCTGGGGGGAAGGACTGTGGGAGGTTGGCCGGCCCCAGGAGGCTGGCTGTGGGAGCACACTGACCACCGGGGGGCAGCTCCTGTGCTGAGTGCACATGGTCAGTGCGTGTCATAGCGACCGGTTGTTTGGTTGTTCAGTTGTTCAGTCATTCGGTCACTTAGGCTTTTATATATATAGATCACACTTTGATTGATTGACTGGCTGACCAGACACTTAGCATGTTAGGCTTTTATTATATAAGATGATGTAAATGCATCATAACAGAGGCTGCATGGTAAGGCCAAAAACGTCCCCTCTATTAAAGAAATCAGGGACCGTATTGTCACGCACTCATTCGGCAAACATCTCCAGTGCTTTCTCTAACCCTGAGCAGTCTTCCTGTGGGTTCCCAGGTGACGGAATTTCTACAACGACCCCCGAGGGCCCCTCTGAGGAGACACTGCCGCAGACCGCACTGGCTTATCTGACTCTCAGATTTATTTTGTTTTGTTCATTTGTACGTTTCTTACAGTGGAATTTGTCTGACATGCTAGACTTGGACCGTTTCACATTGACAAAAAGATCTGAGTCTCTAGGCCCCCCAGCAAGACGGCCTCTGCAAGGCCTCCTGGGAGATCTGACAACTGCCCGTGGGGACCATGAAGAATGGACTCGTCGTCTCCTCGGACAAACAGTTGGCAAGAGTCGCACGTTCCCCAACATTTAGGATCCAGGCAGCACTGTGACGGGGTCCAGGGTGATTGGTGTCCGTGGTGGGCAGACCCCAGTGGCCCCGCTTCCTGGTGTCCTGCCTTGTGTGAACGCTTCCTCTCGAGTGTGGGAGAGGCTGTGGCTGCTCCTAACAGCCCAGCCAGGGAGCTGGGACGTGGCTCACGCGGCTCCCTGGGGCCTGTCCTGCTCGGTCATGGCAGCTTCCCCGGGAGGCCCCCTTGGGGACTGGAGAAGCTGTGGCAAGGAGCCGGGGTGGCCTCTAGGACCTCAGGGGGTCTCTGTCCACAGCCAGCACGCAGCTGGGCCTCTAGTTTTACAGTCCCTAGGACGGGTCCTGCCAGCGTCCCAATGAGCGTGGGCCAGAAGGCTCCCCGCTCGCCGCAGCCTTGCGCAGCGTGAGAGCTGGAGCAGAGGGTCCGCTAAGCTGCCCCACTCTGACCACAGCACCCGTGAGACCCAGGCCTGCTGTTGGCCGAGTCCACGGGGGTTTTACAGCCCCGTTGCCCTCTGCCACCACCTCCCCTCTCATGCAGCACCGCTGTCTGCCTGCCCAGCCCCCATGGTCCTGCACCGCTCAGTGTCCCCCGTGTATTCCTGAGTTCACCTCGCTTTCTGAAGCGCCGGCCTCACTCTGCCGCCCCTTACTATCCACTTGCTCGCTCATTGGCCACAGAGCCTCTGACCCCATCCCCCTGGGGGCCAGTTTCCATCCTCCTGTAACAAAGGACCACACACAGAACCGATGGACTTGCAGTTTTGTGGGAGGGGACACAGCGGCGGCACTGGGTGTGGCAGGCGCGTCCCTGCCCAGGAGCTCGGGAGAACCACTGGCTCCGCGTCCAGCCTCTTCCTTCAGCAAGAACAGCCGAGCCCCTCACACTTCCTCAGGTCCTTCCTCTGCCTCCTTCCCCCGTGCGGGACTCCCGCGATCACAGAGGCCCAGGGATTCGGGGCACCCTCCCGCCTCAGTCAGCTGCGGCGCCGTCGCAGTTCCACCCGTTTAGCTTTGCGTGTCGCCCTGTAACACCTGGGGACGTGATGCAAATGTCACGACCGGTTTTCCTGCCTTCACACGTTGTGAGAGCTGTCAGTTCAAACAATGGTCTGAGGCCTCCCTGAAGCTTGGGGTTCACCCGCCAGGGGACGAACACCCTCAGGAGACCCACAGAATGCTTACATCTAAGGGCTCCGCTCCCCGTGGCTCCCTGGCACTGGGCACGCCCTGAGGATGTATTTTAAGGGGGACATTTAATGGCTCACAAACCACAACATAAAAATGACGCCTGGGTCCGCCTTCTTGTGAAAACGTCTCCCAGTTTGGCCTTCACGGTTCACACCCTCTGATCTCCTCTCACAACCTGAAGGGCTGGAGGTGCAGCTGGATGATGAGCTGAGAGTGAGGCCAGAGCCGCTCAGAGCCAGTGCCAGGCCTGCAGGGCGAGGGGTAGGGGGACAGCCACTGCGTCACAGCCCCCAGCAGCAGTGGCTTCAGGGGCTCCGCTGGGCGACTCCCCGGAGTGCAGCAATGGTCTCAATGGGAGTCCCAAATTTCCCAATAAATCTCCAAACAAAATTAATTTTAATGGCTTTAATCAGCCTTAATGGACTGTTCCTGTTAGTATCTGCTCCTTTTGTGAGCTTGTGGAGGAAATACTTAGAGGAACAAACCAGCTAGCCAAACAGGGAAACAATTGGTCCAAAATCTTTTGCAATTAATTGCCTGTGTGCTATCTACTCACATCTCTGAGACTGGGACTAGGTCATTGGTTGAGACAGGGCCAGGAGCCTGGACTCTGATTTATTTCTCTTCAAAATGGCTATTTCCTTCCTAATAGACAAGCAGTCAAGAGGAAAAAATACACACGTGTTATTTCTTAACGTGCTTTCCTGGTCCTCCAAGTCCCAGCTCCGAGAGCTGTCCCGGAGGTCACTGCTTCCACTCTCCCCCCTTTTAAAATCTGGCCATGGTTGTCAAGAGGAAATTAATCTTTTGCAGCCAAATGAAATTTGGGCTTCCCAGCACTAGCCCTAATGAAAAATGCATTAACAGCATCAGAAAGCCCGGCTCACAGGACCAGAGGGCACATTTAAATAATTCCATGAATACAGATCAATATACTAATTTACTTATAGCCTCTGTGTGCCATGTTCGTGTCTGAATAAGTCATCTGCACTGCAATGTTTCACGTGAATTTGCGGTATCTGCTGTTTTACATATTAAATTAATCTTGGCCTTCAGAGCTTCGTGGGGGACATTGAACCATGTGGCCTGGGGTTGGATTTCCTAACCCAGCCGGGGAGGCCATCACGGGCTCACAGGGTCCCGGAGCCAGGCCTGAGCGCGAGGCAAGCACAGAGCAAAGGCTGCGGCACCGCAGGCCCACGGGGACTTCGGGATGTGGAAGGGGAGCCCCCTGAGCAAGGCCAGGCGAGTGGCCTCATAAGCACCGGTGCCGGGAGCACCAACGGGCGGCCACGGAAAGAACGTCCCGCCTCGAACGCTGGGACCAGACGTGACCCGTCTCAGGAAAGGTTCTTACTCGCCAGGTTTCCTCGGTGCCAGCGCCTTACTGGTGCTTGGGAACAAAGAGGAAAGACCTGGACCGGGATGCTGGGAGCTAGGTGTCCACGCAGGCCAGCGCTGGGCATGGGTGACGGTGCTGCCCAGCGGCAGGGGCGGTACAGGCCCGAGCGCCAGCCAGCGCCCCAGCCGTGCTCCCTGTGCTCATTTCCACGGACCCTTTAGGCACATACCAGCCTCTCTCCCCGCTGGGAGTCTGCTCAGACGGGGCTGAGAATGGAGAGCAACGGCTTAGTAGCCGAGAGGCAGCAATGGAGGTTGCACACACAGCCCAGCCTCCCTCCTGCTACAGCATGAAGCACAGTCACCCTCAGATGCAGCAGTTCCCCCAAAGCTGGGGTCCGCCGCCGCTCCTGGCAGCGTTACTAGCACAGTCGGCGGTGGACAGAGCCCACGTGCCCACGGAGGCGGGTAGGTCATGCACATGGACTATTAGCCAGAGAAAGGAATGAATCATGGCACATGCTACAACACAGAGACCTCGAAGCTCTTATGTTAAGTTTAAAAAGCCAGACATCTCAGGACAAATCCTGTCCGATCAAACTCACATAAAGTGCCCAGAGGAGTCCCGGGCACAGGGCAGGGAGGAGAAGGCTGCCATGGACCAGGGTGGGGGTGGGGAGGTGGGAGTGTGGGGAGCTGGTGCTTAATGAGGGTGGGATTTCAGTGCCGGCAGATGAAGACGATGTGGATGATGGCAGTGACGGTTACTTAATCCCAAGAACTGTATCCTGAAAAAGGGTTAAAGTGGTAAATTGTGTGCTATGTATATTTACCCCAACGAAAGAAGCAGCACTTTTTAAAAAAGTAACAAAGCAAGATCTCAGCGGCTCTGCCCATGCCGCCACCTCCAGGAAGTCCCTGTGCTGGGCACCCACCAGGCCTCCAGCTCCACAGGCTTCCGAGGACCGTGGCAGCTCTGACGTTCTTGGCAGTTTCAGGTATTTCCTTGAAATCGTGTGGGGACAGGGGGCGGTCAGCTTGCCGGGGCCCGCGGCGTCCTCCGCCTCAGCGTGCTGCATCAGGGCCTGTCTCCCCACTTGCTGTGGCAGGGTCGGAGGTGAATGAGCTTTGCAACATACAGAGAACGCTATGCAGTTGGGGCATAACGTTATTATTATGCTTGCCGAGAGAGAAGTAATGGCTTCTCTCCCCCACGGCTCCTGGGATTCTGGGCCAGCAGAGCTGTGAGACAGTCAGGCTGCGGTCTCTTCCTCTCCTCCGAGCCCCGAGATGACATTAAGGTGGCGAGAGAGCGAGGAAACTCCCGGTCACCAAGCTCACCTCAGAATGATGGGGCGGCTCCAACGAGCAGAGATGTGTGTGGGGCGCGGTGTGGACCACGGAGCCCTAGAAGACCATGTGTGCACTGACAGGCCCTCTGCACCGGCCGCACCCTGCGCAGCGCTGTGGTACAGCCACGAGCGAGGACAGCGCCCCTGCCTTCGTGGGCCCTGGGTCCGGGCCAGGACCGGCCTCCTGGGCTGTCATCCCTGTGGCCACCCGAGCCCCCATTTGTTGCACGTGCTGTCGCTGTCTTCAAGTTCTTGATAATTTGAGCAAGGCTCCGTGCACTTTATTTCACACTCAGCCCCAGAGATACGCAGTCGGTGCTGCTGCTGTGATGAAGGAGACGCCAGGGACACGCTCGGAGCAGAGGCCGCGTGGAAGCGTCCAGGATCTGCTGCAGATCCATGAAGGCCGGAGGGACCCGGGATAGAAAGAAAACAAAGGGAAGTGGTGCCCAGTAGCAAAGCTCAGTGAGCACCGTAACGAGATGGAGAATCTCCCTGGAGAGCAGAATGAAGAGGAGAGCAGGGCAAGCTGCACCCACCAGCAGGGAGCGGAGCCGGCTGGTGGAGGGGGTGGGGACGGGTGAGCTGGGACAGGGTGAGGTCACAGCCTGCCACCTTGGCATGGCCACGTCCCATGACTGCTTGGGATGGAGATGGAGTTCCTTATGGTGGTCTGCCCTAGGCAGCTCCTGCTTTGTAGTTTCCCAGCATGATCTGCTGTGGAACAACCCCCTGCCTCCAGGGCCCCAGATCTGGCGGCTCTGTGCCCACGTGGTTGGAGACTCAGCCCTCCTCCCAGATCACTAGGCACAGCAGCTGCATTATCTGCTCATTAATGCCCTTGGCCATTTTTCTTAAGAGTGCATTACTGAAACCACTGAGCCACGCTGGCCGGGCTGTGTTTAATTTGTTGAAGAACTGCCAGTTTTCCAAAGCAGCGGCACCATTTTGCATTCCCACCAGCAAGGTGTGGGGATACCAATTTCTCCACATAGCGCTGCGTGTTGTGTTGTTTGCGTTTTGGATCACGGCGCTCATGGTGGGCGTGAAGCAGCCCCTCGCTGGGCTTTGACTTGCAGTTTCCCGAAGGCTCGTGAGTCAGTGTCTTCTGTGCTTAGGCCCTTTGTCTGCCTTTGGAGAAATGTCTGTTCAGATCCTTCACCTGCTTCTGAGCGAATCTTTTTAATATAGAGTTGTAGTGAGTGTTATGTATTCTGGATATAAGTCCCTTATCTGATACATGATTTGTAAATATTTTCTCCTATTCTGTGTCTTGTCTTTTCACTTCCTTGATAAAATCATTGCAAGACAAAATTTTAACTTTTTATCAAGTTCAGATTATCTATTTTTTTATTTTGTTGTTAATGCTTTACTGTCATATGCAAGAAATATTTGCCTAAACCAAGATGGCAAAGACTTACACTTATGTTTTGCCTAAAAGTTTAAAAGCTTTAGCTCTTACTTTTGGGTGGGTGATCCACTTTGAGTTGTTTTCGGTGTATTATACAAAGAAGGTCCAACTTCCTTCTTCTGAATGTGGACTACCAGCTTTGCAGTAGCATTTGTATAAAAGATTATTTCCCCATTGTCTCAGCATCTTTGTAGAAAATCAATTGACCATCAGATAAGAGTTAATTTCTGAACTCAAAATTCTACCCCATTGATCTACATGTCTACCCACATGCCAGTACCACACCATTTTGATTATTGTGGCTTTATGATGCATTTTCAAATCAGAAAGTGTGACTTCTCCAACTTTGTTCTTTATTATTATTTTAATATTTAAATTACTGCTGTTTATCCTGGGTTTTTAACCACTTCATTGTTTGGCATGTGGACGAAAGGGGCCACATGCTGACCTGACAAGCTCAGGAAGGCCTGCGTGGAGGTCTTGCAAACTCAGAGACCCAAAGTAACCACAGAGGATGGTCTGAAATTAAAACTTTAACTAAAAGCAGTTATGGTGGGTAGTCACCTCCTAGGCTGATATCTTCCCTGACAAAGGTCAACCTTTACCTTATCTTGAAATGTCAGGGTAACTTGTAATTTCCAAGACCCCTTTTTCCAGACCCCTCAGGGCACAACCAAGTGCCCTGGATGCCAGGACAGACACCATAAATCCCTTCATTGTTATCATGTTAACTATCCTGTACCCACCTAAGCAAAATAAGTACGTGTCACCCTAACTGGTTTGGCTCAGTGGATAGAGCGTCAGCCTGAGAACTGAAAGGTCCCAGGTTTGATTCCGGTCAAGGACACATGCCCAGGTTGTGGGTTCAATCCCCAGTGGGGGACTTGCAGGAGGTGATCAATGATTCTCTCTCATTATTAATGTTTCTATCTCTTTCTCCTTCTCCCTTCCTCTCTGAAATCAATAAAAATATATTTTTTTTAAAAAAAAAGAAGTATGTGTCAAAAAAAAAGTAAATACGTGTTTATCATTTTACTTTTTATTCAATCCCAGAGCTCCCCGCACTTTGCTTTCTCCTGTCTCCCTAATCCATCACCAATGGATTTCATGTGACCCACTTATGCCTCCTCCTTTGATTATAATGTATAAACAAGGTGAAAAATGTCATTTCCTGGAACATTATCCTAATATATTGAGATTCTGCTTCCCAGCAATTGTCAACAGTTTGCCTCAAATAAACTCACAAAAATTCTTTACAGGTTTGAATGTTTTTTATGTTAACAGGTGTGACTTCCTAGGTATTTTATCCTTTTGATTGCTATTGCAAAAGTAAATTGTTTTTTCCATTTCTTTTTCTGAAGTTTTGTTGTTGGTATACAAGAAGGCAATGGATTTTTGCACATTGATTTTGTATCCTGCACCTTGACTGTATTTGTTTATTGTTTCTAGTAGTTTTTTGGTGGAGTCTTTAGGGTTTTCTATCTACAGCATCATGTTGTCTGCAAAAAGTGACAGTTTGACTTCTTCCTTCCCTATTTGGATGCCTCTTATTTCTTTCTCTTGACTCATTGCTTTGGCTAGGACTTCCAGCACTACGTTGAGTAAGAGAGGTGAGAGTGGACATCCTTGTCTTATTCATGATCTTAGGGGAACAGCTTTCAATTTTTCACCATTGAGTATGTTATGGACTTGACCCCAAAGGCAAGGGCAGTAAAGGCAATAATAAATGGATGTGACTGTATCAAATGAAGAGCTTCTGCACAGCAAAAGAAACAGACAACAAAACAAACAGGCAGCCAACCAGGTGGGAGATGATATTTGCAAACAGTAGCTCCATTTGCATATAAAGGTTTAATATCCAAAACATATAAAGAACTCATAAAACTCAACATCAAATCAGTAAACAACCAATCAAAAAGTGGGCAGAGGACCTGAACATACTCCTCTCCCAAGAAGACATATGAACAGCCAATAGATGTTCAACCTCACTGGCCATTAGGGAAATGCAAATCAAAACTACAGTGAGATACCACCTCACACCTGTTGGAGGGGCCATTATCAACAAGACAAGCAATGACACGTGTTGGGGAGGCTGTGGAGAGAGGGAACCCTCACTCACTGCTGGTGGGAATGCAGACGGTACAACCACTATGGAAAGCAGCCTGGCGATTCCTCAAAAAGTTAAGAACAGAGCTACCATACGACCCAGTGATCCCTTTCCTGGCTACATACCCCAGAAACTTGAAATCATGTATTCACAAAGATATATGCACCTTACGTCATTGCAGCATTATTCATGGGGCCAGAACCCGGGAACAGCCACAGTGCCCTGTGATAGAGGACGGGATCAAGGGGACTGGTCCATATACACAGTGAATACTGCTCAGCCTAAGAAAGGATGAAATAGCGTCACTTACAGCAACATGGTTGGACCTTGAGAACATTATGCTGAGTGAAAGAAGTCAGACAGAAAAAGCTAAGAACCACATGATTTCACTCATTTGTGGGGTATAAATCTGAAACTCATGAACACAAACATCACTGAGGTAGTTGCGAGAGGGCGGGGGTGGGGACAGAAGGGGTCCTAATATGAGGTGGCAGGCGAAGATGTGACTCTGGGTGGTGGGCACACGGTGCAATATACAGGTTTTATAACTTAGAGATCCATGAAACCTATATGTTCATGTTGACCAATGTCACCCCAATAAAATTTAATTAAAAAAAATACAAAGACAGGTGTGACTTTTAAAAAGTTAATACTGTCTGGGTTTTGTCAAGCATTTGGATATGTGTGTTTATAGTTTTCATCACATTTGTAAATTTGTTGGCTATTGTTTTTTCACATATTCTTTTCTGTCTCCTTTCTCTTCTCTTTTTAGGACTCCAATTACATTTGATTTTTTTATTATCTGATATTGTCACATAATCACTGGGCTCTGTCATGTCTTAGTCTCTTCCTCTCTGGCCTTTATTTCATACAGTTCTTGGGCTGCGCTCTGGCCTCCCCCGGCTTGCTGTGGTGTTAATTCCTTACCGCCAGTGTCCTCTTTTTCCAACATTGTGTTTTTTATCCCCAGGATTTCCATTTGGGCCACTTTCATACTTTTCCATTTTCTTCTTATCGTTTTCCTGCCCCAATTGCCTTCTTTAACAATAACGCAGACTTACAATGGCTCTTGTAGCATCTTCCACTGCTCCGTCCCTTCTCTCTTATTTCTGAGTCTGTTTCTGTCGCTTGATTATCTCCTTGTCCTGCTTCTGTGCGCGCCTGGGCACTCTGGCTCGGATGCCAGGCACTTAGGGTTTTATGTTGTTAGAGCTGGATTTCGTCACTGTCGTCATTCCTTTAAAGAGTTCTAGACTTTGTCCTCGAAGGCAATTAAGTAACTTACTGGTTCGGTCCTTTGTGCTTGCTCTTTGTCAGGGCAGGCCAAGGGCATTCTCCAGTCTGGAGCTAATTTATTCCCACTAACAAGGCAATGCCTCTGTGAGTACTCTGCCAAATGACCCGTGTTTTACGAGGTCTTTCCACGCTGGCTCTTACACATATAAACTACTCCCTGCCGTCTCCGGGCTCCGGGAGTGTCTCAGGGGAATACTGCCATGGTGCTTTCCTGGCTCCCTGCAGCTTTTCCTCGCGTGTCACAGGTCACTCCGTGGCTCAGAGCTGTCCAGAGCTCTCACCGCAAGGTCTTCTCTGGTCCGCGCTGTCAGCCACCTCAGCTCCCCAGAAATCCGCTCTGTCTTCCCAGTTAAGCAAGAGCTCCAGGCTGGGGTCCCCACGCCACCCGAGGGCCAGGGCCCAGGCAGCACGGGGCTTTGTTCCCACATCGCGGGGTCGCAGTCCCACAGTGTCTACAGTCCAGAGACTGAAAGCGTTGTTCCAGACCTTTGCCTGGCTTCCTACCTGTTTAAGCTGAGAGGAGCCCCTGTCCTTGGAGACTCCGTCACGCTGCCTGTGAAATCCCGGTTCTTGTTTCTGGCAGCCAGCCTTGGCAAAGCCGTTCACAACGAGCCTCAGCTTCCTTGCTCATCAGGTGGGAACGATGGGATCTATTTCACAGGTTATTGTGTGAAGGGCCCGGCACGGAGCGCACTGCGTGGCTGTGAGATGAGTGGCCGTTGCTCTCCCGGTCCGCTGGTAACTGAGAGGCGTGGCACTCTCCGCTTGCCAGTCACTTCCATCCTGGCAACAGGAGTCCATTGAAGCTTTGTTTCCTTTACAATGTACCTGCCAGGCCACGCCTGAAGGGATCTCTTTTTTCTCTTAAATATGTAGCAATTATTGTCTGTACAATTTGTTCTGTAATTAATTGTAGGTGCCCTCTAATGGCATAGCTACTATTGTCTAGGAATGCTACTTAAATCCTTTATTGTTGGATATTATCTAATGCTTGTAGGTCTCTGGGTGGACTGGTAACTCATAATAAATGTATTAATATCCCAAATCAGTGCCCAGCACACGGGGTGGGGGGAGGGGCAAGATTATTGATTTAGTTTCAATAATTTGTGGTCAAAGTAGCTAGCATTGTTTCTTTTTAATAGTTTATTGATTTTTTTAGAGAGAGAGGTGGGGAGAGGGAGAGAGAAACATCGATGTGAGAATGTAACATCTATTGGCACCTCCTGCATGTCCCTACTGGGGATTGAGTCCAAAACCTGGGCGTGTGCCCAAACCCGGAATCCAACCGGCGACCTTGTGGTGTCTGGGATGACACCCAGCCAATGAGCTGCACCTGCCTGGGCGCCAGCATTTCTTCTTGTCTTCCTCACTCACTTTTACATTTTCTGTACATCAACCTCAAGGACTTGAAATTTTTTCCTAAAAAGGCATCATGTTCATTGTATGAAATTTACACGGAGCTCATGGGAATCACCCTCCCCTCTTCAAGTCACTCTAAATAATGAGCGTCTGAGCCAGGGGTCCTCAAACTTTTTAAACGGGGCCAGTTCACTGTCCCTCAGACGGTTGGAGGGCCGGACTATAGTTTAAAAAAAACTATGAACAAATTCCTATGCACACTGCACATATCCTATTTTGAAGTAAAAAAACAAAACAGCAAAAACACCCGCCTGTGGCCCGCGGGCCGTGGTTTGAGGACGCCTGTCTGAGCATTTTCCGGAGCCCCTTCTTCGTCATTCTTCAGAGAAACGAGTGGGGAAGGGGAGCCCATAGGACCCAGGGCGGGGCACACGGGGAACGAGATGAGGGACCAGCAGGTCCTCGTGACTGAAGAGCCGCGTCCACCTCGGCTCTGTGCCTCCCGTGGCGCGTGGCACCGGCCTCTCCGTCCAGCCAACACCACTCACTCTGACCGAGAAGTCAAAACGCCAGGGAGATGGAGCTGTGTCCTCACTGACTGGCGATGGGAAAGCTAAGTCATGTGCTCTCTGTGAGCTGCGGGATTTATTGCTCGGCTGTTAATATCAAAAGAGATTTCCCCCCAAAGAGCCTGCTTGCCCCGTGAGCCAGAACTCCTCATGCTGCCCGAGCCGGCGGCCAGTCACCTCTGCACTCTCCGGAGGCGTCGGCGTGGCCTGGCTTCCCTGCGGGCGGCCATGCGTCACTCTCCCCGGGACGGGGAGTTTCCAGGAGGAATGACACTGCCTGAATGATGATGTGGGTTTGGGAACCTACTCCATCTCAGCGACTTCCCCAGAAAGCGCCTGTTTGCTCGTCACCTGATGAACCCTGGGACCGACACCACGCGCTCCCCTCGGAGAAAGGCCCTGCATTCCAGCGGCCCTGGCACAAGACCCAGGCACATCCGATTGTCATCGATTCCACTTACGCAGGAGATTCGTGGATCAATTTTCCTAAAGTCTGCGGCGGGTCGTGTCACCTTCTCGGGGGTGAGTAAGCGTGAGGCCCCTTCAGCCTGGAGCTGGAGAACCTGGCACAGCACGGGCGCTGGTAGGAGGATCATGGACCAGGAGATGCCTATCCCGGCCCCGCTGTCCTCGCCAGCCCACTGGCTTCTGTGCTGAGAGCTGGGATGGGACACTGACGTCTCCAGGTCACCGGCCTGCCTGCTGTCCCTTCGTTTGCCTCAGAGACTCAGCACTGCCACGGCTCCCCCAGGCGCCACGCCTTACGTCTAAACCAGGGAAAGTGTTTAAATTACCCAGTTCTTCTCCCTTTCTCTTCTCTCACACGGGCACGGCTTCATCCGAAGAGCTGTCTCAAAGGGGCATTTCAACATCACAAATGGAAATCCGGGTCCCAGAGCCTCCTCCCGCTTCCTCATCTGTAGTCACTCCAGCCCCCCACCCGCCCTCTGCGGGTCAGGACCCCGGCGGAGGCTAAGGTGGTCCCCTGGTGCAGCAGGGCGGGGGGTGCCTGCAGTCCAGCCCTTCACTCCCGGAGAGCCCCCCTGCAGAACAGCCTTCCGTCTCCTCCTCCACATCCTGTGTGCATGGCTCCCTGTCCTCTCCGTGACCTGTTCTCCGGGATAAGTGCTTCCTGTGCGAGTTTATCTGAGCCCCGGGAGGGCGGGTCGTCTCTGGTTTCACCCTCTCCCTCTGTCACCACCACAGAGTCCTGGCTCCTGGGCCCCTCCTCCACTGTCAGTTCCTGGACCCAGCTGCACGCCCAGCCCCTGGGGCCCCGCAGCCAGGGAGCCGCCTGGCAGGATGCTGGTGAGGGTCGGCTCCCTGGCCACGCAGGCGCCTGCTGGAGGACCTGGCGCCCTGTTCCCGGAGATTTGCTGCTCAGCTCCGAGCTGGCGCTCCTGGTTGAAATTGGCTGACAGGGTCTCAGCTTGGGAAAGATTTATTCCTACGTATTAAATTATTTTTAATTAGTTCAATGCCCCAGTCATTTCTAAACCAAAGACACGTGAAATAAACACTCTCCTGAAGTGGATGGGGACTGGCCACGGTTTGAGTTAGTTGTTCAGTTTGTGCAAAAACGTCTGCAGCTCCAGGTCCTTACGCGTTGCCATGCACTGACCAAGGGGCTACTGCCGTGCGCTGGCCAGGCCCCCGGGGCCACGAGCCTGGCCCAACAAGGAAGTCCTGTGCCACCAGCCTCCCGGCCCCTGCTCGAAGGCCAGCACGTTTGGGGCAAGCGTGAGGGGCGTGTGGGATGGGGTAGGGAGGCCAGAGTGGGGCCTTGCATTCCTGGCTCTGAGGGTCTTCTGTGTCCAGGCCCAGTGAGTGTGGGGGCGGTGGGTGGAGGGCTGTGCAGGCAGATTGTGGGGAGGAGGCATCGCCCCGCACGGGTGTGGGCACACACTCACACTCACACTCTCACACACACACACCCCAGATGGCAGCTCGGGGGGAACAGGAGCCAGCAACACCAGGAGTTATTTTGGGAACAAAACTAGAAATCTGCATATGGCGAGACTCTTCATCCTGAATGCTGCTCTCGCCTGTGACAAGCCCCTCAGAGGTGGGAGCCCGTCCATCAATCAATTCACACGAACTCCCTGCAGCTTTGGTCGGTAGAAGAAAAGAGGTGCGGTCCCTTTTACAGGACCAGGGTGCCGTGGCTGCGAGAACAGCCCCTCGCTCTAGCGCAGGTGTGCGGGGCGGGACTAGCCGGTCAAGTCAGGGACAGGGACGTGGCTGGGACGGAGTCCCTCCCTGTGACCTGCCGGGCAGCCCGCTGTGTGCGTTACGGGCCATGGCTGGTGAGAACGAACCATGGGTTTCTCGCGGTTCAGTCAAGTCCACGAACACTGAAAACTCTCCAACGTGCCCTCAACACTGGCCAACATGTTCACCACTTCACGCTGTTTAGGACAAAAAAGAAAGCGTGTCAACCAGAATTCATTAACGTCATCTTTATAAATATGGACATGATTACGATCCGTGTGTAAAAGCCGTAAGAAGGCGACCACTGCCTGCTTTCTGACCAATCCCAACCCCCTGGGCCGCGGGAGGCGGGCCTGGCGTGGGCGCAGGAGGAACCCTCCTTTTCTGAAGCGATGTTTATCGGAAATGCCACCGAGAGCTTTCTCCTCCCCACATTGTTGTGTGAAAGACTTGTTGCTTCCGAGACTTGGGAACAGTTTTAAACCAGAAATGATCATTTTTCTTCTGTGGCAGGAGATAGAATGCCAAGCTCAGTGCCAGGAGCCGGGCGCACCCCTGCGCTCACCTCCGGAGCCCGCCCGGCAGGGGAAACAGGCGCATAAATGAGGGCTGCAGGGCCGGGTGCTGAGGGGTTCCCGGCCGCACCCCTGCGGTGGGAGCGGGGGAGGGAGGCAGCAGGAAGGCTGCTGGTCCTGCCCACTGTCAGATCCTCCAAGTGAGGCGGACTCTCACGCAGGGCTGGCTAGCAACCCTCACGCCTTATGCAAAGCCGAGGGGGCCTGGTAGGCACCTGTGCATGGTTTTTCGTAACAGAGGCCCAGCACGCACCCACTGCTGGTCGGGAAGGTGCCTCCTTTCTTCTGAGAGCCGCACCCCGCGAAGGGAAACACTGTTCTCTCTTCAAATGTGATCCACCAGGTCGTCACTCATAAGCTCCCGCCGAGCCCCAGGACTCTCCGAGTGGGACGGGGAGATCAACAGTCCCTGTGAGTGGACGGGCGGGAAAGGTGAGCCTGGGCCCCCCCGAGACTGTTTGCAGCCCCGGAGAAGTCCATCTGAGAGAAGGGAGAAGAGACACAGACAGACAGACCTGAGCCGAGACCCCCAGAGACCGTCATGGAATTCATAGCCAGCGTTGGGTCCCCGAGGCCCAGCTGCACCCCACACTCCTGCTGTGTGATTGTGGAGCCACAGCCCTCACATGTTCCTGCAGACAGGTGTTCGCCTTTGCACCGGGAGTCGGCAGCCCTCTGCGGGGCCCACCCATCGCCCTCCCCGCGTGGATTTCACCTGCTGACCCCTCTCCTTTCCCCACATTAGAACCAGTCTCCAAAGGAGGCTGTGGTCTGGGTCAGATGCAGAGGATGCACTTGGGGTTTCCGGACGTGGAGGGGGTCCTCGAACCCGGTCCTGACCGCCCCGCCTTGTGCTGTCCTCTGGTAACGGGCTCCTGTGGGGACACCGCTCAGCCTGGCTGGGAAAGGTGGGAGCGGCCCTGCTGCAGGCTCCTGGCAGCGCATCCCGCCTGGCAGGGAGCTGGATTTGCCCAGCCATCACTGAGTGCTGCTCACCCCTCTGCCCTGAAGCGGGACAGAGCCTGGTGTGCTGCCGCCACCTCTGTCAGCGGACAGCAGGAGGGGGCTGGCCGGTCCTGATGCCGGAGTTGGAGTTGTCGCACCTCCAGTCCCATTGGTCATGGGCAAAGGAAGCCTGCTGCCCATGGAGGGCCCCCGTCCTGCAATGCCGGGTGGGGAGGCCTGTGCCCCTCCTCCCCCCACAATCCTAATGTCACCTGTGCTGAGAACCGAGGGTCGAGGCCACTTCTGATAGCAGCTGCCGGTGCACCTGCCAGAAGCCTATCCTGTCCCACAGAGGAGCAGGGGGAGGGAGGAGGGAGAAAGGGCCTGGCAGGGTCTGCCCAGCAGAGGCGGATGGGCCACGTCGGCATGAACAGCGTGTGGCGGGTGTCCCTGGGTGCGGGTTCATGAGCGCGCCCTGTGGGGTAGACCCTGAACCTCCATCCGGGGCAAGCAGCACCGCGGTTTAGCCATCGTACAGACTCGCACTCAAAGGCAGACTGTGCTCCCCGCCCGCGCCGAGCCGTGCTCCGGAGGACTGAGTCCTGCGGAGACGCTGTCGCATGGACACGGAGCTGCCCTCCCAGAGAGTCAGCGAGACCGCCAAAGGGAGGGTCCGGCGAGGTCACAGGGAAGGCCGCGGCTGCTTCTGGCTGAGTCCAGAGTTTGAATATTGATGGTGTCGATCCAAAATCCAGGTAACCACAAACCATGCCAATCCATTACCTCCCTCCAGGAGAGAGCCTGTTGGTCACTGATGCCTTGATTGCCAGCTTACCACCGCCCTGGTGCCCGGAGCTTCGGCCTCGGGGCGTTCTTTTTCCCCTTTTCCTCTCTCTCTCTCTCTCTCTCTCTCTCTCTCTCTCTCTCTCTCTCTCTCTCTCCCCCCACTCTCTCTCTCTCTCTCTCTCTCTCCCCACTCTCTCTCTCTCTCTCTCTCTCTCTCTCACTCGCTCTCACTCTCGCTCTCGATCTCACTCTCATTCTGGCTCTCACTCTCGCTCTCCAGGTCACTACCTCCCCCCGAGGACCGTGTGTGGTAGTGCCAGGCTTCCCGGGAACGGTAGGAGCAGCCTCGCTGGCTGCGTGGCCTCTTCTGCCTCAGCACTCCTGTGGACACGCCGCCTGTCGCAGGCCGGGCCTCTCCGAGTCCCACCATTTCCATGGAGCGTGTCTGCTGCCCAGGCCACCAGGTCATTGCAGCCACCTGGGTCCTCGTTTCCTCTGTAGGAAAATCTTTGCTCACCAGAACACAGCTGCATCCTCTGTCCGCACCCCTCTGGAAGGCAGCACGCGGGAGTGAGTGCTCAGAGGTCTAATTTAAAAAACAGTGTGGCTTGGTACATGTTAGGAGACATCCTCACATGTGTGATCCTGTATATATTGTGTGACACTCACTTATATGGCATTGTACATGTAAATGTGACACCTTCACATGTGTGATCTTTTATGTATTGTGTGACACACACATGTATGACCTTGTACATATTATGTGACACTCAGGTGTATGATCTTATACATATTATGTGATGAGCACATGCATAATCTTATACATATTGTGTGACACTCAGATGTATATCTTGTACATACTATGTGATAGTCACATGTATGATCTTATACATGTTAGTGACATTCTCATGTATGGTCTTGTATATATTAAGTGACACTCACATGTATAACCGTGAACACGTTATGTGGACTCTCATGTGTGTGATATCAGTGGAGCGGTGCCGTAGCCCCGTGTGAGAGAGCTTGTTACACCCGTGAGGGATGAGGGACATGAGGCAGAAGCAGCTGAGGGTCCCGTAGCCGCGTGAAGCGGGATTTGTTTGGAATGACTCAGCAAACGGTTGACCACGGGGCCCTGGCTGGGAGGTGGGCAGAGAGAACAGGGCAAGCACGGTGAGGCAAAGGGATGCCCTGGGCAGAGCCGTCCAGGCCACTACCCCCCGGCCCACCTTCCGCACTCTGAGATGTTCCTGTGACCGCCCCCCTCCTCAGGTGCCTGAGTGGCAGTGGGGTAGTGGGCACCACCTCAGGGAGGTCACAGCCTCAGCCGGAACGCCACCGGCCAATCAGGACCCCTAAAGTGAGGGAGCCTGAGCTGTCACGGGTCAGGGAAGTAAACACACGCACAAGCACGGGCACAGACACGCATAGCCCCGCGGCACCGGGTCTCACGAGTTAGCTCTGGTTCTCGCTCCGTGCCCTGGAATTGCACATCAGAAATTTTAAAAATACAGTCCAGGGCTCTGACCTGAGAAACCCATTCGTTTTGCCGGTGCCGTCGGCAGCAGGTCGGAAAGGACTAGCTGATGAGGTTCCCGCGCACCCAGCACCGGGAACAACGCGCTCAGGTCCGGCCTGGGGGTCAGAGCCCGGCCTCTTCGTGGTGACGCTGACCCCCTGGCCGTGTCCGCCAGGCACTGCCTGCGGCGCTTTGCGGGTGTGGACTCCACGACTCCTCACTCCGACCCCGTGAGACGGTGTCTCCATTGTCCCCACTTACAGACAGGGACACAAACACTGGCTAGGTCCCCACTGGGGCGGGACGCAGGGGCCAGGCTTGCTCTAAGTCTCACCCGTGGTGCCTCCATGAGGCCAGGCCCCGTGCAACTCCCATCTCAGAGCCTCTCAGAGAGCATGAGACGCCTGCTTCCTGAGTCTCTGTTTCCGTCCAGGGGACGTTTCTGGTGCTTTGAGTACAAAACACATCAGGGAAAATGATTAGATCCAACCACAGCCCCTGCCTGTCGGTCTCGGTCTCGGTCTCAGAGAAGGGACTTTTAGGGACTAGAATCTCAAGAACCTACATAGGAGTATGCAGCCTGAGCCTTTCTTTCTTTCTTTCTTTCTTTCTTTCTTTCTTTCTTTCTTTCTTTCTTTCTTTCTTTCTTTCTTTCTTTCTTTCTTTCTTTCTTTCTTTCTTTCTTTCTTCCTTCTTTCTATTTCTTTCTTTCTTTCTTTCTTTTTCTTTTCCTTCCTTCCTTCCTTCCTTTTTCTTTCTTTCTCCCTTCCTTCCTTCCTTCCTTCCTTCCTTCCTTCCTTCCTTCCTTCCTTCCTTCCTTCCTTCCTTCCTTCCTTCCTTCCTTCCTTCCTACAAAAAGCAAACTTGTGGGTTAAAGCAGATTGGTTTTTGGTAATGTGTCACTCGCTGCTCTTAGGCCAGAAGAACTTTCACCCGCTGACTTTCAATCTCAGGCTGCTTTTCACACAGTTAGTGTGTCATACAGTCCCACTGATGTGAGTCCAGGCCAAATAAATCATAACAGTACCGACCTGTGACCTTCAGAGCAGTGGCCATCCGCAAGGGGGACAGGGCTGTCCCCAGGATGGGCCTCGCTTTGCGAGCTTGACTGTCAGAAACAGTGTCTGAAATCATTTTCAAGCCCTAAGTGGTTTTCTACTCCTCATTCACTAAGAACAACAATGAACAGCTGTAAAAAATGCTTGTCATTTTCTTTTTCCCCCCACAGACAATGTCACGCGAGGAAAGACGAACCGCCGCCGTCGCTGAGCGTGAGCGCTGGAGGGAGAAACGGCTTCTCCAGGGGCCGCGCCTTCCCCACGGCCGAGGGTGACTCCGGCTCAGTGAGCCCGGCCCCAGCCCGGGAGTCGCTACAGGACACAGTTCCCGGGGCTGTGACCTGCCGATCCCTCACGGTCCACGCGGCAGGACGTCCATCCCAGCCTCGGGGACAAGCCTGACCCGGGCAGGTCCCCGCAAAGCCTCCTGGCCAACGGGGCAGCGGCCATGTGGTCAGCCGTGCTGGTGCTATTCAGTTCAGTTAAGGAAACATGGAGTGGCCTCTCCACTCCATCCCACCCCCTCACGTCCTCCCCTCCAAAGAGCTGGTCCGCTGGTGACGCCTACCTAGCTTCTGTGAGAAGGCCTGTGTCACCTGCGTGCCTCGTATTGTCTTACTAAAAGGGTTATGTCCCCGGACAGAGCGGAATGGCTTGTCATCGCAGCCCAGCACCTCCCCAGTCGCGTCTTATCTCTGAGCAGCACCTCGTTTGGGGGGCCAAGCAAGGGAATGTGGGGCTCAGGGGTTCAGGAGGGACACGTCCCTGGGCCACACCCCAGCCCTTGGACACAGGACCGTAGCTCTGCCTTACCTGAGCTGTGGCCCCGGCCTCTGCCTCAGCACCTGTCCTCGGGGGAGACGAGTGTTACCTGCAGCCCCTCTGGGACGCTGAGCTCAACGCGCTTGACGCAGCTTGGGTCAGCACGTGGTGGCCCAGCCCTCGGAGCCCCGACCCGCCGGCCACGCCGGAATCACACACGCCTGATGTGGCTTCGTGGTGGGGAGGGGCCGCCCTTCCTTCCAGGGCCGCGTGGCCCGCAGAGGCCATGGCGGGGTCGGGCGGGAGTCTATCCTTGTCAGAAAGACTGGAAGGCCATTTGTGCTTTTCGCGTCTCATAAATCACTCGCTTCCGTACTTGAGAACCCGAAGTCAAATGCTCAGCCAGGATTGAGAGATGGCCCCCTGCCTTCGGCGGCATGATACAGAGCCGTGCACGGAGCAGGTCCCAGCAGCGCCGGCGTGTCATGTCATCCATCATGCGAGACGAAGCCAACAAGGCGTGAAGAGAGATGGTTGAGGGGCCTCTTGTCAGAGGGTCAGACCACTTCATCAGGAGGCGGCGACGGGCAGGGCCGCTCCGGCGAGTGCTGAGGGTGCCTCCCAACTCCCAAACAAACCCCGGAGGTGGGAGTGCCCCTGCCCCCGGGCCCACACGTGTTTGAGAAAGTGCTCTCACCACTGACATCACCTGCGCGCGCTTCCTGCCGCTGGGCCTTCCCAGCTGTGCTGGCTGTCCCAGAGGAAGGGACTTCGGACTG
Source organism: Ia io (assembly GCA_025583905.1). Classification (NCBI taxonomy): domain Eukaryota; kingdom Metazoa; phylum Chordata; class Mammalia; order Chiroptera; family Vespertilionidae; genus Ia; species Ia io. The sequence goes on along the minus strand of JAJQQW010000022.1, from coordinate 1,491,430 downwards.
TCGCTCAGGCTTCACCTTCACGAGGGATGCTCGCTGGGCGTGAACTTGAGCCCATGAGCCCGACACCTGTGGTGTCTCCTGCTGTCCTCGCGGCAGGTCCAGGACCCAGGTACGGGCATTGCTCCTGCGGCGCAGGGGCTTCAGGTTTGGAGACACTGAAGAATGACCCTGCCCGGCCCTTCCCTTCCCTTCCCCAGCTTTACCGAGGAGGGCTAGGAGGGTCAGCGGGAGAAGTGACGTCTCTCGCACAGCCCCTGAGCGTGGCCAAAGCCAGGGCCACAGCCTGTGTTCCTTCCGCAGCGGCATCGCGGGTTCCAGGGGCAGCAGCGCAGAGACAGCTGGGACGCCATAGTGCGGTGCCTAAAACAGACACACCCCAACTCAGCTCTGGCTCCTGATTGTTTTCCCACAAGGCAAAACGTGGCGCCCTGCCGAGACCGGTTTGGCTCAGTGGATAGAGCGTCGGCCTTTGGACTCAGGGGTCCCGGGTTCGATTCTGATCAAGGGCATGTACCTTGGTTGTGGGCACATCCCCAGTGGGGGGTGTGCAAGAGGCAGCTGATCGATGTTTCTCTCTCATCGATGTTTCTGACTCTCTATCCCTCTCTCTTCCTCTCTGTAAAAAATCAATAAAATATATTTAAAAAAAAAACAAAAAAAAAAAACGTGGCGCCCACTCCAAGCCAGCTCTGCGCGATTTCCAAAGACCACATGCTGGTCCGAAGGCAAGCAGACCCGACCACTCTCCTGTCTCCCTCCACTGGGTAAACTTTTCCTCCCAATTGGGACCACCCCCTCAGGCCTGCAGGTCCAGGCTCCACCCCCTCAGGCCTGCAGGTCCAGGCTCCACCCCCTCAGGCCTGCAGGTCCAGGCTCCACCCCCTCAGGCCTGCAGGTCCAGGCTTCACCCCCTCAGGCCTGCACAAGGGAAAGGAGGTTCCCTGGGGGAATTGCTAACAATTTAATGGCACAAGCGGATGGTTAGATGCCTTTGAAGATGCCAGGTGTTTTTTAGGGACAAGCGTGCCCGCTGTGCTGTGGCGTGCCCTTCACTGACTCTCTGCTAGCCTCACTCTTCCTACTAACGCACAGAGCAGGCTCCCACAGTGGAGGGAGGTCAGCGCGTGCCCTACAGACTGCACTGGGTGCCCCAGAGATTACGGGCTAAACGTGGTGTAAGTTTCCTATAAAGGGGTGTCACGAGCAGCGGGTCCTCTCATGATTCCCAGAGGAGTTTGCAGCAGACAGAGGATTCGGGGAATCGGGAAGGCTAGGGTGTGACCTGCGAGGGAAGGGCCCAGCCCTGTCGCTGTGAGGCAGGGTTTCACTGTTACCAGGGCAACATCGGGCAGAATGAGGGGCAGGCGGCCCCCCAAATGGATGACTGCATTGTGTGTCCAATGCTTAGCCGTGACAGTGGAATGCTAAGTGCTTTTTAACAGTTGCTCAGCACACAAGAGCATTGATGTCATGGTCCTTTGGTCTGTGACCAAGTCCCCGGTGAGTGAGTACTGCCTGGAGTTCGTGGGGAGCTATTGACTCAAACTTCTCTCCACCCAGGAGTTCCAGGCCCAACCACGAGACCGATGCTTTGGGGAGGAAGGTGAGTGGAGTTCAGCGGCCCTGTGCCCAGCTCTTAGAGCCACTTTGCTGGGACCCGGTCCCTGGGCTCAGTGCCGCCTGTGCCTGCTGACCGTGGCGGTGGCCCTGTGCTTATCTGGTCACCTGAAGTCGGCTTCCACAGGGGGACTTGGGCAAAGGCCAGGCCCCCACTCCTAGGAATCACTTTGTTTTTCCTGGGTGTGTCCTGTGAGCGAGCTTGCCCATAGATTTGACGTGAGCCAGGCCCCGAGAGACTTGCCCGGCCTTTCTCATGAACCCCGATCTTCTCACATCTGTGGTCTGAGAGACTCGCTATGTCTGATGAAAACACCCTTGAGTTCCCTGAACAATATGCTCCGTGAACGTTCTATCAGCTGCGTTTTCCTGGCTTGACGCACCCACCCCACACTTCCAGCTCCAACACAGTGAGGACACCGTCCACAGCCCCGCCTCCGAAGCCCAGCGTGTCCCACAGGGCCTCCCGCACGCTCAGGGCAGACTAGCTTGTGCTCAATTCACTCTTGGCTTGACATGAGTTTTATGTCCACACCGGTGAGCCAGCTGTGGCTCGGGGCCGAATCTGCCCGCCATCTGTCTGTGTGAACGCCTTACTGAAGCGCATCTGCACACGGTCGTGTCGTCTGAGCCACGTGCCCAGCAGAGCCTGAAACATGACCACCTGAGCCTCCTCTGCAGAGGTGCCCAGCGCTGGTCCATGATCCTGCGGAAGCCGGCGCTCTGGCTTGCTCTGTAGTGAGCCATGGCTCACCCTAACTGCTCATCCTGAGAGCCGGCCCCACCGCCTCCCGTGTGTCCAGGAATGTCTCGCTGGCAACTGGGAATGAGCCGTGTTCAGAGTATTTTCGCCATTGCAACCATCAAGCACTGCAGATTAGATTTGATTTTCCTGCAGAAAGTTGGTTTTAAACACTTACTGGCACGGCCCTGGTAGTTAATCTTTATCAGTCAGAACCTACTGATGCCAGATAGCACACGAGTGGGCACCACACAGTGGTCTCACTAGCAACATGGGCCCACTCTGTGCCAGAGACGCCCATGGATTTTAAAGATTTTAATTTAGCCAATTGCAAAACTCATTCAGCTTAACACAGAGATCTTTGAAGACACCAGCAAAGCATGCTCGCCAGCTCGCCACTGTGCATGCTCTGAGAGACACCAGGTCTTCCTCCCACTCATGTCATGTAATTGTAGTTAAAAGCACTAGACATACTATTCATAACGCTTGTAACTGTTTCGATGGAGAAACTTTCCAGTGGATAAATGTCCTCCTGTAGCTCATTTTGCATGGCTACCTGGTATTTCCCACCATAACTTCATGAACTAAGTCTCTATTAAAGAATTAGAGAATGTGAAATATTAAAAAGGCCACGATGGGAACTACTATAAAGACACGTGTATTTGTAAGTCCGCAGATTTATTTAGGATAAGTTATAGAGCCTCATTTTACTAAATCCCAAGAGTTAAGCTTAAAACTTAAAAAAAAAAATGTTTTAAGCTTCTCTCAATTATTCATTAACAAATTTAAGGTTTGTTAGCCAGGCCACAGAAATCTAATTGATAATTAGACTTAAAAGTTAAAATTTTCTGTCATCTAAAAATACCATCGAGGAAAAAAGAACAGGCAACAACAGACTGGGGCAAATACTCATAATACGTATAGCTGACAAAGTGTTATATCCAGAATATGTAAAAACTCATTCTCAAAAGAAAGGAAAAAAACAAATGCTGATGGGGAGGCCCTGGGACCTCCCAGGCTGTTGGTGAGGTTCGAAGGCTTCATATACTTTGAAAATACTTCCAGCAGTTTCTTATAAAACTAAGACTAGACATGGCCCATATTATGACCCAGTAATCTACTCCTAGATACTTCCCAATAAAAATGAAATCATATGGTAACAAAGACCTTACAAATGAATGTTAATCACACCTTAATGAATAAGAGCTAACCTGGCACTCACTGCTCAAAACCAGGAGAACTGATCAATTAACTGAAATGGTAATAAAATTGAACACTAGTCAGCAATACAAAAAAAGAAATTCTGATACAATCATGTTTAGTTTTCTCTGGGTACCATAAAAATTGACATGAATTTAGCAGCTTCAAACAATACAAATTTATCCCAGCTGGTGTAGTTCAGTGGTTGAGCATCAACCTATGAACCAGGAGGTCACAGTTCGATTCTGGGTCAGGGGATATCCCAGGTTGTGGGCTCGACCCCTGAGTTGGGGGCATGCAGGAGGCAGCCAGTCGATGATTCTCTCTCATCATTGATGTTTCTATCTCTCTGTCTCCCTCACCCTCTCTCTCTGAAATCAATAAAAATATATTTCAAAAAGACAATACAAATTTGTTATTATCGTACAATAATTTAGGTGAATAAACTACAATCTAGTTGTCAGCAGCACTGCATCCCTTCTGGAGGCTGTGGAAGAGTCCAGTCACCTGGTTTGTTGGCAGAAGTCAGTTCCTTGAGGTTGTAGGACTGTGGTCCCAGCTGCCATGCTGGCCATCCACCGTGAGCACCATCGACAGCTTCTAGGGACCAACCACATGGCGTGGCTCATGGCCTCTGTATTAGTTTGTTAGGGCTGCTTAAAACCAAACAAACAAAAGCACAAAAAGATGGATTACAACAACAGAAATATACTGTCTTGCTGTTCTGGAGATCAGAAGTCTAAAGTCAGGTGTTGGCCAGACCATGCTTCCTCTGCAAGGACAGGGAAAGGTCTGTTCTGGGCCTCTCTCCCATCTTCCAGAAGTTTTTTTTTTTTTTTACCTGTTTCTTGGCTTCTGGAAGTTTCTTGGCTTCCTGGATGACTCTAATCTCCATGCAGCATTCTCCCTGTGGGCATGTCTGTCCCTCACATGGCCTTCGTCATGGCACCGGTGTGACCTCATCATGACTCACAGCATCTGCAATGGCCCTGTTTCAAAGGAAGGTCACTCAATTTTGGGTCCTGAGGTGAGCACGGATACCCTCCTTTGGCCATTACTCTGCCTACCACACCAGTGCTCGCTGCAATTTTCTTTTCTTTAGTATGTTTGGGGAAAGAGGGGCTATGATAATATCTACCTTATCTCAAAGTGGCATTTAAATAAAATTCATCATCCTATTATGTTTGATACCTTTATTTTTTTTACATGAGGTATTTGTTGAATGAAAAGAGTTTCATTGAATGGATGGAATTAAATCTACGGTTGAATTTTGACTCTCTGATCTCATCCTTCCCAACCGTCCTAGATACACTCTGCATCTCAAGCATGGTGATTGCCAAGTCTGGAAACACCAGTCCTCTCGCTGCTGGGCAGGGCTATTCCCTGAGCCAGAGCCAGTCTCCTCACTCCTTTTCTTTTCCAAACCCTGCCTTTGTCACTTCCATCTGAGCCTTGCAATTCGGAAACTCCTATGTATCCCTCTGCATTTTAAACTTTACTTTTGAGTGCACTTTCCCCAAAACCCTGAATTAAATTAGGGCTCCATGTTATGAACTTTGTATTTATTAAATGGATCAATGAGGTACTGGTTTTCTTTATTCTCACACTTTACTGCAAGTAGACTTCCTCATTCTCCTTCCTCCAGGCCTCACTGTGGAGTCTATGAAGGGAACGTTGTCCATCTTGCCCACCCTGTATACACAGTGCTTCTCACGAGACCCAACAAATAGTGGGTGCCAATCAATACTTATAAAATGACTAATGAGTGAATAAATGAAGGAGGAAGGGCTCATGACCTTTGCATCAGAATTCAACTGTGTGGCTTCCACTGCTACTGTGGGTCTTGCCCTTCTCTGACACCCTGGATCGAACTCTCCTATGCAGTACCTGGTGTGCACGCTCTGCCTTAGCCTGCTCACCAGAACACTCCCTCTGGACACAGATCTGTGTTTCCTGTCTCATCCATTCATCCTGCCTCATCCCAACTTGTTGCTTGATAAATAGAAGATAACCGTCAGCACCGCCGTGGAGCCAGATTTCTGGTTCCGGGCCTTTCTTACTGGCTGTGCTGAACTGTCTCAGGCCTCATTGTCAGTCTCCCCGGGACAACTTTTAAAAATCACAACAAGCAAAAGCAGGACTTGCACATGGCCAGGGTGATGAGGTCTTCATTAGAGCTTGCCTTTATGTTTAACCTTTTCCCGTGGGCATTTCGGCTCCTTCACGTCGCGCCCTGTTATAGCCCAGTATTGTAACTGTCCTCCGAGTAAAGAAGGGAAAGCATGCGTTGCCCCTCACCTAAGCACAGTAGCTGTTGGAGGCGAGAGACGCTCTTCTGTGCAGCGGCAACTCACAGAGCAGCCGGGCGAGCGGGGCAGGGCCAGGAAGATGCGTGTTAGGACATGACTGACAGAGCCACCAATAATCATTGCAGGCTAATCAGGGCTCAGGGGCCGCCTGTGAAGATGCGATTATAGGACAGCCAAGTCCATGCAGCTGGGCTCATAACAGAGTGGGATTCTATGCAGAAATTTGGCAAACCACTTCGGCTCCTGGGTCTAAGGTAAATGAGATCAGCAAGATTCCTTTTCCCTGTTCACTCATGTCAGCGGACTAACCGCACTCCTATCGCTGAGGCTGAGAGTTAGACACCGTGATGACAGCTCAGATCTCTGCTTCCTGTCCCCCAGCTCACACACTCTGGGGTGGAAATGGGGCGGCCCCCAGGAAGTCATGAGTAGAGAGACCCCAGTATCAGTGCCCCGTGCTTCACCAAGCCCTGAGCTCCAGGTTGAGCTTGGATGCCTTTGGAATCTACGTCTGGTCTGGGACTCTCCTGGGTTATGGACAAAACTCTCACCCGGACAATGTCTCTAGTCACTAGCGAAGCACTCCGCAAGTTCTCCAGGGGCCTCTGCACCCCATGTTGTGTTAAGAGATAGAGTTGAGACTTGACTTAATTAAGTGCTCCAGTAATCTGGTTCCCCTCACCTGCCAACTGAACCTACAGACATCGTACAAATGCCACTGGTGAGCTCCCACACATGAAAATGGAAGTTCCAGGCCATTGCTCAGTGACTGGAAATGCCCAAATGGGATGAGGTGGCAGTATAGGCAAGATCCAGGGTCCTGCTGAAAATATAAGGGAAATCGTGCTCCAATTATTAACTCCATTTGAAAAGGTCACGATTCAGCCAGATGTTGGAGGTCAAATGGAAACACCTTTATTAGATGGGAAGGTACCAAGGAGCTTCCATGTGAATCAAGAAGCAAAGACGGAGGAATAAGATATGATCACTCCGCGTTGCCCCCGGCAGCCCAGCAGGCGCTGCAGTAATTTATTCAGGGAGGAGCTGATTAGCTGCTCCAGCCCGTGGGTTTTTCTATAGGACAGACTTAACGGTGGAGAGTGAAGGAGAAGGACTTGCTGACAGGAAGTGTAAACGAACATGTTATATGAGACTGAGAAAATACCATTATTTCATATTTTAAAAGTAAAGTGGGTCTGAGGAAGATTATAGGAAGTCAATGCGCCAGCCAAGACTTCCCTCCTTGGAGCCTCCTCTGGCCAGCTCGGTCTCCTCCCGCCGAAAGCTGCCAGCAGTGTGACCCTCCAGACAGGCGAGCTCCCACCCTCGGAGGAAACACAGTGTACTTAATGGCATGGATTATAGTTTATGTCAACCACATTTATTGAGCATCTATTTTGCATCACTCACATTCTAGAAGCAGGTGCTACAAAGACAAATTAAACTTGGCTTCTCTCCTTAGGCAGTATCCGTTTGGTGAGCTGGCCCTGTAAATAGGCATTCCCTGAAACTGACAGCCACACACATTGCCACTGAAAATAGTGCCAAATTGGGTGCCAGTTAAAAGAAAGTAATCTAATTTTAAAAAGTATAAGTGTGAATACCTTTTAATATAAGTAGTATTTTTTAATCTAATTAAAAAGACACTTCACAAAAACTAAGGATCATAGAGTACTGATTTTCTATTAAAAATCTTATAGATGTGTTAGACTTAGTAAGAAAAAATTTCCTTCAGATTGTGAGGCAAAAGAAGTGAGTTTTCACTTAACCCTTGTCATTCTTTCATCTTTTCTATTATTTATGAGTTAACATCTGGGATGTGTCAGGCACCAGACTAGGCCTTTTCATTGTTTTATAATTGATCTTGGAAGAGTCCTTTGAAGGTAATCTGAGCCTCCATGTCTGCAATGGAGCATTATATTTTTACAACCTGGGTTATTATGAAGATCAAGGGCCAGAGAGCACATGGGGAAAAACTACATGTTTGTAACACTAACTTTGAAAATTATATGTACAAGAACAAAATGCCCAGAAATTTCCTAAGTTTCCTTAACTTATGAGCCTCCCATCTCTCTACTCATTCTTATTTTAAAGCTTCATGCCACTTACTGATTCTCAATATATATTTATTCCACACTTAAAGTAAATCTACATGAAGCTAGGAAAAAGTAAATTCAACAATAGTAGTTGGAGACATCAGTAACTCATTTTCAGTAGTGGAAAGAATAATAAGCAGATGCTAAACAAAGAAATAGAAGACAATATTACAAATCAACTAGACCTAGTGGACATCGGAAGAACACTCCAGCCAATAGCACCAGAGTACACACTCATCTAAAATCACTGTGAGTATTCTTCATACCATTAGGCCATTAAACAACCTCAATAAACTTAAAAGTGTTAAAATCATACAAAGTATATTCACAGGTTAAAACAGAAAATATTTGAAAACAATGGCATATGGAAATTTTGGAAATTCAAAAACATGTGGAAATTAGGCAGCATAGTCCTAAATAACTAAAGGATCATAAAAGAAATCACAAAGGAAATTAGAAAATATCTTGAGACAAATGAAAACAAAACATACTAAAATGTACGAGATGCAACTAAAGCAGTACTTAAAGGGAAATTTGTAGCCATAATATCTAATTAAATAATAAGAAATTTTTCTAATTAATTACCTAGCTTCCTACCTTAAAAAAATCAGAAAATATAAAACCAACTAAACCCAATGTTTTCAGAAGGAAGGAGATAATAAAGAACAGAGTGGAAATAAATGAAGTAGGGATGATAAAGACAATAACTAAAATCAACAAAAAATAATAGTGGGTCTTTGAAAAGACCAAAAAATTGATAAATCTTTAGTTACTGACCCCCAAAGAAAACAGTCAAATAAATAAATCAGCAATGAAATAAGAGACATTGCTACCACAATCAAAAGTATAGCAAGAATTAGTTAACTTTATATAAATTGACCAATTCTTAGAAAGACACAAACTACCAAAACTGAGTCAAGAAAAAATAGGAAGTTGGAATATACTGGTATGTGTAACAGATGAAAAGGTTGAATTCATAATTTTTAAAAATCCTCATGAAGCCCTAGCTGGTTGGCTCAGTGGATAGAGCATCAGCCTGCTGATCGAAGGGTCCCAGGTCCCATTCCAGTCAAGGGCATGTACCTCTGTTGCAGGCTCCTCCCCAGCCCGGGCCCTGGTCGGGATGTGTGCAAGAGGCAACCAATCAAGTTGTTTCTCATAAATCAATATTTATCTTTGTCTTTCACTCTCTTTTCCACTCTCTCTAAAAAAAAATCAGTGGAAAGATATCCTCAGGTGATTATAAATATAATTATAAATATAAATCCTCATGAAGAAAATTGCAGAGCCAAATGACTTAACTGGTGAATTATACAAACATTTAAAGAAGAATTAGCACAAATTCTTTGCATACTTTTTCAAAAAAATATAAGAGGAGGTAACAGTTTCTAACACATTCTATGTGGTTAGTATTATTACCCTGATGCCAAAACTAACAATAACATCAAGAAGATAAAACAACAGATCAATACCTTTTATGAACATAGACACAAATAACTTCAATGATATAGTAACAAAATGAGTCCAGCAACTCATTAAAAAAAGGATTGTATACGAGGATCAACTGGTATTTATTCCATAAATATAAGGTCAGTTTAATATCTGAAAATCAATGAATGTACCATATCAATAGAATAAAAAAATTAAACCACATGATCACTTCAAAAGGTGTAGAAATAAAGCATTTGACAAAATGCAACACCCTTCCGTGATTTGAGACAAAACACTCAGCAAACTGGTAGCAGAAGAGAACTTCCTGAACCAGATAGAGATCATCTATCAAAAACGCTGGCATCATGCTGACCTTCGGAAATGGACCTCCTCTCCCAAGAACAGGACCCTGACAGGGAGGCGCACGCTTCGGGCTGCCAGGCAGCGCTGTCTGGATTACAGGTTCTAATCAGGGACGTTGTGGAATAAATCCTATCTAATAAAAGAGTAATATGCAAATTAACCATCACTCCACTATACTCACAAGCCACGCCCACAAGCCAATCAGGAGCGGATATGCAAATAAACCCAACCAAGATGGCTACGGCCACAGAGAGCAGAAGGAGGCTTGGGTTTCCCCAGCAATGGAGGAAGCCAAGCTTTCCGCCTGCCCTTGCCGGCCTAGGACTCCTCTCAAGGCTGCAAAGTTTCAATGATAGAAGATACATAAATCCAAACAGAAATGGTGGCAGCCACAGAGCTGGGAAGAGCAAGAGGCTAGGGTTGCCCCTGGCGATGGAGGAAGCCAAGCTTTCTGCACACCCTGGCCTGCCCAGGCCTCCGCTTAAGGCTACAAAGTTTCAATTGTAGAAGATACATAAATCCCAACAGAAATGGCTGCAGCCACGGAGGGAGCAGGAGGCTTGGCTCTGCTCCAGGCTACAAAGTTTCAATTGTAGAAGATAAATAAATCCCAGATACCAGGGCCTCTGCTTGGGTCACCAGGGGGCATGGCCGGCCTGCAAACCACCACAGGCCCCTCACCCAGGCTGCCCTATGTACCAAGGGAACCCCCACCCTGATCTGGGACATCCTTCAGGGCAAGCCAGCCGGCCCCCACCTGTGCACCAGGCCTCTATCCTATCTAATAAAAGAGTAATATGCAGATTGACCATCACTCCAACACATAAGATGGTTGGCCCTATGTGGTCAAAGATCCTGCCCCCATGTGGACACAAGATGGTTGCCACAAGATGGCCAGCAGGGGAGGGCAGTTGGGAGGGACCAGGCCTGCAAGGGAGGGCAGTTGGAGGCAATCAGGCCTGCAGGGGAGGGCAGTTAGGGGTGACCAAGCCGGCAGAGGAGGGAAGTTGGGGGGGACCAGGCCTGCTGGGGAAGGCAGTTAGGGGTGACCAGACTGGCAGGGGAGCAGTTAGGCATCAATCAGGCTGGCAGGGGAGTGGTTAGGGGGTAATCAGGCTGGCAGACAGAAGCGGTTAGGGGCAATCAGGAAGGCAGGCAGGCGAGCAGTTGGGAGCCAGCAGTCATGGATTATGAGAGGGATGTCCAACTGCCCATTTAGGCCCAATCTCGAGGGGTCCCAGGTTGGAGAGAGTGCAGGCTGGGCTGAAGGACACCCCCCCCCATGCACGAATTTCATGCACCGGGCCTCTAGTAAGTAAATAAAAACCATCCAGGTGGGAAGGGACAATGTGGAGCTGCCTGTCTGCATATGGCACGACCTAGCACTAAGTACATACCAAGGAGCACATAAAAATCACTAGAGATAATACACGAGTTAGCATGGCTTCAGGGTGCAAGAGCAATGCCTGGAAACCTGTGTTTCATTTCCAGTCACTAACAATGAATGCACGGCACGATCCCGCCCACCTCCATCTCCATCGGCTCGGTCCCCTAGGCCAAGAGGGTAAGGTCCATAAAACACTGTGACTGGCCCTAGCTGGTGTGGCTCAGTGGATAGAGTGTCGGCCTGGGGACCAAAAGGTCCCAGGTTCGATATTGGTCAAGGGCACATGCCAGGGTTGTGGGCTCAATTCCCAGAAGGGGTGAGCAGGAGGCAGCCAATGATTCTCTCTCATCACTGATGTTTCTATCTCTCTCTCCCTCTCCCTTCCTCTCTGAAATCAATAAAAATATATTTAATTTTTTTTAAATAATAAAAAAACACTCTGTGACTGAAGGGAGAATGTGTAATCTACGCACAGAGGCAGAAACAGTTAAAAACTACAGCCCAGCTCTATCTATTCTCCCTTTCCACAGACAGGTGGTTATTTTAGGAAGGTCATTTTCACTAAGAGAAAAGAAACAATGAGGAGAGCCCTCTGATGAATAGGGAAGTCTTCCGGCAGTTTCAGCGGAAGTATTTCTTTTTGCCACATGAGGACAGGGAGTTCCAAGTCATTTCTCATTGCAGCCATATCTCCATGGTCCAGGGCGCTGGGAGGGGCTGTGTAACCATGGCTACGCAGAGGCAAATGTGATCCCTGGAGATGCCGGGTGGGTTCTTTGTCAAGGGCAGATAGTCTGTAAGGACAGACACAGAGCCACTGCTGATGGAGAGGCTGAGTATGTGTTGTACTTAACATCTCTGAAGTAGGACATGAATCGTCTAATATTGACAACTCTAGGTGACACTAGGAACCGGGTGACAAAAAAGGTGATTGAGACCAGACCCTGTGCAACACACACTGACCAGAACCCACTGCGAGGACTGGGGCACTTACCCCAGAACCTCAGGATGCCGACATCTGAATATAATTTTTGAACAACTTAGTGTATATTTTATTTCCTATTATTTCCATTTTGTGTAGAATTGTGTGTTTGGGGCTGCCATTAGAAAGCTGTCATTTAGACTTGATTAAAGAGGAGAACTGGGCGAGCTGGAGCTGATTGTGGTTCCCGTCGAAGGAGAAGCCCAGCTACGCCTGCCCCTCACCGGACGGTGCCCAACAGGGCTGATCCTCACAGAAGCACTAGCCAATGCAGCAAGTGTCCTTCCTGTTGTGAAAAGGAACGGATACATGAGCAAAGGCGGCATTGTTCCAAACACAAAGGACTTCCTGTGTGCATCGCCATGGAGAACTGCCTTGTGAAGTAGCCTGGCCTTCACCAGGTGGGTATTTCCCCTGAAGCAGCGGTGATGCTGAGGGCTCGTGTGTAGGGGAGGACACGCCTTTGGTCACTGAGAAACCTCAGGAGAAACCAGTACTGCTGACCTTGACCTTGGGCTTCTCGTCTCCAGACTGTGGGAAAATAAACTTCTGTTGCATGGCAGCCCCAGCAAACTCATACGAGGGCCTTTATCACAGGAATGTGAGCAACTTTTCTTGCTGCCTGCTCTGATACCCCAAGTCTTGGACAGAGCCTGCACCTCACCTTCCGTCTCGCTAAAGACTGAGCCGACTTCAGGATTCTGGTTCTGCCCAAACTCAGTCATTCCTGAGCACACACGGCAGTCAGAGGGAAAAGCTACTGTCATTGGGTGGTATTCTCTCTGCGGCTGAACTGTGAACGCACCGAGGGCAGCCCTGAGGTCTCCTGTTCACACGCATCTCATCAAAACCCACTTTACAGTTGTCTGTTCCATCCACGGACCACGTCCTGCTCAACTTTCTCTCCCCAGCACCTGGCATAGTGACTGGCACGTAGTAGGAACGCCAGAAATGCACGCTAACGAATGGCTAGAGAGGGAGTGAGTGAGTGAAGCCCAAGGAACAGGCAGTCCAGAGACAGCAGGCATTCGCATCAACGGGGCATTTGATAAATACGCCCATGCGCCCACGGCACGCAGAGCAGCTCCGTAAAGATAACAAATGGCAGGCGTCCAGCTGGATTGATGACGTGTGCTACCCCGGCTCTCTCTCCCGCAAAATTGTTCATTACAGGGAATACTAATGAGTTAACAAGGATCCTATCTCTGTTCGTCTCCTCACCCATTTTAACAGGCAATTCTGACACTAATGGAAAAAGCTGTGGATTTATAACAGCCGGACCACGGTGAGAACAGCCCTGGAGAATTCCCTGCACAGAGCTCGGTCGTGGGACTCCTGGGTTACATCTGAAAGCGTACTGGTCACAGGGACCACCCTACTGTCGGTAGGAAGTCTTTCCAGGGTTTCCAGCTCACAACTTTATTTTTCTAATCTTCACCCAAGGGCATATGAGAGAGATATCAATGTGTTGCCTCCCACATGAGCCCCCGTCAGGGCTGGGGATCGAACCTGCAACCCAGGCACTTGCCCTTGATTAGGAATTGAACCTGAGGTCCTTCTGTGCACGGGATGACGCTCTAACCATTGAGTCAACCACGTAGGGCCAGGTCGGAACTTTTTAATCAACCAATTGATACATATTTATTTAGCCTCTAAAATGTACAGTGCCCTATGTGAGGCATCAGTAAGACCAGAACAATGTCTAAAATGTTTCTCTGCCTTAAAGGAGTGCCAACTTGGTTTGTTGAAAAGATGTGTACAAGTAGCAAGTTTCTATGTAAGAATAACACTGTAGGTATTGTGAATGTCAAATAGCCTAGATGTAATCCTAATATATAAAAACCCAGGGTCCGTAACATCCAAAACGACTGAAGGCTTGACCAACCAAAAGTCAGTGCTGGGTTGCCGTGGTGATCCAGCACTGACTGCTGAGAGGGCTGTGGATTAGGTCCAAAGAGAGGCCTGGAGAGAGAAGCAGGGTCTGATCCGTAGCCTCCGTGGCAGCTGTTGATCAGCACTTGCCTCTCTCTTTCGCTCTGGGCCTGGCCAGCAGCTGCACCTCTCTTTCTCTCAGGCCTCCACTGGGGTTGCTGATCAGCCCCGACTCTCTGATCAGGTCCATTGATAGGTCTGGAGATGCTGACTGGCATAGAAACCAACCAATCAGAACCAAATCTGGGTGAAGTGCGAGGAGCTAATGGCTGCCTAGGAGGCGGAGCTTTTGATGCTGACTGGCATAGAAACCAACCAATCAGAATCAAATCTGGGTGAATTGCAAAGGCAGAACCTAAGGTGGGGGCTGAGGAAAGGTTTTAAGGGCAACAGCTGTTTGGTGTAAGGTGTAAGAAAGCGGTTCAATTTTTTAATGATCAGTTTGGAGTATAGTGCATATGGTTGGCTATCAGTGAAGATATAGGGATTATGTATTTTTGTCTGCCAAGAGCATCTCCTCCTGATGAAAAAGGATCCCACTCTCCATTTAAGCATGCCTATCCTATATAATTTATCTATACTACTAAAAGGATAATATACTTATTAGACTGGGTTAACTGGCCATCTTCCGGACGTCTGACTTCCTTCCAGACAAAGCAATGGTGATGGGGACCAAGGCAGGGGTCGTTAGGTGTGATCAGGCCAGCAGGGGAGGCAAGTTTGGGGAGAGATCAGGCCGGCAGGGGAGGGCAGGTGGGGGCGAGATCAGGCCTGTAGAGGAGGGCAGTTAGGGGCGATCAGGACGGCAAGGGAGAGCAGTTGGGGGCGATATCAGGCCAGCAGAGGAGGGCCATTGGGGACAAGATCAGGTGAGAAGGGGAGGGCAGTTGGGGGCAACCAGGCTGGCAGGGGAGGAAAATTGGGGGTGAGATCAGGCTGGCAGGCAGAGAGGTTACGGGCAATCAGGCAGGCAGGCAGGTGATCGGTTAGAAGCCAGCAGTCCCAGATTGCGAGAGGGATGTTCAACTACCAGTTTAGGCCTGATCCCATCCCCCAAAGGGTCCCCAATTGAAGAGGGTGCAGGCTGGGCTGAGGGAACCCCCCATGCACAAATTTCGTGCACTGCGCCTCTAGTCTATATATGTAAAAGCCTAAGTGACCATTAGGACCAGACAACTGGATGACGAGCCAGCAGCTATGACGTGCACTGACCACCAGGGGGCAGATGCTCAACGCAGAAGCTGCCCCCTGGTGGTCAGTGCACTCCCACAGCCAACCTCCCATGGCCAGCCAACCTTCCGCGGTCCCTCCCCCCAGCTGGTCGGCCCCCATGGCCCTGATTGGGACTGGGCCAGACAGCCCTGATCAGTCCCGATCACTGGCAAGGCCAAGGGACCTCACCTGTGCACGAATTCATGCACCAGGACTCTAGTCCTATATAATAAAGAGCTAATATGCTAATTAGACCAAACAGCAGAACAACCGCCTAGATGACCTTCCAGACAACCATCTGGATGACCTTCTGGATGAAGCCAAGGCTACGAGGAGCTGCGAGGGCTGGCCAGGCTGCAAGGGCCAGCTGGGGCTGTGAGAGGCAGCCGGGACTGCGAGGGCCAGTTGGGGCTGCAAGGGCCGAGCCCCTTGTATGAATTTCATGCATCAGGCTTCTAGTTTAATGTATAATACACTTGATAAAATAATCTCTATTATGAATCATTTCCTACAACATGTTTTATTTTAGAGAATAGCTATGAAATATATTTCTGTGTACATATGCATGTGTGTGAAAAATATTGCAGAGGACTAAGAACTTCAGTCTTCAAGATAAATCCCAACATGCCGGTGGGGGGCTTTGGGCAGCAAGGTTCTGAGGGTTCCGATGCCTGCTTCGCACCTCCCTGCGTAGGGGAGCGTCACACTTGCACAGCAGTCACTTCATTCACTTTAAACTGTGAGGCTGTGACTGCAGCTACCCAATGGGGAGGCACATGAAGGGCAAGGCTAAGGCTGGACGCCTCAGGTGAAGCCATGCAGGAGGCTGGGAGAGCCAGGGTGGGGTGCTGGGCAGACCCGGGGGGGGAGCACTCCCCTGCGCAGACACAGAGCCTCTGTGTCAAAGGAAGCAGCCCCCACACTGCGGGGGGAACGCTGGGCCTGGAACTGAGGACACCGACTCTCCTAAACCTACCCGTTTCCCGCTCCCGTCTCCTGCCCGCTGCGCCCAAGGCCTGGTCTCGTCCACACGTGGCCTTGAACATGGTTTCCCCTCTTTGTCCTCTGCCCTTTCTCCAGGACACTGACCCGGATCCCCTCTCCTAGTTTTTCCTTCAACCCGCACTGAGCAGCAGACCTCACCACACCAGCCCTGGGACCCCACCGTGTGGCACTGGGGGCACCTGGCCCCGATGGACCCCAAAGGAAACTGTCCTTAACTCTAGATCCAGGATGTGGAACAACAAAGTTTGTGACGTGTGGAGTATGTGTAGAGGTCACAGGTCAGAGTTCAGAGCAGGTTCATCTAGGGAAATGGAAGACGAAGCAGGATAACCCCGCAAAGACTTTCCGATCACTACTGGGACAAATGGCACCAACGTAATAGCTCAAAACACCATCCTCACTCCTGCTCTGGGAGTCGGAGTCTAACATGGGGCTAAAGTCCAGGACTCCGCGTCGCCTGCTCCCTCTGGGAGTGGAAGCGAAAAAGCTGTGTCCTGGCCTCAGCTGCAGAGGCACCCGCAGGCCTCGGCACGTGGCCCCTTCCATCTCTCACGCCTGTGACCCAGTGCTCCTGCCTCACCTCACCTCACGTGCCCAAATGGTCCTGCCCGCCGCAGGGAAAGGTTTGAGTTGTCCACTAGACAATGGGGAAATTTTGAGAGTTTCCAATAAGTGACAATGTAAAAGGAAGATTAAGATGCATAAATAGGGTGGGCTGGGGGGCAGGGGTCAATGGGAAAAAGGGGGTATCTGTAATACTTTCAACAATAAAGAAAAAATTTTTTAAGACGCATAAAATACAGTATGGCTCATTTATTACCAGAAAACCAAGCATTTCCCATTTCAATGATTAAGTCCCCTCTCATACCATCGGGAGGTCCATGTCCACTTTTGGTAACTCCACTCTGATGATAGGACACGGGCCCTGGAGATGGAAAGGTGGCAGGTTGTGCACGAGGTTGGTCAGAAATTGAGCCAACAGGAGTAGCTGACGCGCTGGGCTCCTCCCGCCCAGCTCGGGGCCTGTGTCTGCCCAGACGGGGCTGTGATTGGGGCAGATGGCAGCAGATTCCACTCAGCCAGCCTGAGTTCTCAGCACACGATTTCCGTCTTCCCGTGACTTCCTGGCACCCCCCAAAATTAATTTCAGACAGGCCTTTGTGCTTTGGCTGACATTCAAAACTGTCACCTCCGTGCACACATTAACTCCAAGGCCTCTGTCATCCGCACATTAAAATCCGATCACCCGCGTCAGCACAGCTTGGCTCAGCCAGCTAAGGGGCTGGTTCTGAGAGGACGCGGTGACAGCGCTTCGGTGTGACAGCCCAGGTCAACTTGACAGCTCGAAGGCACCTCCTTAGACCAGCTCCGCTCCTGCTGGGCCAGGTGGGAAGGTCAGCCTTCCGGGCGATTCCGCCCCTTCCCATGAGGAAGAAAGGACCGGGTGACAAGTGTGGCTGAGGATCTTTGTGGCTAAATGACCACACGGTGGAGAACAGTCGGTAAATCCCAGACTCCAGGTTTGCATGCTAATCGGGCAGGGTAACCTTTGCTGGCTCAAAAGTGGGTCTTTACAACGATCACCCAAGAAACTAGACCCACAGCATGGACCGCAGGCCTGGCAGGTGTGTGGGACGCAGGATGGAAAATGAAGTCCTCCTCATTTATCAGGGAGGTCCGAGAAGTGAGATTGCCAGTGGCCACGCCATTAATCCCACCAATGCAACCCCCCCGACCCCCCGGCGCAGCGCCTGTTTGGATGGGCTGCGCAGATTGCTCACTGTGACTGGGGACAAAAAATTCATGATGACCGTCGATGATGCACTCATTCTCTCGCCTACCTTTTCAGACTAAGCTAAATTATACACAAACCAATAAAAAATGGCAAACGACAAAAGCACCCCTGTCCAAATTCACTTCCTCTGTGAAGTCTCTCATGATCTCTTCCAACTCCAGGGAGAAACGCCTCGTTCCATATGCCCCACAGTCATCTTTTTCTTAATTCAATTTAAGTGTGTAGTCTGTAAAACATGGACGTCGCTTAAAAGTCAAGACAACTCTCACATCTCCCCTTGCTCCCTCCCCATGCCCTGCCTCCAGAAGGTGTGTCCTTGCTCACTGTCTCTGGACAACTCCGCCAGGAACGCTGTGCCCTTGGGGGCCTCATGAGAGACATGCTGGTCTCTCCGTGAGCTAGAAGGCCTCAATAGCAGGGAACAGGTTTTATCGTTAAAAGGACAGTGCCCACCCCGAGTGCCGTGTACACTGTATCTCACTACGCGTTTGCAGGACGTTCAGTGAAAGCCCCCAAGGACTCCCGACTCCATGGACACATCCCACTCGACGGCTGGCTCTTCCTTCTTCAGTGCCGGTCACAGCCATGACAGCGCGGTGCCTCGGATCTGGGAGGGAAGGAGCAGCTCACTCACCGCCCTGGGTCTGTTCTGTTATCACTAACACGTGGTTGGGAACAAAGTGCCCTTCACCAAAGGCGTGTGTGGACACCAATGAGGTGCGTGGTGAGAAGAGCCAGGACCGTGTTCCTGCCCTGAGTGGCCATCGCCGGCCAGGTCTCCACGGGCCGCAGCTGGGGACAGAGCGTGGCTGCTCTGAGCTCTTCCACCCGAGTCCCCTCCTCCATCGTGAGAGCAGAGGAGCTGAAAAACGCTCGCTCCCAGGCCACCCACTGCCTGGAATGTGAGCCTCTCCTTCATGGAGATTCTGAGCGGAGGCTGCCAGGGAGCCCGGACGGGAGGCGGGCTGGGGCGGGGAGGAGAGTCACGGAGGAGGAACACGGGAGCAGTTGAGAAACCGACAAATTCAGACCCTCGTCCGGCCCTGGGCCCTCCACGCTGTTTCCATGCCCGTGCCCGGGACGCCACACACTGAGCTGCTCCCCGATGTCTGACGCCACCCAGAGCTCGCGTGTCCACGAGCGACCGCGCACACAGGCAGCCGTGGAGACCGCCTAGGCCAGTGATGGGCAACCTTTTGAGCTTGGTGTGTCAAACTTCGCCAAAAAACTGAGCATAACTCGGGTAGTGTGTCACTTTGAGGAAAAAACATTATTTCGCAAATGTTTCATCCTCAGGAGCAGCAAATGTTTCATCCTCGGCATGCGGCCGCCTCAGCGGCCACGTGTCATCAGAAATGGCTACGCGTGTCAGTGCTGACACGCGTGTCATAGGTTCGCCATCACTGGCCTAGGAGGAGACGCGGTGACTCCATTCCTCTGAGGCAGATCTGCAGCTGGTGCCAAGAGGGTCACGTACAGCTGTGCGAGCAGCGGGGTCTCTCTTCCGTGATAACAGCTCAGTGTCTCAGCCCCTCAGACTCCACGAAGGAAGTTCCCGTGTGTCATCTCGCAGGAGCCTGCACGCAGTGCCCACGCGCCACTGACCAAGTCGCAGGTCACCCGCGACGGGTTCCTGACGCTCAGACGCCCTTAAGCCACAGAGCTGGGGGACATGAGCTCTTCTGATGCCGCATGTGAGGCATGGACTCCCAGCGGCAGCGCCAGGAACAGCAGACTGCCTGGCGACTCGTCACCCTCCGCCCCCGTGGACGGCCCTTCCCTTGGGTTTGGGCCTGAGCCCCTCTGTCCAGCCCCCTGGCCGCTGTGAATCCTGACTGGGCCACAGCCACATTTTAGGAAAGTTTATGATTTTAAAAAATTAATAGACAATTTTTTTAGAGAAGTTTAGCCTTTGAGAAAGATTGACCCGGAAGTAGAGAGAGCTCCCATGCCCCCTCGCCCCTCCCTGAATGCCCCCCGCCCCCGCAGGACCTCAGCTGCAGTCGCTGAGCCAGTATTCACTGTTGTCATTAGCGCCGAGGCCACAGGTCTCAGCAGCGCTCACTGTGGTGCGATCCGCAGGTCTTGACAGACGCGTGATGCTGCGGTCCAGACTCTGGGCACAGAGGACTGCACTCGGCCTGTGTCCCTGGCACCTGTTCACCCTCCCGCCCACACCCTGGTCTCCGCGCCCTCGCAGAGTTGCCTTTTCCAGACCGTCATAGCCGGGGAGTCACACCGCGTGGCCCTGTCGGACCAGCTTCTTTCCCTCAGGGATGAACATACGTGTGCGTTTCCTCCCTGTCTTTGGGGCGGATAGCTGCTAATTTGCAGCTTTGACTAAATCTTGTTGTGGCACAGTTTGCTCATCTATTCAACTGAGACGCATCTTGATGCTTCCAGGTCCAGGTTCTGTCAATGAAGAGTAAGCCTCTGACGGTGTGTGCTAGCACATGCTCACCTCCTCGCAGTAGATGCTGGGGCGCATGCAGTGGATCACACACTAGCGGCAGGTTCAGTTTTGTCAGAAACCTCCAAACTGCCTTCCGATGGGGCTGCACCACGCCGCATTCCCACCCGCGTGAGCGAGAGTCCCTGGCTCCACGTCCCGCCAGTGTCCGGCCTCGGTGCTCTGAGTTCGGCCAGTCCAGCAGGTGTCATGGGCTGTCGTCTCTGCCTTGATTCGCCGTTCCCTAGTGACAGAGGATGTTGAGCATCTTTCATTTGCTCATCTGCCATCTGTCTGTTTTAGTGAGGTGTCTACTCAGAGCTTCTGCCCGTATTTAAAACCTGGTTGTTTGCCTTTCCACTGGGGCCAGCGCATGCTTTTCTTGGAAACTCACTACAGACATCCCAGCCCCGATGCACCGACCTCCGAGTCCCGGGCTCTCTTCTAGGTGACTCCACCAACGTGTTACCACGCGGTGCCGACCCTCTAACTTGCTGGCACCTCCTCATAGGAGGGGCCACTGCTGTTCCCCTCAAACCCGTTGTCATACCGAATAACATGCGTACACGTAGTAGGCCTTCAAATGTTTAAAAGCCAACCAGAAGTTAATAACCTGGAAAGCAGTTCTGTGGGAGGCAAGGCTATTTTATAAAATGAGAACATGATAAAGCAGAGCGAGTCCGCGAGGTCTGAGACACTGGGCTCCTGTGGCTTCTCTGAGACGGCACGCCACCTGGACTCGGCCCTTCCCTGAAAGGGTCCAGTCTGCATGCACGGCCAGTCACTGTGGAGTCACTCAGGATGTGCATGAACAGAGAGCTCCCCGCTGCCTCAGACTTCATATATCCTCGTCATCCCACCCCACATTGGAAGAAGGCAATGGTCAGATTCAAGCCTGTGCCCACCCCAAGGACCAGGCGTTGGCAGGAGTGGACACTGAGCAGCCGGCCAGCCCTGGGTTAGCGTCTCAGTGGGCAGAGCAGCTGGCATTGAATAGAGGCGAGTAGAGGATTAGAAGGTTGGAAACAACATTATAAACATAAAACCGAAGGCTCCTATGTAGTCAACTCAGGATTGCACCAGGCCCCAGCAGTAACTCTGTTTATTCATTACTTCATTCCGAATCAGCTAATTCATTCCTTCGGTCACTGACTCATTGTTCTCTCACTAAAAAGAGTGAAACTCAGGACGCACTGTGTGCTAGCAGGGTGTGTGCACTGGAACAGAATGCTGGTGTCTGCCGATGAGGCTCGGCGGGATCTCGAGGTGAGCCGCTGATGAATTCCAGATGCCTAAGCGTGGCTTTGCCATTTCTCGGGTGAGGAAGGGTTTGGGTGGTCATGACAAAGTGCTCAACTGAGGCAGGGCTGTGCAGGACCCTCCGTCGCTGTCCATCAAGCTGTGCGGGCGCTCATGATAAGAGTGTTAATCTCCCCTTCAGGGGCTGTGAATTATAAAGCACAGGGGATGGAGGGGGGAAGAGGGAGAGAAAAACCAAAAACAAACCAACAAATTCCAAGGGGTATGAGACTTCTCACCCTCACCAGCTCACTTGGGCAAGTCTGTTGGGTGTGGAAAGGCTGCCGGAAGGAGTGGCCGAGCGACGGTGCTGCCGCTGTCCCTGCGCCGAGCGGCTGCGGTGTCTCGGGCTCTCCCTGGGCCAGGAAGTGTCCTCTCCTGCCCGCTGAAGGGTCCGAGAGAAACCACACACGGTTCAAGTGGGACCACGCTGACTCGGTGAAAGGGTACAGACACGAGCATTGCCTCCAGCAGCACCAAAGCTGAGCTCGGAGTCTGGGATCCTGTTGAGCATCCCTTGTACATAAATGAACCCTAGAAACCACCTTTCCTGTAGGTTAATAGTCTGATTATGCTCCTGCACCAAGTGAATGAAAAAGTTTAACTTCCTTTTCAGGCTGATATTTAATCGAGAAGAAATGTGTCCAGTGTAAAACCATAATAATCTGGAGGTCAGCAAAAGCCCTAGGATGACCCATGCAGCCAGCAGCCTGGAGCAGGGCGTGTCGGCCATCCGAGGGCCACGCGGGCTTTCCACAGCTGCTTTCCCGGCGTTCCATGCGACTCCCGGCCTAGCGTTGGGGGCTCCGGTCCTGAATCAGTTTCCACAAACCCTACAGATAAGATGCGTGCACTTCGTTTCCCTCATCAGTTACCTACGTGATCGATGTCGATAGTGCAGAGAATAGCTTACAGTTAGCACCCCTGCTTCTCAATTAAACATGGGGATGGCCCGTGACGCTAAAGACAGCCCCCCTGGCTGACACGGGCGCCCCTTTCAGCGGCTCCGACAACACAGGCTTCATCCTCACTCACACTGCATCCTTGTGGCACTTTCTTTTTTTAAACAAATGTGTTTTCATTGACTTCAGAGAGGAAGCGAGAGGAAGAGGGAGAGAGAGAAACATCAAGGATGAAGGAGAATCATTGATCAGCTGCCTCCTGCATGCCCCACACTGGGCATTGAGCCCACAACCCAGGCATGTGCCCTGACCACAAATCGAACGGTGACCTCCTGGCTTACCCACTGAGCCATGTCGGCCAGGCTCTGGTGGCACTTTCTCCTCCTCGTCTTTATTCCAGAATCTGTCCCAGCAGCTGGGTCCCTGTGGACACTCAGTGCATGTCCCACACCCACGTGGCTGGAGTCAGGGGAATACAAGCTGCGCAGATTGTCGGTGGTTAAATGTTGATTACATTGTGTCTTTGGGGGACAGAGTTTTGCCCGTCTTTGTCCTTTGTAGCCAACAGCCCTGTGCCACGTGAGTACCCGGCACTTCAGTGGGCTGCACAGCCTGGCTGGGTGGCGATGGAGGGCTGGGTACAGACCAGGTGACCCTGTATCTATGACTGTCCAGGAGAGCGGCCCTGGGACAGCCGAATCGGCAAAGCCTTTGCTTGACTGGGCGCCTCCTCGCCTCTGGGATGCTCCCTGGTTGAGATTTCGCATCTCAGTCTCAGCAATGGCCTCAGTGACGGGAAGGCAAGGCCATCTAACTCCTACTAGCCGCACGGTTCTCATGGAAAAAAACAAAGAAACAAAAAACAAAGAAACAAAAAAAGTTAAACGTTTACACTATTTAAGGAAAGGCAAGTCCCACCCTTACTTTTTCATAAGCCAGACCCGCCTGACAGGGCTTTCCTGTTCTTTTGAGTCCATAGGCTCCAAGAGCTAAAAATAGATGATGGTTTTGCATCTGTCATTTGAACAAACATGGGATGTTTGGAGACGGTTGCCATGGACTTCTGGGAGTCGTCTTTCTATCCCTGCCATTGGCGAAGTGGTTCTTGGGGAGCAGTAGGCTCCACGTGCACACACTGGGGACAGCTTGGCTCCTAAGACGCAGTGCCCAGGGAGGGCTCTCGCTTGGAGGGCACATGAGTGGGTCAGAAACGCTGCCAGGAGCACAGGGACGCAAAGGAGCTCAGCGACTCCCACCCGGGACCTGAGGTCCCAGACACCAGGACTCCAGTTCCCACTCCCACATCTGTCCCCGCTGTGTTGGCCGCCGCTGTGGCTGAGGGTTAAGACATAAACCAACGGAGAGAAGGGAGAGGCTCTGGAGAGGCCGCAAGCTGGGGTGGTTCCAGGCACGGCAGCAAGGAGCTGTGTACCCTGGGACATCTATGTGGCATGGCCACTTTTGGTCCCGTCTCTGTGAAACACGGGGTTCGAAGGGAGTTTAGCTTCTCAAAGGAAAACAGTCACAGGAGCTGGGGAACTTCGTGGGTAGCACTGCCGAAGACTGCAATGTGTGGCCCACAGACAGGGCACTGTGACAGATAGAGACCAACAAAGCCGAAAGGAAGAGACATAGAAACTCCCAATGGAAAGACTTCCTTAGTGCATGCACCCTTCGTGCATACACCCTTCATGCATGCACCCTTCGTGCATACACCCTTCATGCATGCACCCTTCATGTATGCACCCTTCGTGCATGCACTCTTCGTGTATGTACCCTTCATGCATGCACCCTTCATGCATGCACCCTTCATGCATGCACCATTCATTCATTCATAAACAGTCACCGAGAGCCGGTCACCAGCCAGTCCCTAAGCTGGGGACTGGAATGCCACGGTGAGAAAGGCAGACCTTCCTGCCCTTTTGGAGCTGACACTCTCCTGGGCGAGACAGGCAACATGGAAACGAACCACAAGAGAAAGGAGATCGCTGCAGATTGTCACAAATGTCGCAGGCGAGGCGGGGAGCCCGCAGGTCGCAGGGGCTCGGTGCTCTGAGCGGAGGGGCAGGCAAAGGAGACCCGGCAGCATAGGCACAGAGGTCACTGGAAGGGTTTCTATGTCAAGAGCAAAGGGAACTAAATCGCTGGGTTTCAGGGAGAAAAAAATGACACAGACCTTTAAATCGATCTTTTTGGCTTGTGTGTGGTGAAAGGAGGTGCCGGGCCGAGCTGGGGGTCACCAGGACTCAGTCATTCCCGGCAGATTCCAGTCCTTATTCTTTTTATGTTTAGACTAGAGGCCTGGTGCACGAATCTGTGCATGGGTAGGGTCCCTTGGGGGGGCCTGTGGAGATCGGGTCCCAGCTCGCACCCCCAGCCTCGCAGCCCTACAGCTCCACAGCCCTGCCTGGCACCCCACCTTGGCCTGGCACCGCCCCCTCACCTGCTCCACCATCCTGCCTGCAGGATTATTGATTGGGGTTGGGCCCCCCACCCTGGCTCCCTCAGCACCTGGGAGCCAGGCGATGGCCCCGCCCCCCACCGCTGCCACTGGTTGCCATCTGCAGGGCGATTGTCAGGGTGATCAGGCCCCCGCTCACATCCGCCTTCGCCTGGCGCTGCTCGCTCACCTGCTCCACCATCCTGTCGCGATCCCGCTCTCGTCAGGGCCCAACGGGGCTTGGCAGTGCCTCCACTGCCAGTGTCACATTGTCGACGCCCGCCATGTTCTGCACCGCCCTCTGGTGGTCAATTCATGTGATAGCAGGTGGTCAACTCGCAGTCTCTCCATCGAACTCCTGGTCGAACGATCACCCAAGGGGACAATTTGCACATTAGGCTTTTATTATGTAGGATTTTCCTGAATTTGGCCCTCGGGGGGAAAGATGGGCAGAGGCTTCAGATGAGTTCTGTGGTTTGGGACTTGGCCCGAGCCTGGAATTGACCATTTCTTCAGGGGACCGGGTTCTGCGGGAGTCATATCCCGACACTAATATTTGGGCCCGCATGTGTCATGGCTGTGAAGTGTTGCTGACATTTCAGTCACATTCAGGAGCTTCCTCGAGTCCCAGTTTGTGAAGGAATTTGCCCATATTTCCAGGCCCTTAGATCTTTTCCAGGTTAGAGCTCTGCTCCGCGTGGGATTCAGGCTGAGAACAGAATGAGGTTTGCCAGATTCACCTTTTACTGACTGGCTCCTGGTTGCCTCAGGTTGTGTATCAGCCGGCCACTGTCCCAGCCTCTGGTACACGACCTTCACACCCACCAAACCCGGCTCTGTGTCTGCACTTCCTCTATTGTTCCGTTGCTCTGTCTACCCATTTACGCGCCCCGCTGTCTCTCTTCAGGGGTTCGGGATTTTATCTGCTGGGGCTGGCCTTTGGTCATTGGTCATCCTTCGAGTGGTATTCTTGGCTATTATTGCTTATTTATTTTTCCATACTGAATGTAGATTCAACCTGTCTTGCTTTAAAAAAAGTGTAGTTATTTTTGTTCGGCTCAGCTTCCTCTATAACTTGGGAGGAGGCACCTCCCTGGGGAGTGAAATCACCTCTGCGGGAACTCGGGGTTTCCGCTCCGCTCCGCACTGCTTCCGGTCCTCCGGGAGCTTTAATGCCCCCTCGCGTGGGTTTGGAACATTTGTTGTTAGTTTACTATTGGTATTTTATGGGGTTTTTCTTGTTCTCCTGATAAATCTTACGTTATGTTTATATGAAGACTATTGATCTTTTTAGTATGGCAAAACACAAGCTTTACCATCTTCACCCCTCTGTTAAGTGTGTTTACACGGTTGTGAAACCGCTGTCCAGAACCTTTGCATCTTGCAGAATTGAAGCTCTATACCGGTGACACAACAGCTCCCGCCCCTCCTCCAGTCCCTGCGGCCACCTTCCTCCTTCTCCGTGGGGCTGTCCACGTTAGAGACCGAATCGAGGGGAGTCGCGTGTCTCTTGCGACTGGCTTATTGCACTTATGTCCTCAGAGTGCATTCTTGTGGCTGTGATGGGGTCGCCTTCCTTTTGAGGACGGCATAGTCCCGGTGTGTGTATCACGTTGTGCTTGTCTGTCATCCATCAGTAGACATCTGTGTTGTCTCCACCTTCTGGCTAGTGTAAGCAGTCCTCCTCGGAGCACGTGTCTGCAAATGTCTTTTCAAGACCCTGCTTTCACGTTTGAGGGGGACATGTACTCAGAAGTGGGATTGTTAGGTCGTATCAAGCCTCATTTAAATTTTTTGAGGAGCCGCCATTCTGTTTTCCACAACAGTGGCACCACTTCAATATTCCACCGACAGTGCCCAAGGATTCCAACTTCTTCGCATCCTTGCCGACACTTGTTATGTTCTCAGCTTGTTTTCGTTTCGTTTTGTTTCTACTAGCCATCCTAATGTGGCTGAGGGACACCTCATGGTGGCTTTAATTTGCATTTCTCTGATGATCACTAATGCTGATCTCTTCATCTGCCTCCTGGCCATTTGTATTTTATCACTGGAGAAGTATCTATTCAAGACCTTTGCCCATTTTTTAATATTCGATTTTTCCTGTTGGGTTATGAGTTCTCTGTTCAATCTGGATATGAACCCCTATCAGATATATGATTTGCAAATATTCTCTCCCATTCCGTAGGTTGCCTTTTACTCTGTTGAGTGTGTTCTTTTAAGAACCACATTTTTTAGGTTGATGTAGTCTCTTGTCTATTTTTGCTTTAGTTGCTTCTACTTCTAGTGTCAGATTAAAAAGATTTGCCAAATCAAACGTCATTAAGCTTTTCTCCTCTTTAGTTTTAGGAGTTTTATAGTTTTGAGGCTATGTTTACATCTCCCCGCAGCTCGACTCCGTTTTGTGTGTGTGTGACTAAGGGTGCAGGATGGTCCTTTGGCATGTGGACATGCAGTTTTCCCAGCACTGGCTGTGGAAGAGACCACCCCTTCCCAAAGAGGTGGTTCTGGCACCCTAGTTGAAGAAGGTTTATTTCTAGACCCTATTCCAATCCGCTGGACTGTGAATCTGTCTGTATGACAGTACCACACCCTTTCCATTACCACCGCCTTGTAACATGTTTTGAAATCAGGAAGCTTGAGTATTCTAACTTTGTTCTTCTAATTCAAGATCGTTTTGACTATTTGGGGTCCTTTAAAATTTCATATAAATTTTAGGATGATTTTTTTTCTATTTCTGTAAAAATGCCATTAGGATTTAAGATTTTGGTAGGGATTGTACTAAATATGTAGATCTCTCTGAATAATATTCACATCTTAACAATATTGTCTTTCTATTTATTTGTGTCTTCTTTAATTTCTTTCAGCAATATTTTATAGTTTTCAATGTATGAATCTTTCACCTCCTTGGTTAAGTTTATTTCTACATATTTTATTCTTTTTATTGTTCTTGTAAATGGAACTGTCTTCTTAATTTCCTTTCCTGATTGTTTATTCCTTGTGTACAAGAACACACTGGATTTTTGTGTGATGGTTTTGCTGAATGTGTTTATCAGTTCTAACAGTTTTAAGGTGTGTTTTTTTTGTGTGTGAAATCTTCAGGGTTTTCTTCATATAAGATTATATTACCTACAGAGATCTTTTTCACTTTGAATGCCTTTTATTTATTTTTCTTCCTGAATTGCTCAGGCTGGAATGTTCAACACTGTGTGAAGTAGAAGTAGTGAAAGTGGGCATCCTTGTCTTGATTCTGACCTTGGAGGAGAAACTTGCAGTCTTTCGTCAATGAGGATGCTGTGAACTGTGCCTTGCATGTTCAGCCTTTATTCTGTTGAGGTAGTGTCTTCTATTCCTACTTTTTTTAAAATCATGAAAAAGTGTTGAATCAATTGAACACAACTGATTGCGTTCCCTTTTCTGTAGCAATTGAAATAATCATGTTTGTCCTTCATTCAGTTAATGTGTTGGATGAAGACTTGGTTGTTGCTGTTGTTTACGTTTAATTTAATATTGTGCATCTTTACTAATGTTGAAATGTTTGTATTTTATTTCCATGAATTGCCATGGGTTTTCAAGACACTCAGTCGTATTGTATCATCTGTAAGTAGAGGTATTTTTAGCTCATCCTTTCTAATTCCTGTGCCTCTGGTTTTGTATTTTTATCAGTGTGTGACCCGAAGGCTCTAGTTCCACGGCAGGTGGTAATGGGTGCCATCAGGTGCGGGCCCAGATGTCAGAGAGAAGAGGGCAGTGTTTTTCCATGGAATTGAGGCCAGCTTTTGGGTGAGCCATTCGTATTTGATCATTTTAAGAAAATATCCATTGACAACTTTCATTATGTGTTTATATTGAGAGTATGAGTTAAATTGTACAAATGCTTTTCAACGTGTGTGAAAATGAACATAAGACTTTTCTCCAATGATCTAGTGATATGGTGACATATATGAAAGGACTTCCTAGTGTTAATCTGTGCTGCATTTCTGGCATAAATTCTACTTGGTTCAGAGGTGTTATCATAATGTGCTATGGACACTGTGGTACCAGGTATTTTGGACTATTGTATCAATAGTTACAAGTGAGATTTGTCTATAGATTTGAGGAAATTAATTTTTAAATCCAGTTTTATTAATGTTACATCCTTCTTGTAGAAAGATAGAAGGATTTGGAAGGTTTCCTTCTCCTTCTATACTTTTGTACAAATAGGATGTCCTGGACTTTGACATTTCCATGGAATTCCCCTGTGAAATCATTCTGACCTGCTGTGCTGTTTTTGTTTGGTTTGGGGTTTTTTGAGACACAGGGAGTGGGAAATAACTGTCTGGTACTTTCTTCTATAAAATTGGTCTGTTTTACCCTGGCCTGTTTTTCTCAGTGGTTAGACCATTGGCCCACCAGACCGAGGGCTCACAGGTTCGATTCCCCATCAAGAGTGCATGCCTCAGTTGTGGGTTCAACTCCGGCCCTCGTCGGGGCGTGTGCAAGAGGCAACCAATCAACCAATATTTCTCTCTACCCCCTACCTTCCTTCCTTCCATTCTGTCTGAAAACCAATAGAAAAAAAAATATCCTTGGGTGAGCATTAAAAAACAAAAAAAGAAAAAAAATTTGTTTGTTTTACTGGAGTCCGTTTTGGAAAGCACGTTTTTCTAGAAAATGGCCCACTTCTGCATTATTGAAATCTCTTGTTTCTATGGTTATTGTCCTTTGTCCTTTCTTATCCTGTGTATTTGTGCTTCTTCCTCCCATCTGCTTCCCACTAACAACCTTTTTTTCTTACATTTTTAGTTGTTATTTTGTTTATTTTATAACAAAATGTTTACTTATTGGTATGGCTATTTTTCTCTCTTCTATTTCAGTAATTTCTGCTTTTATTCTTATCATTTCCTTTCTTGTTCTCTTTTATTAACTGGATTATTCTGTTTTCCAAATTTGGAGGTTAATTCTTTGTTTTCATTGTTCATTTTTATTGACATATATTTAAGACTAAAATTTTCTCTGATCACTGCTTTCATTATATCAATTCAAGATGCATAAATTCATTACTTTTTCCAATGTATGACATCATTTAAATCCGTTCTTTTGCATGATAACTAGAGAATTTTTGTATTATTCCTACTTGTGTAATTTATTGAATTTTTATTGAGACCCAACCCCACTATATGGTGAATTGATTGCTTTTAATTAACATTCAATATGCATAAGGAAGTGAGATTGATTATTATCAGGGTCCAAATAGGCCATCTTATTTGTGATGTTGCTCGTGTCCTCTCCGCACTTACTTTGCATTTTCCGTCGTCCGGCTGCACTAGGGCGCCAGCATCTGCTGCAGGTGCCATCGCCTCCATACATTCCCATGCACTCGGCTCAGGAAGGTGGCGGCTGTGCGAGGCTCTGTCCCGTCTGCGCAGTGCATTGTGGCCTTTGCCTCTGTCACGTTTCTTCTTTGTCTTGTTTATCTCCTCTTGGCCTGAATCCTACCTGGTCCAAAGGTGAGACCCAGCTCTGGTCTGTTCGCCTCTGCCCGGCAGGGGGCGCAGTTCCTTCCTCTCAGGCCTCCGCACCCCTGGTCTGGGTGTCTGGTGGGCACAGCGCACACCTTGGCCTTGTGAGCCGGTCTGAGAACAGGTCTTCTCAGCCTGCGCGGGGCTGCGCATTAACAGGCCTGACATGTCTCATTACAGCTCCAGTCATTACTTTCTGTGTCCATCGAACAGTTTCCCTGGAAACTCGACGAACTCTTCTTCTGTATGTGTGTGTGTGCGTTCTGTGTGTATGTGTACTGTCTCTGTGTGAGTTCTCTGTGTGTTCTGTGTGTGTTCTCTGTGTGTGTTCTCTGTGTGTGTTCTGTGTGTGTGATCTGTGTGTGTGTTCTGTGTGTGTGTGTTCTGTCTGTGTGTTTTCTGTCTGTGTGTGTGTTCTCTGTGTGTGTGTTCTGTGTGTGTGTTCCCTGTGTGTGTTGTGTGTTCTCTGTGTGTGTGTTCTGTGTGTGTGTTCTGTCTGTGTTCTCTGTGTGTGTGTTTTGCCTGTGTGTGTGTTCTATGTGTGTGTGTGTTGTATGTGTATTGTGTGTGTGTTGTGTGTGTGTTCTATGTGTGTTCTGTGTGTGTTCTCTCTGTGTGTGTTCTGTGTGTTCTCTCTGTGTATATATGTTCTCCGTGTGTGTGTATTGTGTGTGTGTGTGTTCTGTGTGTGTGTGTACTGTCTCTGTGTGAGTTCTCTGTGTGTTCCCTGTGTGTGTGTTCTGTGCGTGTGTTCTGTCTGTGTGTTCTGTCTGTGTGTGTGTTCTCTGTGTGTTCTCTGTGTGTGTGTTCTGTGTGTGTGTTCCCTGTGTGTGTTCTCTGTGTGTGTGTTCTTTGTGTGTGTTCTGTGTGTTCTCTCTGTGTATGTTCTCTGTGTGTGTTGTGTGTGTGTGGTGTGTGTGTGTTGTGTGTGTGTTCTCTGTGTGTGTGTTCTTTGTGTGTGTTCTCTGTGTTCTCTCTGTGTATGTATGTTCTGTGTGTGTGTGTGTGTTGTGTGTGTGTTCTCTCTGTGTGTGTGTTCTGTGTGTGTTCTCTGTGTGTGTTCTGTGTGTGTTCTCTCTGTGTGTGTGTTGTGTGTGTGTGCTCTGTGTGGGTGTTCTGTGTGAGTGTTCTGTGTGTTCTCTCTGTGTATGTATGTTCTCTGTGTGTGTTGTGTGTGTGTTCTCTGTGTGTTCTCTGTGTGTGTGTGTTCTGTGTGTGTTCTCTCTGTGTGTGTGTTCTGTGTGTGTGTTCTGTGTGAGTGATTCTGTGTGTTCTCTCTGTGTATGTATGTTCTCTGTGTGTGTGTTCTGTGTGTGTGTGTGTGCACGCATGGCCCCTCCTCATACAGGAAGCTTGACTTTGTGACCTGGTGGTCACCTCCTATGAAGCCCATTGTGTGATGCCGGTGTCCTGTCCCTTTGCCCAGATTCTCTGTTCTAATCCGCCTCGTTCTCCACGCTGCTCGCCCTGAGTATGGTCCCAGTTAGTTCTCAATTAAGGTTGTAAAGTTCTTTGCCTTGATGTGATGTTGCGGGGCAGGATATGGGTGATTTTGCTTGTGCTCCTTCATCTGGTAGTTGTGTTGTGTTGTGTTGTGTCGTGTTGTGTTTAGGGCTTTGGGGGCTGCGCTGAGAAGTTCTAGGTTAGGCCGCTGCTGCTAGCCATGGACCCGAAGGCTTCTCCTAGGTTTTTGTGAGAATTCAGTGAGCTAATCTTTGTGAAAGTAGATCGCTCATTATCCTTTGGTGGAAAGACTTTAGTCACACATGTTCTTACATTTAGAGTTAACACATGTTTTCTAACTATTCCATTAGCCCTTTTCTGTGACGTATTTTCCCCCTTTAGCTCCCAGCATGCCCTCTGACTTGATAGATGGGAGCCCCGTGTTCATAAGCAGGACCCCGGGTGGGACACGTAGGGACCTGGCTGTGACGGGCGGGAGCCGGCTGTGATGGGCCGGACCCGGCTGTGACAGGTACAAAGGTGCAGGAGGCAGTGGGAAGGTTGACAACTCAGTGGGCTTCCCCGGAGAGAGAGCAGCAGAAAAGGAAGGCGCTGGGCTCGAGGGAACCTGGTAGAGAACAAGTCGGGAGGAAGGAGACTGTTCACTCCAACATCTCCCTGGGTCTGTCCCGGGCCGCGGGCGAGGAGTCCGTGGGTCCCATGCACCAGGTAACCCCACTGCAGGGAGCACCCAGAGGCCCTGGGAGAAGGCAGCCCTGCTGTAGTGAGCACACAGAGGCCCTGGTAGAGGGAGCCCAGCTGCAGTGAGCACACAGAGGCCCTGGGAGAGGGAGCCCTGCTGTAGTGAGCACACAGAGGCCCTGGGAGAGGGAGCCCTGCTGGAGTGAGCACACAGAGGCCCTGGGAGAGGGAGCCCGGCTGCAGGGAGCACCCAGAGGCCCTGGGAGAGGGAGCCCGGCTGCAGGGAGCACCCAGAGGCCCTGGGAGAGGGAGCCCGGCTGCAGGGAGCACCCAGAGGCCCTGGGAGAGGGAGCCCAGCTGCAGGGAGCACACAGAGGCCCTGGGAGAGGGAGCCTGGCGGCAGTGAGCACCCAGAGGCCCTGGGAGAGGGAGCCGGGGGCAGGGAGCACCCAGAGGCCCTGGGAGAGGGAGCCGGCGGCAGTGAGCACCCAGAGGCCCTGGGAGAGGGAGCCTGGCGGCAGGGAGCACACAGAGGCCCTGGGAGAGGGAGAGGGGGCAGGGAGCACCCAGAGGCCCTGGGAGAGGGAGCCCGGCTGCAGGGAGCACACAGAGGCCCTGGGAGAGGGAGCCTGGCGGCAGGGAGCACACAGAGGCCCTGGGAGAGGGAGCCCTGCTGTAGTGAGCACCCAGAGGCCCTGGGAGAGGGAGCCTGGCGGCAGGGAGCACACAGAGGCCCTGGGAGAGGGAGCGGGGGCAGGGAGCACCCAGAGGCCCTGGGAGAGGGAGCCCGGCTGCAGGGAGCACACAGAGGCCCTGGAAGAGGGAGCCCGGCTGCGGGGAGCACCCAGAGGTCCTGGGAGAGGGAGCCGGCGGCAGGGAGCACACAGAGGCCCTGGGAGAGGGAGCCCGGCTGCAGGGAGCACACAGAGGCCCTGGGAGAGGGAGCCGGGGGCAGGGAGCACACAGAGGCCCTGGGAGAGGGAGCCTGGCGGCAGGAAGCACACAGAGGCCCTGGGAGAGGGAGCCGGCGGCAGGGAGCACACAGAGGCCCTGGGAGAGGGAGCCGGGGGCAGGGAGCACCCAGAGGCCCTGGGAGAGGGAGCCGGCGGCAGGGAGCACACAGAGGCCCTGGAGCCACAGCTACATCTTGGCCTCTGAGGAACAACACTGCTGTTAAGGGTCGGAAACCTGAGGGAGGGTTTAAAATCTGAGACACAGCCACTCGTTTAAGCCTATGCTCACACGGCCCGAGCACTGGGAGTTTTTATCATCTCCATTTTAAAGTTGAAAGAAAACTTAAAATTCAGATTCAGAGAGGCTGAGTGAAGGCTGGGCAGCTACGTGATTTAAAGAGGTCAGAGCGGTGACCTGAGTCCCAGGCCCCTCTGCTCGAACCCCCGCGGGATCTCATTTAAGATGAGCAAGAGGGGCCACCCCAGGCATGCTCTCGGTGCTCGGGGAGAAGGTTCTGGTCGGAGCGGTCTAAGGAGACTTTTCAGAAAACCTTGGACTTGCTGGGTCTCCCTCCAGAGCCCCTCCTGTGTCCCTAACCCTTTGTGCCCACGTGCTCCCCAGCCTGACGCTGGGCCATGCCTTCGCTCTGCGCCTTGCTCAGGAGTGGCTCTTCCTGCTGAGCACATAGCGCCGCTCTCTGCGCAGAGGGCCGGCCGGCGCCCCTCATCAGAGATTGTCAGCAATGTTATCTCGGTATCCCGGGAGGGTGCGTGACGGAGAGCGCGGGAGCAACCAGTGGCACGGTGCCGGTGGCCTGCTATCTGGTCAGGAGGGGACGTCAGAATACACGGGAGAAACACAGAAGGTCCACGCTGGTCCCTCGACCAGGTCAGCACCAGTGGGTGTGCAGAGGCCGAGGGGTGACCCAGGTCTGAGAGCAGGGGCAGAAGTGGTTCCCAGGACACGGGTGGGACTGTGGGCAGAGCCTGGCTCCAGAGGTGTCTCTTCCACTCCCAAGAGGTGACACTGTGGTTAGCCCCTTACTTAGGACTGAGACCCAGAGAAGCTGAGGATGACGGAGGAGAGTTCTCAGCCTCACCCAGGCCGCCTCCAGGCTCTCCGGTTCTGTGTCCCGGGGACCGACAGCATCACTGGACATTCGAGCAGGCGAACCGCAGAGGGCCGTGGTCAGCCTGCAGCTCACAGACAGGGATGGCACTTCCCCGCCAACCCGCCCGCTCCCCCAACCAAGTGAGGACACCCAGCCTGGTGACAGAATTGAATCCAGACTCCAAGGCTGCGCGAGGCCCTTCTCTCCCCACACAGCTGTGCGGGTCCCTGGCGTGGAAGGCGCGGGGAGAGGGGCACTCGGGCCGGGAATGCCTGCCTTGCACTCCCCTCTTGCCCTCCTGTGAGCTGTGGTTGTGGGGAAGTCACTCATCTCCCTCGCATCTCAGCTTCTCACCCATAAAGTCGTGATCATAATCCTCACCGGTGGCGAAAACCAAGCTGAGGCGTTTTCATCTCTGCCTGGAGGTCACAGAGAGGGGCCTTTCCATCTGTTCTTTAGACATGGGTGAGGCCTTGGCAAAGGGGGCCGCTGAGAACAGATGGAAATTTCAGGCCAGAAATTCAAAGCAAAGCAGTGAGTGAGAGAACAAAGGCCCAGGGGCGTAAGACCTGCAGTGGAGATCCTAGTGCCGCACAACCGTGAGACTGTGCCTCAGGTGACGGTAGGCCTGGTGGCATTTATGGAAGGCGCTGCAGGTGGGTACTCAGGTCCTCGTTATCCAGGTGAGAAAACTGAGGAACAGAAAGGCTTAGGGCATTTGCCCAAGGTCACCTAAAGGGCAAGTTCAGAATCTGAGCTGCAGTAGTCAAGGAGAGACAATAGCACAGTCACAAGCCAGGGGGGCTATGTGTGTGTGCACACATGGGATGGATAGATAGACAGATAGATGATAGATAGATAGATAGATAGATAGATAGATAGATAGATAGATAGATAGATAGATAGATAGATAGATAGATAGATAATAGATGATAGATACACACATACACACACACATATGGAGAAGGTGTGGATGCGAGAAAGAACTCCTGGACCCAGGGAGGAGGAGGAACCAGTGAGAAACGCAATAGAACAGGCAAGAGAGGGTGTTGGCGAGAATGGATACAGCAGAGGTGACGGGGTGAACTTGACGAATCTGATCATGCAAAGGGAGAAAGCGAGACCCCTCAGGATCACTGCCATATGAGGAAACTGGGCGAATGGACGGGGAACAGCCCAACAGGGTAGGACTTTTCTAAAACAGTTTTCACAAACCTTTAATATCAACATGAGCCACACCTCGGAGTGACCTCAAGTCCCAAGATATCAATTCTACAAAACAGACGAGTGAGCAGCATTTCCCGTAGAGAGAGGACTGTGCACCCCATGGGAACGCTCTGGCAGCCACCCCTTCTCTCTAACAGCCCTGCACCTCTCGGGGCCCCAGGCTTGCTGTCAGCAGGCAGGGAAGGAGCCTGAGCTGTGGACAAGGATGTAGGGCCTGGATCAGGGCAATATGTCCAGATTGTGCCTTTTTTGTATGTGATACTTGCCCTCACACTGCCCTGGGAAGGACGCCAGCCACAGTGTCACAACGGTCCCCTAAGCAATACTTTGCCCCCAGAATGCTGTCCATTCCATGTAATCTCCAGTCATTTTATTGCCTTTAGAAAAAGCACTCAGTGTCACAATTATCAGTGGAATAGTATGCAGTCATTAAAAGTCATGTTTCTGGGAAAAAAGCAGACACACATAAGTGGCAGCTTCACCCTTTTTCGTTAAAAAATGTGCCAAGTGGCTTCAATGATTTTTTAGCATTTTAATGTAGAAATGGGCCTCAAAGCAGAGTCACCCCGAGGCAGACGAATCCCAGACCAGGCATGCGCAGGGCACAGACCCATTTCCGGGGGCGGCAGGGAGATGATGGCGGCTGTTTCTCAGACTCACTGTGGTGCTGTGCCAGGGTTTTCGTTTAGCTTGAACTGTGTGGCCTTGCCCAGATTGGTGGCTTCTGCCCTGAAGGAGAAGGATGTAGCTTCACAGGTTTAACCTCGTGCATTTGGGGAACGGGCAGCCCGATCCCCCGAAAGCCTCTGCCTAAGCCCCAGCGGCTCTGCCCGGCCCATGCTCTCCATCCAGCGGCCGAGCTGGTGACAACATGGGCACAGTGTCTGCGGAGACCCCGCTCTCAGCTGGCCGGCCCACCCCACCCCGAATCCAGCAGCCTCCCTGTGGCCAGGCCTGGGCCCAGCAAGAGCCTCGGCAAAGGCCCAGCAGCTCTCGTGGGACTCTGCACCTCAGTGGACTCTGTGAGGCCTGGTTTCTGTTGGGGACCAGGTCCTGGGACCTGGGGACATTTCCAGGGCAGAGAGTCAGCAGAGGGAGGTCTGGACAGGCTCTGGGCGGTCCCAGCGCCCCGCCTGCTGTTCCTGGTGAAAAGCAGCATTTCACCGCCGCCTGGCTCCCCTCCTTCCAACCCCGGGCTTTTCCACTGTTTTTCCTGGAGCAGCCCCGGCGCACGGAGCACGGGGTGAGAAGTCGCTGGGAGGACAAGGTGACAGATAGCCCCGGGGTCGCTGGGTCGTGGGGAGGCGTCGTGATCCGGCACAGACGGAGCGATTTCCTCGGTGATTTCAGCCCTTCGTCTGTTCACACGTCCCACCACCTGGACACAATGGAGAGAGAGAGAGAGAGAGAGAGAGAGAGAGAGAGAGAGAGAGAGCAAGAGCAAGAGCGAGTTGCCCTCCCCTGCCTCCCCGCCCACCACGCCAGCGGGCTGTGTCTGCGAGGCAGCTCTATGGAGACTGTAAATAACGTTAAAGGCCGCCCGTTTACTGCCTCAGACACACATAAGTGGCAGCTTCACCCTTTTTCGTTGACCCTCTGTCCAGAGTTTGATTTACTTTCAAATCTCTTGTCGTAGATTCTTGGACAATATTTATCTGGGGGGCGGGTGGGGTGCAGGCGTGTGCGGAGGGTAGAGAGGGGCTGCGCAGTAAGGGGACGCTTAATCTCTCTCCTGTGACTGAGGCCAGACTGTCTGCTTTTCTTATTTCCCATCAGGTTCTGAGCTGCTTCTGAGCAAGGGCATTGACGCTTAGAATGAATGGACTTCAGCCAAGCAGAGGCTGGGGAGGCCGGGAAGGGCTTTTCCTTGGCAGAGGCATGGCTGGGGTTGTGCTTGGTGGAACCGCTGGGGGTGGCAGACAGGATCACTGCAGGGCCAGGGGACAGGGGGAAGACACCCCCGGTTCCTGCCCCCTGAGCAGTGAGAAAGCCTCCAGCCCCCATTCCCTGTTTTTAAAACTAGAATTACTGTAGGGTCCAGCAACCCTGCTTCTGGGCATTTATCCAAAGGGAAAAAAACAGGATCTTAAAGCGATATCTGCACCCCCATGTTCATTGCAGAATTATTCATAGTAGCCAAGGTATGGAAGCAACGTAAGGGTTCATCTGTGAATGGATGGATGAAGATGTGGTGTGTGTTTCTTTATAATGGAATACTATTCAGCCGTGATAAAGAAGAAATCCTATCTGTGACAACATGACTGGGCCTGGAGGGCACTATGTTTAAGTGAAATGAGTCATGTGAAGTCAGAGAAAGACAGACACCACGTGATCTCATGTATGTATGGAGTCTTCATACAAACAGAGCATAAACTGGTGGTTGTGGGCAGGGGGTGAGTGAAGGTGGTCAAAGGGCACAAACTTTCACTCTAAGGTGAGTGAGCTCTGGGGATGTAGCCACAGCTTGGTGATGCTAGTTAATGGCACTGCATTGTGTACTTGAGCTTTGCTAAGAGAGTCAATCTTAAATGTTCTCATCACCAAAAAAGTAGGTAGTTTTGTGAGTTGATAGTGGTGTTAATGAACCCTGTTGTGTTAATTATTTCACAATAACCACATGTATCCAATCATCACATTTTAGACCTTAAACTTATAAAATGTTATATGTCAACTAGAGGCCCGGTGCACAAAATTCACCCACGGGGGGAGAGGGGGGTGTCCCTCAGCCTGGCCTGCATGCTCTCCAATCTGAGACCCCTCAGAGAATGTCCAACTGCTGGTTTAGGCCTGATCCTGATCGGACATCCCTCTCACAATCCAGGACTGCTGGCTCCTAACCGCTCGCCTGCCTGCCTACCTGCCTGATTGCCCCCTAACTGCTCCCCTGCAGGCCTGATTGCCCCCAACTTCCCTCCCCTGCTGGCCTGGTCACTCCCAACTGCCCTCAACTGCAGGCCTAGTCACCCCTAACTGCCCTCCCCTGCCAGCCTGGTTGCCCCCGACTTTCCTCCGCTGCAGGCCTGGTCACCCCTAACTGCCCTCCCCTGCAGGCCTGGTTGCCCCTAACTGCCCTCCCCTGCTGGCCTGATCACCTATAACTGCCCTCCCTTGCCAGCCATCTTGTGGTGGCCATCTTGTGACAGCCATCTTGTTGTGACATCATGCAAGGGCACCACACAAGGGCACGATGCCACTTAGGCTTTTATTATCCTCTCTAATAAAATGGTAATATGCAAATTAACCATCACTCTGCTACATAAGCCACGCCCACCAGCCAAGCCATGCCCACCAGCCAATCAGGGCGAGTATGCAAATTAACACCAGCCAAGATGGCTACAGCCACAGAGAGCAAGGTTTCCCAGGTAACAGAGGAAGCCAAGCTTTCCATAGCCGTTGCAGGCCTAAGCCTCCACTCAAGCTACAAAGTTCCAATTATGGAAGGTAAACAAATTCAAACAAATGGTGGCAGAACGGAGCTTGAGAGAGCAGGCCAGGGTTGCCGGCAGCAACAGGGGAAGCAAAGCTTTCTGCACACCCTGGCCGGGCCCACCCGCTTAAGGCAACAAAGTTTCAATTGTAGAAGGTGAATTAACTGCCACAGAAATGGCTGCCACCCCGGAGGGAGCAGAAGGCTTGGCTCCGCTCCAGGCTACAAAGTTTCAATTGTAGAAGGAAAATAAATTCCAGATACCAGGGCCTCCATTTGGGTTGCCAGGGGGTGTGGCTGGCCTGCAAACCACCACAGGCCCCTGGCCCAGGCCGCCCCACTCCCCAAGGGAACCCCCACCCTGATCCAGGACACCCTTCAGGGCAAACCAGCTGGCCCCCACTCCTGCACCAGGCCTCTATCCTATCTAATAAAAGAGTAATATGCAGATTGATCATCACTGCAACACACAATATAGCTGCCCCCATGTGGTCAAAGATCCTGCCCCCATGTGGACACAGGATGGTCACTACAAGATGGCCAGCAGGAGAGGGCAGTTGGGAGGCACCCAGCCTGCAAGGGAGGGCAGTTGAGAGGGACCAGGCTTGCAAGGGAGGGCAGTTGGAGGTGATCAACCCTGCAGGAGAGGGCAGTTAGGAGTGACTAGGCCAGCAGAGGAGGGAAGTTAGGGGCAAACAGGCTGGCAGGGGAGCAGTTAAGCATCAACCAGGCTGGCAGCGGAGTGGTTAGGGGGTGATCAGGCTGGCAGGCAGAAGCGGTTAGGGGCAATCAGGAAGGCAGGCAGGCAAGCAGTTGGGAGCCAGCAGTACTGGATTGTGAGAGAGATTTCCGACTGCCCGTTTAGGCCCGATCCCCTAGGATTGGGCCTAAACGGGCAGTTGGACATCCCTCCAGGAATCCCAGATTGGAGAGGGTACAGGCTGGGCTGAGGGACAACCCCCCTCCGTGCATGAATTTCGTGCACAGGGCTTCTAGTATAGGATAATTATCCAAAAAAAGCTGGAGAAAAGTAAAACACTGTAAGCCTGATTTGGTCTGTAGGTCACTGGTTGGTAATCCCTAATCTCACTCTTAAACCTTACAGATGAACTCGCCCTGCCAGGTGTTCAGTGGTTAGAGTAGTGTCCAGTACACCAAGGTTGTGGATTCAATCTCCCATCGGGGCACATACAAGATCAATCAATGAGTGCATAACTAAGTGGAGCAGCATCGATGTCTCTCTCTCTCTCTCTCTCTCTCTCTCTCTCTCACACACACACACACACACACAGTTTGTCAGAAAGTCATAAGTGCTAAGAAGTAATGGAATATTGAATGATGGAAGAGTGGGAGACACAATGCACTACTTTATGCTCTTTTTTATTAAATTTATTGGGGTGACATCCTATATAATAAAGAGCTAATATGCTAATTAGACTGAACAGCAGAACGACTGTCCGGACCACCT
The DNA here is from genome assembly GCA_025583905.1 of Ia io. NCBI lineage: Eukaryota > Metazoa > Chordata > Mammalia > Chiroptera > Vespertilionidae > Ia > Ia io. The sequence goes on along the minus strand of JAJQQW010000022.1, from coordinate 1,450,439 downwards.
TCTGGAAAAAGCCAGGGCTGAGAGGGCCGAGCCCCTTGCATGATTTCAAGCATCAGGCCTCTAGTTGGTTAATAAGATTATATAGGTTTCAAGTGTGGCCAAGACATGAACCAACTGAAGTGCCCTACAATGGAGGACTGGATAGAGAAGATGTGGCACACATACACATGGAATATACTTAGCCATATAGAAGGATGAAATAACACCATTTGGATCTTCAGAGTTCCATGCTAAGCGAAATAAGTCAGACAGAAAAGTAAAACCCTATGATTTCACTCACATGTGAGATATAAAACTGAAAGCAACACATGAACCAACAAAACCCCAATGCCCTCCTTTAGATGGAGGGAGGCGGAGGACTCTTGGTGAGGTCGTGTTCAGGGAGGGAGGGGTCCCAGGCAGAAGTAGGAGGTGCAAAGGCCCTGAAATGAGGGCACACTAGGCATTTGGGGAATAGAAGAAAGAAGTCCTGGGGGCTGACGCCAGAGAGACAGATGGTGCAAAGCAAAGACTGTCTTGTAGGGTTTGGTGAGGATTGGTATTTTACTGGTGCTTTTGTTGAGATGAGGAAATATTGGAAGATAGGAAGCAACACATTAAAAAGATCACTCTGGTCACATTATGAGACTAGTCTACGGGGGACCGGGTTGAAGGAGAAAGACCAATTGAGAGGTTATTGCAATATTTAAAGTGGAGGTGATGGTGGACTTGGGCGGATGCCAGCAGTGGAGGTGAGGAAAAGTGGTTGGTTTATGGGTGGGTTTTGAAGGTAGACTTATTGCTGTGTGAACGTGGGAAGTCAGAGAAGAAAAGCGTCGCAGACGCCTCCCAGAATTATATCCTGAGCATCTATCTCTATGGGACAAGCAGCCCTTTTACTCAAGTGGGGAAATGGGGAAATGAGACAGTTGAGGGGTAGGAGTCAGGAGTCCAGTTTACACCAATGCGCTGAGTCCCAGCAGAGCCCACACCTCCGACCCCCACCTTGCTGAGCTTCTTCAGGGCTGCTCCATCTGAGGACCCTAAGAGGCCAACATGGCGAAGTTCACACCACGGAACCAACCTCTGCGAGAAACTATTATGATGGAGAGGGGAAAACGTGTAAGAACACAGAGAAAACAAAAATACAAATGCCCCAACCACTTGAAAGCCACAAGTCAATCTGTTGAGAAAACTAGTGAAAAATGGCAAAGAACAATCTGCTTTGGTTGGCGTTGCCCTCGGAAACAGGTGTGGTGTGGGCGGAGGGTGGCCGCAGCCTCGGGTTTCTAGAAGCTTCCAAGGGGCTATTGGTCCAAGCCTTTCCCAGAAACAAAAGCTTCGAAAGGAAATAACCAGTAGGCGACGGCCAGGGCGCTGCGCCACCGCTGCCCACCCTGCGGTCCGTGTTCTGAGTTTAAGAGCCACCGGTTCTAGCCCATGCTCACTCTTCTTTCTAATGCAGCACAGAAATTAGCCTCTCACCCCTCGTCCCGCTTTCGTTTCTCTACCACCCCTGTACCTGCAGTCAGAAGCGTAGTCATGGCACCAACAAAAGCAGGACCAAGAATGTGGGCTGACCCACCCTCACTCCCAAGAGCGTTACAAAAACTCTTCCTTTCAACCCCAGAATCCTCTCCCTAAGAGTTCAAACCTCATCTGTACACCATTTCAATCATGATTTGTTCTTGAATTCCCTGAGTCATCTCATACGACACAGGGTCTGACCCTCCCCACCCCACACCGCCCACCCTACATCCAGCAGCTAAGACAACCTCACCACATGACATTCTGAGCCAAATAATTCTGTAAGCGGTGGCGGGGGGCGGTTTCCTGTGTATTACAGAATGTTTGGCAGCACATCTCGCCTCTACCACTAGACACCAATAACAACGCCCTTCCCACCCCAGTTGGGACAATGAAAATCACCTCCAGAATTTTCCAAATGTCCTCTAAGGACAAAAGTGTCTCATGGAAAACCACTGATCTGAGACGCGCAGGTCACTGCCTTGCCTGAATGAAATGCCACCCTGGGCATCATGCCTACAGAAGTAGTTTACAGCTCACCATATTGCCCAGGGTATAAATCCCATCACTCAGTTACCAGGACGTGGTTCATTCGGGCCCAGCTGCTCTTCGTCTGCGTGGATATTTCAGTGCAGGGAGAGTGGTTTGGCATAAGAACAGGTAGCCAGCTGAAGGCTGAGTGAGACTATGAATACCTGAGTCCTGAATGAGTGTACTATTGTTTGAGTGCGCTCTCAGAAAGGACTCGGAGCTGGAAAGGGATGGAGAACCCCAATCCCAGCTCCACTACTGAAATAGGCCCGTTGAAAATGAGCTGAGTGTGAAGCACGGCCTTGTTAAACAGACGACATTACACCGGAGCAAGTGTCAGGAGCTTCCTTGTGGGCATTGCAACCACAGTGGTACCTGACAGTCTAAACTTTCATCACCCACCTCCTAGTCTGCACCTTTGTCAGGGGCGCAAGCTTCTTGCTGACTGCATTAGCAGGAGGCAGCTGGGAGTTGCTGTCATCAATTCTCATTGGATGTGGCTGGCAGGGCCCAGGGACACACAGCCAGAGTGAGCAGCCCCTGCCGTCTAGAAAGGACGTGTGGATGCTCCCTGTTGCCAGCATCCAGAAGTCACAGGGAGGGACTTCATGCCTCCCATGTCGCTGTACTCCCAGAGCCCGGACAGGGTCTAGCACATAGTAGGGACTCTACTGATGTTCACTGAACAGATCTCAAAGTCCCAGACAGTGGACTGTGCTGTTACATGTGAATAGGGCTTCCAGTTTACAAAGAGTGTGTTTGGTCCTCACAGGGACCAGACGAAGGAAGCCCAAGGTCACACTGGTGGTCAGTGACAGAGCAAGACTAAGGTTTGTGTTTTTCCACGGGGCACACAGACAACATCACACGCATAATAGCTTGGCTTCCTTCCCAAAACTCTCCTCTGTCACTGGCCCTTACAGGCACTGGAATCCCCAGGCGTGTGGTCGTCCATGGCAGACAGTGAGGGGACTGTCTGAGATGGTGCCTGTGGGAAGCTCAGTGTCCTGGTGAAACACAGTGAGCACCCAACATTCCTATATAATAAAGAGGTAATATGCAAATTGACCCTCATGCCCTCGCATCATAAGACGGCCAGCCCGATGTTGTCACAAGATGACCACCACAAGATGGCCGCCCCCCACGTCATCACAAGATGGCCGCCCCCACATTGTCACAAGATGGCTGGCAGAGGAGGGCAGTTGGGGGCGATCAGGCTGGCAGGGGAGCAGTTAGGTGTCAATCAGGCTGGCAGGGGAGCAGTTAGGCATCAATCAGGCTGGCAGGGGAGTGGTTAGGGGGCTATGAGGATGGCAGGCAGAAGCAGTTAGGGGCAATCAGGCAGGCAGGCGAGTTGTTAGGAGCCAGAAGTCCCAGATTGTGAGAGGGATCCCAGATTGGAGAGGGTTCAGGCTGGGCTGAGGGACACCCCCCCCTGAAGTGCACGAATTTCGTGCACTGGGCCTCTAGTGTTCTTTATAATTAACTTCTTCATAAGCATTTCCCAGAGGACAGAGAACGAGCATCGCAAAGCCCTCAAGGGACAAGCGACTGAAATCACTAGGGCCTCACAGACGACCACCCCTGAAACTGGAGGGAGGCCCAGTTAGTCTCCACTTCCTCTCGCTTTGATTCTTCGCTCTCGTCTTAGGACACCGAGTGCAGTACAGTCTGTCACTTGCCCCTCAGTAACTCCATACTGCAACCTGGTCCCCAAACATCCTCAGGCCCTTCTTGAGGCATTCACACAATGTCATGTGTCATCAACAAGCAAACGAATCTGTGTTTTCATTGTAGTTCTCCTGGCTCAGGTCATCTCATTATTACTTAAACAGCACAGAAAAATATATAAAGAGTTTTTTTTAAAAAGCCCAGCTGGCGTGGCTCAGTGGTTGAGCATTGACCTATGAACTAGGAGGTCATGGTTTGATTCCATCAGGGCACATACCTGGGTTGCAAGATCGAACCCCAGTGTGGGGCATGCAGGAGGCAGCCGATCAGTGGTTCTCTCTCATCATTGATGTTTCTTGCTCTTCCTCTCTGAAATCAATAAAAAAATACATTTTTTTAATTTTGGTAAATTTTATGATAAATCTGGAGTAGGTTAATAAAAAGTAGGGCATTTTAAAATAAATCAGTAATCCTCTGTGTTGTGGCCACGTAAGAAAACTATCATGTTTTTTCCCAAAATTTTCCATAGGTTTCTCTTCAGGGACAGTATAAAAGCTGGGGATTAGTCACTAATTTATCCTAGGATACCATCTACTATGTTCCTCAGGAGACTTCACTTAAAATTAAGAGTTCTTGTATCATTTATGACTAGAGCCCCGGTGCACGAGCTCACGCACCAGTGGGGTCCCTCAGCCTTGCCTGTGGGATCGGGCCAAAACTGGCACTCCGACATCCCCAGAGGGGTCCTGGATTGCGAGAGGGTGCAGGCCAGGCCAAGGGACCCCACTTGTGCACTATCGGGGCCAGAGAGAGACGCAGGAGTTTGGCCAGCCAGGGAGGGATCGTGAGAGGGCTCTAGGGCATGTCCAGCCGTCTCACTCAGTCCCAATCAGCCGGACCCGAGCAGCAAGCTAACCTACCGGTCAGAGCATCTGCCCTCTGGTGGTCAGTGCGTGTCATAGGTCGCTGCCAGGATCCCGAGCAGTTGAGCAGCCTTAGCATATCATTAGCATATTACGCTTTGATTGGTTGAACGGCCAACCTGCTGATCAGACACTTAGCATATTAGGCTTTTATTATAGGATGCTTTGGCTGTAAACTTCAGAAACACCAACTTAAGCAGCACAAATGACACGTAATAGGGACCCCAGGGACATGCTGGCACTAGGGCCTGTTGACTTGCCAGATAAGGGAGCTCCAGGCCTGGGCTCACGCTGTGGGGCTGTGGCCTCATGGAGACCTGACACCCCTGGACGTCAGGGGGCCACGCTGAGACCCCCCCTGCATTTCCCTGCGTGTCCCCAGGGCCCAAAGGAAGCCTCCCCACGGCCCCCAGGCCTCCAGCCCCCAGGTATCATCTGTGATGTGGGGACACAGGTGCCCTCCACGCCTCCCGAGAGGGAAGAGCAGCTGGTGGTGAAGATAAAACTGAGATCCAGCTCCCCTGCCAGCCAACGGAGAGCGTGGGGTCCAGGCCAGCAGAGACTGTGGGTCCGGGCCAGCAGAGAGCGTGGGGTCCGGGCCGGCAGAGAGCGTGGGCCTTGCTGCCCTGGCATCGGCAGGAAGGGGCAAGCTTCCCGCGTGTCCCCGCAACAGGACACAGGTAACCGGTGAATGCGGGCACTCCCTCCCCCAGGAGGGGGGCTCATCTGTAGAAAAATCAGCGAGGCCCCCACCCCCACCCCACCGGGAGCCTGGGAGTGTGTTGCCTGCAGGGTGGAGCCCACAGCAGGCAGGTGGCACCCACACGGTGCCCCAGGCAGCCTGGCTCTGAGCCCGGCTTCCAGGGAAGACCTGACGCCCTGACGCCTCCTGGAGCCCACAGCCCTCCGCACGCGGCATTGAAAGCTTGTTTGTTTCGTAAATAGACTGAAAACGCAGCTCAGGCCCCTGTTCCCCTGTTCCTCCCTGGGTCCCCTCACAGGAAAGTTCTGCTCAGAAGGGAGGCTTGTCCCACTTTCCATGAGCAGAGTACACCCCAGCCCCACTCCTCTCACTCCCCCCTTCCTCACCCGCCCCTCCTTTCTCCCCTCTGGGTCTGGTCTCTCAAGCTGTTCTCAGTTAGGCGTTGCCCAGGGCCCCATGTTCCCATCTGGGTGCCTGCAGTGATCACACCACCATGCCCCCACCAGGCACAGGGGAGGCGGGGTGGGGGTGGGGGTGGGGGTGGGGGTGTGTCTGGCTGTCCCCTTGGGCTTGGGCTGGGGGAGGCCTCCAGCTAAAGAAAAGCTCTGTGTGTGTGTGGGGGGGGGGGGGGGGGGGGGGGGGGGGGAAGCATAAAGGAAAAGAAAGAAGAAGCTTAAAAAAGCAGGAAGAAGGCAGCGAGCAGTGCAGAGGCCTGTCCCTGCAGATGCCTCCCGGCTGGAACTGGGTCTCCCGTGTCAGGAGCCTGCAGCCTGGCCTCCAGCATCAGTTCCCCGAGTGTCCCCTGGCTGGCCCTCTGGCTGTTCCTGGGTGTCCCCCTGGATGTCCCTGGGTGTCCCCCTGGATGTCCTTGGGTGTCCCCCTGGCTGTCCCCATGGGTGTCCCCTGGCTGTCCATGACTATCCCCTGGCTGTCCTCCTGGGTGTCCCTGGGTGTCCCCCTGGGTGTCCCTGGGTGTCCCCCTGGGTGTCCCTGGCTGTCCCTGGCTGTCCCCCTGGCTGTTCCCTAGCTGTCCCCCTTGGTGTCCCCCTGTGTGTCCCCCTGGCTGTCCCCCTAGGTACCTCCCTGGCTGTCCCCCTGGGTGTCCCCTTGGCTGTCCCCCTGGCTGTCCCCCTGCTGTCCCTCTGGCTGTCCCCCTGGCTGTCCCCCTGGCTCTCCCCCTGGTGTCTCCCTGGCTGTCCCCCTGGATCTCCTTGGCTGTCCCCCTGAGAGCCCAGACTCTGGGCTGTGACTCTTGTTTCTTCCTCAGAGGCAGCCCGCATCTCCCTGAGGGAAGGCCGCCTTCTTCAATGCCAGCAGTAACCCAGGGGCCGCTCTGATGGTCCCTCCCTCCAGCCTGGCTGCCTGGGACCAGCTCGCTCTGACTCCTGCCCGCTCTCCTAACTTAGGAGTGTCTAGTTAGCAAGCACCGACCTTGGGATGTGTTGAGATGCAGACAACGCTCGTTCCTAGAAACTTGGTTCTTTTAACGAGAGCCAGCATTGTTCCAGAAGCTTCGCTTCCAGACAGCTGGGCGGGAGGGAGGCGCCGTTTGTCGAACAGGCGCTGCAGGCGGAACGTCCCGAGCACTGGTGCTCCTGGGTGCGGGCAGCGTGGGCACGCTCAGGCTCGCGTGGCAGCCACGTGTTCGGAACCTCCACCAGGGACCGTGTCTAACCCTGCGAAGGCGCTTGCAGGTGGGGAAGTGGTGCCGTGCCTCTGAGCATGGTCCTTGGCCTTCTTGACTGTCCTCGCTTGACTTTCTTAACAAAGCTGGACCTAGAACAACTGCTTCTGCATGTTCCCATGTTCTTCCACTTACGCGGTGCCCTCACCCCCCAGCTGTGGGCTTTACCTGGAGAGGCACCGGGATGGGACCGAGGGTGAGGCGTGTAAATGCTGCACCCGCTTCCCACACGCCACACCAAATGGTGTCCCATCACACGGGACAAGACGCCAACCATTCCCCTCCCATCCGCTTTGCTTCCCAAGGGGTGACTCCGAGCCTGGTGAGGAGGCGGGGCCGCCCTGAGCTCCCGGGGGCTCCTGCACTGGGGACTGGGCGAGCACGCTCCCACCGTCAGGGAGTCACGCAGGGCATCGTGGCTCACGCTGGAACAGCGGTTCCCCACTGCGCGCCACCAGAGCGCCTAGAACAGTGATGGCGAACCTATGACATGTGTGTCAGCACTGACACGCGTAGCCATTTCTGATGACACGCAGCCGCTGAGGCGGCCGCATGCCAAGGATGAAACATTTGCTGCTCCTGAGGATGAAACATTTGCGAAATAATATTTTTTCCTCAAAGTGACACACTACCCGAGTTATGCTCAGTTTTTTGGCGAAGTTTGACACACCAAGCTCAAAAGGTTGCCCATCGCTGGCCTAGAACATTCACTGCTGGCTATTTAGCCAGGCACTGACCTCGTTAACCTTAGATGGTCAAACAAAAAATGATAACAGCCAACACTACGATAGCCTTCGGTGTGAATGAACAGAAATTATGCCTATTTTTTTGTCACATCGGCAAAATATACAACATTTTTGGTGTGCCGCCGAACTTGGCCTTAGTCACGTGCCCTGACATGGAAAGGCTGAAGGTCGCTGCTCTAGAAACGCAGCTGTGAGCGGCTTGGTCTGACGCAGGCCCTTTGGGCGGGGGGGGGGGGGGGGGGCGGTCTCTTTCTGGCCAGCGCCCCTCCTCTGCATTCTCCTGCTGTCCCTCCGTGGGTCTGGTTAGATTCTGACGGTCTGTGTTTTTAATAAGCCCCAGATAATGTCAGTGCTGCTCCCCATTAACCACCTTGTGAGCAGCAAGAAAGCAGGTAATCAAGATCCAGGAGGGTGCCAAAACCGGTTTGGCTCAGTGGATAGAGCGTCGGTCTGCGGACTGAAGGGTCCCAGGTTCGATTCCGGTCAAGGGCATGTACCTTGGGTGCGGGCACATCCCCAGTGGGGGGTGTGCAAGAGGCAGCTGATCGATGTTTCTCTCTCATCGATGTTTCTAACTCTCTATCCCTCTCTCTTCCTCTCTGTAAAAAATCAATAAAATATATTAAAAAAAAAAAAAAAAAAAGATCCAGAAGGGTAAGGCCGCTTCAAGGGCACGTGCATTTTCAGAGAGCCTCCTAAGGAGCGAGTGTCTCCGGAGCTGAGGGACGGCTCTCCGATGGCCAAGAGGGGACAGCAGAGGAGCCTGAGACGGCCTCGAGCACCCGGAGTTCGTCCATGTTGGGGAATAGAGGTGCCGCCTATTCACCACCGGTGGCCGGACCACCCAGAGGCACCGGGTGTGTAGAGCCCGACCGTGGGATCACTGACTGATATGGTGACTTCCGAGGCCAAGCAAGAGAGAGTTTTAGGCAAGAGCCCAGCCCAGCCCTCCGAGGCTCAGGCGCTCCTGGGCCAGGCTGGTCGGCAGCGCCCGGGCCTGGGCAGAGACCAGCCTCACAGAGCCGGCGGCACAAGCGGTGACGTCGCCTCAATCAATCACGCGGTGGTTATGGCGTAATTTGCTGTGTGTTTTTATCTTGTACATATGCTTCCTGAGTTGTCGCTTCAGCATCACTGAGATAAATCGCTGAGCGAAACCCTCACGTCTGTCCTCGCCCCGCTGTGTCTGAGTCCTGTTGTGTGATGGTTTGTCAGCGGCAGGTTGGAAGCGCGCACCTGCCCCCAGAGGAGGCCAGTGCGCTCAGCTGGTGCGTGCAGGACTGGGATGCTCCGAGTGACTCCCAGGAAGGGAGGGGCAGCCTCCCCAGCACTGAGCAGAGCGACTGGGGCCGCAGAGGTGGCCCATGTTCCCTGGCAGGGCCCAGTGGCCTGGGGAGAGCAGCCACCTGGCTGGAGATTTGCCCTGCCTGCTGCTGCTGCTGAAGCTGGGTTTTTAAGGACAACAGTGCATCTAGCTCCAGCCAAGATCAAGCCCAAGATTCACAGCGAGAGGAGCGGGCACTGAAGGCAACATGGACTCCGCCATGAGGCAGGGAGCAGCACGCAGCGTGAGAGCACCGAGTGTTCAGCATCAGCACCACAATCAGGTAACAGAGAAGAAGGGAGGAGGCCCCGAAGCGGGCGGACAAACCTAGTGAGGACCAGTGCCTGGGGCAATGGGTGCGGGGACAGGCAGTGCGGGCGGAGCTGGCGGAGCAGGCCCTGCGCCCTCTGACCCACCTGGGCTTCTTCCCTTAGCCCCGGCCTGTGTGCGATGTCACACGGCCCCCCTGGGCCTCCTGCAGCATCGGATGGAGCGCCAGGCCCCTGCCAGGCACCCATGCATCGCACCCCTGCATATGTCTGTGCACTGGCACCCAATTATTGGGAAGCAGACATATTTCTTCTCCACCCTTCATGCTATGCCCAGAACGCGGCGCAGTGACTTACTAGGACGCAAAAGTGTGTGGGTGATGAAGTCTCCTGTCCAGTGCACTTGGGGTCAGACGGAACCACACTAACTTGGGGACCTTGTGGCTGCCATCGTGTGCAGATGTCCTGAAGCTGTGTAGAAGCACAGGTTCTATCGGCAGTGATCACGGGACGTCGTTGCTCTGGGTCCTCTGTGCCCAACAGCAAGCCATGATGAGACAGGGCTTTGGAAAGGCTCCAGGGCCGACTGCTGGGCCGTGGGAGTGCTGCCATGGGCGAGGAGGACCGTCTCGGTCAGAAGAGAGCATGTTCCTCTGGCAACAGGAACTCCCAGTTGCTTTGGGGGACCAGAGAATTCCTCAACCGCAGACACGGGGCCCGCAGTGAGCGTCGTCTCGCCAATCTGGACTATGATAAAGCCACCTGCCCGTCTCATTAGCCCGCCCGGTGATGGCCAGGGCCGCGGCCGGCGCGGTGGTCCAGTTCGGTCCCAATCCGAGATTGGGCACACCTGCTTTTACCGCTCCCCTGACTGGCCTGTCTAAAGAGAGAAGGGACCTCGCTCACCAACGCAGCAACTTCTTATTAAGCGTTTTCCCCCAAGTTCTTTTAGAACGGGGGCCGACGGACGGAGGAGGGGCGAGTGGGCTGTGAGAGCTCCGCCTGTGAGCTTCCTAGCACCCAGTGGGGGCGCGCGGTGCAGGAAGACTGGCTCAGAGCCCAACCCCCGAGTCCCCAAGACTGTCCTTAATAACCCTCCGGGGAGGTGCTGGAAAAGCTAACTGGGGTCTTAGAAGGTAGTTTGGCTCTTTTCAATCGTAAGCAGTTGGAAGTCATTAAATATTTTTTAATTCCATTTGATGTATGGGGCGGGGGCTTCTATTCACAGGGTTTTGCTGTGAAAAGCTGTTAGGACAGCCTGTGGTGACAGTCAGAGCTCACGGTGCCGTGGGGGCGGGGGGACACGGAGCCTCCAGCCGTGTGCAGACCTTCGATAGCCACTAACCATGTGGCTGCTGAGATGTGATGTGTGACAGGGTGGCTTGGTATCAAGAGATGGGTGCTTGGTGCGGCTCCCAGAAAAGCGAAGGAGGCCACTTGGCACAGCGTGGCTGTATTCAGTGTTGGTCTCTCAGAGCAGCTCCCGTCACTGTAACTGATAACATGGGGACACAGGGAGTCCTCAGTTCCCAGATTATAATTCAAAGTACTTTTCCCCTTTCTAGAAACACAACATGCATTTCCACCAGATTTTTTGTGTAACAACCTGGTTAAGAACTTAATGCATGTGTTTACACCCACTTTATATTAATACTAGAGGCCTGGTGCACGGATTTGTGCACAAGTGGGGTCCCTCGGCCTGGCCAGTGGGGATCAGGCTGAAACTGGCTCTCCAACATCCCCCATAGGGGTCCCAGATTGCGAGAGGGCACAGGCCAGGCCGAGAGACCCCCACCGGTGCATGATTGGGGCCAGGGAGACACCGTAGGAGGGCTCCAAGGCGTGTCTGACCCATCTCTTCCAGTCCCCATCTGCTAGACCCCAGCAGCAAGCTAACCTACTGGTCAGAGCGTCTACCCCTTGGTGGTCAGTGTGCGTCATAGAGACTGGTCGAATGGTCGAACAGTCTGACACTTAGCATATTAGGTTTTTATAGATATAGATGTTATTGGTTAAGCATTCCAACTTAAAAACAGTAAGTTTAGAATAAACTTTTGGGACCACACCCATTTCTAAGTTGGGACCTACATACATGGCAAAGCATGTATTGTTGAGTCATTGATTTAACATGCCTGTCATGACTACAAAACTATCCCAATGTGGCCCATTTACTCCAGTCAACATGACATTTGAATTGAATGGAAGCAATTGGGTCAATAGACCTCAACCATCGACCTGCCAGTGGTCACTCTGGACAGTTGTGGACAATCAACCAGCCGAGTTTCCTGAGAAAACAACACTGGTAAAAAAGTTATTGTACCGGTCATCCTTGTTTTTAGTGGGAAATAGTGTGGTCTCAATTCCAAAAGATGTATAGTCCACGAACATTACGGTGACCAAAAGCTAAAGAGTGAGAGATGTGTTGTATCACACAGCTGATGGGACAGAGGAGGTCAATGAAATGGACTTTTTTTTTAAACTAAAAAATATATATATGGATAACTTTATTTAAAACACAATACTAATGATGTAGAAGGTGATGATAGCAGTGTCACCAAGGATGGGAGGAAGAAATTGGGAATATTCTGTCATAAGGTACCAAACTTCATAGCAAGTAGTTCCGTGATATTTTCAGATGAACTCAAATTAGTGATAGATGTATATTACAAGCTATGGGAAAATTACTAAATTTTTAAAAGATGTCTAATTTATGTGCTTGATAGGAGATAAAATAGAATTGTATCAATATTCAATTAAAACTAGAGAAACCATGGGGGGAGAAGGAGGAAATAAGAAACAGAGAGGGAAAGAGAGAGGGAGCGATAGAAACATCAATGATGAGAGAGAATCATCAATCAGCTGCCTCCTCCATGCCCTCCACTAGGGATTGAGCCCAAAACCCTGGCATGTGCCCTGAGTGGGAATCATACCTTAACCTCCTGGTTCATAGGTCCAAGTTCAAACACTGAGCCTCATCAGCTGAGCAAATAATGAATTTTCTATTGACTCTCCCCTAAGACCTCCACTGAAGGCCCAGCCTTTAAAACCCTGAAAACAAAGGTCCCAGCACACTCTCCCTCAGGGAGCATGCCTGTGCCTTTCTGTCTCCCTGCCCTTCGCCCACAGGCAGATATCTCCTAAACTCCAAGGGACCCCAGTGGACTTGTAACCAGGGGAGCAGTGGGCAGCTCGTGGCAGCTCGTATAGGGCCAACCCCCCGAACCTGTCTCCAAGGCCCCCTTTGCTCTGACTTCTCAGTGAGCACAGCAGCCCAACCTAGCTTCTTCCAGGCCTTCCTGGTTTCACTGACCTGAGTACATTTCTGCTAGAGTTAATGAAGTCTTGCTTGCTTTGTCTCTTGATTGAAATCTTTCTGTCAAGAAGACAAGAACCAAGGTCTCATCCTCTCTCTGGTAACAATTATGTTCTTCTAGCTACTTCTGTGTCAGCTTTACATTTTCCATATTCAAAGATCATTTTTGGTTTGTTTTGAAATGTGCCTTGACCTTATGCCATCTTCAGCCTCATTTCTTTAGTGTCTTTTCACATCAAAATTTCTTCAAAGATTGACCTACCACTGGCTTACTGTTGTTCTCTCAGCTCCCTCAGGTTTGGCTTTCAGCTCTGTCACTCCTTTGAAATTGCTCTTGCCAAGGGTGCCATGTTACTGTTAAATCCAATGGTCACTTTTTTGTCCTTTTCTTCCTTTACCTTTCATTGGCATTTCATACTGTTGGTCCCTCCCTCTTTCTTGAAACATTTTCTCCCCTTGACTGTGAAAGCCCACAATTTCCTGGTTTCCTTTCAACATCGCTGGCCACTATCCACACCACCTCCAGCCCCATGATTCTGAATACACTACATGCTCTCAACTCCTGGATGTATATCTCTAGTCCTGCTCTCACCTCTGAGAAATCTCTTTAAACACCCATCTTTGAGATATCCCCACTTGGATATCTGAATGGCAGCTCAGTTCTAATACGGCCAAACACTATTTTGATTCTCTCATATCTGCTCCTTTCCCAGTCTTGCCCATCACACATAGTTTCCCAACCTGGAAGCTTCTCTTTCCCTCATTTCCCAACCCCCTTTCTCTCCCATCAGCAAATCTGACCACTCCTGCCTTCACTAACTGCCTGAATCACACCTCTTCTCACTAGCTGGCTACACTTAGGCTCTGCTGTGCTCCAGTTCTCACCTGGGCCACCTGATGTTCCAGAAACATATACAGGGCTGTTACCCTTCACTTGGCCTTTCCATCCCTTTCTCTCTCTCTCTCTCTCTCTCTCTCTCTCTCTCTCTCTCTCTCTCTCTCTCTCACACACACACACACACACACACACACACTAACAAATTCAATGTATAGAAAAACAATTACAAACATGGTAATTATTCATATTAATCCAACTTATTAATACTCATTGATGTGTGAGTGGTTTAATTACATCAATTAAAAAAGAATGTGGAATACAAAAAGTAACACTTCACTATACATTGTTAATATAAAACTCACTTTAAAAAGATTCGGGTTGGCTAAAAACAAAGGGATGAGGCAACCCATATTTATCAATAGATGAATAAATCTTTTAAAAGAGTGGCATATACATACCAGTACAGTGGAATATTATTCTGCCTTTAAAAAGAATGAAACTCTGGCACACACTACAACATGAATGAAACTGGACATTATGCAAAGTGAAATAAACCAGTCACAAAAGAACAAATACTGTATGATTCCACTTATATGAGGTACCTACAGAAATCATGTCCATAGAGACAGAACGTAGAATGGTGGTTTCCAGGACTGGGAAGAAGAATGAATGGGTGTCTAAGGGGAAAGAGGTTCAGTTGGGAAAGATGAAAAAGTTTTAGAGACAGATAATATGAATTCACTTAATTATGCACTTCAAATGGTAAATTTTATGTTATACATATTTTGCCACAATAAAAATGGGGGTAGAAGTAAAGGAATAGAGGAAGATATATCATGCTAACACTAATCAAAAGAAATTGGAAGTGACTTACATTAATTTCAAATAAAGCTAACTTCAGAGAAAGGGAGATTATCAGAGGACATTACATAATGATAATGGGCTCAATTTTCCAAGAAAACATACAATCCTAAACATGGAAGCACTTCTAATTAGAGAACATTAAAATAAAGATGGTAAAATATAATAGTACTGAAAGGGGAAGTAGAAAATTCCACCATTGTAGTGGGAGATTTCAACACCCCTATCAGTAACTGATAATTCAAGAAGGCAGAAAATTAGTAAGGATATAGAAGGCCTGTATAATTAATTTGATTTAATTGATATTGTACAAAATTCTATCCAACAACAGCAGAACACATATCCATCCGAAGCTCACATGGAATGGTCACCAAGATACACCACATTCTGGAGCATAAAACACACCTTAACAAATATAAAAAATAGAAATCATATGAAGTATATTCTTAGAACAAACAACTAGAAATTAATAACAGAAAGATAGCTGGAAAATGTTTGAAAATTAAACAACACAATCCCAGATAATCCATAGGTCAAAGAAGGCTCAAAAGAGATTTATAATATTTTTGAATTAAATTAAAATAAAATACAACTTATCAAAATTTATGAGCTGCAGCAAAAGTAGTACTTAGAGAAAAATTCATAGCCATCTTATATAATAAAACCCTAATACGCAAATCAACTCAACGGCAGAACAACTGGTGGAATGACCAGTCACTATGACACACACTGACCACCAGGGGGGCAGACGCTCAATGCAGGAGCTGCCCCCTGGTGGTCAGTGCACTCCCACAGGGGGAGTGCCATTCAGCCAGAAGCTGGGCTCATGGCTGGCAAGCGCAGCAGCAGTGGCAGGAGCTTCTCCCACCTCCACTGCAGGCAGGCAGTAAGGAGCAAGGCGTCTTGGACTGCGAGAGGGTGCAGGCTGGGCTGAGGGAAAATCCACCCCCCCGCCTGCCCCACTGTGCACAAATTTTGTGCACCGGACCTCTAGTATATAAATATAAATGAATGAAATGGTCATAGACAAGAAGAATCTAAGGAGACATGATTACTAAATGTAATGAGGGCCCAGATGAGATACTAGACCAGAAAAAAAAAAAGGGACATTAGATAAAAACTAAGGACTGATTAGTAAATCAAGAGTGATTTACTAGATATAACAAAGATATTGTACTAAAACTAAGATAATAAATAGTAGGGGAAACTGGATGTTGGGTATGGGAAGTCTCTGTATATCTTTGCAATCTTTCTGTAAATCTAAAATTATTTTAAAATAGAAAGTTAATTAAGAGAGAGTGAGAGAAGTTGGTATGGCATCTAGGTTCCAGGGCGAGTGCCATTCCTTTCCCCCCATGTCTCCTCAGATCCACTTCCACCCATTTCTTTCTTGTCTGTGTCCGTGGCTCTGGCTCCAGGTGTCTTTGTCACTGCTAGGCAACAGCAAGAGGTCAAGGAGGAAGGCAGGAGAACGGAGAACAAGGCTGGTGCGTGTGCTTCCGGGGCTATTTCCCTGTAGGACTGTGTTCAGTAGACAGTCTTTCCATGTAACTCTCTCTCTCTCTCCCGGTGCCCATAGCAGATCTCTCTCACGTCCATGTCTAAAGTTGCGAGCCTGGGTGCTTCCCTAGCCCCACACGGCTCTCTGTGAAAACTCCCTTTGCTATCTTTCCTTGCTGGCCTGGCTTGCATGTGCTGATACCTGCTGAAACCTGTAAATAAAACCCGTATTTCCTGACTCCACAGGGTAGTTAAAAGAGGCTCAGTTAGTGCATCTGAAAACCTGCAATAACATTTCCTATCTCAAAGGCTGGGTGTTTCTCCAGCATAATCATAAGAAGCTCATGAGAAAAGTTGCCATTTTTGTGTCGCTTTTATGGACAGCAAGGGGTTGCTGGCGTTGTGCAGCCTTTTCAGAAGGACACACACCCTTGCCTTTCACGGAGCATCCCGGGGACCACGCGTGGGCTGGGGGAGGAGCTAAGGCAGAGGGATGAAGCTGGGCAACGTTGCTCCAGGCATGGGGCGAGGGGACCAGCTTCTGCCGGGGAATTGTCTGGCCGGCGGAGAAACTATTCACTAAGGGTAAGCACCGCATAGACCAGGGTCAGAGCAGGTTTTCAAAGAAGTCAGAAGATCATATTCTTTTAAAAATTTTTATTTCAATTATAGTTGACATACAATCTTATATTATTAGAGATGTACAACATAGTGATTAGATATTTGTACAATTTACCAGGTGATCCCCCATAAGTCCAGTCCCCACCTTGACACCATATGGAGTTACTACAATATTATTGACTACTAGAGGCCCAGTCATGAAATTCATGCATGGGGGGAGGGGTCCCTCAGCCCAGCCTGCACCCTCTCCAATCTGGGACCCCTCAGGGGAGGTCCGACTGCTGGTTTAGGCCTGATCCCACATCCCCCTTGCAATCCAGGTCCACTGGCTCCTGCCTGCCTATCTGATCACCCCTAACCACCTCTGCCTTGGCCCCTGCCACGTGGCTTTGTCTGGAAGAATGACCAGAAGATGTCTGGTTGACCCAGTCTAATTAGCATACCCTTTTATTAGTATAGATTAGTCAGCTCAGACAGCCATAACAAAATATCATAAATTTGTATGGCTTAAACAACAGAAATGTATTTTTCTCACAGTTCTGGAGGCTGGAATTTGGGTCAGGGTACCAGCATAGCATCGTCCCATACACCAGAAAGTGGTGGGTCGATTGCCAGTCAGGGCACATACCCAGGTTGCAAATTCAATACTCAGTCCAGTGAGTGCAGGAAACAATGGAACAATGTTTCTTTCTCTCTCCCTTCTCTCTGAGATCAATTAAAATAAATGATAAATAAATAATGTTCTCTAAGTATGGTTTTAACAGGAAAGACATTAGTGATCTATGAAGTGAAAAACTCATTATAATACATATATACAGCATGATCCCATTTAAAAAAATATTTATTGATTTTAGAGGAAGGGAGAAGGAGAGATAGATAGAAACATCAATGATGAGAAAGAATTGTTGATCAGCTGCCTCTTGCACCCCCTACTGAGGATCAAGCCTAAAATTTGACCAGGAATCATATCATGACCTCCTGATTCATAGATGGATGCTCAACCACTGAGCCCCACCAGCTGGGCCCCATTTTTATCAATACCAGGCACATGAGGTACATTGGCAAGATCTCACTCCTGGAGGAAAGTCTGAAACTGCCCAAACTCCTTTGCAGCTAGATTTCTGGATATGAATTCGTGTCTGCCGATTGGATGCACTTGCACAATATTTCGACGGCAGAAGTGGGGCAGAGGCATCTTCCCGCAGTTTGGGCTGTTTGCTGCAGGTGACCATGTTTGCAGAGATGTGGAGGTTTTCTGCAGTGGAATCCAAGCTGTGCACAGGCAGTTGTGGCAGAGGCAGTGCCCAGTGACCTGTTTTGTGGGAGCTGGAGGGCACTTGCGGGGGCAGCAGTTTCCTGATCCCCAGGTCACAGCTGTGCCAGAGTGTCCTAGAGTTCAGTTGTGGCTGAGGGGGCAGCTCCTCCCGCTGGACAGGGAGCCTTTCCTGGGGGCCCAGCCTAATACCCACTCCTCCAGCTCTCCGATGATTTCCCAAGCACCGATTCCCTGTGCTAAATTCTTTCCTGCCTCACCGCAAAGATCTAAAAACATTTGTGACCCTGTACTTTGAACGAAAGCAATGCTGCACAGGTCAGGGCTGAGAAGGGGTGAGGTGCTGCGGAAGGCTCCCTTCTTTGAGTCTCAGCTTCCTCTTCTGCGGAACCGAGACCAAAGATGATCAGTTCATAGTTACTGAGACCATGGCAGCCGTGTTTCCCGAAGATGGCCACAGCATTTCCCATCCCTCCTGTGGCCTTGCCACTTCCTGCCACGTCCTCTCTCTTGAAGCGGGGCTGACCTTCAACATGCTGGGAGGCAGTACACTGGTTGCCCGCAGAATTCCAAGGCCAAGGCCAAAAAGGCGCAGGGGTGCAGTCCCACTCATCTTGCCAGGGTTTCCAGCTCCAGCCCTGCCCATGCCGCCCAGGACTCTGTCTGACACGGGGCCTTGCCCTCCTGGCTGGCTTCCCCTCCCATCTGCATCCCAGCACCTCGCTGCACACCATGGCCCACCTGCGGCCCAGGGCCTCGCTGCACACCATGGCCCACCTGCTGCTGGGTCCAGTGGGCGGGGTAAAATCCCACATCGGGCCTCGCACCTCCTGGCTCCTGTGTGCGGCTGCTCCCTGCGCCCCGCGGCCCCTATTCCTGCCACTGTTCTGACCAGGGCCAGATGCCTGGGTGCTGTGCCCAGCCTGCAGGGACTGCTGTGGCCACCAGGAAAGCCTCCCACCACATCCCCAACTCCAGCATCCTGATCCTAGGTCCACTTCTGCCAAAGGAGAGCTATGCCTATGCAGCTGCCCGAGACTGAGACCGAGCAACTCCAAGGTCTCCAGACCCCAAATTTCTGCCATCCAAGGTGGTTGGCTGGCTGGCCCTTCCCTGGTCAGGGTATTGGGGGTGATCCGGCCTGGATCAGGCCGGTTCGCTGGCTGCATGCATGTCACAGTGACCAGTCATTAGGTTGTTATGGTCATGACGAGTATTACGGTCTCTGGCTTTTTATATATATTGACTAGAGGCCCGGTGTACAAAATTCATGCAGAGGGGTGTCCCTCAGCCTGGCCTGCACCCTCTCCAATCTGGGACCCCTTGGGAGATGTCTGACTGCTGGTTTAGGCCCAATTCTGTGCCTAAACTGGCAGTTGGACATCCCTCTCACAATCTGGGACTGCTGGCCCCTAACTGCTCACCTGCCTGACTGCCTGATTGCCCCTAATCGCCTCTGCCTGATCGCCCCTAACCGCCTCTGCCTGCCTGCCTGATTGCACCTAATGTCTCTGCCTGCCAGCCTGATCTCCCCCTAACTGCTCCCCTGCCGGCCTGATCACCCCCTAACTGCTCTCCCCTACGCTGGCCTGGTCTCACCCCTAACTGCTTGCTCCCCCACTGGCCCGATCGCCCCTAACTGCCTCAACCCCCGCCATCGTGGTTTTGTCGGATGTCTGGAAGATGTCCCATCAACCAGTCTAATTAGCATATTACCCTTCTATTAGCATAGATGTTTCCTATGCTGGACTTGACTCCCATGACTATTTTGTAACTGCTGATCACAAGTTCATATTCAAAAAGTAGATTTCTCTATATTTGTATAACATATTTTAATTTGCAAAATACCTTACCTTTTCATCACTTGATTTAGTCAACGACAATGCAAAATAAATATTTTCAAACTCATTTAAAAGTAAGAAAGTTTCAGAGGTCCTGTGACCGGCTAAGGTCACCCAGCGTGCTGGTGGGTGAGAGACGCTGGCACTCTGTGCAGAGAAAGCCCCTGAGGGCTGAGCGGACAGGAGGCAGGGACGAGGGCTGTCCCTCACTGAGCTTGGGGTGCAGGAGCTTGGGCGGGGCCCCTACCCATGCAGACAGATGGCAGCTTGACCGCCAAGCAGGTGAGGAAGGTGTGGTAAACTCTGCTCCGGGCACTGGTTTGTAAAGAGCGCAGGGCTGACGGGACCCAGCACTCAGGGGTTCTGACAGGTGAGCAAATTATGTTTGATGTTTGTGCTTCGGTGTGGGCGTGCTGTTGCCTTGGTGCAACTTGGGGCCATAAATACCCACCAGGAACCTTCCAGCAGCCTCACCGCCCCATGTGCCAAGTGCTCCCTGAGACCCAGGTGCCCCTATTTGCCCCCTCAGCAAATCAAGTGTCCCGCGTCCGGGCTTCTGCAATGCCTGGCTCCTCGGTATATCATCTTTCCATTTGCAGTAACTTGAGACAGACAAGTTTTTGTCACACCCAGAGGGTTTCTTTTTGCTGCAATTACATAATAGGTTTCCTGGCATTTTTGTCCCCAAATGTAGGTTACCAAGTGCTTGCCAAAATTACCTTCTGTTATTCTGCACTTACGGGGCTTGCTGGGGGAGGGCTGTCTGCTTCCAATAGCTTCTAGGGGGACTATCAGGACTCTTGTAACTTGAGGTTTTACTGACTGACACAAGCTGCGGGGTTTCCTTGACATGTAACTGAACCTCATTTGATCAGAAGAAAAATGTTCCCTGTGTCGTGGAGAAATAATGGGGCTCCGGCGATGCCTTTGAACTGGGGTGAGTGTGGGAGGAGCGGGAGCCTGCAGACGAATGAAGGGGACAGCTCAGCTCAGGGCCACAGTTGGTCTCAGACAGAGGGCACTCAGGGACTTTCACTTTTCCTGGTGGCCAGTGGTGCACCTTGGAAAAGGGGGAAAACAAAGTCACAGAATGTCTCCCTGGGATGCAAGCTACACCATTGTGACATGTGCGCTCCCAGTGATGGGCACCCGCACATGGGGTGCAGCACAGCACGTCACTCCCAGTGATGGGCACCCGCATGCGGCATGTGGCACTCACTCCCAGGGATGGGTATGTGCAGGCATCCTCTGCCCCGCACAGTGAGTCTGCCTGTGACAAAGGAGGCTCTCTCCTGAGCCGGCACCTGTGTGTGGATGCAGGGCGGGGCAACAGTAGCATTTCCATGGTGAGCATGTGATGCAGAGTTCACTTTTATGTTATTTGCTAATTGTTGTATTATCTTCCACTAGAGGCCTGGTGCATGAAAATTCATGCACTGGAGGGGGGTCCCTCAGCCCAGCCTGCCCCCTCTCACAGTCTGGGAGCCCTCAGGGGTGGGAGGCGACCCGGCTCAGGAGAAGGCGATGCCCCCCCCATCACACCTCTGCTGCTGCCACAGCCAATAGTGCAAGCCTCGGCCAGCCCTGGTTACCTGAGCCTCGGGCAGCCCTGGGAGGTTGGGCAGCCAACATCCAAGGTTTGCCTGCACCTCAGGCCAGCCCTGGATGGCTGGGGGGCTGAGGGGAACTGGGCACCACCATCTTGTGGCTGTGGGCACCACCATCTTTGAAGATCAATTGATGTTTCTCTCTTTTCAGATTTAACCCATTGGAATGAATAATTATTCAAAGTGTGTTTACATTTTGATACCCTGCATATATAAATTATGTTATACCAGAGGCCTGTTGCATGATATTCGTGCAAGAACAGGCCTTCCTTCCCCTGGCTTCGCTCCCAGCCACCTGGGAGTTGCCAAGTCCCCGCTCCAGGCCAGACCACCACTCTTATAGCTCCCTCTGCACCCCTTCCTCCCACTCATAGCAGGCTTCTCTCCCCAGCCAGTCACTCTATGGCTGCATATGCAAAGTAACCTGCCATCTTTGTCGGGTTAATTTGCATAATCACTCCTGATTGGCTGTGGGAGTAGCGGAGGTATGGTCAGTTTACATGTTTGTCTATTATTAGGTAAGATGTGTACACCACCAGCCGTGGAGGTCCCCAGGGTCAGGTGTCACCTCGCTGTGACGGGGTTCAGCCTCGAGGCTCCATCCTCTGGCGTGACCACAGCCCTCAGTCCTGTGTGGCTCACCTTCCTGCTCGGAGAAACGAGGAGAAAAGAAGCAAAGAAGATGGAGAGGGAGCAGCCATCAGAGAGGAGAAGGACTAAGGAGGGCGGGAGGGCATTTACGTAGAAGAAAACGATCCATCGTGTCCAATCCTGCTGACAGACGAGCAGGATGAAAAGTGAGCGGTGCATGAACACCTCCTGAGTCACCCCCCGCAGGCTGAGGGTCAAAGACCATGATGGGGAGGACACTGCGCTTCTCACACAGACAGGGGCCCAGGTCTCAGGCTGTGGGACACTGAGTGGCATGAAGGTGAGGGCTCCCGGTCCCAGTGGTCTGGGCAAGCTTCTCCCTGCCCTCCCCTCCCCTCGCCTCCCACCACCAAGTCTCTGGGGCCAGGAGGAGGAATCCTCTGTTGCCGTTTCCTCATACGTTTCTTCACCCTGTACTCTGAGCCCAACACCATGCTCCTCTGGCCCTGCTCACAGCACTCCCATCCCAAGTCCTGCCTGTTCCCTAACCCTCCGCACTCCTGACCCTCGGCACCAGGGTGCCCTCTGCCCACACTGGAGGATGGTGCCTGCTTCTCTCTGCTTCGCTAGGGATGCCTCTGTGTGGCACCAGCCCTCACCGCCCAGAAACATGTTCTAATGCCTCCCAGCTTAAAGAGACATGGTCTCTGGATCCCACATTCCTCTCCGGGTATTATTTCGTATATTTGCTTTTTTAAAGCAACATTTCTCCAAAGAGATTGATATTCTCACTTCCTCCAGATCTCGCTTGAGTACATGCCAATCAGTCTAACCCAGGACATCACTGAAACAGCTCCTGACAAGGTCACCTGTGATGTCGCTGAACCAACATGCACCGCTCACTTTTCATCCTGCTCGTCCGTCAGCAGGATTGGACACGATGGATCGTTTTCTTCTACGTAAACGCCCTCCCGCCCTCCTTAGTCCTTCTCCTCTCTGATGGCTGCTCCCTCTCCATCTTCTTTGCTTCTTTTCTCCTCGTTTCTCCAACCTCTGGGCTCAGTTCTCAGACCTCACTCTTCTCTGTCTGCGCCCTCCCTGTGTGGTTCAATGTAGTCTCCTTCCATCGCCACCCACACACCAGTGAGTCCCAGTTTGTCTTTATTCGGGGAGCCCTGCATGTGTACTCTCATGTCCAGCTGCTTACCTAGCAGTTCCGCTTAGCATGTCCCCACACGACTCTGGATTTCCCCGCCAACTCCCTCCTCTGCACAGGGCACGTTCGGCCTTCCCAACTCAGCCCCAGAAGCTGGCGGCCAGCCACTCTGTCGCAGACATTCTGTTCCAGTTCTGCATCGAGACTTGGACCACTCGCCATCCTTCCTCGTTACCAGCCCGGGCCCAGCCGCCCTGATTCTCTCCTCTGTCCTCTCCGCTGGCTCCCTGCGCACCCGACCTTGGCCCACACCACAGCAGCCGCGTATTGATTTTAAAACCTCACGTGCTTATGTCTCTCTGACGGTGAAAGCTCTAGTGGCTTTATGGGTCTAAACCCAAATGACCAAGGATAGCAGCCGAATCCTTACCCGCCCCCTGGCTCCTATGTAAGGCGACCCAGCACCCACCTCAGGGTTCTGTTCCAGCAAACAAGCCCCTCACGACTTCTCACCTCCCTCGGGCACCTACCTGCTGAAGTCCCGGGGGTGAGATCACTCTAAAAGAGCCTCAGACCCTCCCCTCCCCTCCCCCTTCTCTGCTTTATTTTCTTCTGCGAATCCATCACCATCCATCCAGCTCTTGCTGCTGTTTATTTTGTTCTCTCCACTGGAATATAAACTTCAGGAAGATAGAGACTTCGCCTGTTTCGCTTCCTGCTATATCCCCAATATCCAGAACAGTGCTTGCCTCATAGCAGACAGTAAATATTTATCGAGAGAATGAATGGTGAAATTATGACAACAAAATAAATATTCTCATGAAAAGGGAAATTCAACAAAGAGGACGCTGAATATTGCAAATGTGTGTGCTCCCGAGGTTCAAGGCTAGCCGTCACTCACCCGCCCCTGACGCGGGCAGGAGAGCCTGGTGCGCTGTTGGTGACGGGGACAGAGCCGTGACAATGAGTCGGAAGCTGTTTATTTTGACAGAAACAGAGAGAATGGGAAGAGCCCAAAAGGAAGAAAGACCATGACAGGCGGAGGAAGACCGGAGGGCTGTGACGTGTCACTGGGATGTCGGGACGTGGAGAGAGAGACGGAGGGAGCTCGCACAGCAGCACCTCCTGTGGGCCGCCTTGCGTTCATGTAAGAGGGCGCTCCATAAATCTTCGAGCAGAATCTTTAATTGCAAAATCTTTCATCAGCCCGTTACTCGCCGCACCTGTCATGGAGACCCGGGTGGTTGCTGCTGCCTGGCTGCCGTTTCTCGTGCTAATTGCGGGCTGTGCTGTGTTCTCCTCCGTGTGGTCGGGCTTAAGCAGCAACCCTGTCACCTGTGCTTCTGCTCCCTCAACAGACCGCGTGTTGCTTTGGGGCAGATTTCAAAGGAGAGATTGTATAAGATATTAATTAAATACCCCATAATATTAACAACTCCTCATGCCCTTTACCCAGCCCGTAATCCATCCTGCACCTGCTGCACAGTCGTTAAACCTCAAATATATGTGTTTAACATCCAATTGGGCGCTTAATGATCTCACCTTAACTGGGACTATTAAATTTAAAGAGATGTGCATAATTGAGTTATTGCACATTAATTATAAATACCTATTGGCGATTAAAATCACACTAGGCTGGGCGAAACTTTGCCCAACCTGTGGGCCTCTCCATCCACGAGGCTTTCTGTCACAAAGGATGAAGCCAGCGGTTTCAGCCGGGCAGCCTGGGCCTCTCACAGAGTTAGTTATGCAAACAGAGCTGTCACAATTCCTCACAATTCTTAGCACTTCGTGCATTTGAAAGGACTTTTACTAAACACCATGGCTTTGGAACTTCTGGAAGCCCCGGCAGGCCTACGAGAAATACATTATAATTCCCTTTATAACCACAGGACATGTCAGGCCTGGGACTTCAAGGGACTTTCCTGCTCCACCCACAAGGACCTGCGGACTAGAAGGCAAATGGAGACCACGTAACTCTTTCCCTTTGGAAAGACGGAAGGTGGTGCAATAAGGAAGCAGCATTGTCCCTGACCAACTCACAGTGCAGGCCTGTGCACCTCCCTCCACCTGCCCACTGCCCCCTCCCCCACTCCCCCCCCCACTCTCCCCACCCTTCCCCTCCACCTGCCCACTCCCCCACTCCCACACCCTCCCCCCACTCTCCCCACCCTCCCCTTCCACCTGCCCACTCCTCCACTCCCCCCCCCCGCCCTGTTTGCCGGCTGCCTCCAGCACAGACGCTGTCAGTGTGAACGCCACCCAGGCACTGGGGGATCTGTGCTTCCCCTGCAGCCTGGGAGCACCCTCGGGGCCATGGGACAAGGGGGAGCAGTGTGACCTGGGAATCCAGCCATGACATTTTGGCTATGGGCATCTCCATGGCATAGCTTTGAACCTGGGGCACAGTTCTTATAAACAAAAGCAGAAGGTGTGGCACAGCGGGAACTGGTGACGCCACCAGCATCTCAGCCACATCAGCGAGGGCTCTGCCCACTGGTCCTTTCAGTCATGGGATTGTGGGGTCCAGCTCCACTCCATCACATGTCAGTATGGCCTCAGACCACGTCACCACACTCTGTGCCCGGGCCTTCCGAGGGCAAGAGCTGAAAGCCAGGCTGGCGCGCACCCTGCGCAATCCCTGTGGCTCCCGTGGAGAAATGCATAGCAAATGTCGTGAAAGAAGCAGAACATCCTGTGCGTGAAAAGGGACTGAATCCCTGTCCCCGGTTCCGTAGGCACCCTGATGGCCATGTGGGCCGCCCAGGCCTGAGAGGGTGACAGGCGAATGGCTTCGCGGAAGGACCCGAATCTAGGGGAAGACACACGTCATTCCAGAGTGGCTTCCGCTGGGGAAGGAGCGACCCTCCCATCTTGAATATTTTTAGAGGTTTTCTTTAAAAAAGATGACTGTCTGAGGGATATCGTGCAAAGGGCCCTGACCCGAGACGGGAGCCGCTGCGGCCCCGGGCTGCCTCAGACCACGTGACGCCCAGCCAGCGGCTGAGCTTCTGGGCCTGCACCTCCTCCCCGTGACGTGCGCGGGTTGGACCTCACGGCGCCTGGGGTCGCTGCTGGTGCGGTGGGCTGTGCACAACTCCACCTGCAGCTCCGCCACGAGGACACTGCCCCCCCCGCCCCCCCGGTGTAGTGGAGCACGTGGCAGGAATGGGCTCTTTGCCAGTGATGAGCTTTATTACCCAAAGGGCAGGTCAGAGGCGGGCCCACGTGGCTGTGCTTGGAGCCCTGAGCGGGTCCCTGTGCGCTCCCACGTGGCTGAGACGGGCCTGGCTTGGCGGTGTGGAGCTCTGTCCTGCGGGTCACACCAGGGTCCGTCCCTGAGCATCTCTTGGGGGCTCCTGGATTCCGTTTGAGCTGAGTGGGTGGGGTGTCGGTCTCCCCTGCACAGTCTGGCTTCCGCGTGTTTGGTCTGGTTCACCGTCTCTCCAGAAAGTTCCATTTGATTTTAGATCGCATGCCATTCCCCCTGAGGAGACAGAGTTTGTGCATTTACTAAAAATAAGATACGGCGGCCACTCCAGAACTGGAGGCCATCCGTTTGCTTGTGGAGAGGCCTGGACAGAGATCTGTGGGGACTGCCTTCCCGCCAGGGAACCCCGTGGTCTTACCTCTGCCAAACACGGGCCCCGAGGTGCCACCTAACTGCCGCAGATGGGGAAGGTGGAGCGGGTAGGGCCCTGCCCTCTCGTAGTCTCCACCTGACCGCGGACCGGCCATCCCGGTCTGAGCGCTGACCCCCGCGCTTCCGCAGGACGGTGCCACGGAGCCCAGACGCCAGCCTCCCGTGGGCCTCGCAGTGACCACTCGCCGGGGCCTTCCCCGCCAGGCCCAGCCGCAGGTTTGACTGGACACTCACCTTCCGTCCACCCGCAGGCCAGCAGCTCTGGGACTCACCAGAGTAGCCTCTGCCTTCAGCAGCTCACAGTGGATTCGCCTCCAGGCGGAGGCCTGTCTACATTGCAGATTCAATCATGGCTCCTCGGCTTACCATTCCCCAGGCCTCCTGGCGGCATGCACATTGCTAATGAGGCAATTCCCAGAGGAAGCCCTTTCTCCCCGCCCCCCTCACCTCCAGCCTGGTTCAGGAAGCTCCCACCTCCCCAAGCACACGCCGCTCTCCAGCGCCCCCCGGATAGGCGCGAAGGTGCCCTCTGTGTCTGTACCACGGCCCCCGGGCGCCCCTCCTCGCCCCCTCTCCTCTCCACATCGCACAGCAAGCTCAGGGTCCCCGTGACTCCTCCGGCTGCAGGCCGTGAGCCCCACGCCGCATGCGCTCTCTCACGGGTCCCGGTTCGTCACGTGATGATTATACGTCGACTTCTCTGTCCAGCTGGAGGGGGCCCCTCGAAAACGTTAACCATCGTTTCATCTCTGCACCCTTCGTGCTGGAGTGCCTGGACGAGTGGTACCCCAAAACCCTGGTGATCAGTGAATGAACAACGCTCTCAGGCTCCCTTTCTGAGGGGCAAGCCCAGGCCAGACCTGGTGGGGGGCAGGCTGCCAGGCTGCTCTACCCGTTGGGGCAGCTGTTGATGTGCCCTTCTCTCCTTGAGGTATTTCTGTCACCACCCCGGTGCCTCACCCACAACACCCAGAGGTGCCGTCCCTCTCCCCTCGGCTCCTGTGATTTGGGCCTCACCAGGGCCTCAGAGGCCAGGCTCTGCCCCTGCTTCCTGGTTCGTGAGCTTGTGTTTACAGCGCCCGCGGCGGGCGCCTTGCCTACAGCGAGGAACACGGTGCTCTTTGCCTAGAGCCGTGGTCGGCAAACTGTGGCTCACGAGCCACATGCGGCTCTTTGGCCCCTTGAGTGTGGCTCTTCCACAAAATACCACGGCCTGGGCGAGTCTATTTTGAAGAAGTGGCGTTAGAAGAAGTTTAAGTATAAAAAATTTGGCTCAAAAGAAATTTCAATCGTTGTACTGTTGATATTTGGCTCTGTTGACTAATGAGTTTGCCGACCACTGGGCTAGACGGTTGCCTCTTCTCCCCAGATAGGAACTGGGGTAGCTGAGTCCCAGCGTTGGATCGTTGTTAACACCTTGAGAGGCGGTTACTTGGGCCAATAGATCATCTTGCCTGCTGTGGGTTGATGGGTACGAGTTTCCGTTTCAGAGGCTGGCTCTGCCTGATCTGCCCCATTCCAGAGGGATGAGACTGCTCGGTTATGAGACATGCTTTTCCTAAAGTAGCTGCCCGGCCTCCCTCCTGGGTCTGTTCCCAGAGCAGGTTGGTCCTGGGGATGGGTTCTACAGTCCATCCCGGCTAGGATGCAGCTCAGCTGGCTGAAGGCTCAGCACCTGGGGAATTTCCCAGCATGCTTTGCAAAAGCTGCCCATCTTGGCTCAGCTCACTAGCCTTCCTGGGAAGGGGCTGAGCCGCTTGTGTTGGTTTATTTTAAACACGGTGTCTCCTCACCTCCTGAGGCCTATCGTGTGGTTTAATTGCTAACCAGCGTCTCGCTGCCAGCAGGGTGTGCGGCCCGGTGCACACAATGCCGGGTGCTCCGAGGACTGGCAAGCTGGCTTCCGATTCACAACGAGAGAGACCAGTGAAACCCGCCCGGACAAAGGGATAATTTCTGCGCCGCGCAGTTACGCCGCTGAGGAAGTCTACTCTGCACATTATTCTGCCAACAGTTTACTGACGACGGGGAAACAGAAGCAGCGGTTGGTGCGGGAATGGCTATGGAAACCTGTAATCGCCTTTAAAATAGATTCAGACAGGAAACCTGGCTGCTGTGAATGTGGCTTTACACTCTCTCCAAAGGAAAAATTCCCCTCCACAACTTGGGCCATTTCATTTCCCCTCCACAGGGTGGCTGCTGGGAGCGGGGCCCGGCGAGAGGGGGCGGGGCAGAGGAGGGGTGAGCTGCTGCTGGTGTTTTTTCTTTGTGTCACATGCTTACCCTCAACTTACCCACCCACAGACACCCTCAACTTCTGTCCTTATGGGAACACCTTACCCCGCCCCGTCCCATCCACCAGTCCACCAGGAGCCACACAGGCCCAGCGGGTCGTCACCACTCCCCATTCTGAGTGGGGTGGCCAGAGCCCACTCCATGGATCCCCGCACACGCAGTGTCTCCAACACGCTCTGCCCCTTCGCATGCACAGAGAACCACGGGCATCCGGACAGGAAACAGCTCAGGGCAGGGTCACCAGGGAAGCACGGAGGAGCCGATGGGCCCGCCCCTTCCTTGCTTGTTGCAGGGAAAGGTAGGAGCCTCACCCACTAGAGAGGGACAGCACCTGCTCAGGTGCCCACAGAGACCTGCGAGTAGCGAGGCTGACTGGGAGCCAAGGGCCATTGGTGACTTCGGACAATTGAGTGCAAGGTCTCTGTCGGTGAAGGGAGCAGACTGTGGTCAGGACTGACCAGGCTCTCCATTCACTAGTGGATAATCTTGGGAAATTTCTTTTCTGTCTCAGTTCTCTCGCCTGTGACTGGGGGCTTAAACAGTGCCCACCTGAGGGCGTTGTCCTAAATGTCCTATTAGTTAATATACAAAACACCCAGAAGAAAGTGCAAGTTAATATTTGCTATTGCCAATGTTGTTTTTACCAGTACTGGTTAATAATGCGGATATTTTTCAATAGATGGAGTTACACATATGTTGATATTATGCGATTTGATATGCATGCTATTTTGTTGTATTGACAGCAAGCTTCAAAAATTCATGTCAAATTTTCTGAAGGTGTTAACATCATAGATATTTTTACACTTCAAAATGTCGAATTGCGTGCCAAAAAAATAGCATTTGCAGGAAGTTTTAATTCGTTACTTTATTTTGAAGAAAAGTGCTGCTGAAAGTGATCGTATACTTCGGGAAGCTTATGGTGAACATGCTCCATCTCAAGATACTTGTGAACACTGGCTTAAATGCTTTAAAAGTGATTATTTCAATGTGAAAGACAAAGAACATCCAGGACAACATAAAAAGTTTGAAGACCAACAATTACAAGCATTATTGGATGAAGATTTGTGTCAAACTCAAAAACAACTTGCAGAAAGATTAAATGTTGCTCAGCAAACTATTTCTGATCATTTACAAACAATGGGAAAGATTATA
Source organism: Ia io (assembly GCA_025583905.1). Classification (NCBI taxonomy): domain Eukaryota; kingdom Metazoa; phylum Chordata; class Mammalia; order Chiroptera; family Vespertilionidae; genus Ia; species Ia io. Next base: position 1,420,391 of record JAJQQW010000022.1, on the reverse strand, counting down.
AAGAAAGGAAAATGGGTGCCACATCAACTAACCGAAAGACAAATGGAAAACCGAAAAGTCATCAGTAAAATGTTGCTTCAACGGCAAGAAAGAAAGTCTTTTTTTGCATTGAATTGTGACTGGCGATGAAAAGTGGATTTATTTTGAGAATCCCAAATGCACACAATCATGGGTTGATCCAGGTCAACCATCAACATCGACTGCAGGGCCAAATCGCTTCGGAAAGAAGACAATGCTCTGCGTTTGGTGGGATCAGGAAGGTGTGGTGTATTATGAGCTTCTAAAACCAGGTGAAACCGTTAATACTGATCGCTACCGACAACAAATAATCAATTTGAACCACGCTTTGATCGTGAAATGACCAGAATGGGCCAGAAGACATGGCAAAGTAATTTTGCTTCATGATAACACACCATCACACACTTCAAAACCAGTTATAGACACGTTAAAATATCTTGCCTGTGAAGTATTAACCCACCCACCATATTTACCGGCCCTCGCTCCTTCAGATGACCACTTGTTCCAATAGATGGCACACGCACTTTCTGAGCAGCACTTCAAAACGTATGAAGAAGTGGAAAATTGGGTCTCTGAATGGTTTGCCTCAAAACAAGAAAAGTTCTTTTGGGACAGTATCCACAAATTACCTGAAAGCTGGGGGAAATGTGTAGCTAGCAATGGGCATTACTTTGAATAAAGCACTTTTGATGTTTCTCTTGAAATTATTGTGTTTTCTTTGATTAAAAAATCCTCATTATTAACCAGTACACCTAGTATATCAAAATTCAGAGGATTGCCTGGCCACTGTGGCTCAGTTTTTGAGGCTCAGTGTTTGAGCATCGACCTATGAACCAGGAGGTCATGGTTCGATTCCCAGTCAGGGCACATGCCCTGGATTAGATCTCCAGTAGGGGGAGTGCAAGAGGCAGCTGATTGATGATTCTCTCTCATCGTTGATGTTTCTCTCTCTCTCTCTCCCTCTCCCTTCCTCTCTGAAATGAATTTTTTTTAATGATTCAGAGTTTTTCCCTGGCTGATGTGGCTCAGTCAATTGGAGCATCGTCCTGTACAGCAAGAGGTGGCAGGTTGGATCCCTGGTCAGGGCCATGGGGAGGCAACTAATGGATCTTTCTTTTCTCTCTCTCTCTCTCTCTCTCTCTCTCTCTCTCTCTCTCTCTCTCTTTCTCTCTCTCTCTCCCCCCATTCCTCTTTCTAAAATTAATAAAAATAATTTAAAATACAAAAAAAAATTATTCAGAGGATTACGCCTACTGATTGAGAGTTTCTTATCCTATTTAGATAAACCTGAAAGTATTGTCATGTGCTTTGCAGAATTTTATGGAATTCTTTAGAAAAGACCAATAAATGGCTCCACATCCATCCTGCTCTGCCAGGAAGATGGCATCGTATGATTGATTCAGAATGACAGCACCAACTGCTTCTCCGTGGAAATGACTGAGACGGAGGAGAGGTGATGGAGCAGGAGGCAACAGGGCTACAACTCAAGTGAAAAGGAGAAGAAATAGCATGGCAGCGATGGCCAAGAAAGATTGAAGTGAAAACAAACCCAGGAAAACACCAAGACTTCTAAAGAGCCCGAGGCCCATGCAGCCTGAAGACCATTGTGTCAAAGCTGGGCTCTTTTGAAAAATGTAATTTGTCACGTTTTCCCTTGAAGTCCTTGGGATGCTGTGTGGAAGGCGGAGCAGCCGGCTGCTCTAGGCTCTGAGCATTTAGGATTCGTGGGAGCAGCTCTGCTTCAGGTCGGCCGTGTCCACAGACACCAGCTCCGTGCGAGCAGAGGCCTCGCCTGCCCAGCCCGCGTCGTCTCATTGTGCGCAGTGCCTGGGACATAGTAGGTGCTCAATAACTGTTTGTGAAAAGACCGAGGGGAGGAGGAGGGAGCGGACCCTCCCACTCAGCGTGATGGAATGAAGTACTGATGACATGGTGTCAGCTGCGTCCCGGTGCAAACCTATCAGGTGCAGAGTCAGGTGCGGGGCCAGCCCAGGTCCCGCAAGCACTGGCTCTGCCGCGCAGTCGTCGGCTGGGAGGGATTCCCTGCAGCGACACAGTGGGCAGCCCTCCCAGCATCTTGTGGGGCTGGAGCCATGAGGAGAAGCAGGTGAGATGCCCCATTAGCCATGAATCCATGCAGTCTTCCTTTTATTTATTTGTTGTTGTTGTGAGTCCTCACTCACGGATATTTTCCACTGATTTTTAGAGAAAGTGCAAGGTTAGAGGGAGAGTCAGAGAGAAACATTGACTCGAGAGAGCGACATCAATTGGTTGCCTCCTGCACGCACCCCGACCAGGGCTGGGGAACCTGCAACCGAGGTACATGCCCTTGACTGGAATTGACCCTGGGACCCTTCAGTGCGTGGGTCGACGCTCTATCCACTGAGCCAAACCAGCGAGGGCCATGCGGCCTTCTTTTTCACCGGGTAAACCAACATCACAGAACTAAGGAAACTGTCTCACCTTTATCAGGGGCTTTCATACGGGAGCTTTAGTCCAGGGGTGCATTCATTTTTCAACCATCTTGACACCAAATCAGCCTCATGGGGAGAAGGAGAAACAGAGGAAAGCGGAGAGGGCTAGGGGTGGGGGTGAGGCAGAGTCAGGAGGAACAGGGAACGAGAGATCGAGTCTTTCCACCTTTGATTGCACATGTTCCGCGAGGGAGAGAGGGAACTGGTTCTGGAAATCACTGGTTCAGTGGACAGCCTGCCCGCAGTCTGGTCCAGATGCCCGGAGGGCCGGGCTGGTATTCGCAGTGACTTCTCAATTAGCCAGCCCTGAGGAGTCTGGTCCAGGCTGGGACGGGCTTGCCAGGCCGGCAGCTTTTATCTTACTCAGTCACAAGGAACCTGGAAATCAATTTTTCCCAATCTCAGGTAGAGCCGGAAATCCATCCTTTCTAAGGCAGCAGGAGGATTAATCTATTGAATGGTTTTGGGGATTTTGCTGACGCGTAAACATTTTAAGAATACGTAATGCTTTTCCTCCTCCCCAGCACCCTCTCTAACCTGAAGCTAACTTGCTGCCAGGCCGGGAAAAGAAAGCACCACGCATTTCTTCCCCACGAGACACAGGCCCCTTTCTTCCCAAGCCTGAAGCGCAAACTCGTACTGGTCAGTGCTGTCCTCTGGCAGCCGCCCCGCGTCACAAGGAAACCCCCCTTCTCCGGCAGGTGCATGTGACTATGGGTGCATGTGACTGCATGGATGTGTGACTGGGAGTGTGTGTGACTGCATGGGTCTGTGACTGGGGGTGTGTGACTGCAGGTGCATGTGACTGCAGGTGCATGTGACTGCATAGATGTGTTACTGGGGTGTGTGTGACTGCATAGATGTGTGACTATGGGTGCATGTGACTGCAGGTGCATGTGACTGCATAGATGTGTTACTGGGGTGTGTGTGTGACTGCAGGTGCGTGTGACTGCATAGATGTGTGACTGGGGGTGTGTGTGACCGCATGGATATGTGACTGGGGGTGTGTGACTGCATGGATGTGTGACTGGGGGGTATGTGACTGCATGGATGTGTGACTGGGGGGGTGACTGCAGGTGCATGTGTGACTGTGGGGCGTGTGACTGCATGGATGTGTGACTATGGGTGCATGTGACTGCAGGTGCATGTGACTGCGTGTGTGCGACTGCATGGATGTGTGACTATGGGTGCGTGTGACTATGGGTGCATATGACTGCAGGTGCATGTGATTGCATAGATGTGTGACTGCAGGTGCATGTGACAGCATGGATGAGTGACTGGGGTGTGTGTGACTGGGGGTGTGTGTGACTGCAGGTTCATGTGACTGCATAGATGTGTGACTGGGGTGTGTGTGACTGCATGGGTGTGTGACTGTGGGTGTGTGTGACTGCGGGTGCATGTGAATGCATAGATGTGTGACTGCGGGTGTGTGTGACTGCATGGATGTGTGACTGGGGGGTGACTGCATGGATGTGTGACTGGGGGTGTGTGACTGCAAGTGCATGTGACTGCATATGTGTGACTGCATGGATGTGTGACTATAGGTGCATGTGACTGCAGGTGCATGTGACTGCGTGTGTGTGACTGCAAGGATGTGACTATGGGTGCATGTGACTGCAGGTGCATGTGACTGCATAGATGTGGGACTGTGGGTGCATGTGACTGCATGGATGTGTGACTATGGGTGTGTGACTATGGATGTGTGACTGCATAGATGTGTGACTGCGGGTATGTGTGACTGCATGGATGTGTGACTGCAGGTGCATGTGACTGCATAGATGTGTGACTGCAGGTATGTGTGACTGCATGGATGTGTGACTATGGGTGTGTGACTGCAGGTGCATGTGACTGTGGGTGCGTGTGACTGCATGGATGTGTGACTGCGGGGACCCCACCCACTCAAGAGGATTCGTTTCCATGGCAGCTGCCGCACTTAAAACTGGGGGTGTTTGGAGAAGCGTAGCTCACGGTGTTTTAGGTGGAAAAGGCATAACTTGGTGGTTTCCACAATGTGAGGTAGAATTCTGAGATCCAGGCAGTGGATTCACAGCTTCCAGGAATGCCCTGCGCTGTCTGTGGAATGAACAGAAAGGTGTTTCCCACCGCATTCCTACATTTCCCATGTTTCACTGCCCTTATCATGCAGCATAGCAAGTGAATACAGTGACTAATACTGCACTTAACTGTAAGCAGTAATACACATAAGCATTAGAGTGCTAGAGTAAGTGATATAACACATAAAGCACTGAAATACAATGTACGAAGTGAATAATGCATATCGTTAACTGTACTAAACATACAAAAGTCAAGTACTGACCACAGACAACTGTAAATTTACTGGAGAACAGCCCTAAGGGCTCACGTTAGGAAGTAGGGGTGACAGCACTCTGTAAATGGGGGGTTGTGCTCAGAAGCTCCAGAACTGTTGATGAGAGTGGTCAGTGAGATGGGTGGCCTTGAGTGGTGTGGAGCTGTTAACAGGAAACCAGCCCCAAAGGTTGGGCCTGTGACAGTGCAGGCACTGGGTGGGGTGGGGTCAGCACACGTAGGCTCCGGGAAGGGCCGGGCACGCAGGCTGGGGAGCTGCGGAGTGTGTGCCAGGGCAGACTCACCAGGAGGCCTTCCAGACCCCTCCCTGGCATCGCCCATCCCAAGGCCCCGGGAACAGCTCCAAGCATATGTCCGCCTGATAAGATTTAATAAAATTTGCAACGTGAACTGTTTTAACATCATTATTAAGTGCATTCTGCCTTCCACTCAGGTCCCCTCCCTCCTTCCCGGTGTCTTGGAGTGGCTGTGGCCACTTGGGGTTCAGGAAGCTGGGCAGGGGGTACCTTTATTTAGATTTAACGGCAGAGATGGCTGCAGCCTGTGGCCATTGCACACCCAGCTGGGGGTTGCTGAGCACTGCAGAGAAGGGGCCTGGGAGGGCCCCCAGCCCCTGCTGCCTCTTGGGACGGGGTCTTGGGATAAAGCAAGTGGCCTGCACCAGGGCGGCGGGCGGCAGGCGGTGGGCGTCGCCTACACCCTGCTTCACAGCCAGACATCTGGAACTGGCACTGAAGATTCAGTCCCCGTCAACACTTGTCAAGATGAAAAGCACGTGTGTCAGAAATATGTTTCGTTGTTATGCACATAGACCATTATAAGACACCACAGAATTTATGTTTTGGGGACACATGCCTGTACTATAGTGTATTTATCATATGTAGGTAACTATATATATATGTGTGTGTGTGTGTGTATAAAACTCTGTGTGGGTGTGTGTGTCTGTGTGGGTGTCATGGTGAGGTTGCGTGTTTTATCACTAATAATAAAAATCAAATTTTGATCAACCATATTGGAGGAAATAATGAATTGTCTTTTTATCCTTTAGTTAGAAAATACAAAAAATTGCTTTCATATGAACAGATGATCAAAGATTTTACAGCCAAAATATTTAAGAAAAATTATTGTAGAGGTACATAAAGATTAACTCAGTTAATAAACAAAAGCATATTATTTGTCTGCACTTTGTTATATTTGTAGTATTTTAATTTGTTATGGTTTATTTTCTCATTCTAAATAAATATTCACCTTTATAGCTAAGATTATATTCATAATTTTTCTTTAAGAGGGTCCCCTAAATCTTACATGCCTCGGGTTTCACAAAGCCTGTCCCCACCCCGGGGAAGAAGAATGGCTCCCTGGAAGCCCGGGTAGGAACCTCGTGTGGCTTTCATTAAGCCGACATAGACTGTTAGGAATCACAGCTGGTAAGTGGCTCTGAGGTCAGATTGAGGCTCTGCAGCTCCATGTCCCAAAGAGGTGGCCCATGCTCACGGCCTGGCTCCGTCATCTGTGAAACTGGGCGTTTGTGTTGAGGATTCGATGACAGTGTCTGCAACACACTTACTGCCCTCCTCCCACACGGGGTGCACTCCGCAATGTGGTTGAGACATAGAGACACATGTACATAGCACACACATGTTTCCGCGTGAGGTCGGCATTCACTAACACAAGAGAACACCCACCAGGAAGCCAGGAAGCAGGACAAAAATGTGGAAAACAGAGGACACAGCGCCCCCTGCCTAGGTGACAGCACTGACCTCAGGAGCTTACTCCCGACCCGACTACCCTTCTTTTATGCTAAACAAACAGTCATTTGTTGCAGGTCTAGTTTATTTTCTTCCACGTGTGTTTACAAGGGTCAGGGTAGGTTGTGCAAGTTGATAAATTGTGTTTATTTATTGGCAAGCCTGCACCCAATCACATGCAAATGATATGCAAAATGACACACATTCACATCAATGACTGGGCCACTTATGGTAATAGCACTCCAAGCCGGCTCTGCCCTGATGGAGGCCGCGCTGTTGGATCCTAGTATCGATCGCGCGGCTTCTGCTGATGCAGTCAGACAGTCTGTCAGGAGACGGCCAGAGAGACCCACCTCTTCGGTGTACTCGTCCCTCACCCACCCGCATTCCAGCGAGGACGCGCCTTGGGGTCTGCTCCATCTATATTTTATCATCGATTGCAATGTGTGTGGGGGGGGGGTGGAGGGGAGTCGTTGCTCTCCAAAGCAGAGTGGATGCTATCCAGTGGCCTTTGTTGAGGTTAAAAGACCATCGTATTTGGGCCCCCCAAGACCTAACAGTATGAATCATAGGGCAGAAGCCAGATCAGTCCCTCTGGGCCGGGACCTCAGGGAAATCTGCCGGCCCCGCCTCATCCTGCTGAGCGGCCTGTGGCGAGCTGGCGGTGTTCTGCGCCGCCCGCGCCGGGCCTCTCTCTGATGAACACGTCTGTGTGTGACCATCATTTCTTTCCCTGGGAATGCAATGATGATGTGATTTCTAGGGCCCTGCTCTGGGTGTGCGAGTACCAAACCCACGATCCATCATCCACCGTAAACTGTCTTGGCGAAGGTATTAATTTAGTCCTGTGTAATATAGAGAAGCGATTTGTTGGCCGGCAGCAGGGAGCGTGCAGGCAGGCAGACGACCTGGCCCGCCCTGGCGGCTCTGGCTCCTCGGCGCACCGCGCGCATATTGATTGCTGCTTCCATCGAGGCTGTTTTCTGAAATGCTTCGCACGGCCTTCATTACCACACGGAGCTGTCGCAGAGAAGACATGGGGGTGGGGACGCTAAGCGCTGGGGTTTCCAGCTCCTTAATTTGCTCAGCAATCATGAGATAAAGAGCAATGCAAATGGAAAGGTTTGTTTTTTCTCTTTAATGGTTTCAGAATAGATGCTAATTTTCTGGGCTATTTATTAATCTGAATTTGGGTCTTCAAGGCATGCTCAACCCTCACGGAGGCCAAGGATTGGACCTGGGCCTTGGGAAGCCAGCTGGAGAGAAAGCATGGGGCTCTGTGTACATCTGTAGGGTCTTCTGTGCCCACCCAGGCTAATAAAATATAATAGAGCCACGTATAGAACTTCAAGTATTCTAGGCAACCACATTAAAAATATATTTAAAAGGTGAAATTAATTTTAGTAATATATTTCATTTAATTAAATATATGGAAACATTTTTCTTTTAACATGTAGTCAATACAAAAATGCATTTCCGTGCACACCACCAGGGTGAGACAGTTTATACACTTTTTCTGAGTCTAACAAATCTGGTGTGTGTTTTAGACTTTCATCAAAGCTCAGTTCAGACCGGCCGCGTGTCGAGGGCTCAGTGGCCTGTGGCCACTGTTAGGGACTACAGATCTCTAGGGAGAGACAGGCAGGTCCCTCATCTACACCAACCCAAGGCTCGCTTTTCTCTCTTATCAGAGGAGGAGCAGAGCATACTCTGCTGCCCTGGCCGGGGGCTCAGTGGGCTGGAGCACCGTCATGTGTGCCAAAAGGTTTCAGGTTCGATCCCCGGTCAGGGCAAGTATGGGAGGCAACCAAGTGAGGTTTCTCTCTCAAATCAGTAAAGACATATCCTCAGGTGAGGATGAAAAATAATAATGAGAGAATGAAAGGCAGGGAACAGAGAGCAGCGGATCCATGGCCCAGGCTCCATCCCGACGCATCACAGGTGCGATCGCACCCCGACTTTCTCACTCAGAAAACGAGGTCCCAGTCTGGATGACTTATTCGCCTCTCCACGTGTAGATGAGATGCTTCATCTTTAATTATCCGTCCGCCGTAGAGCAGAATGGCGCGCCACGCGTCAGGGCCAGCGGGTTTCGCGCTCGGCAGGAGCGTTCTCGGGGCTCCCTGGGCGATTCTCTCAGATCCAGGGCTCCGGTACTGAGGAGTTCCCCGCCTCTTCTTAGCTGGTGCCTTCCTCTCCCTGCCTCCTCCTGGGGATCCCAGGACCTCTCTGAGCACGCCCCTCCCTCCTCGGCACTGCCCATGGCAATTAGCACGCCTGGCCTGCCGGCTCCCCCTGCGCAGGTCCTGCTCCTTCTCATGCCGGTCCCCTGTGCCCTACTCGAAGGAGGAGGCACAGAGGTTCGGACTAGAATGTAGCTCCCACCCCACACCCCACACCCCATTTCCGTTCTCAGAGGGAGGAGAGCGGGTGTGAGCTGCCCGCTCTGCATCCTCGTTTATAAACTCTGCTCCCAGGCCCCTGTCCCCAGAGGCCCCTCCGCTCTCCTGCCGGAGTCGGTGCGTGTGTTGGGGTGGGAGGGAGACGGCCCTCCAGGCCTGCGCTGCGCTGGGAGGTGGCACCAGCCACAGGTGACCACTGAGCACGTGACGTGTGGCTGGCGGGACTGAGGAAGCAAATTCTCAATTTAAACTCATTTTAATTAATGTAACCGTTTAAAACAGGTAGTCGATTCAGTTATTGGAAAACCTTCAAGAATGTTTATAACAACTTGGGTGTGTGAATCTGTTTTTCCATGCAATCTACATCAAGGTCATATATTCTGGTAAAAACAGCACTGGGATTGGGCCGGAGTCCTAAAGCATGCACAGATTCCAATGGCTTTGTATAAATGAAAGGCAGGTGTCTCGTTACAATTGTTCTTCTGTGGCACATGTTGCAATGACAATATTTTGGACGTTTCGGGTTAAACACCTGTTTCCGTGGCTCAGCACCTCTGGGATCACCGGCTCCTGTCCTCTCCGCCGGCCTCGTTGCCCGGCCAAGTGCGTGGGCCTCTGAGCCGCCCTTCGGCTTTGCATCCTGTGCGGCGCCCAGCGCTGAGCGGACGGTTCCGCCCTCGCCCACCAACGCCCCATAGCGTATAAAGCAGGCGTTACTGTCCTACTGGTCAGAAGCTCAGGACACTGGCAGGAACTCCTCAAAGCCACTCAGTTCTATTGCGTAAGCGACGGAGTTGGAGCCGATTCGGACGGGTTGGGTCACCCCACGGCTCATGCACGGCCTCTCCATTGCCCCCCGTGGCCTCCGTCCCGGACGCTCAGACCCCGAGCCCGTCCCCCTGAGCCCAGACAGGCCGCTCCGACCACCGGAGCCATGAGAAGAGCCTGACTCCCATTGTCTGCAGAGCGTGTCACCCCGTCCTCTCGTCCACGCTGCCTTCATCGTGAGGGGAGGGAGCCAGCAGGTGACAGCCAGGACCAAAATGCCACTTCCTCTCTTTCCCTTTATCAGGAATTCCGCGGGAACAGGGCTGGGCATGGAGTGATGGGAGGAGGAGGCTGGCGGCAGGTCCGAGGCAGAAGAGGGCGGGCAGCTCCGAGCAGAGTCGGGACTGGAGTGTGGCCGCAGGAGCGCCGTCCTCTGTCGGACCCTCGGGGCACTCTGGGCGGGTGTTTGGCTTGGACTCCGTCTAAGCTGGCGTTTCTCAGCCCACGGGCAAGACCCTGCAACCACGCGTGGCTCACCGCGAGCAGCACAGCACGGCAGCCGCGCCGGCTCACCGGGCGCAGAATCGTCTCAATGGGCCCCAGAAGCTGTGGTCAGGGTGGACTGCGCCACTCACAGACGCCCACATTTCACCCGCAGCCTCCTCTGCTCCCTCCCCGCCCGCCTCATCACCGTGCTTTCCACCTTCCGAGACTCGGAAAATAACCTCTCCGCAGGCGCCACCTGCACTGGCCAAGGGGTAGATGCACACGGAAAGGGCTGAGGCCAGGGCGGTGTGGACCCAGTCCCGGTGCTTAGCGAGGCCTCCATGGACAGCAGGGCATCCTGGGTCATGACGTGCTGTGAGGGTCCACCGGGAGGGGCCGCCAAGTTCTCGGCCCACAGGGCACTGCACTGGGCGGGGAGCTGGCAGGGCTCTCAGAAGGAGCTCTTCAAGCCAAGGTCAGAGGCCGTGGCGCAGGGGCCCCCTCCACAGAGACGGCCGACGCTCGCCTGCCGCGGCCTCTGTGGGGAACAGTGGAGGCTCCTCAACACATTAAACATGGAGCTGCCCTGTACCCCAGCACCCCACTTCTGGGTATTTATCTAAAGAAATCCAAAACACCAATTGGAGAGGCCCTGCACCCCAATGTTCACTGCAGCATTATTTACAGCAGCCAAGACTGAGGCAGCCCCAGTGCCACTGGCAGGGGACGGGGAGGGAGGGGTGCAGACGCACTGGGTCCGCTCAGGCGCCGGGAAGGAGGGCATGCCATTTGCCACCACATAGATGGGACCTTGAGAGCATTGTGCAGGTGGAGTAAGTCAGACAGAGAGAGACAAATGCCATAGAGCTCCACCGATGTGGGGAGAACAAAACAAAACAGACTCACAGAAGCAGACCGCAGGTGCCGGTGGCGGGGGCGGGGGGTGGGGTGGGGGGTGGTAACTGCTGCAAACAGTCCCTGCGGGGCCCTCAGGCCGTGCCTCTCCTGGCCGCGGCCGCGTTCCTCCTGTTCTGGACTTGCCTTCACGGTTCTGGGGAAACAGGCATTCTCTTACCGCCACGTGTTGCGGCTTTTAACACCTCATCTTCAAACAGAAATATTACTCAACCTTAACAACCTTCTGACTCACCTCAGTAAGTAAAGAATTTGACTATTTGCAAAAACTAGATACAACCCTCAACAGACCCACCACTGAGATGACCTCAAACAAAGCTCCCCAAGTGTCCGCAGGTGATCCCCCCGAAGGAGGCCTCAAAACGTATTTTGAGCAGAGGGGGCAAATTGAGTAAGGGTGCCAGACTCTGCTAGCGTGTTAAACAGGTCGATTTAAAACCAAACACCCCTGTTTCCACCGTGGCCATGGGGGGGGGGGGGGGTAGGCCACCTGCCTGCTTACATCTATCTCTTCGCCACTCTGCCATGAATAAAGCTAACGCCGCCCCTCGCCCCGCCTCCCCCGAGAGGAGAGAGAAGTGGGTTCCTGTATCGCTTACACAGCCCGCGGCAGTTCTGTGTGGTCACTGTCCCTCCCAGGGAGCCGGGAGGGCTGGAGGGAGCTCACCTCCGCCTCACGGTTTTGTTTGTGTGGTTTTTAAAACGCTGCTCCCCAGGCACCAGCCTAGGGGCCTCGAGCTCATCACTAATAAGCCTGGGCCGGGGCCTCTCCTCCCTCCCTCCCGGGGCTCGCCTCGGCTGCGGCGAAGTGCCATGTGCTCCGCTTCTCTCTCCTCACCTGGTTCCTCCAGTGACAGTCGCTGGAGAGGTCCATGCGTCCTCTCATCTCACGGAGGCATCTGAGGCTCGGCAGAGTCGCTGCATGTCAATTGCTTCTCCGGCAGAGTTCCATTCACATAACGAAGGTGCAGCGCCTGATACTGCGTACAGTCGTTTCGGTCGTCTGGACTGATAATATATTGTGTATTGATTGAGGGGGAGCCTAATGGGTCTCCTGTTGTTGAAGTTGCAAAAATTAACGTGGAATGACAGAGGCGAGCGTCCGCGGGCTTTGTCTGTGCACCTCTCTCTCCTGTCGGGGCTCCGTGCCGGCCTAAAGAACGGCGTGTCTCATGTGTGAGCAAAGAGTGTGCAGAATGTGTGGCTGCATGTTCTGTTGCCAGGGCTGGACTCGATGGGTTGTGTTTGCAAACGTTATGAGGACTCTGGGCAGAGCTCAGACCAAAGAAGTGAGGAGAGGACTGGGCCCTCAGTCCCAGGCATCCATTGTCCCCCTCGGAATCAGGCTCCTGGGCTCTGAAGCCAGGCCTCTGGGGTTACTTAGTAACCGTGAGACGCGGTAATAGGTACGTGACTTCCTTGAGCTTCCGTTTCATCACCTATAAACACTTGCGATATTAACGCCCACTCCTCAGAAGTGTCGCCAGAACCGAGTGCTTGTTAGGTTCCCACAGTGAGGTCTGTCGTGTGGCAAAAGCTTTCTAAGGTGGCCCTGATTACTAGCAAATCCGCGAAGGAACGTGTGGGTGGGTCCTGGCCCCCCAGGAGGGGCTGTCCACTTAATGGGGCGCTGGTGCACCCCTAAACAGGCGGCTGGAAAGAGCCACGCTGGGCACAAGCAGTTGGTAGCTATTTATTCAAACACAGTGGTCGGGTCCTTGTTCCGATTTTTCATCTTTTCTTTTCACTGTGTTTTCTAGTATTTTCACAATGGCCATGAGTTACTCTTACAATCTTTAAAGAATAAAATGATTTCCAGTTTGAAGAGATGAGGGAGCAGGGTGCACCGGAGGACGCGTGGCCCGGGTCTGTGTCCGGGTCCTGCCACACTTGGAGTCTGACGTTCATTCTCATTGCTGCCACGCAGTCCGCTGCGCTCTCAGAGGCGCGCCCGCAGGTGGGTGCCTTCAGAGCCGGCCCCTCCGCGGGCAAAGCGCAGCCGTGGCTCCTTTACTGAGAGTCACCCATTCCGCCATAGACAAAGCCTCCGGCAGGAAGCAGCCACTTGTCTTCCTTGGCTTTTCCCGGATGCGCCCAGGGAGACCACCCAGCAGGGGCCGGGCCCCATGGTGCCCAGAAGAGGCTCAGGCTTCCTGTGAGGGCCAGGCCGCCTGGCGCTGACTCAGCTGGAAACGGGATGACTCTGAGGAGCAGATGTGCCATCCCAGGACGAGGGGAGGACTCGAGTCAGCACGCAGAGCTGGGAGTCCAGCAGAACCGCCAGCGCAGAGGCCAACGCCGCCTCTGCCAACTGGGCCAGCACTGGGCCGGCCGGGGAGGGGCTGAACTTGGAGAGGAAGCGGAAGCACTGCTGCCTGTGTCTCTTATGGGCCATCAATCCCCCTCCCACCATGGAATCTGATTGCACGTCACTCAGAGAATCGAGGTACAGTGAGCGTTGATGGCAGCGCAGTGGCATTCTCACCCCGAGGCAGGAGCTCTCTGCCGGTGAGAAGGCAGCCGGACGTGCAGCGCGCTCGGCGAAGAGGCGCCAGGTCCTGGGCTTTCCTGGGCAGCAGGGCCTCAGTGTTGACTGGAGAGGCACTGTTCCCCACTGGCTCCAGGGCCCCATTACTCCTCAATAGTGCGCGCATGCCTGGACTTACCGTATAAACGCCTGGGTTCCCTGAGGTCTCAGGTCTTAAAGAGCATCTAGTCTGAGTCCTGGCATCAGACCGCAAGAAACACACACACACACACACACACACACACACACACACACACACACACACAATGAGCTAAGAATGTTCATTCTGCCAATCACCGCCAGTGCCTTCACCAACTGCGAACCCTAATGAAATCCCCGTGGAAAACAGTATGACCATATGCAGTGGGAAGCTGAGGCACAAGGAAACCAGGGGTAGATTTAGGGCTCTGAGTCGACTGGGTAATCATTACAGGCCAGGGTCCCACTCAACAACTGTGAGGGTGAAGAGCGAGGCCCGGGGGTCCGGGCAGCCTGGGGACTCCTTGTGGTGCCCAGAGCAAAGCGCCCAACGCAGGGAGGTGGTCCCCAGAGCAAAGCGCCCAACGCAGGGAGGTGGTCCCAGAGCAAAGCGCCCAGTGCAGGGAGGTGGTCCCAGAGCAAAGCGCCCAGTGCAGGGAGGTGGTCCCAGAGCAAAGCGCCCAGTGCAGGGAGGTGGTCCCAGAGCAAAGCGCCCAGTGCAGGGAGGTGGTCCCAGAGCAAAGCGCCCAGTGCAGGGAGGTGGTCCCAGAGCAAAGCGCCCAGTGCAGGGAGGTGGTCCCGGGGGCAATGGGCCCAACGCAGGGAGGTGGTCCCAGGGGCAATGGGCCCAATGCAGGGAGGTGGTCCCGGGGGCAATGGGCCCAACGCAGGGAGGTGGTCCCAGAGCAAAGTGCCAACGCAGGGAGGTGGTCCCGGGGGCAATGGGCCCAAACGCAGGGAGGTGGTCCCGGGGGCAGTGCACCCAACGCAGAGTCGTGGTCCTGGGGCAGCGATGACGTGTTAGTTGCAGCTCTCCGCTGTCACCTTCCCCACATTGTAAACAACGTTCCGCTTTGGCGGTTACTGGTAAATGTGAAAGACACCGAGTCCCTCCTGCCCGCGTGGGGGATTGGGCTCCACACCAGGAGCACAGAGATGCTAAGCGATCACATTCTAAAGAAACCTGCCGGTGCGGGGACAGACCCCCCAGGCTTCCCGAGGGTCACAGGCCACTTCACAGTCAGCCCCCTCAGTCCGCGGGAAGGTCGGGCCCTCTGCCCTGCCTTGAGGAGGGGAAGGAAATGAAGCAAATCCAAATCGCATCCGTCCTGAGGGCTGTGGGCCCAGGAGCCACCTCTCCGGTGTGGCCTGAGCCGCCTGAGCAGTGTCTGTGACCAGGAGGGGGATCGGAGCAGCTTCCTGTGACCGAGGGGCTGACTCCAGCAAGCTGACACCCACAGGCAGCAGCCCAGAGCTGTGACATGGGTCCCTGTGCGAGCTGAGGGGTTGGAAGGCATCAGACCCAGGACAGGTCTCCCCCAGTAGGGAGCCTCAGCCTCAGGGGTCCCCTCAGGAGTTGGCACGGGTCCTGGCCGTACAGACAGCGCACCTGGCAATGTAACATAAAAGACACACATGCCCTTCCCACACAGTTCCCCTCCAAGTCCCCACCTGAGAGGGTAAGTGAGTCCAGGGGCAGCAGAGAGGGCTCCCCAAACCAGGCCACACCCCGGAGCGAGGGAGAGGGTGAGGAATCACGGATAGGCTGAGTCTCTTCCTACTTCTCCCTGAAGCCCTAACCTGACTGGTCCCGGGCCGGGGAAGGAAGGAGATGGGATTCACTTCCTATGAAATACAAGTCTGTGCTGACTGAACAGAACTTTCAAAAAGCCTGGAAAAGATAAGAAACTATAAACAGCAGTGCCAGCTGGGTTATCCGCTCGGTGAGCTGGTCCCGTGGACAAGCTGTCCCCGTGCCCTGTGGGGACCTGGGCCTTCGGCTCGGACCACGTGGCTTCAAACCCTGACTTTCTTCTGCTCTGCTGACCCCCTCTTCCCCCATCGGAGTCATTCACTGCCTTTTATAAGGAAGGAAGTGACAAGGTGGAATAAAGAGTCAACTTGACTTTGCTTTTACTTCAGAACCTCTTTAAACTCAGCCCCTCCGTTAAGTAATTCCCATTTCAAACACGTGCTATAGGGACTTGATACATTAGAATCCACTGTGAGCTGGGGACGCTGCCCCGTGCCTGTCTAGGTGATGCACGTGTCGCCTGGCCACGGGGTGAGGCCAGCAGGGCCCTGCATTTGCTGAGTCAGACTCAGCACTTCGCATAACCCGGGAGCGAAAACAGTGCCTGATGCTGCTCCAGCTCCGGCGAGGAGCGGGCAGGACACCACGCATGCTGCGCTGTTCTGCACGCTGTGCCCTGGTCCTGAAGGCCCCGAGCAGCGGGCAGGGACGTGCTCTGAACCCCACAAAGTTTTCGCTGACTTATCTCGAATTTTCCCATTTCTTTGTTTATGCCCTTCAGGCCAAGATTGTTCTCTGCCTTAGGCAGGATACACTCAGAGAATGAGGCTTCCATTTCTAACCCTCCCGTAGTTCATCGCTCATAGGTGGTGAGTTCACGGCCAAGGTGAGTCTAGGCCCTGCCCAGCACGCCCGTCTCAGGGATAACTGAGTCACGTGAAAATGTGTCACCTGGCCCAAGGTCCCATCATTGCCATTCCCCCAGCGTATTCTCTGTCACTTGGACAGGGACTGCTCTGCTGTGGCCCAGCCCTGAGACTGCCAGGGGGTGGCATTTGTTCTTATTTGTAACTGACATGGACTTTGTCCCTGAGAAAGCTCACCAACCACACTCCTGGTGGCATCTAAAGTCATGCACTTCATAACATTCATTAAACACTTAGCATGTGCCCAGCGCCTTCCGAACTCCGCAGTTATTATCTCATTTTATCCTCGCAATAACTCATGAGGTTAAGTCACGTTCTTATCCTCACTTTACAAATGAGGAAACTGAGACGTGGGTAATTAACTGGCCAGAGGTTAAAGGTAGGAAGTGGCCATTAGTGCTGTCTGGTTCGAGGACCTGAACAGATGCCACATGGATTGGAATCACCAAACATGTGCCCGCACAGTTGATCGTCTCATGTTTGTAAAAGTTTGAGCTGATGGACATGCCTGGCTACCAGGTTACCATGTAGTAGAAGCAGAGTCCCTTAAACTGGCCGGTCTGTGAGCCATCCAGTTAGTTATTTTGTCTGGTAATGCTAATGACAGTCATAAAAACAGCCAGCAGTGACTTCAAACAAGGGGTTTGGATAGAACTGGTAATATTGTTTTGAGAATTTTTTTCAATATCTTCTTGTTCTGTAGAACTGTTTCTTGCGGTGAGAAAGACCAGCAGCATTATGGAGCAGTCACAGTGCAGGATCACAGCTGGTAACTACTGCAGCTACAGTCCTCTGCAACAGGGTAGTTATGGAAAAAGAAATGTTTTTAATAGAATCCTAGGGGAAATGAGGCCTGACTAACACTCGGGTGTCTGTGTCTTAGAACAGACATAGTCTGCTGTGTTGAGGCCACACGGTAACCTCAGAGCTCACAGTTTCTGGAATCCTGTAGAAATGTTTGGATAATAGTTGAAGAAATAGAATTAAGACCATTGTCCCAGGTGTGTTTTGTTTTGTTTTTTAATTTTAGAGAGAGAAGAAGGGAGAGGGAGAGAGAAAGAAACACTGATGTGGAACAGTGATCGGCTGCCTCCTGCACACCCCCTACTGGGACCAAGTCCACAGCCTCGGCCTGTGCCCTGGCCGGCCACTGTCTGGGCGCGGATGACAGCCACCGCCTGAGCCAGCGGGCAGGCTGCTGTCCCAGCCTCAGTGCAGTGAGAATGGGTTATGGACAGAGGCCCACACAGACACACACAAAGTGGATGCGAGTTCATTTTCCCCTTCTCCAGCCCTTCCTTTGTATAGACGGGGTTTTTCTGTATCTAGTCATTCATTTCCTACCTACCATGTGCAAGGCGTTGGAGACTAGAGGATGAGTAAGACGTGGGGCCTGCGCCTCTGGTGCTCCCCCGGGTGAGGGTCCGAGCCTTGTGCTCAGCGGGAGCACCTGTGGGCCGCATTCTGCTCCACAGGGTCCCTGTGCCCAGAGGCGAAGCCTCTCCCTCCTTCTCAGTCCTCTCGGCGTGCTATTGGCAAGATGAGGGCCTAGCCCAGGAGCTCCCCCTGACCTTCTCCCTCCACCTTCTGCACTGGAGGCTGGGACTTACAGAGTCCTCCAGGCCCGGGCTCAGAGAGAACCTCACTGCAGTGGAACCACGCAGAGAGTTCGCCGCCCAAGGCCACAGGCGCTTGCTCCTCAGGACGGGTGCGGGAGAAGGCGCTCCCAGGCCTGCTTCTCCACTGGCTGTGTCCCAGCTGCCCGGCTCCCTGCCTGGCGCTGGGGACCATGCAAAGGGAAAGTTGGATCTAATAAGCATAATGGGGATAAGCAAAGGAGCCTAATCAATCAGGCTCACACTTGCTTCCATCACCCGTGCCAACAGCCGGCAAATCCACTGACACTTCAGATGCGCCACTTTAGAAGCCCTCAGTGAATCAAAGCAAGTGACAGTAATGTAGACGCACACGCCGTCCACCTCGTGTTTGTCCCGGACATGCAACCGCTTGACTGACCCAGAGCAACACTGCTGAGCAGTCAGCCTCACCTGCGGGAATGGCACTCAGACCCTCCGGGGTGGCACTCAGACCCGCCGGGGTGGCACTCGGACCCTCCGGGGTGGCACTCAGACCCTCCGGGGTGGCAGCAGACCCTCCGGAGTGGCAGCAGACCCTCCGGGGTGGCAGGACCCTCCGGGGTGGCACGCAGACCCTCCGGGGTGGCAGCAGACCCTCCGGAGTGGCAGCAGACCCTCCGGGGTGGCACTCAGACCCTCCGGGGTGGCAGCAGACCCTCCGGAGTGGCAGCAGACCCTCCGGGGTGGCACTCGGACCCTCCGGGGTGGCAGCAGACCAGCCAGGGTGGCAGCAGACCCTCGGGGGGGGGGGGCAGCAGACCAGCCAGGGTGGCAGCAGACCTGCCGGGGTGGCTGTGACCAGGTTCTCGAGCAGCCACCTTTGCCGGCTGGCGTGGGGCGTGGAGAGTGTGGGGCTGGGACCATGGCCTCAGTCTGTGTTCGCTTTGGAAGAAGCCCGACATGTGTGCATGAGAGACAATGGTTCAGCAACCAGGGCCCCGGGACTGGACGGACGCCTGAACAGTCCCCGAGGTCAGCCATCCGGTGCACAACTGGGGCGCCGCTTCACGCATCGTGTTGCCAGGACCCTTTGTGAGTCGGGGACACTGAGACGCACGCTTACCCGCCCCCGGGCTGGAAGGAGACGTCAGAGGTGAGCACATGTTTACAGCCGGAGGCTGAGGAAGGCATTGTGGGACAGGCTCCAGCCCGCAGAGTGAGGGACATGTCTGCACTCGTGTCTGACATGCACAGTCCTCGTATTTCATTCCTGAGGCCTTCGAGGCAGAAATGACCCAGAAAACGGCAGGACGGGATTTTTATGCCCAGACTTGGTGTGGAGAAACTCAACCCGAGAGCACAGTCCTGCGTCACGGCCTGTGGCATGTCCCTTTCCTCGCTCTCAACCCGGCGAGCAAGCGTCAGCCCACGCCTGTCCCTCCACACGGCCCACTCGCTGCTCATCTTCCCTGCCCTGGTGACCAGAACCTTCCGCTCAGGTTGCTCTCCTCATGAGTCACTTAAAGACTCCATCTGCCTCCCAAGTCGCCATTCCTTGTCCTTAGAGATTTAATTCTAGGCTCTAGAAAATACTCTCATTTCCACTTATCTGGAGGCATCTGTTGAGTGAGGTGTCCTGGCGCTTGTTACAGGTTTTCGTGCAGCAGGTCTCTGCAAAGCTCAGGGCCTGGAGCCGGCAGGGTGACCCCCACATTGTGCATGCAGCTCAGCTGACCTCTGAGGTTTGCTTACAGCTCCCGGAGCAGCTCTCTGCATCTCATTCTGATCCTGAGAATGGCCTTCTCGTGTTCCAGTCACAACTGCTAACATGCCATTGGCCACAGCCGGCCACACGCCCAGGCCCTGCCCACAGCCACTGGGCTCTGTCAGGTTGCAGGTGGGAACCTGGATACTTGCTGGGAGGAAGAATTGGGGTCGTTATGTGAGTGCCCTATATGTGGAAGGGTCTGGAGGCAGTCTCTGCAGGAATTCAAACGCAAGCAGAGGGAGACCTGGCCAAGCAGGACCTGACAGTCCACCCGGGAACGCAGGAGCCCTTTACCTGCGAAGAAATTGTGCTGGTGTGGAATGGAGAGACAATGAAGGTGGCATCGAGGTGGGTTTCCATGAACAAATAGGCTGTCAGCAACCGAATGAGAGCAGGAGGTGCTCTGGGATGGCACACAAGCAGGAAAGCCACCACCAAGGTCCCCAGTGCTGGGAGGTCAGGTGTGAATGGTCGCCGATGACTCAGAGCCAGAGAAGGTGAGCTCAGGGTTTCTGGCCACATCAGTACAGCTCTCGCTCCTGCCACTGCATTGTCTCCAACCAAATTGCAGCAAACAAACTGCTAATCTCATGGACCAGGGACTCACCTGTCTCTCCATCACCAAGAGCCGAGCACAGGCTGCGTCCTGCTGGCCCATCAGCTGAGCGCCTCCCTCACTTCATTTCGTAAGGAAACGTGTCACCGGAGGCGCCATCTGTGTCCCCCAGTGCATCTCCCCATGTGGTACTCGCTCTCAGCTGACCAGACAGACCTCACTCCCTTCGAGTCCCCCACACACCTGAACTATGGAGCAGCTGTCAGGGTGTCTGGCCTTGAGCTGTGTCAATCTGAGTTGCGAATGTGCTGACTTTCATTTTAGCGGCCTCACCCCTGGGCCTCTGTCCCAGCAACACGATTGGACGTGACTGAGAACGTCCGTCACTTCTGTTCCCTGGGACTTCAGGTTTCTTCTTGAGTCTGCATTTCTGGGACCCGACCCTGACAGCCACGCAGATTCAGACCTGAGAGAACCGGGACCCTTTTGAGTACCGATGTGGCTGCTGGTAGTGGGACCTCTAATAACCTCATTAACATCGCACAAACTTTGAACAAGATGAGGATGCTGCAGGGATCGGGAAATCAGTGCATCTGGTTGCTACAATACTATTCACATTCACTCATCCATCGCAGTCAAGGACAGGGCCCTCTTAATTACCAAGAATCCTACCTAATAAAAGACTAATATGCAAATTGACTGTCACTCCAACACACAAGATGGATGCCCCCATGTGGACACAAGATGGCCACCATCAGATGGCCAGCAGGGGAGGGCTGTTGGGAGGGATCAGGCCTACAGGGGAGGGCAGTTGTGGGCAATCAGGCCAGCAGGGGAGAGCAGTTGGGAGGGACCAGGCCTGCAGGGGAGGACAGTTGGGGGGGGACCCAGGCCTGCAGGGGAGAGCAGTTGGGGGTGACCAGGCCTGCAGGGGAGGTCAGTTGGGGGTGATCAAGCCTGCAGGGGAGAGCAGTTAGGGGTGACCAGGCTGGCAGAGGAGGGAAGTTGGGGGTGACCAGGCCTGCAGGGAAGGGCAGTTGGGGGGACCCAGGCCAGCAGGGGAGAGCAGTTGGAGGGGACCAGGCCTGCAGGGGAGGGAAGTTAGGGGTGACCAGGCCTGCAGGGGAGGGCAGTTAGGGGCAATCAGGCTGACAGGGGAGCAGTTAGGCATCAATCAGGCTGGCAGGGGAGTGGTTAGGTGGTGATCAGGCTGGCAGGCAGAAGCAGTTAGGGGCAATCAGGAAGGCAGGCAGGCGAGCAGTTGGGAGCCAGCAGTCCTGGATTGTGAGAGGGATGTCTGGCTGCCCGTTTAGGATCGGGCCTAAACGGGCAGTCGGACATCCCTTGAGGGGTCCCAGATTGGAGAGGGTGCAGGCTGGGCTAAGGGACACACACCCCCATGCACAAATTTCGTGCACCGGGCCTCTAGTAGAAATTATAAGATGCTTCTGAAGTACACAAGGTTGTCATTTGTTTAGGACAAATGGCTATTGCTACCAAGCCAGCTGAGTGTCATAAAGTAGAAGGCATGTCAACAAGCAGAGAGTAATAACTAAGAATGACACACGCCATTTATTACCTGTTGGCTGCTGTCCGCATGCTGCATAGATTCGGTCTTTGTAATGACTCATGGGTGTGGGCCTTCTGGCACCTCCTCTGTGCAGATGGGGAGACTGAGGCTTAAGCACTCGCTTGCCCAGACCACAGGCTGATAAATAGTGAAAGATAACCCTGCCTGACTCAAAACCTTGTCGCTTCACTCACTAAGGTGCTGGTACTTGTGTGCCAGGGACTGTTCTGGACTCTGGGGATCTCACAGTGAAAAGGTAACTGCTCCCAGAGCTCACCTTCCGGGCCACATGATGAGCTTATGTAAGGAGCATAAAAATCTCCACTTAGCAGATTCCTTTTCCCTAATATGTTAACCTATTAGCCTAATCTCCATAACTAAATTATCAGTGTCTTAAGAGCTGGATGTGTATGTTGCTTCCTTTCCATTTTACTTTCCCTGTTGAAGTGGGGCTAGGTTGTGCCATTCGATGTGTCCCTTTAACTGCTACGTCTTTGACTCCCACATCATTCACAAACCCTGGGGCAATCTCTGGTTGGGCCATTGGGTTGTCTGAAGTCGCTGACTGGCCATCAGGGCTCAGACAAGGGGATCAATCCGGGTCCCCGGTGCCTCTGTAAGTGTCATTCCCTGTCATCTCCCTGAGGTGAGTGGCTGGTGTCCAGTGCCGATGT
The DNA here is from genome assembly GCA_025583905.1 of Ia io. Taxonomy (NCBI): domain Eukaryota; kingdom Metazoa; phylum Chordata; class Mammalia; order Chiroptera; family Vespertilionidae; genus Ia; species Ia io. The sequence continues at coordinate 1,397,922 of JAJQQW010000022.1, read as the reverse complement.
CCCAGGAAGACTGGGAAGGAAGTTCTCTGGCCACTTGGCGCCAGATTGAGTCACTGTGTGATGTCCACCAATTCTGTGCTCCCTGCACTGGCTGCTCTGTGCTTCAGCAAGGAGAGTGCTGGAAGGAAAAGATGGGGACACCTGCCCTCCTGGCTGGCACTGTCCTCCTCACGCCTGTGTTTTATTACCTTTCATCCCGGCTGCGGCTCCTGCCTCCCAGCAGCTCTGACCCAGGCGGCTCCCGGCGCCTTCCCTCTCCCTCTCTGCTTGGCAGTCCCTCTCCATCACTCCATTCCCACCTCCCACCAGAAATAATCTACCTACCAGGTCCGCGAGGCTGTACAGTTATGTTCTACCAAACAGTCAGGAAATTGGTGAATTCACACGGTTTTTCACACATTCCTTCCAAGACTATAAAAAGAGGGAACACTGCCTAATTCATCCTAGAGGAATAATCTAGCTGCACATTCAAAATGAGACAAGAAAATTATGACTGTGAAAACTACAGGGCAATTTCATTCACAAATTCAGATGAAAAATTCTTGAGCATAGTATCAGGAAACCCAGTTCCACAATGTATAAAAGACACTACCTCACTAACAAATGAGATTTTTCCAAGACTGTAACATAGTTTCAGTATAAGAAAACTCATTGATGCAATTTGCCATATTAAAGGAAAAAAATACGGTCATCTTAATAGAGATGAATACAAACTTGATAAAATTCAGCTAATATTCATGTTTTTAACAAATAGAATCTTCGAGGCCTGGCTGGTGGCTCAGTTGGTTGGGGCATCTTCCCATGCACCGAAAGGCTGCAGGTTCGATTCCCGGTCAGAGCACATGTAGGAGGCAACCAATTGTGTTACTCTCTCACAGGATGTTTCTCTCTCCCCCCTCCCTCCATCTCTCTTTAAAAATCAATGAACATATCCTAGGGTGAGCATTTTTTAAAAAATAGAATCTTAGAAAATTTGGAATTGGTGTTACTTCCTTCATCTGGTAAATGGTTTGTGCCAAAAAGATAGCAACTCCACCCTTCATGGTGAATATTAAAAGAATTCTCTTTCAAATTAGGAATAAGGTTAAAAAGTCTACTGTCACCACTTCTAGTCTGCATGGTATCAGAAAGAAGACAGCTCAGTTTGACTATAAAACATAGTAAGTATAGGATGAGAAAAAGAACTGAGCTGTCATTATTTTCAGATATTACAATTCCTATATAGGAAACTAAAAACATAGAAATTAATTATTAGAACTAATGAAATGATTTATCAGTGTTTCCAGTAATAAAATCTATCTACAGAACTCAATTGCATGGCTATAAGGGACATGGAGGCATTAGACACCATCGTGTGTGTTGTGTGTGTGATTTATGCCAATGAAACGGTTCAAGGAACAGATACATCAACAATTGTGCAAGACAAAACCCTTATGGAGAAAACTATAAAATGTTAGTGAAATACATTAAAGAAATCTTAAATAAATGGAAAGAGATCCATCTTATTCATTAATGGATGTCAATTCTCCCCAAATTACTTTTTACATTCAATTCAATTCCAAAGAAAACTCTACAGGTGTTCTCTTTAGCTGACTCTAATATCTCTGAGAAGAAAGGGTCAAGAATAACCGATACATTGATGCAGAAGAGGACAAGATGGTGAATATAGCTGAAATCACAAATTATCACAATGTCTGCTAAGCACCATGTCGTTTGGGGCCAGGGTAAGATGACCAGACGAATGGCATCCAACGGAAATCCCAGAAACGTAGAAACCATGCGTGGCAGAATGTGGAGTAAAGTGGACTATTTAACGAGGAATGCGGAGACAATGGCCTTGGTGGGAAGGAGAAACCCAATGCCTAGTTCCCACTCTTTGTCAATATCAGTTGCAGTTGAAATTGTCACTGAACTGTAAAAGGCAAAGCTTAGCACTTTGAGAAAAACATGAAGAGGACCTTTGTGATTTCAGTGTAAGAAAAGACTTTTTACACTCAAAAAGCAAAGATCACCTGGAGAATATTATGCTGAGCGAAATAAGCCAGTCAGAGAAAGGTAAGTACCACATGATCTCACTCATTTGTGGAATCTGTTGAACCTCAGAGGAAAGGCAGGGGAGGGTGCATGGAAAGAGATCAACCAATGAACTTGAATGCACATATGCATAACCCATGGACACAGACACTAGGGTGGTGAGGTCCTGGGGTGGGGCGGGGGGAGCGGCTGAAGAGGGTAATGGGGGAAAAGGAGGACCTATGTAATACTTTCAACAATAAAGAGTAAAAAGAAAAACAAAGATCATAAAAGAAAGAAACTGATAGGTTAGCTATATTAAAGTCAGAACTTACATTCAACAAAAGGTACCATAAGGAAAGAGAAGGGGGTAAAATATGTGAACACATTAATAACAAAGGATTTGTGTTCAGAAATCACACACTTAAATTCAAAAGGAGGAGAACTAAATCTCGTTAGAAAAATTGGCAAAAGTCATGAGCAGTCATTTTCCAGAAGAGAAAACACCAATGGTCAATAAACATATAAAAAGATACTAATTTTATTATTAATCAGTGAAATGTAATTTAAAATCCCAGTGAAATATGACTGTGCAGCCAACAGATTAGCAAAAGTTAAAATGTTGGACAATACCAAAAGTTGGCAAGAATGTTCCATGAACAGGACCGGTTGGAGGATAAATTGGCCCAGCGGCTCTGGGAAATAGTGGGCAGTGAACACCTGAAAACCGGAAGAGGTGCAGACACTACCACCCAGAGCTCGGCTCTAGTAGACAGAAGACTGTTCCGAAAAGCAACGCTGGTGTTAGCAAAAAAAGAAAAACAACACAAAAACACCCCGTGCAAAAAGGAAAATGGCATTCCATGAGAAACAGGAAATACGTGAATATGGCCATATGCAGAAGTGCAGATGAGTCTCAAAAATATAGTATCAGGCCCTGGCAAGCCTTGCTAAGTGGTGACAACATCGGCCCAAGAACTGCAGGGTCGCAGGTTCAATCTCTGGTCAAGGGCAAGTACCTGGGTTGTAGGTTCAATTCCTGGCCCTGGTCCGGGGATGTGCAGGAGGCAACCAATAGATGTGTTTCTCTCACATTGATGGTTCTCTCTCTCTCTCACTCTATCTCTGTCTCTCTTTCTTCCTCCCCTCCTCCCTTCTTTCCACTCTCTCTCTAAAAAAAAAAAAAAAAAAATCAATGAAAAAAATTTCCTGGGGTGAGGATTAAAAAATAAATATTAAAAAGCAGTAATTATTTCCTCCCCTGTGTCTTTAAATATACAGTATATATGGTATTAGGCAAAACAGTCAGAATCTCAAGACACAGTCAGCTCGATTTCTGTATATAAGAGTCAGAACCAGAGCAAGTAGGTGGCATGCTGTTAGGGGGCATCTGTGTGGGAGCACAGCAGGAGTGAGCCCCACCCCGCCCGAAGGGCCGTGAGCTGCTAGGGGCCTGCGCGGACGCCGCTCTGCTCCGCGTGCAGACTGGTGGGTGCACAAGTTCATCAGTATTCTTCTGTAAACTCTAAATATATGTTATATGCACTCCTCTCTGTGGATGATGTATTTCATAATAAAAAAATTTTAATATCATGGAAATCCCAGGTTGGAAATATTTCCGAAGTCTCCAAAGAAAAGCCCTGTGAAGGCACAGTAATTCCGAGCGAAGAATGAGCTCCGAGGCGAAGCACAGAAACTACGGCCCAGACAAAAGCAGCAGATACGCAGGCGGGACGGCCAGGCACAGAAGTGAAATGCAATTTCAGCAGAGCCCACATCTTCAAGTACAGAAGGGGTGAGAAAACCCTCGATGTTGGTTTCAGGGAGGAAATACAAGTTTGCACCGGAGGGAGCATCCTTTGTGCAATGAAACTCAGCCTGAAACGGCCATGGGGCCGTCTGGTCGCTGGGAACTGCCGTGACTCCTCCGCAGGCTCAGGCAGGGTGTCCGCCGAACCAGAACCAGAACCAGAACCAGAACCCACGGAGCCCGCCTGGGAGGAACGGCTGGAAGTGAGACCTCCTGGCGGAAATCACCAAACGGACGAAAAGATGAAGAAAAGTATGGGGGTCCGGCAGGGAGCGAGGCCAAGAAGGGACGGGGCTGACGAGCTTGAACCGACATCCATGTCAATCAGGCGCTATTGAAACGGTGCCGCGGTTCTGATTGTTTTACCGGTTTCACAGATTCTTATATCTGAGAAGGAAGGCACGTTCCTGTGCTCTGGACGGAGTTCGCGAGGTTCCCCACCTTCTCCTCCTCCTCCCTTTCCCCAGCCCCCCAACTTCAAAGAAAGACCTGCACACATGCAGGCCCCCGAAACTGTGTACCCCACTCTCGTGGCCGAGGGTGACCCACGCTGGCCGGCTTTTAGGCTTCACCAGGGAGAAAGACTTCTTCCTGTCAAAGGCCACAGACGAAGGCGTTTGCTGAAGAGGGAACTCTCCCACCAAGGCACCAAGAGCTGAACGGCCCCGCTTCTGACAGATCTATGGTTTAGGAGGGATTAGAAGAGAAATACATCAACATTTATGGAGGATTAATGAAAAGGTGGTAAACGTAAGGTGCGTAGCTTAGTCTGGGGAAGGAGAAGTGAAAGTAATGTTGCACGAACTGGAATGAATCCAGAAGCAGCCCCCAGACAGACCATCAGAGCCTGCGGAGCGGAGCCTGCGGCCCCAGAGGGCCTCTCCGAGGAGAGGAGGGGGCAGACGGCCCAGGGCCCTGCAGGCTGGTGGTGGAGGTGACCGCGCTGTGCTGGGGCTTCCTCTCTACACCTCTCCCACCCAGCCCACCAGCCGTCCGTCTCGCACCTGACGTTTCCTCAGAGCCCGTGGTCCCCGGGGGGGGGGGGGGGCGGGGAGAGGGGACATGGGCTGCCATGAAATCCCCAGCGGCTCCATCACAGCGGAGCGCCCTCCCCCGTGCCCTGTGGCCCCTGCCGGGCCTTTGTGCCTTCAGAGAGGGCCCAGGGGCCAGTAGGGGACAGATTGTTTTGCTTTAAATAAAGATAAATAACAGTTTGGGCTTTTGATATAACAAAAAGGATTTCATGGGCCCTGACATTGGAACCTGTGATAAACCTGAGAGGCCTACTAAAAACAGACGGAGAGCAGTGAAGCTGGCCAGTTTCTGTTTTCATGGGTTTCTTTTCCCAAAGGGAGCGAGGGGCAGAGCCCCGCCCGTGGAGGGTGCCGGTGGGTGAAGGAGCCGGGACTGAGCCTGGCCTTGCAGCAGCCCCTCCGCCCGGGCGCCAACTTCCTCCTGGTTTGACTGCACCAGAACCTTCTTTCTGAAACATGTTCCAGGAGGTGACGGCCCGTGTGACCCCAACGTCGCCTCCCGGTGAGCGCTTCTTCACGTGACAGACGCCCCGCGGTGCACCCGCTTCCACCGGAGTGGAGGGCGCGAGCGGGAGGCTTGCTGGCTCGCCAGGGGCCGCCCAGGCTGCCCCACTTCCCGGGGATGTTCTGAAGGCGCAGCTTCCGGAGAGGGAGGCGGCGGCGCGTCTCTTGCCCCAGCGAGAGGCCCTCTGCCCCGCCCGCTGCCCAGGCGCGTGTACCACATGGCAGCGGTGTGCCCAGGGGAGGTCTGTGCGCAGGTTCTGCCGCCCTGGCTCACAGGGCGCCTCCTCCCAGGTGTCCTCTCCCTCGGCCCCGCGATATCCTTGCAAAGTGGCCCGAGCAGGTTTTCTTGATCCCGGTTCCGGGCCCGAGAACCAGCCTCAGCATTTAGCTGAAGGAGCCGGGCACGAATCGCATCAGTGCCCAGCCCGTCTCAGGCCGAGGGCTTTGAACTCTACACCTGCGTCCTGTCCATGCGTCACGGGAGCCCCGCTTCCAAGCCCGGGCCCCCAAAGCCACACAAAGGGCTCGGCCGTCGCCTCTGTCCCCTTGACCTCATTAAAGCTCCGGATGGAGTTGTCCTCGCAGCCTTCAGGGGCGGCCTCGGCCTCTGAGCCCCGCGCAGCCGCTCGCTGACACCTGGTGACTGGCTCACGCCGGCGCAGGGAGGACATGAGAAGGCCAAGTGCTGCTTTCTAACCGGCCGCCCCGCCTGGGAGGGTCACAGCCGCCCCTTCCAAGAACACGTTTACCCCCGAGAAGGCTTCCCGTTGGCATTCCCCGCCTCGCGGTCCCCCGGGGGCCAGATGCCACCAGACACCGGCGTTCAGCCACGGCCGGCGCAAGAAGAACGCTGCGTGTGTCTACAAGTGCCTTTTACGAGGGAGTTAGGAGAAGCCATCCATTTCTGAGAGAGGTGACGCCATAGTACCTTGATCTGACTTCTCGGTGAAGCAGAATGTAAACTGTAAGTGAAGCCTCGATGTGGAGCGTGAACTCCGCACACACCCCAGGCACAGCTGCCGTGCCGCCGGCCCCGAATGGTGAATCATCTACGAAGCGCTCATTTCTTGGCGTGTTTTCCAACCGCAACAAAGAGCTCCGGGATTGCTTGCACCCGTGGCATTGTTCTGATTCATCCGCGGTCAGTGAGGAAGGGGCAGTGCCCGCCGGCTACAAAGAGGGTTTTCAATGTTCTGGGCTCTGTGGGCCCCGACAGCCCGCAGCCCGCATAGCTCGAGAGGCGCCTCTCCTAACGCAAACGCCACACAAAGGTCGTCGTCCCCACTTCGGGGGTGGAGATGCGGAACAGAGAGGGGCTGGGCATTCCCAAGGTCACAGGGTTGGTAAGGAGGAACCGGCAGGTGGGCCCGGCATGTGCTCCGGAGGGTCAGGCGCGGCCTGCTGAGTTCCCGGCGCGGCCCTGCCTTCTCCGTGGGGTGGCTGCGGGGATCCCCGAGAGTCTGCACGCAGCATTCAGTGCGGAGCTGCCCAGGCGGGGTGGGTGGTCAGCACATCAACACCGCCGTCCTGGTGCCCAGCACACGTGAAGGCGGACGCGCTTTCCAGGGCCGAGGAAGGTGCGCTGTGGGCCCCAAATTACCCTGCGAGCCCCACTCCTGGTGAAATGGAGCGAGCAGAGTGTCTTGCACGGAAACAGAAGTTACAGAACCAGCCCTACAGGAGGGGAGGGGGGACTCTTGCTGCGAGGCTTTGGGTCTGTGCCGCAGGATCCTTGAGTTGGAGGGTGGCGTCTTTCTACCCAAATACCCAGCCCCTCCCCCCGAGCGGCTGCTGTCCGTGCTGCCTGCAGGCTTCCAGGTGTATGTGCACTGGATCGCTCTGAAATCCTTCCTGACCTTGCCCACAACAGACTCCTGTCCATCCTTCAGCACACAGGCCGCGCCCCTTCCTCCCGCTCCATGGACACTTCCTAAACAGTCATGGAAGGCTGTGTTCTGCTAGCCTGTCTGCCTCTCCCACCCAAGTGGGACTCAGAACAGACTGAAAACACGGCCATGCTCCTCCACCTTTGTGCCCTTCGCCAGACACGCAGCCGGCCCCAGGAGACTCTCGGATGAGGACATGAGCCCTGAGGAGCCCTGAGCCTCAGCCCCCACCTGCACCTCAGTGCTGCCATGTCATTATCACGGACCAGACAGAAAGCATCCCCCAGTGCTGTGCCAGCCACACCTGCAGAGGTCACGGGCAGAACCTAAGTCACTGAACTTTGACCTTTCCTGACCCATCCTATCTAATAAAGAGATAATATGCTAAATGGCCCTCACGCCGTCACAAAGATGGTGGCACCCACAGCCAATAAGGAGGGAATATGCTAATTGACTGCCCTGCCCTCAAAGATGGAGGCACCCACAGTCACAAGATAGTGGCGCCCAGTCCCCTCAACCTCACCAGGGCAGCAGGTGTGTGGCAATGCTGGGCCTGCCCCGAGGTGGGCCTGGCCGCTCTGCGCACCTGCCTCTGGAGTCCCCCAGTTACCTCAGCCCCCCAGTCGCCCAAGGCACAGGCAAGCCTCGGATGGCAGCTGCCCAGCCTCCCAGGGCCTCCTGAGGCTCAGGTAACCAGGGCCAGCCAAGGCTTGCGCTGTTGGCAGTGGCAGCAGCAGAGGTGTGATGGGGCGTCGCCTTCCCCTGATCGCCGGGTCACCTTCCACCCCTGAGGTCTCTCAGACTGTGAGAGGGGGCAGGCCGGGCTGAGGGACCCCCTCTCCAGTGCATGAATTTTCATGCACCGGGCCTCTAATAGAAAATAAAGCTGTAGGCTCCAACCCGGTGGCCACACCACCCGCTGCAGTGAAGGTACCTCTTGCTCCATCACAGCCTTTCCTGCCGCCAACCCCATTCCCATCTTGAGCTCCTTGTAAAGCTAGGCCTTGGTTGCGTCAGTCCTCTCCACAGGCTTCTCGGAAATGGCTGGAAAACTTATAAATGAGCAGAGCTCCCTGACAACGGCAGCCGAGGGGTCAAATCCAATGTGTCCAGGACCTGGGAACCTTTCTTCCCCCAGGAGCCAGTGTGGAGTTTACGACTCCACCTGGGTCCGAGCGTTCAGAGCGCTTTACAGAAGGTGGTCGACACCCTCACCTGAGCCTTCACAGCCTACCACCCTCTGCTGCATTTTCTGCCTCAGGAAGAAAGCCTCCTGGGCCTCAGTCTTCTGGAACGGCTGAGAAGCAGTGGGCCTGAACTAATCGTGTCACCTAACTCGCTGTGCAGCAGTGACATCTGCTGGGGATCATTGTGCCGACTTTACAATGTGAACGCGTGTAAGCCTTTCAACGTCTCTATGAGGCTGTTCACAGTAGGACCTGCATTTGCTAGATGAGGAGACTGAGATGCAGAGAAATGGAGTAACTACGTGGCAGAGCTGGGATCTGAACCCAGAGCAGTGTGACTCCAGGGTCTGGATTCTTATCCTTTGAGCTTTGACACCTCCTGCAGGAACAGCCTTTGATACATTGGTGCACAGCATTTGCTCTCAGCTCTGAACTCCACCTGTCTGCCAGTTTCCTGGTCCCGTGTCCTTCCCTGGGAGTGCTTGCCTCATTCACACTGGTGATGGTGCCTGCCCCCGGCCTCAGCGCTCTGTGCCCCAGGGCTCGCAGGGACCCAGATTTCTCTGAACAAGCCTTCGCTCCATGTCTTCAGGCTCTGACATCGCCTCTGACCCCAACACCCTCCATCCCCAGGCCCCTCCTGGCCTGGGAACCCGCATTCCTACCGACAAGGCGCTCTCCTTCAGGACGGCCCCCAGGCACTCAGGGCTGAGACCGTCTCCCGGGAAATGAGTGTTGAGGGGTGGGGCTTCGTGGTCCAGCCCAGTGGCCTGGGGTCCGGCCTGGCTGCTTATGAGACACGTGGCCGTGGCAGGCCACTTCGTTCTGCATCTCCTTCCCCCATCGCTAACCCGATTGCAGCGCTGTAAGTACTGGATCTGAGAGTGAGTGTGAGCCGCTTCGAGCAGGGGCAGCTGGGAGTGCGGTGCTAACTCTAATTCCGGACATGATCACTATCTCTCTTCCTACCGGTCAGCAAGCTCCTTAACCAAGACTCTGTGCCGTGTCTTCAGTCCACAGCGCCAAGCCAATGCCCGTAGGAAACAGTGTCTGGGAGACAGAGGGCGAGGCAGGGGCTGGAGGGGTGCTGGCTGTGGTCCCGCGTCCCGCGAACAGAGCCGGGAGGCACACGGCAGCTCTGAGCCCGTGTGGAGAGAGGAGTGGTGGAGAGGCCCACTGATGGCCTGTGCCCCTCTGCTCTGCCACGTTCTGTGCCCAGAGCTCCTCTGTGGTTATTGCTTCAGTCCCCCAAGACATCTGTGGAGATTCCACATCCTTCACACATGGAAAGCACATTGAAGCCATCAGTGGCCGCACAAAGAGATGAGCACAAAGCCACGGGGCCTTCGGCCGGGCCTCACGCTCTGCGGGGACCACCTCTGGGTTCCCTCATCGCAAAGAGCCCCGGGCTCCTCCTCGGCCGTGAGTCTGGCAGTCAGACCCGCTACCCCATGAAGTCACCGCCTCCCAGGAAACCCGTGGGAAGAGCACGGATGGGGGGCTGGGTGCTGGCCCCCGTGTGAGCTTGGGAAAGGGCGTGTTTCCCTAAGTGTGAGGGAAGGACATCCTTAGAGATGCTTAGACAGAGAGCTGGTTCGGGTTGTGGGGAAAGTAAGGCTGACGTTTATGGAGTGAGCCCTTCCTATGTGCGAGTAGGCTCCGTGGGAAGTGTCTTTCTAGGCACGTAACTCTTTGGTGCTGACAGGAAGGGGTGGGGGACAGAGGACGGTTCACTGAGGAGAGGCGCACACAGCAGGTCCAACGTCCCCAACGCCGCCACGCTCACCGTGGACAGACTGAAGCCACGGAGCAGATGGGAGGAGATGGTGACATGGCCACTCAGGCCACACCTGCCCCCACGACAGCCACAGATGAACATACATTTTATTTCCCTCCATGCTTGTCCATCCAAACCTATTCCCAAAGAGGAAGAATCCAATTTGTAGTCACATTTCTGATAATTTCCCAGCATGGTACCTGGTGTGCTTACTAAACACTAACTGGGCGTGGATTTCCATTCCATTGATGGGTAGCAAATCACAAACACAGGCAGAGCGCAGCACCCAGGCTTCAGAGCTGCCGGCGCTGCAGTCTGTCACTGCAGCGTGGCCCGAAGCCGAACATCTCCAACCTGAGGACGCCAGGCTGTACCCGGTATTGTGAGGATTAAATGAAACACTGTACATAGAGTCACATAGTAAGTGCTCAGTAAACGTTTCTTTTTCTCTCTTTCCTTCTGTTTATCTTATTATTAAATGTACTAGAGGCCCGGTGCATGAAATTCGTGCATGAGGGGGTGTGTCCCTCAGCCCAGCCTACACCCTCTCCAATCTGGGACCTCTCGAGGGGTATCCGACTGCCCGGTAGGATCGGGCCTAAATGGTCAGTCAGACATCCCTCTCACAATCCAGGACTGCTGGCTCCCAACTACTCGCCTGCCTGCCTTCCTGATTGCCCCTAACTGCTTCTGCCTGCCAGCCTGATCACCCCCTAACCACTCCCCTGCAGGCCTGGTCGCCCCTAACTGCCCTCCCCTGCAGGCCCAATTGCCCCTAACTGCCCTCTCCTGCAGGCCGGGTCCCCCCAACTGCTCTCCCCTGTAGGTCTGGGTCCCCCCCAACTGCCCTTCCCTGCAGGCCCAGTCGCACCCAACTTCCCTCCTCTGCTTGGTCACCCCTAACTGCCCTCCCCTGCAGGCTTGATAGCCCCCAACTGCCCTCCCTTGCAGGCCTGGTCCCTCCCAACTGCCCTCCCCTGCTGGCCATCTTGTGGCAGCCATCTTGTGTCCACATAGGGGCAGCCATCTTGTGTGTTGGAGTGATGGTTAATTTGCATATTATTCTTTTATTAGATAGTATTCTCTTAACATTCAGGACTTGGTTTTATTAAAAAGTTTCATTTTTAAGCAAAGTCTTTAAAAGTTATTCTTACAATAGAACAGAAAGCTCAGGCCTCAGATAAACCATGTCTCTTCAAGTTCGAAGGAGACTTCACGCAAGGCTCTGCTACCGCCACCTGGGGGCAGCATACTGTATAATATTTTTGAATTGACCATGAAATCGTTAACATTCCTTAGAGTCTCGAGTATCACACACATTCAGAAGGGTCTAAACCACAAATATCTTTTACAACATAGTTTCCTAACCAATGTGTGGTGACAGGTTGGTATAGAGATGCCTGAAGCAGTAATCTGGATTTAGTCAATTCACTGGCGTCTTAAGGTCTTAATGTCACCAGCAGCTTAAATACTAAAGCTTAGGAGTTCCTCTGAAGGGTCATGTGAAAATAAAGCAAGTCATGACACAAAAGCACAGCCCCCCAAAAACAGATAAGTTCCACATTATCAAAATGCAAGCCCTGTGCCTCAAAGCACACTATCAAGAAAGGGGAGAGAAAGGAGAAAAAATTTGCAGGTAAGTTACTTGATAAGAGATTTATACATAGAACATATAAAGTGCTCGTATAACTAAATAATGAAAAGAAAAATTATAGCCCAGCTTGTGTGACTCGGTGGTTGAGCTTCAGCTCATGAACTAGGAGGTCATGGTTCGATTCCCAGTCAGGACACAGGCCAGGTTTTGGGCTCAATACCCAGTAGGGGGCGTGCAGGAGGCAGCCTATCAATGATTCTCTCTCATCATTGATGTTTCTATCTCTCCCTCTCTCTCTCTGAAATCAATTTAAAAGAAAAAAACATATTTTATAAAAGAGATAATATAACTCAAACATGGACAAAAGGTTGGAATAGATATTTCTCTAAAGGAAATATATGAAAGGCCACAAAAAATGATCAAAATGATAATGAGATGCATGTTACACAGACGAGGGTGGCGGTGATAAAAAAAAAAAAAAGACAGCTGGTAGCAAGTGTTGGCAAAGTTGTGGAGAAATCGAACCCAGACCCTATCCATGGAAGTATGAAACGGCCCAGCTGCTGTGGAAAACAGGCTGGTGTCTGTGGACAGGTTAAACCTGGAGTTAACACGTGTCCTCAGCAATTCCGCTCCTAGGTATGTGCCTAAGAGAAGCGAACATGTGTCCGCACAAAACCTTGTGCATGGATCTTCATAGGAGCATGAATTCATAATAGCCAAGAATTGGAAACCACCCGAATGCCCATCAATCCTTACAACAACCGCGATGGAATGGGTCCAGCCCTGGAAAGGACGAATCAGCATCCCGCCAGGTGAGGGAAGCTGGTCCCAAACACAGGCTGCCGGTCCCATTTCTGGGAATGCAGTGCTGATTCTAACTCGGGACATTATCATTGTATCCTCGTGTACGCGAGCGGGTGGCAGAGTGCGAGGACACAGGAATTTCCTTGTTCACTTTACCTCCGACCTGGGCTTGGGGACTTCAGAGCCTGTTCTGGGGACCCACGGCCACACTGCCCCTCTGGGCCTCCCGTTTCGGTTCTCGTCCAGACAGAGCCGTCCCTCTGAGTGAGGAAGTGGGGACAAGAGGGGGTGGGATGGACAGACGGCAGCAGTGAGTGAGAGCGAGGCGCGATGTGAGGAGCTGCCCCACCGCAGGCGAGCGGTGTGTGGATGCCGGAGACGCAGCGTGCTGGGAAGCGTTCGTCTTGTCCGTTGTGGAATTGCTTCCTTTATTCAGACACGGAATAACTTCAGCGCAGCAAACGCCAAGCTTTCCTGGGGATTTAATCCCTGAAGAGGGACGAAAGGTGCTCAGGCCTACGTGACGATTGAGGTGACTAACGTGGTGCAGAGCGCGGGGGCTGGAACGGAGGTGCTGCCAGGTATCCAGAGAGGAGCTCGCAGCGGAGGGTGGGCTGGAGCCCACGAGCAGTGCCAGGCGAGCCTCATTGCCCCTCACACCGTGGCCAGGAAAGAGCTCTTGGCTGCACGGAGGGGATCAGAGGGTATCAGCCCAGTGAGGGGGCCACAGGAAACTGCTTCTCTCGTCCTGTCCTGGGGATGGCGCCAGAGAGCCTCGAATCCCTTGCTTCCGTCTGACAGGGTCCTTTCGGCACCCGCAGAAGGCGGTCGTGTTGTTAGGACACCCTGGCCCTCGGTCAGCTCCTCCAATGTGCACAGGGCAGAGTGGACACCGTGTTCGGGGCAGGCACTTGCATGGAAAAGCCAGAACTCTCTCCATCCAAATGTCCCACCCGGGGCTATGCGGGGGCGGCGCCCACCCGGCACCCGGGAAAGGAGCTCTGGTCACCGCTGCGGGGCCTCGGGGCTGGGAGCTGCCACGGGAACAGAGTCCCCAGCAAACCGCACGGGCATTCATGAGCGGAATTCCCTGCTATGGAGCGTGTTTTACACACACGCAGCACAGAGAGCGAGTGAAGACTGGGGGAGATGGCCAGTCTAGACACACTGGTGGGGACAATGGCATAGTAACGAGAGGAGGAGAAGCACAGTTGCCCATAGTAACGGCCTTGACTGGAGAAATTTTGTCAGCCACTGGATAGACTTACTATGAAAACTAATTTAAATAATAATAGCAATATTTATGGAGCTACTAAGCACTGGGCTAAATGCCGTTGCCAGGTTGGCGTATTTGCTTTGGTTCGGTATCGAAGTCACAGACCCAAGGATGGACTTGCACGGACGGGACTGTGGGCGCGGAGCTGGGTCCATTTGCTGGCTTGAGGGTCCACAGGCCAGGCAGGTGTAGGCTGTCCTGTGCTGGCGGCAGGGAGGAGCCTGCGGCGAGGCAGCCTGTCTTCCGAAGCCAGTCACTGATGTCGGGTGGCAGGTGGTTTTACCGAGAGGCGGCCCTGCGCCAGGGCGGCCTTGCCCCGCAGCAGGCGGGATACCGGTCCCCTGGATGCCACCAGGCTCCGGAGTTCCGCGAGGCGCTGCCGGCCCTGATGAGCAGCACTGACCAGGCTGCCTCCTGCCTCGGATGGCTCCTGACCCCCGTGAGGCCGGGCCTGGTGATGAACCTGGGCCACAGCATTGCCCTGCGGTCAGATGACCTGCAGACCTAAGTCCCTGCGAGCTGGGGTTGGCCTTGGGAGTGCGTGGTCCTGGTGACCACCCGCTTCTCAGCCAAACCGGGGAGCGCTCCGCCCTGGGGTCCTGCGCGCAGCAGTTACGGGGCGGCCACGGGGCGGCGCAGCACGGGGAGGCAGCGGTGCAGTGGAACTCGCGTGTCCGCAGCCACGAGCGCTTGGAGGCAACAAGGTGGGGGGCTTGGATGATAATTAACAACCGGAGCTCCAGGCACACGGGGCTGCACGCAAAGTCCATGGCCAGCAGCGGCAGCGGTGTAAGGGGCGTCCTCTCCGCACCAGCTCCCAGCCTGCGCTGCCCAGCTCAGCCCAGCCCGAGGCGGCGATGGCCCCGGCCACTGCGCTGCAAGACCAGCCGCCACAGGCTTCCCATCCGCCTCCCACAGACAGGCACTGACCACGGGCCTGCGGGCCGGACGCACAGGCCTGGGACCCGCCCTGCACTCGCAGGCACAGCGGTGGCGGCGCAGCCCCGCGCTCTCCCCCTCCACGTGACACAGCGGGTCTCCCTTCACAGAGTGGCAGGAGGGGCGCGGTGGGTCGCCGCGGGCTCTGTGATACCGGCTGGTGGCAGCCCATCCAGCATCCGTTATCTGCTGTCCCTTAAAAGACGGCAGACGGTGCTTCTGAGGATGAGATGAGGCCAGGCACACCGTCCAATGTGCAGTGAGGGTCCCAGGTCGGGCCCAGCTCTGCCCGCACCTCCCTGCGCACCACCCTCCTGGCCCTATGCTCACTGTGTTCAGACTGGAGACTGGCGGCCTCTCTTCCTGGCCCCCAGGCCCTGGGCTTCGAGTGGAGCTGATGGTCAGGAGCTCGCCGGCAGGGCCTGGGTGCTCTGAGCGCGAACCCTTCTGCAGGCTCGCCTTCGCTCAGACTTGACCCACGAGATCACTTGGGCTTCAGGGAGACGTATTGCCCAGGGGACTCACAGTAAGTGCCAGGTGAGCCCCTGGCTGCCTGGAGGAAGCTCAGCTCACCTGTCCCACTCTGCTAGCACCACCAGCAGCAGCCATGGTGTCCCTGCCAGTGGGCAGCTGTGTGTCCGGCTCACCATCTCCCTCAGGGACATCCCGCTGCTCCACCCGCCCCCTTGTGAGTGCTCAGAGGGGCTTCCAATGCAAGTGCACCCACACCTGAGGCCCTTCACTCTCCCCCATGCCATCCCACGTCTCAGTCACCCCAGCTCCCATATCAGTCACCCCGTCTCCCATCTCAGTCACCCCGTCTCCCATCTCAGTCACCCCATCTCCCGTCTCAGTCACCCCATCTCCCATCTCAGTCACCCATCTCCCATCTCAGCCACCCCATCTCCTATCTCAGTCACCCCGTCTCCCATCTCAGTCACCCCATCTCCCGTCTCAGTCACCCCATCTCCCATCTCAGTCACCCCGTCTCCCGTCTCAGTCACCCCATCTCCCATATCAGTCACTCCATCTCCCATCTCAGTCACCACATCTCCCGTCTCAGTCACCCCATCTCCTATCTCAGTCACCCCGTCTCCCATCTCAGTCACCCCATCTCCCGTCTCAGTCACCCCGTCTCCCATCTCAGTCACCCCATCTCCCATCTCAGTCACCCCATCTCCCGTCTCAGTCACCCCATCGCACGCTTCATCTCAGGCCGTGGTCACCCCACCTGTAAGAACCTCTTGGCCTCCTTCTGCACTGCCACCGTTGGGGATACTGGGAGGGTGTGCAGGTGGGACATCTGCCATAACATTGACTCGGGTTCTAGGCTGCGGGAAAGGGGCCCTCACCCTTCCTCAATTTCCCAGGAGGCTTTGCAGGGCCTGCGGGGGAGAGGGCTCTGAGTCAAGGGTCCTACATGACTCAGACCCAGTCACCATCCCCTGTGATGGGCCCACAGCCTAGTGGAAAACCCTGAGGGGTTGGGGGCCCTGCAGTCATGGAAGAGGGGGCACAGCCCTGGCGTGAAGATGGGCACAGCCCGGTGTGAAGATGGGCACAGCCCGGTGTGAAGATGGGCACAGCCAGGGGCACCCAGTATGCAGTGCGGCTGCAGTGAGTTCTAAGGAGAGCAGGAGCCCGGCGGTGAACATGTGCGTCCTGGAGAATCGCTGCCATGTTTGTTGTGCAGACGATTTTTCTTCTCACGTTTCGCTGGATCTCCAGCAGGTCCCCTGTCTAGAGAGGCCAGATGTCTCCTCCCCAAATGCCTACTCCATCCCCTGGAGGGGAGAGAAGGGTCTGGAACTCGGATTGTGTACAGCATCGTGCCCCCCACCATCCCAGAGAGACCTGGCTGGGCCTGGTGGCTACGAGCCAGGCACGTCGCGAGGACAGGACCATAGAACAGATGTGGACCTCAGAGGCCATGGCGGGGTCCAGGGAGTGGATGAGAGATGCAGTCCGGTCTGTAAGGGAGACCAAGGTATACAAGGAAGAACACACTCTGAGGCAAGGCCAAGGCGCAGGAATCAGAGGGGAAGGGCCCCGGTGGAGAAAGGACTAAGGAATTCACGTGCATCCGGACGCCGGCTGAGGACCGCCTCGGGCAGCCGGGCACGGACGAGGCCTGGGCTCAGCAGTGCTGCGGGGCGCTGTGCGGGTCTGAGGCCATGCCAGGCAGCCGCTCGCTCCTCGCCGTCCTGGAGAGCGCCCCTCATCTGGGAGGAGGCGGGCTGGAGTAGGGACGCGCGGGGGAGGGGAGATTTGGAAGAGCTGCTCTGGAAAGTGGGGAGGGACGTGGACAAGGGTCATGTGACGTGGTCCATAAGCTGCAGCAGGAGAAGGAAGCAGAACAAGAGTGAGGGCCGCGGCCCCATCCGGACTCCACAAGACCCTGCTGTGGGAGCGAGGCTGGGCCCGACGGAAAGGAAGCCAGGGGTCCTCACGGGCCCAGAGGACAGGAGGCGTCAGGAGCGGCAGTGCAGGTGCGGGTAAGAAGGGGCCCCGTGCTGGGGGACGGGGTGCCAGATGATTGGAATCCAGCACAGCAGGGAACTGCCACAGGGCACTGGGGGTAAGGCAGCGAGCACAGCGATGGCCACACGTCAGGGGGTCTGGAGTGTCCAGAAAAGACCTCAGCCAGATACCAAAGTCCTCTTCGAAGATGGCAACACGACAGGAAGTCTACCATCGCCCCTAATATCTTGGCAAAAATCAAAGAATGTTCATTTAAGAGAATTTCACGTTTTAGGGAACCTGGTGGGTCTAAAGATTGGAAATGCCGCTCTGGCGTCCAGGGCGGGTGGGTGGCAAGGGCCTCCTGCCGTCTTGTCACCTGGGACTGAGGCAGGCCAGAGCTCAGGGAAAGGTGCACCGCCGCCTGCTCGGGGACTGGATGGCCCTCCTGTTGTTTACATCAGCTCTGGGGGGAGCCCTGAGCCTCAAC
Organism: Ia io; assembly: GCA_025583905.1. Classification (NCBI taxonomy): domain Eukaryota; kingdom Metazoa; phylum Chordata; class Mammalia; order Chiroptera; family Vespertilionidae; genus Ia; species Ia io. Next base: position 1,380,145 of record JAJQQW010000022.1, on the reverse strand, counting down.
CGCTTCAGGCCTGCGAGGAAGAGGTGCCTGTCTGTCTCTTGAAATGAAACACTTGTCTGAAGCCCTCACCTGGGCCGTGCTTGGGCAGGGCACAGGCAGGGTCCCACTGGCCATCCTGAAGACACCTCGCTGTGGGACCTTTTTCGGCTCCTGGTTCTTTGCTTGTTTGTTTTAAGTATTTTTATTGATTTTGGAGAGAGCGAGAGAGAAACATCGATGATGAGAGAGAAACATCGATGATGAGAGAAACATCCATCGGCTGGCGGCCTCCAGCACGCCCCCAACTGGGGGTGGAGCCCGCAACCCGAGCATGTGCCCTGACCGGGAATTGAACCGTGACCTCCTGGTTCATAGGTCAATGCGCAACCCCTGAGCCATGCCGCCTGGGCTCGGTGCTTGGTTTAAAGTCCTTATGGAAGCTGAAGGCAAAGGGGTTTGGGCGACACCTTAGGGCCGTGGTTGGCAAACTGCGGCTTAAGAGCCACATGCGGCTCTTTGGCCCCTTGAGTGTGGCTCTTCCACAAAATATCACGGCCTGGGCGAGTCTATTTTGAAGAAATGGCGTTAAAAGAAGTTTAAGTTTAAAAATTCTGGCTCTCAAAAGAAATTGCAATCATTGTACTGTTGATATTTGGCTCTGTTGACTAAGGAGTTTGCCGACCACTGCCTTAAACTTGTTGGAGCTGATTTTCTCACTCGTCTTTTTCCCTGCTGACCGCAGTGGCGGTCATAGGAAGAGATGGGCCTTCGAACACTATTACCCTGAGATTAAAAATGGACATAGGTATTCCTGAGAACAGCAGAGGCTGAAAATAGAGGAAAAAACAAAAGGCTGAGGGTGGTGATATGGGGAGGGGGGCTACAGAAAAGGAGCTTTTAGAAACCATAAAAGCCAAAATACTTGCCAGTAATCACAGAAATGTTCAGATGACAGATCTTCCATCAAAAAGTAAATGCATTAGTCCAAATGCTTATCAGCACGCAGAGCCGAACCCTCAACTATAAGAAAGAAGATAACACGAAGGCAGGGCGGGGGGGGTGCCGGCTTTCCGACCCTGTCCCCCTTGCAGACAGCGCTATGCCTTCGACAGGGCCTGCCCCTCCTCTGCCACGGAGACGGGCGTCCTGCATCTCAGCAGCCCAGACACAGCTACTGACCTCAATTCTAGTCATATATGTATATGTACGTATATGTGTGTATATGTGTATATATATATATGTATATATATGTATGTATATGTATATGTGGCAGTGTAGCTGGCGGGATTTGGGAGTAGAAATACTGTCTCTACCCCACGGTTTTCTAGGTAGACGCCGAGGTCTCTGACCCCATCAGGGACCCCTCTCATCGCAGGTGCGGTGGGAGATCGCGATGGTGCCTTCATTGTCCTAGTGATCCTCTGGCCTTTCTGACCCGTTTCTCATGCAGCATCACAGCCTCGGCTCAGGACGCCTGCCGCGGCTGACTGTGCAGGCGCCGTGCTGCGTGCGGACAGAGGCGAGCAGTCCGCACCATCATGAGCATCGACTGGGCATCTCCTGGGGAGCGTTGCAGCTGGTGGCCAGCTGGCTGAGGACACCAGAGCCATTAAGGGGACCCCTTCCTTTCTATGAGGGGAGAAAAGACATACGCGTCTGAGAAGATTAAAAGGACGAAGCACAGACCTCGTCAGAGGAGAGACACTCCCAGGAAGTAGAGGACTAGGGCCGGCCCATCCTCAGGGAGACCCCATGCGCCCAGCCAGCATGGGCGGTGCTAGAATATTCTCACTCACTCCACAAGTTTATTTGCATACTCTGTGGCCTAGGTCATTGTCATGTTACCTGTGCCTCAGCACGTTTGAAAGGCTTGAGGAAGTTAACTTGAAAATAAGTAGAAATAGTACAAAACGAAGAAATTCCAAACCTCTCGTAGTGGCATTCCCTAGTCCCACCCCTCATCTCTCCACTGTTCTAGTTAGACACGTAGAAGACTCGGGACGCCAGTGCCTTCAGCAACAGCAGGTGTGCCAATGCCTTTGGGCTGCACAATGCCCCGTCCTGCCTTGTTGCTAGTGTGTGCGAGCCGAGGGCACGGAGGCCGCGGCTGAGGCTTGGAATCAGAGTTTCTGTTTGATTTTTTTCCCCACAAAGATGTCCAATTTTCTGAAAATGGAGCTCTCGGCCGGAAATCTCTCAGGCTCTGATTCAGGCCCGAGCTGTGGGCGCGTGGACGTGGCTGGACTCAGCAGACCATGTCTAGCTAGCCTCGTTCGGCCTGGACAGGAGGTTAGGGACCCCAGGTCCCCAGCCTCGCCATCCCCCATTCCACTTTGTCTCTGGACTCCACGGAGCAAAGCACAGCTCTGCCCAAGGAAGAGACAAGGAACTGGCTGCCCCTGCCCATCCGCAGGCCCAGCAGCAAAGCACACACATCCCTCCGGGATGGAAGTCGGGGGAGAACAGCCGGTGCAGGGAGCCCGCGGAGCGTCTCTGAGACGCTGCCTGTGGCTTTGGATGGATGCCAGTCGTGTGTGTTGGTTTCCCACCACGATGGACTGACTCACGTCCTGGCAGGAGCAGCCCTGGACCCAGAGCAGTTCTCCCCACGGTCACGGGCGCAGAGGTGGAGCACTGCCCACGACCTGTCTCCTGGTGGAGCCTTTCAGGACCCTTGGGCCTCTGCTCTTTGCCTTAGGGTCTGAGCAGTTTTTCCTGCCTCCCAACCAGGGGCCCCAAGAAATGAGCCAACAGGGTGACTTTGTGAACGGAGGCACCCAGCCCGCGTTGGGAGCAGCCGCCGCCGCCGCCAAGCCAGCAGCAAGCCCGAGCTGAATTCCATTTAAATGAAATGCCAGGAGGCAGTCAGCGAGAGTGACATTTATGGTGTTCCTACAAATGCATGCGGTGGGAGCGGGCACGGGGCAGGGGGGAACAAGCTGTACCGAAACCGCCATCTGTATATTGTGCCCGGTTTTAATATTCTGTATTCTCATAAAAAGTGTTGTTTCTGTCGCTATTCAATCTCACAGACTCACACGGAACACTGTTAAAAGTCAGCAGCGTGTGAAATGGTATTTTAAAATAAATGGCGGGGCTGCCGCGCGGCAAGGGATATTGCGGCCGGGCGCTGACAGACAGGCCCTGAAAAGTAACAACCGTTATCATCTCCCGGCAAAGCGGATTAAATAAAACCCCGTGCAGCCGGGCATTACCAAGTCTGATATTGACACAGCTGCCGCGCCGCGATTTTTCATTGTCTCATCAAGACGGAGCGTCGCGGGGATCAATCTTCCCCTGTCAGGCCCGGCGCTGGAAGTTTTTCATTTACATTTTCATTATATCCTTTTATCTCCAGGCGGCGTTTCTTCTGAGCTGTGGGCTCCAATGACCTGGGGACAGTGCTGCTCCATGACCCTCTGGCCAGGGGGCTCCTGGGGGGCCGAGAGGGGGCTCCCCCCCATCCCCCAGCCCCTCCCAGCCTCTCCCCGCGGCCAGTGGGCGAGATGATGGCCAGAGCCGCTGCTCCAGGCGCTGGCGGATGGCGGACGGCGATGCACGTGTTTGTTGGAGAGAAATGGAGGGCGCGGAGAGGCGCGTGGGCAGCCTGGAGGGCGGGCAGCCCCCCTGCACTGGGAGGAGGAGGCGGGAAAGGGCTCCTGAGCACTCTCCAGCCCGAAGCCGCGCAGCCTCACGCTGTCCACCGCTTCCTTGTCTGCTTTCACTCCAGGAGCTGATTTGCCTGCGGAAAATTCATTTTAATCGGGCTCCCAGAAAACAGCGTCTTTGAGGAAGCCCAGTCTTCCTGCAGGTGGGGGGCCCACAGTCCCCCCCACTTCCGAAGGTTATTGGTGCGCTTTCTCTGGGAGGAAAGTTCAGTTATGAAACACTGCCCAGTTCTTGACCTCCACTGTGTGTGTCGGTCACCGTGCCAACGGCAGGGGAAGCGTGCGCGTCAGCTCCCTCAGCCCCGGTTAGAGACACGGCTTCATAGACCGAGGTGGGTGAGACCAAGGAGCCGGCTCCACATCCCGATGGCGTCTGTGTCCTCGCGCACCTCCGTGTCCAGAGCTGGAAGCGCAGGAGAGGGCGGCCGAAGGCTTTGTGGCTCACCCACCACAGGGCGCTCCTGGTCCTTCCGTGGCCAGAGCGGGTCCTGGTCAGGGCAAAGGGTCCGCGTGAGTCAGCGTGATGCTCAGCCGCTGCCACAGGGAAGCCTGGGGCAGCGCCCAGCGCCCATAGCACCTCCCGGCCGCGCCCACCAGGAGGGTCCACAGAAACGCCCCGCCCTGGGTTCTGCTCTGACATCCCCAGAAGGCAGGCTTGGAACAGTTCAGCCGTTAACTCTGTTAAGGAATTAGGGACTGACTGGGCATGAGGAGCTTGTGGACTGAATATGTGTGTCCCCTGAATTCATGTGCCAAAAACCCAATGCCCAGGGTGCTGGTGTGGGGCGGGCCTTTGGGAGTGAGGAGGTCAGAGGGTGGGATCCTTAGGAATGGGGTCCTGTCCTCATCAAAGGGGCCCCAGAGAGCTCCCTCGCCCTTCCACCTCTGAGGTCACAGTGGGGAGACAGGGACCAGGAGGTAGCAGGTCCTCCCAGGCCCTGTGGGCTGGCCAGGTGCTGGCGCCAGGAACTTGGACCCCCAACCTCCAGAACCAGAGCAATAACGTGTGTGGTTTGTAGGCCACCAGAGTGGACTGGGACAGCAGGCCCCTCCGGCACCAGGTCTCCAGGAGGTGGCCACGGCGGGCTCGAGGCTTCTGACTCACACATCTGCTGCTCAGACGGGGCGACTCCAAGGAGCTGTGACCAGACAGCTGGACTCCCGGGGTCTCTTCGCGTGCGGGCCATCTCCCAGGGCAGCCAGCGCCCTCGGTGAGTTTCCCAAAGGCAGCGAGCCGCGTGTGGCCTTTCCCAGCCCAGCCTCGGGAGTCGGGGGCACCGCTTCTGCCGTGTGACAAGCCCACTCCACCCCAGCTCCAGGTCAGGAGGGGAGTGACGCCACTTGTGCAAAGAGGAGGACCAGGGTTCAGATCAGATCCACTGAAAGCCCGTCGTGGGAGTGGGACTAAATAGAAACAAGAATACGTGTAGGTGTGCGGCACCGACTTTTCAAATCCAACCCCTTCACGTTAATTTTACACTAGGGGCCCAGAGCACGAATTCGTGCACCTTGAAAGGAATTGTGGGCCGAGAGGCTGCGATGGGCACAGGGGCGGGTCTGGGCCCATACTCCACGCCCCTGCCCAGCCCCTCCTACTGCGGCCCCTGGTCCCCTGTCTGCTGGCAGCCCACCTCACAGCCTTCCTGTCACCCTCACAGCCTTCCTGCCACCCTCACAGCCTTCCTGTCACCCTCACAACCTTCCTGTCACCCTCACAGCCTTCCTGTCACCCTCACAGCCTTCCTGCCCACCTCACAGCCTTCCTGTCAAACTCACAGCCTTCCTGCCCACCTCACAGCCTTCCTGCCCACCTCACAGCCTTCCTGTCACCCTCACAGCCTTCCTGTCACCCTCACAGCCTTCCTGCCCACCTCACAGCCTTCCTGTCACCGTCACAGCCTTCCTGCCACCCTCACAGCCTTCCTGTCACCCTCACAGCCTGCCTGCCACCCTCACAGCCTGCCTGTCACCCTCACAGCCTTCCTGCCCACCTCACAGCCTTCCTGTCACCCTCACAGCCTGCCTGTCACCTTCATAGCCTTCCTGTCACCCTCACAGCCTTCCTGTTGCCCTCACAGCCTTCCTGTCACCCTCACAGCCTTCCTGCCCACATCACTGCCTTCCTGTCACCCTCACAGCCTGCCTGCCACCTCAGAGCCTTCCTGTCACCCTCATAGCCTTCCTGCCCACCTCACAGCCACAGCTCCAGCCCCACATGCCTGTAGAGCAGCAGTCTCCAGTCGGAAGACTCACCCCCCACTGCAGGACAAAACCTGAGGCTTCCTGATGAGTGGACTGAGCTGAACAGGGTCCCACTACAGCCTCCCCCAGGCCCCTTCTGTCCTGACCCCCTGGGGGGCCAGGCTTTCGCACGCGTGCTGAGCCTCTTGGCTCCCTCCGAGACACACCCCTGGCCCTGAACTCCTGGCCTCTCGGGCTGGACCTGCTGGAGTGCTGAGCTCCCACCTCCCACAAATCTGGCTGCTGTGCTCCGCCTGTAAGCACGAAGCTGCTATCCCCCCACCCCCCGAACAAAGAACCTATTGCATGAGATTCCTGCTGTCACGGTGGCAGGGACTAGACCTCCTTCTGGAACAAGGTCATGGCCACTTGGATAGTGAAGCTCAGAATAATGGCCAACCAGAGGGAAGCCCCCAGCAAAGTGTCCCCCTGACCTGGCCCTGCAAGTGACCCACTTAGACTCAGCGCTTCACAGCGAGGCCACCAGGCATGACGGAATAGGCGCTGTCCGTCCTCGGTTCCACCTGCTTGCATCCTGTACCTCCTCTCCCTCAGGCCCGTGGCCGCGCCTTGTGGGAGGATTTACCTCTAAAGCTTTTCAGCCTCAACAGTGTGGCCCAGGTGACTGTCCACCGTGGGACTCCCCGGGGAAAGTGACATGGCAGCGTCCTCTGGTCGGCGTCCGAGAGGTACTCTCTGTAAGCCGATCATCAGAGACTCCACGAAGTCGCCTGCACGGCCCGTTAGGAGAGTGTCAGGGCAGAATGAACGCTGGCTCTGAGCGCATCCTGAGCATAACTCACCGTTCCTGAGGACGTGGAAGCGGCTCCACTCACACTGTGCGGCCGCGTGCCACCTGCATGAGCATCCGTTCACATGGACCATGTCTGTGAGGGACCATTTGCCATAGACTCGAGGTCGGGTTACCAGCTAAACCCTGGCCTTCCCACCTAGAATCCTCATAGTACTTTCTGTATAATCCAGATGGAATGACTCAGCAGTCCTCAGTACTATACATAGAGTCCAGAAGGAATGACTCAGCAACCCTCAGCACTATACATAGAGTCCAGATGGAATGACTCAGCAGCCCTCATTACTTTACATAGAGTCCAGACAGAATGACTCAGCAGCCCTCATTACTTTACATAGAGTCCAGACGGAATGACTCAGCAGCCCTTAGTACTATACATAGAGTCCAGACGGATGACTCAGCAGCCCTCAGTGCTATACATAGAGTCCAGACGGAATGACTCAGCAGCCCTCAGTGCTATACATAGAGTCCAGACGAAATGACTCAGCAGCCCTCAGTGCTATACATAGAGTCCAGACGGAATGACTCAGCAGCCCTCAGTGCTATACATAGAGTCCAGATGGAATGACTCAGCAGCCTTCAGCACTTTACACGGAATCCGGATACCTCGCCAGGAGTGTTCCCACTTGCTGCCGGGCAGCACAATTCTTGGCTCATGATCAGGGTGACTGACAAAATGCCCCTCAGCTAGTGCCTTCCACGTGGGCACCCAGACCTTCACTTCCGAGATGGAGCGAGCTGCGGTGTCTCTGACCCTCTCCCGACATCCAGGGTCCCTCTAGAGACAGGAGGCAGGTGGCACACGCTGCCCCACCCTGCGTGGGCACGAGATAGGCACATGCCCTCACAGAGGGTGCAAACGTCCCAGCGCCAAACTTCCCTCCAAACTGTTCTGGCAAAATCCGCAGCGTCTGCATGTGAATCGAGAGCCCTGATTTATCCTGTCATCTGGTGGGGGCCAGGAAACTGAGCTCAGCACATGTTCACCCCGCTGGGCATGGCTTCTCAGGCAGGTCTGTCTCATGGCCCAACACTGTTCTTCTTCCTCTTTGTTTACGAAATTACTTAAATACCCATCGAGCAGCTTGCTTACCAATGTCCCAGCACATGGTGCTCATGTGGGACATTTCTTCAAAGCGATTAAGCACCGAGCCCAGTGGCTGCCCAGGAGTGAGGCTCCTCTTCGAGGGCTCAGCTGGGGCTCCAAAAGCAGGTGGCTCCTCCCACCCCGCCCTCCCTCAGGCCCGGCCCCTGACCTCTGGCTGAGCCTTTACGCAGGTCAGACTTCCCCGAGGGCCAGGTCAGTGTTGATGACATTTGTCCCAGACCAGGCAGACTTTCTGGGTGTGGGTCTGCATCGTGGCCTGCTGCTCAGTCCTCTCTGAGGAGTTCAAGACCGGCCCAGCTGCCACAGGCATGGTTTTCAGCTGCTGGGACAGGGCAGGGACTAAGATACTAAATCACAGGGAAATCTGGGAGCCAAGGGGGTGTAAACAACTGAAATTTAGAGAAAAAACTGAAATGCAGGAGTCAGCAACACGCACAGGAACCCAGAGGCAGAGGCAGGAGTGGAGGCTGGTTACCAGTAGAGGATGGTCAGATGTGAGAAGGTCAAGGTCAGCCTGGCAGAGACAACCTCACAATGTAATTATGTCAAAGATGGCAGTGCCCGGTGCAGGGGCAGGTGGCCTGAGTAAGAGCAGAGCGCGCCAGCTGGCATACAGCTTTCCTGTCTGTCAATCAAGCGACACTGAGGGTGGGGCAGGCTTGTTGGGAGGCCAGAGCAGGGTGGCCTTCCCCGGGCCACAGGAGACAGGGTGGCAGCGTTGGCATTGACACCCCACTGCAGTGGCACCATAACCAGTACACACAGCACTCACCTGCACAGTCATCCAGCATCACCTGTACCACTGATTCCTGGGAACAGGTCACGAAGGAAGGTTTCCATTGGGTGTCAATGACTGCCTTCTCCTTCTCTCCCCTCTTCCTCTCTCCCCCTTCCTCTCTCCCCGCTTCCCCTCTCCCCTTTTCCTTTCTCTCTCTCCCCCCTTCCTCTCTCTCTCTCCCCTCTTCCTCTCTCTCTCCCTCCTTCTCCCCTCCCCTCTTTCTCTCTCCCCCCTTCCTCTCTCTCTCCCCCTTCCTCGCTCCCCCTTCCTGTCTCCTTCCTGTCATCGGAGAGCCTTCGAGCACTGGGTCAGTAAATTAGCATCATCTCCAGGGCAGGAGACCATGTGCTCGGCTGGGCTGGAACCCACGCGCCCGGAGAAACGCTGACATGCGCCACTTTCATGCACAGCCTGTGTGGCCGATGGTCCTCCCGGATCATCGTCTTTGGTTCTCAGGGCCCATTGTGTTCGATGGCTGGTCACAGTGGGTGTGGTCACAGCTGGTCACGTGAACGCCCGTGTTCCAGGCGCGGTGTCCCGCCTGCTCTGTGTGGTTTCAGGGGGCGGTGCTCTGGGGGCCGGCCCAGGCCCTGCTGGTGGAGCTGGCCACCCCTCCAAGACACCGAGCTCCCCGGAAGCGGAACGTTTGTCTCCCGCCAGGACCCCAGTTACTATGTCTTCCAGCAGCTTCTCTGCCGCCCCTTCCCGCGGCCCAGCACTTTACAAGCTGGTGACACAGGAGATGTTGGCACCTCAGATGCGAGGCCGGCGGGCGCGGCTCCAGCAGCGCGTGAGCCTGGGGCTCTTCACGGCGTCGTTTCTCACCCTCGGAGCATTCGCACCGGAGTCTGTTCTGAGAAATGTCAGAGGGAACAGCTGGTGTCAGCGATGGGCGGCGACGGGTGGAGGGAGCCACTCGCTGCCTGACGCTGCGCTGTCAACGCTCCATCTGCCCGGGCCCGTGCGGACATGGAGGGTTTACATGGCACAGGAACTCGGTGGAAGGCCATCCTCGCCTCAGTTTCCCTGGATGTCTGCTCCCGTGAGTGAGGCCGTGGGTGCACACCGCGCTCACGACCGGGCACTGCTCCGTCTTCCACCTGGTGGCTCGCTGGCCCTCATTCCTGAAATGCCGGGTCACTTTACTGTCCCGTTTGCGTCACTCCCCGTGTTACCGAGGGGGGAAGGAAGGCAGAGGGCTGCACGCCTGAGGTCGCAGGCTGGGACTCAGCCAGGCTCAGCCACACACCCGGCCTGCCTGGTCACTGTGCCACATCTCGGCCGCAGCCAGTGGCTCTCGCCAGACCCTCCTGTGTCCCTAAGCCATCGGTGGAGCCTGGCGCTGTGAGTGCACAGAGCGCCCGCCGGCGGCCCAAGGGCGTGTGTGCCTGCTGTAAAGCCGTCTCAGCCCAGCCGGGCTCCGGGCTGCGGAGCCACCTCCCTCCCAGGTGAGCCACCTGGCCCTCAGACTCCGCGCCCCCTTCCCGGGCGGCCTGGCTGCGCGCCACCCTTCACTCCGTGCGCCTCCCTCTGAGCCCGGATTCCATCCCCTCCCTCCCCAGCTCTCTCGGACTCGGGGATCCCCCCACACACAGACGCCGTGCCGGGAGTCTGCCCTCGCTCTAACTCGTACCTGGAAACCACAGGACAGCAAGTCCTAGGGACGGACAGCAGATCAGTCATCGCCAGGGCAGAGGGGGCAGCGACCAAGTCCTCACCAGTGCATTTTAAAGTGTCATGAGCAGCATCAATCCCTGCACCAGTCACCTCGCTGTCCACGCCCGGCTTTGCCCTGTCTTAACTCCCGAAATTAGCCCTGCATCAATACCCTGCCACCGCCTAGTGATGACTTCATGAAGTAAATATATTGCAGACACCGCAAATCGCACGGTACATGAGCACCTGCATGCCAACACCTGGATTTTAACAGTTACCACCTTTGCTTGTCCATGTCTGCCGCCTCTCCGTCCCCGTCCAGCGTAGCTTTATGTATTTCTGGGTGCCCTGCCGACGCCAACGTGTCCCCGAAGCGTCTCGGGTGCAGGTGTGCAGGGCAGCCGGTCTCAGGACTCAGTGTGGTTTGCCTCTGTGGGAGTGAAGCTTCGATACAGCGAAGTGAGCAGCGGAAGCGCTGTGTGTGGCCCGTGCGCGACCTGTGCGCCCCGCCCTGAGAAAACAGGCGCACACGAATGTGACTCCACCTGCGGACCGTCTGGCCTCTCGTGGATCTAAACCTGGTGGATCACCTATTGGTGTTCAGCAGCACCTTGCCTCTGTGACCGTGGCCCTGGCCCTGGCCGCGTGGTGGGGACAGGCCGGGCACACAGACACCGGGGAGCCTGGGAGCCTTGAGAAGCCCGGGAAGGACCCCCTCGAGCACTGGTTTCACTGACACAGGCTGGGGCAGGGCAGGGACATGCTGAGGAAAGCAGCCTGTTTTCCGCGGAGGCGCCAGGCAGCCAGCTGCTGGGGTCACTGGGGAGAGCCTGTTCCAGCCCATCCTCGCAGCCCCTGGGCTAGGTGTGAGGACTTGCAGGTCCTGCCACCTCCCCCACCATCCCCACCCCCACCCCCGGCTGGGAGAGCATTCCCGCCCCCGGCTCTGCCCCAGGACTTCGCCTCCCAACCCCTGTGGAGAGAGAGGCGTCCCCGCTCAGGGGCGCAGGCCAGATTGCTGGGGCAGCCCCACACCCCCACACCGAGGCCAGAGAACTGGCCATGGCAGCCCAGCGGGTCCAGCTTTCTGGACTTTTATGATGGGAAGCAGCCCAGAAAGACAGGAGGCCACAGGATGGGCGAGGACAGGACAGAAAGAATGCCCGCTGGCCCCTCAGAGAACCCCGGGGTGGCCTTCTCTGTGGAAGAGGTGAGTCTGGGGAGCCGGGAGCTCGTCCAGCTGGTCCTGGTCCCCTGCGAGGGCCTTCCAGGGCCCTCCCAGCTCACAGCACGGTTCCCCGGGCTCAGGACTATTCTATATGATATATATCCCCAAACACATGTCTCATTTACAGAAGCAGTGATGTGTTCATCGCCGTGTCTCTGTCTCTCGTCCCTCTGCTCAGTGTTCACGAGGAGAGAGGCTCCGTGGTGTCCTGCTCAACGCTTAGCCACCCACCACCAAGGGGAAGGCCTGATCTGCCAGGTCTGCCCATTTCTATCGTGTAAACACTCCCACCGTGATCAGCTTCAAGCTACCAGTGCGGTATCGCCGAACAGAACTGGCTCCTGCCAGCGGGCACAGCGGCCGCCCAGCACTGCCTGCTCCGTGGACTGAGCCGCGTGTTCCCAGCACTCACTGGGCTCCAGCACATGGCCCAGAGTCTGCAGGAAATGGCCGAAGGGGACCCCTGCTCTCATGACGTTCAGGACCGGCCCTAATTCTCCGGGGTGCAGACATCTGTCACCTTCCCTCCTGTGTCCAGCCCACTTCTAATCATGCTGCATGACCCTGTTTGTGTCCTTTAGCTGTGCAAAAGGTTACGGCATTAGAAACGCGCCCGATACCCTCATGTGAGCACCACCGTGTCTAGCGTGTCCTCCGCAGCCTCATCCTCGGGGCACGTGTCGATGAACAAGAGAAGGAGCGGCTCATGGATGACCTGGGTTTTGTGCAGGCGGTGGCCGCTGGGACTGGGCTGATGCGGAGGGGCCCCCACTGACCCCCCAGGCTGCCAGTCCCTTCTGTCCCCAGGTAGCTGAGTTCAGCACGCAGGTCCTCCCCCACGTGGCCTCTCGGCCTCCTCCTCCCCCGAGTTCCAAAAACAAGGGGTTCCCAAGGGCTGGCAACTGCACCCACGTCCTAAACAGCAGTGCAGCCAAAAGTTACCCGGCGTGTTTCCGTACCCACTCAGCTCGCAGCAAAGCCAACTCCCAGCAAGGAAACAGCAAAAGGTTCCATCTTCATCGGGAAGGAGTGGGTGGAACCCATTTGGAAAAGCAGGGAACAGCCCGGTGCTCCCCTGAGGGAGCCACGCACAGCCAGGTGCCGGGTTAGCAGGTGCAGCCGACCTCGCTGTCCTGCTAAATCCTGCAGAGCCGCAGCGGGACGCCCGCATGGCACTCAAGAAGCCGACAAATTTGCCAGCATCGAGAGCACATCCTTAGGAGAAGAACATAGAGAAACGGGCCAAGGGTCCAGGGGGATGTACCCCGGGGTCTTTGTGGTGCCAAACCGAGTGAAGAGAAAGGAACTTCCTTTATTTTGTCAAGAGCGTCTGCACCTTTAGCTCCTGTCTCACCCCCAGGAGGACGCCAGCCAGAAGCAGACCAGGGTCACATTGTAACTGGGTGAGACCATCGTTCTCACTCCCCCTTCCTCATCGCACACATGCTTGCACACACACGTGTGCACGCACACACTTGTACACATGTGAACACACACGTATGCACAAATGCACACACATGTGCGCACTGTCTTCTCAGGAACCATAGGGCAGTTGACAAACTATGTTTTCCTCATGTGATTCTGTGTCCTAAGGATCAGCCCTGCAACTTAGGAAAGTCGTCATGACCTGAGGTCCCGGCCGCAGCACGGTTCCCATGCACCCCCTCTGCTCTGTGCCCCCCTCTCTGACTTTAATTCTTTCAGAAAGCATAGTTTAAATGTGAATGCATGCATACATGCACATACAGATGCCAATAATGTCTATCTACCTGCAGGTTGTCATAAGAATTATTGAAGCGCAATGAAAAATGCATGTTCTCTGGCATTTTAGGGGTTTTGTTTATGTCACAATCTAATTCATTTACAATTTAATAAGAGCCCTGGCCAGTGTGCTCAGTGGTTAGAACGTCAGCCTGCACATCGAAGGGTCTTGGGTTCGAGTCTAATCAAGGGTGTGTGCCTGGGTTGCAGGTTCAATCTCCAGCCCCAGCCAAGGTGCCTGCAGGAGGTGACAATCGATGTGTCTCTCTCCCCTTGCCTCCCTCCCTCCCACTCACTCTAAAAATCAATGGGAAAAATATCTTTGGGTGAGGATTACAAAAAATAATCCTACCTAATAAAAGAGTAATATGCAAATTGACCTACCTTCGCTACGCCCAAGCCACGCCCACCAGCCAATCCAGGCGAGTATGGAAATTAACCCAACCAAGATGGCGGTTAATTTGCATATCAAGACAGTGTAGAAAGAAGCCAAGCCTGCAGAAGGGAGTGAAGCTGCGGAGAAGCAAGCAAGCGGGGCGGCAGAGAAGGAAGGGAAACAGGCGGGGCCAGGGGAGAAGGGAGGAAAGCAGGCGGGGCTGGGGGAGAAAGGGGGAAAGCAGGCGGGGCCAGGGGAGAAGGGAGGAAAGCAGGCGGGGCCAGGGGAGAAGGGAGGAAAGCAGGCGGGGCCGGGGGAGAAGGGAGGAAAGCAGGCGGGGCCGGGGGAGAAGGGAGGAAAGCAGGTGGGGCAGTGACCACAGCAGGAAGCCCTATTGCAGGAATCTTTCTGCAACAGGCCACTAGTGCTATATAATAAAAGCCTAAATGCTAAGTGTCCAACCGTTCATTCTACCAGTCACTATGATGCACACTGACCACCATGGGGCAGACTCTCTGGCCGGTAGGTTAACTTGCTGCTGGGGTCCAGCAGACAGGGACTGGGCAAGATGGGCCAAACACACCCTGGAGCCTTCCCGTGGTCCCTCCCTGGCCCCAATCGTACACCACTGGGGTCCCTCAGCCTGGCCTGTGCCCTCTCGCAATCCAGGACCCCTCAGGGAATGTCGAAGAGCCAGTTTCCGCCCGATCCCACAGCCAGGCCGAGGGACCCCACAGGTGCATGAATCCATGCTCCAGGCCTCTAGTAGTAATAAGTAAAATGAAATGAAAACAAGAAGAATACATTGCTGTTGCTGAGGTGAAGTCCCTAACATGTAGCATCTGAGGGGACCCCCGTGCTGTCCCGGGGCTGGAGCAATGAGCACACGGGGCAGATCCATCACCATGATAGCAGGAGCCACTGCAGGCAGTCGCAGAGTGAACCAATGTCCTATCTTTCAGTCTTCACGAAAGGGCTTCCCAGACCTGCATCAGGGCAGCTGGCAAAAGTAACACTGGACTCTAACCCTGAGGCCCCCTCTGACGGCCGCAGCCTGAGCTGGTGGAGCGGCTGCTGGGCCGTGAGAGCCCTGAGTGTGCCTGTGGCCAAGCACACCTGTGGAGGAGGAGCAGCCCCAGTTGCCCTGCGTGAGGGTGACGCTTCCCCACTGGGGCTCAAACCTAGGGACTCCCTAGGGCAGGTGAGAGGAGGGGCGAGGGGGCTCCCACCGCAGCAGCACGACGCCTTCCTCCCATCTCTCTGCCGCCAGCCCCCACAGAGCACTCTGACAGGGCCTTAAATATGACACAGGGGCTCTAGGCTTGGAAGTGCAGGGTGGGCCCTGGGGATCGGATCACAGGGTGTCATGGCTGGAAGGAAACACTGAGGCCCCGAGGCAGGTTTGCACAGTCTTTCCTGTGGCCTCTGCGTTCAGACACCCAGGGCTCCCACGGAGTTGGGGGAGGGTGGGGCCCAGCGGGTGGGCTGGTGGAGGGGGGCAGGCAGAAGCTGCCTCTATCCCCTCCTCTGTGTTAGGGTTCCATATAGGTTTCCTTTTGAGAACAGGAACAGGAACCCTATTCTGTTAGAAAGAGGGAGGGGGGCAGCCACCTCTCTCACCAGGGAGTCCTGGAGTTGGCTCAATGGAGGATGATGTGCTGCAGGCTCCAGCCCAACTCGGGCACCAAGACCTTCTGCAGCCTTGTCCCCAGAGACACTTTCACTGAAACCATGGCCATGCCATGCCCAGCCTGAGACTAATTGTTTTATGTTAAACTAGAGGCCCGGTGCATGAAATCCATGCACTGGGAGTGGGGTGTCCCTCAGCCCAGCCTGCACCCTCTCCAATCTGGGACACCTCAGGGTATGCCCGGCAGTCGGACATCCTTCTCACAATCCAGGACTGCTAGCTCTCAACTGCTCACTTGCCTGCCAGCCTGATCACCCCCTAACCCAGTGATGGGCAACCTTTTGAGCTTGGTGTATCAAACTTCACCAAAAAATTGAGCATAACTCGGGTAGTGTGTCACTTTGAGGAAAAAACTAACTCCAAGACTCTAGTCGCAAATGTTTCATCCTCAGGAGCAGCAAATATTTCATCCTCACCATGCGGCCGCGTGTCATCAGAAATGGCTACACGTGTCAGTGCTGACACGCGTGTCATAGGTTCGCCATCACTGCCCTAACCACTCCTATGCCAGCCTGATCAATGTCTAACTGCTCCCCTGCCAGCCAGATTGCCCCCAACTGCCCTCCCCTGCTGGCATGGTCCCCCTCAACTGCCCTGCCCTGCTGGCCTGGTCCCCCCCAACTGCCCTCCCCTGCTGGCCTCGTCTCCCCCAACTGCCCTCCCCTGCCAGTCTGGTCGTCCCTAACTGCCCTCCCCTGAGGCCCGATTGCCCCTAACTGCCCTCCTCTGCAGGCCTGGTTACCCCTAACTGCTCTCCCCTGCAGGCCTGGTCACCCCTAACTGCCCTCCCCTGCAGGCCCAATTGCCCCTAACTGCCCTCCCCTGCTGGCCTGGTCACCCCTAACTGCTCTCCCCTACAGGCCTGGTCCCTCCCAACTGCCCTCCCCTGCTGGCCTGGTCCCCGCCAACTGCCCTCCCCTGCTGACCTGGTCCCCCACAACTGCCTTCCCGTACTGGCCTGGTGGCCCCTAACTGCCCTCCCCTGCTGGCCTGATCGCCCACAACTACCCTCCCCTGCTGGCCATCTTGTGGTGGCCATCTTGTGTCCACATGGGGGTGGCCATCTTGTGTGTTGGAGTGATGGTCAATTTGCATATTACCTCTTTATTATATAGGATTCCTAGGTAGCTAATACAGATGAATTAAGTGTATAAGTACAAGATTAAGTTTAAATAATATTTTAAACAGTGTTGGGCCTCTCTCTGTCTGCCCGGATTTTACTACTTTAATCTATTCCCGCCTCTATAGACATAGCCACGTGGCATTTCTGTGGGTAAATGCTAATAACTTCTTTCTTCAAGGTCCAGGTATTACGTTTCTAGGAGGAAAATTGTTCTCTTTAATCAACCAAGTGTGATTTCCAAGCGCATTTTTATCCTGCAAGAATGTGTGGATCAGCAGTGGCAGCAGCTCTGGGTGGGTGTCACCCCCGGCGCCAGGGTGTAGCCAGTTCTACTCTGGGTTGGGGCGCAGGCCTGGGTTGTGGTGGGGAACCTGCAGGGGGTGGCCGATCGATGTTTCTCTCTCTCCCTCTCCCTTCTTCTCTCTCTGATATCAATAATAGATAAATAAATAATAAACAGGGGCGACAGCTCTAACCCTTTCCCAGCCGCACGTCCAGGGAGAAGTCACAGCTGCTCTAGCAGCCAGCAGCACTCACTACCTCAGGTTCATGCCCCATCACAGACAGCCGTGAGCTCACCGCCTGGCTATATTTCACACATAACAAGCACATGCTTGTTCATGTTTGGCTGCACGTGTGTTAGCTCATTGAGTCCCAGCCAGGAGCCTCTGTGGGGGCCCTGCTGTTCTCTCTACTTTAACAAAGAAGAAATGAAGGCACGAAGGTAGAACACTTCGGCCCAAGTCCCTGGGGCCTGCCGGCAGCCGACTCCAGGGCCCAGACGCAGGCTGGTGGGTGACTGAGGATCGGACTCAGAAAAGGAAACAGCCACGCCGCTGTCCAGACCATTAGAGATGGCCCAGCAGTGGGAGCATGTGGGCCGCCCCTACCCAGAGGTGGGACATTCCCCAAGGCATCGAGGAGGAGAGGGGCGGGCAGAGAGGCGGGCACGGGCGGGCCTGACCTTAAGGTGCTCCATTCTGAGGACAGTCTTACTGACCACACTCCCCTCCACCTTTCCACCCCAGCTTTGCCACCGGGCCCCGATGCTGGCGAGTCCAGGAGGGCGTGGGGTCATGGCTTCTCCTCCCGATGCCTGGTCTGTCCTCCCCATGCCCCATGATAGGCACCCAGGGTGTCACAGGCATCATGGGTGTCATCACGTGTCATGGGGTGTCATCATGCTCTGTTGATATTTGTCTCTACTAACTACACTGACCCCATGCTGTATTGATGCCAGTGATTGGCGCAGCAGTGGGCATATAGTCTGTCCTTGAAGATGTTTGCTGAATGAATAAATGATCTTAAATTGATTCTAATCAAACTGGGGGTAGAAGAGGATTTCTGTGACCCAAAGTGCACCCAAACTCCACCAGAGAGTTTCACAAATACACAGCTGATCACAGGAAAGCGATAAAAAATGATTATAAACACCTTCTCACCTGCAGAAAAACATGGGGATCAGAACAACTCAGTCTTAGCCGTTCAGTCCCATAGGGTGGCTGATTGGGGGTTCATCCACTGGGGTGCACCCAGGGTGATTCAGAGTTCAGCCATGCAGGGTGCACCTGGATGAGGTCCTGCCTCGGCTGTCCCTGGTGTGCTGGCCGGTGCTCAATCCTAGGAGGTGATTTGGCATAAAAATGGTCCCACTGAACCATGACTCGCGAGAATAGCCTTGAGATTGCCCTGCCCCCTCAACAAAACAACATTCATCTCTGTGCACGCCAGGCTCTCATTAGCCTCTCCCGGCAGAGTCCGGGGCGCCGGGGTGTCCCTGCAATGATGATTCATCGTCCGCATAAGCCCCACTTGGTGTTGGACTTCCAGAAGCGCCGCATTATACTGAGTGTGCATTATGTTAACCTCTAACCCCCAATTCCCGGTTTTAATAGTGATGCCTTTTTCCACGTCCTCCTGACATTCCCTAGTATTTACTTTAGCTCCCCTATATGCACGTGTGTGTGTGTGTGTGTGTGTGTGTGTGTGTGTGTGTGCGCGCGCGCGTGTGTGATGGCAGTTATTGCATACCTATGCAGGAGAAAGACAGATTGTAAGTCACCATGAGATAAAAAGAAACAGAGAGAGTAATCGGGAGGGTGGGACCCACTGCCAGCTCTCGGGAGCCCCTGACACAGAGGGCTCCACACCTTCACCTACTGGTCTGAACCACACAAAATTGCCAGTATTCTGTCACACTGCATGTGTGTGTGTGTGTGTAACTCTGAATTTAACTGTATTTTATTTTTTAAGTTAAGTCGAGTTGGTATGCAATACCTGTCACCATGCACACTTGTCACAGTGTTGCTGACCACAGTCCCCTCTGCTTGCCACCCCCTCCCCCTCCTCCTCCGTGGTAACCATCAGTTTGTTCTGTTTCTGTGAATCTGTTCCTGTTTTGTTTATGCTATTAGATTCCCCGCTGAGTGCAATCTAGTGTTTGTCTTCCTGTCCGGCTGCTTTCACTCAGCATAAGGCTCTTGAGATCCCCATCCCTTCTGTCCTTCAGAAAAGGGTCCTGTCCTTCAGGCTGACTCCTGCGTCCAGGGCTCTTTGCAAACCTGTGTCATGAATTCTGACCACAGTGGTGGCCTAACTCAGATGCTTCATAGAATCATCTTGGGGACTTTTAAATGTCCTGATCCAGTTACACCAGTGTCTTTGCAAAATCCGTCTCTCAGGACTGGACACAGGTGTTGGTGTTCCTAAAGCCTTCCAGGTGAGTGTCCTGGCAGGGATGTGGAGAATGCGGTCTGGGAACGACCCTCCCCGCCACAAATGCCCTTCCCCTGAAGGTGTCGGAACCGGCCCTGCCCTGCTCCGCCCGGACAACCCAGTTACCCAGGGGCCCCGGAGGCACCCTCCGTATCAGAAAGTGACCCACACCTGAGTCTCCTGTTTGGCCCCCTGCCTCCATCATTTCGTCCGTGACCGGCGCCCCAGGTTCACAGGGGTAAGCCAGCAATATCACGCCCTCCCTGCCCGCGGCTGGGCACTGTCAGACGCTGCCTGTTCCCTTCACTAATTGGCCAGGCACAAAGCCAGCCTCACACCAGGCACGCGTCTCTCAGGCCCCGCCTCCCCCTCGGGTAGGAAACGCTGTGGGCTGCGGAAGGCTCTCCTGCCAGAAATCACCTGTTTTCCAAACAGAAAGGCCAGGAAGGACCCTGTCTCACCCCAGCCCGCCATCACTCTGCTCACTGTCCACACCAGTGGTCGGCAACCAGCGGTCCGTGAGGTCCGAAAGGTTGGTGACCGCTAGTCTACACAACATCTCCGGCCACAGAATCTCCTGTTCAGTGTGGCTCTGCCTTCGGAGGCCTACACCGTGCCCCCCTGGCCAGCCCCCAGGAGCCGGATGTCAGCCAGATGCGGAGGGCTCCACTGAGTCTGACGTCATCCCCGTCAGGCCTCCTCTGTGGGCCGCCAGCGGCGGGCGTGTGTGCCCAAGTTCAAGGTGGGCCCGCGGTGCACCTCCTACATGCGGGGCTCGTTAGCGAGGGCTCCGTGGTGATGGATCGGCTGTGTGCTTCGTTTGGACTCCCAATGCTCCACAGGTTTTTCTAATTTAGTGTGGCCGCGGCTCAGCCACGATGGGGTTCAGAGGAGAAGGGGAGAGGAGAGGAGAGCTGGTGTTGAACAACAAATCCGCTGGCTCTCCGGCTCTGAAGTGAAAGGCTTTCAAGCTGCCATCCTCAGCGCCACCCGCTGTCCTCCTCGGGACATTTGTTTTCCTTAAAGGGCCGTGCTTGCATGATGACTCCCGAGCCGTGATCAATAGTGGCTGCTTTGGTCCAAAGCTGTCACTTTTTTCTTTTTTCACTTTCTTTCAAGCTTGGATTTAGACATGCAGACATGCACCCCGGCTCCTGGGTTCCACCACTGAGCACAGGCGGGGCGGGGCGGGGTGGGGACAGGCCCCGCCACCTGGAGAGGTTTCAGATCTGTCCCCACAGGAACGGCCAGGCAGTGGAGGCCACTTTGAACAGTGCAGCTCTGAGTGTGAGCGTGTGTGCTGGTGCGTGAAACAGGAAAACCACGCTTCCTGCAAGAGTAGCTGACAGTCTCCCCCTGGCGTGGTCTTGATGGTCCCCCAGTGTGTGTTCTCATTCCTTCCAGCTCACCAGAGCAGCGGGGGAACCACCATGCAAGGACACAGACATCACAGGTCCTTGATGCCAGGCCTGGCTCAGCCGAGTAGGGCCACTGACCACATCCCAAGGGCGGCAGCTGGGGAGCAGATGCCAGCTCAGTGGCCTTGGATGAGGAAATGTTAAGATGCCACCTGCCTTCGCAGTTGTACCAAAGTCACCAGTGACTCACTGCATGGTACTCTGCTAGCAACCCCACCATCCCAGCCCAAGTCTTCCCCAAATTGTACTCAAACTATTTTTTAAATAAAGGACCAGCATGGTTTAGGGCAGGGGTGGGGACATTTTTTCTGCCCAGGGCCATTGGGTATTTATAACATCATTCGCAGGCCATACAAATTTATCATCAACTTGAAAATGAGCCGCTGTATTTGGGCAGACATTTAATTAACTCACCCCTAACGCCTTGGCAGGGCCAGACCCAGTGACTTCATAGGCCAGTGATGGCGAACCTATGACACGCGTGTCAGCACTGACACGCATAGCCATTTCTGATGACACGCGGCCACATGCCGAGGATGAAACATTTGCGACTAGAGTCTTGGAGTTAGTTTTTTCCTCAAAGTGACACACTACCCGAGTTATGCTCAATTTTTTGGCGAAGTTTGACACACCAAGCTCAAAAGGTTGCCCATCACTGTCATAGACCTTACATGGCCTGCAAGCTGGACACTCCCCACCCCTGGACTTTGGGGTATGTGGGTCAGGTGTCCTAGCTCACTTCTTCGTTGTGTTTAGGTAAGTTACTGGATCTTTCCATACCTCAGTTTCCCCATCAGTACAGGA
This sequence comes from Ia io, assembly GCA_025583905.1. Lineage (NCBI taxonomy): Eukaryota > Metazoa > Chordata > Mammalia > Chiroptera > Vespertilionidae > Ia > Ia io. Next base: position 1,358,789 of record JAJQQW010000022.1, on the reverse strand, counting down.
GGTAAGTGACCATGCCTAGCCCCCAGTGTGTAGCACCCTCCACAGGAAGCTCTGGGAGCACAGCTCCAGGTGTCCCTTATCCCTGTGATGGCTTCTTAGACACTGGAAAGTGCCAGCGCACCTGTGCGGCCCTCGTCTCCTTTGCTTCCAGATGGGATTTCAGGTCTTCCTCCCACGAGGGAAGGGTGGGACAACGGTGACCAAGAGGAGGAGATAAAGGAGGAGGAGGAGGAGATGAAAGAGTTGGAGGAGGAGGAGGAGGAGATGGAGGAGGAGGAGGAAATAGCAAATGGAGGAGAAGGAGAGGAGGAGGAGGAGGGGGAGATGGAAGTGGAGAAGAGAGATGTAGGAGAAAATGGAGGAGGAGGAGGAAGAGGAGGAGGAGGAGTTAGAGGAAGAGATGGAGGAGGAGGAGAAGATGAGAAGGAGGAGGAGTTGGAGGAAGAGATGGAGAAGGAGGAGGAGGAGGGGGAGGAGGAGAAGGAAGAGATGAAGGAGGAGAGGGAGAAGGAGAAAGAGAGAGATGTAGGAGGAGATGGAGGAGGAGTTGGAGGAAGAGATGCAAGAGGAGGAGAAGATGAGGGGGAGGAGGAGGGGAGATAAAGGAGGAGGAGGAGGAGAGATGTAGGAGGAGATGGAAAAGGAGGAGGAGGAGATGGAGGAGGAGGAGATGGAGGAGGAAGGAAAAGGAAGAGGAGATGGAGGAGGAGGAAGAGGAGGAAATAGAGGAGGGGAAGGAAAAGGAGATGTAGGAAGATATGTGGGAGGAGGAGAAGGAAAAGAAGGAGATAAGGAGGAGGAGGGGTGGAGGAGGAGGATATGAAGGAAGAGGAGGAGGAGATATGTAGGAGGAGGAGATGAGGAGGAAGAGGAGAAGATGGAGAAAGATATGGAGGAGGAGGAGGAGGAGGAGGAGGAGGAGAAAGAGGAGGAGGAGAAAGAGGAGGAGGAGGAGATGGTGGAGGAGGAGGAAATGGAGAAAGATGGAGGAGAGATGGAGGAGGAGGGAGAGGAGAAGAGAACAGGTGAAGGCTCAACTCTTTCTCATTTCACTGTAATTCCAGTCAGTCCATAAGTTCTATTTAGAGAAAGACAGAAATACTGACTACAGCAGGTGCACAAATCTGGAGGGGTGGGAGCAGAATTCCCCACAGGACAGCCCTGGTGGGTGTTTCAGAGTGACATGGCACTTGCTGGAAGCGGGTCCTGGCGCTTCCCCAGATGCCCTGCATCACATTTCTGAGCCTGGAACCTGCGTGGGGTGCCCCTCCCTGGTGCCCGTGGCGGATTTGTGCTTCCGACATCCGAGAGCTGCCAAGGACACTGCGCAGGGAGATGGGCTCGGGGAAGGGCAGCAGTGACCTGGGACTCCATAGGGAAGAACTGAGTCAGTCTCTTGACCCAAAGGCAACAGGTGAGAGCATGGTGTCAGGCTCTTCCAGGAGCATTCCAGTGACGTGGGGACCCTCCTCATTCTGCGGGATAAGGTGGAGCAGCTGTGCCAGCATGCAGGTCGTGGCAGCTCAGGAGTGAGGCCCCTCCTTCATGGGGCCTCCCAGCCAACTCCCAGAGCTCTGGTCTTCAGACCCCAGGGCCTGCGTAGCCCCAGCAGAGAGACTGTGGCCACTGTGCCCCCGCTGGTGACGGGACTCGGTGGTGGGACGGGGCCTGGTGTGGGCAGCAGGTGGGAATGTGGAGTCAGTCCGCTGGTCTGTGCCATAGACTCTGTGGTACTTCTCACCTATGTCCTCCTCCCCACCATCCCGGGCTGGCCACGCCCATACTCGCTCAAACAAAGGTTTCCATGGCGCCCAAGGTCACCTTGGCTCTCTGCCACCTCCTGCACCTCAGCTTCAAGCCTGGGGCCCCTCAGCCCTTTGCTTGGCCAACCACCAGCTTACTTCAAACGCAAGGAAAACAGGAAGATTGTTGTAAACTTCTGTTTTAGCTACAAGTCTCCCGGGAAAATATGAGAAAAAAAAGACAGGCTCCTGACCACATCCTCGTCCCATCACATCCCATTTCCACCGTCGGCATGGGCGTGTGATCCCCAGCCAGGAACCACGCAGCACGGCTGGTGGCCATCTGTCCCGGAGCCTCGCGGCCTCAGATGGCGCTGCCCCTCTGCTTTCTGGGAACAATCTCCTCTGTCTCACGAAGGGAGGCAGAAACTGCCTGGGGAGGAGGGTAATGAACACCCACCCGGGGGACCCCCCAGAAACACACCCTTTACTTGTCAGAACCCCTGCCCTTCCCCATCAGGGCTGGCTTATTCCTCTTGGTTTCAAAATGTGTGTGTGTGTGTGTGTGTGTGTGTGTGTGTGTGTGTGTGTGAATGTAGGTGTGTGTGAGTGTGTGTGTGTGTGAGAGTGTGTGTGTGTGTGAGTGTGGGTGTGAGTGTGGGTGTGAGTTTGTGCATGTGTATGTGTGTACATGTGTGTACATGTGTGTACATGTGTGTGACTTGGTGGATGTGTGTGACTGTGCGTACATGTGCATGTGTGCACACGTGTGTGAGCATATGCGTGTGTGAGTGTGTGTGTATGTGTGTGTGCATGTGTACGTGTGTGTGTGCATATCTGAGTGTGTGTGTATGGGGGGAATTTTTCAAGGGCAAGAACTACTTCCTCCTCTTCCCATGGTCACAGGCCTAGGCCCTCCCAAGGACGGTAGACTTTGGCCCTGCACGCAGTGGTGACAAGCGCTTGCTGATGAGTCACCGGCTTTCTCGCCATCCCTCCCAGACGCCCTGGTCACCACGGTGTGCCTGGCTCCCTGTCAGTGGCCCAGTTGGTTCTGCAAAGCCCATCCTACATGGACCCAAGCACAGGCGCTTGTGAGCGAGGAACTGGGGGAAAGACAGGACAGGACGAGGCGTGGCCAGTGCCTAGGATGGTCCACGTAGAGCCTGGGACTGGCCTTCGGAAGACTGGCTGGCAGGTGAAACATTTAACCTTCAGGACCCTGAGGTTCCTGGTTGTGCATATTGAACCCTGAGCCACTGTGACACAAAGAAGGTCTCGTCTCGTCATTGTCATCTCTCAGTGGTTAGCACAGGATCTCAGCCATGAGCAGCAGCAGGCACTGGGGTGGGGGTGGCGGGTAAAGCATAGATTGCCAGCTGCACCATCCAGCTTCTCATTTGGTGGGTCTGTGTGAGGCCCAAGAATTTTCATTGTAACAAAGTGCCTGGTGATGCCAATGCTGACGGCCAGGAGGCAGAGTCCCAGGGCTGGTGAATGCTGATAAGCAGGATCCTGGGAAACATCTGTGCACGTGGGGGAAGGGCAGCAGGCACCCAGGAATCATCTGCCCCTGGGGGAAGGACAGCAGGGATCCTGGAACATCTGTCACGTGGGGAAGGACAGCAGAGACCCAGGAACATGTGTGAGCATGGGGAAGGACAGCAGAGACCCAGGAACATGAGTGCACATGGGGGATGGACAGCAGGCACCCAGGAATATCTGTGTCCGAGGGGAAAGGAAAGAAGTCACCCAGGAATCATCTGCCCCTAAGCAAAGGACAGCAGGGACCAGGGAACATCTGTGCCCATGGGAGAAGGACAGCAGGGACCCGGAACATCTGTGCACATGGAGGAAAGACAGCAGTAACCAGGGAACATCTGTCACTTGGGGGAAGGACAGCAGGCACCCAGGAACATCTGTGTATGTGGGGGAAGGATGGAAGGCACCCAGGAATCATCTGCCCCTGGGGGAAGGACATCAGGGACCAGGGAACATCTGTGCACATGGAGGAAGGACAGGAGGGACCCGGAACATCTATGCACCTGGAAGAAGGACAAGAGGGACCCGGAACATCTGTGCACATGGAGGAAGGACAGCAGTAACCCAGGAACATCTGTCACGTGGAGAAGGACAGCAGGGACCCGGAACATCTATCACGTGGGGAAGAACAGTAGGGACCTGGGAACATCTGTGCACATGCAGGAAAGACAGGAGGGACCCGGAACATCTGTGCACATGGAGGAAGGACAGCAGGGACCCAGAACATCTGTGCACATGGAGGAAGGACAGCAGGGACCCGGAACATCTGTCATGTGGGAAGAACAGCAGGGACCCGGGAACATCTGCCACGTGGGGGAAGGACAGCAGGAACCTGGGAACATCTGTCACGTGGGGAAGGACAGAAGGAACCAGGGAACATCTGTCACGTGGGGAAGGACAGCAGGGACCCAGGAACATCTGTCACGTGGGGAAGGACAGCAGGGACCTGGAACATCTGTGCACATGGAGGAAGGACAGCAGTGACACAGGAACATCTGTCACATGGGGAAGGACCACAGGGACCTGGGAACATTTGTCACATACTAAGAACAGGAGGGACCAGGAACATCTGTCACGTAGAGAAGGATAGCAGGGACCTGGGAACATCTGTGCACATGGAGGAAGGACAGCAGTGACACGGGAACATCTGTGCACATGATGGAAGGACAGCGGGGACCTGGGAACATCTGTCACATGCTAAGGACAGCAGGGACCCTAACATCTGTGCACATGGAGGAAGGACAGCAGGGACCCTGGAACATCTGTCACGTGCGGAAGGACAGCAGGGACCTGGGAACATCTGTCACATGCTAAGGACAGCAGGGACAGGGAATATCTGTCACGTGAAGAAGGACAGCAGGGACCCTAACATCTGTGCACATGGAGGAAGGGCAGCAGGGACCCGGGAACATCTGTCAAGTGGGGAAGGACAGCAGGGACCAGGAACATCTGTCACGTGGAGGAAGGACAGCAGGAACCCAGAACATCTGTGCACATGGAGGAAGGACAGCAGAGGCCCGGGAACATTTGTCACATGGAAAAGGACAACAGGGACCCAGGAAAATCTCTCACGTGGGGAAGGACAGCAGGGAACATCTGTCACGTGGGGAAGGACTGCAGGGACATGGAACATCTGTGCACATGTAGGAAGGACAGCAGGGGCCCGGGAATATCTATCACATGGGGGAAGGAAAGCAGAAACCCAGGAACATCTGTCACGTGGGGAAGGAAAGCAGAAACCCAGGAACATCTGTCATGTGGGGAAGGACAGCAGGGACCCTCAAAATTCTGTCACGTGGAAAAGGACAGCAGGGAACATCTGTCACGTGGGGAAGGACAGCAGAGAACATCTGTCACATGGGTAAGGACAGCAGGGGCCCGGGAACATCTGTCACATGGGGGAAGGACAGCAGGGAACATCTGTCACATGTGGAAGGACAGCAGGGGCCCGGGAACATCTGTCACATGGGGGAAGGACAGCAGGGGCCCGGGAACATCTGTCACATGGGGAAGGACAGCAGGGGCCCGGGAACATTTGTCACATGGGGGAAGGACAGCAGGGGCCCGGGAACATCTGTCACATGGGGAAGGACCACAGAGACCCGGGAACATCTGTCACGTGGGGAAGGACAGGAGGGAACATCTGTCACGTGGGGAAGGACAGCAGGGACCTGGGAACATCTGTCACATAAGGGAGGACAACAGGGACCCTGGAACATCTGTCATGTGGGGAAGAATTGCAGGGAACAGGAATATCTGTCACATGGGGAAGGACAGCAGGGACCTAGGAACATTTGTCACGTGGGGAAGGACTGCAGGGACCAGGGAACATCTGTCACGTGGGGAAGGACAGAAGGAACCAGGGAAACACGTCTAAGAACAGGAGGGGGAATCTGTCACATAGAGAAGGACCACAGGGACCTGGGAACATCTGTGCACGTGCTAAGGACAGCAGGGACCTGGGAACATCTGCCGCATGCTAATAGGGAGAAGCACATGGAGGAAGGACAGCAGGGACCCTGGAACATCTGTCACATGCGGAAGGACAGCAGGGACCTGGGAACATCTGTGCACATAGAGGAAGGACAGCAGGGACCTGGGAACATCTGTCACATGCTAAGGACAGCAGGGACTGGGAACATCTGTCACGTGGGGAAGGACCACAGGGACCTGGGAACATATGTCGTGCTAAGAACAGGAGGGACCAGGAACATCTGTCACATAGAGAAGGACAGCAGGGACCCGGGAACATCTGTGCACATGGAGGAAGGACAGCAGTGACATGGGAACATCTGTGCACATGAAGGAAGGACAGCAGGGACCTGGGAACATCTGTCGCATGCTAAGGACAGCAGGGACTGGGAACATCTGTCACGTGAAGAAGGACAGCAGGGACCCGAGAACATCTGTCAAGTGGGGAAGGACAGCAGGGACCAGGAACATCTGTCACGTGGGGGAAGGACAGCAGGGACCCGGGAACATCTGTGTACATGGAGGAAGGACAGGAGGGGCTCAGGAACATCTGTGCACATGAAGGAAGGACAGCAGAGGCCCGGGAATATCAGTCACAAGGGGAAAAAGAGCAGGAACCCGGAACATCTGTGCACATGGAGGAAGGACAGCAGAGGCCCGGGAACATTTGTCATATGGGGGAAAGAAAGCAGAAACCCAGGAACATCTGTGCACGTGGGGAAGAACAGCAGGCACCGGGAACATCTGTCACATGGGGAAGGACAGCAGTGGCCCGGGAACATCTGTCACATGGAAAAGGACAACAGGGAACCAGGAAAATCTCTCACGTGGGGAAGGACAGCAGGGAACATCTGTCATGTGGGGAAGGGCTGCAGGGACCTGGAACATCTGTGCACATGTAGGAAGGACAGCAGGGGCCCGGGAATATCTGTCACATGGGGGAAGGAAAGCAGAAACCCAGGAACATCTGTCACGTGGGGAAGGACAGCAGAAACCCTCAAAATTCTGTCACGTGGAAAAGGACAGCAGGGAACATCTGTCACGTGGGGAAGGACAGCAGGGACCCGGGAACATCTTTCACGTGGGGGAAGGACAGAAGGAACCAGGGAACATCTGTCACCTGGGGAAGGATAGCAGGGGCCCGGGAACATTTGTCACGTGGGGAAGGACAGCAGGGACCTGGGAACATCTGTCACATGGGGAAGGATCACAGAGACCCGGGAACATCTGTCACGTGGGGAAGGACAGGAGGGACCCCGGGACATCTGTCACGTGGGGGAAGGACAGCAGGAACCCGGGAACATCTGTCACGTGGGGAAGGACCGCAGAGACCCGGAACATCTTTCACGTGGCAAAGGACCACAGAGACCCGGGAACATCTGTCATATGGGGAAGGACAGCAGGGAACATCTGTCACGTGGGGGAAGGACAGCAGGGACCCGGGAACATCTGTCATGTGGGGAAGGACAGCAGGGACCTGGGAACATCTGTCACGTGGGGAAGGACAGCAGGGACCTGGGAACATCTGTCACGTGGGGGAAGGACAGCAGGGACCTGGGAACATCTGTCACGTGGGGGAAGGACAGCAGGGACCTGGGAACATCTGTCACGTGGGGAAGGACAGCAGGGACCCAGGAACATCTGTCACGTGGGGAAGGACAGCAGGGAACATCTGTCACGTGGGGGAAGGACAGCAGGGACCTGGGAACATCTGTCACGTGGGGGAAGGACAGCAGGGACCTGGGAACATCTGTCATGTGGGGCAGGACAGCAGGGACCTGGGAACATCTGTCACGTGGGGAAGGACAGCAGGGACCTGGGAACATCTGTCACGTGGGGAAGGACAGCAGGGACCAGGGAACATCTGTCACGTGGGGAAGGACAGCAGGGAACATCTGTCACGTGGGGGAAGGACAGCAGGGACCTGGGAACATCTGTCATGTGGGGAAGGACCACAGAGACCCGGGAACATCTGTCACGTGGGGAAGCACCACAGGGAACATCTGTCACATGGGGAAGGACAGCAGGGACCTGGGAACATCTGTCACGTGGGGAAGGACAGCAGGGACCCGGAACATCTGTCACGTGGGGGAAGGACAGCAGGGGACAGCAGGGGGGAACATCTGTCACGTGGGGAAGGACAGCAGGGGCCTGGGAACATCTGTCACGTGGGGAAGGACAGCAGGGAACATCTGTCACGTGGGGCAAGGACAGCAGGGGCCTGGGAACATCTGTCACGTGGGGAAGGACAGCAGGGAACATCTGTCACGTGGGGAAGGACCACAGAGACCCGGGAACATCTGTCATGTGGGGAAGGACAGCAGGGGCCTGGGAACATCTGTCACATGGAGGGGAAGGACAGCACGGAACATCTGTCACGTGGGGGAAGGACAGCAGGGACCATCTGTCACGTGGGGGAAGGACAGCAGGGACCCAGGAACATCTGTCACGTGGGGAAGGACAGCAGGGAACATCTGTCACGTGGGGAAGGACAGCAGGGACCCGGGAACATCTGTCACATGGGGAAGGACAGCAGGGACCCGGGAACATCTGTCACGTGGGGGAAGGACAGACAGAAGGAACACACTCTGTCACGTGGGGAAGGGCAGGGACCATCTGTCACGTGGGGAAGGACAGCAGGGAACATCTGTCACGGGGGGAAGCAGAAACCCAGAAACAGCAGGGACCTGGGAACATCTGTCACGTGGAGAAGGACAGCAGGGACCTGGGAACATCTGTCACGTGGGGAAGGACACAGGAACCAGGGATCCTGGGAACATCTGTCACTGTCACGTGGGGAAGGACCACAGAAAACCCGGGAACATCTATCACATGGGGAAGGACAGGAGGGACCCGGGGACATCTGTCACGTGGGGGAAGGACAGCAGGGAACATCTGTCACGTGGGGAAGGACAGCAGGGACCCGGGAACATCTGTCACATGGGGAAGGACAGCAGGGACCCGGGAACATCTGTCACGTGGGGGAAGGACAGAAGGAACCAGGGACCATCTGTCACGTGGGGAAGGACAGCAGGGAACATCTGTCACGTGGGGAAGGACAGCAGGGACCTGGGAACATCTGTCACGTGGAGAAGGACAGCAGGGACCTGGGAACATCTGTCACGTGGGGAAGGACAGCAGGGACCTGGGAACATCTGTCACGTGGGGAAGGACAGCAGGGACCAGTGAATCGTCTGCATCTCGGGGAAGGCACGCAAACCTGTGACATGGTCTGATCCTGCCAGTGTGGGTGCTTCTTCTTTGCGGGCACTGCTGCCGTGGTCAGTGCTGCCAGGCTGGGCTGGAGCAGAGCCTCTCCACGGCCGAGGAGATGGACGGGTCAGTAGTCTGTGTGTGCAGTGCCCTCTGAGAGGACCCGCTTCCCCTGCTCTCTCCTGAGTTTGAAATTAGTTTAAAAGTGGAGACAGCATCAGCGGGCCCCCTTTCCTCCACCCCCACCTTTCCCTCGGCCGAGTCCAGGCAGCCCGTGCTGCCTCCCAGCCAACGCTGACTCAGCAGAGGGAGTGCCCATGGTGGGAAAATGAGGCATTTTGGGGGCTAGCAATCTGAACCTGTGCCATTAACCTAATGCACATTCTTGTTAGCCTATCGTCTAGCCACTGCCCCTTTGACTGTCTGGTCCTGCAAGACCTGGACACTCACATGTTAGAGAGGCCATGAACCATCCCTGGACGGAGTTATCAGTGCTGGCGCCAGGCCAGGCCTTTGGTTGTGGTCTCAAGGCCCCAGCACATGGGGCTCTTTAAGAGCTTGCAAAGGCGACCGGAAAACCCTTCCTTGGGAGACAAAGGGCTAGAAAGATATAAACAGGGAACTTCCTGTTTGCTCAGGATTTGGAGAGAAATAGGATGAGTCCTGTGCCGGTCCATGTGAAATGTCTGGAAATAAATGGGTTTTTCCTGTGTCACCTAGTAAATTCTGTAACACCACCTGCCTTCGTCAGGGACACCGCTTGCTCAGGCACTGATACAGATGACATCCCGGGACGTCCTTAAAGGACCCACATCATTGTCCGTTGGCCGCAGACCACCCCATCCACCGGGAATCCCATCTCTGCATGGACCCCAAGGCTTGTGAGAGCCATGCTGTCACTCCTGGAGCGGGCAGGCGAGCGGATTTGGGAGAGAGCTGGTGGATCCACACGTTTGCTGCTCTGAGAGCTGTGGCCACGGAGCACCCATGGTGGGCTCAGGGCTGTGTCCACTCCATGCCATGCCCTCCAAGGCAAAGGTCCTGGCTGGAGATAACCATGGCAGAAAGCTGTGGACCTGCCCTGCCTCCTCCCTCAGCTGGTAGCTCGGGGTACCCCACCCACTGCCCTTTGATGGGGAGCTTGTGCCAGGGTGTCCACACCCTCTTTCCAGTGGGTGCGGGAATCATTTTCCTCTTCTCTCCATTCTTCTCTCCTATCCATCCCATCTATAGATGGGCACTTTCTTTATTCCTGTGAAAGGTTGTCATCATTGCCCTGGCCAGTGTGCTCAGTGGGGTTGATGGGGGTTTAGGGACAGTGGGGGGCAGGGATGATGGGGGTTCAGGGCCAGCAGGAGCAGAGACAGTGGGGGGGGGCAGGGACAGTGGGAGCAGAGACAGTGGGGGGGGGCAGAGACAGCATGGGGGGCAGGGATAGTGAGGGGCAGGGACAGTGAGGGGCAGGGACAGTGAGGGGCAGGGACAGTGGGGGGCAGGGACAGAATAGTGGGCAGGGACAGTGGGGGGGCAGGGACAGCCCTCTGCTGGGACAGCCCTCTCCTGGGACACAGGCTCTGCCACACTCGGGGGCAAGTGTGACCCCTTTGTAGGCGCGGTAGGGCCACTTCCCAGGGAGGAGGAGCACCCACGGCCTGGACAGAGCGGGCCTTCGGTTTCTGTCTGTGGCCGTGGAAATGGGGCTTTCATAGAGAATGTCACAGATGGCAGGCTCTACACACAGGGAGGGGGGAGGGGCAGGGCATGAAGCACATGCTTTGAGCCTGGATTCTGGGAAGGTGCTTTCCTCGCAGTGAGCTCCTTCCAGAAGTCATCGCCAAGGAGGGGCCGCCTCACAGGCAGGGCCCAGGGGGAGGGGGCTATCCCCGCATTAACTATGTGGATCAGGGCTCTGACCCGGGGCGGCGTCTGCCCAGGGAACAGGCTGTGCCCTCCTAGTCCCACGTGCGGGGAGCCTTCTCGCTGTGCAGAGACCCAACCTCAGTCTCAGCAACAGGACGCCACAGTGGAGGGTGACATGCGGGTGAGGCGTCAGGCAGTGTGGGGACACAGATGCTGCTCAACCCCTGTATCCCCACCCCGTCAGCCCTGCCCACCGAGCAAGCAAGGTCCCATCCTCCCCGTCCACACCGCCCCGAAGGCCTGCCAGACAGGACGCCCCATATTCCACCACTGTCCCCCAGATAAACTCGGACTCTCCGGGCACTCGGGGTCCCCCACTCCACGCCCTCTGTCCCAAGGCTGCTCACTGCTGACCAACCAGCACGGCCTAATCCATGCCTGTCCTTGCAGAACCCACCTGCCCGCCCGCACCCACGCCCTCCACTCTCCCAGCCCTGCCTCCACCTGGTCCCATCTCCTCTGGCCGCTCCTGGCCCGCGCGCTACACATGTCCCATCAGCCTCCCCGACGCCATGCAGGTGACGTCTCAGGTGCCCACACGGACAACGTCTCTGCTACACGGGTGACTTAACAGGAAGAGAGTGCGTCTCCAGCCACTGCTGTGAAAACAACAGATTCAGTGCTGTGTGTGGTGCGTGTGTGCGCATGCATGTGTACATGTGTGTGTGTGTGTGCGCGCGCGTGTGTGTGTGCACCCACACAGGCACCTACACGGACTACTAGGTTTCCCCTTTTATTTTGTGATTCTGTTGTTGAAGTTTTCCACTGACATGTATATTTTCTATTTAGAAAAACCACATTTTTCACGTAACTCAGCACCTATTCCTGGAGCACCCTGCGTGCTGGGCACTGGTCCAGGTGCAGGGGGTTCTCAGAGGCGCTCCCTGCTCCCAGGAGGCCCCAGTCCCTGGGAAAGAAGCCAGCAGGACCCCAAGGGGATGCTGAGCTGTGGCATCGAGATGTGAGGTTCTGGGGACTCCCAGGGGCGAGTGCAGGCTTCTGGGGACACCACGCTGGAGCCCCGATGGGAGGGGCTGTATGGGCAGCGTCTCCTGAAGAAATGTTCGCGCTCTTGGAGGAGGGAGAGCCGTGTGCTGCCTCATGTGGGCGGCCGGTCCTGTGTGTGGACAGGGACCAGCACGCAGGGGCCGGGATGTGCCAGGAAGGCATCCTGTGTGCTGAGACCAAAGTCCGTTCTCTGCACAGCAGGGGCCATGGAGGGTGCCCGTGGGAGTGTGGGCAGAGTGTATGGGATGCCCCGGTCTCGGTTCTATAAGGACCCCCATGTCTAGTGAACCTCTGTGCCTGCTGCATGACTTCCCCCATGGAGCTCAGGTTCCCCAGGAACCACAGAGGCTGCCTGTCGGGACCGTTTCCCAGACAGCAGCGTCATTGCCCTAAACACATTGCCCACGATTCTCTTCGTGGTGGCCACACTGTCCAGGCGAGGTCGGTGTTCTGGGTGTCGCCCTGGCTCAGTGACCCGGACCTCATCGCGCAGCATTCCCATGTGGCTGACCCATGGAGCAGACGCCCTTCCCAGCCCCATGGCAGCCCACTCTCTGCCCCCTGGACGGACCATTCCCTGGCAGGGCCCATGCCATGGGCCCCCTTTGTGGGCAGGCTGGGGTGGCTGGGGGTAGCCGGGGCCCTGACAGCGTCCACGGGGCTCCCGTGATAACACCTGAGAGAGGAAAGAGATGGTTTTCGGGGGGAGGGGCGGGTGCACAGCTGCGGAGCTGCTGGCGGTCTCTGTAGCTGGTGATCATGATGCTTTATTTCAGCCCAAAACAAGACACCCACTAACCCCACCAGCCTGGGGTGATGCTCCATCCGGGCAGGAGGCCTGACCACTGAAGGGCTGGTTTACGTCTCGCTGCCGAACCCCTGTCTGCGAGGGAAGAAGCTGAGCTGCAGGGGTGGGGTTTGGGGTTCCTCCATAGACCCACCACACAGGGAAATGACCGATGCTGCTGTGTGGTGTCACTGGCCAAGGTCCCAACTGCCCAGAGGAGTCCCAGGTGGATGGAGGGGAGACCGAGTGGCCGTGCGCCTCCTTGCGGTCATTGGAGGCACGTGGAGGACCCTGGACAAAGTCCAGGCTTGGCAGAGGCGAGGTCAGCCTGGCTGGGGGGCCGTGCCCCACTCTGAAGAGCCGGTGCGTGTGGGGAGACTGCCTTGTCCGGGCAGGGCCTGAGGTCGCGCTGCTCCGGGAGAGGCAGTGAAGGGTGATGGGATCACAGTTAAAACTAAAACACTACCTGCCTGTGGTCTGGTTCTGAGCTCAGGAAATAGAGGCGTGTTGTTTTGCTGTTAATAATAATTGTTTGGGGGAGAGTCCTTGCTTGAAGGAAAAGAAGCTCAAAGCAATAGAACTATCTTTAAATTAAACAGCAATGGCACAGACGCGTAAGAAAGAGAGACTTTGAGTAAGATCTGCGTGTGTCCATGTTTCGCTGGCAGTAGGGCGCTCGGTTGGGGATTCCACGGTGGCTGAGGGAGACGCCCTCGGACAAAGGGAAAGTATGCCCCCGGCCAGCCGCCCGCAGGGCATGCCCACAGCCTCGGACACTCAGCAACACTTGTTGCCGCCTGGGCCCCCTGCCCATTCCCCACCAGGCAGTGGTTCCAGGTGGGGATCAGCCCCCTTCGCTCAGCGGGCGGGGAACCAGCAGCACATGTCTGCTTCCCAGCCACCTCAGGGCCACCCAAGCAGGGCACCCTCGGGCCAGGGCCAAGCAGCCCCAGGCGAAGACAAGTGCGTCGGCGGGTTCTCAGCAAGAGGCGAGACGGTGACCCGTCAGGGCGGCTCTCTCCCTGCTGGCGGCGTCCTGTGAGGATAGAGGCCCTTGTCACTCATCCTCTTCATACGGGGACACCACTCCCCGCTTCATTATGGATAACGTTTCCCAGCTTTCAGCTAATACCGGTCAGGGGGTGCCTCCGTGACCTCTTCATGTTCTTCGGCTCTTGCACCTCCACACACCCACACCATGCAGGCCAGGCGTCCCAATCTGCTGAAAGACAGCTCCACTTGGAAAGGTGCTCCTCTGTCAGGAGGACACGGCGACGGCAGTCTCCTGGAATGTCAAGGGCATGGCCGTCTCCTGGGGTTCAGAGCCTGCGGGTGGGTCTCTGTGCCTGTGACGTTGCCTAGGCGTCGGTGAGGTCTTCCTGTTGTCATTGACCGGCTTGCCAGGGACAGAGGTTGTGATGAGGGTGATCACTGCTGGCGGAGGCTGCCCCCTGCGTGCTGGCCCCGCACAGGAGTCATGAGGGCTCCGCTCTGAGAAAAGAGCCACGCTTCGGCCACGCTTCCCCTGGGGCCGTGCCTCTGTGGATCGCCCTCCCGTGGGGGGCGCAGATGTGAGCGACCACAGGTCCCACCAAGACCCATCACTCGCCAGACAGCCCATAAATAGCAAGAGGGACAAACAGAATTCGGAAGCCTGAATGATAAGAGCCGAAATTACATCAACGCCCCTAACTGCTCGCGTGGAGGAACCGGATCCCGAGGGGGACGTGGCCCTGGCACCCACACGCCTGCCTGCACAGCCACCCACAGCAGGACGCCATGGGAGCTCGAGCCGGCCTCAGAACAATCCTCGGGCCGACCAATGAATTTCTCCAGACGGCAGGCCTGCTTTCATTCCGAAATCATCTAACCATCGCTTCCTCTCAAGGCGGTCAGAAGGATCTCTGCTAAAAACGGAAAGAGGGCACTTACATTCCACTGGCTGCGCTTCCGAAGCAAGGAGGAGGGGGCTCGCTAGTCCAGATTCCACAGTTCGCGCATTTGCTTGGCGGTCGGTCGGGCCTACTGTCCAGTCCCCCGCGGCTGTTTTCGTCTCTGTGATACTGGCAGACAGCCCTCCGAGGGCATCTTGTGAGCATGTTCCCTGTGGGCCTCCTGTTAGAACCCTGAACACTGGGCGCGTGATGCAGTTTAACGCAGTCAGATGATTTTACCCATCAGATCAGACGCCTCCCTGGACGCGGGCCTAGGGAGCCACCTGCAGGTGGCACCCATTGCGGGTCCCAGTGTTGGGGACACTCGGGGTGAAGGATCCCAGACGGTGGGCCATCTTCATGGCTAGGCACTTGAACCACCACACTGAACATCTAAAAAATTCACATTTATTTCAACATTTTCCTGGGTTATTTATGCTGCGCCACAGAGCCGATCTGCACATGTAGCTGAGCTGATATTATACTTTTAAGAGAAAACATTTGCTAGAGCATTCCAGTCCACGGCTTAGCCATCCACTGTGAGAGCTTCCTGGAGGGCCACTGGGCTATTGTTCAGCAGACTGCAGGACTGGGGAGCCAGCGGTCTTTCCTGAGAAGCCCTGTGTGAGCCTCGAGGTGGATTCCTTCGCTGTCGGCGCCTCCCATCCCACCCCCACTTTTGGAAACTTGTTATTCTATATAATAAAGAGGTAATAAGCAAATTGACCATCACACCCTCGCACAAGATGGCTGCCCCCATGTGGTCACAAGATGGCCACCCACAAGATGGCCAGCAAGGAGGGCAGTTAGGGGCAACCAGGCCAGCAAGGGAGGGCAGTTAGGGGTGACCAGGCTGGCAGGGGAGGGAGGGCAGTTGTGGGGGGGGACCAGGCCTGCAGGGGAGGGCAGTTAGAGGTGACCAGGTCAGCTGGGGAGGGAGGGCAGTTGGGGGGTGGGGGATCAGGCCTGCAGGGGATGGCAGTTAGGGGTGACCAGGCCAGCAGGGGAGGGCAGTTTGGGGTGACCTGGCTAGCAGGGGAGGGCCGTTGGGGGCGACTAGGCCTGCAGGGGAAGGCAGTTGGGGGTGACTGGGCCTGCAAGGGAGGGAGGGCAGTTGGGGGGTACCGGACCGGCAGGGGAGGGCAGTTGGGGACAATCAGGCTGGCAGGGGAGTGGTTAGGGGGTGATCAGGCTGGCAGGCAGAAGCAGTTAGGGGCAATCAGGTAGGTAGGCAGGAGAGTGGTTGGGAGCCAACAGTCCCTGATTGTGAGAGGGATGTCCAACTGCCCCTGTGGGATCAGTCCTAAACTGGCAGTCGAACATCCCCCGAGGGGTCCCAGATTGGAGAAGTTACAGGCTGGGCTGAGGGACCACCCTCCCCACCCCCCAGTGCACGAATCTCGTGCACCATGCCTGTCATTAAATATAATGAGGAGCGGGTCTTCACCCCAAGTCCCCACCTTCCATGTTCCTGGACCTCGTTTGGGGCCCAGCAAGTTGCTCAGTTTGGAGGAACTGGGGAGCCTCTGGGGCGGTGAGGCATGGTGCCCGGGGCCGGGTGGGCACGGCTGCCTCACCGCTGTGGGCACTCCCACTCTGTCCGCTGAAGCCAGCAGTTCACCCACCTGTCCCAAGACCGCAGGTCCCACCAGGAAAGGTCTTGCTATTTAATTCGATTTGCTTTAGCAGGCGCACACACAGCAGCAGCTGTGAGAGTGCATCGGTTAACCTGGTAACTAGTTCATGTGTGAACACACGCTCCACCCCCTCCTGTGTCCTGGGAGTGTCATCGGGACCACAGACAAGACCCGTGAGGACAGGAAAGGAAGGCTCTGTCCTTAGGACTCTGGTCAGAACTTTGTGTTTTGACCAGGATTTCGAAAACCTTCCACAGAAGAAAACATGTATGACTGGCACCAGGAAAGTTACAGTGTCCAAAACCGGACCCAGTTAGGGCAAGTGTCAGCGCAAGGGCCTGGGCGCGGCTAAGCTGGTGAACGAGTCTCCCGCGTCTCGCTGGTCAGCAGGTCCCCCCGGCCTTGGGCTTCCCTGTCAGAGGGGCCACGCCGCCGCAGATGACACACCGTGCGGGCCGCTTCTCCTCGGTACCCACGTTTAGCTTTCCCAGGGCTGTCTTTCAAGGAATAGTCGCATGGACCGCGAACAGTTTTTGAGGGAGCGGGGAGGGACCGCTGCTTTGTGGCCAAACCCAGTCACGTGGGAGGAGACTGAGGAGCACGGCAAGTGGTTTTCGACGTGAGATTCAGGCCACGGCCTTCCGGGGAGCGGGGACCCTATGACTTGTTTGCAATCATGAGAGTGGACTAGAGGTCTGACTCTGGGAAAAACAAACTGGCAAAGTAAAACGGTGTCATGCAATGGGCCCCTCACTGTGTGGAATCTGGTTGGAGAGGGGGGCGCCCTCACACAGGCCAGAACCCAATATCCGATATCCGTGCGAACCTAGAGCAGAGACCTCTCACCGGCGCCTAAGGAATGCACTCCTGTCGGAGCGTGCTAGGGGCAGGGCGGGTAAGGAGACATTCCCACCCAGGAAGCGTATAGTCTGTGGGAAGACAGATGGGCTGTAAGGCGATAACGTCACGTGTGACGGACAAGCTGGACACACACCCCTGCACGACATCACTCTGCCAGCTCTATGCTCCCAGACGCACGGAGGAAGGAGGAGCCTCAGGTCACGTTGCAAATGACAGGAACACGGGCAGGAGGGGGAGGGGGGGACACGTGTAATTATCACAATGTACCTGAAAAACATTTCTGGATGGTCGAATTACTGATTTTCAGTATTTTGTGCTTTTGCATTTTTCATTCTCTACAAGTTCTTTCCTTTCCGCAGAGGCAAAGCCATTTCGAAAGTTCTGGGGTCCTTGCACCAGTGGTCAGGTCGGGGAGCTTCGGGGGAGGGGTGGCCTTGAGCTGGAGGTCTGAAGTAGAGGGGCTGGCTAAGCCAAGGCAGGGGTCGGCCAGGAGGGGGCCTCACTCTGAGTCTCAGCCTGGAAGAGGGTGCTGGAGGCTGGGCCTTTGGGCAGATTCCCGGAGCCCAGCCCCTCTGAAGGCCGACAGGACTCCCACCACGACAAATCCATTCCAAGGGCTGCCAACTGAAACATCTGGAGCAAGCCAGGACAGCTTTGAGTGCATTTTAAAAACTCTAATTCATGACTCTAAGTAGGAGCCGGTCCCTGCCTGGTGGTGGGCAGTGCTGACACGCAGCTGACCACCAGCTCCCGGCGCCATGGCCCTCTCCCACCCACGCCTGCTGAGACACACGTGCAGGCTCTCTGAGCCCAGAGCTGCCGGGCAGCCAAACAGTTACCAGCCGCAGCTGCAGGAAAAGTCAACCTCGGAGCTCAGTCAAGTTGCATACTGAGTGTGGCCTTCTTTATCTCCAACGAGGACAGCAAACCCAAACCCAAACTCAGTGAGACCCGACAGCCCCGCCCAACTCCTGCCCTGCTGCGGAAAGCCTCACCCCGTCCCCCGGATTGCCAACGTCTGTTCTGAGGACACAAAATGCATTATTTCCTTAGGATCAGATGGCAGATCTATAATTAATTAAACCCACCACAATATTCCGGCAAAATCGCTTCGCTTTTCTAAAAGGTAAATGTAATTGGCCATTCTGGTATTTGGAAGAGTGCTCTGCCCCAAATCAATTCCTTTAGTTTCTAGAGAATAGAAACCAGAGGCAATCTCATTTTAATTATATCTCTTTATTGCTAACAAAGGAATGATTTATGCAATTAAATTAACTGGCTAGAAAATTATTCTCAGCTGGGCTGTCCTGATTCTTTGCTTTCTGAATCACAGGCTCTCACACTGCGTGTGTAGATTAATTTTTCTGATATGCAAACAATGCCTCTCGTGTTCGCCTTCTCCTTTTTTTTTTTATTCAGAAGTTCCCTTTTCTTCTTGCCAACGACATGAATAATATTTGTTGAACTGCTTGGCTCTGACTACATTTTTTTTTTTTAATGTTAAAAAGATGAAAAAGATCTTTCCTTTCCAGCCTCATTACCCCGGGCAGAGCGAGGTTGGAGGGTCCTAGGAAAGCAGAAAAGCATGAAGCATGGCAGACGCGTGGGAGCTGCGCCGTGGGGAGCGGTGTAATGAGCAAACGCCTTGGGAACCATCCTTCCTCCTCGCTTCCCTTGTCCCTCCACCTCCCCCACCCACCCCAGGGCTTCCCTGTCCCGCTACTCCTACGGGTGCGCCCAGGTAAATGCTGGGGCTGTGCCACCACCAGCCAGTCCACCTGTGTGACCTCCGTGAGTGGACACTGGATCCGTGAGTGGACACTGGATGAGGTCCCGGGGGAGGGGCTGATGGGGGAATGCAAAGACATCCACAGAGCCGACGGCCAGGAGGGCAACGTTCGGTAGAAATTCTTAGGGCATGAGGTCCGTTTCTTCAGTGGGGAGGGAGATTGGGTGAGGACATTACCTGGGACCGATGGCATTGTTTGGGCCCACGTTATTTCACTCTTTTCAGCTAGGAGGAGGTGAGGAGTTGCAAATACGAGGCGGGATGGTAAGTGACGGGAGGAGCGAGGTTTCTTTATCTTCTAAAGCACACACGCAATAGCAGGAGCTGCCCCTCTGCTCGGCCTTATCTGCGAGGCCAGCATCCTGGGGCCGGGCCGGATGCCAAGTGCTCTTTACCTGCACGTCCTGGTCTGCCGCGTGGAACGCTGCCGTCGGGGGGGAGGCGGGGTGGCAGCTAGGGACAGCACAGGAGCCAGTGGCTGTGGCTGACAGCAGGTTGGGCTGCTCTGTCCTCTGGTTCACCCCCACCCCCTGCTGCCCCACCGTGTCTGAGGGGAGGAGCCCTCCCTGACACAAACCACACGTCTACACCAGAAAGCACCATAGGCCCGTGAGCCAAGGCTGTCAGCCGTAAGTGGTACCTAGTTTGCCTTCAAGGACCTCACGACCCTGGATGGAACTTTTCAGGGGGTTTAAGGGACGCAGTAGATTAAACAACTGCAGCTCAGGGGCAGGCTCTGCAGTGGGCGCTTGAGTCCGGGGAGAAGACGCGAAGGCGCCACAGGGGGCGTGGACGTTCGCAGACGCGGGCAGCCTGGTGCTGACACAGGAGCCTCTGGGACTCTCACCGCTGGGGCGGTGCCCAAGGGCAGACAACGGTGCAGACCCCACGATTCCCCCGTGGCTTGGATCCCAGAGAAACGCTGCCGTGCGCGGAAGCAAACGCGGAAGCGGTTCCATGTGCACAGCTGCCGACAGCTGCGAAACAGACACGGAGGGGGAGCAGCCTGAACCGGGCAGGAGGTGGTGCAGCGGCGCCATGACATGCTACACAGCAGTGTCCATGGAACGGAGCTCCACGCAGAATCCTCGCCGCGCGCGGAAATGAAGTGCCCGCCACGAGGGTGCGGTCAGGCCTGCGCCAGGCCCTTCTGGGTGCTGACAAGGTCGCCACCCTCGCGTTGCTCCCATTAAATGAAACCAGCGGCAGGAGTGTGCGCCCCACACCGTGCCCGCACGGTTAGGGGAGCCTCACAGAGGCAGCACACACGTGAAGAAGCACTTGTTTCGGAGCCCGGGTTCCGAGAGCGGGGGGCGGGGAGGGGGGGATGGACGGTTGGGGAGTGAATGTCTTGTTAGATTAGGGAGGCACCCTGCTTGCAATGCAGTAGGCGTGTGTCCCGAGGGAAGGAATACCTTTCTCACAGGAAAACAGATGCCGTGAGTCACGTAGGTCACTGACGTCACCACCGCCAGTCCCAGGACCTGCCTGCCCCTCGGCCTCCCTCTCTGGAAGCTGTGCTCGGGACAACCGCGATACAATAACCCAGGAAGGGGAAATCGAGTCAGACTCGCAGCTTTGGCTGAACACGCATCCTTTTATTAACTTTTAAAATAACTTAAGATGCTACTTTGAACCTATTTTGAGTCTGAATTCTTTCTCACACTTTTTCTGAGTTGCTCGGATCACTTTAAAATTGTCAGCTTTGATGTTTCAAATCCTACAGCCCAGGAGGCAGTGTGGGCAGCGCCGAATTAACTGAACGAAGTAGGTGGCAGACCCTGAATCTGAACTGGAATTTCATATAAAACTTTTCTGATCTTTCTAAAAATAGGAAACAGCCCGTCAACCTGGAGTCAGATGCATTAACTTCAGCCTTCGAGACGCACATTTCCATTTCCCGTGCTTCGTCATAAAATGGATTAGCACCTTGCAATGTGTCAGTTGAACTTGAAGTTAGGCATTCGCTCTACACAGGCTCAGCATGTACCTGTGCCCCGCACAGCCGTTTCCATTGTGGTAATAAACTTCAGTGTTTACACGTTGAGAAGGCTTTGGGAAAAAATTCTACATTGTGTAATTTATTCTTTAGTCAAAACAGCCAAACAGAGGGTTACATGTGGATATGTCTGGGGACAAAGAGAAATGAGTGAAGATATGAAACTGCTGGGCGATATGCTGATGTTTGGTGTGAAAAGATGAGCATTTGTTGTGGATTAACGTGAATCTGGGTGAGAGGCTGTTACTTGGTCACAGGAGAGAAATGGCTGCTTCCTGAGTAGCACAGAGGCAGGCAGGTGCGAGGTACACTTCTCCAGGACTGCCAATGTGAGCCGGGCTGGTGGCCCCAGGCAGAGCGGAGAGGTGAGAAGCGGTGCCCTAGTTGGGGGGCTGTTAGTTGAGTGTCATCCATACACCAGAGGGTTGGGAGTTTGATCCCCAGTTGGGAAGCATACGGGAGGCAACTGATTGCTGTTTCTTTTTCCCCTTCCTTTCTCTCTAAAATCAATTAAAAAAACAAAACCTTTTGTTTGATGTAGTCCCATTTGTTATTTTTTGTTTCCCTGGCCCCAGAAGACATATCCAAAAAGACATTGCTAGGAGTGATGTCAAAGAGTTTACTATCTGTTTTCTTCTAGATTTGTGGTTTCTTTTCTTACCTGTCTTTAATGCATTTTGAATTTATTTTTGTTCATGGTGTAAGCACGTAGTCCACGTTCACTTTCTTCATGTGGCTGCCCCGTTTTTCCAGCACCACTTACTGAAGAGTGTCTATGCCCCATTGTGTAGCCTTACCTTTGTTGCAGACTGACCACAGAAGAGAGGACTTATTTCTGGGCTCTACTGATCTGTTTTTATGCCAGAGCCATACTGTTTTGATTACTGTAGCTTTACAATATCGTTTGATATCAAGGAGCATGCTACCTCCCACTTTGTTCTTAAAATTTCTTTGGCTATTTCGGTCTTTTGTGGTTCCACATAAATTTTAGAATTAGCTGTTCTGAGAATGCCACTGGTATTTTAATGGCATTGCTTTGGGTAGTATGGAAATTTTAACAATATAATCCTTCCAATCAATGAGCAAAGGGACAGCCTTCCATTTATTTGTATCTTGTTCAAATTTCCTTCAGTCATATAGGTTTCAGAGAATAAGTCTTTCACCCCTTTGGTTTAATTTATTCCTAGGTATTTTGTGCTGTTTTAAAAAAAAATACATATTTTATTGATTTCAGAGAGGTAAGGAGAGGGAGGGAGAAACATCTATACATTTAAAAGGCTAAGCAACCATCCGACCGTCCGGTAGGTATGACGCGCACTGACCACCAGGGAGCAGACGCTCAACGCAGGAGCTGCCAAGCCGTGGTGACTTGGCAGCGGTGGTTCTGGAGTGATGCACCAGGAGGAGGGAGCCCGATTCCAGGGTACGTCACCCGAGAACCACCCTCTCGCAATCCGGGACTCCTCGGGGGATGTCGGAGAGCCGGTTTCAGCCCGATCCCTGCAGGCCAGGCTGAGGGACCCCACCTGCCGGAGGGACCCCGCTCACTCCAAAGACCCTTCGAGCCATGGTGCTGCCCTAGGTGTGGCTGGCTGGGAAAGGACCACAGGAGTTTGGCTCCAGGGCGTGTCTGGCCTGGCTTGCCCAGTCCCACCCCGCCAGCCACCTCCTAATTTCCTTTCAATATGCACAAATCCGTGCACTGGGGCACTAGTCAATGATAAGAGAGAATCACTGATCAGCTGCCTCCTGCATGCCCTCCACTGGGGATCAAGCTCAGAACCCCAGCATGTGCCCTGACCGAGAATCAAACTGTGACCTCTTGGTTCATAGGTCAATGCTCAACCACTAAGCCACACCAGCCAGGCTATTTTATGCTTTTTGACAGAACTGTAAATGGGGTTGTTTTATTAATGTGTCCTTCTGATGGTTCCTTACTGGTGTACAGAAATGCAACTGACCTCTGTGCACTGTTGACAGGAAGGGCTGGGCCAAGTCATGAACAGCTGCATAGCTTTATTATGAGTTAGGAAACGTCCATATTAAATGCATTATCCTACAAACAATAACCTGTGAGTGTACACAAAATGACTATGAGCTAACATTATTTAGTGCTTCTGATACTTCCATTAAATTCAACTTCCAGTTACAAACATTAAACTATACAAGCTATTTACAAACCCCCTGCCACATGTGCATCAGGTGGGCAGCGTGGCCATCCTCTTCCTCAGCTCAGCTGCCTTCCCCTCCAGCTCAGCACAGCCCTCCTCGGCCGCCTTCCCAATGCCTTCATGGTATTTCTCCAGAGCCCCTTTCAAGGTCAGAAATATTTCCTAAGTGGAAAGTGAGATGGAATGAGTCTATGCAACCATCTAACTGAAAACGAGTTACAAGAATTATAGTCTGATTCCTATTTATTAATATCACGTGCACGCACACGTGCGTGTCTGCTCTCAATAAAATCCCTCTACAAGCCAGACAGACACGTCAATAAGTCTGCTCCTCAGAACAACGAGCCTGGCCTGTCACCACGGCCTGGGTTCTGAGACATAAGGACTTAACTGTCAAGGAAACTTTCACTTCACTGCTCTCAATGGCAAACACCAGGCACACACCTAGATGGCTGTGGCAGCTAGAGCCTCCGTGCTGGAGCCGCCATCACTGAAGGCCTGTACAAAGACTCGCTATGAGCGCACAGGGCTGGGAAATGCCCCAGTGCCTCATCTGGTCAGGCTGCTCCACCAGCAAGAATAAGTTTTCACACAAACCCACATGCATGTGCTGAACATAAAGAAACATGAAAGCAAGTTTTCAGCCTGAAGATAATTTCTTCCATCTCATACTTAGCCAATGCATTTTTGATCTTTTATTACTTATTTTTTAAATTCTCAAACCTTGTGCTGGGGCTCTGACCAGAGTATGCCAGAGGTTCTAGGCCCCTCGCCATTCACATGCGTACAGGCAAGGACACAGCAGCATTACTAGGTTAAAGGCCCCTTTGCCCTACACATGCGCAAGGGCAATTCCTCAGCAGTAGCACGATCTGTACTGCGCAAGCGCACCCTCCTGTAACCTGCTTATGTTAATGTAGCACGAGTCACTACTTGGCACGAGGCCTCTGTGTGTGTATCAGGTGCCCCTGACCAGCCAGTTGTTGGCTGCTTTGTTCACAATAAATCATGTCCCATCTACCTGCTGTCACTCATGTGTTCTTCCAATTTCCTGCACCCAAGGGGGTCCAGTCCCTGGCTGAGGAACTTGCCCCCAACACCTTGACATAAGAATGAGTAGGATTCTGAAAGGTTAGAGGAGGAGTCAACCTCTCCTCTAGAGAACTGACGAAATCTTCAAACTGAGGGTGGCATAACTGACATTTGAAGCTGGTGAGATTATCTGAAACCAATTTCTCATCAACACTTACCTGGGACTTCAGTTTCTCCCTCTCCGTGGTATCTTTTAGTTGCTGAATGGCAAATTTAACTTTTTGGATTTCCTGGTTAATGGTGGTTATTCGCTCATACACAGCACCTCTTTTTTCTTGAACTTTATTGCAATCTCTAAAGAAAATGGAGACAGCCAATTATAATTCCTCCTTAGCATCTAAAAGGCAAACGTTTAACTCTGAGTTCAATTCCAAAGTGAACATGTATATCTGACACACCTCAGCCTTGTCTCAGGAATAAAAGCGAACAGATGATGACCCCAGTGTGGGGCTACACGCGTGCTGGGCGCCCACAAGCCACATGGATCTGAGGTCACAGTCCCCGTCTAGGGTGTGCCTCGCATGCCACTGGTAGGAATGTGAGTCAGGGCAATTTTACTGTGAGGCAGCTTGGCCACAAATCTAACTCCTAGGCTCTGCCCTTTGTTTCATCCACAGGAGGAAGAAATCATAGGAAATGGTCCCCCGACCCCTAACATGCCTTTGAGAGGCTCCACAGGGACACCTGACATCCCTCTCAACTATTCTTAGCACCTCAGCAAGGACGGGAAGGAGACTGAACCAAGGGACCCCAGCACACTAGCTGACAGCTACCACGAATGCTAACACTGCAGCTCTTCTCTGAGCACGAAACTCACGGTGCTGCCAGGCTGCGACACTCCAGTGCACTAGGAGGTGACTAGGAGGTGCACTAGGAGGTGACTAGGAGGTGCACTAGGAGGTGACTAGGAGGTGCACTAGGAGGTGACTAGGAGGTGACTAGGAGGTGCACTAGGAGGTGACTAGGAGGTGACTAGGAGGTGCACTAGGAGGTGCACTAGGAGGTGACTAGGAGGTGCACTAGGAGGTGACTAGGAGGTGACTAGGAGGTGCACTAGGAGGTGCACTAGGAGGTGACTAGGAGGTGCACTAGGAGGTGCACTAGGAGGTGACTAGGAGGTGACTAGGAGGTGACTAGGAGGTGCACTAGGAGGTGACTAGGAGGTGCACTAGGAGGTGACTAGGAGGTGCACTAGGAGGTGACTAGGAGGTGCACTAGGAGGTGCACTAGGAGGTGACTAGGAGGTGCACTAGGAGGTGACTAGGAGGACTAGGGTGCACTAGGAGGTGCACTAGGAGGTGACTAGGTGAGGAGGTGACTAGGAGGTGCACTAGGAGGTGCACTAGGAGGTGCACTAGGAGGTGCACTAGGAGGTGCACTAGGAGGTGCACTAGGAGGTGCACTAGGAGGTGCACTAGGAGGTGCACTAGGTGACTAGGTGCACTAGGAGGTGCACTAGGAGGTGCACTAGGAGGTGACTAGGAGGTGACTAGGAGGTGACTAGGAGGTGACTAGGAGGTGCACTAGGAGGTGACTAGGAGGTGCACTAGGAGGTGACTAGGAGGTGACTAGGAGGTGACTAGGAGGTGACTAGGAGGTGCACTAGGAGGTGCACTAGGAGGTGACTAGGAGGTGCACTAGGAGGTGACTAGGAGGTGCACTAGGAGGTGACTAGGAGGTGCACTAGGAGGTGACTAGGAGGTGCACTAGGAGGTGACTAGGAGGTGACTAGGAGGTGCACTAGGAGGTGACTAGGAGGTGCACTAGGAGGTGACTAGGAGGTGCACTAGGAGGTGACTAGGAGGTGCACTAGGAGGTGACTAGGAGGTGCACTAGGAGGTGACTAGGAGGTGCACTAGGAGGTGACTAGGAGGTGCACTAGGAGGTGCACTAGGAGGTGCACTAGGAGGTGCACTAGGAGGTGACTAGGAGGTGACTAGGAGGTGCACTAGGAGGTGCACTAGGAGGTGACTAGGAGGTGACTAGGAGGTGCACTAGGAGGTGACTAGGAGGTGCACTAGGAGGTGACTAGGAGGTGCACTAGGAGGTGCACTAGGAGGTGACTAGGGGTGCACTAGGAGGTGACTAGGGGTGTGAGGTGACTAGGAGGTGCACTAGGAGGTGACTAGGAGGTGCACTAGGAGGTGACTAGGAGGTGCACTAGGAGACTAGGAGGTGCACTAGGAGGTGCACTAGGAGGTGACTAGGAGGTGACTAGGAGGTGACTAGGAGCACTAGGAGGTGCACTAGGAGGTGCACTAGGAGGTGCACTAGGAGGTGCACTAGGAGGTGCACTAGGAGGTGCACTAGGAGGTGCACTAGGAGGTGCACTAGGAGGTGCACTAGGAGGTGCACTAGGAGGTGACTAGGAGGTGACTAGGAGGTGACTAGGAGGTGCACTAGGAGGTGACTAGGAGGTGCACTAGGAGGTGCACTAGGAGGTGACTAGGAGGTGCACTAGGAGGTGACTAGGAGGTGCACTAGGAGGTGACTAGGAGGTGACTAGGAGGTGACTAGGAGGGACTAGGAGGTGCACTAGGAGGTGCACTAGGAGGTGCACTAGGAGGTGCACTAGGAGGTGACTAGGGGTGCACTAGGAGGTGACTAGGAGGTGCACTAGGAGGTGCACTAGGAGGTGACTAGGAGGTGCACTAGGAGGTGCACTAGGAGGTGCACTAGGAGGTGACTAGGAGGTGCACTAGGAGTTGACTGGGAGGTGCACTAGGAGGTGCACTAGGAGGTGCACTAGGAGGTGACTAGGAGGTGACTAGGAGGTGCACTAGGAGGTGCACTAGGAGGTGACTAGGAGGTGCACTAGGAGGTGCATTAGAAGGTGACTAGGAGGTGCACTAGGAGGTGACTAGGAGGTGCACTAGGAGGTGCACTAGGAGGTGCACTAGGAGGTGCACTAGGAGGTGCACTAGGAGGTGCACTAGGAGGTGCACTAGGAGGTGCACTAGGAGTGCACTAGGAGGTGCACTAGGAGGTGCACTAGGAGGTGCACTAGGAGGTGACTAGGAGGTGCACTAGGAGGTGACTAGGAGGTGCACTAGGAGGTGAGACTAGGAGGTGCACTAGGAGGTGACTAGGAGGTGCACTAGGAGGTGACTAGGGGTGCACTAGGAGGTGACTAGGAGGTGACTAGGAGGTGCATTAGAAGGTGACTAGGAGGTGCACTAGGAGGTGACTAGGAGGTGCACTAGGAGGTGACTAGGAGGTGCACTAGGAGGTGCACTAGGAGGTGCACTAGGAGGTGCACTAGGAGGTGACTAGGAGGTGCACTAGGAGGTGACTAGGAGGTGACTAGGAGGTGCACTAGGAGGTGCACTAGGAGGTAACTAGGAGGTGTACTAGGAGGTGACTAGGAGGTGCACTAGGAGGTGACTAGGAGGTGCACTAGGTGACTAGGAGGTGACTAGGAGGTGCACTAGGAGGTGACTAGGAGGTGACTAGAAGGTGCACTAGGAGGTGACTAGGAGGTGACTAGGAGGTGCACTAGGAGGTGCACTAGGAGGTGACTAGGAGGTGCACTAGGAGGTGCACTAGGAGGTGACTAGGGGTGCACTAGGAGGTGGCTAGGAGGTGACTAGGAGGTGCATTAGAAGGTGACTAGGAGGTGCACTAGGAGGTGACTAGGAGGTGCACTAGGAGGTGCACTAGGAGGTGCACTAGGAGGGACTAGGAGGTGCACTAGGAGGTGCACTAGGAGGTGACTAGGAGGTGCACTAGGAGGTGCACTAGGAGGTGCACTAGGAGGTCACTAGGAGGTCACTAGGAGGTCACTAGGAGGTAACTAGGAGGTAACTAGGAAGTGCACTAGGAGGTGACTAGGAGGTGCACTAGGAGGTGACTAGGAGGTGACTAGGAGGTGCATTAGGAGGTGACTAGGAGGTGCACTAGGAGGTGACTAGGAGGTGACTAGGAGGTGCACTAGGAGGTGCACTAGGAGGTGCACTAGGAGGTGGACTAGGTGCACTCGGAGGTGGACCAGCTGGCCGATAGAGTAGAACACTGAAGAATTATGCAAATCATAGAATTGTGACCCTGGAAAGAAACCAGTACAGCAACATCTCCAAATCTGGACATGGCCCCCTAAGACCCAGAGCTGACTCATCTGTTCCCGCTCTCACTGTGCAACACCTTTCTGAAATTGTATGGGTTTTGGAATCTCAGGACAAAGCTCTTAGTTTTCCCAGTGCCCTGCCCTGAACTGCTCCGTACTCAATGACTGTGCGCTTGTACTGCTTGACATCCTCGTGCTTCTTGTTGATTTTGAACTGGGCTGTGGCGAGTTTTTCCTTCTTCACATTCATCAGTCTGCGCAAGGAATTCTCTTCTGTCTTCAGTTTCTTCAGTTCTGACTCCCCGCTCTCAATCTGGTCCTCCAAGTTCAGGTTCTGTGTTATGAGATGGACTTCAGATCAATGCAACAAAGTAGGGTTTACAGACAGAATGAACGACTCTTTCTAGAAGAACTGCACTCAGACATGATCTGAAAGGAGATGGAGCTGTTTCAGCCCTGCACCTGCAGAAGCACGCAGACGCACAGAGGAGACACCAAAAGGCAGGGACAGAGAGCGCGTGACATCCAGGGGCTTCCCGTGCCACTTTCTCAGCAGAACTGAAACAGAGGTGTGTACAAGACCAGCTGAGAGGCGAAGGAGGAGCAGGGAGGAGGGTGGCCCAGAACTGAGAGAAGCAGGGACATCCCCCTGCTCTGCAGCTGCCGAGGGCAGACAGGCGAGCATGCGGTGGGGAACCAATACCTCGGGCCATCTCATGCTCTAACTTCTACTTCCTCACTTAGGAAATCCCTCACAAATGCAATGGGCGTGGCCTGCGGACAGGCAGGGTGAGGATGAGAAAGGTGAGAAATGAGAAGGGTTTTCAGGTTTCTAGCCAGAGGAACTGAATGCTGGTGCTGGCTCTCCGCCTGCAGGGCAGACACTGTCACTAATTTTCATCTCTAGATTCCAGGGGTCACTAGGTCACCTGGAGGAGCACTTCCAACAACTGTGAACGCGAGTTTAAAACTTCCACTACTTTTCTCTGAAACCCAGAGCAACAAGCGATGTCAGTGACGCCCCATCCCCGTCCCCTGGGGAGAGCTGGGCTGAAGGGACCAAGGAGAGCTCTGTCCCAGCGCACAGCCCCGCCCGGCACTGCAGGGACCTGCTTCTTTAGGACACGGTACCGGAGAGGAAGCAAATCCCAGGCACCAACACCGTAATTCCAGGGAGGACAGAACTCACCTCCTTTAAGACACCGGCCAGCTTCTCCCTGTTCTCCGCCAGGTCCTGTATTTTCTTCTGATACAGCTGAACCTCCAGCTGACAGGAGGGCAGGCCGTCCACCGAGTCGCGGTACACCTCGTACTTCTCCATCACTTCTTGCTGGAGAGAAAACGCAGAAACCGGGTGAGAGCCTCGTCGGGACACGGCAGTGACGTCAGCGCTCGCTGGGCAGTGATGCTGACGCGGAGCAGCAGAGCGCACTCGGACCCGGCCGGACGGCATAGTCATGTCGCATCTGCGCCCAGGGGCGCGGACAGAGAAAAACTACCTTCATTCACCAGCCCTCTCACTGAAGCACCTCCCAAGGTTTCTCCAATGATCTGAAAAGACTCCATTTCTGCCAACACTCCCACTACCGATTCCTCCCAGGCAACTGCCTCCCCAATTATAATCTTAGTCCTTCGTGTAAAGATGACTACTCCAGCTCATTTTTAAAAAAGACTAATTCCTCTTCTAAAACCAGAAATGAGCACTGTTGACCACAACCACCCTAACAACGAGGGCTTCTCTCCTGCCCCAGCCCCTTCTCAGCCAGTGGTCGTCATCAGCAAACTGCTGACCCCTTTCACTGCTCGTTTTTCCGTGGCCTTTCGTGCTAACAGCACCTTGCACGTCGTGGACATAACCCATCACCTGTCACATGCACTACAGGTATGTCCCCTAGCTGCACTGCTCTCTATAGCTTTTGGGTTTCCTATCTTAATTTTAAAAATCCATCCCAGACCAAGATTATATAAGTGTTCTCTTGAAATTTCTAAAATTGCTGAATTTTTGAATTTAAAATTTTAATCCAGTTAAAATGTATTTTTTAAGTGCTGCAGGTGTAGACCCGACTCCCTCTGCTTCTAAGTGAACGGGCATCGAATGAGAACTGTTTGCTAAATAATCCCCTCTTCTCTCAAAACGTTCGGATCTCTGCGGGGCTCTCGTTTCTGCCCTGTAACCTTTGTCTATTCCTGCGTGGTAATTCTCAATATTCAGGAATTACCTGCGGAACCACCTCAGAGATGAACCTGAGTGTCTGTGTCTTCCACAGTTTATAAAACCTGCCGCATAAAAGATGCTCAATCATCCACCCGCTTCTACTGTGTCCCACCAGACGCACCTCTCCGCCGGAACCAGGACCTTTAAACCAAGTCCCACCACGCCCAGCACTCCCCTCTCAGCAGTCACTGTGGTGTCTTGGCTCTAGGGTCAGACCCAGCACCCCGAGCCCTCGGCCTCTGCCTATTTTTCCATCACCTCAGGCCACTCTCCTTCTAGGCATCAGGCTTTGTTCCCAGAACACACCCGCAACCTCAGGAACTTTGCATATTCTGTTCCCTCTGCCCAATGCAAATTTACTAGGATCACCCCTGTTCCTCCCTCAGATGTCAACCTCAATTCCTCCCCTTCCCCCCACACCCAATTTCCACAGGTAAGGCAGGCTCCCTCATTCCACTACTTCAAAGCACCGTCTACTATTTTTTTGTTTGTTTCTCTTTGTGGTGATTTTTAAAAAAGACTTTATTACCTGGAGTTTTACATTCACAGCAAAATTGAACGGAAGGCACAGAGATTTCCCATATATCTTCTGCCCCGACATGCAGACCCTATGCTTCTTCAAAGTACATATTAAAACCTGTTATCATATAATCTATAATAATAAAAGCGTAATATGCTAATTAGACCAGAGGACCTTCTGGATGAAGCGGGGGCTGCGAGGGAAGCCCAGGTCCCGGGTGCCTGCCAACAGCTGGATAAAAGCCCGGGTCCCAGGTGCCTGCCGGGGGCCGGAGGGTAGCCCTCACCCCGGGTGCCTGCCGGCAGCCGGAGGGAAGCCTGGGTCCCGAGTGCCAGAGGGAAGTCGGTGCCAGCAGCCGGGGGAAGGCCTACTCTTGCATGAATGTCGCGCATCGGGCCTCTAGTTGGTTATAAACCTGTTTAACCACCCTTTCTCCCTTAAAATAAAGTACCTAAGTCTCATGAGAGTCACCCAGGGCAAAGCTTAAAAAACATGTTGCCTAAGTGAACAAATGCCTTCAAATTCTATGTTTTACCCCCAAACCCACTTTGAGAAGAGCCACAAATTAGAGATTCAGGTAAAACGCTTAAGAGGGAGAGATGGATAGGTAACCAAGAAATCAGATAATTAACAAATGATTAAACAACAAATGCCAAAAACACAGAAACTCGTTAAAATAAAAAGGAGCCTGGCTGGCGTGGCTCAGTGGATGAGCGTCGACCTATGAACCTGGAGGTCATAGTTTGATTCCCCGTCAGGACGCATGCCCAGGTTTCAGTCTGGGCCCCCCAGCAGGGACGTGCAGGAGGCAGTCGATCTCCCTCCCTCTCCCTTTTCTCCCTGTCTCTCTCCCTCCCTCTCCCTTTTCTCTCTGAAATCAATAAAAAACATGTAAAATAACATTTAAAAAAATAAAAAGGAAACTTACCCTAGAATTTTTAAGCTTCTGGACTGTATCTTTCATTTTTTCTTTATAATTCTTTAACTTCTCTGGGGAATCCACAATTTTTGTTTTCAAACTCTCCTGTACTTCTTTCAAAGAAACTACTGATAATCTTAGTTCATTCTGTGGAGAAGACATTTTAAAATATTAGATGGAACACGAAGTTGGAGATGTCCATTACAGTAACGGGAAAAACAAGGAAGCTGGCTCCGTTCGCGGCGGTGGGGGTGAAATTAAGTGATGGCCACGGCGTTTCCTGCCTTCAGGCTCACACTCGTGTCCAGGCCCCAGGCCAAGCTCGTCCCTCAGTCCCTCTCGGACCCCTGTAGAGTGCCCTGGCCCTCCAGTGTCCAATGGCACCCTGCAAGCCAGGCACACAGGTCCTGTGCTGGGCCATGGCCAGTGTGGTCTTCCTGAGGGTCACCACCTCCCCTGGAAACCCTCCCCACCTGCTCCAATCCCTCCATCAGCAGGGCACAGGCTCACACGCCACATTGTCCTTGTGCATTTCAGCTGTTTCTCTACTGACAGAACAACATGGGCGTGTGACCAGTTAGTTACTTGTGATCTCCCAGGACCCAAGCAAAGTCACAGCACTGAGACGGTGCTATGACAAAAGTTCAATTGGTTTCATTTTAAAGGAAAAGACACAGGAGACATTTTGACTATAACACACCCAGTTAAACACCCCTCCACACAAGCTCCCCAACCTCAATGCTGCTGAAGTGAAAGGTGCTCACCAAATGCTTGGTTCTCTCTAAAATATCGGACTTCTTTTGGGCATTTCTCTCTTGCAGCAATACCTGAGGAAAAAGCAAACAGCTCTTTCATAATGACCCAAAGCAGAGTTAGAGCCCTCAGCGCTCATAGAACAGGGGTAAGGAAAGAGTTGGTGGATTAGACCAGTACCCTCACGCCCTCAGTCCACACTCTCAAACCCCACCCCACCCCCTGCCAAAAGTGCCCACGGCTCCCTTACTGAGGAGCTCAATCCAACAGCTGCTCAGCACTTGCGGCCGCCGCGGCAGCCCGGGAGGAAAGTAGGGCTGTGGTGCCGAAGGGACAGGCTCTCGTGGAGATGAGAGTTTTAGGGCTCCCTAAGTCTCATGCTGCTGCCCCCTAACTGCACTGGCATCCTGGGCAGCGCAGCAAATCCTCCGGTGCTTCGGTCTGTCCAGGGTCTGCACATGTACTCCCGCCCCCATCTGCAGACGCTCTTCTCAGAGTCAAGGTCTCCCAGGACACACACCGTTTTCTGCCGGAAGTCCTGGTTCAGCAGCTGCTGCAGCTCCTGGATCTCGTCGGAAAGCTGCTGGAACTCGGCCTGCTCCTCCGCTGGAACAGAACTGAGCAGAGTGGCGCCGTTAGCCCACATGGCGCCAGGTCTGGACTCTGCGGGCCAGACTGAAGGCTCGGCCTCACAGAACTTCCCTGGGAACACCCTCCGCCTTCGTGTCTGAGATGGGCCAGCTGCCTCTAGGTCACGCTCCCTCCACTTCCCCCAATCAGGTCTTCCTCCTTGGGGACCACCTCCATGGGTACCATCTGCACATCCCACCCTCTGACCCTGACTGAGAAAACGGACTCGGAGCCCCCAGCCCTGCCCGCGCAGCTGCTCACTGGGCCCGACAGCGCCTTCTCTGGCCCTCCCAGGCCTCCCTAACTGACCCTCACGTGCCCAGGCTCCTCCACAGGAAGGTTCTCAGGGTGAGGCTCTGAAACATGGTCTAGAATTGTTCCTTTAATTCTGTTCCCTACTCCCAGTGAGTCTGACAAGCTCTCGTTTCCAGCCACCGGCGTGCGCCCCGTCAGTCCCCTTCTACCCTCGCGGTCCACGTTCTACTGCCGTTCCCCAGGGAGCGGGTTCTCTGCATGTTAGAGCCCCGCATGGCTGTGATGGACACAGACGTGCTTTGCTGCATGTGCTGCCAATACTCCCCCAGTCTGGCCCTGTCGCTTGACCTGCTGCGCTAAACCCACCACGTGAAACTTGAACATCTGCCTCCCGTGCTGTCTTTCAGCTACTGCTGTCCCTAAAGGCAATTTACAGGCAGGCGTGATACACTCAGACTCAGCACGTTAGCAGGGATAAAAGTCCGTCAGTTCCAAATCAGAATACACAAGGCCGAGGAACCCTAACTCGTGAACGATTCTCCTCCTGACTGGCCTGAGTCAACAACGCCCCTCTGCTGAAGGAGAATGCTGACAACTGGCCCACTCCGCTGCTGCTCTCCTGTGCAAGCTAAACACTTCCGGGGCAGCTCCAGAGAGTAAGGTATCACTTGGCATGTGTCCAGCTAATGCACTAACAGCAGGAAAGAAACATAAGATGTATTACATCCTAAGAGTGAGATAAAAGAAAAGGTAAACTTAAAACAGTGTGATTAGTAAGAGACTTGAGATCTGTAAGGCTGTCAAATGCTACTTACAATCTATTTTGCATGTTTGAAGTAGCACTTATTTTATTTGTAAATCTGCTACTTACTCAAGTTTCTCCAACTTCATTATCGCCTCCTGGTGAGCCACATTTAGCTGCTGCATTTTGTCCACAGAAGATTTCTATTAAAGCAAGTTTAGTAACTTCACATTAGCTTCCAACATAATCAGCAGCATGCTCACACATCAGCTGCCAGGGCAGACGGCAAACACTCACTCCGTACACCTTGCACCTTTCACAGAAACAAGCATGTGGGATGGAACCAGCCCCTGTGACAGTGCATCAGGGTTTCTGCTTCTCCACCTGGAAGTGGTGGTGCGAGCCGGCGCTCTGTGCGGCGCCAGGAACGGCACCTGAGATGACAGTGCCTGGACGCCAGTAGCCGGTTGCCCTGAGGAGTCAGTGCTGATCTAAACCACAATCCAGCTTGTTCCAGTGCTTGCACAGTGGCAGCAGCCATTCGGGTGGTGGCCAGGGGAGTGTCACAGGGGTCTTTGTAGAAATGACAGATGTCTGAGCTATGCCTCAGAAACGAGAAGAAATGAGCCAAGCCAAGGTGTATGCGCGTTGGCACACACACGTAGGCTTGGGGAGCGTGTGACGCTCAGGAGGTACGAGCGTGGTGTGGTTTGTGGAGGACGTCTTTATTGGTGCTCAGTGTGGCGGGAGCTGAGTTCTGAGTGTCTGGCTTGGGTGCTTTTCCAAGAGTGTGTGCCCACAGCTGCGGACAGAGGGGAACAGCCCTTCCAAATTCTCGGAGCTGCTATGAATGTGCTTATGTGTGACAGGGTTTACTGGGCTGAATGCTGCCATGCGGTGCTGGGCCAGCATGAGAAACAAGCAGCATGCAGTCAGGCCATCACTGAGGAGCAAGCACGCATCCCCAGCCTCGGTGATTTAAGGGCACTGCTAACATCCACAGCAGCCCGGGGACTCATCACTCCACTCCTCCCTGACACTTCCTAAAATAGGAAGAAGCCTCAGCCATAGGATTCCACACCCCAGCCTCTCCCTGACGGCACCAAACGGCCAAGGGCGCCTCACTAAGATGCCTTCCAGTAACTAAACTGCACCCTCACATCACACAACACTCTTGGTTCCACAACACTCAGTCACCCGGGAAACGGATTCAAAGCAGATGACTAGTTTATGAACGAGGCTACTGGCCTGGCACGTGACCCAGAACCCGTTCCATCTTACGTATTGCCACAGAAACTCCATGTACGTATCCCGGCATGCTTCCCTGAAGTGGATGAAGTTGATGATCCCACTCAAAAACCGACTGGTCCGATTGGCTTCTAAAACAGAAAGC
The DNA here is from genome assembly GCA_025583905.1 of Ia io. Lineage (NCBI taxonomy): Eukaryota > Metazoa > Chordata > Mammalia > Chiroptera > Vespertilionidae > Ia > Ia io. The sequence goes on along the minus strand of JAJQQW010000022.1, from coordinate 1,323,132 downwards.
GGGCTCCTTAGATAACCTCTGAAACAACATCGAAGTGGACACTACCCTCTCCCACATGCACTCTGCTCGCAGGGCACAGAATAAAGCTGTGTGTGCTGGAACTGGCCACGGTGCACAGAGTTCGCCCTGACTTAAAGATCGGAATTAGCTTTGCATTAATAACTTCAAAAAATGTTAAAGGCAAACCACTTTTGGCCACAAGAAAACGGCAGAACCAGCTTTCCTCTCCCATCGGAACCAACCAGAAAGCCAGGCCCAATGGGCTGCAGCAGCCCCGAGGAGCACGGCGGCAGGGAGCCCTGCCCACATGCCAGCCCACCGCCACCCGCAGTGTCCCGGCTGCGCCCAGGGAGGAGGGCACAGACTCACAGCTTCTGCTGAGCCATGCCAGTAGAGTTCGAGTATGGCGAGACCAAGGCAACCCCAGGATGTAAACTGGTCTCTCCAAACTAAACTCCATCGCCCAACTTACACTCCATTTGTTCAAGAAGGGAGAGAGAAGCACCAGCAGTATAAGGAGAAAAAGAAAAGAAGTTTTAAAAAGACCTGAATCAAACTTTTACGATTTACAACTAGAATATGTAAAATGAAAAACCCACTCAGCGGAGTTAACAGCAGACCTACAGAGGAAAGGACCAGTGAAATGAAGGCAGCAGGAAAGCCAGAGTCGAGCGTGAACAGAGCACCGTGCGCTGAGGGACACCCCCAAACAACACAATGAGTAACGAGAGCCCCACCAAGAGGAGTGGCAGAGGGACTTCTATAAAATAGCTGAATACTCTCCACGTTTGATAGAACTACAAGTATATCCAAGGAAGTAAGCAAATCTAAGGGAGGGGGCGGGGAGGGGACAGACAAATCCCCAAAAGGCACACTGTGATAAACTGCCGAGAACCTGTGGCAGTCTTCAGCAGCCAGGTGGCAGGAGAGTTCGTCCAGGCTGAGGAGCAAGGGGTCGGGATCACCGACCTTCACATAGAACAGCTGGCAATGCCCTGGCCCCATCGGCCACAGGGAACTGGAGCTGGGAACCCTGCAGGATGTGGGACCTCAGCAAGGCTGCACACATCCCAGTGAAAGGATGGATTAGGGGAATCTCTCTCCCACCAGTGCAGGGAGATGACAAGGTTACTGGCACCTCTTCCTTGTCTTTGCTGAGACAATCAACTCCTCTGAGAAGTCTAACTGTGACCACTGCCACATGGGTTTTAGTGGAAGTAAACTCTGTATGTGTTTCTAGAACCATCAAAATTAGGAGCTAAGATAAAAAGTGGGCTTTAGACAATGAAAACCCTGGAAGAACTTCCAGCAGCAAAATGAACCTCAGGAGGGATATGGCCTTGATCCAGGAAGCTGAAGACGAGTTTAAACTTATAATCCAAAATGCACATGGGCACCTGTGTGCACACACGCACACGCACAGAAAACACCTCTCCCCAGTCTGTGGGTGCAGCTGAAGCAGGGCTAAGGGGAAGTTTATGGCACTAAGCACCTTTATTAGAAAAGAAGAAACGTCTCAAACAGCAGCCTCAGCTTCTGCCTTAAAAAAATAAACGCCAGGGGGACGGAGGGAAAGAGCAAACCCAAAGCAAGCATGAAAAATAATGCTAAGCACAAAACCCAATAAAATGCAAAACAGAAATAAAATTCAGAAAAATCAATGAAAGGAAAAGCTTTTTCTTTGAAGGACCAACAAAATGGAACACCCTCGAGTCAGAGGGGTCAGGGAGACGTAAGAGTGGAGAGAGAAACTGCTCAAGTCCCAAGACTCCAGAGACAGGTGTAATGATGCGGGAAGACAGGAGCAACACTATGTTAATACCTCTGCCAGCCTAAGTGGGAGAAGGAAGTCCCTGGAGAATGGAGACCAGCAGAGGAGCCTTTATTTATTAAAGAGGCTGAATTCTTAATCTGAAACCTTCCCATAGATTTCTTCAATTACGCACTTACAAATGGTGACCTTTTATGTAGAGTAAATTACATGTCAATCAACAAAACAAAAGCCAGGAGAGTCAGAGGACAAAAACAAGTTGTGAACAGCACACCAGGCTCTTGCACCAGGAGCCCCTTGGTGTGTGAGCATCAGAGGCAGAGGTGAGGGCACCTGAAGGCAGGACAAGCGCACCTTCTGACACAATAGCGTGACTATTCGTGTTTTACTGAGACATTTCGCCCTAGTAAACAGGACTTGTACATTTACAGCTGATAAAACTGAGCCCACTATGCCATATCGCCGCTTGCCTATTACTTGTATTCAGACTCTCAAATATACAGAACATTTTTCAAATGTAAGGAATTCAGAACAACTACTCAGAAAAACAGCTTTTCAGTGGCTCTGTAAAGGACAGCATTCCAATATTAGGATAAAAAAAAAAAAGCATCCTTCTGAATGAGATCCTCCTTCCTTTGGGGTTTCAGGTGTATTCATGGAAAGGTGTTGAGAGACCCTCACTCACTCGGGTACAGAATGTCGGCCGTCTCAAAGTCATTCACCCGGCAGATGGGCAGAAACGAGTTCCTGGAAGACACAGAGGAGAAAACACTGAACAGTGCACTGTCGATCACACACAAGCACGGGACAGAAACAGCTTCTTTTCAACAACATTTCTAGATACATTCTGAACGTCAAAGGACCACGGCAGACATCCCCTGTGGGAATGAAATTGCCTTTTCTGTACAGCGCCTGAGTGCCCGTGCCCACGCCCAGTGGGAGATCCAAATAAACAGCGCACGCTCACGGAGGTACTAGGACTCTTAAGAACACAACGGCCTCCAACAATTTTATATTCACACCCCCTTGACACTTCGATTCAAAGTGCACAGGTGGAGGCAGTGAGTCACGCTCGCTGAAAGTCTACAATTTAGAATACATATGGGATGGAGAGGAAGAGGGTAGACATTCCTCCCCAAAGAAAATCATGTCACTAAGAAAGCTTAATGTAACGTGGATAGGGTTAGACTAAGAAAATAAAATGACTCTACTCACAGATGAATGAACAGGTTGCTGACGGGTAAGAAGCCTTCCATCAAATGTGGGTACATGACGTCCGATTTCACTGGCATCTAAAGGGGAAAACCAGAAAATCTAAGTTACACATTAACCTGACGAAATGAGAAAAGTCGTCAAGAAATCTCAACCAGAGTAAGATCAAATTATATTAACTTACCACTAAAGAAAAACAACAACAAAAATACAGACCCTAGAGCTGTGGTTAGTATTAATAGCGAGGTTCACAGAGGGTGTTCAAGAGCGGTTCTCAACACAGGAGGGAAGGAAGGGCGCTGGTTCCAGTTTCTAAGTAGCAGCACGACTACGCTGGCTTTCACACACGCACACTTAACCGCAGAATAAGCCAGGGCAGAGCGTGGGCCTGTGTCAGACACAGAGCGAAGGCTCGGCGAGGTTTCAGTGGCAAAGCCTTAGATTTTAAGCACCGTGCTGTGATGCGGGATCATGTGCACCTTCAGACGGCGCTCCTGCTAGAAATCCCTAATGTGCTGAGCTCAGCCGCCTCCCTCAGCCGCCTCCACCTCGGGGTGTCCCTTCTCCTGACGCGGCTCGTTCTGAGAACAGCGACTTGGAGCGCCTGCCTGGGAACCTGCCCATCTGAGGCGCTGGGCCTCTCACTGGGTTCTGTCCGACTAAAGCTGTCAATATAAACCATCATTATGCCTGAGATGCCTTTCTAGGTGACATTTTATACAAGCCTTTCACTTGGTTACAAATAAAGGGAAGAACTTCCTGAGCCTGTGAGGTGGGACGTGAGCAGAAAGGCCGCCGACCCACCATGTAGAAGTGCTCCAGGCGCGTGCCGTACACAATCTGCAAGGCCCTCAGGTAGATCATGTGCAGGACCTCGGGCTGCGGGAGAAGCATCTGTTAGTGCTGGGTCACTACCGTCCTCACCGCCCCACAGCCACCACATGCAAAGGACAAGACTGACATCTGGGGTGGAGGGCGGGCTAAAAGGGGTCAGGGGGAAAATGGGGACATCGGTAATACTTTCATCAAAATACAATTTTTTAAAAGACTGAAAATTTTCTTTTTCACTTCAAATATTTCCCTTCAAAGAGTTAATTTTCCCTTCAAAGAGTTAATTTGAAAATGCCTTATATACTTACCATTTGCTCATAAGTAGTAAGGGGTTGGTAAGATGGGCTGCCTAAGCTCATAGACACAATGAGAGCAAGTCGACCCAAATCCAACCCAAGCAACCCCCACACTAGGCAAGAGGGGCCAGTCTTCCCAAACAGGTGGTCCGCCACTGGGGTGTTTTTCTTCAAAAAGGAAAAGGTCACCCGAGGGAGGCCCTGGGTGTTAAGGTTTCCTTAGATGTCAGAGTTACGTGAGCACTGAGAGCAAGGTCTAAGTGGAATAGGGTGGGCAGGGATTTTTAAAGCGCCGTCTCCTAGATCAGCCGTCCCCAAATGCTGGCCTGCAGAGCTGTCCTATCCCCATGTAGCTGCATCCATCCTGAGAGCCTCCCTTTCATTTTAAAGAATGAAAGGGGCACCAAGACCAGAAAGCTGCGCTCCACACCATGAACCAGGCCCTCCTGTGCTATCACTTCACAGGCAGCACACCAAGGAGACTTTGGGATCACTGCGGCACACAGTTCATCCCCGCACTGAATAACTGCGGATATAAGGAACAAGTCACGTCCCCCTTGGGACACAATGCAGGAAAGTTAGCCCGTGAGCTTCCCGTGGGCTGTTTCCCAGCAAGTCCTGTGCTGGAGGCCCCGAGGACACCCTCAAGCACCACTCCAGCAACAGAAAACGGGACAGACTTGGCTGTCCATGCTTTAGAAGCGCGCTCTCTTTGAACTGAATTCCTAGTGGAATGGAGACGTCACCCCACATGTAAACTTGTTATTTTAAAATGACACGAGGAGCTTCTCTGTGGCTTAAAACGACTGGTCTGCACCAAGTACTGGGCACAGGCCCTTCTCCACACCCGAGACCCAGCGTTTAGTCTGTTCTCACTGCGTCCACCCACCTGCAAACAGTCCCGTCTCACCTTTGGATTGGGATAAAGGTCACTCTTGGAGAGGTTTTTACCATCAGCCCCGGTGAGGATTTTGTTCCGAACATGAGTCACAATCTCAGCGACATTGTATCTGGGGAAAGACAAGGTCTCCATCCTGGGAGTCTCCGGCTAGTCTGGAGGAAGAAGAGCAGATCAGAGACGGAGCGGGACAGCAGCTCTCCCCGTCGGGAAGCTGATGCCCACGGGGAACCAGGAGCTGAGCTGACGTGCACAGGGTGTCCACGTGCACAGGGTGTCCACAGCCATCGAACACCCGGGCAGGGAGCCCAGTCTTTCACAAACACCTGCAGCTCCTAAGTCACTTCTGCTCTGAAGTAAGGAAGCTACTTTCTAATTTCCCCATGCTGTTCTCTTTCATATGGTTGAAGAGATGAGAAACCACGTTTTTCTTCTTTAAATTGGGGGGCACAACATCGATCCTGAGAATTAATCCTCAAAGCAAGGTATGTAGGCCGCACCATGCACAGAATCATGTGTAAACAATGGCAACACTGTCCTCTGACTCCACCTACTCATGCCACACCCTGAGAGGCTGACAGGGTTAAGACGCAAGTAGGGACAGAAAAACCTGGAGAAGAACAAAATACTGCGACTGGCAGGAATTCTAACCATCACAGTGGCAACTTAAGAAAACAAAACAGAAACCACTTTGCCTAGTGTCCCCCTACCGTGACGTGGGCCCGTCCCCGAGCGCGCGGTCCTCACTGTTGCCCCACACACACCTGGCAGTGGGGGGAGGCTCTGGCGTGGGGACGCATGGGGTGCCCCGCCCCAGCCCTGGGTGCAGACTGCTCAGGAGGCGGAGGTTAGGAAGCCCCCCAGCCAGGCCTTCCGCTCCCTCCTCTCCGGTCCCAGCAGGACGGCAAGTGGCAGCATGAGCAGCCACAGAAGCCACTGACAGCCACTGTTTTCCTGCCAAGGACCCCCACTCCCAGGGGAGCCGGAGCCCAGCGAGCCCAGGGCAACTGCTCAGCGCTGCAAGCCACGGGGAAGGACGCTCTGGAGCGCCAGCGGGGCTAGGACACCAGCCGGACACCAGCCGGACACCAGGCCGGACACCAGGGACACCAGGCCGGACACTGGCCGGACACCAGGCCGGACACCAGGCCGGACACCAGGCGGACACCAGGCCGGACACCAGGCCGGACACCAGGCCGGACACCGGCCGGACACCAGGCCGGACACCAGGCCGGACACCAGCCGGACACCAGGCCGGACACCAGGCCGGACACCAGGCTTGGACACCAGCCGGACACCAGGCCGGACACCAGCCGGACACCAGCCGGACACCAGGCGGACACCAGGCGGACACCAGGCCGGACACCAGCCGGACACCAGGCGGACACCAGGCGGACACCAGGCGGACACCACCTGGGCCGCGGGCGGCAGCGTTCCAGGACTGAGGACTTCCCAGCGCCGCCCGCCTCGGGCACCCCCTCGGGCCTCCGCAGTTCCCACCGCAGGGGGGGGGCGGGCGGGCGGGGGCCCCTCCGCAGGCTGCAGGCGCCGGGGCGCTGGACCGTCACCAGGGCCCCGCTGCACTGAAGGGGGTGAGCTCATCCCTGTTCGGAGGCCGCGCGGGGGGCCGCACAGGCAGCCAGGTGGCCGCCGACGCCCACAGCCCCGGCCTGGGACCCGGCGCCAGGCGGCGCCCGCTAGCCTGCCGTCCGCGGCAGAACCTGCAAGCTCTCTCCACCACGTCGGAGGCGAACCCCGCTGACAGAGCCCGGCCCTACAAGCTCGCAGGCAAGGACAGGCCCCTTCCCGGAGGCCGCCCTACGGGTGCGAGGGTCTCGGCCCCGGGCGGGGGGCGGGGGGCGGGCTGCTGAGAGGCGCTCGGCCCGCGGGCGCCGGGCTCCCCAAGGAGGCGGGGCGGCCGGAACCCCGGCCCCGGCCCGCGCGTCCGCGGCGACTGCCGGGAGGACCTGACTGACACTTCGAGGGACCGAGGCGGCTCCTGCAGGAGGACCACGCGCGGGCCCCGCTCGAGCCCCGGTTACAACGCGGCGTCCGACTCCTGCGCCCCGCACTGTCGCTGACGCCGGCCGCCCACCGCCTCCCCGCCTCCCGCCCGCGCTCACCGCTCGGGAGACGACCAGCCTGACCAGCCCGACCCGCAGCCTCGGGCGGAGCCACCCCCTCGGCGCCGACCGTTGCTGCAGTTTAAACCCGCCGCCTGGCCCAGGGGCCCCGCCCCTTCCGCCTACTTCCGGCAACGGTCTTGCCGGCGGCCGTTGAGGCTCAAAAGACTGGAGCTGCGCGGGCGGCGCGGGCTCCAGACGGAACTTTTCTCGGGGCTCAAGCACCCGGTCGGGCCTGAACTCCGCCGGAAGTGGGCGCTGCGGCTCGGAGCGCGTCGGGGCGGGGACGCAGCGGGCTGGCGGTCGGGTTCCTGGGCGCTCACGCCTCTGGTCGTGCTTTGCGCCAGGTATCTGTATTCGTTATGAATGAACAGGTAGACAGATACAATGCTCGGGTATTTTCGTTAGCATTTCGGCGCATAGATATTTACATGTAGTACTTTATATTTTGTGACAAAGTTGGGGCTGCAGATGCCTGGAAATGCCGCGGTACGTGAAGCAGCAAATCCTGGGAACGTTTCGAACGCACGGCGTCGTCACTGGGTGGCGCTGTTGCACTGAGGACCTGACGCCGTAGCAGCTTTATTTCGTTTTCTGATTTCACCCCAGTAAACAGGATTACACTGACCGGCACGAACACTGTTCCAGGTGCGACAGCTGAATCCTCAGTTCACGGGCTTTGAAACGCGTGGTTTGGGCTGAGGAAGGAAGACGACGCTGGGCCCTGGCCGCCTGTCGACCTGCCCGTGCGTCAGCCGGCTTGTCCTCACTCCTGGACTCGGGACTGAGCTGTGTTTCCAGGACTTCAAACAGCGCCTTGGCTAAGGACTCAAGCGGAATTTTCACTCAGACCATAAAACGCATGTTCTCTGCTAAACTCATTTGGGATGAGCGGTAAACCAGGTCCACGGAAGCAAAAATTGGGTGTGTTAGCCTCTCCCCCAACTTCCACATCAAGTTACGTGATTCTAACATAATCAATAGAGAGAACCTTGGGAGTCAGTATCCCAAATTAATTGGATAGTGATAAAATATATGTATCCAACACGACTTTAAAAAAAAATACAGTTTTTATGCTCTGGGGTTTCAACAGTGGTTTTATAATACCCTGTGATGGTTCCAGTTATTCTAAGGGAGTTAATGAGACTCTCAGGGAAAATGTTAGTATTAAGGCACATTGATGTTAAAATTAATCCTTTATCACACAGATTTTGTGAAAAAGGAAGTTTAAAAAAATGAAACCAATGACAGTGTCACAAATCAGAAAACCCAGGGAATAAGCAGCTTTCTGGCCGGCGGAGTCTTTGTGCCAGTGGTTTCTGTGAGCTCACGGAAATCCAGTAGGAACCTCGGGAGGAAATCGCTTCTCACTCCTCCTCTTCTTTTCGGGGCTTCAAACCCTGTTTTCTCTCAAAAAAGAGACTAGTATTTTCTGAAAACATTTCTGTGTAAGTACCAGGTAACATCATCTCATTTCTCCGCTAGTGTTTGAAGGGGAAAACTGTCTGTTTTTATCCCCCCCATTTTTTAAGCAGACTCAACCTGGTAAACAGGTTGACCAAATACATTCAAAATCGGTACCTGAGTATTGTTCCTTGGATAGCCCATTGAGATAAGATTTACATACATTTGCATATGGCACCCAATAATAGCAGTGATAGCTCACATTCATAAACGATGTCCAAGATCCTCTCCAAGGGTTACTTCATTTAATTCTCACGCAGAAAGTAGTTCCTATTCCCATTTTTCAGATGACAAACGAAAACGAAATTCCTTAAGAAAACATGAGCAATGTGCTCATAGTCATGTATCTAGGAAACAAAGGGACCCAAATTTGAACCCTAGCGATGTAATGGTAGAAACTCTGTTCTGGCTACTTACTGTGCTGCCTGACCTTGAACCCACATGGCAGTGCCAGACACCTGCTTTTTATGCACAATCCACGATTGTACCCCTGGGTCCTCCCAGCAAGGACTGTATCCCTAGATGACTTCTGGCCTCTACTACCTCCCTCCCCATCTCCACCACACACACACACACACACACACACACACACACACACACACACACACACACACACACACACGCACTACCCGTGAAAAGAGACCTGTGGAGGTGAAGCAGTTCTTATGGGAAGGATTCAGCTAATCAGTCTTCCATTTAACTCCTGAGCTCCCTGTGTGTTCCTGGTGTCCCTCTAGGTGTGTGGTGGGCTAGCATTCTCACAGGAGTCCAGGCCAGGGTGGGCACACAGTGGATTAGGGCCGCCCAAATGACCTCATTGTAACTTGATGACCTCCATAAAGACTCTGTTGCACAGGAGATGCAATTCTGGTGTTTGGGGATGAGGACTTCCACGTGTCTTTGGACTTCAAAATTTGGAGGACAAAATTCATCCCAGAACTCGTGGAACAAAAGCCTTCCTGAGCAGGACCTATAAACAGCCAGAGGGCTCAAGCAGCACAAAAGTGCCAACTCCCCTCTGAGCAGCATGCCCCTGGGTTAAACCGAGGCCTAATTCCCTGTTATTTTTTTTCCCCTTTCTCTACCGCCACGCACACCACAGTTAACTTAAGGTGCATGTGTCTCACCCATGGAGAGCCAGGACTTACAGGGCGAGCATGGGAAATGCGGGGGGCACTTGGTAGTAGAACCTACAGGATCCCCAACGTCTCCTTAGGGCATTTCAACCTCAGCTCAAAGGCTGGGTTGGTCAAAACTTCCGGAAAACCCGACGCCAACAGAGCGTGCGGCCGTGTCGCTCGCGGTTAAAAGGACTGCCGGCAAAGAGCCGCCGTAGGCCCCAGTTATGCGCAAGCAACTGCTCTGGCGCTGCAGCTGGACCCCCGAGTTCCCTGTTATTTTTATGTGGCTGATGCCCTCTGAGTGAAGCCTGCTCAGTCCACGAGATTCATTCCATTTTTCTTAGAAACAGAACTCTTAAAAGGCATCCGGATAAAAACAAAACAGACAAGAAGGCATGCGGGATGGCTGCACAGGAGCAGCAGAGTCGGTGACAGTTTGGGTCTCTGTCCCAGAGAGAAGCGAGGTTTCATTCAACAGCGAAGAGGTGACCCTGATTTACCGGGACTGGCAGGTCCGACTTCTAACGCTGCGAACTGAGAATCCACAAAGACAAACCGAGAGGATCGGAGCAGAGCATCAGCTTAGAAACACGCTCACGTGCCAGCCCCACACCGGGATGCCATGCTCATCTGCCAACAGTGAGAGGGGCTTGATGTACAGTCAGCGCTCGGACCCACACGGAGTCCATATCCGCCCTGGAGGGGGGTCACCTGCGGCGTCGGGAGGGACTCCGTGCCAAGGTTTACACTGCGGGAGTGGGGGACACCGGCCCTGGGGCCCTATAAGGCCCTTGAAATCATTGGGTCTGGCTCTGCCAAGGCAACCATAGGTGCGACTCGAAATTAAACACATCTAGGAACTTCTTTCACAGCAACACCCGTTTATGTTAAGTGAATAACAGTAAGCGAATGATGTTATAAATATCCAAATGGCCCTCGGCGGAACAAAGGTCCCCCCGCCGCCCCGGCCCCGGTTTACAGCCCCTCTCACAGCTCACCGGGGGGACAGTGACCTGCTCTAGGAAGGCTGGCGGAGAGGACATTAAGTCAAGTCAGGGCGAGAGCCTGGCGGGAGAGATGCCGGCAAAGGGCAGCTCCCCTTCTTGTCCTTGCCCCCAGGGCACCGGGGACGGAGGGTGAGCGTGGGGAGTGGCTGGGAGGCTGAGAAGGAGCTCAGAGGAGCAGCAAGTTTGTAACCTGAGGAGATGGCCATTCTTGCTTAGATGTTCCGAAGCGGAAAGGCCCCCCGTCACTTGGACCTGCAGGGCTCAGAGGCACTAAGTAGGAAATGCCTGGGGACAGACCCAGGACTCAGAGGCTCCAGGTGAGGGACACAGTGGTGAAGCGGGGGAGGGCAGGACCTCTGGGGCCCAGGGAGGGGGCCGCACCCCGAGAACATCACAGCAGGGCTGGAGCGAGACTGGCCTGCAGATCCCTGAGCGCCTCCCCATGCACCCCAACATCACTGAGGCTGCCAGCCAAGGACAAGCCGTCCACGGTGGAGCGTCGGAATGCCTTTCCCTGGGGCGGGAGGTGGTGGCTCCTGAAAAGACCTCTGCGTCTCCCCAGCATCTCCCCTCCCTTCTCCTGCCCCCAGCTTTGAAGAAATGGGCCTGGGAAGAGGGCAGGGCCAGGGGCAGACCTGCCAGGCTCTGCCCTCCTGTTTCAAACTGGCAAGTCTGTGTTTTGATAAGCAGCCGTGACAGAAAGTGGCAGAGTGTGCACACAATGCCATTAGGGAAATGAAAAAGGGGGCCTGGTGCAGGTGGTCATGGGAAGAAACACGTGTCTGGGTCTGCGATGCTGTGTCGCCAGCACTCCGGCCAGGGGTGGCCTTCCCAGCAGGGGCTTCGGGCTGGCACGCGGCACGCAGGTCAGACCACGTGTTCGCTCACAGGACTGTACAGTGTCCCCTCCGGCTCCTCACTGGACTCCGCCCTCCAGTCAGCCACTGCGTTGGCTGCCATGTGCTTAGGAACTTCCTGTCCATACATGTAAGCAGAACAGCGATGTAACAGGTGTGCATGGCTCGCCTGTTGTAAGCAGAAGCTCTGTGCCAGTGGTCGGCAAACTCATTAGTCGACAGAGCCAAATAACAACAGTACGATTGAGATTTCTTTTGAGAGCCAAATTTTTTAAACTTCTTCTAACGCCACTTCTTCAAAATAGGCTCGCCCAGGCCGTGGTATTTTGTGGAAGAGCCACACTCAAGGGGCCAAAGAGCCGCATGTGGCTCGCGAGCCGCAGTTTTCCAACCACGGCTCTATGCAACAGCGCTGGTATGCGTATGAAGAAGGTGTTGCCCCTGCCCCTGAAGGGGCGTGTGCACACGTGTGGCATGAGTGGGTGCACGCGGACAGCGCACTGCACCTCAGCCCGAGCAGCTGGTCGGGGGCGGGCGGTGAGGAAGCCCAGTCTGCCCAGCAGTCAGGGGAGCTGGGTCTCGAGGGGTGCGCACGAAGCCGGGAAGTCCCCCCAGCATTCAGCCTCCACCCAGGCTGGCTTAGCAGGTGTTTCCCACGCGGCAGCGAGCGGGCAGCGGCCCCAGCTGCTGCAGCAGGAAGCCGCGCCGAGGGAGGCCTGCGCGGCGCCGAGGCCTGGAGAGGCCGGGCTGGGGAGAGAAGCCAGAGCGGCCGGGGCTGTCCGGATGCTGTTGCGCGGGTGGGTCCAGCTCTACTCGGAAGGCTTCTCGGAATCACGTCACGGCATGCGACTGGCCAGCGAGCAGTGTCGGGCGGGACTGCGTGGGGACCCTGCAGCACGCATGCAGCGAGCTCTCCTGGTCTCAGGTGGGGGGACGCACCTGCTGCAGAAGCCGCTCCCCGGCCCCAGCAACACCGTCCAAACCCCTGGCCTCCAGACTTCCATCCCGGGCCGGGAGGTGGTTCCCTCCAGGAGGAAACTTCCGAGCATGCTTTGTGCCGCCCCGGCAACCAAGAACCTGGTCCGTGCAACGTGCTGTTCTGGGGCTTTCCACCGTGACCTGAGCGGGTGCTGCAATAGCCCAGTCCCCCAGGAGGCACCAGACAGGGAGGCTGAGGACTACAGGGGCCGCGGCAGTCAGGCAGCCCGGATCCCTGCGCTGCCGTGAGCAGTGGCCTTGAGCTCTTCGGGGCCACTCCTTCCATGTTTGGGGACCACGCAGAACACGGAGGCACGTGGTGGCCGTGTGCACCGGCTCCTGGCTCACACCTGCGGAAGGAGACGGCCTCTGACACCCAGGTGTCGTTCAGGAGAACTCACTCCTCCCGGGAAAGCATGACTTGTCCCGTCCCCAGCACCAGGCCACAGACCTGCGTTCAGACTGCGTGACAGCTCCTCCACCAGGGCCTGCGCGGGCCAGCAGAGGCTGCAGTGGCCGAACAGTTCTGCGCAATGTCTCAGCCTCCGCCTGGGACAAGGGAACGGGGACTGTCCTCCCGCCCTGACGCTTCTATCACAAACCTGAGTGTTCTTAAAGGGGAGGACGGATTTTATTTTTCCTGCCAGACTGCATAAATAAGTCAGAAGAGTAATTTGGAACTTACCTAATTTACATATATATGCATATAAATATCCTATCCCTCCAAATGAAGTGATACACTGGCATATATGGTACATATTTTATATTTCTGTGTCCTTTTAACCCTTCATCCCTTGCATTGGGACCTTGTATATTATTAAATGCTTAATAAATATTTGTCAAATCAGCCAAAAATGAAATGAAATGAAATAATAAAATTTAAAAAGGCAAAGCCACAAACCTCTCAGTAACGAACAGCAGTGGCTGTACTTTTTCTTCCACAGAAACAGATCGGCAGCCCAAGCCCGAATCTTGGAGGGTGTCCCTGTGGCTGGGCAGTCGGCCAGCCCCGTCCACGGGACCGAGGAGAGGAGGCAGGGCCCGGCCCGGGCCCGCTGCACATTGTCTTCCGAGCACCTTGCTCACCACAGACTCAGGTGGCAGAACCGTGTGCTCACGAATCCTCTGGGAACGGATCTCATTCGCTCCGTGTTCTCGCTGGCACTTGGGACAGGATGGAACTCTCTGTCCCTCGTTCCTTTTTCCTAGCTCTACCCACTGCTGTGAAAAGGTGGATCTGATTTTAAAAAAAGAAGAAGAAAGAAAGAAACTTGACCAACATATTAACAATATTATCGAGAGAAAGAGATTATTTCGTCTTATAGAAATGATGCTCTGGAGCAGTGGTCGGCAAACTCATTGGTCAACAGAGCCAAATATCAACAGTACAACGATTGAAATTTCTTTTGAGAGCCCAAATTTTTTAAACTTAAACTTCTTCTAACACCACTTCTTCAAAATAGACTCGCCCAGGCTGTGGTATTTTGTGGAAGAGCCACACTCAAGGGGCCAAAGAGCCGCATGTGGCTCGCGAGCCGCAATTTGCAGACCACGGCTCTGGAGAGTCAAGAACCAAACAGCCTCCTCTGAACATCATGGCATCAACCTGACAGTGGCCGAAGGGGCCGGAGCCAGGGCGTTTGCTGGAAGCCTGGATGCCTTGCAGGTGGGTTCCAGGACCTGGGGTTGGGGTGGGGGTCGGGGGGGGTGAGAAACAGGAGAGGAAAGGCGGGGGGTGGGGCAGACCAGAGAGAGGGAGAGGCACACCCCCATCTGGGAAGCAGGAGGGCAATGTTTAACAGCCGATTCTCTGGGGTCAGAGGGCCAAGGTCAAATCTGTCACCTTGTTAAACAAGCAAGATACTAGTCCAGCCGTCAAAGAGTTATATTAAAAATTAAATAAATTTGTCCACGTAAATGGGTCAGAACATCCAAGTGGGAGTCATTTTATAAGTGTTAGCCATTAGCCTGAGTCAGCCTCTTTGAGCTGGGAGGACATGTGTGGTGGGTCAGCTAACCGCTTCAGCCAGAACGGCCTCAGTGCTGACCGTTTCCTCCGGCCGCCCGGCTCCCTGCCTCGCATTGTGATGTCATCGCCATCTCTGGAGTCTACACTTCTTTTAAGGAAATAATAGCACAAGCTCCTCCCTTTCCCCCGAACCTACATAATTTCCACTTTTTTTGTTTTTGTTTGTTTGTTAACCCTCATCTGAGGATATCTTTCCACTGATTTTTAGAGAGAGTGGAAGGGGCGGGGGGGAAGAGAGAGAAACATCCATGTGAGAGAGACATTAATCCATTGTGTCCAGCTTGTGCCCGACTGGGACTGGGGATGGAACCTGCAACCCAGGTACATGCTCTTGACCAGGAATCGAACCCTCGACCCTCCCGTGCACAGGTCACCGCTCTGACCACTAAGCCAAACCTGCCAGGGCATTTGTTTATTTCTTGAACCAGGTTCACTAATGGAACATGTTATCTTCCCGTTTAGTTTTCAGTTATATTTTTTATGTAAAATCTGGTGTTTCCTTTATTCAAAGTGCCATTAAGCAAATGCTCATAATATTTTCTTGAAAAGCAGGACTTAATATCTGTCCGGTAAACCCATTATTTACTGTGCCTGCTTCCAAGGTGAGATCCTGGGAAACTTGCAAGTTTTTAAAATTATATTCCTGTGCTCTGACTGCTTCGGCAAGCGGCTACATCACTGTTTGAATGTCTGTGATCCCTCGGAAACGGTGCTGGGAGGAGAGGAAAATGATCCAGAGGAAACTGTATGTGGAGAAATGAGCCGGAAAAGTGCCCGCCTCCCTCAGGACCTTCCCCCGTGCGCCAGGAGCCCCCGTGGAACCGCTCTTGCCGGCATGTGCAGAGCGTCCGTGTCCAGGGGTCTCAGGGTGCTCTGGTGGCCAGGGTGACTTCCCCTTTGGTGTTCAGGTGCGTTGGCGCATGTTGTCTGGTCTCCACGTGTTTGTGTTGTTCACAACTTGCTTCCTGAAGTTGATTTCTGGTTTCATGCCACTGTGCATGGAAGAGGTTGCTGGATGTGATTTCAGTCTTCATGAGTTTATTGAGGTGGGTTTTTAGTGTCTTAAAATGTGATCTGTCCCAGAGAATGGACCATGAACAATTGATAAAAAGTCTTGTGCGGTTTTGGGGTGAAAGGGCCATTAGGTCGATCTCATCTGAAAGGACATTTAAAGCCATCGTCCTTATTAACTCTCCCCTGGATGCCTGTCCACTGATGTGAGTGGGACGTGAGCGCCCCCCAGGACATGCCGTCCTTCTCTCCCTGCATGTCCACCTGCCATTGCGCTGTGCAGGGGCTCCGATGCCGGGTGCACAGACACATCCCATTGTGGTGCCCTCTCCTCCGATTGGCCCCTTTGGAGTCCTGCGATGTCCTCCTTTGTCCTTTTAGACACTTTCTGTTTGACAGACTCTCTTGTCTGATTTAAGTATTGCTACCCCAGCTTTCTTTCTGTTTCTATTTGCACATAATATCTTCCTCCATCCCTTCACTTTCCGCCTGTGTGTGTCTTTCGACTTGAAGTGAGTTTCTTATAGGCAGCATATACGTGGGTCATAATTTTTAATCCATTCAGCCTCCCTGTCTCTTTTTATTTGAGCAGTCGGTCCATTTACCTTTACAGTAGGAATCTGACCAAGAGAAATGAAAGCCTCTGCCCCACAGGACTCACACACAGATGTTCACAGCAGCGTTAGCCATGCTCCCTGACACTGGAACCCCCGCTGGCGAACAGCCCGGGGTGAGTGTCCGCACAGCGGAACACACTCAGGAGTTAAAGGGAAACGCGATGCGTGCCGTGTCCGGATTAACAGCATGTGCCGTGGGAAAGAAGCCACACACAGACACTGCATGTGTGTGGCTCCATTCATATAAAATGGCCAGAAACGGCAGACGCAGAGACAAAAAGCAGTGCTTGTCTGGGGAAATCGTGGAGGGTGGCAATGAGAGTTCAACAGCTCATTCGTAGTGATGGTTGGGAAACTCCATCCTTTTACCAAGACTATTGAATTGCTCACTTACAGTGGGTGGATTCTACAGAAGTTAAATCATACTTCCAGAGCCCTGGCTCGTGTGCTGTGTGATTAGAACAGCGGCTCTCCGGACCGAAGGGTCTTGGGTTCCGTTTGGGTCAAAGGCACGTACCTGGTTGCAGGTTTGATCCCCAGCCCTGGTCAGGATGCATATGGGAGACAACCAATCAATGTCTCTCTCACATCAATCTTTCTCTCTCTCTCTCCCCCTTTCCTTCTCTCCTGCCCTCCCACCCTCTCTAAAAAAAAAGAAGAAAAGTATACTTCCATAGAGCTATTTTAATGAAGGCTTAAAAAAACCATGAGGAATGGCAAAGGCCGAGCCTGGCTTGTATATTTGGCCACAGGGACTGTCCTTCTTTCTCATCCTCTGACTTAATCAGTTCCCTTTCCGCAGGAGAAGTTTATGGGAAATTTAAGTGCTTAATTCCCGAGAGGACTTTTGACATTCCTGTTGTCCTCAGAGGAGAAACATCCAAAATAGCAGATGCATGGATTTCATTAATGATGAAAAACTGCGGATTTTTTTACAATGTTTTTTTAAAGAACAGATTGCCTGTAGTTTCCTTGCCCAGCAACCTCTCTCCCCGCAGACCAAACTAACCGCATGACCGTCTCAGCCCGTTTGGGTGCCAGCAGCGAACACTGCAGACTGGCAGCCTGAACCAGGACAATGTTTCTCACTGCGGTGGGGGGCTGGGGTGCCCACGATCCAGGCGCCGGCACGCTCACTTCCTGGTGAGAGCGGTCTTTCTGGCTTCCAGGGGCCACCTTCTCTGTGTCTCAAGTGGGAGAGGGGAGCTCTAGTGTCTCTTCTTACAAGGGCACGAGTCCAGCCCAAGGCCTCGGGGAGGGGAGGGCCTCGACGTAACTCACCACGTGCCTGGCACTTTCCGTAATTCCGTAATTATAAAGTGCACGTTTTTCACACCTATTCTCTCTCTCATCCTTTAACTTTGCTTTTTTATGTCATTTTATTGCTCTCATCTTCCAAGGCCCACTTAGAGTTCCAATCCTCCACTTATTTCTTCAAAAATAATTACCGAGGATGAGGTATTCCCAGGCACCGCAGGTACTGGGAATGTAAAGCATGTGCAGGAAAGTGTGCCCGTCAGAGGAGAGGGCTGAGGGGGGCAGGGAAAGGGCTGGGGCAGGCGGGGCAGGCACCGAGGCCAGCCCACACTGCGGCCCGGGAACACGGTGTGCGTCCTTCATGCCGCTCAGCAGTGCAGCCGGCAGGCGGAGAAGGCGCAGGCGGCGTATGGTGGCTGTGCATCGACGGGGTAGATGGGGCTGCGGACCAGGGCGCGGGGAGAGTGATGTGAGAGGCTCACTGAGGGTTTGGATTGAGGAGGGAAAGAAGGGAAACACCTTCTCTGAGTTGAGAGAAAAGGGGGGAGGGGAATAGAAATAATGTCTCAGGGAGGCTGGAGTGTGCGCTGGCGTCCGGGGAGGCAGTGGTGTGAGGAGAGGAGACAGATGCCCGCCGGGGATGTACCGCCGCAGACCTGGCTCAGTGCTGTGGGTCGGAGGTCAAGGCCAGGTCACTGGCGGGGATGCAGGCGCAGTGGCCTTGGCAGGAGCTGGGTGACCACGGAGGGGCTGTGATCCGGTGACCGCGCAGCGCTGAGCTCACAGCCTCGTTCACAGAAGTGACCTTATTGACCTTCACCTGTGGCCCAGGCGACCGCCAGCTCCTCCTGCTCAGCGGGTGAGGGAGCCTGTCACACACACAGGAGCCCTGGCCCACGCGGCCGGACGGCACGGCGCCGGGGTCCTCCCGTGGGAAGGCTGTTTGGGGGGGGGGGGGAATCACAAGGCTGAGCCTCGGAGAGAGGACCCGCCAGGCCACCGGGAGGGGTCAGCGCAGAGAGGGACGCAGCAGATGAGGGGCTCCTTTCCCCAAGTCACACGGCGGGCCCTGTCCCGCCTCTGGGCACCTGCAGTGAGGACAGGTCCCGGCAGGCCTGGGCGCTGCTGCTCTCACCACTCTGCTCCACCCACTGACCCCCGCAAAGGGCCCCCCACTGAGCCCCACGAAGGGACACCCACTGAGCCCCACGAAGGGCCCCCCAATGAATCCCGTGAAGGGACCCCACAGAGCCCCACGAAGGGACCCCCCACGGAGCCCCATGAAGGGACCCCCCCACTGAACCCCACGAAGGGCCCCCAATGAACCCCACAAAGGGCCCCCCAATGAACCCCATGAAGGGACCCCACGGAGCCCCGTGAAGGGACCCCCTATTAAACCCCACGAAGGGACACCCACTGACCCCCGCAAAGGGCCCCCCACTGAGCCCCACGAAGGGCCCCCCACTGAGCCTCACAAAGGGCCCCCCCACTGAGCCTCACAAAGGGCCCCCCTCACTGAGCCCCACAAAGGGCCCCCCCACTGAGCCCCACAAAGGGCCCCCTCACTGAACCCCACGAAGGGCCCCCCCCACTGAGCCCCACAAAGGGCCCCCTCACTGAGCCCCACAAAGGGCCCCCCTCACTGAGCCCCACAAAGGGCCCCCCACTGAGCCCCACAAAGGGCCCCCCTCACTGAGCCCCACGAAGGGCCCCCCCCACTGAACCCCACGAAGGACCCCCCCATGGAACACCACAAAGGGCCCCCTCACTGAGCCCCACGAAGGGCCCCCTCACTGAGCCCCACAAAGGGGCCCCCCCACTGAACCCCACGAAGGGCCCCCCATTGAGCCCCACGAACGGCCCCCCTCACTGAGCCCCACGAAGGGCCCCTCCCACTGAACCCCACGAAGGACCCCCCCATGGAACACCACAAAGGGCCCCCCTCACTGAGCCCCAAGAAGGGCCCCCCTCACTGAGCCCCAAGAAGGGCCCCCTCACTGAGCCCCACAAAGGGGCCCCCCCACTGAACCCCACGAAGGGCCCCCCATTGAGCCCCACGAACGGCCCCCCTCACTGAGCCCCACGAAGGGCCCCTCCCACTGAACCCCACGAAGGACCCCCCCATGGAACACCACAAAGGGCCCCCCTCACTGAGCCCCAAGAAGGGCCCCCCTCACTGAGCCCCAAGAAGGGCCCCCTCACTGAGCCCCACAAAGGGCCCCCCTCACTGAACCCCACGAAGGGCCCCCCCCCCCGGGGAAGGGCCTGTGGTCTTGGGGTCACATCTGAGAGGACCATCTTCATGGGAAAATGAGGCAAAATGAAAATAGACGGGCAAGTTTACCCGCACCCCAGGGAGGGCAGGCACAGAGCAAGAGCAAAGGGGCGGGGGGCAGCCGGGTGAGGGCCAGGCCCCCACGAGAGAGGCCTGTGTGGGCGCCACTGTCCTCCCAGGCTCAGGCTCCTCGTCCCAGGGCACTCCGGGGAGACGCTCTCGTCGGAAATTCTTCGTGCTGTTTCCAAGGAGCAAGTAGACGCAGAGAGAACAGAAAAGAAGATTAATGTTGACTCTGAATCAGAAACAGGGACCTCGTGGCATCTGATGGCGAGCTGGCCCTCTGAGGACCCCACCCCGTGCCAGCCCCTCGGAGCAAGCTGGAGGCTCAGATCCCCAGGGGGTCCTAGAGTTAACCACCCTCTGCCAAGGAGCCTGCCTCTTTGTTTTTGGTTTTTCTTTGTTTTTTTGTTCGTCCTCGCTGAGGATTTCTTCCATTGATTTTCAGAGAGAGTAGGAGGGAGGGAGGGAGGGAGGGAGGGAGGGAAACATCGATGTGAGAGAGACACATCCATCGGTTGCCTCCTGCACACACCCCGACCAGGACTGGGGATGGAGTCTGCAACCGAGGTACGTGCCCTTGACTGGAAATCAAACCCAAGACTCTTTGGTGGGTGGGCCAATGCTCTAACCACCTAGCCACACCAGCAGGGCTGGACGCCTTTCCAACCTCACCTTCCCAAACCACAGCCCCTCCTGTGGGGGCCCCCTCACCCCGGCGGGAGTAAGCCTTCTTCCGTTTCCCCGTATGTATCTCCAAAAAACTACTCCACATTCACTTGGCCACCTCTGTGCTGTCCAGCCCAGGCGAGCACGGCCGCTCCTTGTTGAGAAGGAAACTGAGCCCAGAAAAGGGGACGGGCGGCCGGCACGCTGCCTTTCATCTTTCAAACCCGAGGCTGTTAAGCTTTGATGGGTCCAAGCAACCAAATGGCTCTCCCGTGGCCGCGGGATTGGTGAGGATGCTCTCCCCACCAAGCCCGTCTGTTTTCCCAGGCGTCTGCACTCCTGTGTGGAGGCCGGCCGCCTGCCTCCCCTCCGCAGGACGGCAGTGTCCTCAGGCGGATGCTGATGTCACCATCCCTCCCCTCCACGCACCCACAGTATCCGTGGTTCCCCATCTCAGGGTGACAGCCGGGGAGAAAAGCACCCTTTGAAGCCGGGTTCTTACTGCCTGGGGGTGCACTTTTGCATGAGAACCTCCTTTTACCCAGCCTTCGCTGCTGCAGTTATAAACCAGGCTCCCTGTGTTCGTTCCCACCCTGCCCCCTCCCCCAGCTCCAGTTAAGGTTAGGAAAGATGGTCTCGCCCTGGTCTGTAGTGCACAGTGGATAGAGCATCGGCTCAAGGCCTGAAGGGTCCAGGGTTCGACTCGCGTCAAGGGCATGTACCTTGGTTGCAGGCTCCATCCTTGGCCCCAGTCTGAGCGCGTGCAGGAGGTAGCCAATCGATGTGTCTCTCACACATCGATGTTTCTCTCTCTCCCCCCCCCTTCCCTTCCCCTCTCTCTAAAAATCAATGGAAATAATATCCTCGGGTGAAGACTAACCAATAAGAGATGGCCTCATTCTGTCCCCATTCATTCCTGAGCACTGACCCTCAGCTGCTTTAGATGAGAAATAGAGGACCGGTTTGTGGATTCCGCCTCCTGGCCCGGGCTGGAGATTGTTTCAGCACGTGGCTCTGAGGAGCAGAGTGGAGCCCTGACGTCTGGGCACGGCGGTCACTGCAGAGCTCTGTGTGCCGTCTAAGCTCACCCCGTGCTCGTGTTTGGACGATGCCACTCAGAATCCTGCGAGGATTCCAGCACTGACGAGACGTGCATTTGAGTCGGTGCTGAGCTGGTGTGAATTCGTATAATGGACCATTAAACAGCTTCACCCCTTCATTCTTCCAGATGAGGAACTCGGGCCCAGAACGGAGTGGCTGATCCACGTCACACAGGCAGTGGCAGGTCCAGGATGACACCACGTCTGTGCTTCTCCTTTAACATCTGAAGTATTTTTGCAGCCAGCGTCCAGGAGGCTAAAACCCCACCTTTCCTGTCCCTTCTGCGTGTTCTGAGTTTGTCCCTAGAAACCTGACAAATGCTCTGGGGCAGAGGGACCCTCGGACCACTCCAGGCCACATGTTTGGTTTCCAGGTGAGCTCCTGCCTGGGCAGACATGTCTGTAAGTTTTATATCCAATGTTTTCCCTTCTATGGATGCAGTTGTAGGGATTGTAAATCCAAATGCCCTGGAAACAAGCTACTCACTCTTGCCGTCTCCACCGACCTCCTGTTGCATAGAAGGTGATGCAGCCGAGCGTAGCTACATTGGCACTTTTCTGACACTGATAATATTTTCAATTTTTTTCAAGGTCTTGTGGCCAAGAGCTGAAAAGTAGTGAGATGAGCAGAAAAGGCATTTTCCTTCCAAAGACCAGCTGTGAGAGTCTGCGCTGGCACCGGCCACATGAGGGTCCCCATCCCGCCACAGAGCCCTCAGGGGCTTGAGAGAGGTGACCCTGCGCCCATGTGTGGCCACGAAGCTAACCTGCCACGTGACCTGACAGGCAGCTGCAGTGCCAGCCCCTCCTCTGAGTCTGCAGGCCGACACAGGACTCAGGGGCGGCCCAAGACGCCATGCTAAGGCCACGGCTCTGAACACAGATGTTCCTCACCGACGTGTCTGGCTTTCCCAGGGTCGGTGCCGGGCTGTGTCGACTTTCCGTGCGGTTCAGTCTGCCTCCTGTGTCTCGTCTCTGTTCAGAGCGTCAGTTCTCCGGGGCCAGCAGTTGGCCCTGCACCCCCAGCCCGAGCCACGCCTGCAGACTGTCACCTCTGGGGCCTGGCGTCCTGGGCAGCGAGGTCTGCGGGTGATGTCTCAAGCCGTTAGTCTAGGAGCTGTGGGTTGCACCTGCCGACGGGCACTTGTCCCAAGCGGGAAGGCAGAGCAGGACACACTTAAGGGGGGTGACCGCGGGGACTGCTCAGTGCTCTCCACCTGCACGCACGCCCGGCACCGCCTGGCCGTCATCTGAGTGTGGGGAGAGGGGCGGGGCGGAGCGTGGCTCCTGGAGGACTGCCTGGCAGTTTGGTGAAAAGGAGGTGGCGTGGTGCGCTCTCCCGCGCTCTCCTGGCCTCCTGTACTTCCTGCCCTGGTTTGGTCCGAGGGGCAGGGTTTCCCACCCCTTCCTCCACTCACTAAGCACACAGCAGGCAGATGGCCTCAGCTCCTGCCTTGCCATTCCAGTGAGTACATGGGATCCTACCCCCCCAATGCCATCGCCACTGGGGACATGGCTGGGACCCAGCCACATCTCAAACCCAGCTTCACAAGCTCTGCGCTGTGAGCGCCACTGACCAGCCCTAGGATAGGGGGCGCTCTTCCCCTTTCTCCCCTTTTCCAAGGAGAGGACAGGCGCTTAGCACCTGCGATTCCCAGTTGAGGAGCGGAACACCCCAGCACGGGCAGCACTTTGCCGGGGAACGCTTCCTCTGATATTCGGTCCCTGCGGGAACCTCCCTGCGGGGCCAGTGCCGGAACAAGGACCTGTTTGTCTCTGTGTCTTGAGCTCCTTACCTAAAATAAGGAGCAGGGGTGGCTCATTTCAACCCGGGGCGATGCTGCTCCCCACCCTCCCCCTCAGGTTCCTAGCAGGACATTGTAGTCTGGTGTGTTTTCTGTCACGTCACCTTTTAGGGCGATCAGATCTCCCTCGGGCTCCAGGGCCCTGCGGGGAGTCAGGAGCCATTAGAGGACGGGCTGGAGATGAAGAGCAGGAGCCCGGAGCCCTGGGCCTGGCCACAGACCGTTTCAAAGCAGAGGCCACTGTCCAGGGACGCTCTCACCCACATCAAAGCCGCAGAGCCGACTCTGCATGTTGGGGGCCTGGGACCGCGCCCCGTCCAGGAAAGAGGTGCTTTTATCTCTGCTCTTCCTCACACCGTCCCCTTGGGCCACCCACCGTGTCTCCTGTCTCTTTTCACCCCGAATCTTTGTTTTCATAAAATTAGAGAATTTCAGAGATGCCAATCCTTTCTTGTCCACGGAGGAAACGGGGGTGGAGCCCGGAGACAGTGATGATCCATCAGTCGTAGGACGAACAGGAGACGCTGAGAAAATGTAGTGATTGGTGGACAGAACCAAGATGACTGATCACCTCCCCGGCCAGCCCTGTGCTGGCGGCAAGAGCAGAATTAAAAGATGAATCTGTGGTCGTCTGCCTCCCCGGGCAATAGTGTCGGCTGGGCTGTAAAGGACTTTACAACAGGCCAGGAGAGCCTCGGGGAGGGCGGCTCCCCGGAGAGGAGATGTGGACAGATGTGGACATACAATACTGTATACAAGCACCCCGAAATGTGGGCACACCTCGAATAATTATTCATCCCAAAAGTTAAATCCGAAAGAAACATCAGTTGAGCTATCAGCTGTTAAAGTGTGCATGCATTTTTGGGGGACACCCTGTATATAAGATGATCAACTTCAATCCAATTACATTATCATTTCCATAACGAAAGAAGTCACAGAGGATTTGAAGTGGTGGGTAGAGTTAAGACCCATAGTTACTGATTGCGCTCCAGATCCACCTGAAGTCCGAGTCCCATGTCTCAGAGGTGCCACCCAGCGCCCTGCAGGCTCGCCGGGTCAGTTGACGTGTAGTGTTCCGCACCAGCTCAGCCAAGGGTTCGGCGAGCCTGAGGGAGAGCGGTGAAGGATGGAGAAAAAAAGACAGACAAGAGAATAAGCTGGGTCTAGGTGGATCTTCAGTGCCTGGCTGAGGCCACAGAACAGATCCAGACTGCAAAGCTGATGCTTTATTTATAGTCAGGGGTAAACAAGGTAATCTACATTGTTCTTGTAAGTTTCACTTGTTTTGGCAGCACTTGCTGCACCTCCCACAGCCCATTAGCTACCCAGGAAAGATCTAGGGAGCAGTCACAAGATCAAGCTTACTTATGCTTAGAGGGCTGTGCCCACCAAGCTGGGACTTGTTTGCAACTTTGCCAGCAGGTCAGTCCGAGGCTTAACCCTATAACCGCTCCCTACAGTGTGGCACTCACATTTCCCATAGAACATGTTCCTAAATGATCCAGTGCCTGACTCCTGCACTTTGAAGAGGCTTTCCGAATCGCATCAGATCGCAGAGGCATCACCCGGGACTCCAGCTTCATGGCAAGTGATGTTCTGGGGCGGGAGCTGCCCCTAAGCGCCCGGGGATGGCCTTGCTCACAGCGGCTCTCGGCTCCCTCGCGGCCACACCGGGGCTGAGGAGCAGCTGGAGACGGGCGCGCTGCTCCCTGAGAGGCGGACACAGGCGATAAGCTGCGCTGATCGGCCGCACACTGGACCGCCATTCAAGTGCAACGCGCACCTGCTGCCGCTGCTCACCCCCCTGGGAATGGGTGTCGTTGTTCTCATTTTACAGGCGACGAATCAGAGGCTCCAAGAGGTGAGACAGTACGTGTAGCTACATGGGCACAGGTGGCTCACATTCTCGACGGGGACACAATCCGCGTGGGCCAGGCATCCCAGAGGGCCCATGTGGGAGTCACAGCCCAGAGGTCTGGGACCTGCATGGGCCCGGGAACTGGTGTTCAGGAGAGTGACTCCATGTCAGCAGCCCTGTCCCAGCAGTGCCTTGGAGGGCTCAGAAAGAAGAGGCAGCGGCAACGGCGCCCTGAGCACATGCGGTTGGGAAACGTCAAAGAATGGCTATTCCTACGAGTGACGGGGGCAGAAGAGAACCCGCCAGCACGTAGACAGGCCCAGGTGCGCGGCGTTCTCGGGGCTGGAGGGGCTGTCAGAGAGGATGAGGCTGCCGAGGGGCGGGGAGACCAGACCGGAGGTCATTTCTTCGGAAAACACTGGATGAGATTTAAAGCCTAGATATTCGGGTGCATAGCGTGGTTTTCCAGTCGATAAACGTTTTCATTTTGCCATTTTGAGGAAAACTATTCCGTAGAGTACACGCCATAATGCATCTAAGATGGAATTTCTCCAGTGGCCTCCCCCAGGCCCCTACCCCGTCTGCCTGGGGAACAGGGAGAGGGTTGAAGATCTCTGGGTCCACACGGGGCGTGACGAGGAAGATGGACCAGGAGGCAGAGATGGGGTGTCTGCGGGACCAGGGGCCTGGTCTGGCTCTCTGTCCCTGCAGTGGAGGGCTGCTGTGACGACACCCTCCAGGTGAGTGGCAGCCGTGGAGTGAGTCTGTGAGGCAGGTTCCGGGATCCCCAGTCTTGCTCCCTGGGTGGCTGAGTGGAGGGGTTCCGGGACCCCCAGTCCTGCTCCGTGGGTGGCTGTGTGGAGGGGTTCCGGGACCCCCAGTCCTGCTCCCTGGGTGGCTGTGTGGAGGGGTTCCGGGCACCCCAGTCCTGCTCCATGGGTGGCTGTGTGGAGGGGTTCCAGGCACCCCAGTCCCGCTCCCTGGGTGGCTGAATGGAGGGGTTCCGGGACCCCCAGTCCTGCTCCCTGGGTGGCTGTGTGGAGGGGTTCCGGGCACCCCAGTCCTGTTCCCTGGGTGGCTGAGTGGAGGGGTTCCGGGCACCCCAGTCCTGCTTCCTGGGTGGCTGAGTGGAGGGGGTTCCTGCTTCCTGGGTGGCTGAGTGGAGGGGGTTCCTGCTTCCTGGGTGGCTGAGTGGAGGGGGTTCCTGCTTCCTGGGTGGCTGAGTGGAGGGGTTCGGGCCCCTCAGTCTTGGTCTTGGATGATGTCTGCAGTGGCATGTTTGATCGTTTCTTCTTTGCTGGGCACCAGGGGTGCCTTGCGTCACAACCGGAGCTGAAGACAATGAGCCTTGTCATCTCTCTGAGTTCTGGAACGTGCTTTATTTTTTACCTCCTGTTAATGTTTCTGCAAAAGTTGTTCTCTGAATTCTGTTTTTAACAAGAAAAATAATGCCGTGTTGTCTTTGCGGCTTGCTGTCTCCAGGGGCCTGAGCAGCTGCTGTTGGGGGACTGTGAGCGGTTGTTGGGAGCAGCCTGTTGATGAGCTGCTATGTCAGGTGCTCTGAGGGCGTTCCTGAGCCCGAGCCGCCCCACGAACCGGCGGTCAGGCTTGGCCGCCGGGAGAGAGACTGCTCCCTGGGCAGAGTCTGGGAGCGGCACCTGGAACGGGCTCTGGAGGAGTCTGCCCTCTGCATGCTCCTTCTTGTGCTGAAACTGCGAAACCGTTGTCCTGGGGAGTGTGGGCTTTAGCTGCCGCTTCTGCAGACTCCGGCTGCTTCTGGTGAACGCTCTAACCAGGTACGCATCCCATGGGGTGGGCTCAGACCAGCAAAAACTGAGAACGGCAACTGTGGTGACGTTAGCTCCCAACTGTACTTAAAATAGGCCAAAGCTGCGTGCCTGTGCGTGCGTGTGTGTGTGTGTGTGTGTGTGTGTGTGAAGGTACCTCCTGTGGAAAAGACACTGTGGACGGAAGGGGCCACATGCTAACCTGACAAACTCAGGGGAGGCCTGCGTGGCGGTCTTGCAAACTCAGACCTAAAGTCACCACAAAGGATGGTCTGAAATTAAACTTTAACTAAAGCAGTGATGGTGGGCAGTTACATCCTAGGCCGGTATCTTCACTGACAAGGTCAACCTTTACCTTAACTGAGCCTGTCTGTCTTTTTGCATCTATGATAACATACCCTTGAAATGACTGGGTAACTTGTTCATCCCCTTTTTCCAGATCCCTCGAAGCACAACCTAATGTGCCTGGGCTCCAGGACAGAGACCACAAATTCCTTCATTATCATGTTAATTGTTCCTGCACCCACCTAAGGTTGTGTCCATCACTTTACTTTCTATCCAATCCCAGGGATTTCCCCGCTTTGCTTTCTCCCGCCTCTCTAGTCTTTCACCAATGGATTTCATGTAACCCACCTACGTCCCTGCCTTTAATTGCAATGTATAAATACAGATGTAACCCGCCATTTCTCTGGAGCATTATCTCAATCCATTGAGGTTCTGCTTCCTGGCAATTGTCGACAGTTTGGCTCAAATAAACACACAAAAATTCTTTGCAGGTGCCAATGGTTTTTTACGTTAACAACACCCATACGAGTGCATCTGCTCTTTTGAGTAAAGACGTTTGGGGACGCAGAGCAGAACTGTCTGCCTCACAGGGGCCTTTAGCCGACAGGGAGGCTGCCCTAGCTGGTTGTCCCCACAGCCCACCCAGCACGGTCACGGTCACGGAGGTGGCTTTTATCCCACGGGTCTGACTGTGTCACCACTGCCCTTGGACAACGTCCTGGTTCCTATGAGGATGCAGGGCTCTGAGGTCCTCAGCCTGCATCGGCGTTCCCTCCACTCTGCTGTCCAGCCTCCCGTCACATTACAATTTCCTCCAACTCCCAAGTTCCTGTCACACGGCACCCGCCGCCCTGCACACGCATTTCCTGCCTGCGCAGCTCTGCACGAGGACAACCTCCTTCGTGCCCGCGTCCTCAACATCTGGGCGCAGGTGAAATCACTGAGACAGACGGCCGTGGGCTCCGGCAGACACTGGGTTTGAAAGTTTGATTTCAAGTGCGATGCTCATGTGTGTGTGCCTGTCCCGTGGTGTGCCCCCTCCACCGTGTCCCGCAGACACGGGCAGCCCCTGGCATCTCCCATGTCTTGCCTGACATGCAGCACATGCTCAGAGAGTGTTGGGCCAGCGAGTGGCATGTTCACTCATGTGACCGCTGCGCAAACTCCTTCCCTTCAATGGCGCGGAATGGACTGGTGCCATGGAGTGACCAGGAAGTAAGTATTTTTCTGGTCTCGTCCAGCACGGTGCCCCATCGGGTCCATTATCTGTCTGGCTTCCTAGAGCCACGAATAGATGCTCGCTTTTACAGGACTCACCTGTGCAGCAGGAGGAGCCATGCCAGGGACAGATTATTATTTTCAAGGAGGACCTTTCCACCTGAGGAAGAGGCACACGTCCACGTCTGCTCAGTGGTCCCAGAGCCGGGGGCCCTCGAGATGGACCGCGGACCATTCCTCCTGTTCCGTCTCAAGTGAGGGCCACAGCGCAGGCTGTGCTTTCTGCCATTGTTTCCCGATGACGACAAATCGCACCCTCAGGGGCGTCAACCAAAGCTCTCTGTCCACGCAGCCGCGGCCAGCCCTCCACCTCCAGTGCCGTATCAGGTCCTCTTTCCTTCAAATATTTTAAACCTATGTTGGTACATGACTGTCTGTGTTGATGTTTCTATCTTAAAAGGAACATGGAAGCACTGAGCGGCCCCCAGAGCCTGGTCAGCGACATAACAGATGAATGGGAGCGACAGCGGTGATGGGAGCGGGGCGCACAGCTGAGCCCGGGGTCTCGGGTTGTATATGTGGACACTCACATCCAGCGCAGCTCTCCTGTGAGGCCCGGGCTGCTGAACAACTTGATCCCAAGAAAACAATCCCGTCCATTGCTACAGGCAGGGAGGGCGCTGCCTGTCACGGGACAGGTGCTGAGGGCACGGGGCAGGGGGCAGATGGGGGAGCGGGGGCGGGGGGGGGGGTAGGTCCTGGCAGCGTCCTGGCCAGAGGGAATATATTTCCAAGTACTGCCAGGAGGCATCCATCCATCCACCCATCCAGCCACAGGTGTCCCCTCGGGGCCTGCCTCCTGCCGATACTGTTTTAGGTTCTGGGAGAGAGTAGCGACCATTAGACACAAAGTCCTGGCCATCCCGAAACTCGCATTCTAGTCTGAAAAGGAAGGAAATAAGTGGATTAACGACAGCCAGGCATTATGGGAGAAAAATAAAGTTGGTCAAGTCAGGTAGCTCTGGCACGTCGAGGACCCCACCGTGCTGGCCAACCCCCAGCCTCCCAGGAGGCGTGGCTCACACTACACTACGCACACGGCTCAGCCGACCACAGGGCAGCTGCACCGCCTCGCAGCACACACGCGGGGTCTCCCAGGGCCGCCCCCGCTGACCTTGGAGTTTGCAGAGGACCGTGCAGAAGTGCGCCCCACAGATGCCGCTCCCTGCTGAGGCTGCGGGAGGGAGAGCGTGCTCTCTGCTCCCAGCAAAAGGGCAGCTCGGACTCGCTCCCACTTTAAATGCTGGACAGTGACCGTTTCCATCCATCGTTTTCCACAGAACAACCCATCAAAGAATGACCCGGTGCGTCTGAAATCCAACCGAGGGACCACTTAGCTCATTGTCCCCCAAACCCCACTTTACAGAAAAGCTCAACCAAACAAGACATGCGGGGGCCTCAGAAGTCAGCTGCTCAAGGGAGACCGTCGGCAGGAAGGGCCGGTCTGGAGCCTGTGTCTCGTGACTTAGCTGTTTTTTACTTTCTCAGTATTCTCCCTCTAATTTCACCCTAACTATGAAGAGCCCACCTTGGGTGACTCCCTGCCTGCGGGTGTGACAGAAAACGGAGTCAACGCGATATTCCCCAAGGGCGTGGGGCCCCCTAAGAGAGGAGAACCCCCTTAGGCGCGTTTGACTTTACGGTCTGCTTCCTCCGAGGGCACAGACAGAGAGCCCCTCCGGCCGGGGACCCGGGACCCAGGGCGAGCGTGGGCGCAAGGAAACCACCAATAAGTTCAGCTCCTTGTTCTCCACTCCAGACGCCCCGCCGCCGGCACATCCCACGGACCAAAAAGAGAGCCTGTCCGGCGAGCAGTTTGCTTTTCTGTTCCGTTCTCCAGGCAAAGGTTTCCCGAGACCAGACTTGGGGGATCACAAAAGTCGGGTCTCCTGGTTCACTCGTGGGAACGCCCTTCCCTTGGGCCCTCCTCAGTGATGGCTCTTCGCCCATCAGCACGGGGACCCCAGCAAGCGCTTCCCCTCCCGGCCACCTTTCTGTCGCTATGGGGACCTCCTGACATCACCTCTGGCCCCGTGGGGCGTGGGCTCTGATTACGGCGACGTATATGAAAACACTATGAGCTTTAACCCCCGAGGGTGCACAGGACTGCGTGGCTGCCGGCCGAGCACATGTCTCCCACGACTTCAGACTGAGGAGAGAAGATGTGGGAGGATGTCTCATGATGCGTTTTCGGCCTGTCCCTGTGGCGGTCACACCCCCAACACGCCTGCGCTTTTCCCTCCCTCCACCCACTTCCCCCTCTCCGCCTGCTCTCTCCCTCTCTCTGCCCGGCTCACCCAGAAGATGTTTCCGACTTGATTTGTCAGCGAAGCCAACGTCAGCCACGGCTGCCAAGTCCATAGGACGTGCAGAGCTGCCTCTTAGGATTGACGATGGGCACAGGGATGGGCCAGGATTGATTCCTGAGCTGAGCTGTGGCCTTCCCCAGGCCCTGCTGTGACTGCGTGTGACAGAGACTGTCTGGAAATAACCAGATCTTCCCGTGTAAATGCCAATGCCGTGAGCTCCTGCGGCCGCGATCCGGGCTCCTGAGCCCCTCTGCCCTGACCAATCATCATGGCAGCAGCAGGCTCGTGGCAGACTGTGTCCCTGGAGGCACCACCCAGCCCGAGCCATGGGTTAGTGGGAGCGGCTGGTACGGCCCTCACTGACAGTCCTGCCTGGCCGGTGTGGGGGAGTCAGGTGGGGCAAACTGAGTCAAATTAATCAGCCACGTGGGACTAAACCCACCCAGACCTCAGTGTTCTAGAAGGAACCGCTCAGACACCGGTAATAATGGCTCCTGCAGACCTGTAGCATTCACAGTGCACCTGTTACCTGGGGTTTTCTCTGAGCGACCAGAGGCCAAGGAGGAAACCAACATTTGTCGCATCCCTGCCACCGCGCGCTCTGTGCGCCCGCAGCGCCGCCACGGGGAGGGGACGTGGCCAGTTCGCCAGGGGCCCTTCGGCTTGTACAGCGCTCGGACCCGGACCGAGCCTGTGTTTAATTCTCCTCCAAATGTGAACATCTCAGATTTCAGTGCTTCTCATGCAGGACCCGAAGGTCTTGTGCTCATGAATTCACAGCTAGCGGTGCCACGCGAATGCGGCAGCCGGAGCGATGGCCTGGAGTGCTCAGGCGCGAATTTGTTATGAAGAGACAGACACTGGCTTCCCGCAGCCGGCGAGGAGACAGAGCCCAGGGGGCTGCCCGCCCCTTAGTCCTCGGTAATGAGCCTGGTAACTGTTGAGTGACCGCTCAGAGCAGGGCTAGAAGAGGCTGGACCGATCCGAGCTCAGGGTGGGAGGAACGGGGGATGGAGCAGGGCCGGTGGGCCCGTCTGTGGGGGACTGAGTCTCTGAGAGGTGACCTGGGGGAGGCTCCGGAGGCCATGCAGGTGTCTGGGGCAGTTCTGGGACAGAGACCGGCAAGGCCAGGTGTCCTGAGTGTGACAGAGGAGGGCTCCGTGTGGCCGGACAGAATGAGGGGGAGGGGACAGGTGGGAGCGGGCCCGGACGGAGGGAGAAGCTGTGACCTGGCTTCCCCTTTTCTCAGCGACTTGGAGAGTCACCGGGACGTTCTGAGCAGAGAGTGAGCGCCCTCTGGTCTGGCGGTGGAGTTAGAGCCATAGTGGGCACGCGTGGTGTGCAGACCTGGGGACCTCACACTCCAAGTCACTGCCAAGTGCGAGGTGTGGGCGGAGGGCCGGGCCGGGCCGGGCGGATGCGTAAGAGCAGGTACCCCACGCTGCGCAGGCCCGGCCTCCTTCCTGCCGCTCACGTCACTGAAGGAAAGGCCCACCATTCACAGTGGTGACTTCCAAGGAAACCAGGGATCGTGGAAAGGAAGCCGCTCTGGCCTGGAAGGCGGCTGGAGCAGCCAGCAGCAACGGGGCGTCCTCTGCTCGGGACGGAGAGCCTGTGTGGAGCCCTTTCCCTGGGCCTGGCAGCTGTCTTTGCCACAGACTCACGTCACGTGTCCGCGTCGCCTGGAAGAGGGCGGAGCCCATTTTCCATGTTCTTCGTACACGCGGTGGGGATTCAGGAGGCGGACCAGGCATGTTCCTGAGTTAGAGCTGTTAATATTTACCGCATCCGAGATGAAAACAGGAATTTTAAAAACACAAACACGAGTGCCTTCCACATCGCAGGCCTCTGGGAGCCGCCACTGCTCCCAGGACAGAATGATCCCGAAAAGGCAAAGGCAGCTTAGCCTTTCCACGACGATGCTGACGCCTCGTGGACACTCCGGACAGGCCGGGGCCCAGGCGGCCCTGCTTTGCTCCCTGGCAATGGGACTGAACCAACCCAGCACAACAACATGGGCTCCTGCCCCAACTTCACGGGGAAGCCTGACCCCCCTGAGTCCTTCCCAAGGGGCCCCCTGTGTTTAGGAAGCTCAGGGACAGGCCACACAACGCTACGCTGGTGGGAGTCAGACCGGAGCATGGCCGAGGGCTGCCCCGGGGTGCCGCGTGTTGGGTGCCAGGTGCCGCGTGCCGGGTGCTGCGTGTTGGGTGCGGGGTGCCGGGTGCCGGGTGCTGCATGCGGGGTGCGGGGTGCCGGGTGCCGGGTGCTGGGTGCTGCATGCGGGGTGCCGGGTGCCGCGTGCCGGGGTGCCGGGTCCGGGTGCTGGCTGACTGGCGGTTCAGTCTGTGGAAACGCAGCCTGTGCCTGTGATGCTCCTCTGTAAAGAGTAAAACACAACGAAACATGAGCGCCTGGTGCGCCGCCGCCTGTCACTCCCACTGGAGCCCTCAGTCCGGCCTGGACGTGTCCCTGAGTGTGGGGTCCGCCCCCCCAGCAGGAGGTGGGCGTGGCCACCCCGGGCTCCGGTGAGGGACCTCGGGGGAGATTATAAACCACAGCTGTGGTGCGGACGCACCGCCCTCCCCAGATGCTCCCGCAGTGAAGACCTGTGTCCCTTTTGTGGGCGGAGAACACGAACGGGGGAGTCCCGGCGGCGTTTGTCCTCGGCCCCCGCCTGTTCCTCACGCACCCGCTCTCGGTGCCCAGGTAGCTGTTCTCGGCCTTTTCGTGCTCAGCCCCCGTGGGACCTGCCGAGGCTCAGACACAGAATAACGCTTCTAGTACGTCAGACTCACAAGGTCACAGGAAGGTCAGGTGGAGGCAGGTGTGAAAACGTTAACGCCTGTGTGATGCCACAGGTCGATGCACGCGTGGAACTCACACCGCGGACGTTCGAATTAAGCCAGTGCCTGGCAGTGGGCCTCCCGAGAGCCCTCAGCAGTTTGGATTCCAATGGTATTGGAGGCGCCTGTAGTAGCCACAGGCCGTCACCTGTGAAACACCTGTGAGCGCTGCGGTGACAGGCAGGCACAGGCCCGCGGCGGGCGGGCTGGCGTGGCTACCCGTAGAACGACAGGAAGTGCTGTGGCAGGCGGGGCTTAGTGAAGAGAAGGATGTGAATCCCCCGTCCAGGCGCCCAGATGCTCTGAATTTCATCAGCGGACCCTCGAAGCACCGAGGTGCGTGGGGAACGGACAGACCCCGCGGGCCGGGTTCCTCCTGTCGACTCTGCACGGCTCCAAACCACGACTCTCCGTCCACGTGGTCAGCGGCTGCAGCGGCCTGCCTCCCCGCTCACCCCCTCTCCTGTGAGATGGGCCACCCTTAGCGTGTGCGGGCTCTGTCTTGTGTGAGGTCACAACAATGGGCCACCCCCGCCAACACCGCACACGTCGGCTCCGCGTGGCCACACCAGCCTTTCACACCGACTCCGCCTGGCAGGGTCTGTCACCAGGGCACCGCCGACCTCTGTGTCTTCGGTTCGCATCACTGGTAGCAGAGCCCGGTTCAAACCGTCTTGAACAGGAAGAGTCCGTTAATCACACGCGGGAGGTCCCGGGCAGCGGGGATGGCTAGTTCTCCACGGAGCCCAGCACCGCCGCCAGGGCCCAGGCTGTCTGCTCCCACCGCCACTTCCCCACGTGAGCTCTGCCGGGCGTGGGTCCCAGGAGGGAGGCGTCGGGCAAAACTACGCGAGAAAAACCCCAGGGACACATCACTCAGGAAACATCTCATAGAGCAGTGATGGCGAACCTATGACACGCGTGTCAGCACTGACACGCGTAGCCCTTTCTGATGACACGCGGCCGCATGCCGAGGATGAAACATTTGCTGCTCCTGAGGATGAAACATTTGCAAAATAATGTTTTTTCCTCAAAGTGACACACTACCCGAGTTATGCTCAGTTTTTTGGCGAAGTTTGACACACCAAGCTCAAAAGGTTGCCCATCACTGTCATAGAACATTCTCATCTCACACCCTCACGATGCTAACGAGCAGCTATAGGTGTGTCCAAATATTAATCTAAAATGTGGATTTTGCTTTAGCTGATCATTTACTTTTTACTTTGTGAAGGTAACTGGAAAAATACTTCAAAAATACCAGAGGAACTGAGATACAAGTCTGAAGGAGTGAACCATATAAGGAGCTAAAAGAAAGACAGCATTACACCACGACAGAAAATGTAACCAAAAAGGCTAAAATCTATGACTCATGAAATGATTTGGAGGAAAAGACGCCACAAGCATTGTTGAAAATCCAATGGTACTTTTAGAAATATAACTGAATCCATGACCTTGTTGAGTCATCGTGTAGAAGGAACATCTGAAAATCAGCGTAAACACAGATAATCAGGCCTGGTTAACCCGCCCACCTGCCCGCGAGCTGGGACACCGTGGTCCCAGGCCTCACCTGTGCCAGGTCATCCCTGAGGTCACCTGTGCCTGGGTCATCCCCGAGGTCACCTGTGCCTGGGTCATCCCCGAGGTCACCTGTGCCCGGGTCATCCCTGAGATCACCTGTGCCAGGTCATCCCTGAGGTCACCTGTGCCCAGGTCATCCATGAGGTCACCTGTGCCAGGTCATCCGTGAGGTCACCTGTGCCCAGGTCATCCCTGAGGTCACCTGTGCCAGGTCATCCCTGAGGTCACCTGTGCCCAGGTCATCCATGAGGTCACCTGTGCCAGGCCATCCGTGAGGTCACCTGTGCCCAGGTCATCCCTGAGGTCACCTGTGCCAGGTCATCCCTGAGGTCAATGGAAGTGACAAGAGAGGGTCCAGCAGGGCAAGGTGTTCTTTGTATTTAAGACTTAAAGGGCCAGGGACCTTTTTAAAGGGCGAATTCAGGGAGCCTGCTCCCCAGGGATAGGGACTAGACTTATTTTAGTTGAAGTCTGGCGTGGCCTCTCTCAGGGAACCCCACATGGATGGGTGTTACAGATGCCGACCGAGTCCCTAAGGAGGGTCACACGCCTGCGACACGTTTCTTTATGACAGTGAACAGGGCTGGTGAGAAGTATTTTTTGAAAAGACAAACACGTTTCAGGGGCACAAGGTTGTGAGTAGACATTAGATTCTGTGTGAAGCAGGTGGGGAGCAGGCCTGCAGAGGGACTCAGAATGGGGAGCAGGCCTACAGAGGGATTCAGCGGGAATGGGGCCGGCGGGCAAGCAGGCCTGCAGGGGGACTCAGTGTGTGTGTGTGGGGGGGGAGCAGGCCTGAGTGGGACTCAGTGTGGGGGGGGGAGCAGGCCTGAGTGGGACTCAGTGTGTGTGTGGGGGAGCAGGCCTGAGTGGGACTCAGTGTGGGGGGGGGAGCAGGCCTGAGTGGGACTCAGTGTGTGGGGGGGGGAGCAGGCCTGAGTGGGACTCAGTGTGTGTGTGGGGGAGCAGGCCTGAGTGGGACTCAGCGTGGGGTAGGGGGAGCAGGCCTTCAGGGGACTCAGCGTGGGGGGGGGTGGAGCAGGCCTGCAGAGGACTCAGTGTGGGGGGGGGAGCAGGCCTGCAGCGGGACTCAGCGTGGGGGGGGGGGGAGCAGGCCTGCAGCGGGACTCAGGGTGGCTGAGGAGAGCAGTCCTTCAGGGGACTCAGCGTGGGGGGGGGAGCAGGCCTGCAGTGGGACTCAGCGTGGGGGGCGGGGAGCAGGCCTGCAGAGGACTCAGCGTTGCGGGGGGAGGAGAGCAGGCCTGCAGGGGACTGTTCAGTCTCCTGGGACTGAGCCAGGAAGAGCACTGACCTCCACAGGATCCTATTCTGTGGTGAGCGCTCATTTCCATCCGCCCCCAGGCGGTCCTGGCATTCATCGCTCGGACATGGCTTATGACGCTGTTGTTTCTCTAAACATTCAAGGCATAGCAATAAATCTTTTGGAAAATTTCTCAGGAAATTGAGAGAACTAAACTCTCTCTGACTCAGAGATTTGGGAGTGGAGAAGGGAGTTAAAAAAAGAAACGCGTGTACATGTGTCCACACTTCCAAAGGAGTCATGTGTGTCTGTGGTGCTGGGTGGCCTTGGAGACCCTGCAGTTACTTCTGCTTCGCACAGGTTAGAACATGGCGAACATGTGTGTGAGGAGCGGCTGGTGCAGCAGGCGCCATGACCGCTCACGTGCAGGACGGTGCAGAGGCCTCCCCAGGCCCCTGGGCAGTGGGAGCTGCTGTTGCCCGGATGTCACATTTGGAGCCGGCCCTCCCTCACGACATCCGGCCTGCATTTCAGCAGCTACGCTGCCCGAGACCCAGGCTTCCTGCTTCCTGAGAGTGACACTTCTTTCCGGCTTGACCCGTCTGTCACTCCTCATCCGAGCTCTGTCACCACTAAAGGCTGGTTCACGGCCCAGGTCCCTGGACAGAGACCTCCCTGGCGTGACCTCAGGACATCCGGCCTGAGAGCCAGGCTCCCCCTGACCTGCCCAGCTAACCCGGACGGAGGCTTGGCCACACTCCGAGGTCCTCTGGACTCTGGAATGCTCCTGCATCAGAGTAAACCATGTGCTCCCTCCAAACTGTCCTCTGTGCTGGCGCAGCGGGCTGGGCAGGAGGCGTGGTCCGGCTGGAGGACCACAGGTGGGGTCGGGTCAGAGAAATATACATGTATTTTTGTTCATCCCTCACTGAGGATATTTTTCCATTGATTTTAGAGAGAGTGAAAGGGATGGAGAGAGAGAGAGAAACATGGATGTGAGAGAGACACATCGATTTGTTGACTCTCACACATGCCCCGACCAGGGCGGCTGATCAAACCTGCAGCCCAGGTACATGCCCTTGACTGGAAATTGAACCCAAGACCCTTTGGTACATGGGCCAATGCTCTGACCACTGAGCAGCTCCTGGCCAGGGCAAGGGTCCGAGAAAGGGTTTACCGCCAGGTTGTGACTGAAGAATTTGCCTGACATCCCACCAGTGACGAAGCGGGGACCCCCACCTTATTTTCTTATTGTGTCTTACAGTGTCATCACCAGAAAACTGTGTTCACTGACACCTGTTCTTTAGCTGAAAAATCATCTCTCACAAACAATTGAGAGTGGGTTTAAAATATGAACACCCTGAAAGCATGTTGATTTATTCGTGTTGAAAATTGTGTGCATAAAGGTTTTGAGGTCTAGTTTGCGTTCACACCAACGCTGGGCAATGCTCCGTGGAGAAGGCGGGTGGCCTGTGGGAGGGGCAGGCCGGAGCCCCTCAGCTGACGCCTGTGCCTGTGACAGCCCGGTTCCGCTGGCCCAGGGCGCTCCCAGCCCCTGTCCCTGGCCTCGGCCTGGGTGGCTGTGCAGGAGGCCTCCCCGCTACCTATACATTGGTGACTGGCCTGCTAGAGCAAGCCCTCTGCCGAGTTTCCTCATCGCGTCGGCTCCTGCTCACCTAGGGACGCCTCGCATGCCGCTCCCTGCGGGCCAGGAGGGGTCCGGGCGCTTCACACAGGTTAACTGGTTTAATCCCTGGGGAATCCAAAAACGCAGCTCCCTTCATTAACCACATTTCTGGATAAAGTGGCTGACATCAGAGATTGAATAAGGTCTCATTGCTGGTGAGCGACAAAGGCTTGGATGAAACCCAGCAGCCGAGCCCCAGGCCCTGCTGCTACTCCGCGCACAACGCGCCCTCTCAGGTGAAGGACCCCGAACCCTCAGCACAGAACACACCCAGCATCTCCCGTGAGCGACGCAGACAGGCAGGAGCCAACGTGGACGACCTCAGCCAGGATCATTCCATTCTCTGTAGATTCTAAAATAAATATGCAAAACCGGGTTATCTTGTTTTTAGAGATGCACACACTTACATAGTAAAATGTGTCAAATAAAAAGACGTTTAAATGCGATAAAGAAAAAGCCATGATGTGGGGCATCCTGATGGTTTTCTGGGGACGGACAGAGATGTGTCCAGGAACAAACAAAGGGACTCGCAGCTTCCTGTGACGATGTCCACACAACAGCACATGCAAGAATCTCAATCCAGGTCATGTACGTGGTGTTTGGGTGTTCTTACCTGGACAGTTCCAGGGTCTCATCTGGGCGGTCCCTGGAGGAAGGGCTGCCAGGTGAGGGGAGAGTCCGAGAGACGGGAGTCCGATGAGCCCAACGATGATTTTGATGGGTTACCTGAGCGATTCCTCTTGAAGGACAGGAGTTGATGTGTGAAAAGGGTATGGATTTGATATTTTGGAGGAGGTGCAGTTTCTGGTTTTGACAAAATCCTGAGTCCTGGATGTTGTGGACCGGATGCGAGTGAATGACCACTGGAGCCCAGACCAAATTAAAATTTAGGGAGCCTTTATTAGCCAGCCAGACCGGGCGACCCGGCGACTGCTCTGCCATTCTCCACGCAGGGAGACCAGAGAGCAGCAGCGACCCTTTGTGTAAGACCACTTTTAAGCACATTAACCACATCCTGTTTTTGCAGAACAAGTAACCCAAGACAAAACAGTTTTTCCCAAGCAACGTTAGGATCATGCCATTGACGACCATGTTGTTCACAGGGTCATCCTGTTCTTCAGAAAGCTGACAGTGTTCTATGAAAGAAGGCCTACATGCTGGGAAGGGGCCATGAGACCCTATCTCAAGGCCTGGCCTTGTGTCAGCACTGACAACTCTATCTGGGGCATAGTCCACGGCTTCTCTGGAAGCATGCTCAAAAATTCCCACTCTCTAACACTGGAGAGAGAGAAACCACACTAATTAGAAATGAGCTGACAATACCTCTCTGTGTCAGCAGTGACACCCTCTTCCTCCCCCACTGACATCACAGTGATGGTGGTAAGGACCCAGGAGCAGAGCTGGAGAAAGGCTGACCCCGAACTCGATGCCCTGATACCCTGGGAGATTCAGGAGAAACTGGAAAAGTCAGAGGGTGGCTTCGCCCCAGCCGGGCCAAGCACTCGAGGGTTCCATGTCCTCTCGCATCTCAGGACCGGATGCGCCCTTGGCTCCCAGCAGGCTCCTCCTATAGACCCGCCTTCCCTGTGGCTCTGGCCTGCACGCCCCTGCCTCCCAATCACCCAGACTAGTCCCCACGCTGAGGCTGTACCTGCACCGGCAGAGGGGGAAGAGGGACAGACTTCCCACCATCCCACCCAGGGGCTTCCGCCTCCTCCTCGCGCGATAAAACCATGTGACTGATTGTAGCTCCAAGGGAAATTTAATTTTAATTTTATAAAAATCTGGGCATATATTGCTGCTCCATTCAACACCAGTTTTCTATTTTAGAAAGAGAGTGAATGACACGCAGGCAACCAGCAGAATCCCTGGGGAAGGCGCCGTGCATGTGAGGACACTCACTCTTCATGTGAGGACACTCACTCTTCGTGAAGTGAGAGGTGCCTTGAGGGAAAGCCCCGCACCCCCTGATCTGGGGACGGGATACACAATATACAGGAAGCAAACAAACACAGAAATCTCCTCTCCTGTGAGGAACAGTTCCGCCTGGGGGTCTGGGAGGTAGGTGGTGGGGAGGGCAAGTGGAAGGCGGAGAGAGTGAGCTGCCCTGCGGAGCCCGAGCCAGGCCAGTGCCCGCAGGGGGAGGTGAGGGGTCAGCCCAGGGCCTGAGGTGGAGCATGAGGCCTGGTGGGTGGTGGGGCTGCTCCGAGGGTCTCTCAGAGGCGGGGGAGGGGGCGTGGTTCCCAGGACAGCTGTTCCCTCAGGGCCCAGGCACCCACTGGGGGCTCTGAGGGCCCAATCCCCACGTTTCATGGGACGTTGTACCCTACACATGAGCACGTGCCCGGCCAGGGCTCCCTCGGGTGAGCGGTCGGCGTTCCTGCGGGCTGTCTGGGAGGTGGTCCTCGGGTGGACAGTGTGGGTGTGTTGCCATTGTTGAATGGTCTCACTGATGATGTCAGTAGCAGAGTTACTGATGCACGCCCTCCATTCTGCACTCTTTGGGGACCCAAAGGCAAAACGTGGTCCCTCTGGAGCCTCAAGAAGCTTAAGCTAAGCTGTCCTTGACCTTCCACTTGTGGGTTTACAGCACAAGAGGCCGTGATTACCCGAGTCAAAGAGCCCACTGGTAGACACGGCGGGGTAGAGGTCACCCCCCCCCGCCCCCCACCCCGTCAGGTGGGAGCCAAACCCAGCGAGATGGGCCGGGGTCAGAGACCAGCCTCCGTCCCCGAGGCCTGCTTACTCTGCGGGAGGGAATGAGGTCCAAGCATTTGGGCTCAGAAAGATCAAGGAAAGCTCTGTTTTTAAAATCCCTCCCGTGCCAGGTGGTTGGTGTGCGCAGTGAGGACAGGGACTCACAGAAGGTTCCTCCGGCAGAAATCACCGGGGCCCTGTTCTCCAGGGCGGGCCTTCCCGCAGCACGGCCCCCGGAGGAGCCGCACCGGACCTCCCGGCTCTGCTGTCTGTCCCGTCAGAGACGTGGAGTCTGCACCAGCTCCGCCCGACGCCTCTCTCACTGCGAGGGGCTCTGGGAACGGCCCTGGGTCATCTTGTCCTGCCCCTGGAGGCCATCCTTCTGTCAAAACACGTAACAATTTAACAAAATACGGTCTCCAGTTCCAGTTCTTCCTGACAGATGGGGAGAGCGTTTGCGCGTTTCCACAGCCTCCATGCTGCATCGCCTCAGCTGAGAACACCGCCCCCCCGCCCCCCCACCCCCAGCTCCCATCCCCACAGCTTCCCTCAGAACCACCAGCCTGTCCTTGACCTTCCACAGCCTCCGGTGGGCTGCCTCCTTTCCAGCAGACGCGCTCCACCCGCAGACGCGCTCACCTCGCGTTCATTCTGTTAAAAGAATCCTCAGCGGCACCGCTGCTCTCCCCCAGGCGCCCCGAACTTCCAGGAAGACTGGTCCTCACATATTGCTTCACCGTCCTCCACTTCCACTCACTAGCAAAGTCCTGACAATTTCTCACCCGCACGTCACAGAAACTGTCATCGTCAAGTCATTCTCTGGTCAGCGAGCTGGAATAAACCCCTAACGTCCACTCCTCTTCCTCCACGGCCTCCTGCCTCGGCTCAGGGGCCCCGGTGCTTTAGCTGGGCCCTCCCTGCCCTCCAGGTTCCAGCCACCACACAGCACAAACCTGGGGCAGAGTCCGAAACCTGGGCAGGACTCCCTTGGGAGAAAGCTCTGCCACAGGAGGCGATTCCACAAAACGTAACATCCCAGACAGGAATGGAAGACCAGGAACACTTCAGGGTCCTGGGAGACAAATTTTAAAAAGACAAAGGGAGTAATTCTGATGGTGAGTCTGCAGTGAGCTCCTGCCCAGCGCAAACTCGTAATAGTCGTCATCTCCTAAGCTCCGCTTTGCAAAAGGCACCAGCTGTGAGGTTTGAAGGACTCTGCTTAGAGCCAGTGGCAACACTATTGCTCCAAGGAGGTCCTTTCCGTCTCCGGCCTCTGCTCACAACCACGGTCACACTGCCCTCCTGGACGGCTAGCGAGATCCCTTAAAATACAGGTGCGTGTTTTAAACATGTGACGGCACAGCGACTCCACTCCGTGGGTGTTTATGCAAAGAAACCAAAACACAAATTCAGAAAGATACACGCACCCCATGGTCACCGCAGCATTGTGAACCATAGCCAAGCTATGGAAGCACCCCAAGTGCCATCAGCAGATCTGCAACGGAACACGCCTCGGCATCAGAAGGAATGAAATCTTACATTTGGAACAGCATGGGTGGCCCTAGAGGGCATTATGCTAAATAAGTCAACAGGGCAAGCCAAATGCCCTACGATTTCACTTCTATGTGGAATCTAAAAAGCAAAATAAATGAACAAACAAAAGAGGAAAAGCCTCATAAATACAGAGAACAGACTGATAGTTGCCAGGGGGCGAGGCGGCGACTGGGTGAAAGGGTGAAGGGAGTGAAAAGCAGAGTGGTGGTTACAGAACAGTCGCAGGCCGTCGAGCACCCACAGAGAATATAGTAAAAAGTATTGTAGCAACTATGTGTGGTGCCAGGTGGGTGCGGGAACACCAGGGGGCACTGTATAAGGTGTACGATTGTCTAACAGGATGCTGTGCGCCTGAAACTAACACAAAATAATACTGAATGTAAAATGTAATTGGGGGAAGATAACGTATCAAATGCAAAAAAAAATGTTAAGGCAATGAAGCAGCACGTTATATTCATAAAACTGGGACAAGGATAGTTATTCAAATAGGTCCAGTAGAAATCTAAGAAGTTAAATTTACAGCTCTCTCAATTTTAAGAAAGTAAACACCTCACTTGAAGGGTAAAGGGTAGAATTGCCACAGCTGAATTCAGAATTAGTGACCTGGCAGATAACATCGAGAAAACCCTTCCGAATGTCACTCAGAAATGTAAAGACATGAAAACATCCAGTGAGGCAGGGAACGGGTGCCAGCAGTGACTCAGCCTCCCCCACTGGAAGCTCCGAGAGAGAACAGAGACCCTGAGAATGAAGCCTCGTACAAAAACCTCACCCGGAATCTCTACAACTGAGGAAAGACCCAGGCAGGGCCAGAGACCAAGACATACGAGGCCCTTTCTACTGCAATGGAGGGACCCAGAGAAACCTCACCCCCACAGCCACGGCCCCAGAGAGACTTCACCCCCACAGCCATGGCCCCAGAGAGACCTCACCCCCGCAGCCACGGCCCCAGAGAGACCTCACCCCCTGCAGCCACGGCCCCAGAGAGACCTCGCCCCCACAGCCACGGCCCCAGAGAGACCTCGCCCCCACAGCTATGGCCCCAGAGAGACCTCACCCCCACAGCCACGGCCCCAGAGAGACCTCACCCCCACAGCCATGTCCCCAGAGAGACCTCACCCCCACAGCCACGGCCACCGGACAGTTAGCCAGTCACAGAGGCCAGAAGCAGTAAATCAAACTGCTCAGCGAACAGCACTGCATTCTGCAACTAAGACTCTGCAACCAGCCTATTTTATTTTATTTTATTTTTTTAGAAATACAAGGATTTGTGAAGTCCACACCCACAGGTCCTCACTAACAGAAACACTGAAACAAGAGGGAAAATGAACGGACACAGTAAAGTGGGAGACAGAGAGCACCAGAGGTTAGCTCAGGGCGAGGGCCAGACCGAGGTAACTAGGAAGGAACAGCGAGTTACTGTGGGCGGTGTTTTTCCTCAGCGGGAGGAGAAGGAGGCAGTGTGTGGGAGCTCAGGCTTTTGTTTTATCAGGGAGA
Organism: Ia io; assembly: GCA_025583905.1. Classification (NCBI taxonomy): domain Eukaryota; kingdom Metazoa; phylum Chordata; class Mammalia; order Chiroptera; family Vespertilionidae; genus Ia; species Ia io. Next base: position 1,279,114 of record JAJQQW010000022.1, on the reverse strand, counting down.
GGAGAGAGTTACTAAGTAAAGTTTAGCCTTAAAATTAATTTAATAAGCATATTAAAAATGTATGGGTAGCCATTAAAATAATAGAATGTGTAACCATCAAATGAGTCAAGCCTAACAGAAAGGATAAGCTCCATGTTGAGAAAAGGATAAACATGTCCACACAGAACATACCCACATGCCTGATCAACAAATGGAAAAGGAATCACACTTACCAACCATGAAGGGACATAGACTATTGGATTTGAAACATGGAGGTAGGTTTTTTAATTTTAAAAATACCCAGAAATTACTAACGAGGCCACTACTAACCAAAACAAGTGAGGTGGAAATACTCATATCAGGCAAGATAGATTTGAGAGCAAAATTCATTGAGAGAGACAATCGTAAGTATTAGATACAGATTCTTAGAAAGCCTACTCAATTAGAAGGTACAAAGATCATGACCTTGTAGGGACCTAATAATAAAGCTTCAAAATGTACGAAGCAAATACTGTCTCAGTTACTAGAAGATGCTGGAAAACCGTCGCACATTGAGAATATTAAAGAATTTCCATCAGTAACTGACACACAGAAAAAGTGTGGAGACGAACGAAATGGTCACGGTGGCTGCATATGTGCAGGGCCATGCCTGCCCAACAGAGAGAACATACACTTCACGCACACGAGGTATATTTACCAAAAAAACACACATTTCAACTGAATTTAAAATTTCCAGACCACGTTATCTCAACTGTAATGCAATTAAGCACAGGTTCACAGTGGAAAGTCTTACTTTAAAAATTATACTTCAAAACTACAAAGACAAGACCCCCAATCTCTTAGTAATCCTGGGTTAGAAAGATACTCTAAGGAAATAGCAAGGCAGTTTCCAAGTGTTGCTCCATTAGTCTAAGTTTTTATCATTCATCCCCGGAACCTTGGGATCTGTGTCCACGGGGCCCTTGAAGTCCTATCAGGGCGTGACCTGGACGGACCTGAGGCGCTTCCTCAGGCTTCACAAACAGCCCGCAGCTGCAGGGGCTCCAGACCCCGTGGGAACAGGGACCCTGCTGCAGCTCAGCAGCCCTGGGACTGCAGGCCGCCCCCGCCCCGCCCCTGCGGGCTCCGGATTGGCCGCCAGCCCCAACTGCAGGGCCTCTTATAGTCGAGGGGGAGCCTGCCTGGCCGCCAAGACACTCCCGAAGTTGGTCCGCAGACGCCTCTGCCAAGCCTGTGCTCACAGCGGAAGCGCCAGCCGGCAACATGTGCAAAGGACTGGCCGCCCTGCCCCACTCCTGCCTGGAAAGGTGAGCTCCGGCTTGGCTTAAGCGGTGGGACTGGAATCTGCTCGGGAGGCACCCAGGGGCCCTGAGGTGGGGAGCAGGTGAGCCAGGTGCCGTGGCCGAGGCAGATGTCTGCGCTGTGAGCGGGGGAGCCAGGACAGGACGCCTGGGGACCCAGTGCCCTGGAGCATCTGCCCAGAAGCCGCGCACGCACCTGCCAGGCTGTGAGTTCGGGTCCACACAACTCCCACCGCACTGCGGGCTCCAAGCCTGGCTCCCCCTCCCCTCTGCGTGAACCTGGCAGTTCCCTTAGTCTCTCTGCGTCTCAGCTCCCCTCCGGTGAAATGGACCAAGCTGCCTGCCTGCGTCTGGGTGTGAGGGTGGGTGACTGCGCCCGGACCATCTGCGTTCTCCTGGTTAGGGGGCAGGGGGCAGGGAGCAGGGGCTTGCGGCACCGGCCTCCTCACTGCTCCATAGCAGGAAGCAGCGGGATTGCGGACAGAAAGCGCTCGGGCCACGGAGGTCATTTATTGGCTGCCATTCTTCTTAGGTATACGGAGACACCTGTGAGCCCCCGGTCCCCCTTAAGCTGCACAGTATTCTGGGGGATCCCACTGTCTGGGCTCAGCAGTTGGAAAACCTGTCTGACTTGTTGGAAAATTTAACCCACAATCCCGGCCGATGCAGACCAGGAGGACTTTCCCCAGGAGTGGTACCAGGCGGTCCCTGTGCGTCCTGAGCCGCCCTAGGCGCTGGCTAGGAAGGCCCTGCTGTCCAGGGGGCAGCGGGGACTTCTTGTCTCTCAGCTCAGGTCTTCTTTTTGATGCCTTTTACCCTAAAAATAACCTCCAAGTGCTGTGTAAAGAAGATTGTAGCAAAGGGACTTGTCCCCCACGACACTGGGACGGACATGAAACCTGCTCTGACTCCCTCTTGTCGGAAGTACAGATTGTCTTTAAAAAGATACCCGTGACAGCAGCGACCTCATGGTAGATGGGCTGTAAGGAGGCTGGTGTTGGCCAGGTGTCAACGCTGGCTGCTTAGTGCCCTGCCTGTCCCTCTCTCTAGAGAGGCAGGGACAGGGGAACAGGCGCAGGTGAGGGAGCCCAGAGTTCCCTGAAGATGAGATGATGCCTCGTTAGGTCCTTTTCTATTTTTGCAAATCTGAGAATCGCAACCTGCCTTTCACAACTTTAAACAGTTGCCTATGGCCCACTTGTTTGAAATCCTTCTGTGCCTTCCTGTCGTGGCTAGAGCAGCCCGTGTTGTTTGGGGAGCGGTTGGCTCTGGACGGGTTGGGACATCGGTGTGCCGGGCGTTGTGTGGGCCGTGGCGCCCGCCTGGCTTTTGGTCTGTCACCAGCAGCTGCCTGCAGACGGCTGGCCTTGGTACTGATGCCGCCCCGATGTTCCTGTCAGCATGCACCGTGCTCCCCGAGGCGTGCGGATGGAACACTTCCCGCCGACCCGCCCTCCTTTCCTGTCTGATTCACTCAACATTCAGTACCGCTTCTGTACCTCTTAGCGCGCAGTCCGCTCACGCCCAGGACACGCTAACGCTCACGTAGGACCCTGTGGAGGTAATGGTCTCCGGAGCCTCGATTTCCTGGTGTGTGGTAGACTCTGCCATCACTGTCCTATTCCTTGAATGTCTTTTCAGCACCTGGTACCTTGTAAATGGACTCATCGTTCTGATGGCAATGCTGCCTGAGAGGGGCTGGGAAACGTGGAGTAGTGAGCCATTAGCACACGGTCCTCCTGGGGAGAACCATGACCGTGTGTCCTAACGGGAAAGCGGCATTTGAATTCATGCTTCCCAACCAAACCTCCCTCCTGGCTCCGCTCTCCGCCTCCCCTCCCCACACCCCCACTGCTCCCACCTGTCATTCCTTCTCCCCAAGTACTAAGGGAACACGGTGAGGCTCCGTGCTTCAAGGTATTTAAAATCCACATAAGACGAATCAGGACAGCATACATGCATTACGAAACAGCCTGTTTCCAATGGCAAGCTCCACTGAAGCGTTCCATGGCAAGTTCTCCATTGCCTGGAAATAGAACTCGCTTACAAAACCCGATGAGCTCATGGTCACTCACCACCATGCAAGGTGCGCTGGTGGGGAGCAGACGGGCTCGGTTTGGCTCGATTTGAACTTGACCCACGGGCCGGTTAGTTCTCTCTCCCAGGATTCCAGCTCCTGATGCAACAAGGGAAGTTCGGTTACTTGTTCACTAATGACCTTTCCAATTCTCACTTCACTTATTTTCTTAAATATTTTTATTGGTTTCAGAGAGGAAGGGAGAGGGAGAGATAGAAACATCAAAGATGAGAGAGAATCACGGACTGGAGATCAAGCCCGAAACCCAGGCATGTGTCCTGACGGGGAATCGACGGTGACCTCCTGGTTCATAGGTTGACACTCAACTACTCTGCCATGCCAGTCGGGCAATTCTAACTTCATTTAAATAAAGTGAGAAACACCCAGTGACTGACTGGCAAGAGATGTGATTAAAGGGGAATTTTCCTAAATTTCTCTCTAAAAGTTTTGAAGCAGAAAAGAGTCGATAAATGAAAAATGGCCAAGAACCACCTGGTGCTGCCGTCTTGGCTGTGGCTGCAGGAAGTCCGATGCCGATGGACGGGGTGGGGCTCACTGCGTGGGCAGCTGTAGCCCTGCAGGACCTTCCTGGCCCGGCGCGTGGAGAAGTGCCAACCCACAGTCAGCCCTGACGTGTTTATGGAAATGATCCTTTCTTTATGAGTTTAGATTTTTGAGACTGTTGCCTATTTAAAGTCAAAGTTGAACTCACATATTTGTAAATATTTAAAGAGTCCAGGCATGTGAGCAGCCAGGGCCCGCCCCAGCTGCTCCCTGTGGCCATCGGGACCTGTGCGGGGAAGGACAGAGCGGGGGAGCCGAAGTCTCACTCCCCCAGTGACTTTCACCTTTGGGTTTAGCCTTCTTTTGAAAATTCATTTTATTTCCAGAGTCTCTTGAATTTCTCTGAATAAGTCTAATTTTTAAAGTGAACATGGCTCTTAGGGAAAAGGTGAGAGTTTTCCCCAAAACGTCCCCATAGCATGTAGCAGCCGGGTGCTTATGATTGCTTTGCCCACGCGTGTGGACAAGTCCTAGGCCAAGTTCACAGTCTCAGCTGACAAGGTGGGGTGGTAAGCCACGCTCATACTTAAACATTAACAAAGACGCGGCTTCGGACAAAGGATGTCCCCGGGATGCTGAGGAGGGGCCACGCCCTCCCGCTGTGCAGGCGGCACCAGAGAGGCTGCCGGTGTGGGGTGTGTTCGGTCCTCGTGCACACGGCCTCTGGCTGTGCCGCGTGCGGTGACGCGGGGAGTGTCCGGAACGGTGCACAGTAAAGGGGCCGGTGGCGTTGGTTCTCTCGTTTCGTAAACGTTGCTTCCCCCTCGCTGACGTACGTGGGTCTAGCGTGGACAGCCTGGAGCGGAGAGGAGCCTGTGAGCAGGGCCACTCCTAAGGAATCTTCTTTCAAGGCCGTTAAGCCGCGCGGGCACCACGGCTCCTGGGTCTGTGGGGTGGACACACACGGCTTTGTCTCCAGCACGAGCGCGTCCTGCAGGGAGGTGAGCTGAGTTAAAGGCTGTGGCCATGAACTTGGGCTCACGGAAGCTCATGAGGACAGACCCGGGTCACCCGAAGCGCAGGCCCGGAGTGGCTGAGTCTAGCTGGGTTCGCATCACACTTTGTGGGCGCAGCGAGTTTGAAGCGGGCAGCAGCGGGGGAGCCTTGCTGGGAGGACAGTTGCGAATATTTCAGGGATGCTTCGTCATGTGCAGACGTGATGGACTGCTTGAGAAACCCTTTGTTTCGATCCTTATTGATGAAACAACGTTGATGATTTCCTGGCTTGCCTTTCAAACCTTCATACTTGTCTTAGCTTGAGGGCAAAAGACCCTGCGAGGAAATGTCGGCCCAGTTTGGGAGAAAAACGAGAAATTCGCCCTCTGTGTTGGGATCCCTGTGAAGGAGTAAAGGCACCCAGTGCTAAGAAAGCAGTGCGGGGGGGGGGGGGGGGGGGGGGGGGCGCTCATGGGGCTCAGGGAGCTTTCAGTTCTGGGAGAACTCTGCCCGAGTTACAGGGGGTGATGCCCACCTAAGGCTCAGGACGGCCCTGAAAAGGCCGGGCAGTCGGCCAGGTCCAGCCCGAAAGAGGGAGCGAATCCGGCAAGGCAGCCGTGTGCAGGGGGGTTGGGGGCGGGGGGGAGGGGCTGCCCAGCGTGGGGCGCTGCTCAGCATCTTTGCACAATCCACCCGGCAGGCCGGGGTCGCCGGCTTCCCCATCGCCGGTCCTGCCTGGGCGCCTGTCGGCCCAGACCGCAGGCACAGGCCAAGAGTCAGAGCGGTGCTCAGGGGAAAGAGTTTTATTGCCTAAAAAATGAAATTACCCAGAAGCCAGCCTGTGCCTGGCATGCAGTAGGCACTGAATAATCCAGGATGGCAGGCCTGCAGCTGTTGGCGGACGTCAGCAAACTGAACTGCTGTTTCTCACCAGCCCCGGACACATGGCCCCTGACACGCAGCCCGGGACACACAGCCCGTCACGCAGCCCCTGGCACATGGCCCTATCATGTGGCCCCTATCACGTGGCCCCTGTCATGTAGCCCCTATCACGCGGCTCCTGACACATGGCCCCGGACACGCAGCCCCTATCACGCGGCCCCTGTGTCCTCACCTTTCTTCTAGGCCTGTGGTCCGGGCGGGGCCTGTGTCCGGGTGGGGCTGAACCTTCAGACACGCACTCAGAACCCTGATCCCAGAGCCTCGTCCGGCAGGACCGGGAAGGCATCCCATTTGCTTTCCGTTAGGGCAGCGTTAGGGATGTTGAAGAAGCCCAGAGCGAGGGGGGATGTGGGTCCAGTCCACCCGCTGCCTCGGTGCCGCCCGGGAGCAGCAGTGGGCAGAGGAGGGACATGGGGTCGGGACGCTGCCCTGCTCCTTCCTCGCGGGGAGAGCCTGAGAGGTCACCCCATCTCTCAGCTTCGTTTCCGGCTGCAAGTGAGGGGACGCGTCTTGCTGGGAGAGCTGCCGTAAGAAATAAATGAAATGATGATGAGACTTTTTTTATGCTTGTTCCTCAACCTCATTGTTTAAAATAACAGGTGAATTTGTAAGAGGTACAGTATGTTTACCATTTCATCCATAATTCCCTTGGCAGACATCTGTTTTTAAAAACCATACCAGCTCTTTATGAAACATGAGGAGACGTTAAGAGCCATGCTAATACTTAAACATGAACAATTCTTTAATATCATAACCATCCCGTCAGCATCCAAAATCCCTCGGTGGTCTTGGCATTCGGAGTGTTTTGACCAGGATCCATGTGGGGTCCCCATGCTTTTGCTGTTACAGGATTTGTTATCATCAGGCCGATGAACCAGCCCTGACCAGTGTTCTTCCTGCAGTTAACTTGGCTGCAGTCACGCAAATGCAAACACGCTCAAGACCCAAGGGCCAGAGACCAGACCGCACTTCTCTGCTCCCCTTACTGACTGCACAGAGCCTCTCACCAGCCCCCCCCGCCCCAGGTTTCTCTATAGGAATCTGTGTACTTAACTCCTGCACCTGCCTCCCAGCAGGGAGGAGCCAGCCCTCTGCCCCGAGGGCCTGCTGAGCTGGCACCCACGCACTCACCCCACCCCAAGACTGGAAGGGCGTCCCAGGTCCCTCCATCAGCTCAGACGTTGCGGCTCCTAATAGTCTGAGATTCTTATGCTTTGCTCACAGTTACTCTAGTTCCCTCTTAAGAGTGTGAGTCCCCCGTGGGCAGGAGGACAAAGGTGAGGTGAGGACACGGACAGCCTGACCTTGGGGGTGTGCCCCGACTGCTTTCACCCTACGGGAAGGGGGTCACTCACACCCAGGAGACCCAGTCTTTGCCTCCAGGGTGAGAGTCCCCGTCCTTGAGGCCAGAAGGAGCAGCAGCAGGTGCGCAGTGAGCAGCTTCACCCAGCAGCTGGGCAGACAGACCCTGGCGTGCCGAGCATTCTCCATGTGCGTGGAGCCGGCTCTGACAGCAGGAGTCCACACCAGGCACCGTAACCCTAGCAGCTTCCTTCTGCCTGGAGGAGGACACAGGCCTGCCTGAGACCAGGCTTGGGACGCAGGTCCTTCCAGGGTCACCCCATTGCAGGAGGCAGGTGTCCACGCACCTGATGCTCACGCGTCTTGGCCTCACTCCCCCGACCACAGCGCTCCCGTTAAGTCCCGACAGGTGCTTCTCTGCAAGGCCTGTCAGTCGCCGCATCCAGAAGAAATAGCTCGGCTTGAAATGGTGTCCCTTCCTAAAGGAAGCCCATCGGGGTGGAAAGGACTCAGCCAAGGAGTAGGACTGCCTCCAACAGTAGGTTCCTGTAAGCGTGCGGCTTCCCGAACCCCAGGCGCAGGTCACCCCGCCTCCCACAGTGGTCCGCTCTCCTTCCCCACAGCTCCCCAGACGCCGCCCAGAGCAACACCCAGCCCCTCTGGACAGTCTCACTCAGGTCCCACGACTCTACATTCTAGAAAGATGCCAGATCTCGCAGCCATAGCTGCAGCACGAGATACACACCTGCCAAAGGGCGTGCTCTGCCCTGGGCCTGCGTGTGGCAGGCAGGTGTGGCCGCTGTGGCCCGCACTCCTCCTGACCTTTGCTTGTACAGAACATGTGTCTTCTGATGAGACACGCGTCTGGGGGGACTCAGGAAGCTTGGGAAGAATTGGGATGTTCATGAATGATGTAGTTGGCTGTCTCTTGGCAACTTATTTTCATAGTTTATGAGACACACCTGAGTCAGCAGGCATGGGGGCCGCTGGCCCGTGTGCTCAGGGCAAGGTCACAGTGCAGGTCACTCCGAGGCCTTCCTCAGAAGAGCTGGTCTCTGAGGTCTGGGCAGGTGCTTTCCAGTCTGACTCTGCTTCTGCATCCCTCAAGTCACAAGCACAGATGTCCTTGAACACTCACATGCATGTGCGTGCACACACACGCCCCTGCTATTTTTATGATGTGGAAAAAAGATGGATTAAGATCCATGCAGACAAATGGAGCACAGAAGGTGAGGCTGCTCTCAGGAAGCAGTTTCCCTCCGTGGGGCGGGAGCGGGTGGCAGGATCTCTCTCCCCAGGCGAACGAGGGGCTCTCTCCTGCATCCTCGGTCGCGTTCTGCATTTTCTCTTTAGCTGCGCTTCCTGGGAAGAGCTCTTTGTAAGCGGGGATTTCTCAACGTTCTCAGCCACAGGCTCAAAAAGGCTCCTAGAACTCCCTAATTGCCCCCTGGCACCTGCCTTCCAGGCTCACCGGGAGCAGCGAAGCTGTGTCCCTCCTGGTCCAGACGGAGGGCGTTGTGACGAGGCTGAAATGGTGGTGGCTGGACTGCAGCTCTGGTCAGCCACTTAGGGACACATTTTATTCAGCGGTTGCTGGCTCAAGACACTGGCTCCATTCTTCATAGAAGACAAGAATAGCAGAGACAATTGGAAATCGGGACCATCTACAAATGGGCATCTTGCGCCGTTTGGTCCCTCCCACACGGGCACACAGTAAAGGTCTGACCGCTGGGAGCGGTGGCTCTGCCGGCAGGCCTGTGTCCTCCTCTCCAGGAGCGCTCAGAGTCACAGACTAAGGAGCAGGTCGCAGAGCAGCTCCTTCTCCTGCGTGCGATGAAGAGCAGGTCCAACGCAGTGAGCGAGGAGGTAGTTCCAGTCTCCACATGCCACCTTCATTTTGTTTTATCTGGTGAACTTTAATTAGTGAATTTTGTGTGTCTTTTAAAATATTTATTCTTCTATCTTTCAAAAAGTTTTGTTCCTGTTTTGTTTTATTATTTTTATTTATTTCAGAGAGGAAGGGTAAGGGAGAGAGATAGAAACATCAATGATGAGAGAGAATCATTGGTCGGCTGCCTCCTGCACACCCCACACTGGGGATGGAGCCCACAACCCGGGCATGTGCCCTTGGCCAGAATCGAACCCAGGACCCTTTAGTCTGCAGGCCAACGCTCTATCCACTGAGCCACACCAGCCAGGGCTCTTTCAAAATGTTTTGATGACCAAACCACAGTCATTAAGAAGAAAGGACTTTCCCCTTCACCGGTACCGGGTGGTGCACGAGCTGCAGTTAGAATGTCCAAACGCCCGCGAGGGGATTGTGGGTGGAACTGAGAGCCAGGGGCCGGAAGGGGCAGGGTGGGGCAAATCCCCTAACTCCTCTGTGACTCAGTTTTTCCACATGTAAGACAGGGTACATGTGTACCCGCCTCATTGGATTAACATGAGCACATTAAGGTTTGCATCCTGCGTGTTGAGTAAGCGGTAGTGCGTGCTTTCTCTTTGCATGTGGTTTTCCTGTTACCTTTGTCTTGGGAGACCCGGCAGCCGGACGGACTCAAACAGATCAGTCCTTTGCAAGTGACATTAGAAAGTCAATGAGACACTGGGGACAGGGGCCCGAGAGAGGGGCACAGAGAGCCCACCGAGCCTGGGGACAAGATCAATGGGCTGTGGGCAGAACCTGGTGGCCCGGAGGGCAATCCTCTCAGGAGGAGATGGGCGTCTTCCTGGGAACACTGCTTACCTTCCTTCGGGGCTTCCTCGATGCTGTCACACTGACCACCCACCCCCCGCCCCCGGCCTCCGGCACAGTGTGTAGTCACTGAATTGATGAAAAGGCAGCAGCTATCGCTGTCATGGGCATGACTCCAGGGGTAGCTCAGCCATGCTGTGAGCCGAAGCTGATCTCCTTTCCTCCTCCTGCTCTGACACCTGGCCTCCCCCTGCCCTGCTTTTGTACAGCAGAAAGCAGGGTACACGAGGGGCCGCAGGCCCTGGCTGCGGGCGGCGGAGCCCTCCGGGACTGAGCGCATGGGCGTCTGCCAGGCTCCCGGGCTCCCGTGGGAACGCCTCCTGACCCCTCCGCCTCGGGAATTCAAAATAAACCACAGGGTCTGTCTTCCTCAGCATGAGGACCATTTTCCCACTAGCCATTGTCCGGCTTCCAAATGGAATCACCAAAACCCAGAAACGCTGCCAATGATGTCTGGACGAAGACAGGGTGTGGCGGTCGAAGGGCCTAAGGCCTCTGCCCCATCTGCTGGTCTCTGGCTCTCCCTTCATCACCCATCACGCCCCCGGCTGGCGGGAGGGACAGGCCCGAGCACCACGGGAAACAGCACACTTCCATGGGAATCGCGGGGTGCGTGGCCGAGCTTGAGAAACAATCACCCTCATTTTGGTTCCCCTCATTTCCCTGGCAGCACAGGCGGGCTGAGCACACGGAGCTCGCTGTGCGGGCTCCTCGCTCCTGCAGGCTCTCAGCGCCGTGCGTGTCCTCTGCGCTCAGAATCACTGATGGTGTCCGTCACACAGATCCGTGTCCTCTTCTGTTCTATATATTGGTCCATGTGTTCAACAAGCATGTATTCACCACCACCCATGCGCAAGACACTGGGGTGGGGATAGTAGGACCAATGTACATGAGATAATGCATAGGGAACATCTATAGACTATCGACTGTGCCAAGTGCTATTCTACACTCCAGTCATGGTCTCATTTAGCCTCCTCACACACACAGACACACATATACCTCACACACACACACACACACACACACACACACATACCACACACATATACCACACACCACACACACACATATATACCACACACACATATACCACACACATATACCACACACCACACACACACACACATATACCACACACACACATATACCACACACACACCACACACACACACATATATATACCACACACACACCACACACACACACACACACACCACACACATATACTACACACCACACACACACACATATACCACACACACACACCACACACACACACATATACCACACACACACCACATACACGCACACCACACACGAAGGGAAAACCATATGTCACCATTTTGCGTAGAAAATGGAAGCTTAGAATTAAAGTCAGTCACTGAAGTCACTCAACTGGTCAGTAAGAGCTGGGATATAAGCCTGAGCGTGTGGACTCCTGTGCTCCCCTCCCACCTCACTCCTCCCTCCCCCTTCCCTCCTCCCTCCTCCCTCCTCCCTCCCTTCCTTCCTTTCTTCTCTCCTTCCTTCTTTCCTTCCTCCTTCTTTGTCTGGTGTTTGTCTTGCCCAACTAAAATATAAACCCCACTAGAGGACCCTGTCTTTGTTTCACAGGGGATTTCAAATCTGTAACAGTGTGTGGCACTTGACAAGTATTTCATAAACATATTTTTATTTGTTGAGTAAATAAGCGAGCAAAAGGAGAAGCTACTAAGGCTGAAGGGAGAGGTTAGGAGATACCAAGAGTTGGAAGGCTATAATAGAGCAACGTGCCTTCCGTGGACACATTGTCTACACCTGCCATTGTCGACGTACTTCCCCAGCCATCTTACAGCTCGACATGGCCCGTTAGGTAATTAACCACCACTATGAGCAAAACCTAAAACTCCACCAGGTTATGATTTAATTGTTTGGACTCACCGCTATCATTCCTAGAGTTATATCATAGTACATTAATAATAATAATACCATACAGATTTTTTTGCATTTTCTTCATCTCATTTCTCTTTCCTGGGTATTTATTACATCTGTGGGAGCCTAGAATGGTCCTTGTACTCCTGTGGGAACAGCTTTGTGGGGTCTCCTCCGAGGCAGACAGCCCCCGGGCAGGTCTGCTCTCCAGCTCCCTCCTCACTGATTCAATCCCTCATCCGATTCAATCCAGTCCAACCACCCGCAGCCAGAGGGCCGGCAGCCCGGGCGCGGCTGGGCTGCACTGGATTGAATCGGGTGGTCCCTGCGGGCCCTGTCGGGAACCTCCTCTGGGAATGGGTTACATGTCCTGAGCTTCCCAGCCCACTCCTTGTCCTCCTTCCTGCCTGTCCCCACGTGGCTGGGGTCAGGTGAGACTTGCGCAGGTGGTTGTCAGGGGACACCTGGCGCCTCGGAGCCACTTGCTTAAGTCCTGGCGGACCTGGTCTCAGGGGCGGGGCCTGTGTTGACCTCAGGCCTCTTCCCAGCAGAGCCGTCCTGCTGGGGGAGGCACCGAGGCAGACGCCCAGTTGGAGCCCACTTGTCTGTTTGAAACTCTGCCCCAGCCTGTCCCATTAGACACCTCGTCCTTGACGGCACCCCCCAATGTCTCATGCCCAACCCCAGGACGCAGCTTTTCTGTACCCTGGCAGTGCGATCCATTCACTTACTGGTTCATCAGTTCTCAGAGCCAGGCTTTGTGGAGCCTGCTCATGCCAGGCCCAGGGCTGCGTCTAGAATGGAGCTCAGAAGCCATATGGACTGTGCTCTCGGGGATGGACCTCCTCCTGGGAGATGGCAATGCTCCCGTGAGTGCCCGGCGGGAGGGCGGAGGAGAGGGGGGCTGGGACAGTGGGGGGCCATCCTGCTGCAGGGTCACCCCAGAGTGTGTGTCTGAACCCCTGTAGCTCCGGCCCTTGTTCGGTATCATCAGGTCTCCCGTCCGCTCGCATCAATGACAGGGAACGGCCAGCTCCCAGTCTCCAAGGCGAGGGGTGTCTTCGCACCTGTGACACGCCGAGCACAGGCCTTTGTAAATAGTTGGGTGTTGAGCAGTGTTGCTTGACTATGACAATATTCTTTTTTTTTTTTTTTAAATATATTTTATTGATTTTTTTTACAGAGAGGAAGAGAGAGGGATAGAGAGTTAGAAACATCGATGATAGAGAAACATCGATCAGTTGCCTCTTGCACAACCCCTACTGGGGATGTGCCCGCAACCAAGGTACATGCCCTTGACCGGAATCGAACCTGGGACCTTTCAGTCCGCAGGCTGACGCTCTATCCACTGAGCCAAACCGGTTTCGGCAACTATGACAATATTCTTAACAGTTCAGCCATGTTTCTGCTTTTAGCGATCCGGACTCTTCTCCACACGCGCACTCGGTCTGCCATTAGCAGGAAGGAGTGAGGCGGCCCAGAACTTCATGAAATTTGATTTCCCAGCCGGGGCACGTGCAGGCGCGGATTTAACACTGCACAAGCTGCAGTTACCCAGCCCTGTTCCGTGTGAAATCCGCCTGTGAGCCATCGGGGGAAAGCAGCATCGTCCTCTGGCCTTTTATTAAAATCCCACCCAGGCGTTTGCAGTTGATTTTACTTCAAAACAAGCTTTCCCTTGTGAGCAGAGGGAACGGGCTGAGACAAGGGGACAGAACCGCCTGCGGCTCACAAGCATCAATGTCCCTTGGGAAGCGCCAGGCGGCTTCCGACCTGCCGACCAGCTAACTTGCAAACTCCTTGGGAGGCTCTCTGCCCGGATGGAGTTGTTTGAATGTTAACTTCTGTCAGACCCTCGCAAGATCACATTCAAGGGGAAACACAGTGGTCGGTGTGAGCTTCTGTTGGGCTGACCTTCCTTGGTGCGCTTCTTCCCCGCGTTGTCGGGGAGGCTCGGGGGAGGGGGCGGATTAAATCCATTCCAGAAGCTCTAGAGCAGCAAATCAAAGACAGTGACACTTAATCCTCATTTAAAAAAAAAAAAAAAAAGCAAAATATTTCACGTGCTTCAGCGTCTGTCAGTTCCTCAGCCTTTACATGTTCCTGTTGTGTGTGACGCAATAATAATACTCACTCTGTATTATCGCAAACTCCTAATGAACGTCCCACCACATGCTCCCCCTTAACGCCCAACCTTGAACCTGTCTGGGCCTGGAGGTGACCCTGAGAGAGGTTTCCCCAGGACTGCCTTCCTCAGTGCCCCACCCCAGGCAGGCCTGAGGGCAGGCCAGGGCTCTGGGGTCTGTGCTGAGGGAACTGGGCTCTGGCTTCTGTCAGTGATGCCCCAAGTACCAGTGGGGGTATGGGTCATCCCAAAACCCACTTGAGCAGTGACAGGAGAAATTGCTCTAGGCGCAGCTCATTTCCGCTTGGAAAGGTTTGGGGCCATCTTGTCATGTCACCACCATGCACACTGTTCTGAGGGACATGGCATCCTGAAAGTGACCCCGGAAAACCTGGAGCAGGTGGAGGTGGTGCCTCTTGGCAGACACAGATGTTGAAGGCAGCGGTCGGCAGTTTCTAACCAGCCTTCTGTAGCCTGGTACTCACGGGTCCCCGTCCTGACCCTTCGGCAGCAGAGGACAACACAGAATCACTCCTGCATCCCTCCCACCCTCGGGCATGGCCTCTCCCCTGCCCGAGGGCCCACCCCTCCTGCCCCCAGCCACCTGCTGCTCCGGCTTTGCCTCCTCTGAGAAGCCCGACTCGCGCTGGGGATCCTGAGGACCGCTCGGTGCTCCGCTGCCTGCGGACATGCCCCGGGGGAAGCCTGAGCCGGGTGTGAGCTGCAGGCCTCAGTGGACGCTGAGCTCCTGGAAGGCACGCAGCCCCGTGTCATCCTCGTTGACTGCGCAGCGACCGAGCAAGCCCTGCTTCAGAGTCTCAGCAGCTTCCCTTCGCAGCAGGAGCACACATATCCCTCTGCCCCTTACAAATGCCATCGGCTCAAAGGGAGCATGAGAAAGAAGAGAGAGAGAGAGAGGAGAGAGAGAGAGAGAGAGAGAGAGAGAGAGAGAGAGAGAGAGAGAGAGAGAGAGGAGAAACAGAACAGAGGGGAAAAGCAAAATGAAAACCCGAAGGACCGGCCCACCGAGGCCAAGCCTACGGGACGTGTTCAGTAGCGGATCATCTTTAAACGCTGGAGAGGGAACTCCGGTCGAGGCTGGAAGTGAAGACAGGTGCACCGTGCTGGGGCCGGGGTGGGGCCGGGAGGGGGCGGAGGGAGTTCTCCCAGAGGCGGGCGCCGTGGCCGGGCTGCCCTGCACGCTGGCCCGCGGCGTGGCACAAATGTTGCCTGTCTTAGATAAATGTAAAACGTGGCGACGCTCCTCTCCAGAGGTGCAACATGGGCGTGGTGGTGTCATCCTTAGTGATGGGGCTTTTCCGGTTGCTGGAACTTGGTGTTGACGTGCGCACGTGGCTGAGTCTGGTTGGAGCCCGGCTGCAGCGGGAGCGACTGAAGCAGCTGCTGAGTGGGATGGGCTCCGGGCTCGGGGCCTCCCATGCGCTGGGGACTTCTGTGAGGGTGGGCTGTTTGTTCAGGCCCAGTTGCTAGGCAGAGAAAAATGCAAACCGGTCGTTTAAGCCGCACACAGAGCCTGAAATCAAAGCGGCCGTGGTCTGCCTACAGCCGTGAGGCGTGGCGGCTGCGGTGTGGGCCCCTCGGCTTCGGCCACGAGAAGGTCCCGGGGCAGCACAGGGCAGGAAGAACTGAAAGGGAAAGACGGTGTGGAGGCGACGGGTCCCGATTCAGTGTCATGGAGGTTTTGTAAATTACACTGGATTTCCTTATCTTTCTCTCCTGATCATCCGTAACCGCTGACCTTGTGCATTGTGCTCCTCACCGGCCTCACTCATCTCCGTGGGAACGGGTGAGGGAGTGTTCACATGACTAAGCCTCTGTGGCCACAGCACGGGCCTGTCCGGCCCTTTAAGACTTTGGTTATGATGGGCCTCGACCGGGAGATAAATGTGAGTGGGTTGTGAGCAACAGAAGTGAGATATTTTTAGTTCACTGGGCAAATATTTTTGTCTGTTGATTATGTTACCAAGCACTGCTCTACGCAGAGGAAGTAAAAGGTATTTAAGACTCAGTTTCCCCCATTAGCTTGGAAAACAGACACATAAATCAGTAACCGCCCTGCAATACGCAAACTCCACCACAGGCAGCTGAGGCCCGGCGGCGGGACAGGCGGCTGTGGGCCCTGCCAGTGCACACGCCTGTCTCCCGGGTCAATGTCCAAGATTTGCTGGGTGCCTTTTTGAGTTCAGACTCGTGATAAAACAACGGACAACTTAGCAGGTCCGTTTGGAGACTGGGCATGAACACGGTTAGAGCCGAGCCCAGAACCCGACCACAGACTCACCCCCGCGTGGGCATGGAGGGGCCGGGTGCGCGGAGGGCCGCCCGGTGGGCCTCACTGTGCGGAGGACACTGCGACGGCCCTTGGGGAGCACGGCGAGGGCTGGGAAGCCAGCCAGGTGAACGGTCCCCGTGGCAGACACGCGCCCGGCCGGGCGGGTCGTATACGTGTCTGCAGCTGCAGTGGCTGAAGAGCACACCTGTACTGACTCATCTTACAGAGGAACTGAGCTCAGGCCGCGAAACGTGATTATCTTTTCAAAAGTTACGCTTCTAATTCATGGCAGGGCCGGGCGGACCCCTCAGCGCCAGGAGGAGCCCTCAGCGCTGGGCGTCTGTGCGCCTGAGGCCGACAGCGCATCTCCTCCATCCCTCACTGGCTGGCCTCGGAGTGAGCTATTTAAAGTCTCCTTCAGTCTCTTCACCTGTAGATGGGAATAATGCTACAGGATCCGCCATGTGTAGCATGAAAGATACATACACAAACAAGGTTCAGGCAGAGAACGCATAAGCAGGGCAGTGTAAGCGCGAACATTAGCCGGAGCGCTGGGCCCAGTGTCTGCAGTGTCCCTCCCGCCACAGCAGTCGGGGGGTGGGGGTGCTTTGTTCACAGAAAGCAGCGTCCTTGTCGGTCCGTGGCCGTTCTCAGCCTCCGTCTCTCCTCTCAGGGCCAAGGAGATTAAGATCAAGTTGGGGACGCTCCTGCAGAAGCCAGACCCGGCTGCCGACCTGGTCATTCCCTACAACGAGAAGCCGGAGAAGCCAGCCAAGACCCAGAAGTGAGTTGTGGTGTGGGTCCCCGCCGCGCCCCGCAGGGGCGGCTGCGTGCTCCCCGCCTCACCGCAGGCCCAGCACTCGCTGGCGCAGGGCCGCAGCGCTGCCTTCGGATGCGCCTCTCTGGGCCGCCCGAGCCGGGAGTGGGTCTGCGTGTGACAGGGTGGTTATAAACCTCGGACCTTGCTGGGGAGACAGACCACGCCCTACATAGAGCAGGAGCCGCCGGCTCTCCAGCCGCCAGGGGCAGACCCTCTCTGACCCAGTTAGTGCTGGGCCCTGGCGCCCACCTGGTGCTGCCCTCCCAGGGAGACGGCAGGGCTCCCCCTGAGGAAGAGGCTCCGACCAGGCGGACAACTGTAGCCTCTTAGTTTCTTCTCCAAGACAGTGCCAGGCCCAGCGGAGGGGCAGAGACTGCTCCCTGCTGGAGGCGTGTGCACCGGGCCAGCTCTCCATGTGACCCACAGTGCGCAGTCTCCCCGCCCGAACCCAGTGTCCCCGCCTGGGCTTCTGCAGGCGGCCTCCTGCCCCCACCTCCCACACACGCCTCGGTGTAGGGGGACACAACGGCCTGAAGACACAGGCATCTTGGCGGGGACGCCGGCTCCCCGGCACTGGCTGCTCAGTAGCTCAGCGGGACAGCATTCACGCGCTGGCCTTGTGCGGCCGCAGCCTGTCCTGCCAGGACACCCAGCGCCTTCCCTCTGAGCGCCCAGAGGGAGGCGTGCCGGAGGTGAGCCCGGAGGAGGTAAGCCAGATGGACTCAAAGCCCATCACTCCTCTACCCGGACACTGGAGGCATCGCAGACGTGTATACAAGTAAAGGACTGCCTTTAACCGCCCTTTCTTTTCATCTTTATCAGTTGTCCCAGCTTTTCTTTGTTCAAATGACCTTGGACTGAACACAGCTGGCCTGGTGGGGAGGCAGACAGGTCCTTCCTTTCCATCCTCCCTCACCTGCGTGGTGTTTCCCTTCTCCTGTGCTCATTACCTCCGCTCCCAGCCGGGGGGGGGGGGGGGGGGGGCGGGGTTGGGGGGGGGGCAGGGGGCTGTTTCCTGCTCATAGGAAGGGGCACTGGTCCCATGTGCGGCGTGGGCCCCACGTTCCACAGCAGCAACTGGTCAGGGAGTCTGGTTTGTTTGTTGTTGTTGTTAATCCTCACTGGAGGATATTTTCCCATGGATTTTTAGAGAGAGGGGAAGAGAGAGGGAAAGAGAAACATCGATGCAAGAGAGACACATCGACTGGCTGCCTCCTGCACGCGCCCCAACCAAGTCCTGGGCCAGGGAGGAGCCTGCAACTGAGGCACCTGCCTTTGACCAGAATCGAACCCAGACCCTTTGGTCTGCAGCCCGATGCTCTATCCACTGAGCCACACCAGCTGGGGCCAGAGAGTGTTTTGAAGCGAGTGACATGGTGTTCACTGATCTCAGGAATTCATCCTATCTAATAAATAGGGAATATGCTAATTGACCCTCATGCCGTCGCAAAGATGGCAGTGCCCACAGCCAATAAGGAGGGAATATGCTAATTGACTGCCACACCCTCAATGATGGCGGCGCCAATAGCCACAAGATGGCGGCGCCCAGCCCCCCAGTCCCCCAGCCCCCCAGGGCCACCCAAGGTCCAAGCAAACAGGGCTGGCTGAGGCTTGAGCTGCCGGCAGTGGCAGCAGCAGAGGTATGATGGGGCGTCGCCTTCCCCTGATTGCTGGGTAGCCTCCCGCCCCTGAGGGCTCCCGGACTGTGAGGGGGGCAGGCCGGGCTGAGGGACTCCCCCTCCAGTGCATGAGTTTTCATGCCCCGGGCCTCTAGTTTTAAAGTAAGCCCAGGACCACAGTCCCGCCTCCATGTTCTGCTTTAGCGTCCGCAGACACTGAATCGCTCGGTGCACAGGGCTCAGGCAGAAGCAGCCCTGGAAGAAAACCTGAGGCTTTGTTTTCCTGTCTTCCCACCCTTCTTTTTGCAGAAGTTGGAATTGCTTTGGAAAATTTGTCATGTCCCCGGAGACCGTTCCCACTGAGCTCCTGGCCACCCCCCCTCCCCCCATCTCGTAGGGGGCTC
Source organism: Ia io (assembly GCA_025583905.1). Taxonomy (NCBI): domain Eukaryota; kingdom Metazoa; phylum Chordata; class Mammalia; order Chiroptera; family Vespertilionidae; genus Ia; species Ia io. Next base: position 1,260,086 of record JAJQQW010000022.1, on the reverse strand, counting down.
ATTCCCAGCTAACGGGATAGGACTGCTCTGTGTCTTCCCGCGATCTCTGCCCCCACTTTAACATTTCTCTGTATTGTTTTCACTCATGTTCTTCTCCCAGAGAAGAAATAAACCTTAGAGGCTAAAATAAACCTGAAGCTATTTTTGACCCCCTCATCTATTAAAAAAACAATCCTTTTTTAAACAACCATTTTCTATTTTTTGGATATATCTTTATTCTCATTAGAAAAAAAAAAATTAAATCATGGAAAAAAAAATAGAAAAAGTTGCCTTTGTCCCCGCCCCCAAGCTGGCTCCCCTGCCTGGTCCAGAATGGCCAATCGCTCTGTCCCCCTGGGCCCTCCCACTGGGACAGGTGCCCGTCCATCTGAACAATGCCCTCCCGCCCCTCTGCCCTCTGCACCGGCCCGTTCTCTCTTCTCTTGGGCACCTCTGGGCCTGGAAAGTCACTGTTCTAGCCTCTCCTCTAGCTCCTTCTAGTCAGGTGTAAAGTCACCCACTGAGACTGCGGCTCGAAGACCACACCCGCTGCTCCCCCGCCCCCCAGCATTTGACTCTGCCCACTGTCGGCCACCCTCGCACCACTCCTTCACTGGCTCCCCCGGGACCCCGCTTCTCTTCCTCCGAGGCCCCACTCCCGCCTGCTATCTCCTGGAGCATCCCTCGGCGTCGGCCGCGGGTCCTCACCATGAACAGCCCTCAGATTAAAAACCGCATCGATGCAGTTTGCAGTCACTCTTATCTCTCATTGTGGCTTACAGCATCAACGGGACCTGCTCAGAGGGGTGTGACCATCTTACCGTTTAGCTTATACTCTCCAGGCTCCTTTTCTCCCTGCCGGGGTCACCAGTTGTTAACTCCGTTTCTGGGGTTGTTGTTTTCCCGCTTAGTAACGCTAGACCAGTGGTTCTCAACCTTCCTAACGCCGCGACCTTTTAATACAGCTCCTCATGTGGTGGTGACCCCCAACCATAAAATTATTTTCGTTGCTACTTCATAACTGTAATTTTCGCCACCCACAGGTTGAGAACCGCTAGCAGGGTTGCCTAAGACCATCGGAAAACACAGATATTTACATTATGATTCATAACAGTAGCAAAATTACAGTTATGAAGTAACAACGAAAATAATTTTAACCACAACATGAGGAACTGTTTAAAGGGGTTAGGAAGGTTGGGTCACCACAACATGAGGAACTGTATTAAAGGGCCGTGGTGTTAGGAAGGTTGAGGTCACCACACCATGAGGAGCTGTATTGAAGGGCCGCGGCGTTAGGAAGGTTAGGGCGTGGTGTTAGGAAGGTTGGGGTCACCACACCATGAGGAGCTGTATTAAAGGGCCTGTGTTGAAGGTTGGGGTCACCACACCATCAGGAGCTGCGGCGTGGTTAGGAAGGTTGGGATCACCACCACATGAGGGGGTTAAAGGGCACGGCGTTAGGAAGGTTGGGGTCACCACCTCATGAGGAGCTGTGTTAGGAAGGTTAGGGTCACCACCATGAGGAGCTGTGTTAAAGGGCCGCGGCGTTAGGAAGGTTGGGGTCACCACACCATGATGGAGCCGTGGTGTTTAGGAAGGTTGGGGTCACCACACCATGAGGAGCTGTATGGAAGGGCCGTGGTGTTAGGAAGGTTGGGGTCACCACACCATCAGGAGCTGTATTAAAGGGCCGTGGTGTTAGGAAGGTTGGGGTCACCACACCCAGGAGCTGTATGGAAGCTGTGTTAGGAAGGTTGGGGCATGGAGCTGTATTAAAGGGCCGTGGTGTTAGGAAGGTTGGGGTCACCACCACATGAGGAGCTGCTGTAAATTAGGAAGGTTGGGGCGGCACCTCATAGGAAGTATTGAAGGGTCACCACACCATGAGGAGCTGTGTTAAAGGGCCGCGGCGTTAGGAAGGTTGGGGTCACCACACCATGAGGAGCTGTGTTAAAGGGCCGCGGCGTTAGGAAGGTTGGGGTCACCACACCATGAGGAGCTGTATTGAAGGGCCGCGGCGTTAGGAAGGTTGAGAACCACTGCTCCAGACGGAGCCCACGCACAGAGGGCGCCCAGCCTGTGGACAGGTCTGGAGTGTGTCCGTCTGCACACTGTGCCGGCCAGGTTGACATCCACAGTGGCAGGTGCTTTTACCTGTGCCCCGTTCTCAGTGCCGGTCACTGCCGGCCCTGGGGTGGCTCGGTCACTGATCATGGGCTGGAGACTAGTCCTGCTCAGCCCGCTCTGCAGGGACACGTGAGAGCAGAGCGAGCGCTGCCCAGTGCCAGCGAGTGACCTGAGGTCCTTTCCTTGTCGAGGGCAGGAGCCTGTGGTCACATCGCCAGAAGGGTTTAGGCTGGTAGGGACTGTGAATTTGAAAACACAGAGAGGAACCCTGGTGCTCAGAGAGGAGGAAGGACTCGCTGGGGCCCCACCTCGTCAGTGCAGAGCTGTAGGATCTTCTGGGCTAAAATTCTTCCTATCGGAGTTCTGGGTTATCTGTGGCTTTCTTCGCCCAGACTCCCTGTGGGCAAACAGAACCCTGTTCATTCATGTCCTAGTGGCCGGGGGCAGGCTAGTGCTGCAGACACCCGGGGGCAGCGGGGGTGGGGGGGGCTCTCAGGATGGGCAGCGGCACCTGCCTGTCAGACCCGCGAGCGCAGTGTGGCCTTCGCCGGCCACTTGGTTCTCACGCCTGCTTCTTTCCCTGGGGCCGGCCCTCCGCCCCACACCCGCAGGCCGCTCTGCGGTCAGCCACAGCCTCGAACCAGCACCCGTAGCGGCCATTAGAGGAGTCAGACTTAGCGGGGCCGCATTTTCTGAGAACCGGGCAGGACGAACCTGCGTTCCCTCCCGGCCTGGGCTTCGTGCTGCGGGCGTGTGTCCTGCTTGGCTGTGTCCTCAGATCAGTTCACACTAACCCAGCCCCGAGTGGGCTGTGCACATGTCCTTTACAAGCATTTAATCACACGGACAAGGACAGGGGAGGCGATGTCGCTTCACGAGAATATTCATACGATCAGGGAGGTTCCGGTGTGAAGCAGGCCCGTTCCTTTCATCCAGTGGTTTCATGTCCACGGGGGCTCAGGGCGTCTAGAATATGCAAAACCTCGCCCATGTGGAGGGAGGGAAGGTGTGGAAGCCTCGGTCAGAAATGTCGGCGTGAAATTAAGCAGAACAGAACAGGTTCTTGGGAGGTGTGGGGCGGGGGGCGGGGCGGGGAGCACAGAGAGCCAGGAGGGTTCAGGGCCACTAGGAACCAGGCCCTTTTCTGGGTAGAAAAAAAACAAGGCAGAAAAATAAAGGAACACACTGGTAACCCTGCTTCCTGCCCCGTCCCCTCCTGCGCTCTGGCACCCGGGGCGGGAAGGGGGTGAGTGTGCAGAATTAAATTCCCAGGAAGGAGCACTGCATTTCCGATCTATGATACCTAAGCTTCTTGCCAGGAAAAAAGATGAAACCCCTAACGGCATTTCACCAGGATTGCTACTCTCAATAGCAAAAACTTAAAACTCTATGAAAAGTCACAGAATTGTGACTCCAAATTTGTACGTGTTCTGCCGGAGGCAGCGAGATGTGAACAAGTTATTCTAGCACTTTAGCTCCAAATTCCACGGCCACCTCACTCCCAGCAAAAATGGAGGCCAGATGTGAGCCCACACAGCGCAGGGGTGACAGCACTCCTCTCGGCAGCCCCGCTGCCAGTCTAACAATTAAAGCCCTGACTGGGACACTGTGTACAAACCAGAAGCAGAAGTGTGCCTGGACTGTCTGAGCAACAGGTACATGAGAGCTAAGGAAACTCCGACTGAGGAAAAACGCCTGTGACTGGCTTTACTGTTCTAATGAAGGCCTGGTTAGTCTGCCTTGATGTGATGTGATGTGATGTGATGATGAGGAAGTCACATTGTAACCTGAGCCTTAGAGCAGGTGAGTCCAGGAGACCCCAGCCAGGAGACCCCAGCCAGGAGGTCACAGCCAGGAGGTCACAGCCAGGTCACAACCAGGAGACCCCAGCCAGGAAACCCCAGCCAGGAGGTCAGAGCCAGGAAACCCCAGCCAGGAGGTCAGAGCCAGGAAACCCCAGCCAGGAGGTCAGAGCCAGGAAACCCCAGCCAGTAGACCCCAGCCAGGTCCCAGCCAGGTCCCAGCCAGGAGGTCCCAGCCAGGAGACCCCAGCCAGGTCCCAGCCAGGAGGTCACAGCCAGGAGATCACAGCCAGAAGGTCACAGCCAGGAGACTCCAGCCAGGAGGTCGCAGCCAGGAGGTCACAGCCAAGAGACCCCAGCCAGGAGGTCACAGCCAGGTCACAGCCAGGAGGCCCCAGCCAGGAGGCCCCAGCCAGGAGGTCACAGCCAGGAGGCCCCAGCCAGGAAACCCCAGCCAGCCCAGCCTGACCGGGTCCACCTGCGGGGAAGTCAGGCACTGGCTGGTCTCCGGAGAGTCCGCCGGGAGGGCTGTGCCACTCCTGCTCTCGTGGGAACCACGCTCTCCACAGAAAGAGGGGCCCTGCCCAAGTCACCAGCCTGTCCTAACTGGGCAGGGAAAACGCACCCAGAGTTTTACAATGTGGACTCGCCACAGGGACGTTCCATCTTGCAGAGGCCCTGAGGAGGTGGCGGCGGCCAGGCGTGTGGCGGCCGTGCCCTTCGCGGACCAAGCCAGGTGGCTGGTGGGCACTGAGACGAGAACGTGGGCTCATCCCTGCGTGGACCCAGGCCATCATTGTTACGTTTAGGAAAAACACTTTTGTGAATGTACGAGAACCACCACACAGCTCCATGACAAATAGACTCCATGTCTAAGAAGGGACAGACCTAACCAACTTGTCCAAAAAGAGGTGAACGTGTACAGATAGATGCTGAAGGCAGCCCCTCATCAAACCATTGTGGGCAGGAAAGCAGCTCTGGCCCCTCCTGCTGAGGATGGTCTGTGGCTGCTGGTGTCTGGTGTAACCCACTAATGCTGTCGCCTCGTTCTGTCTCCTCCCTGACCCAGGCCGTCGCCCGAGGAGGCCCTGCAGTGGCGCGGCTCCCTGGACAAGCTCCTGCAGAGCAGCTGTAAGTCCCACTCTTGTCTTGGGTTTGACAAGAGCGGCGGAGGGACAGAGGAGGGGACACCGCCCATGGCCAGGTCCTTTCCCATAACGTGGTCATTTCTTAAAATTTCCAAAGCGCCCTCAACAAGGGAAGGTGCCCCGGGGGTGTGGTGAGAACAGGAGGGTGAGCGTCCTGAGAGCCAGCGTACGGCTCATGGCATGTCCACTGTCCTGTGTGCACGTGTCCTCGCCATGTGCCCCTTAGTACGTTCATCAGGAGTGGAAGCCCGCCCTTGCCCGCTGAGCCTCGCGGTGGGCTGATAAGGACTGAGAGAGCCGTGTAAGTGCCACTGGGCTGTGGGGCTGCCAATGCTTCTGTGACCCTCTGGCCTGGGTGTGATGGCCCAGCCCGGCTTCCCCCGGCAGCATGCCTTTCAGAGCTTCATTCGAGGCAGGACTAAGGTGTCAGCGAGAACTCCTGCCCAGGCCATGCCAGTCCACGTGGCACACTGCCCTGACCCATATCCTGAGCATTCCCAAGGCTGACGGTAGCGAGTGCCATTTCCAATGTTCAGGACGTGCATGGTGCTCTGCCATCACACTGCCGCTCCGCCTGCCGGCTTTCCACGGCGAGCCCTCTGCGGGCACTGCTGTGCCTCACCTCTTCCCCAAGGAAACCTCCTCTCCTGTCAAAGCTCATCGAGGGCCTGCTCTTCCCGCCTCCCTCTGCGCTCCCAGAGACACTTGTCTGTACTTTTCTGTGCCCCTTAACTCTGGCGACTCTGCTCAACATTTGCTACTTTATTCCGTTTAGAGTCCTTCCCCTCCTCCTATAGATTACAGACTCATTGGCAGCCAGGACTTGGCCTTTTGACCCCCATTATTTTACAACAGGAAGTGCACAGTATGTGGAAAATAAATATTTGTTGAATAGCTCACTCTAATAATTATTCTGCCTAAGATATCGAACCCATATTTCTCCATCTTCACCATAAGAATGGAATATGGATTTAGTTTGATGCTTTGCAAAAATAAGGATTAAAAAACCATTTCTCACAGGATCTTCATGACTAATGGGCACAGAGTACATAACAAACAATGTGTGTTCCACTGCACACAGACATTTTGTCTTGTTTGGGTGGGAAAGTTTCTGCTTTCCGGCTCAATATCTCAAGGCAAAACACCAACTCTTCCCATCTGGAACGTCCTCAATCCTTGTTGATTCCTTTTACATTCTGTGCTGAACAGAGTGCCCTGCCCTGACCTGTGAAGTGTCCAGTGAATGCTAGTGACCTAACGGGTGACAAATGAATTCTGTTGCTTCTGGAACCCAAATTCCACGAGGTCAACTAAGAGAAAAACACTTATGTTGACCAGTTGACTTCCTCCTTGTCTTCGGCAGGGGCTCGGGGTCAGGGGCCAGCTGGCAGGTGCAGAGGGATGCATGTGAGCTCAGTGCCCTGGGGCTGGGCGTTTATTGCTCGTGTCCAGAAACCTGAGAATTAGCCAAACGATTCCCATGTTTTCAAAACCACTGAGGAGAAGGATGTAGATTATATGCACAGTCCCTTTCAGCCATGCAAATGCTGAGGGCGGCAAGTTCATGTTTTAGGCTTTGGGGGACAGAAGCTACTAGATGAGAAAGATGGGGACAGTGAGTGCGGCAGTTCGTGTTAACACCTCAGCATCCGTTGAGGGACTGAAGTCTTTCAGTTTGCAAACCGGTGTGAGCTTGAGGCCGGAAATTCTGCAGTAATATTTTCTACTTCTCGGAGGGGAAAATGGATGTGCATGTGTGTGTTCTGTGGCAGGGCTGCACTTACACGGATGTCAAAAGCTGCCCACTCATTAGGGCGGCTCTGGGACTGTCGTGGACGTCCCAGCCCAGGGTTCACAGGGGACCAGCGGGGCTTGGGCTTCTTAGGCAGCGGTGCCTGACCAGGTGTGAGGAGGTGTCCGGAGGCTGTGCAGGCTCCGCAGAGAACAGCCTGAGAATTGTCAGGAATGTGGGAAGGGGACTCTCTCTACTGGGTGTGGAGTGGGCAGGGGGCTGGGAGGGGCAAAGAGGACACGTGTGTTGCTTGCAGAATAGAAACTTTTGCTCTGGAGTCTGTTAAAGTCAGACCCACCAGGACTTCCCAGGACTAACAGAGAGCATCTGAGAGGAATGAGCCAGAGGTTAAAGAGGGGAAGGTGCAAGGGGGTTTAGGGTAGGGGGCATCAGAGGGTCTTCGTAAGGGGCCGCCAGAGAATCCTCAGAAGCCAGATGAGCAAAGAACAGCTTTAAACACCCCAGACCAACAGAGCACAAAGCCATTTCATGAGTCTGGGCTTAAAGTGCATCTCTCGAAATCCTTGAGACAATATAGTGGGGTTCAGTGCGCGCTGCGACGTCAGCGCCCAGGCCTGCATGGTATTTCCAGCTCATTCCTTCGAGCATCGTCTGGGAGTCCTGACGCTGTCCTCAGGATGAACAGTGTGTGGGAGCCTGGAATTCTCTCTCCCTTTTACAAAGAGGCAGAATAACTCGGAGGGCCCGATGGAGACCTGGAGCTACGGCAGGAATTGGCCGCAGACTCACCGAGGCTGTGTCCTCCGGCCTCAGAGCCGGTTGGGTGAGAACTCAGCAGGCTGTCCCGCCTGCACTTCCTGGCAGCTGGAAAGTGCCTGCGAAGGTTCCCATTCCGACAGGGACTACCGGACACCTTTGTTTAAGAAACAGGAGCCCTGGATGGTATGCTCAGTGGTTAGAGAGTCGGCCCCACAATGAAGGGTTGAGGGTTCGATTCTCAGTCAAAGGCAGGTACCTGAGTTGCAGGTTCCATCCCTGGTCAGGGTGCATGTGGGAGGCAACCAATCATGTGTTTCTCGCATCTTTCTCCCTCTCTCTCTGTCTCCCTTCTACTCTCTCTAAAATCACTGAGAAAAATATCCTCAGGTGAGGATTAACAAAAACCAACAAACAAACAAAAAGGAGACAGTGAAGACTTGAATGGTGAGGAGAGAAGCGGGCCTAGCTCCTCTCCGCACAGACGTGACAGCATGTCCCTGGGCTACAGCAAGCACGTAGGCCATACGGGCAGGGAGGGAGGGAGCCCGTCTGATTGCCCTGGTGCACAATGTGAGATGGATTTAAAGTGGTCTTTCCAGCGAGGCTTCTAGAGGAAATTGCTTATCAGCTGCCCGCGCCCAGGTGTTCAGTAGGAGCTGATTTTAAGGGTCAGCACAGGGAGGGGTGGCATGCCAGTGTCCTGTTGAAATCCAGGTCACTGGTACCCTGGCCCAGCTCACTATCACGGAGCCATCCTGCCTCGTTAGAGGTGGACGCAGTTGCAGGGACTTCGCAGGACATGGAGACCAAGAACATACCCAGACAATACATTGACCAAAGGACCCACCTATCCTGGTTTAACCATCACGGAGTTGCAGCCTGGGGTATAAATCCCTGTTCAGGGCAGTGACTAATGCAGGGGCAGTTAGAGTCTATAAAAAGGAGGAGACCAACTCGAGGGAATGGGAAATAGATGAAATTAGGTCAAAGGAAATGAATTCAGTAGGAAAAAGTTTCTAGCTAGAGCTGAGAGCTTGCAGAAGGCTTGCTGATGGGGACAAGTGAGGGGAAAACCAGGCCCGAGGTCCTGGGACAGTCACTCCCGCTGCGCCCGGGGAGGGCCCGCATTCACCGAGTCTGCCGTTGGGAACAGTCAGTGCAGACGAGCACCTCTCCCTGCTTCGGGAGCCTTCCTTAGGTAATAAGCGGACGTGGGCTCTCTGAGAAGATTTGTTAGGATGTCTGTTTTAGATCTGTGTTTGTAGAGAAAGATTCAGTGAGCTTCAAAGAGGAGGGAGATCATGAAGACGCTGGTGCCTCCCCCTCACCATGGCTGCTGCCCCGCTGCGTGGTGGTTACAGCTGGAGGGTAGGACACAAGCAACAAACCAGCAAATGAAAGCATCGGGCCCAGGCATGCCCAGAGCCCGTGTTTGTGTGTGGATGTACCCTTAACACCTTGTTTTAAACCCCGATGTGTGACTGCTGGCCCGGACACTGCTCGGTGGTACGTCCCCGCCCCTCCCACCCGCCTTCAGACACAGGATAGGTTGCCTCCTACATGCACCCTGACCAGGTAGGGAACCGCAGGCCCCTCCTTCGGAGGCAGGGAGCCCCTCCGTCACTGTCCCTCTTCCTCCTGGTGTCCCCTTCATGTTGCATGTTTTTTGTGTTTCTTCATCTTTTCCTACCTCCCCACATTCCACCCGCTCCCTCTGGCAGACGATCTGTTTACTCACCCAGTAGCTCATCATAGCGCCTGACCTGCGCAAACGTCACCTGTGGAAAGAGAAAAAGGGATTGTAGTCAACGCCCTGGCACTGCCACTGCCAACCCAAGTTCCCAGTGCAGTTTCCCACGGAATCCTAGTGAGCGACGCCAGTGCACCAGGTCACAGCGTCCCGGGTGCCGGACGCTGGTCAGCCTCCGGAACACGGGCACCTGGCCCGCACCCCAGCTCCGCCACCTGCCAGCCGGTTACTGAGGGCACTTACTGCGCCGCTCTGGCCTCACCTGGGAAATGGGATATTAATTACATCTGCCTCCGGGGTCATAATGGGAAGTACATGCGTTCACATTGGTAAGGCTCCTCCGTAAGTGACAGAGATGGGTAGCCTAGGCGACACCGCGGGACACGGTGACGGACAGGTAGATGACGATGGGTGAGAGACAGATGACAGGCAGACGACAGATAAATTTATCTGTTTCCTCCATGACCTTCTTCCTTGTAGATGGACTCGCCAGCTTCAAAAGCTTCCTGAAGTCCGAGTTCAGTGAGGAGAACCTGGAGTTCTGGATGGCCTGCGAGGACTTCAAGAAGACCACGTCCGCGGCCAAGATGGCTGAGAAGGCGAAGAAGATTTATGAAGAATTCATCCAGGCCGAGGCCCCGAAAGAGGTGGGTCCTGAGGGGGTGAGCGGGGTCCATGAGGCTCCCTCAGCAGCTCCCCGGAAGGGCCACGCCTAGGAAACGGCCTGCAGCCCACGGCCACTCTGACTGGGAATGGCCACCTTTCTTGAGCACCTACTGGGTGCAGAGGCGGAGCAGTGTGGCCACGCAGCCAGGAACTCGTCCTGCCTGGACTGCGCCGAGCAGCGTGGTCTCACTCAGCAGCAGTGACACCCGAGTGTGAGCTTGGATGAATCAGTGGTTCCCCCGGGCCCCCCTGAACCTAGCGTCCTCCTTCGTGAAAAGGGGTGAGGAAGACAGTGGGCAGGGCCGTAAGGATGGCATTAAACAGTGGGTGTGAAAACACACATCAGTATCCCAACTATTAACACCTAGCGAGTGTCCCTACCTCTACCATTTCTCTCTTCCCCTTCCCTGCTCTCTTCCCATGTGAACTCCTTTCCCCTCTCCTTCCTCCACCCCTTTGTCCACACCCATCGGCAGTTTATGCATTTATGCTGGGGAGGGCGGGAGGGGGATCGGGGTGCCTGCTCCAGGAGGTCAGACTGTTGCCAGATGAGACAGTTGGAAGACCAGCTTCCATCAATCAGGCACCAGCGACCAGGTGTGTGCTGATTGCAGAGAAACTTTGGGGTCGTGTATCTGCTCTCTGTGGGCTCAGGACGCCACAGCAAAGCTATGTTTGGTGCTGGGTCAGATCTCTCTACTACCACATTGCACCCCTTCATCCAGTCGGGGATTGAATCTCTCCCGGGATGGACAGCCAGCCCCACGTGGTCCGAGGAGCCCCGAAGGTGGGCAGCCATCTCTCTAGGTGAAGTGAGGGGCTCTCCCCCGATAACCCTTTCCTCCATACGTTCTCCAGACTCTGGTTATGAATTAGTCATCGCTAATCCTTTTCAGAGGTGGATGTTTGAATGTATGGACCAAGCATAGACCTCACTACCCACAGTGAGCCCCTCCGGGAGCTGCAGGGAGGAGCCTGTGGGTCGAGGGGGAGAAGGGAGAGTCCTGGAGATTACGGGGTTCCATGCTGCGGTGGAAATTAGCTTGGGCTCCTCTGCAGACCCCCCCACCTCTGCCCCTCAGCCTCCCGCCCTGTGACGAGGAGGCCAGGGCGCTGGCCACACTTTCCCTGCCAGCATGAGTCTCTCTTCATGGTGTCATCACGGACATGAGTTCCCTACTTCCCGGGACTCCCCAGTTCTAACCTGCCTTCCCACCACTCCGTTCCTCTTCATGGAATCCAGGCCAGGGCTCGTGCCTGGAGCCCCAGGAAAACGTTCTCATGTCCCTTATTCAAACATGGGTGTTGTCAGGGAAACGGGGGCCCTGGGAATGGCGTTTCAGCATGGATAGGACCCTGGCTGAGTTACCAGCACAAGCAGAGGGTGGCCCTGTCTAGGGACCGAGGGCTCATTAAATGGCCTGCCTCCAGGCGAGACAGGGGCACACCCGGATTCAAACACGCCCCTTAGCTCTGTGACCTTAAAGAAGCCACTTCACCTTCACACAGACACACACATCCTTCCCCTCCCCCACAGAGGAAAGGCGGAGTGCTGGGCCTGAGGCTTCAGCGCGGCAGGTGCACAGCGGCGGGGCTGACGCCCAGTGCGTGTCTAACTGGCCGCGTCCTCACCCGAGTGGCCTTTCCCACGACCTAGAAAGTAGAAGCCATCGTCCTCACTCTTTAGGGGACATCCCCTTCTCCGCCCGCCCTGACGGGCCTGTCTGCTGCCCGCAGGTGAACATCGACCACTTCACCAAGGACATCACCGTGAAGAACCTGGTGGAGCCGTCGCTGAGCAGCTTTGACGTGGCCCAGAAGCGGGTCCACGCCCTGATGGAGAAGGATTCGCTGCCCCGCTTCGTGCGCTCCGAGTTCTATCAGGAGTTCATGAAGTAGCCGTGTAGCGGCCGTGAGAGTCGTCCCGTGAGTTGCTCCTCCACGACCCCCCGCGTTCCCAGCAGACGACTCTCCTCCCTCCAGGCTCTGCTCCCCGACACCCACCGGGGACCCCAGGCGGCTGACTCACGCGGCTCACATTGCTCTGGCCATCATTGTCTGAAAGCCTTCTTTCCCAGTTTCCTCGTCCTGCCCCGCTCTGCACTAAGCTCCGCTCAGATCAAACCCGGTCAGCACCGGGAAGTTCTGCCCAAAACCAGGACTGCAGACAAGCGTGGGCAGCGCTGAGCGCGGCGCCTGCGCTGAAAGGTCAGGGGCCGCCCCCGCCTTGGCCTGGCAAGCACAGGTGTGGGAGGCTGGCGGCAGGGAGAGTCACGGGTCTTGTTTGTTGTTTGAATTCTGGTCCAGGGGTGTCACCCGCCAAATTATTTCTGACCTTGGTTAGTAAAAGGTGGTAAGAGTTTTACGAGGCAGCCACTATCAATTGCTTAAGAGGGTTACTTAAAATGTTGATCTTGCCCTTAGAGCATCTTTGTGTACCTGGAGATTATACGCCAGAGAGACAATCAGGAACAGGTTGTGTTTGTACATCATCTATGTGCGCACAAGCGATACCGATTCTTCCTCGTGCCGCCCAGACGCCCCCATAAAGTTACCAAATTCTGTATGAGATCGATGACCTGAGATCGGCAACGGGCTCTGTCATAGCTGCAGCTCTGTCTCGGGCGTGTGGGCCCAAACATTCCATTTCACGTTGTTTCCCATCCGTGCACGTGTCAAAATCTGACATTTTAACACCGGAATGCAAACTAAAGCAGCTGCTGTTTGTCACCTCAACGTCCAGGGGGCTGGGTGCCAAATCGGGAAATGCCATCCCCTGGAAGGACTGACGTCCTGGTCGCTGTCTGTTCGGTAGATGACGATGACAGCACCCCTTACCTTTGGAAAGTGGACTGGTCTGATGTGGGGTTTGTAAGTGAGAGAGAGCTTTAAAGTGCCCTGCGCTTTGCAAAATAATAACCTTTAGCTGCCCCATTCCCTCCCTGTTCTGCCGTGTTAGTGAGTTGCCACCACAGTGCGCGCAGCCCCGCCCTCCCCCCCCCCCGCCCCGCCTGTGCGCTTGCTGAGGTCACGCTTCGTTCTGTATCTCGCTGCTGTGAGCCTTGCGTGGGCTGTCTTCGCTTAGTAGGTGTGATAGATGAAGTCACTATGTACCTGACGGCGTGGCCAGGAGAATCCCAGCAAACCCTGTCAGAGGGCCAAGCGAGGCCAGTGAGTGCGTTAAACAGAAGGTGCTGGAAAGGCTAATAGAATCCTGGAATGTCCCGCGGAGGGCCCCTTGCCTAGGGCTGGCGCCCCTCCTCTCCTCCCGTGTCGTTCACACGCTCCTGGTTCCCACGTTTGCAGCCCATGTAGCAGGTGTCCCCTCAGAACAGGAGAGTGAAGCAGTTTTGTCACCGCATCCGCCGGCAGGAGGTGCTGTGAGGTTCCTCCCGTTCCTGTCACTTCGAAGGCTGCCTCGCGGCCAGAGCCTTCTGCCCGCTGCCCGGCTGCATGGGCGGGGCGCAGGCCCACTGCCAGCACCGTCCTGTGGGGTGAGCGGTGACATTTGTCAAGAAAGCCCCTTCAAGGACACGCTGTCACCAGCCCTGGACCGCTGGGGCAGGCCACACCTCGGTCATGAAGGTGAGCGCACAGCAGGGCGGCCGCTCAGGGACATGGGCACCTCCTCCCCCGCGCCCACCCCTGCCGTTAAACCGCCAGCCCTTCACCTTGTAACGCAGCCGAAGCCAGCAACCAAGGGGCTAGGCCCTCATTTTCCCTTGGATGCCAAGACATTTTTAAGAACATTTTAAATGTAATTAAGAATTCAGATATTTCCTGCACATGTTTGAAAATGCCCAGAGGATGAACTAGATATGATAGGGCTTGCCCACAGGCTCCCCGTTACAGACGTGGCCGGCGGAACCCCGGTGGACACACACCCTGCCCTTCACCGTGTGTGGACTTGTGGGTTCACCTTGCACACGCTGACCCCTGGAGGCAGAGGTGGGAGGAGTACCGAGGGCACTGTGGAGGCTACAGAGAAAGGAACGCCATACATGTACACACAATTTAAAATTTCAAGCCGTAGACACACACACGAAGCTCTTCACTGAATGAATATAATGAAGAATACAGATATCACACCCCCAATAAAAATTGCAAACACATCAAAGTTGCCCTAGAAAATGTCTTTGAAATCTTTTGGAAGTATTTTTAAACTTAGAAAAAAGAAAAACTGTTACTAGGAGTCTCCATGGTAACACAAAGAAAATACATTCTTTTAATTCTGGGCAGTTAGCAAAACTTGGGTGACCTTCCCAGGAAAGACACTGCACCACCTGTTTCTTGGTGGCTGCGCCCTCCTCACCCTTCCCCGAGGACACCCCCTGGGGAAGGAGAGCGGTCAGAGGCGCAGCCTGGCCAGCGGGCCTGGGTGCGGACAGCGGTCAGGGGAGCAGGGGCATCTGTGTCTCCTCGGGGGGGACAGGGTTAGGCCAGGGACGCTGGCACAGAGTCTTTCTGCCTGGGTGGGGTCGCTTTAAATTGGACCAGAAGCAAGACTCAGACTGTGGATTCTGTGTTCCATGTTTGTCTACTAAAGCAGTACTGGTTCATATGAACACCCTACTCACACACACACACACACACACACACACGTCACTCACAGGCACACGCCACTCACTCACACACACCACTCACTCACATGCACACGCCACTCACTCACACACACTACACACACACATGCCACTCAGTCACACACACACACACTCACACACATACACTCACACATGCACCCGTGAGCGTGCACATGTGCACACACACACACACCCATACATGTGTGCGCACACACAATCACATTGCCACACACGTTCTTTCTCCTAGACAGACAGACCCCTTCAGAAATCCAGAACTCACTAAGGCAGTGCCATCACTTTGCCTTCAGACCAATACACTCAGACGTCTGGAAGGAGCCCGCCCCCCGCAGCCCTGTGCGCCCGGCGCTCCGCATGGCGTGCGCTGAAGGCAGGTCCCCCTCCCCCCCGCCCCCCCCCCCCCCCCCCCCCCCCCCCCCAGCCCTGTGCGCCCGGCGCTCCGCATGGCGTGCGCTGAAGGCAGGTCCAGGTGTTAGAGCAAAGGGAAAGAGCTCGGCGAGGACATCGCTCCTACCTGGGCCTCTGCAGAGCCGGCGCCTGCGCTGCTCCGGCGCTGAGCACACGCTGCCTTTCAGCAGGGGAGCCAACCATCGTTTCCCAGAGAGTGAATAGCAGCCGTCCAGGAGCTTCCAGAAAGACCGCCCCCAGCCAGTCGGGTAAACTAACAAGCACCCGCCGGGCTTCGCCACGCTGCCCGCCCTCACCAGCTCCGCCATTCGAGAGTCAGAGAGTCACGTAACAGCCTAATCGTTTTTCAGGGAAATCATTGCCTCCAGCAGGCCCTTGACCCTGTTTCTGGGGGTGGAGCAGGTTCGGGAGAGAGAGGGTCGGGAAGAGGAGGGAAGGAGAGAAGGAGGTGGTGAGGAAGTGAGTGTGGGCCGATGGAGGTGGCGATCGCTAGGAGACAGGTAGGAGCCACTGGCCTCGGGGACTGAAAGGCAGCCTTCCCCCCTTGAGGTCCAGGTCCAGGTGCAGGGCAGCCGGAAGGCATTGCAAGACTCACAGCTCAGCCGGGGAGGAGCCTCACCCGAAATCCTGGGGCGTCTTGCTTAGAGAAAAGCGACCTGGAGTCCACTGTCCCCGTATGGCTTGTCTGTCCGGACAGCAAAGGGTGAACTCGGACTCTGACACCCAGGTGTCCACACCCAAGGCCCAGGCCACCCGCAGGTCCTGGGCGTGAGGTCCGCGTGTCCTGACGGGTGTCGCAGACCCTTCTCTGGCCGTCGCTCTCCACGCCCCGTCACACGGGTTGTGCTGGGCGTGTGCCTGCGGCAAGGCTCCTACGTGGCAGGTTAGGAGCTGCCCCTTGTGTCACAGCCGCCTGCACACGGTGGGTCCTGTGGCCGAGCAGGCGACAGGCACCCAGGAAAGGCTTCCCTGCTCGGCTGTCCATCCGGACCCGGAGCCTCTCCTGGCTGAGGACACTGCGTGGCTTTGAATGGAAACTCGGGCGGAGAATGAGGCAAAATCAATTGTCTATTTTCGGGTCTGTCCAGCCACCCGTGTCCACAGGGTCCTCGCGGTCCTTCCCCATAGATCTGCTTGGTACTATTATCCTGACCTCACCGTTTCATACTAACCCACATTTCCAGGAGAGAAGCTACAAGTCAAACTCTTAGCTTCATATCAGCATGATAAGCCTGGCGCTTTCTCTCCTGAGCGGCCGCCCCGCCCTGGCTGCCCTGTCCGCCCGCCCCTCGAGGAGACGGGTCACAGAGTTGGGTCTGAGCACAGCTACGGGTAACAAGACCCTGAAAGCGCCAACCCGCCCAGGGCCGTGTGCGGCGGGGGGCGCTGAGGGGCTTGTCACTGGGCAGAAATAACTGGGAGCATTTAAGTCACAGGATCGGGATTCAGGGAACTAAATGTTTAAGACGCTGCACCTGGCGGCTTACCGTCAGGAGACGCAGCGGAACAATGGAAATGAAGGTTTTGGACACCCATTTGTCAGATTTCATTTATGTCTAACACGCTGTGTACCGCTTGACTCCTGCTTTTTGGTAAATAAGGCACTACATGACTTTGTAACTGCGATCACATATGTTAATTAAACATGTACCCAGGTCACAGCCTTGTGCGAGTTCTTTCTGACTCCTGACCATTCTTTACGGGAAATTCCTTCAGGTGGATGGCGTGTCCGGTCATGTGCTTCTACCGCCGGGCGAGCCCCACACCAGCTGGGACAGCTCCCGCCTGGCCACCCTCCCGGGCCCAGCAGGCAGACTAGAGCGGGAGCAGCCACGTGCCACGTGCCCGCTTCTCTCCACACCACTGGCTGCTTTCCCTTGGATTCTGGGGGCCCTGCTGTTCCCAGCCAGGACGGCCGGAGCCCCGGTCACATGGCTCCAGTGCTGACACTGAACACAGCCATCCTCTCCGCACCGGGGCTCAGTTCCGTGGCCCTGGGCTCGGTGCCCTGATGGACTAGGGCAGTGGTCGGCAAACTCATTAGTCCACAGAGCCAAGTATCAACAGTACAACGATGGAAATTTCTTTTGAGAGCCAAATTTTTTAAACTTAAACTTCTTCTAACGCCACTTCTTCAAAATAGACTCGCCAGGCCGTGGTATTTTGTGGAAGAGCCACACTCAAGGGTCCAAAGAGCCGCGTGTGGCTCGCGAGCCGCAGTTTGCCGACCACGGGACTAGGGGATGGGCTGAGAGCATATGGGGGAGGGGGGAGCAAGTTTACGCAGAAAGAAGCCGGGACGGGAGCAGATCTATAGGGGAAGGACCACGAGGACCCTGTGGACACGTGGTCCTTCCCCCATAGACAGACGGAGGATCTGACTGGTCTCTGAGCGTCTCTCATCCCATTGCCATGATGCAGGGTCCCTGAGTCATTTTTATTCTTCTTTTCCTCTTTATTTTTATGATCGTGGGTGAGTTTCTGAGAGTTTCCAGCGGGAAATGTTGCCCACAGAGGAGCGAGGCTCTCAGGCCGCTGTGCGAATCCACAGCAGGCGTAGAGGTCAGACCAATACCCTCCAGGCTGCTCGGTCCACTAGCCCAAAGGGACCCCGTGCACCGGGCAGCGGATGGGGATGCTTGGCTTGGACCCCAGTCAAACGGGCTCAATGCAGCGCCGCCTGAGGCCAGCGCCACACGAGCTGGCCGTTCAGAGCTCCCCGCGCTGCATGTTCAAAGTGAGCAGCCTCTCGGGAATTATTGCACCCACAAGTCTCTTTCCAAATACCTTAACTGAATACCTCCCCACAGCCTCCAGTGCGTGCTGCACCTGACTCAGTCCCATCGGGCAAATTCCTGAACCACATCCCAGGCTTTTCTACCTTTTGGTCAAATCCTACCTTCTCAGTGACAGAACTGTTCCCGCGATGAAAGCAGGGGCGGGAGCGTCGTTAGGAAGCCACGCTGGTGAGGAGCAGCCGTGGCTCCCTGGCCGCAGGGCAGGCTTGTGCGTGTTAATGAGTCACGTTTCCATACCAGGCCCCGTCCAGGAGCTCCGGGGGCGCCTGCGGCTGCTGGCTGTGACATGGGGCACCTGCCTCGCAGGCCCTAACCCTCCTGGCTTCCAAGCAGAATTCTGGGAAAACGTCAAAGACACTTGAAGAGGAATGGGTGCCCGGAGCCTTTAATAAGCAAGGCTGACTAGATTGGTGTCCTCTTATTTATTTTGACTGATTTTTAAAGAGCAAACAAAACCACAGCTTCTGTGCTGACAAGTGTACTGACGCTGAGCAGAGAGGGACGGAGAGGAAACACAGAGCTGGGATGCATGGCAGCACCCTGCTTGCGAGCACCCAGGACCCGCCCAGCCCCCCCTCTGCAGGCCGGTGGGCCTTGGTCACCGCCAGGAGCACCCCGCTCCAGGCCCGGGCGGCTCTGCCCCCACAGCCTTGGCTGTGCCTTCGCTCTTTCCTGTAAGTAGGTCAGGTGTCTCTTGGGCTCTTCATCCCTGCGCACCCCGCAATTTGTTTGCTAACCACTGCAAAGAGCTGAACTACTGATCATTTCAGGCCTCGCTGCTGTGACTTCTCATGACAACACCTCTGTATTTCACCAGAGGAGGTGAGCAGGGGGTGCTCATCTCACCCTTTGAAACTGCACTTTCATCCTCTAAAAAGGCTTAATGGCATTTGGGGGTCTCTTATCGTGACAGATGTCCCAGCCCGCCCCTCGGGAATGATTGAGAACAGGCAGGAGAAGCGGCAGGCGTGTGCTTTTAGCTCGCCGAGGAGCTTCTGTCTATTTATCAGCTGTCTGTGGAGCGCCTGCACCGTGAGGATAAGGGCTTTTGAAATCCAGATGAAAGGGTTTATTCAGATCTTAGCTCCTCACACAGACAAGAGGAGCCGGTGACACTTCAAAGACATGAGGGCATTTTGTGATAAAAACCAAATCAATGTCTGTTTGAAGAGCTATTTCAGACTTCGGAAAATCACATGTGGGTAACAGTGGGCTTCAGAGCCTGAGAAATGGCTTTTCTGCTTGCAACCATCATTCCCCTCGCATTGGCTCCCTACCTGAGCTCACCTGAGCCTCTGTTTGCCCGCCTGCAAAAGTGGGGCCACATAGAGTTTCTACGACACGCAGCTGTGATGATGATCGGTGGACTTCATAACCTACAAAATACGGCCGCTTTTCTCAGAGCCCCGTCCTTTTCTTATCTTCCCACGTGCCTGCTGCTGTGTCTGGCTGAGAGGGGTGTGGTCAGAGGAGGTCAGCATTTCCTCAGCTGTCACTGGGGAGTGAGCACAAATCTATTTTATTTCCATCCCACTGTCCCCTTCGCCCAGCAGTTCCTCACTGTGAGCTGGACAAACACTATGTCTTATTCCTCGGAATCTTTGTCCCCTGAGTCTAGGACAGAATTTAACCAACTGACACCGAATCCTGGCCAGCTAACTGGTCAGCCAGAAACCAAATGACCTCCAACTCCATGAGCTAACACCAGCAGCTGCTTGTCTGCCTCTGCCCACAGCACCCCTGCATCGCCCTCCTGGCACTCTCCTCCGCTGGCGTGGGGGGCAGAGGGGAAGGAGGAGGATATTCATGTGCACCCAGCCCGAGGCTCACAGGCCCAGGCGGCGAGTGTCGCAGGAGGAGCCCAGGGTCGGTCTCCGAGCCCAGGTTCTCCGATTATGGACCGGACTCTGCAGGGTGTTGCGAACAAACTAAGCAGCAAAGCCTCTTTCCTGGGCTGGTGAGGAAGTGATGATCTCTCCTCATGGAAGACCTGTGGATGACAGTATGTGTGTGTGTGTGTGTGGGGGGGGGAGTATATAGGAAAATACAACTTTTATTGTTAAACACACACACACACACACACACACACACACACACACACACACACACACACACACACACCGGGAGCCCACACTGACGGGCTGGCTCCAGGTTAGCTGGGCGGGTGAGAGGAGGTGCCGGGTGTGGACAGGCCGAGGTGCCCAGCCTGTGGTCAGACCTGTTCACAAAGCCTCCATCTGACTCCTTCCTTTAAAAAGGTGCCGGACAAAACAGGAGCAGACTCGTCCACACAGAGACTGACTGAAACTGTCAGAGGGGAGGGGTGGTGGGCTGGGTGAAGGGATTAAGCAAAAACCAAAAAAGCTCATAGACAAGACAACACTGCGGTGATTACTGGAGGGAGGGATGAGGGAGGGAGGAGCGGATAAAGGGGGATAAATGGTGAGGGAAGGAGACTTGACGTGGGGTGGTGAACACACAGCACAGTGTACAGATGACGTGTTACAGACGTGTACACGTGAAACGTGTGTAATTTTGTTAACCAATGTCAGCCCAGTAAATTCACCTTTCTTAGTAAGGCTGTGTGACCTCAGGGCGCAGCCAGCGGGGCCGCCATCACGTTTCCCTGGGAACTAGAACTCGCCTCACATCGAGGTTACGCTTCCACGTCCTTGTGCCCCAGCCCACCGCCGCTCTGCCCTCGTATCTGCATTGGTGTTTGCCAGCTCCTCACCCCTGCCTCTGCCTGCAAAGCTTTAATCCTGCCCACGAGGACTGCAGCAGCTCCCACGTTCAGCCTCTCAGCCATGGGGGTCCTGGTGGCTCTGTCTCGGGGTGAACCACCCCATTTGGGGTGAGGTGGTGTCAGTTATTCTGGGGATTAATTCCTTCCTGTCCTTTTCTTATCTTCCTCTTTTTCTCTCCTGTTGAGTCCTTCCCACCAGTTTTTCTGTAATTCTGCAAGCAGAGTGCCCCCCCGCCTTTCACTTTGTCCCAAATCTATGCAGAACCCCCTCAGACTCCTCCCCCCGTTCTGTGTCTTCACCCACGGACTGTCCGGGGCCCGTGGTCTCAGGGCCTCTTGAAGCACTAGGCGCTATGCCCGCGGCAGCCAGGGCACTCCACGCGCTGCCAGGCCTGTTCTGTGTTTCCCCAAAGCTCATGGGGCTTAGGAGCTGGGTTTTCTCCCACCAGGCATAGTTCAGCCCAGCCCCGGCCGCGCCTTAGAGCCTCAGGATGACAAGCGGTCAGCCACGGTGGGAGCAGTCACTCCGGGCTTTAATGACAAACCCGAGCCTCCCAGACCCTGAGGGGCCACAGGGCAGGGCGCGCCCCCGCCCAGGACGTCTCTGAGGACAGGTGGCCGGTCTCACCACTTGTGACGGTCGCTTCTGTGGCTCCGCTTCTGTGCACGAGACACTTTGCCCTGTCTGGTCGCAGCCCTCGCGTGCTCCCCGCACTCACCGGGTCCTGGGTCCGGCCAGGCCGCTGAGGAGGCGAGCGGAGTGGAGCCGCCCTGTGCTCCGCGGGCCTGGCACCCAGTGGGGGACCTGTGCCCGCAGGGTCCCGAGCCCTGGCCTCCTCACTTCCCTTGGTGCCATGCAGGCTGACATGGGGGAGGGGTGTCCCCCAGTTCCCGGCGGAGCGTGGCTCTCACGGTAGCTCCGGGGCCCTGGCCAAATTGCCCATCTCTGGACCACCCCCCCCAACCCCCCCCGAGCGCACATAAGGAGGGGAGCCCCATTCGACAGCAGCAGCGCCTTGGTTTCCGAACATGCTGCAGGGTTTCAGCTTCTTAAACTTTGTGGGACTTGCTGTGAGGAACGCCACTGCAGGGAACCTTCTAGAAGGTAGTCACTTTCTTAGGAAATGTTGTCTTGTGTCTTATGTCATCAAACATCCACCTCATTAGCATCTATTGTTAGAACTTCCCGCCTCTCCTGAGTCACTTCCATCTTCAGCGCATGGGCCATCGCTCACCTCCCTTTCCCTTCACGCTGACCCACCTCTTGTCTTAAGGCCGGACCCTGAGCCAAGCTCCCGCTCCAGCTGCGGCCCGGCCGTGTACCTAGAAATCAGGAAAGTAACACACGTTTACAGTGACGGGTGGTCCCCATACAGCTGACAAATACAAGCCAATGACTATCTCAGGTGTAAGATGAAGTCCCTAAATGCGGAAGTGCATTGTTCTAGAAGAATTGTGCTGCATTGTCAGAGGAATGAGTCTCTGAACAACAACAA
Source organism: Ia io (assembly GCA_025583905.1). Lineage (NCBI taxonomy): Eukaryota > Metazoa > Chordata > Mammalia > Chiroptera > Vespertilionidae > Ia > Ia io. Next base: position 1,238,056 of record JAJQQW010000022.1, on the reverse strand, counting down.
AAAGAGGCCATAACTCTATCCCATCTATCAGCCTCCTGAAGGGAGTGTTGTCATCGAACGTGTGGTCACCGGCTGTCGTCTAAGACCCTAACGTGGCTCAGGTGGCGCTGGGCAGCGTGTGCAAAAGGGCCGCGAGCACAGCAGAATGACTAAGCACCGGACAATTCAGCCCGCGGCGCGGCAGCCATCGGTGCAGAAGGCACCCCTTCGCCCTCGCTGAACCCATAACAGAGGAGAGGCGCCCTCCGATCCCCAGCTCGCCTTCCCCAAGCTCCGCCTGCTCTGTTGGCGCCACTGCACTGGCAGGAGCTGGGTCTGGATTCCTGGCCCTGAGGTCAGAGGTCGGAGGTCAGAGGTCGGTGGCAGAGCCATGGAATGTGGGCTGGGCAGTGATCAGCACTGTCCGGCTCTCGGACCCTTGGTTCATTTACTTGAAGTGCAGCTCAGAGCAGACAAAACAGCTTGTTTCCACTCCATCTGACGGAAACCATTAGATGAACCAGGACTTGATTGATATCTCAGCAGGAAAATCAGGTCGATGTTTCATTTGAAGGAGGATCAGTAAAACTTCCGCTTATCGCAGAGAGAGCAGGCAGCTCGCCGCTGGTTTCCATCAAGAATCCTGTTTGTTGCCAGCACCCAAACGCCCACTTGTGTTTACAGTTTTCTAAGCAGTTTTATGTTTTCTTAAAAGTTTTGTATTTTATGCTTTTCAAAAAAAATGTTTGCAAGGCATACAGCAAGGAACATAAACAAGGTTCCCTCCCTGCCTCCCCTTCCTCCCTCTTCCTTCTCTCCCTCCCTCCCTCCCTCCCTCCCCACCCTTCCCTCCAGCCTTCCTCCCTGTCAACACACACCTTTGTCCGGCTCTGGACTGGGTGATGAGGAAGCACACAGCCGGAGACACACAGGCCATGAGGCGCTCAGCGCTGAGTGGGAGGCACAAGAAGCCATCAATGTTTCGATGAAGACGCGCAGGAAATTCCAGAGGACACAGATCCGTGAACCACCTCGGTCCTAGGGCGTCCAGAGCGGCTCCACACGGAAGGCGGCACTTGATCACCTACCAGTAATAGGTTTAACGGCTGCCAGGCAGACAGGAGCCTTGGCAGGAGCCTGGTGTCACCGCAGCCAGCGGGTCGGCGGTGGGGGGAATCAGCCAGAGTGTCTCGGGGTGGGATTGTGTGAAAGAAACATTAAAATAACAAATGAAAGGTGGAATGTGATAATTTAGATGATTTTACAGCCTATGTTTGCTTCCTTCTCCCTTTGACTATAGGCCAAGGAGACTTCCCAGGATGGCTTTGGCCAGTTGGATGGTAGTGTATGGCGTGTGAGGGATGACCAGAAATGAGTTTGTACATGAGCTTGTACCTGTGTTTGTGCCATCAGGCTGACTGGCTGGCACTCTGCCATCTCCATGACAGGACCATGGCCTGGATGGCCTACTGGCCAAGCTGATAAAGGTTGGTATGTGGAGACCTAGACCCAACAGGTGGCCCGAGGACTAGCCCAGCTGGGCCTGGCTGAGAGCAGATGGCTCAGCATTGCACAGGCGCCCAGGTGAGAATAAGTAGTCATTGTTTTAACTCATGGGTTTCAAGCCTGGGCGTGGTTTTTCCTCCAGCAAAAGCTAACTGATACAGAAATAAATGGAAACCATGCTCTGGAGAGCTGCCTCCATGGGTCAAGAAACAAGGACACTTGATTAGGAATCAGAAGGTTGCCTGAAGTACATACGTGAAATTTAAATAAAAGAGTTTGAAAAAGTGATCTGATATTTCCACCTGTCAGTGACCATGTGACCTCCAGTCCTGGCCTCCAGTTTTAAACAATAGAAATCAACGTTGGCAAAGCCAATGAGACTCAAAGAGAATGTCTCAAAAATTCCACTTTTAGAATTGAAATGAGAGCTAAACAATCAACCTCAGAGAAGTTCTAGACCATGGACGACTCAGAGGTCTCAGCAGCAGAAGCTCACGAACATGTTTGGGCTCAGGATTCAGGTGACCAGAGTCTGGTTGGTGCTGCTTGTTTCTTATGTCAAATTGCTTGGAGGGGGGAAGGGCCATACTGTCGTGACTGACAGTCCCACCAGGAATACATGGCATGAAGGTAGGATAATGGATCATGGACAGTCTGTTCACGTCCAAAAGGCCTGGATAAGTTCTTATTCTCTTACAAGAGGCCCAGTGCACAAATTCGTGCACCAGTGGTGTCCCTCTGCCTGGCCTGCAGGATCAGGCCGAAACTGGCTCTCCAATATCCCCCAAGGGGTCCCAGATTGTGAGAGGGTGCAGGCCAGTCTGAGGGACCCCACCAGTGCACAATCAGGGCCGCAGACGTGGGAGGGGAGAGACATGGGAGGTTGGCCAGCCAGGGAGGGACCATGGGAGGGCTGTCCAGCCCATCTCGCTCAGTCCTGGTCGGCAAGCTAACTTACCGGTAGGAGCATCTGCCCCCTGGTGGTCCATGCACATCATAGCGAGTGGTTGAGTGACTTTAGCATATCATTAGCATATTACGCTTTGATTAGTTGAACAGCTGACTGGTCAACTGGACACATAGCATATTAGGCTTTTATTATATAGGATTCTCTATATTTTCCATCTGCAGGTTACCAAGGATCTCAGTAGTAAAATGTGAGTGACATTGTGTTTCAACTTGCATCAAAATCACATCCATCAGGAGGTGCCTGGTTTTCTTTTAGGAACTATTTCTTCATCGCAGTGAAAGATGGCCTGTGGCATCATAAGTTTACTGGGCATTGAATGTTGTTAGCCTCCACTCTAGGAGTAACACCCCTGGATTTGTGCTTAGACTCCAGAGTGTCTTTACTTGAGTCACCAGCACTGCACCCACCACTTACAGGTCCATCAATAGCCCCTTTTGTAAGTATGTCACCAATGTTCTCCTAGGGTTTCACAGCCAAAGACACCTTAATTCTCAGGGCACCCTCTCAGTTCTTGCTTGCTTGCTTTTTTTTAAATTTATCTTTATTGTTGAAAGTATTATAGATTCCCCTTCCCCCCACTGATCCCTCCTCCCTGCTCACTGCTTTCTTCCATTCCAGTATGAAGAGCTATTGTTGAAAAATTCTTTAAAACTCTATTCCCTGCACATTTCTGTATATTTTTCTTAATGAATTGTGACCAGTCTCTGGAAAATATGACTTGTGTTATCTATTATTTTTTCTTTTTTTATAAGCTACAGGCAAGGTGCTCTTTCTATTTTGGAATGAGGATATCAACATTCCATCTGGGGCCTCCAGAACACTGTCTCCACTTTAATTACAATTTTGTGGATATAAATGTCCAGAACTTTCTGTCCCTATTTAAGGAACTGAATGAGGATAATTTGCTCATGGTTAAGTGACCAGGTTGCAGGCATTTTTTCTAAACACAGCTCATTGGTGATTAAACAAGGTCTGCTTATCTTCATTCCATCTCTGGCCCCACCCCAGTCTGACTCAGAACTGATGAACTATAAGCAATAAAAGAGACATATTGGAGCATATTTTCAATTGCAGCTTGTAAGGGAAATGAGCTCCTTTCTCTCCCCCCACCCCCACTCTGTTTCTCTCTCAATACATCTTGGTGCTGATGGTGGGAAGAAGGCACATTTTAAAGCCTCAGAGTCTTAAATAGAGCCACCCGGTGATCTGCACACCTAGGCCTTTGTGGTGCGATACTGGCGTCATCATTGTCACCTGCTGACAGGAGGTTGAAAGACCAGCCATTTTTTTGCTGATGAGGACGATGTTCCTGGGTGAGTTTCCCCCACTTTAGAGTCAGCAGACTTGAGGGAGAAAAGGAGCTGATTAAGGGGAAAACCTGTCACCTGAAAAAAAAAATGATTTAACTTCCCAATGTGCCTGAAAATTTTTTGGAACCGTCCCATTTTCGGGAGAAGTTCATTCAAGTGAAGAATGGCCAAATGGAAGATGGTGGTGTAGATGAACACTGGTACTCACCGCCTCCCACACACCACATCAAAATTACAACTAAAATTCAGAACAACCGTCATCCAGAACTGCCTGAAATCTGGCTGAATGAAAGTCCTACAACTAGAGAAGTAAAGAAGAAAGCACACAGAGACTGGTAGGAGAGGTGGAGGCATGGAACAGACTGGTCCAATACCTGTGTGTGATGTGTTTTTTTCAATCAGGAGGGATATCATGGCTGAGGAGGCCTCCCATGAGAAGCAAGGGACCCCAACCCCACACCAGGCCCCAGCTCAGGGTTCCAGAGCTAGGAAGAGAAGTTTCCATAGCTTTGGGCTATAAAAAACAGCAGGGATTGTGGCTGAGTGACATGGAGGTTGCTGGAGCCCCAGGCAATTCCTCTTAAAAGGCCAGGACATAAACTTACTTGGACTTGCTCCCTCTGAGCTCCAATACTGGGTGACAGCTTTGGGGGATCCAGGGACATATGGGGAGGAACTGGATTGTCTGGCATTGGGGCAAGAACTTAGGGCTGTTTGCAGGGGTCATTGTTCCTGTGCTGGGACCTCTCCCCCATCACAGAGCTGACTGGCAGCCATATCTGAGCTTCTATCAGCATGGCCCACACTGTTCACTCTGCCCTGGTGATTCCCTGAGATCCTGCCCCATCCAATTTGCAGCCCCACCCAAGCTGTTTGCAGTGGCTTTTCCATATGAATGACCTGTCCTACCTCAGGCTTTTAGACTTTCCTAAAATCTCTCAAACAAGTAGCAGCTGGCATCAGTGTGTGCCATACCTCTCAGTAAGAGGCCCAAGACCTGGCACTAGCAGCAGCCTACCTTGCTTCACAGCTTGGCCTCTCCTGGGCACCTCCAAGCCCAACACAAGTAGCAGCCATCTGCAGATTGCTCTATAGCTCCTGACAGGAGGCTCTAAGACAGTGGCTGACTTTGCACCTCCCAGGAGGCTCCAGAGCCGGTGCACCCAGTGAACAGCGTCAGATCAGGCCAGATTAGAACTGTACACATCCACAAGTGACACACTCAAGGGAAACACTCAGTGAGCAGCAAAACCCCATCGAAGCAAGTCCTGCTCCATAGAGGTGTTTCCTGCACAGCAGCATTCTCCCACTGTAGTTGCAGCTGGTCCTCACAACCAATTAGCTTGGAGGTCAATTCCTCCCAGTGATGCCAACAGCAATCAAGGCTCAATTACAACAAGACTGTGCACACAGCCCACACAGGGGCACACCTAGAGCGAATGGGGAGGTGAATGGGGAGGCTGAATGACTGGGCCCTATAGGACACCTACTATATAAGACCACTCTATCAACTCCAGGAGACATAGAAACTCTACCTAATACATAGAAACAGACACAGGGAAGTAGCCAAAATGTGGAGACAAAGAAAAATGTCACAAATGAAAGAACATGGGCAAGTGAGCAGCTGGGCAGGTGAGCAGCTGAGCAGGTTAGCAGCTGAACAGGTGAGCAGCTGGGCAGGGGAGTAGCTGAGCATGTGAGCAGCTGGGCAGGGGAGGAGCTGAGCCTGTGAGCAGCTGGGCAGGTGAGCACCTGGGCAGGTGAATAGCTGGGCCGGGGAGCAGCTGGGCAGGGGAGTAGCTGGGCAGGGGAGAAGCTAGGCAGGTGAGCAGCTGAGCATGTGAGTAGCTGGGCAGGTGAGCAGCTGGGCAGGTGAGCAGGTGGGCAGGTGAGCAGCTGGGCAGGTGAGCAGGCTGCTCCGAGTACTTGGGGATGAAGGGAGGACCCTCTGTCCAGTAATTTCTGGGGAACATTGCCAGCATAACATTAAACATAACACATGTGGACTCATGCGCAGATTAATAAAGCTATTCAGAGCTAATCCAAGACAAGCCTCGCCCTTATAGGAAAATACTCATGGCCTCTCCTGTTCTCAGTCATTCACTTTATCTCCAACATGCTCAGCTTCAACAAGAGTCAGTTCCAGACCGCTTGTGTCAATCTTTGGTATGTCCCTGATTTCTTGTTTACTTTCTCTAAAAAAAAGGGTAAGACTTTTGAGGCAGTCTCAAGAAAGTTTCTTCTATGTACCCCATAGTCTTAGATAAGACAAGGGGTTTGGGCTCTTATTAAATGCTATTCTTGCCAAATGTTAAAATGTAGCTCAGTATTTTGCAGACACAGCTATGAGGAGCGAGCTTCCCCAGGTAAGTGGAGCCACCTGCAAAGAAGAAATCAAGGCATAACTGACCCAATAGGAGGTAGAAGCAATACATGGCTAAGCCTCCCTCCGGAGACAGAGCTTTGGGTATGAATCCCATCTCCCTCACTTGCTCCCTCACTTAAAACTGCCTTAAGACAACCACGCCTCCGACTGGAATTGAGCACCTGAGTGGTGAACCCCTTGAGCTCAGAAGAGGTGGTAGGCATAAAGATGAGAGCTCAGCAAATGCTTTTTATTTCTTGGTTTTAGAGAAAGGAACGGAGAGAGAGAGAGAGACATCCGTTTATTGTTTCACTTATTTATGCATTTATTGGTTGACTCTTGTATGTGTGCCCTGGTCTGGGGATTGAACCCACAACCTTGGCATAGCTGGATGATCTCCAACCGATTGAGCAACGGGCAAGGGTCCTGAGTAAGTGCTTTGTACCGGATATTTGCTCACATGCAGAGAACTTGGAATGCGACATTAACAAAGATGTTTCTCCCGTGAGCACCGGCTGCAGGACTCCGTGTGCCCCTGCTGCTCAGTGATTGTCTTTTCTGGAAAAGCTGATACAGCATCAGACCAGGTGGTCAATAAATGTTTGCTTTCTGAATCCAAGGACATTGAATGCAAAAAAAATAAAAATAAAGGAAACAAAGGAAGTGAGGAAGAGAGGGAGAAAGAAAAAGAGACCAAGGAGAAAAAGAAGGAAGGGAGGGAGGGAGGGAGGGATGTCAACTGGTTTTAATCCTCTATAGGTTTGTAAAGTTAGAATTTTGGAGAAAAAAATGGGCCAATTAGGGGATAAGAAAGCCAATACAGTCAGCCCTCTGCATTTGCGGATGCCCAACCATGGATTAAAACAGTGCAGGTACCTGGCTGATCACCGGTAAGGTATAGAAATGTCTGACTATGGTGTTGTGCTCCTGAAACTACTATAATACTGTGTGTCAAGTGTAAATGAAAAGCAAATTTTAAAAAAGGAAAAAATAGACAACAGTTGAGGTATTTACTGGAAAGTGGGCCTGCGCTGTAATGGGAAGAACTGCAGGGAGCCAAGGCCGCGGAGCAGCACCTGAACCATGCCCAGTGCGGGGAGGCTCCCCACGTGGGCAGGTCTCCAGCGCCAGCGGATCAGCCGTGAAGGAGCGGGTGAGACGGAGCGGGTCATGCAGAGGCAGTCACCCCAGAGCCGCATGGAAGGAGGACTTGGAGGGTGCGGCCAGACGCTGCTGGGAGCTCAGCACCAGAGTCCAGAGCCCCAGTCTCCAAGCCTGGCGCAGGCCCGTGTCCAGCAGCAGAGGGAGGGATCAAACGTGCGCCTTCGAGTGAAGGCTGTCATTAGGAGGGAATTAGAGGGTCCCAGTCTGGAGGCTGAGCCACCAGAAGTCAGGCCTGGGCAGTAAGCAGGGCCACTACGGAGGGCCGCTGGGTGCAAGCCGCCGGAGGGAGAGGGGCTTGCAGAGGTGCCCCCAGGAGTCAGGGTACCACTGGCTTGTGCAGTGGCTGAGAAAGAAGCTGTGTGCGTCTGGAGCTCCCGTCGGAGGGACCAGGTCGGCTCAGGCGCCCAAGATGGGACCGAAGACACTTGGACCTGGAATTTGCAAAGAGGCCTGACAATTTCTTTCTGAAACTGCAAGGGTGCCAGAGATGAGTGATGAGGCGGGCAGCAAGCACACCGAGTCCCACGGCGGAGGATGCGGCTCTGGGCATGGAGGTGGCAGGAGGCCGGGCGCCTTGTCTCTGCTCTGACACGACTGGAACGGCTTCCTGTCCTGCGCCACTGCCTTCGCGGCCATGTCGCGGTTGCGCTGTCCTGAGAAGACAGCGGAGGCCAGATGGCGAGGAGGAAGCTGGGGTCGGCAGATAACATGCATAAAAGACATCAACAAAGCTCTTGTTTTACTTTCTCCAGAAGCAATGTCCCCAGTCAACCCTGGAAGGTCACTGCTCACCCCTTCCCACGGCCGAGCTCTCTGCTCCTTTGCACAAGCTGCTGCCTTGACCAGACTCCTGTGGGACAGTCCCCTTTCACCCAGGCCCTGCGGTCATTGCCTGGGTCCCTCCCGGAGGAGAGGCGGAGCAACGTGACCGGGACCCTGTGTCCCCGAGCCGGGGTCCTGTCTCAGTGTGATTCTGCAGTGGCCGATGACTGTCCCCCACCGCAGGATGCCTGGGACTGAAGAAGAGCTGAGCTATTTTTGTCGTCATCCCTCCGGCATTGAAAACAATTTACAAAAGGACTTGCTCTGGGGAATGGTTCCGATCTGGCAAATTAGACCCAGAAAGAAAAGGAGACGGAAAATGATTCTGAAAGGGAGCCTGGCCCAGCTTGTACCCTCGCCGCCAGCTCCCTGGTCACGAGTCCCAAGGGACCACCCCCGCCCCAGTTCAGGAGGGACAGAGGGAACTAAGGCCGCAGGACACGGGGCGGGGCCCACCCAGACCAGGGAGCCGGGCTTCCGTCCTTCCTCACAGCTGCATCGTTCTGCCCCTTCCTCTGTCCCCATGTTCCTGCCTTCACCTTCCCTCTCCTTCCTTGCCTTCCTCTGCTCCTGCTACCTCTGCACCCCCCTGTTTCTCCTTTCCTCTCCCCTGGCAGCCGTCCCCCTCCTCGTTCTCCTACGCCTGCTCCTTGGGGAGACCGCGGGTGCGTGGAGCCGCCTCTGGTCAGACTGCTCTGCGTGCCTTTCGCTTGTGACCTTGGGTACATTTCTGAGCTCTCCTATCTCCTTCCCCGCCCACCATGACAGATTCTAGGGCATTTGGCTCAGATTTTGTTCTAAGAGTTAAATAAATAATGTAGAGCGCTCATCGTAGGCTCGGCAATCAATGCGCGTGAATGTCAGATGCGGCCATTAAGTTCTGGTTTCCTTGGAAACCCAGTCCCTCTTCACGCTTTTCACCTCCATGGAGGAGCCTGGGATGCAGGCTCCACCCAGCTCCTGCGTTGCCCTTTGCACGACCCGTCTAAAGAGTTAGCCTCTGTGTCCACTGAGCCTCACCCGCGTCCCCTCGCTGTGTCGCCTGTTCTCGGCCGCATGAAAGAGCAATCGGTGCCCTCCTTTCACGCCATATCGTTGAGTGACGTCTAGATGCCGGGGAAACAGAGCGATGGGCATTGAAACAACAGGCGATGACGATAAGCAGCAATTTTGTTGGTCCTCACGTAGGTTAATGGCCTCAGCACACACCCGCTTTGACTCATCTCTGAATCAAGCGAGTGGAGTCGTGTCGCTTCAGACTGTTTGAGTTCGGCTGGGCATGCGAGCGTTTATCTGATGGGCGTTGCTCTGATGACATTTTGGCCCCTAAGTCTGACTGTGGCTGACGGATGCAGGGTTTTCCCGTGGAGGTAGTTCACATAGCTATTATTTCGTATTAGTTTCAGATGCACAGCCCTGTAGTTAGACAATCATATACTTTACAGAGTGATCACCCTGGAATATTTCCAGTGCCCACCTGGCACCATCCATACTTATTACAATACTAGAGGCCCAGTGCACGAAATTCATGCGGGGGGGGGGGGGGTGGTCCCCTTAGCCCAGCCTGCATCCTCTCCAATCCGGGATCGCTTGGGAGATGTCTGATTGCTGGTTTAGGCCCGATCCCCAGGATCAGGCCTAAACCAGCAGTCAAACATCCCTCTCACAATCCAGGACCACTGACTCCTAACTGCTTACCGGCCTGCCTGCCTGATTACCCCTAACTGCCCCCCTGCTGGCCTGGTCCCACCCAACTGCCCCCCCACCGCCGGCCTGGTTGCCCCTAACTGCCCCCCCTGCCAGCTGGGTCACCCCCAACTGCCTCCCCCACTGGCCTGATCACCCCTCACTGCCCCCCTCTGCCAGCCTGGTCGCCCCTCACTGCCTCACCCTGCTGGCCTGGTCACCCCCAAATGCCCCCCCGGTTGCCCCATGCAGCCTGCTGCTCAGTCGTTTGGTCACCCCTCACTAGCCCCCCTGCTGGCCTGGTCACCCCATACAGGCTGTTCAGTCATCCATTCGGTTGCGATGGTCACTTAGGCTTTTTTATATATATATATATAGATTAGTGACTCTATTCCCTGCGCTGGACTTCACATCCTCGTGACTATTTTGTAGGTCTTCTTTTTCTTTCTTTTTTTCTCTTTTCTCCTCTATCGCCTCATTTCCAACTTTAAAAATCGAAGCTCTGTTAACCTGCAGTGGCCAGAGCAGCCTGGGGTGCTGTGGGGAGGGGTGTCCCCCAAAGTCCAGTTTTTGTTTGTAAATTGTTGTTACCGCAGTGCGTCCTGAGTCCACGCTCTCTCATCACCCCTCCCAGGCGGCAGAACCTGGCTCGGGGAGTGGCGAGTGCAGTTCTCAGAGTGTGTGTGACCCTGGGGCCAACAAGCAGCCCCACAAACACGGACCTGTCACCTGCCTTAGCTCGCCATCCTTCATGCCTCATTCACTTGGCTCTCAGGAGGGTCCAGAGGTCCTCTATGGCTGCACAGCCTGGAGCCGGGTCTCCACGGCTGCCCCCAAAGGAGAAGGGAGAGCTGGCCAAGGCATTGGGCTCCATCCTGACCACATGGGTCTGCAGAGACCTGCCCTCGTCCACCCGCCTGTGGGTTTAGGTGAGCGCACCCACTTCATTCAGGTCCCAACTCTGCAACTGTGGCCAGGCCCTCCCTCCTCTGTGCCTCAGTTTCCTCCTCTGGAAATATCAGCAGAGGCTTTGCAGAAGCATTGCCCGTGATTGGCTTCTGCAGCTTAGGGCTAGTGTGGGAAGTAAATGTGTTATGTATGACAATTATAGCAATTAAAGGTGTTATTTATGCCTGCGACACCACCTGGCACACAGCGGGCAGCATTGTCTTTCTAGGTGAGGGGATAAAAATCTGTGGGACATCTACACCAGGGAATATTATGCGGCTCTTAAAAAGAAGGATCTCTTACCCTTTGAGACAGCATGGAGGGACCTGGAGAGCATTGTGCTAAGCGGAATAAGCCAGTCAGAGAAAGACAAGTATCACATGGTCTCACCCATATGTGGAATCTAATGAACAAAATAAACTGATGAACAAAGTAGATGCAGAGACATAGAAGCATCAAACAGACTATGGCATATCAGAGGGGAGGGGGAGGGGGAGGGGCAGAGATGAACGGAAGACCTCGTATGCACATATGCACAGCCCATGAACACAGGCAATAGGCGGTGGGAGGAAAGGGGGCGTCTGCAGTACTGTTAACAATAAGATAACGTTTTAAATGTGGTCTCTGGTCGCCTTCAGTAGGAGTGTCAGCCCGTGTTTGTTACTCATGTTGTGGCCAAACAACACGAGGAAGGAGGCTGGGCCGGCGGCGAAGGGCTCCGCGCGGCCTGTAAGGCCGGAGAGGGTGTCTGCCCCGAGTGGCCAGCGAGCCGAGCACCCGGCGCCCTGTCCTGGGGGAGGGGCGGCACGCACCTGTGTTGAGCTGGGGACTGTGAATGTTTCCCTGCAACACTATGAGATTTGAGTTTATTTGTGTCTTTTTCTCCGGAGAAGGTCCAGCGCTCTCATCAGATCCGTAAAAGGGTCTGTTACTCTAACTGGTTTCACACCCTGCGTGCTTGACCCACGTGTGACTCTCATGGTGAGAAGCAAGAATTCAGGAAGGGGGGCTTGTGGCATCAAATGTGGGACCCGGGACCCTGAAGGCAAACATGCCGTGCGTCAGGGATCCGCCCCTGGGGATCTGCAGCCCCTCTGCCTCCTCCCCCGCCCGCAGGGGGGAGCGCTGCCTCTCCTGAAGCCCAGCCCTCCGCTCCTCCTGGCCCCTGCGGGCGCCGATGTCCACACACAGGTCGCTCGCATGCAGAGCGTGCTTACCCTTGTTAGTAAGATGCGTGTGTTGCCGGCCGGCATGGCTCAGTGGGGACCTAGGAACCAGGAGGTCCTTGGTTCAATTCCTGGTCAGGGCACAAGCCCGGGTTGCCAGCTTGATCCTCAGTAGAGGATGTGCCCGAGGCAGCCTACCGGTCATTCTCTCTCATCATTGATCTTACCCTCTCTCTCTTCCTTCCTCTCTGAAATCAATGAAAACATAAAAAACAAACAAAGATGCATGTTTCCTGGGCAGCACCCACCCAGGGCACACCTGGGCAGGCACAGCGGGGCGCTGGCCCGCAGGTCACGGCCAGGCGCTCTCCGTGAAATGCTGACGGAGTAAAACCACACGCGGGTGGAAAGCACACTGGGAAATGTCACCCAGACGTTACCTTCTTGCTCGAGGCCCACACCTGCCTGGGAGGCGGCTTCCGCGATCCGGCACCACCTGACCGCCGCACGGTCTACGTCACACCCTCGGGGCCTAGAGAACCCCTGAAGTGTGTGCAACGCGGGACGCTGATGGGGGACCCGGGACACGCAAGTGAAACTGCCAGAGACAAGGAGGGTCCAACGGAGACACGCGTCTTTAATACAACGGAGTCGTGGGCACCACCATGGCGCGCACGTCGAGCCCATGGCTTCACAGCACACGGTGCTCATGCGTGTGGCGGGCAGGAGGGGCACCTGGGTGCTCGCGGGAGTGGTTTCAGGAGGATGAGGACAGGACTTCCTGCTCATGACCCTCTCGGTGACCCCGCCTCTCCGTGAGTGATGCAGAGCAGCGAACGCATCGTACAAAACATCGTCGTAAATAACAGATCTTCAAGTCGCTCCTGTGCCTCGGAGAGTGGCAGCAGTTCCGGCCATGATGACCCTTCCATCCTGCGCCTCGTCTGCTCCCGGCCCGAGGAGCGGCCGCCCCACGCAGCTCCGTGACCAGGATGCGGCTCAGGAGCGACGCCCGGGCTTTTCGGTTTACAGAAACGTGTTCCCTTTTAGAATGTCGCCTTCCCAGGGCTGGCTTAGGGCTGAGGCCTATAGCACCTCGCACTAGTGATGAGCACCTGGCCCCTCCGTCCATCCTAGAGGGACATGTGTGTATCTGTGCGTGCACACACACACGTGCACATACGTACACACACACATGCACACACACGTGTACACAATAGATGAACCTCATCTAAACGCTTAGCTATGGAGGAGGTCCCGGCTCACAGAGTCCCAGGAGCCTGTGGATGTCACAGGACGTGGACCCACCCACCCGCCACCCTGAAGCCAAACCGCTGAGCGGAGAACTGCCACAGCCTCTCCAGCTCGCCCGCAGGGCGCCCGGGGAAAATGCGGGCAGCGAGGGGAGGCGCTTTCTGAATGAGCACGGGACAGACACTACAGCTAGTGAGCGCACGGCAGGCAGTGAGGGCCCAGGCTGCGATGCGGCACCTGCTGCCCGCCGACCAGCCCGCGGCTGCGGGTCCCCGGAGCGGTCCGGCCCTGCAGCCCGCCGGGCGAGGGTTAGGCGCACCGGGAGGCCAGAGAGGGGCAGCCCGCCGGGCGAGGGTTAGGCGCACCGGGAGGCCAGAGAGGGGCAACCCGCCTGGCGAGGGTTAGGCGCACCGGGAGGCCAGAGAGGGGCAACCCGCCGGGCGAGGGTTAGGCGCACTGGGAGGCCAGAGAGGGGCAGCCCGCCGGGCGAGGGTTAGGCGCGCCGGGGGCCAGAGAGGGGCAGTCCGCCGGGCGCTTGGCCACTTTCTGCTTCTCAGACACAGGGCCAGAAGGGTCGGCCAGCTCGAGGTAGAAGCGAGACTTGAGGAAGCGGCGGTAGGAGTCCTTCTCCATCAGGTGGAAGATCTTTCTCTGGGCTTCGTCAAAGCAGGTGGCGGTGGGCGCCAGCAGGTTCCGGCGGGTCTGCTCCCTGGTGCCGGAGTCCAGGTTGACCTGAGGGGTGGGGGCGGGCGGTGAGCTCTGCACCGGGAGGCGGGAGCAGACCTGGGCCCTCACATGTGAGCAGGACGGGTCTTCCCTCTCCCACATGCTGGGAGGTCCGTCAGAACACTCGCTGCCATCGGACACACGTGGGATGTCAAGCTGACAGCAAGTGGGTCCACGGCTCCTCCTTTTGGGACTCAGCGGCCTGCGGGGCCGAGGGCCCAATGCCACCCCCAGGGAACTGCCGCTACCAGACTGCTGCGAGCACCCACCTCCTGGGCCGCCTGGGCCGAGATGAACTCCGCGTAGACCTCCATGGCCTTGGGGCGCAGCTGCGAGGGCAACCGCGTTAGCTTGTACTCCTCGCAGCGGAGCCAGAACTCGATGTTCTCCTCGCTGTGCTCCGACTGCAGGAACGCCCTGAATGCCGCCAGCCCGCCTGTGACCGGAGAAAGAGCCGAGCTGTCACCACGCTGGTGACGAAGCCCAGGCGCTGGAGGGAATAGGGCAGGGTTCGAGCCACCCCCACACCCCACTTTTGTGGGGTCACTTGGGGCCAGGTAACCCTAATCTGTTTGTTTCTATTGGATCCCAGCTGCACACCCTGCTTCATGGGGTTTGGGAAAGAGAAACTGAAGTTGATTCTGCAAGAAATCTTAATATTTGGAGTTTTTTCCTCTACGCTTTCCCCACGGTTTCTGCATGAACCACCCACTGCAGATGACCAAGCTCGGGGGTCACACGCCTAACAGGCTGGCTCTCCTGAGTCTGTCCTATGCGGGTATCCAGGGCGCCGTGACCCCAACCCAGAGGGGGTGGTCAGACTCACATTCGTGGCTGATCAGGTTTGCCAGCGATTCCGCCCACTTTTTGACTTCCTCTTGGTTCACCCTGGAGAAGAAGAGTTTCAATGCCACCATCCAAAACCGGGAGGGAACGTAAGACCTAAATACAGTGCAGATATTTCCCTGCCGCCTGAGCCGGCCTGGTGTTGGTTAGAGCACGCCCCCCCCTCCCCGCCCCCGCCAGGACATTCTTACTTAACTGGGGCCGTGGCTTCCCCAGTTCTACCAAGCCCTGTCTGCAGGCGATTCCCCCCTCTACCCCCCCCCCCCCGCAGCCCTTCTGCCCCCTGGCGGCCCTCCCCAACCTTTCTCACCTCGGACAGACCACCAGCTTGTCTCTCCTGCTGTGGGGGGAGCCGTGCTCACAGGAATCCGACCTCTGCAGCAGCGCCCCCAGCCGGTGCTTCATGCCCTTTGCGCTGCACAGAAGGGGGACCTATTAGTGATCCTGGGCTCTGTTAGAAGGCGCCTGGCTGCAAGAACCGGTCGCACTTAGGAAGAGGAGCTGGAGGTGTGCGAACTCCCAGGACAAGGAACCCCTAAGCCCCTGCCAGGGACCCAGGAGAGAACCCAGATAGCAGGACCCTTCCTTCCCAGGTGCTGGGAGGCCGACGCTCCGCCACCAGCAGCCTTTTCACCAGTAGCACAAGGTGTGACCTTCAACAGAAGCCCATTGAAAACCTGGCTGATGTTGGAGATGCAGGAACTGGGAAGCTGCAGGGGCTGACAGGGCCCCTTCCTGTGGCGCCACCTCCTGGACATCAGTTGCTATTGCCACCGCTGGCTGCTGGCCCCAGGACGCACAGGCACCTGGGGAGGGTGGCCTGTGATTCCAGCCCCGGGAGGGGGGCTGGCACCCTGTGCCTGGGCCTGCGCCAGGTGTGCGGTTGGCAGAGAGCTGGACAAGGAGCCCCAGCTCCTCAGCTGCACTGCTTTCCTGTGCTCTCTGCACAGCAGGGACTTTACTCCCTAAAGGGCACTGGGAGTTCAAAAGAGAGTCACATGGGCGGCGGGAGTGGGGGGGGGGCAGCCGAAGTCACAGGAACAGGACTCAGAGACAGACCTTCCAGCTCAACCTTCTTATTCTTTAACTAGAGGCCAGGTGCACAAAACTCATGCACTGTGGGAGGAGGGGGGTCACTCAGTCTGGCCTGTGCCCTCTCACAGTCCGGAACCCCTTGGGGGATGTCCACCTGCCAGCTTAGGCCTGCCTAAGCCAACAGGCAGACATCACTCTCGCAGTCCAGGACCCCTCGCTCCTTACCACCCACCTGCTCACTGGCCCCTACTGCTCGGCTTGCTGCTCCTTAGCACTGCCATGGAGGTGGGGGAGGCTCCCACCACCGCTGCTGTGCTCGCCGGCCCTGAGCCCGGCTACTGACTGAGCAGCACTCCCCCTGTGGGAGCGCACTGACCACCAGGGGGCAGCTCCTGCATTGAGCATCTGCCCCCTGGTGGTCAGTGCACATCACAGCAACTGGTCGTTCTGGTCATTCCGCTGTAATGGTCACTTAGGCTTTTGTTATATGGATTGTTCCTTTGCTTGTGTCTCCTTTATTATAAAAGCCCAGAACTCACTTTATAAGAGAAGTTTCATTTGAAAAGAAGTGCATGGCTCGATGTTCCTATCAGAGGGAGGAAAGCAAGGCCATGGGATGAGGAGCTGCATTTCACGGCCGTGCTGTCAGTGGCGTGTCCAGGTGAGTTTCCCCAGGAAACGGGACTCTCGCTGTTCTGGGGCTGCCCCTAAGCGGTGTCCTCTCTCCCTCACAGGACTGTTCCCTCCTCTGCCTCCCACCTGGTTGCGGGGCAGGCTCCTCCGCGATGACAGAAGAGGTCGTCGAGGAGGCTGTGGGACTGAGGCTAAGGTGACCCTCTAAGTGGACAGCATTCGCCAGAACAGCCTGCTGAGCTCTGCCAGGTACCGATCACCACAGTCCCCTCATGCAGAGGTGGCCGCATGCCTGACCTCCAACACATGCCACCACGAGGGTAAAAACCATGAGGACTCCGTGGCTCACCGGAGCCGGGACACCTGCATTTGCTCTGCCCGCACCCCACCCCGCACCCCACCCCGCACACACACACACACACCAATGTGACCTTGAGGCCAGGCACAGAGCTGGAATGAAGTGCTGGACTAGCTGGTCTGTGGCTCTGGGAGAGGACAGACAGCAGCTCACCCTCCGGCGGGGGTTACCCGACCCCAACCCCCCACCCCCCACCCCGGCTGCTCTGGGGGGCAGCGCTCCGCCAGTCTTTCCTCTGCGAGCATACCTGCCTCCCACCCCCGTGCTTTGCACAATTTTCCGTGAGTTGGTGAAGCTTGGAGTCTTGCTCCATTGGGGTCAGACATCGTGGGGGGGGGGGGGTCCTCTTATCTCACTCTCTGCCAGACCCTCCTGCTTCCCGTCAAACCCCAGGAGCCCAGGAGCAGGGACCTCCTTGCTGCCGAGTGGCTCAGCCCCGGAAAGGTCCGCGCCTGGGATGCACAGAACACGGTGCCTTCTGGGAGATTTCCAACTTGAACTTAAGGTGCTGCCGTTTGCAGGGAGGTGAGAAGAGGGTGCTTTGTCTACGGACGGCTTCCCGCCCTTCGCGGGGAGATTAGCTCCTGTAACGGGATTTCCTTTTACTTCAGCTGGCTAGTCTAGAAGCATTCTCTGGAAACATTTCCTCACATCTTTTTAAAGACACACTACCTGGTAAAACCGTGTTTGCAGGGTGAGGCCTTGCGCAGAGCCCTGAGCCCTGTGACGACCACCCGCACTCCGGGGGCGTGGTCCGCAGCGGGCAGTTCACTGTCACATTTGCTTAAGGAACACAGCGGTGCCGGATCCCCAGCCCACACAGCACAGGCCTGCCCAGGAGGTGCCGCACCGCACCCTGGGGTGTCTGCCCTCTGCCAGCCCCGCGGCCGCGAGTCCGGTCCCCGCGAGCTCCACAGCACCCACCGCAGCTGACATACGGTGGACCAGCGGGTCGTCCAACACCTCACCTCCCTGCTTACTGCCAGCTGACCTGGCCGGAGCTTCAGTCCTCAAAACCAAGGCCAAGCTCAGCAACACCGGTGCCCAAATCGGGGAGCTCTCACTGCTTCAGTCACCGTTCCTAGCTCACCTTGGAGGAAAGCGGGGCGCGGTGCCCCACTGGCCACAGGGATCCTAACCAAAGAACTGGGCCACAGCAGGCTGTGTAACCGCACTGTGACGGGCTGGGCAGACGGTCGTCTTACCTCCTCAAGCAGGAAGCAGGCAGCCCTGCCAGCCCTTTGCACATCTTCGCTGCAGGAGCTCGCAGGCAGGAAGGACACGGGAGGCGCGGGGTGCGCAGCGCTCTAGCTCGTCGGTCAGTCGGCGCTTTCCGAGCCGGCTCCCTCCGCGGGCAGCGGGTCTCACTTAAAGCCCAGCCACCGCCAGGCAGCCAATCAGCGGCGCTGTAACAACGCCGCTGCAGCCAATCAGCGTTGCTGTGACACCCCCGCTTGGGCCCCTGCGGCCTCCGCAGAGATTAGAGGCGGGACGCGGCTTCCACCGCGCAGGGCGAACCGGCAGGAACGCCTCTGGCACAGCAGATGCACAGAAAACAGTTCCTCCATGCCTCTACCCACGTCCGAGGCTCTGAATTTCTAGAAAAGGGAAAAGGGCACCTCTGTGTTGCTGCAGACCTGGGGTTCCCTCATATTCTGTAAAAACAATGCCAAGGGCAGTTGCCCCCCACAAGGAGAGTCCCAGCAGGACTCTGGTTAGCTGGGGCTGACTCACCTTCCATTTTTTTGGATTAGAAGTAGCGGACCCCATGGTCCCAGCTCTCACCTTCCTGTTTCCAGGCTGGGGTCTGCCGAGGTGGCCGTAGGGTGGCCATGGCCACACAGGGCTGGGAGGGCAGCTGCAGGCTGGCCCCAGCTGCTCCGCCTGGCTGTGGATACTCTTCTAGAACTCGCGCTCAGAACAGTCTTCAGCCCAGCAGTGACAACCTCTCTGCCTCCAGCAAAGAGCTGCAGCAGCCTGAGGAGGGAGGAGATTAGCAAATATAAATGGCTTATATCCTAATGTCTATGCATTCTAAGTCTCCAAACTGAATTTCAAAATATTGAGAAAGACAAAGAGAGAAAAGTGTGTGTTTCCTTGCATAGCACAGTCTTCAGAATGAGCACAGGCGATTGGACCCCAGGTGCTTCTGAGCACCCGGACAACCTGGGGTTGTCTACAGCAGGATGGACTGCTGTTCAACAGTTGCAGCCCGATGCCGCCGGGTCTGCTCCGGGGTCTGCTCCACACAGCAGAGCTTTGAGGGGCGGAGACGTTCGTTTCGGTGTCTGCCCCTATAGCTTTCTGAAGTAGACAGGCTCCTGGGCACAGGACACATGAGCTGCACTTTGCGAGTAAGAAGTAGAGACAGCCCTGGCCGGTTTGGCACAGGGGATAGAGCATCGGCCTGCAGGGTTAGATTCTGGTCAAGGGTCCTAGTCGGGGCTTGTACCAGAGGCAACCAATCAATGTGTTTCTCTCACATCGAAGTTTCTCTCTGTCTTTCCTCTCTCCTCTCCTCTCCCTAAAACCAGTGGAAAAATATCCTCAGGTGAGGATTAACAAAACAAAACAAAAGCGGAGACATCTAGTGATTAGGGGAAGAAGATGCAGAAGAGATGGGTGCCAGTGAGATATGAAGGCAACGTGGTAAGACTCATCTCTGCCACATCTGAGACCCAAACACCCCACAGGGACCCCACCTCACCTGGCCACGGCAAGCACAGCAAGGAGATGGCTGAGAAATGTGGGCAGGTGGAGGGGCCATAATTGCCAGAAGATGCATTTACAATGTCGGAAAAGCCTCCATGAAGGTAAAAAAACATTTATTAGGTTAGTTACGGGGCAACCTGTCCTTGAGGGGCCACACAGAACACATTGCTTCTCTGGTGGCATTGCAGAAAGGGTGACAGTGCCATGCAAAATGGCAGAGATCACCAAGCTAGAGGGCAAGCCGCTCAGAAATGGTATCAAAGAAGAGAGACCATTACAAGGGAGAGAAGGGCCCTGGCTGGTGGCTCCGTTGATTGGAATGTCATCCTATATGCTGAACGGTCGCAGGTTTGATTCCTGGTCAGGGCACATAGGTTTGAGGTTCGATTTCTAGTCGAGCACGTATGGGAGACAACCAATGTTTCTCTCCTACATTGATGTTTGTTTTGTTTCTCTCTTTCCCTCCCCCTCTCTCTAGAATTAATAAACATGCTCAGGTGAGGATAAAAAAAATTAAAAGGAGAGAAGGTCACCCAAGAGAGTGATCATTGACGTCATTAGATTTGAGGCACATGGATGAAGACCCAGCAAGAACTTGACATCTTGTACAGAGATCAAGGGAAAGCCTGATTCGCCCTAAGTCAGGTATGAATAGCTGCAAAAGACGGGCCGAATGGGGTCTAAATGATCCAGACAACATCCTCATTTCAGCAGAAAGGAATGGGCAGGGGACATGACTTGCCAAGGTCACAGCTTCTAACAGAGCCGCTTCCGTAAAGGGCCCAGCAGGGTGTGATTGTGGGTTAAACATGGTGGATGACAACACACAGTATTCATTACGTGCGCTCCCTTCACCAAGGACTCGCTCTTTCTCCCGGAGAACCAAGTGGCTGTGACATTCACTTCCGGGTCATGGAAGCCAGCACTCTGCTCACCCGTCCACACGTGTCACCCTCACTTCTTTAATTACTTCTTTAATTAGGCATTTTTAATCCTCCCCAAGGATATGTTTTGATTTATTTATTTATTTTTAGAGAGAGGAAGGGAGAGAGACATCGATATGAGAAACATCTATCAGCTGCCTTCCATATGCACTCAAACCCGCAACCTAGGTATGCGCCCTGACCAAGAATCGAACCCACAACTTTTGGTGTATGGGACAATGCTCCAACCGAATGAGCCCCTGCCAGAACATCCTAGTTTCATACTTTCCAGAACATCCTAGTTTCATACTTTCCATACGGTGGCATAGCTTTCACTCTGGGACCCGACTGTTTGAGGAAGCAGAGACTAGTCCAGTATGATACCACAATATTCCCACCCTCTCTCTGACACACACAAAGCATTATCTAATTATTATTTATTCCTTTCAGACATGTCTTCGGAGCACCTACGCTGTGGCAGGTGCTGGGAGTATGGGGAGCAAGCAGACAGAGCCCACCCTGGTGGGGTCACCCCAGGGGGATGGGTCAGAAACAGACAAGTAATTCCAGATCTGGGCCCAGGCCCTCAAGGAAATCCGCAAGTGATGGGACAAGGAAACTGGATGGCAAGGGCTCCTGGAGCTGAGGTGTTAGGAGAGGCGGACAGAGAGGAAGAGGTGGTGTCAGCCCTGGGATTGGATGGATGTGCAGTAAGGAGCAGTGGGAGGAGCATCTTACCTAATAATAGACAAACATGTAAATTGACCATACCTCTGCTATGCCCACAGCCAATCAGAGTGAGTATGCAAATTAGAAGACCAAAGATGGCGGCCACCCAGCTGCTCCAGGCGCCAAGTGGCCAGGCGGGGCAGGAAGCCTGCTAGGAGAGGGAGGGCAGGGGGCGAAGGGATCTACAGGAGCAGGAGTGCCACAGTGAAGACAAGACTGCAGACTCCGGAGTCTGCAGCAAAGACAAAGACGGAAGACTCCGGCCGGAGCGAAGGCCTGGGTCCCGGGTGCCGGAGAAAAACCGGTGCTGGAAGCCAAGGGAAGGAAGGCCTATTGCAGGAATCTCTTTGTGCAACGGGTCTCTAGTAGGAAATAATATTCCAAATAGCGGCGGGAGCCAGTGAAAGTGCCTTGATCCAATTGGGGCAGAGCAGGAGGGGTGGGACAGCTGGAGACCTGAGCACAGGGAGACAACACGGCCTGCAAAGGACCTGCAAGACCTGGAGGCCATGGTCCGGAGGCTGGCCCTTCTCCGTGGAGTGGAAACCCACCAAAGAGACGGAGCAGGTGCTGGGCATGAGCTGGGCATCTGGCTGTGAGGCTGGGTGGGAGCCATGTGAGGGGCCTGGGAGCAGGCAGGCCAGTCAGCAGAGCCAGCGGTTGGCCCAGCGTCTGTGTCGCATGGATGTTTATCTATCAATACAGATTAGGCACTATGTACTCGACATTCTAGGAGGCTCTGGTGACCAAACATGAGTCAGAAATGGCCTGTGCCTCCCGGAGCACACACGCATGGGGAAAGGCCTCCGAATGACAAAGCACTAGGTTGGCTGATGTCACTATAAACTCGTTCCTACACACCTCGAGGGAGGCGCAGAGGACAGGGAAGAAGTACAGCCTTCGGAATGTGGAGCTGTGCTCACAAAGGACCTGCTGGCGGGAGTGGGGACGGAGTGGTGTGTTCAGGGGAGAGAAGCGCTGCAGGGCACGCTGGTGGAGCGAGTCCCCGGCACTGAGTGTGCAGGCCCCTGGCTTCAGCACTTGGCGTTAATAACTCACTGGAGCGTCACAATTCATCCTGAAAGAAGGGCCTACACTGATCCCATTTTACCAAGGAGACATACAGGCCTTAAGTCAGCTACCTGAGGCTGCAGGTCTACTAATCAGTGGAGACAGGATCCGCGTGCACGCCCGGAGCCCATGGAGATAGTGAGTGTGACTGCGGAGCTGGGGAGAGGAGAGAGGAGTGGCGGAGAGGAGTGGCCTGAAGCCATTTCAGGTCATTGGGAAGTAGGGCGCGGTTATGGTGAACCACACTTCCGCCGATGGAGTGAAAAGTGCAGGCGGAGCGTCCGGTCAGGTGTGAGGGCAGCAGGACAAGGCTTGTGGTCCCAATGGGCCCAGCGGTAGGTTAGACAGGGGACAGGAAGGCAGGAGGGCGGGCGGGGTCCTCGCCTCAGACCTGGTGCCACCCTGAGTTTCGGGTCAGGCCTCGCCTGAGGTCCGTGTCTGCCCAGCCTGGAGGCGGGAGCGTGCGTTCCAGGTTCGTGTGTGTCGTTTGTGCTCCTTGTCTTTCTGAATGTCGTGCTGATGAGAGGTGAGGTTTCAGGAGAAAGTGTGGACGTGGGAGAAATGTCCCTGCTCCCGCTTTCCTCGCGGCCTCCCTTCCTCGCGGCTCCCTGGACCCCGTCTCCCGTCTCTGCCCCAGACAGGCCCTAACCGAGAACCTCCTGGTCCCGCCCCCGAACCGTGAGGCAGCCACTTAGACACCAGCAGTGGTTCCTCAGTTTCCAAGATTAGTTCTCGTTTTGATCAAGGAAATAAATGCATCTTATTTTTCCCTTTGGGGAAAACAGGAGTGAGTTTGCTTCTAGAAATCTTTGAAAAGGAAGTTCATTACTGTTGGGTTATTCATCCAAGCTGGGGACCATCTTATTCTACGGGAACTCTACTTTCCAGATCGGAATTCCCTCTGCGGATTAACTGGGGAAGGAAGGAGTGGCTCCTGCAGAGGCTCATGTGGGACCCCCGCGGGGTTGGAGCCGTGCAGACGGGCCTGGGCTGGGTCGGAACAGGCCCTGTGTCCCCAGCTGCCAGCACCTGCTCCCACCGCTGCCCCAGGCAGCCTGGAGGCCATTGCCAATAAGTAATCACTGGTAACGCCGGGTCCAGGTCTTCTGACCCCAAGTCCAGTCCTCCAGTAACCGCGGCCGCTCCGAGACGTGGCCCCTCTGTAGCAGGCAGGGCTGACTGTGGCCGTCAGCTTGTTCCGCTTCCCAGGAAGCAAGTGGGAAACGCAGGTGGCTGGCGGCGATGGTGCCGCGGAGCACTGAGGATGAGGCGATGGTGCTTCAACCCACTCAGAGATACCCAGCAGCAGCCCACAGCAGGTTGCTATGGCAACACTCTTCTGGTGGCTTTAAACAAAAATATCTCAAGGGCAGAGTAATTAGGTAAGTAGAGCACCGAGTCCGTGTAGCTCCATGCAGTCATTTCCAGCGATTACCGCTTTGTGTGTCTCAGGCTCACAAGCGAGGCCTAATATAGCAATTCTCCCTTGGGGAAAGTGTGTATGTTGTGTGTGTGTGTGTGATGTGTGTGTGTGTGGTGTGCAAATAGGTGTGCATGCATGTGTGTGAATGTGCTGTGTGTGTCTGTTAGTGTGCATGTGGTGTGAGCATGTGTGTAGTATGCGTGGTGTGTGCATGTCTGCATGTGTGTGGCATATGCAGTGTGTTTGTAGGTGTATGCATGTGCATGAGTCTGTGTGGTGTGCATATGTGGTGTGTGTAGTGTGTTTGTGCGTGAGTGTGTACGTCTGAGTGTGTATATGTGTATGTGGTGGGTGGGTGCAATGGAGGCACACACGTGCCCCCAAAGCTCCGTTAGCAGACGGCACCATGTGGGAGGCTCCCCGCGTGCAAACGTGGCGGGTGAAGTGGCGAGGCTGCGAGGCGTGCTGCCTCCGCCAGGCTTGTCAGAGCTCTGAGCACGGGCTCTGAAATGGCGCTCATGCCTCGCTTTCCCTCCTCAGTTAAATTCATGCACCTCAGTGCCGCTTGCTCATCCCTCTGACTCAGGCTGTCGCTTCCCACGGCTTCCTAGCCCTTTTTCCCTCCTGTTTCTAATGCCTGGCCCCTCCCGCCCACCCCGATCCGCCCAGAGACAGCGACCAGGGAGGGCCACGTCCGGGCCTCCTCTCCTGCCCACCCCCTCCCCCAGCACAACAGAAAAGGGGAAAGGAACTCATTTCATGGAGAACCCCCACGCCAGGCCTTGCGTCGGGCACTCTGGATGTTTTCTCTGGCCCATCCCCTCAGCCACCAGATGAGACAGGGAGACGCGTGGAGGCGACCACAAATCTGACTCACTAGTCGGCGCAGAGCCACTTCGGAGCTGGGCTGCCCAAGCCCGGCCCACACTCTCTCCGAGCGCAAGGCTGCTGAAGCCAGGAGGGCACCCGGACTCAGGGTGGAGGCGCAGACACAGGGTGAAGGGTGCCCTGACTCAGGGCGGAGGGCACGGCGTGGCCCTGCCCACTTCTGTCTCCTGCTGGCTCTGTCACCCCTGTCTCTGTCCACCTAGACCAGCGACTCTCCACCAGGGTGGCTTTGCCCTCCCCGGGACGTGGGGCAATGTCTGGAGCCTTTTAAGGGTTACAACGGGGGGTGGGGGGGGTGGAGGTGGGCGGGGAATCTACTATCTGGTGGGTCTGCCAATCACCCTGCAAGTCTGTAAGCAGATGGGAGAATCCAGCTGTCTTCTTTTAAATCAGGGACTGTAAAAAATGGAAACAATGTAAAAAGAACACCGTTCTTCTCCCTACTTCCTAAAATATTTTTTATTGATTTCAGAGAGGAAGAGAGAGGGAGAGATAGAAACATCAATGATGAGAGAGAATCATTGACTGGCTGCCTCCTGGACGCCCCCCACTGGGGGTCAAGCTTGCAAGCTGGGCAGGAATCGAACCATGATCTCCTGGTTGATAGGTTGATACTCAACCACGGAGCCACGCCAGCCAGGCCCTAACTTTATGTTTTGAAAAATATAGTATTTTCATTGAAAATGTTATTTATATTAATAGTAATGGGTTTTTAATTGTTATTTTTAAATATTTTTAAAGGGTTTTTTTTGTTTTAATTTCTAAAGTGATAAATATAAATTATCTCCACAAAACAACAGCCCTTTGAGGCTTCTGATAATTTTTAAGACAATGAAGAGGCCCCGAAGCCCCGAGGCCACGCACCTGTGGCCACCCAGGGCCCAGGGACACGAGCCTCCACAGCAAGGCCCGAGCTCAGAGGGTGACACTCTGAAGAGGCCGCGGAGGTCCTGGGCCAGTGGGCCACGCGGGAGGGAAGCCAGGGGTACAGGTGCTCATGGTTTGGTCCCTGGAGGAGGCAATGGGGCCGGGTTGCAGGTGAGCATGTCCCTGCTGCCCTGCCCCCTAAGGAGAGGAGGGCTTGGGACCAGGCTCCTCTGGCTTCTGCCGGCTGGTCCCCGTCCTTGCTCATGACAGCTGGTCCCTGAGCTGCATGTCCTCATCTGTAAGAGGAAAACGGGCCCCCGTCGCTGCGAGAACTAAGGGTGGCTGGTAGTGTAAAATGCTAAAGTTCTCCCTAAACCTTGTTTAAAATCTGAAGACACAATATTCATGGCGTTCCGTGTGCATTGGAATTTATCCCTGCTGCATATGAAGTAGCAGTGGCTTCAACAAGACGGCGTTCGATTTTCTCTCCTGTAGGAGAACTGTGGAGCTGGTGGGCCAGAGCCGGACCGCAGCCGCGCGAGCTGGCTTGTGTGCCCAGCAGGTGCCCTCCTGCTCCAGGCTGCCTCCTGGTCCCTGGGGTGGCTTTGGTCCAGGCAGGGCATCTAAACCCCATGCAGCGTGAGAGGCGGCAGGGAAAAAGGAGGGAAGGCCAGGCCAGACATCGCCTTGCAGGGTGTTCCTGGAGCTCCAACCACAAAATGACCTTGGGCGAAGACGGAGCTATTCGAGCTTTTGTTGGGCACAGTGCTCCCCAAATAAGAGGAAATACTGCAGGTAAGGACAAAGGAGGGGCCTGGCCGAGGCTAGGCAATCAGCAGTCTGCCCAGGAACTGCCGCGTGTGCTCCTGGTGACGCGGAAGGCAGCTAGACAGACATGCGCAGAGCAAGCAAGGTGTGCCAGGCACAGAAGGTCACGGGGTGGAAAGCCCTGGAAGCCTAGCAAAGGACAAAGGTCGGGTGGGACCTCGCCCCCAGGGTGACCTTTCCTCCCTAGAGATAACATCGAGGCCTCGGTTGTATTTCAGCTCCAGGCCCAGGAAAGCAGCAAAACCAGACCAGTTTTTGTCTCGGGACCAGCTGCATGAGATAATGACCCTAACCTGGCGCTGGCCAATCAACCCTGGAGACCACACCCCGAAAGGACACACCTGGAAGCTGCTGGATCTTCCCTTGAGCTCCTCCCGGGGCCTCCCCTAACGCCTCCACCCTTAGACCCTCAGGGCCACCATCTTTACCCTCCTCACTTCTCAGCTCCCAGGGCCTTCCTTTGCCTCTGTAACTTGTTCCCTAAGCCCTTTGCTTCTATGAACTACTCCTTCCACCTCTGTGATTTTCTTCATACATGTTCTCTAATGGTTTGAGTCCTGGCTCTGAATTCTCTCCTGGCCAGAACCCAAGTACTGAGGTCACTGAACCCAGGTCCACTCTGAGCCCTGGTCCCACACCTGGTGCCGTTCCGCCACCTACAACAGTGCACTGTGGAGTGTTGCTGTCCAGTGAGCATGGAGCCCACCCTGCAGGTAGCAGCTGGAGGCCATCACCTACCCACCCTCCATGTGGCAGGTTCTCTCTTGAAAAGAGACCTGGAGGCGCCCAGGTGAGAACCAGAGAGAAACCCAGCAGCAGCTGCTTTATACAAAGACTAGTGGCCCGGTGCACGGAATTCGTGCACATTAAAGGGGGATTAATTAGAGGAAATACTTTAATATTGCCATTTGCCCTTTCTCTATAATAGAAGTGGCAGAGATGAAAGAAAATTAGTAAAATGTATATGAAAATCTACCTCCTGTCAGAGTCTCGGGTGCACTGTGTGACCTAGAGTCAAGTCCCTGCCCATCCACAGCACCTCAAAATCACATGAGACCCAGACCTGGCTGGCTCCACCCCATTGGGCTAGATCCAGACCCAGCCGGCCCCACCCCCATCAAGCCCTGCTGGGCAGGGGATGCAGGATGCAGCCTCACATCCCCCCCGTCAAGCCCCGCCAGTCAGGGGACAAAGCCTCCTGCTGATCACACATAATGACCATTTTCATATTAGCCTTTTATTATTCAAACTAGAGGCCCAGTGCACGAAATTCATGCATTGGGGGGGGGGGGTGTCCCTCAGCCCAGCCTGCACCCTCTCCAATCTGGCATCCCTCTCACAATCCAGGACTGCTGGCTCCCAACTGCTCACCTGCCTGCCTTCCTGATTGCCCCTAACTGCTTCTGCCTGCCAGCCTGATCACCCCTTAACCACTCCCCTGCCAGCCTGATTGATGCCTGACTGCTCCCCTGCCAGCCTGATTTCCCCTAACTGCCCTCCCCTGCAGGTCTGGTCACCCCTAACTGCCCTCCCCGCAGGCCTGGGTCCCGCCCAACTGCCCTTCCCTGCAGGCCTAGTTGCCCCCAACTTCCCTCTCCTGTTTGCCTGATCGCCCACAACTGCCCTCCCTTGCAAGCCTGGTCCCTCCCAACTGCCCTCCCCTGCTGGCCATCTTGTGGTGGCCATCTTGTATCCACATGGAGGCAGCCATCTTTGACCACGTGGGGGCCGCCATCTTGTGTGTTGGAGTGACAGTCAATTTGCATATTATTATTTTATTAGATAGGATATGCATTACCTATGGACACGGACAATAGGGTGGTGAAGGCCTGGGGCAGGGCAGGAACAGGGTGGAGGGGGCAATGGAAGGGAAAAAAGGAGACATTGTAATATTCTCAACAATAAAGATTTAAAAATAAAACCAAATGAGTGTAGCTGTGTTCCAATAAAACTTTATTTAAAAAGCAGGTGGAGCTGGATTTGGCATGCAGGCTGTAGTTTGATGACTTATTTTATTTTATTTTATTGTAAAGAATAGTTTATTTATTTTTAGAGAGAGAGAGAAAGGGGATGGGAGAGAGAGAGAGAGAGGGGAGAGAGAGAGAGGGAGGCACACAACTGAGGCATGTGCCCTGACAGGGAATCTGGCAACCTCCTGGTGCAGGGTACGATGCCTAACCAACTGAGCCACACCAGTCAGGGCTGCTGACCCCTTTTAGTAAGTTTGCATTTCTGCTAGGATATTATCTAAGTCTAAGAACTTTTTTGTTTTGTTTTGTTCATTCTCAGAGCGTTTCCCCCCCACCAAAAAAAAAACAAAACAGCATCTAATTTTTATTTCACATTTGCCATATATTTTCCTAAGTCTGAATCCTATCTAATAAAAGAGTAATATGCAAATTAACCATCACTCTGTGACAAAAATGGCAGCGCCCATAGACACAAGATGGTGGCGCCCAGTCCTCTCAGACCCGCAGGAGTCCCCCAGTCCCAGGGAAGGCTGCCGCTGAGAGCAGGCAGCGAGCAGCCCAGCCTGTTGGCCTAGGAGGCGGCTTTGCCCTCCGGCCAGATCCTCTCCTAGCCCTGACCTGGGCCGTGGGTCTGGGAGGCGCTTGCACATGGACGCCATGATCAGCTGCCCTCCGTGACCCGGCCGTGGGTCTGGGAGGCGCCCGCGCAAGGCGTGCACAATCAGCTGCCTGCCGAGGCCCCCGCCGTGGGTCTGGGAGGCGCCAGTACTGGCCAGCAAGATCAGCTGCCAAGGCTGTGGGTCTGGGAGGCGACTGCACAAGGCCAGCGCGATCAGCTGTCCACAGCGGCCCGGGCATTGGGCCTGCGAGGTGCCCGTGCAGGGCAGGAGCCATCTGCTGCCTGTCCCAGCCTGAGCTGTGGGCCTGGGAGGCCCAGGAGCCGCCTATACACCTCCCTCCCCACTCCCCCATCCCGCCCCCTCTGAGATCAGCTCCCATCTGCAGCTGGGGGGTGTAGACCTGGGAGGCAGCTGTGCCCCCCAGAGCTATTCCCTCCAAGAGGCAGCCTGGGGTGTCAGGCTGCACCCCCATGGAGTGATCCCCCACATACACTATAGCCTTGGAACTTCCCTTGCCGCCAGCCAAGTGATTTGAGATGGGCGGTGATATCTGGGCGATGCTGCCCAGCAAACCTCTCCCATTGGGTAGAAACTTCTGACCAGGTTAGGGAGGTAAATGGGTTTTATTTAAAATCTTTAGGAACCTCATGGAAATGTCTGAGATAGGGTTTCACATCGGAAGTAACTTACAACTAATTTCTGAAGGCAAACCTGGACATTGCAGTTACATTACTGGAGAGTACCCCGAGGTCCGGAGGTTGGCTCTTGCAGCGGCGGTGCAGAGTGCTCCCCACCCTGGTTCCTCAGCACCTTGGGCAGGGCTTGAGCCCACCCAGGAAGGCCTTTTCCCCTACAGTTTTCACCAAGGCAGGGAGGTTTTGTAGACATGAATAAGAAGTGCCCACACACAAGTCCTGAAGATGCCGGGGCCAGCAGAAATGACAATCAAACCGGGAAAAGAGCAAAACCAGTAACACCACCGATCCCATCATAGATCATCTTTTTCTTCAGATGACAGTGTGTTTCCCCCTTCTTTGTCTTCTGGAAGCAAGACAGATTCAAGTACTGACAATTCTACCAACAGAAAAGTTAAGAGAAAGGAGGACAGAAAAGGAATAAAAGGAAAAAAGAAAGAAAGGACAGAAGTTGAAACATCAAGAAAAAGAAAGAAAGAAAAAAGGAAGAAACAACCACATCATATCACCTTTCTAAGGTCTCATGAAATTCCTGTTTAAGTTTATTTTATGACACTTTTAGTTTGGGTTTACATTTTTACTGGTTTGTGAAGAACACAGCAGGTACACTGTCCAATATGTTAAAGAAAAAAAACCCTATCTACTAAAGAGGTAATATGGAGGTGAGAGCATTTGGGGGTGACCGGGCTGTCAGGGGAAGGCAGTTGGGGACGACTGGGCCGGCAGGGGAACAGTTAGACATCGACCAGGCTGGCAGCAGAGTGGTTAGGGGGTGATCAGGCTGGCAGGCAGAAGTGGTTAGGGGCAATCAGGAAGGCAGGCAGGCAAGCAGTTGGGAGCCAGCAATCCTGGATTGTGAGAGGGATGTCCGACTGCCCGTTTAGGCCCGATCTGATCGGGCCTAAATGGGCAGTCGGACATCCCTTGAGGGGTCCCAGATTGGAGAGGGTGCAGGCTGGGCTGAGGGACACCCCACCCCCGTGCACGAATTTCGTGCACCGAGCCTCTAGTATGGTAATAATAGCTTTGTTTTTAAGTTTTCCCCCCCTGCATATTGTTTCCTCAAAATTCTGTTTGTTTTTTGTTATATTAGAGGTTTTTCTCAAATATTGATGACCCCTGATTATCTGCTCATGTCTAAGAGATTGAATAGCAAAGCGGTTGCCTCTGTGGTCAGGGAGGTGTTGACTGGGGCATGACGGAACTTTCTGGGGAGATGGAAATGTGCTATATCTTCAGTGAGGTATGGGCTGCGCAGGTGTATACAATTGTCAGGAGCCATTATACTGACCAATTAAGACCTTTGCATTTTCCTATAATGGCTTAAAGAATATAAAAAATGGTTTATGAAAGCAAGCTGCTGAATAGCCCTATGAGGGAGGAGGGCGGGAGCGCGGGGGGTGGGGCGGGTTGACTCAGGGGCTCAATACAGAGAGTTGGGGTTGGGCTGTTGCGTTGGGAAATCTCTGATGCCAACCTATTTAGGCATTCTTTTCTTGGTGAGTTGGACTCTGAAAGAGAACTAATACAAACAGGAAAAAAAACAAACCATTTGGAGAAAACAGTAAGCAGGGAGAAGAAAACGAAAACAAACAGGAAATGAAACAACAGGAACAAAATACTTGTTAATATAGTCAGAGATTGAAGGGAATAAATTCTGGAGTGTCCTGTCTGGAGAGGTTAGCCCTGACGTCACTGTCTGGGAGCCGGAGGGGAGGGGGCCCCAGGTGCTGGGATGGGAGGCGGGCTTCCCGCATTCAGGATGGAGCAGTCAAATAAGCCACTGGTGGGTCACAGGGCTGCCCCTCCCAGTTGTCCTGCTGTGTCCGGGGTTCAGAGACCTGTTTTATCCTCTCAGGACAATGAACCTTCTGTCTTTGTTGGGGCGGGGGCGGGGCAGCTGCCCAGCTGTGCGGAGTGGAGAAGGAAATCGGAGGATTAGAGCCCTTTGTAGACCAATCCTCTTATTTTTGGCCCCAGCTTTGCTCCCACTTCCAGGGGGACTTAGTTCATTAACACGGGCACCTGTGGGGGTTTTGTGGGGTAACCCCTCGTGCCCCTTTGCTTTTCTCATTCCTGGCTTAGGGTTCACTTCAGGGGCAATGTCTTCAGGCTGCTAAGGCACGGACCACATTCACCCACCTTCCAGATTTAAATGTTTGTAGCTGTTGTCCCTTTTCACTTTATTCTTTCTGACTCAGACTGTGGTAGGCAGAATGATGGCCTCCAAATGTTGCCTGCAGTGCCGCCCGCCACTTCAGGAACCAGGCACGCTCCGAGGGCAGGATCTTCCCAGAAACAGCTCTGGGAGGGCGCCTCAGGTCCGGTGGGACTGATGGAGGTGAACAGCGCCAAGCAGATCCTGCAGGCCAAGCTGAAGCAGCGCCTGTGGGCCATCAGGAGCGCTCACAGCAACCCTGGCCATGTGGGGAGTACAGGCTGCCCTCTGCCGGGTCCCACCTCTCCCAACCCCATTCCTGCTGCCACAAGTCCCCTCCCACCTGAGCCTGCTGCATGCACAGCTTGGCTTTCAGTCGAGCCTCCGGTCATTGTGGATGTTACGGACCCTGGCTCTTTATATATATAGATGAGCCTTCATGTCGTAGGTCCCACCATGCCGAGGGCAGTGCTGTGGATGGCCAAGATCTCAAAACACATTCTGAAAGTTGCCAATTATAAACCTGCTCCTGAGCTAGATATGAATGTATCTGTTGTTTTAAATAATGACCTTCAGCCTCTTTAAAATAAAACACAGAAAAAAACAAAAACAAGAAACTAGAACACGAAGAGCTGGCTGTCTGCCACTCAATTTCAGGCAAAGCTTCCCACCCACACAGCCCGGACTTCCACCCACGCAGAGAGCCCTTGACTGACTCTTAGGTGTGGGAATTCCTCCCAGGCACTCAATTCCCAAAAATGCAAATGCATGAATTTACTGGAAGAGGTTTGAAGTTGAATAGTTATGAAAATACTAGAGGCCTGGTGCATGAAATTCGTGCACGGAGGGGGTGTCCCTCAGCCCTGCCTTCACCCTCTGCAATTTGGGACCCCTACACCTTTTTCTTATCTAGCTAACCTCTTCACATTTAAAAAAATTAACTGAAATACCACCTACTCTAGGAAATCCTCTTTGAACAAATGTCTTTACAATCTGTATTAAGTATTTTCATAGTATGTCATTCTCTTTCTTTAACAGCTACTTAGAGTGGATGCAATGTGGTTTTCATTCTCGCATCTGAATTTTTTTCTTCTTGCTCTTGTAATAGAGAAGCTTATCCAATTTACATTTGCCCTTCAAGGGCTTATATTTGGCCCTAACCGGTTCGGCTCAGTTGGCCTACGGAGTCAAGGGTCCCAGGTTCAATTACGGTCAAGGGCATGTACCTTGGTTGCGGGCACATACCCGGTGGGGAGTGTGCAGGAGGCAGCTGATCTATGTTTCTCTCTCATCGATGTTTCTAACTATCCCACTCCCTTTCTCTCTGTAAAAAATCAATAAAATATATTTTTAAAAAAGGGCTTATATTTGGTTCAGTTTCTAGTTGGCTCCCTGTTTGTTTGTTTTTTTAAGCAATAAATTTGGGTTGTGATAGTAAGCCTCACTTGTAATCAAGCCTGTAGGTCTCCCTAGCTCAATATTTCTATAGTAGCTATCACTTTAGCATACCAGAGATTGTGTTCATTTATAGAAAATAACAATAAATGTCACCTGATCATTTGATCTTCTAGTAATATTTTATAGCAAGATGTATTATTCTAGTAATTTAACTATTACAAAACTGAGGCGTACAGAAATAAATCACATTGAACAAAAAAGAATGACTCAAATATCAAAGCATAGTACACTTAGGGCCTCCCTTGTCCTGTGCATCAGATATCATA
Source organism: Ia io (assembly GCA_025583905.1). Classification (NCBI taxonomy): domain Eukaryota; kingdom Metazoa; phylum Chordata; class Mammalia; order Chiroptera; family Vespertilionidae; genus Ia; species Ia io. The sequence goes on along the minus strand of JAJQQW010000022.1, from coordinate 1,204,680 downwards.
GCATAGTACACAGTTCATATGGAACTCAGCTTCCTTTAAAATAGGAAGGGATGCCATACTCATGAAGCAGCTACTTCCACACATATTTTTTAAATTTAATTCACAGCCCATACTCTTTGTACTAATTATTGGAAAATCATCCTAGCAATTGCCTCTGTTCCTTTCTGTATTGTTGCCTTACATTCTGATGTTATTACTGTGCTGTTATCATTCACTGGCTCTAATAAGATTGTGAATTTTTTAAGGGCAGAGATCATGACTTGAGCTTGTGTTTCTCTGTCATGGTGCCTAGATAAATACTCAAATGCCATCCAGTCCAAATGACTGTGATGAGAGAGGCCCACCGTTGCTGGAGACTTCTGATTTTTAATTAAGGGGCCTCACTTGTTCTGCGGCTTTACAGAGGGGTGAGTAGGGGCTGAGGGAATTTGAGGAAACCCAGACAGAATTCTCCTCATAAAAGATTTTGCTAAGCTGGTACCCCGAACGCCGGGCATTTGTCCAATTAAAATCCGGACAGACAGCAATAACAAAGGCACTGGTCTCCTACTGCTAATGCGTGGGGATCAAACCCCAGCCTGCAAGAACTCACCCGTGAAGTGAGGACCAGGCTGCTGGGTAGACCTGGGCTGGTGCTCCTATCTCTGGGGAGAGGGAGACTTCCCATGGCTGCAGGCTAGAGGCCCCGGACTCCGCACCACGCACCCGAATAGGTCCCTAGCGCAGGTTGGTCAGCGGAGCGGCTTTGCCTGGGATTGCGGGGCGGCTTGGCCAGGCTCGGCCTGGCCTGTTCTCCCCGTGATCGCAGGGCGGCTTGACCTGGCCTGTTCTCCCTGTGATCGCGGGGCGGGCCGGCCTGGGCTCACTGCTTTCCACCAGCTGCAGCTCGCCAGTCTCCTACGGGCTGGGGGGAGCTGACCAGTGGAGTCCACAGCATGTGGCAGTGGCTGTGAAGGTCACCATGGCAACCCAGCATGACTTCCGGTTGGTCAGCCTTTGGTCGTGATCAGTAGTTACAACCCTGGGCTTTTATTATTAGGATGTGAGTGCAAAACATGTATCATTGGCAGGACTTAAACCAGAAAGAATGACTGTTTCTATTGAGTAGATAACATCTCTTAAAGCCGGAGAGCATGCAGCCACGGCCACTTGCTTTCCACGGAAGCACGGATGCCCAGGGAGGCCCCCAGGAAGCACAGCGTATGGCCTTTCTTGTCTTGTAGACTCTTCAGTCCCTGTCTTTCTGCCGCCGGTTAACTAACGGCGGTGCTCCATGACACATCCCGCCTTCTAGCTATTTCTGTGGACGTTTCCTGTGTCAGGAAACAGCAAGAACAGTTCACTGTAATGACTGAGTGGAAGTCCATTGCCCTGGAGCCTCCCCAGGAATCTGCCAGTCATGCGACCATCTTTTACAAACAGCCTTTAAATGGGATCATGTGGCTGTTTCAGTTATATACTTAACAAGACTCTCGCTCATTATTCATACTCAACAAATTACTAAAGAAGTCCAGGCTCATTTACAGTAACTGATCTCAAATTATATATTCAAAGGTAATTTTCTCAAATGAGTTTCATAAAATGAGAAAAATGAGCTTCTATTCAAGCAAATGGTGTGCTAGCACCCCTCTTGTTTGCTTAATACTTACAAATAAATGGCATTTTTTTAAATTTATATAATCCTCACCCAAGGATATTTTTTCATTGATTTTTAGAGAGAGAGAAGAAGGGGGAGAGAGAAAGATCAATTGGTTGCCTCCTGTATGCGCCCCGACCAAGGATTGAACTCCCAACCTAGGTATGTGCCCTGACCAGGAATATAACCTACTACCATTTTGGTGCACGGGACAATGCTCCAGGCCACTGAGCCACTGTGCCAGGGTGATAAAGAGCATTGCCCCCCCCCCCCGATAGGCATAAAATCACTCTCGTTTTTTCTAGAGGAAAATGAATATTTTTTGTTTTTTACAGTAATAATTTTTTAATTTAAGTTTAAAAAATTTTAAGTATTACGTATGTCTCCTTTTTCCCCCATTGACCTCTCCCTGGCCACTCCCAACCCTCAGCACATTGCCCTCACCCCCCTAGTGTCTGTGTCCATTGGTTATGCTCATATGCATGCATACAAGTCCTGTGTTTGATCTCTTACCCCCTCACTCCCTGCCTTCCCTCATAGGTTGGACAGTCTGTTCGATGCTTCTCTGTCTCTGGCTCTATTTTTGTTCATCAGTTTATGCTGTTCACTATATTCCACAAATGAGTGAGATCATGTGATATTTATCTTTCTCCAACTGGCTTATTTCACTTAGCATAATGCTCTCCAGTTCCATCCATGCTGTTGCAAATGGTAAGAGTTCCTTCTTTTTTACTGCAGCATAGTATTCCATTGTGTAGATGTACCACAGTTTTTTTATCCACTCATCTGCTGATGGGTACTTGGGCTGTTTCCAAATCTTGGCTATTGTAAATTGTGCTGCTATGAACATAGGGGTGCATATATCCTTTCTGATTGGTATTTCTGACTTCTTGGAATATATTCCTAGAAGTGGGATTGCTGGGTCAAATGGGAGTTCCATTTTCAGGAGGAAACTCCATACTGTTCTCCACAGTGGCTGCACCAGTCTGCATTCCCACATACAGTGCACCAGGGTTCCTTTTTCTCCGCATCCTCGCCAGCACCTGTCATTTGTTGATTTGTTGATGATAGCCGTTCTGACAGGTGTGAGGGAGATGTGGGGGTGAAGAGTGTGGGTATAATAATGTATGTGCTGCAGACAAAATGAGCAGAACTTGGCGCTCCTCACAGAGATGTTGTTCACTGGGTGAGAAACACCGGTGGTACCGCATTGTCGTTTTGATTTGCATCTCTCTGATGATTAGTGACTTTGAGCATGTTTTCATGTCTCGTGGCCTTCTGTATGTCCACTTTCAAAAGTATCTATTTAAGTCCTTTGCCCATTTTTTTTATTGGATTATCTTCCTTTGTTAAGATGTATGAGTTCCCTGTAGATGTTGGAGATTAAACCCTTATTGGAGATAACATTGGCAAATATGTTCTCCATGCAGTGGGCTTTCTTGTTGTTTTGTTGGTGTCTTTTGCTGTGCAGAAGCCTTTTATTTTGATGTGGTCCCATTTGTTTATTTTCTCCTTAGTTTCCATTGTCCTAGGAGATGTATCGGTGAAGATATTACTACAATGTGTGTCTGATATTTTGCTGCCTATGAATTCTTCTAAGATTTTTATGGTTTCCCATCTCACGTTTAAGTCCTGATAAAGGACATTTTGATTAAAGTGAAAGCTGTCCCTCACGGATGTATCACTAAGTAAACAAAAGTGGCGTTTACTGAGCTTTCCCAAACTTGCTTCTCTTCCGGTGTTTCTCACCCAGTGAACAACATCTCTGTGGGGAGCGCCAAGTTCTGCTCATTTTGTCTGCAGCACATACATTATTATACCCACACTCTTCACCCCCACATCTCCCTCTGAGAACAAGCAGCCTGCTGTCGGGACTGTGCCTTGCTTCTTAGATAATCCCATGCTCTTCAGGTGAGAGAGTGAGAATTTAAAACTGCATGTCTATCCGATCGGTGTTGTGCTTCTCTCTACGTGGGAGGAAACCACCACCTCCTCGGAGGCCGGCCCCGTGGCCTTGCCAGCACACACACCCACACTGCCCTCCTCGAGCCTTGGCCCAGCCGTGTTCTCTGCTGGAATTTCCTCTGCTGGGTGGACCAGTTCCCAGGGAGCAGAACCAAATGTGATGTAGACATGGACATAGGTATAGATGTGGAGGTAAATACAGGTAGAGGTACAGGTAGAGGTAGAGGTACAGGTACAGGTAGAGGTAGAGGTAGAGGTACAGGTACAGGTACAGGTACAGGTACAGGTACAGGTACAAGGACAGGGACAGGTACAGGTACAGGTAGAGGTAGAGGTAGAGGTAGAGGTACAGGTAGAGGTAGAGGTAGAGGTACAGGTACAGGTACAGGTACAGGTACAGGTACAGGGACAGGGACAGGGACAGGTACAGGTAGAGGTAGAGGTAGAGGTACAGGTACAGGTACAGGTACAGGTACAGGGACAGGGACAGGGACAGGTACAGGTACTGTGGAAGAAAGGGGCCTCATGCTAACCTGCCAAGGCCAGGGAAGGCCTGTGTGGCGGTTTTGCAACTTGTAGACCTAAAGTAGCCACAAAGGATGGTCTGAAATGAAAACTTAACAAAAGCAGTTATGGTGGGTAGTCACGTCCTAGGCCAGTATCTTCCCTGACAAAGGTCAACCTTTACCTTCACTGAGCCTGTTGTCCTTTTGCATCTATGATAACATATCCTGGGAATGTCAAAATAATTTTCCTTTTCCTGGTCCCCTCAAAGCACAAATCCCCTCATTGTTACTGAGTTAATTGCTGACTGTTCACTATCCTGCACCCACCTAAGTAAAGAAGCAGGTGTCTATCATTTTACTTTTTATCCAATCCCAGTGGTTTCCCCACTTTGCTTTCTCCCGCCTCCCTAATCCATCACCAGTGGAGTTCATGTGACCCGCCTACGTCTCCTTTGATTGTGATTTACAAAACGAGGTGGAAACCCGCCATTCTCCAGAGCATTATCCCAATACGTTGAGATTCTGCTCCCTCCTTATTGGCTCAAATAAATTCACAAAATTTATTTACAGGTTTGAATGTTTTTTATGTTAACAGTACAGATATAAATACAGGTACAGGTGTAGGTAGAGGTATGGGTATAGGTACAAGTATAGATATAGGTATAGGTATAGGTGTAGGTATAGGTAAGGGTATAGGTATAGATATGGGTGGGGAACCTTTTCTCTGCCAAGGGCCATTTGGATATTTATAACAACACTCGTGGGCCATACAAAATTATCAACTTCAAAATTAGCCTGCTCTATTTGGTCAAACATTTAATTAACTCACCCCTAATGCCTTGGCAGGGCCAGACCAAATGATTTTGCGGGCCTTATACAGCCCAAGGGCCAGATGTTCCCCACCCCTGGTATAAATGCAGGTACAGGTGTAGGTATAGGTGTAGGTATAGATATGGATATAAATACAGGCATAGGTGTAGGTACAAGTGTAGGTACAGGTGCAGGTACAGATATAAGTACAGGTACAAGTATAGGTATAGGTATAGGTATAGGTATAGGTATAGGTATAGGTATAGATATAGATATAGATATAGATATAGATATAGATATAGATATAGATATAGATATAGATATAGATATAGGTACAGGTACGGGTACAGGTACAGGTATAGGTATAAGTATAGGTATAGGTATAAGTATAGATATAGATATAGGTATAGGTACAGGTATAGGTATAGGTACATGTACAGGTACAGGTACAGGTATAGGTATAGGTACAGGTATAAGTATAGGTATAGATAGGTATAGTTATAGGTATAGGTATAGGTATAGGTATAGGTATAGGTACAGATATAGATATAGGTATAGATATAGGTATAGGTACAGGTATGGATATAGGTATAGGTACAGGTACAGGTACAGATACAGATACAGATACAGATACAGATATAGATATAGATGTAGATACAGGTGCAGGTATAGGTATATGTATAGGTACAGGTATAAGTATAGGTATAGGCACAGGTATAGTTATAGGTACAGGTACAGGTACAGATACAGGTACAAGTACATGTACAGGTTAAGGAACCGACATCAAATGCACACATTAAGTGAAACGTGAGTTCTACTGTCTCCAACTCTAATCCCTCGAGCCTCTGCCCTCTGCTGTGCCTCAGACCCAGCAGGGAATGCTGGCTCGGCCACCTGCTGCCTATTCACAGAACGGTCATGCCCAGTATACTGGTGGCAGGGCCTGCACCCCCCCACCCCTGGGAGCAACCTGATGGGCTGGAGGAGCGAGCTGCTCACCATCCCCACTTAGTTCTGCAGCAGCCTGAGCCCCTGCCCCTGCCCCTCCCAATGAGGCTGCTTCAGGCATTTGCTTGCAGCCGACTGCCTGCTGCAGCCTGTCACCACCTGCATTCTGCCCCTGGGTTGTCCGGCCTCCTAAAATAAGTTTGTTTTGTGCACATTAAGGCTCACTCTCTGTGCTGTACAGTGCTAAGGATGTGGACAAATGCATGATATGTAGCGCAATGACCATACCCTGCAGCGTAGTCTCATCACCCTAAAGGTCTCTGTGCATCATCTGTCCACTGCACCCCACCGAACCCCTGGCAACCTCTGGGCTTTCTACTATCCCTTTGTTTCTTTTGTCCAGAATAAAACATAAAATACTGGATTTTTCACTTAGCAATATGCATTAACAGTTCCTCCATGTCTCTTTGTGGCTTGCTAACTCATTTCTTTTCATTGTTGAACTAGTGCCCTGGTGCACAGATTCATGAACATTGAAAGGAAACTAATTAGAAGGTGGCCAGTGGGGCGGGACTGGGCAAGATGGGCAGACAAGCCCTGGAGCCAATTTCCCTTGGTCCCTCCCTGGCACTTGGGGCAGGGCCGTGGCTCGAAGGGCGTCTGCGGTGTGAGCAGGGTCCCTTGGCAGATGGAGTCCCTTGGGCCTACAGGGATCGGGCCAAAACTGGCTCTCAGACATCCCCCAAGGGGTCCCGCAGTGCGAGAGGGCACTCTGCAAAGCTGTTGTCATACAGGGCGTGGAACGCAAATGCAAGTGAGCAGTAACCAGATTCAGGGCCGACAGTGCCCCAGCAACAACATAGCCCACGGCCGAAGGTGGAATCACACAGTCCTGCGAGGAATTGGGCTCCCTCCTCTCTGGTTCCGGTGTGTCACCTGAGACCCGCTGCTGCCAAGTCACCACAGCTGGGCAGCTCCTGCGCTGAGCGTCTGCCCCCTGGTGGTCAGTATGCGTCATACCTACTGGCCGGTCAGACAGTCGGACGGTTGCTTAGCCTTTTATATATAGAGATAGATAGATAGTGTTCCATGGTATGGATGGACCACAGTGTCTCCATTCACCTGTAAAGGGACATAGGAGTTGCTCCCAGTTCTAAGTGATATGATGGAGCTGCTATCCGCATTTCTGGGAAGGTGCATGTGTGGATGTCAGTTTTGACTCACCGGTGAGTATTTAGGAGCCAGCTGTTCAGGGCTGTGGTAAGATGATGCTTGGCTCTGGAAGAAACTCCAGACCATCTTCCAAAGTTGCTGCATTATTTTGCATCCCCACCATCAGTGAGTGAGGCTTCCTGCACCTCGATTTCCTCATCAGTGTCTTGTATTGTCGGGTTTTTAGATTTTAGCTATTTGAAAATGTGTGTAATGGTACCTGTGGAGGTGTTTCTCTCTTTTCTGCATCCAGCACGGAAAAGGAACAGGTCAGGTTCCTGAGTGGAGGAGCTAGGGATTAAGAAATAAAAGAAAGAAAGAGACAAGAGGCAGAAATAGAAATAAGCTGGGAGCCAGGTGGGATGCTGCCACTCTGATGGAGGGACAGTCATACCACAGCTGACACAGCGCATTTATTTATATTCCCAAATACAAGGGGGTTTCACTGAAAAACTTAGGATCAAAGGAGCTTGGGTGGGCCCAGGTCCTATTCATTCCCTCTTTCCTGGTGCTAGACTGGATTTACATCTCAAAGCCCGCTCCCAACACCTGGACAAAGGTAAGAAGTCAGAACTGATAACACCCCCCATCTTCCTGGGGGGGGGGGGGTGTAGCCAAGACGCAGCTCTGCCAGTCGCCTTGGGCTCAGCTGACAACAATTTAAAGAATGTCCATGTGCCTTCCCAAGGGGCCCTCTACAGTACCTCATTATTTAATGTGCAATCCTACCTAATAATAGACAAATATGCAAATTGACCATACCTCTGACACACCCACAAGCCACTCCCACAAGCCACACCCACCATCCAATCAGAGCGAGTATGCAAATTAACCCATCCAAGATGGCTACAGCCACAGAGAGCAAGGTTTCCTAGGTAACAGAGGAAGCCAAGCTTTCCGCCTGCCCTTGCCAGGCCTAAGCCTCCACTCAAGCTACAAAGTTTCAATTATAGAAGGTAAACAAATGGCGGCAGAATGGAGCTTGAGAGAGCAGGCCAGGGTTGCCGCCGGCAACAGGGGAAGCAAAGCTTTCCGCACACTCTGGCCAGGCCCACCCGCTTAAGGCAACAAAATTTCAATTATAACCCCAACAGAAATGGCTGCCACCAAGGAGGGAGCCCCAGGCTTGGCTCCACTCCCAGCTACAAAATTTCATTTGTAGAAGGAAAATAAATTCCAGATACCAGGGCCTCTGCTTGGGTTGCCAGGAGGCGTGGCCGGCCTGCAAACCACCACAGGCCTCTCGCTCAGGCCGCCCCACGCCCCAAGGGAACCCTCACCTGATCTGGGACACCCTTCAGGGCAAACCAGCTGGCCCCCACCCCTGTACCAGGCCTCTATCCTACCTAATAAAATGGTAATATGTAAATTACCATCACTCTGCTACGCCCAGGATTGGGCCAGAGGGAGGCGCAGGGGGAGGGACTCGGGGTGGCCGGGGTAGCCGATTGGGCTGGTGGGACGCTGAGCTCACGTCGCCAGCAGCGGCGCAAGCTCAGCGTCTGCGCTATGGCTGTGCTGCGGAACAGAAGGGGCCTCTGGGGCAGTGAGCTCACATCCCGCCGCGGACCATCAAAAGCGGGGGAGCTGGGTGCCTGTCTGCTCTGGCACCAAGCCTTTCTGAAGCCTCCGCCGAGCCAGAGGCTTCTGAAAGGCCTGGTACACCAGCGGACAGGCACCCAGCTCCCCCGCGATCGAAAGCGAAAGCGTGTAGGGGACCCTACACATGCATGATTCAATCATGCACTGGGCCTCTAGTCTGTATCATAAAAGCCTAAGCGACCATTACGGCAGAACAACCAGACGACTGGTTGCTATGGTCCACACTGACCACCAGGGGACAGACGCTCAACACAAGAGCTGCCCTCTGGTGCTCAGTGCGCTCCCACAGGGGGAACGCCGCTCAGCCAGAAGCCGGGCTCACAGCTGGCAAGTGCAGCGGCAGTTGCGGGAGCCTCTCCTGCCTCCACAGCAGTGCTAAGGAGCAGTGAGCAGGTGGGTGGTAAGGAGCGAGGGGTCCCAGACTGTGAGTGGGATGTCTGCCTGCCAGGACTGCAAGTGGGCGCAGGCCAGCCTGCGCTCCCCCCATGCACAGATTTCATGCACTGGGCCTCTAGTATACACTAATAAAAGAGAAGTATGTAAGTTGACCATCACTTCATGACACCCACCAGCCAATCAAGAGTGAATATGCAAATTAGTGGGACAAAGATGTCAACGGCCACAGAGCCAGCCAGAGTGAGCAGGAAGCTTGGGTTGTCCCTAGCAATGGAGGAAGCCAAGCTTCCCACCCACCTGGGGCAGGCCACTAAAGGAGGGGCCTGTGAGTGGAGGACATGGAGTTGGCCCGGGCAGGTGCCGAAGGAGGGGCAAGTGAGCAGAGGACACGGAGCCAGACAGGGCACGCAGAAGGCTTAGGTCACCCCCACCCTTCCTGGCTGCCGCTGAAGGAGGGGCCTGTGGGCGGCGAACACTGGGCCAGCCTGGGCACGCAGGAGGCTTGAGTCACTGTCACCCAGGCTGGCCGCCAAGGGAGGGGCCTGCAAACAGCCCTCAGCCCCTTACTCAGGCTGGCCACGCCCCCATGGGGTGAGGGTCCCCCCTGGGGGACATGGCCAGCCTGCAAACAGCCATCAGCCCCTCACCCAAGCTGGCCAGGCACCCCAGCAGGGACCCCCACCCTGACAGGGGTGTGGCCAGCCTGAAAACAGCCCTCAGCCCCTCACCCAGCCTGGCCATGCCCCCCCAATGGGGACCCTCACCCCATGGGGGTGTGGCTGGCCTGCAAACTACCACAGGCCCCTTGCCCAAGCCGCCCCATCCCCCAAGGGAACCTCCACCCTGATCCGGGACACCCTTCAGGGCAAACCAGCCAGCCCCCACCCATGCACCAGGCATCTATCTATACTAATAAAAGGGTAATATGCTAATTAGACTGGGAGAACTTCCAGGAGACCTTCCAGACATTATTCTGGACAAAGCCATGGTGGCGGGGCTGAGGTAGAGGTGGTTAGGGGCCAAGAGGGAGGGCAGTTGTGGGTGATCAGGCCAGGATGGGACAGCAGTTGTGGGTGATCAGGCCGGTGGGAGAGGGGGCAGTTGGGAGTGAGCAGGCCAGCAGGGGGAGCCAGTTGGGAGCAAGCAGGCCATCAGTGGGGGTCAGTTGGGGGCGATCAGGCTGGTGGGGGAGGGCAGTTGGGGGTGATCAGGCTGGCGGTGGTGCAGTTGGGGGCAAGCAGGCTGGCAGGCAGGGGGAAGTTGGGGGCAAGCAGACCAACAGGCAGAGTGGTTAGGGGCAATCAGGCAGGCAGGCAGGTGAGTGGTTAGGAGCCAGCAGTCCCGGATTGCGAGAGGGATGTCCGACTGCCGGTTTAGGCCTGATCCCCTAAACCAGCAGTTGGACATCCCTCAAGGGGTCTCAGATTGGAGAGGGTGCAGACCGGGCTGAAGGACACCCCTCACCCCGTGCACGAATTTCATGCACCAGGCCACTAGTTCTCTAATAAAAATGTTGAGCATAGTTTCATGTGATTACCTGTTAGCTGTATATCTTCTCAGGGAAGAGGTCTGTCCAGATCTCTTGTCCATTATTTATTAGGATTGTCTATTTCCTTGTTGAATTTTAAAAGTACTTTATATACTGTGGGTACAAGTTCTTTGTCAGATAAATGTTTTGCAAATATTTTCTCTCAATCTGTTGTTTGTCTTTTCATTCTCTTAATGGTATATCTTTCACAAAGCAAAAGATTTTAATAAAGTCCATCTTATCAATTTTTTCTGTCATGGATCATGCTTTTGGTGTTGAATCTAAAATTTTACTACTAATTTCAAGGGCAACTAGATATTCTCCTAACCTATCTTCTAGAAATTGTATCGTTTTGCTTTTTACAATTAGGCCCATGATTTATTTTTAGTTAATTTTTGTGAATGGTGTGAGGTCTGTGTCTAGATTCTTTTTTTTTTTTTATTATTATTTGTGCATGTAATTTTCATTTCTTCCCACTCCATTTGTCAGAAAGATTATCCTTTCTCCATTGAACTGCCTTTGCTCACTTGTAGAAGATCAGTCCACTGGAGTAATATGGGTCTATTCCCGGCTGTCTGTTCCTTGGATTTGTGTCTATTCTTTTGCTGATACCATGATGTTTGGGATTAATTTCAACTTCTTATCCTAGCACAGTAGGCATTAAAAGTGAACAATCACCCTGGCTGTGTGGCTCGGTTCATTGGGCATTATCTCATGTACTAAAAGGTTGCTGGTTGATTCTCAGTCAGGGCACAAGCCCCGGTTGTGGGTTCGATCCCAGGTAGGGGATGTGCAGGAGGCAGCCGATTGATGTTTTGCTCACATCTCTCTCTCTCTCTCTCCCTCTCCCTACCTCTCTCTAAAAAGCAATAGAAAAAATATTTTAAAAAAGTGACCAGGGCCCTAGCCAGTTTGGCTCAGTGGATAGAGCATCAGCCTGTGGACTAAAGGGTCCCAGGTTCAATTCCTGTCAAGGGCACATGCCCAGGTCACAGGCTCAATCCCCAGTAGGGGGCATGTAGGAGGCAACCGATCAATGATTCTCTCTCATGATTGATGTTTCTGTCTTTCTCTCCCTCTCCCTTCCTCACTGAAATCAATAAGAATATATGTTTTTAAAGTGACCAGGTCATAAGTACACAGCTTGGTGAATTGTCACCAAATGAACGTACCTGTGCAGTCAGCTCCCAAATCAAGGCACTGTGTCCCCCACACCCCAGCTGCACTGGGTGCTTCCTCTGTCTCCTACTCCTCCCCCGGACAGCCGCCACCGGCTCCAGCAGCACGGGTCGCCACGCCTGTGGGCCTTTATCTGAGGAGAATTCCTCAGTGCACAGGTCTTGGCTCAGGGAGTATGAGGCGCTGTCATACACGCGTCCATCACTGCAGCTTCACGCACTGGGCGCTGGCTGGCTTCCAGTTCAGACTATTCCACTCCTACACACACCTTCCATGAACACACGTGTGCACCTGCCCCATGCGGACCCAGCCCAGATGGCCTGGACTTTTCCAACGGTGCTGCACCGACGTCCCCGTGGCCTCAGCATGCAGGGGCCAGCGCTTCCTGGACGCATCCCCATGGCGAGGGGCGGCCACATCTGAGAACCACGGTTTTGGGTTGCTCCGGGTCCTCTCTTCTGCACTGTTTCTCAAGGAATTCCCGAAATCCTTCTCATCAACTCTGGGAATGGCCAAGCCTGGTTCCACAGCCACTCTGACATTTGTCACACACACACCACTGCCACCGAGTGATGGCATTTCCCCCACAGGACGCGTCCAGTGTTTCCATGTCCGAAGGCTCCACAGGAGAGGACCTGCACCTCCTCACGTCGGTCACACCCACCCTGTCTCATGGGCCCCCTGTCAATCTACGTAGAATCAGGTCCACGCAGCGTAATTCTCCAGCAGGTTCCAGGACCCCTCGTTCTTGCACCTAAACTGCCCTCGGCCGGCCGTGGGGATGCAGGGCCCGTGGAGGAGGCCGTGCCTGGGCTGCCGTCTAGAAGGGCACAAGCACAGGAGCCACGAAACGCCGCCTGAAAGCGCCAGGTGGTGTGCTCTGCGGCTTAGCAACCAGACGGCGCGCGTGCGGAGAGGCTCGGGGACGGTCACCCGGAGGCACAGCCCAGTGGCAGAGGCGTGGACACCGCCCGCCCGGCCAGCGCCCGGCTCCACAGGACGCCACTTGCTTAGAGCGGCCCCGTTTCTAGGAAGCACGTTCTGGTTTTGCAACAGCGGGGGGCCCGTTTGTTTCTCCGAAGGGAATTAGCAGCAGGAGGACGCTCTTCCCACCGCAAAGGCTGAACAGCAGCCGCTCCTCAGCTGCTCCCCTCCAGCTCTTTGAGGACAGAGCAGATGGTCTTTATTAGAGATAAATGGGATGTTTGAGCTGAAATAAGGTGATGGACTAAATGGAAGTTTACAAAACCAAATAGTGCCATTCTAGAACGCGGCCTCTGGTTTTCCATGCAAAACAACAAAACAAAATGTATTTTTAGTCTCATTTTGGTACAAACCCGTAGCATCCAAGGCCTCCCGTGGTCTGCGTCCCAGCGCCTCCACGCCTGTCTCCCTCTGTCCTCCCTCCCACGACACTATCCCGTCACCGACTCACGCTCCTAGACGTGCTTCAGGCTTCCATGAGTTGGTGACTTCTTCATGTTTCCTCCGAGCAAGGTGCTTCCCTCCCCTCTTCTCATCTCCTTGGCGTTTCCCAGCCCAATGCCACCTCCTCCGGGAGTCTTCCTGAAATCTCCCCAGCACACACGCTCAGCACTGACTGCACTGCCTCAGGTCTGGCTGCCGTAGTCATCAGTCCCCGTATTATCACACGGTCATCTTTTAGACCAAGGGCCTGTCTGGCTTATTTCGACTTCCTTTATGTGCACATGGAAGTGCTGTGCTGACTGAATCAGATTTGTCTGAGAGAGAAGATTTGTGCATGAGGGTAGTCATGGCAGAGGACTCCTTGGGGAAAGTGGGGGAACGTGCCCCTGTTGGGTAGGAACGGCGGTGCTGTCTGGCCATGGATTCCACCCGCAGTGCTCCCTCCACCAGCCTCCCGCTCTCGCCGCCATGGCCGGGTGGCTGCTTGGCACCCCGACTTCACGAGGGCTCGCTCCCCTAATGGAGAGTTGAAGGCCTGCGTGGCCGTCCCGGGGAGGTGCCTGGAGACACCGAAACCAACCAGGCTCCGGGTCAGAGCCAGAGCGGGAAGGGGTCGGACGTGTTCTAATGCGGGCCGGTGCCTTTGCCTTGATGAATCCCTGGAGGAAGCAGGTTTGGTTTCTGTGAAACGGCGATTGTCTTTGCAGCTGCTGCTGAGCGGCCACGTGCAGGGACCTCACGTGGAGGGGCCAGGCCTCGTCCCTCCCCGGTGGCAGGCCGGGCACTCCATGGCCTAAATGCATTTTATTTTATCCACAGAGGATTAAGGTGACAGCCAGAGCACCTCCACTGCATCCAGGCCAGTCATAACAGGATCATAACAGGAGGGACGATGGGGGTCTGGCTGCCCAGCTCCTCCCCCTACCCCCGTCCCCCCCGCCCCCCCCCCCCCAGCATTTTGTCCCCTCTCCTCTGCCCCCGAGAGAGATCCCTGCTCAGGGCAGGCGCCGCAGCGCTTTGTTAAAAGAGCTGATTTATTGATTTGTTGAGCATTTATTTGTTGATTGGCCTGTGGCTTTATCTATTCAATCCTCTGCTTCTTTGTCTAGCTAAACTGCACCCATCACCCTTCACCTTTCCTCCAGGAAACCCCGTGCCCGGCTTTTAAAGCCCCGGAGGTGGAATTCTGTCCGGGTGCCTAGAAGGAGCCACCCAGCCGACTCGGCACACGGGGTGAGGATGGACTCGCCCTCCGAGTCCTGGTGCTGCCGGCGCTGCGGGTCCAGGGACGGGCCTTGAGAACCACAGGCTCTGGCTGGAAGGGAGCCTGTAGCCTGGTCGGGGACAGGCCACGGCCGATGGCTCAGGGTGACTGAGGCCCCACCCCACCAGTTCCCACTCGGCCCTGCTGCCAGTCCTGAGTCAGAGGTTCTGGAGGACGGAGAGTCACCACCACGTCCAGGTAGAGGAGCGGCGGGAACAAGTGCCACTCACCCTCCCTCCTAGCAGATGGGAGAACGATGTGGCCTAGTTTTCTAGGCCCACTGGACCCTGGCAGCTGGAAAGGCAGTGGCGCCCCAGGCCGCAGTGGGGCCGCGATGGGGAAGACATCTGTGTCCCGGTCCCGTGCTCCTGCGGGTGAGCAGGACAGCGCGAGGGGGCCGTGGTCTGTGCACGGTGCCCGTGGGCCCAACAGCCCGGCCCGGGCACAGGAGCGGACGCCCGCCTGGCTCTGGCTCCTTGTGCAGTCTCAGCTGCATCTGCCCCGTCCCGGTTAGGAGGCCTCTCACCTGCCCATCAGCGCAGTGTGGCCAGAGGAGGGCACAGTGCGCTTGTTTGGGGGCAATGTGACGCCCCGTGGACACGTCTGAGCCATGAATACAGCCCAGCGGACCTGGGCCCAGACGGTGCGGTTTCGCCCACATCCCTCCCCCCGCCGATCGGGCCCCCAGGCGGCAGTCAGGTCTGACAGGTGACCAGCATTTCATGCTGACGCGTGCTCTCGCCCTGCCCCCACCCTCCCCGCGGTGCGATCGCGTCCGCTGGTGCATGGGCTTAGCCATGTGGCTGGGAGGAGAGGCAGACAGGCGGTTAGCAGAGGGCAGGGTTTGGTGCGGTGGCTGGAATCTTCACCGGCATGTGCTCCCCGCTCTCTCGGCTCCTAACGGGGCTGTGTCCTAGCCCAGGGCCCTTCCTCCGGGGAGAGGCCTGGCCAGGTCTGTCCCAGTCTCCCCGCGGCAGGTGAGGAGAAGCAGTCACCGCGGGGCCCAGCGGGAGCTGTGGCTCAGGCACACCTGCCTGCCAGGGGCACCCTCGCCTGGGCCGGGACGCCCTGCAGCTGCTGAGAAAGGAAGGGAGACCTTTGGGTGCCACAAAGGGACAGGACAGGGAGACGCATCTGTGTTCTGTCCACAGCCGGGATGGGAACGTCCGGCCCACGGGCCGTATGAGGCCCCCGAAACCATGTGGTCTGGCCCTGCCCAGGCAGCGGGGCGAGTTAATTAAATGTCTGACCAAATACAGCGGCTAATGTTTCAGTTGATGGTTTTGTGTGGCCTGTGATGATGCCATAAATATCCACATGGCCCTCGGCAGAGAGAGGTTCCCCACGCTGCCCCACCGAAACACGACTCAGTAGCTTTCGAAATGCTACGGAGACAGAGACCCAGTGCCTGCGGCGGGCGGCTCCCACTGCACCACCTCAGCAAGGGGGCTGTGGGTGGGGGGACCCCCTCAGTGTGGGGGCTGTGGGTGGGGGGGACCTCAGTATGGGGCTGTGGGGGGGTACGCTCACTGCTCATTCTGTTTGGTAGGAACAAGCCCTCCTGGCCCCCACTCTGGTGGGCACACAGGAAGGTGGGCCCAGCCTGTGAGTCAGGAACCTACAGGCTCCTATTCACCTGCCTGTGGTGAGAGACGTAGGTTCTGTAAAACCAGAACATGTGCCTGGACTGGAAAAGGACATGTTGCTCCCAGCTCAGTGGTTAGAGCATCGGCCCCCACAGGAGGCGCAGGTTTGATTCCTGGTCATGGCAGGTCCCTGGCTGCAGGCTCACTCCCCACCCCCTGGGCAGGATGCACACGGAGGCAGCCAGTGGGTCTCTCTCCCTCTCTCTCCCTCCCCTCTCTCCCTCCCTCTCTCTCCCTCCTCTCTCTTTCTCTCTCTCTCTCTTCCCCTCTCTCCCTCCCCTCTCTCTCTCCCTCTCTCTCCCTCCTCTCTCTTTCTCTCTCTCTCTCTCTTCCCCTCTCTCTCTCCCTCTCTCTTTCTCTCCCCTTCCCTGCAACCCTTCCACTCTCTCTGAAAAAGCAAGGGGGAAACATATCCTCATGTGAGGGTTGTTTTAAAAAGGCATTTTGACCCCCAAATTCTAACAAATTCCACAGGAGGTTGGTGCAGCCGACTCCGTCCTCTATGGAGGATGGTCCCAGGGCTCCCTGCGCAGTGGGGGAGTGAGGGATCCGGGTTGCTATGGGAACGGAGAACGGCATTCCTGGAAGTGGAGGAGCCTGCTGCACCCTGAGGCCCTCCTGCCGGGCCCGGGAGCCCCCGTGTCTGCAGGCAGCAGGGCCGCGATGGGGTGGCATGGGCCCCGCGCCCGGCCCTGCGCACGGGCGGCTGCGAGGTCGGCGTGGCTCTGCCGAGCCCAGTGCCGAAGGGCAGCTTCCCGCTGCTGTCCGGACTTGAACTCCTCCGCCCGCGCAGTGCTGTCCGGACTTGAACTCCTCCGCCCGCGCAGTGCTGTCCGGACCTGAACTCCTCCGCCCGCTGCTGTCCGGACCTGAACTCCTCCGCCCGCGCAGTGCTGTCCGGACTTGAACTCCTCCGCCCGCGCAGTGCTGTCCGGACCTGAACTCCTCCGCCCGCTGCTGTCCGGACCTGAACTCCTCCGCCCGCTGCTGTCCGGACCTGAACTCCTCAGCCCGAGCAGTGCTGTCCGGACCTGAACTCCTCCGCCCGCTGCTGTCCGGACCTGAACTCCTCAGCCCGAGCAGTGCTGTCCGGACCTGAACTCCTCCGCCCGCTGCTGTCCGGACCTGAACTCCTCAGCCCGAGCAGTGCTGTCCGGACCTGAACTCCTCCGCCCGCGCAGTGCTGTCCGGACCTGAACTCCTCCGCCCGCTGCTGTCCGGACCTGAACTCCTCAGCCCGAGCAGTGCTGTCCGGACCTGAACTCCTCCGCCCGCTGCTGTCCGGACCTGAACTCCTCCGCCCGCTGCTGTCCGGACCTGAACTCCTCAGCCCGAGCAGTGCTGTCCGGACTTGAACTCCTCCGCCCGCGCAGTGCTGTCCGGACCTGAACTCCTCCGCCCGCGCAGTGCTGTCCGGACCTGAACTCCTCCGCCCGCGGAGTGCTGCGGACTTGAACTCCTCCGCCCGCGCAGTGCTGTCCGGACCTGAACTCCTCCGCCCGCGCAGTGCTGTCCGGACCTGAACTCCTCCGCCCGCGCAGTGCTGTCCGGACCTGAACTCCTCCGCCCGCGGAGTGCTGTCCGGACCTGAACTCCTCCGCCCGCGCAGTGCTGTCCGGACCTGAACTCCTCCGCCCGCGGAGTGCTGTCCGGACTTGAACTCCTCCGCCCGCGCAGTGCTGTCTGGACCTGAACTCCTCCGCCCGCGCAGTGCTGTCCGGACCTGAACTCCTCCGCCCGCGGAGTGCTGTCCGGACCTGAACTCCTCCGCCCGCGCAGTGCTGTCCGGACCTGAACTCCTCCGCCCGCGGAGTGCTGTCCGGACTTGAACTCCTCCTCCGCCCGCGCAGTGCTGTCCGGACTTGAACTCCTCCGCCCGCGCAGTGCTGTCCGGACTTGAACTCCTCCGCCCGCGCAGTGCTGTCCGGACCTGAACTCCTCCGCCCGCGCAGTGCTGTCCGGACCTGAACTCCTCCGCCCGCGCAGTGCTGTCCGGACCTGAACTCCTCCGCGCGCGCAGTGCTGTCCGGACTTGAACTCCTCCGCCCGCGCAGTGCTGTCCGGACCTGAACTCCTCCGCCCGCGCAGTGCTGTCCGGACCTGAACTCCTCCGCCCGCGCAGTGCTGTCCGGACCTGAACTCCTCCGCCCGCGCAGTGCTGTCCGGACCTGAACTCCTCCGCCCGCGCAGTGCTGTCCGGACCTGAACTCCTCCTCCGCCCGCGCAGTGCTGTCCGGACCTGAACTCCTCCGCCCGCGGAGTGCTGTCCGGACTTGAACTCCTCCGCCCGCGCGCAGTGCTGTCCGGACCTGAACTCCTCCGCCCGCGCAGTGCTGTCCGGACCTGAACTCCTCTCCGCCCGCGCAGTGCTGTCCGGACCTGAACTCCTCCGCCCGCGCAGTGCTGTCCGGACCTGAACTCCTCCGCCCGCTGCTGTCCGGACCTGAACTCCTCCGCCCCGCAGTGCTGTCCGGACCTGAACTCCTCCGCCCGCGCAGTGCTGTCCGGACCTGAACTCCTCCGCCCGCGCAGTGCTGTCCGGACCTGAACTCCTCCGCCCGCGCAGTGCTGTCCGGACCTGAACTCCTCCGCCCGCGCAGTGCTGTCCGGACCTGAACTCCTCCGCCCGCGCAGTGCTGTCCGGACTTGAACTCCTCCGCCCGCGCAGTGCTGTCCGGACTTGAACTCCTCCGCGCGCGCAGTGCTGTCCGGACTTGAACTCCTCCGCCCGCGCAGTGCTGTCCGGACTTGAACTCCTCCGCGCGCGCAGTGCTGTCCGGACTTGAACTCCTCCGCCCGCGCAGTGCTGTCCGGACCTGAACTCCTCCTCCCGCTGCTGTCCGGACCTGAACTCCTCCGCCTGCGCAGTGCTGTCCAGACCTGAACTCCTCCACCCGCACAGTGCTGTCCGGACTTGAACTCCTCCGCCCGCGCAGTGCTGTCCGGACCTGAACTCCTCCGCCCGCGGAGTGCTGTCTGGACTTGAACTCCTCCGCCCGCGCAGTGCTGTCCGGACCTGAACTCCTCCGCCCGCGCAGTGCTGTCCGGACCTGAACTCCTCCGCCCGCGCAGTGCTGTCCGGACCTGAACTCCTCCGCCCGCGCAGTGCTGTCCGGACCTGAACTCCTCCGCCCGCACAGTGCTGTCCGGACTTGAACTCCTCCGCCCGCGCAGTGCTGTCCGGACTTGAACTCCTCCGCCTGCGGAGTGCTGTCCGGACTTGAACTCCTCCGCCCGCGCAGTGCTGTCCGGGCCAGGCTCCAGCTGTGTCCCTGGCCGGCACGGCTCAGGGCCGCCAGCGGGCGCTGCACCTGTGTGTGCAGCTGGTCTGGCCATGGACAGGCAGCAGGCTTTGGGGGTCCCCACCCATGGGAGGCTTGTTTCCCAGGAGGCAGTGGGGTGGGTGCTCGTGGAGTCAGGGTTCAAGGAACCAGTCAGAACACACAGCACACCTGAAGCGTGGCCCTGGGTTCAGCGGAGCCTGCGCCGTTGGCTCCGAGCGAGCAGAAGGGGTTAGAACCACTCGCAGGCCCTCCCGCTGAGCGCCCAGCACCGGACCCCGCAGGCCGGGGTCTGCGCCTTGGGGTCGGCCAGCTGCCACCCGCACAGATAGACGCTGCCAGGAGAGGGGCGGGCCGCCGAGGCCTGGCTGCGGGTCAGCAGAGGAGCCTGGGCGGGCGAGAGGCCCGCGTGCTGCCCAGGAGAGTGGCGGGCCGGAGGGTGGAGGTGGCAGCGAGAATGTCTGGCCTGTCCCTCGTTTTATGCCATCCCAGGCACTGGCCCTTCCGACCTCAAACGCGCACGTGGTGCTGGCCCAGGTTGCCCAAACTGGCCAGTCCGAACACCAATTTTGCAACACTCCAGGGGCTGTGAGGGGTTCCCTCCGGCCTGGCAGGAGTGCTGTCGTCAGCAGCAAGCAAGTGCTGGGGGGTGGGCAGCAGAGGGGCCCGAGCGTTGCTGGAGGAAAGGGGGAGACAGGGAAGGAGCGTCCCAAAACCTAACAATGGAGCTGCCTGACCGTGCAAAACGGCTTCAGTTCACTGATCTCCTCCTCGAAGCTTCCGTGTGTGTGTGTGTGTGTGTGTGTGTGTGTGTATGTTTGTGTGTGTGTTTGTGTGTGTGTGTTTGTGTGTGTGTTTGTGTGTTTGTGTGTTTGTGTGTGTATGTTTGTGTGTGTTTGTATGTGTATGTTTGTGTGTGTGTTTGTGTGTGTGTATGTTTGTGTGTGTGTTTGTGTGTGTGTGTGTGTTTGTGTGTGTATGTTTGTGTGTGTGTGTGTTTGTGTGTGTATGTTTGTGTGTGTGTGTGTTTGTGTGTGTGTGTTTGTGTGTGTGTGTTTGTGTGTGTGTGTTTGTGTGTGTATGTTTGTGTGTGTGTGTTTGTGTGTGTGTGTTTGTGTGTGTGTGTGTGTTCGCAATTATTTTTCTGCGTCACGATGTTTCCTTCCATACCCTGCCAGGCAGGGACCATGTGGCATTATTTTTTTGAAAACTTAACCTAGAATTTTGTTTCAGGTTCCAAGACATAATAGACAATACTTGAATATTTTCTACTATAATTGTTGTTTTCCTTTATAAGAGACAATAATCTTTTGCAATATTTTAATCTTATAGTTTTAAATGTTACATTCAAAATTAAATGAGTGATCTCAAAATTATTAACCGTAATTGAAGCTGTTGCTGAGCGTTTGCAATGCGCCCGCTGCTCTGCGCGGTGCTGTGTCTCAGGCAGTGGCCTCCTGAGTGCGATGGAGGGCGGCCGGAGAGCGAGCTGTGCTTCAGCTGTCACCATCGCGGCTGGACTCAGAGCCCTGGCTCTAACCGCCCCTGGCCTGCCCTCCCCCTGCCCTGTCCTGACCCCCATGTGCTCTGGGGGCCTGAGAGCTGGCATGTTCTGAGGGGATGCCCTGGTGCCTGACCTTCTGTGGGTCACAGTTCCCTGGCTCCCCCCGCCCACGGGGAAGTCTGCTGGGAGGGCCAGCCCCCCACAGAGGAGGGGACGCACCGGTCTAGTTGAAATTGTTATGTCTGGTGTCTCGGTGGACTTTGTCAACTTTGGAATGAAGACGGAGCACATCAACCTATCGGCCTACCAGGGCGCCACGCTCTCATTTGAAAAACTTTCCTGTAGGAAGGAAACTTTACACGGATTCTTAAGATGAAGCATGGAGCTTCAAAGCAACGTCTCATCTTACCCTGTGCTCCTCGGCCCCTGGCTTCCACCCGGTCCCTGCACGGGCCAGAGGGCTGCTCTACCTCCCCCCGCCGCCCAGTGATGCTGGCTCCGAGGATGCGTCCGTTTCTTGGGGAGAAGAGGACACGTGTGAGAGGGAAGCGGGGCACAGGGTGCAGGCAGCACCTGCTGAGCTTTACGGATCGACGCCACCCGCAGGGGCCCTGGCACTGCGCGGAGCTGCTTGTGAAGCCTGACCCTCCTGCCTGGACACCTGCGCCCGCACTGGCCACGGGAATGCGCCTGAGCCCGCGCTCACGTGTGCGGGGCAGGCAGACCGGGAGCAGGCAGGGCTTCCTCCGGGTGCCGGGCTGGTCTGTGCAGGCAGTGCCCACGTGGCCAGCTGGGGCCGGGCCCTCCTGCCCAGCGCTGCCAGGGCTGGCGAGTCCCCACCAGGTCTGCGTCCCATCCCTGCATGCCACTCTCCCAGCCTCAGTTTCCTGGATGTAAAATGGGGTGATGGTAACACTGACCAAGTTATTAGGAATATTCACCAGGTGAGTATGTGTGCTGTCCCTGGTCAGAACCAGTTTCCATGACCACTAATTAGGCGGGCGTGGGGCCTCCCAGGCGCTCGCCCAGCGGTCACTCTCCCCTTTGCTGTCACACCGAGACCCTCCCTCTTCCCCTGCCGCAGCCCTGCCCAACCACCAGCAGCGTTCAGCTCATGGAGGCTCAAACCCAACGCCTCATTTGACCCCCAGTTACTTCCTCTCCCAATGCCTCAGCCTCTGCTCTTCCTGCTCCTTGTGGATCCCAGGGTCCCCCTAAAGCTCCTGCCTGCTCCGACCCCTGAAATTCCCTGGCCCCGGGAGCTCCGCACCTCTGTGAAAGCCGCACCTGTGGGGGCTGGCGAGGGGGGACCCCAGCCCCACGTCGCCGGGGACCTTCCTTCTTGAATTTTCCTCTTGAACCTTTAGTTCCTTTATTGCCAAAATGAGGGTTGAAATATTCAAGTCCACAAGGGCATGCAAATTAACGAGATGACACGGTAGAGGGGCAGTGGGCATGTGAGAGGGGCTCGGGACAGGCTGCGGAGCGCACACTCCCCCACGGCAGCGTCCGACTGCGGCCCTCGGCTCGGCAGACGCAGCGGCGTCTCTGAGGACAGTCAGGCTGGAGCTCCGGTGCGGGACTCACTTGCTGCGTGTGATCTTGGACAAGTTCCTTGACTTCTCTGAGCCTCCATCTCCAGCTCTGCTCAGAGGAGGATCACACCAGGAGGCAGAGGTGAGTGGGCCGCGCCTCAGCCGGGAGACTCGCTCCCTCCCGTGGGATGGCCGCCCACCTGCGAGTGCGGGGCCTGCTGTCCTGCTGCAACCTTCCCGAGGGGACAGGCTTCAGATGACGTCGGGAGAAACGAAGCAACAGGGGCCAGCTGCTCCTCCATCCCCTGCCAGGGCCGCTCTCAGGCTTTCTGTCCTCCCTTGACGTAGACTCTGCCCCGTGGACGCGTCTCAGTTGTCGCCCAACCCGGTTCCCCAGAGACCAGGCTGCTGCTCAGGCTGAGGGTGGGTCACGGGAGCTGGGCTGGGACCCCCGGAAGCGCTGGGCTGGGACCCCCAGGGTGGCTGGGCTGGGACCCCCAAAAGCTGGACTGGGACCTCAGGAAGCTGGGCTGGGACCCCCGGAAGCTGGGCTGGAACCCCGAGGAGGCTGGGCATGGACCCCCGGAAGCGCTGGGCTGGGACCCCCAGGGTGGCTGGGCTGGGACCCCCGGAAGCTGGGCTGGGAACCCCGGGAGGCTGGGCCTGGACCTCCGGAAGCACTGGGCTGGGACCCCCAGGGTGGCTGGGCTGGGACCCCCAGAAACTGGGCTGGGACCTCGGGAAGCTGGGCTGGGACCCCCAGAAGCTGGGCCGGGACCCCCGGGGAGGCTGGGTCGAGACTCTGGGAAGCGCTGGGTGGCTGGTCCATCGCACGTCAGGTACAAAGATGAATTTTTCTTTTCAACCAGCATTTCTACAGGATTTTTTAATGCAAAAATAATAACTTAATCAATAAAAATCTGACTGTGAAACTTCTGTTGAAAGAGACTTCCATTCTATCAGCCTCAGTTCCTCCCTCTGCTCCTGGCGTCTCCCTCAGCTGCCCACGTCCTGGGCTCCCCTCGCCACAGGAGTGGGCACGGCAGGGCTCTGAGTGTTGCCTGGCCCCATCCAGTGCTCACAGCGAGGGCACCACACACCTGCGTCCTCGCTGACCAACCTGCGGAGACCGAGGCCCCGGCACCAGGCTGGACCTGCCTGTGAATCCGGCGCCTCGGCCACCGTGGTCTCCACAGTTCTCCTCTCCCTGGGTGGGCTCAGAGGCAGTGCCTGCTGTGGGGCCAATGCTGGTTCCAGAGGGGACCTTTATGCTGGGGGACCCATGACTCTGCCACCCCCTGAGGCAGCCGGGCACCGCTGCCTGGCACAGGAGTGGATCCTGCTAAGTCACCGCATTGCCTCATGCTGCCACTGCTGTGGGACGGCACCGGGCCCGAGACCTTGGCTCCCAATGCAGCCAGAGGATGCTGGGAACAGCTCCCTTCCCCACCCTTCTCCCCAGCCCACCCTCACAACTTCTGTGGCCCATCACGCAGTGGATGGCAGGAGCGTGGCTGTCCCTGTCAGGGAGGGAGGGATGGAGGGAGGGAGGCGGGAGGTGTCTTTCTGTTTTGGCATCTTACTGTATGCCCTCCGCTCCCCCCTCAGCCCTCTCCTGCTAGGCGATCCAGGCAGCCTGGGGTTCTGGGACAATATGACGTACTCTCCTAAGCATTTCTAACCAGGAAAACAAGCCGCTGGCTTTGTGTCAATGTCACCGCTCTGCCAGCCAAGGCCCGAAACCTAATCACTTAGGACTTGCCTCCTCTGGCAAAGCCGTGGTTCACTGAGCCCCGCACGCAGTCAGTCCGATGGCTCCTTCCCAGTGAACTTCTCCGGGATAAAGTCTCGGGGCCCCACCCCAGGAATCTTGTTAACGCCCCTGGGTTATAGGTCCCAGTGCTTCCTAAGGACACTCTCCCGTTCCGGCTCTTTCTGTTCCATGTTTACCTCTGTGGGCACCCAACATTCCTCTGAAAGCCGGGTGCATAGTAGATGCTCAAGAAATATTTGTTGACTGAACGAATGCATCCATCAGCAGTGAACAGTCAGAGGAGGTGGTGTTACCACCTCACCTCACAGGTAAGGGAACTGAAGCTCACGCAGGCTGGGTGGCCTTTCTAGGTGAAGGCACCGCTGTGGC
Organism: Ia io; assembly: GCA_025583905.1. Classification (NCBI taxonomy): domain Eukaryota; kingdom Metazoa; phylum Chordata; class Mammalia; order Chiroptera; family Vespertilionidae; genus Ia; species Ia io. The sequence continues at coordinate 1,180,097 of JAJQQW010000022.1, read as the reverse complement.
TGGAGTCAGGCTGGTCTGACCCCGTGTCTGTCCATGTGTGCCCCAGACGGCCACGGGGGCACAGCACTCGGGCGTGTCCGTGGACCCGCAGGTGCCGTGCTCGCAGGCCACACGGTGCGTGTCTGTGTGGCTGCGGCACAGAAGCCACGCCGCTCGGCTCTCCAGCTCAGGGCCCTCCCATTCCCGAGACCTGGGTTAGATCCGGTGCGCTGTGCGGCACAAACGTGGTTCACATGCCCATTACCTGGGTGCAGACACCCAGCCGCCCTCCCAGAGCTCCTCCCGCGCCTCCCCACGCTGACTGGGCGGGAGGGGCAGGCGGGAAGCAGGCCAGCGGCTGTGCTCCCAGGGCAGTCAGGCACTGTTGGAATCTTAGAACATATTTCTTTAAAAAAACTAAAGAGTTGGCGGGCTTCCAGCTTAGACTTGGGGAGGCCATGGAGCCAGGCGCACCGGTTTCAGTCCCCGCAGCCTGGGCTGAGCTCCTGGGAGTGTATTACATTTCCCAAGGGAGCGGAGAGCCTCCAAGAAGGTGCTTTAAACCTCCCCCAGGGCAGCTCCACTGATGTTCCATGACCTCTGAGCTGACACCTGCCCTCTGTGCCTCCCAGGCATCTAAACACACAGTAGGGCCAAAACCAAACGCTTCTCCCTCAACCCCTCCCCACACGGGACAAACTCTTTTTTCAAAAATGCACCCCTTTTTCATGAGATGGTACTTATGCACTTCGGTTGCTCAAGCCTGAAACCCAGAATCCAGAATTAGTTCTTTCCCTTCATCCTCCCCGTGCATATCCAGCCTTCACGTCGCCCACTCCTCCTTCAGCATCGTCCACCCGTCTGCCCTCTTCACCTCCTGCTGGCCAGTCGCATCCAGACGTGGAAAGGCTCTTCGTGGACCATCTCCCCCCACCGCCCACCTGCCATGCACCCGCCACGCACCCGCCAGTAGGAACTTGGCTTTGCAGTAGAGAGGCTCAGCCCAGACTCCGCTTCCTCTGCTCATCACACGCCTGTGAGACTAGTCACAGTTTCCCAAGGACAATGTAGTCTGTTTACTGCTGCGTGGACTCTGTAACTGTGTGTGTGCGCACATGTACACATGCATGTGTGGCTATGCTCACAGCACTGTAGACGGTGAGCACCCACTGCACCGGAAGCCTGCCAGGTGGGCAGGCGCCGTGGTCTCGCTGTGCAGGTAAGAACCCTAAGCCTCAGGAGACTAGCCATGTGCCCGAGACCAGATGCACAGCAAGGGCTGAGGTCAGGCCTCTCCACCAAATCTCCTAGCGGCTGCTCCGTGGTTTCCATGACCCTGTGTTTCTAATAGTGCGGTCTTCCGCCACATTCCACAGAATCCCTTAAAATCTACAGGCTCCGAAGAAATGTGTAGAATGGCCTTGTTTGAGCACAGGGGGTATGTAGGGGGGACACATTGAGTTTTTCTGGCTTAGAGTAGTCAGGATGAGCAGTGGCCTCCATGCTTCCATGCCTGGGCACACGCTGTCCCTCTGTCTGGAACACCCTCCTCCTCCTTCCACCCCCACGGCATACAATCAGCACCTCCTCCAGGAAGCCCCCAGATCTCCAGCTGGGAAATGCTCTTCCTCTGCATTGTAACTTGCATGGCTCTGTCTCCCCCACTAGCCTGTGAGGCCCAAAGATAGGAAACACACCTGACAATCGCGGTCCCAACCTCGGCACAGGCTTGGAGCATTCTACGCACCTGAAACGGTTTGTTGGTTTGAATTTGTTGGATGACATTTGCTGACGGAGCCGCATACAACTGACCCAGGCTGGGCGTGAACTCTGTTCCCATGGAATAGAAAGCCCTGCCCAGACATCTCTGTCCAGCTCTAACCTCCTGGGCCCATTTCCACCAGAGCAGCCAACCTACAGAGAGATTTCCTTATCTGGGTGCGAATAAAAGCCAGTTTACTTTCAACAAAGGGCAGCTTTCCTTTGTGGAGTTTTTCTCTTGCTATTTCCCCCCTCTATTTACTTATCCACAGGCAGCAAGAAAAGAAAAACAACTCTGCTCTCTATTCAGATGCTTGATGACTGACTCCTTTAGACAGACAGGGCGGGGCCAGCCTGAACCTCTGACCTGAGTGTTCCCTTTGGGAGCAAACCTGCAGGAGACAGGGCTACCTTGCGGAGTGGACAGGGTGAACCAGGAAGAAAAGAACATGGGCTGGAGGCAGGGGGAAGCTCATTTCCAATCTGCCAAGGAAATTTGTCCCAAACATCTCAGTTGCCCATGGCCAAGCCAGGGCTGCAGCCCAGACCTCTGCTCAGCTTCCATGGTGCCAGCACCTCTGGGTGCTACCTGCCCAGAACTCATCTTTTCCAGTTCACATTTTTCTATTCAACCAAAGACCCATGTTAAAATAAAAATTGTACTGAATTCAGGCCTCTATTCATATATCTTGGCCTCTGATTCTAAGAGACCTGATGTTGGCAAGGTCACTTCCAGCTCTCAGACCCCTGTTCACCTTCTCTGCAGATGAAGGAGAACACGGGGCCGTGTCTTCTCTGGATAGCTGATGGTGCCTCAGGGCTTCCTTGCCAAGGCTCTGATATGCCAACCACTTTGTATTTCTTCCCAGCAGCCAGTGCCCGTCCGGCTAGTGCCAGCTCCAATGTGAAGAGCCTCGTGGTCACTCAGTGTTGGAACCTATGGAGACACCAAGACCAGTTGCTTCTATGGGTGAAAGGGGCCACATGCTAACCTGACTAACTCAGAGAAGGCCTGCGTGGCGACCTTGCAAACTCAGATACCTGAAGTAACCACAAAGGATGGTCTGACATTAAAACCTTTAATTAAAAAGCAGTTTATAGTGGGTGGTCATGTCCCAGGCCAGTATCTTCCCTGACAAAGAACAACTTTGATCTTTACTGAGACTGTTGTCTAACATACCTATGGACCCTACGCTCCAGGACCCCACACTGTGAGTACATGCCAGACAGACCCCATACCCCTCCCACCCAGGACCCAGGACCATGCTGCAAGTGCATGCCAGAAGGACGTAGGGCACAACCCTCCCGCAGGCACCAAGGCCACGCAGTGAATTGCATGCCAGAGGGCTCTGGGACCTCACAGGGAGTTGCACAACAGAGGAACTGTGCACACACCCCCTCTGACCTCAAGCATGTGCAGCAGACAATGAGGGACCAGATCTGTGGGGGAAGGGAGTACAACTCAGAGCAGAGACAATAAAGATGTGAGACTCAAGGCAGACCCAGCCTCTGGGCTAAGGAGTTCCAGACCATATGATCTCTAGGGGCTTCAACCTCTTGAACATCAATCAGGTTGCCCAACACCAGAAAGAGACAGTAACTCACCTTACCTAGAAACAAATATAAAGGGACTGCAAAAATGGGCAGACAAAGAAATAATCCCCAAAGGAAAGAAAAGGAGGTATCACCAGAAAAGGAACTAAATGAAATGGAGGCAAGTGGTTCATCAGAGAAAGAATTCAGAATAATGGTTATATGGATGCTCAAAAGGCTGAATGAGAAATTCACCAATGTATAAGAATTAAGAGGAAATGAAGAATGTCATAGCTGCAATAAAGAACACAATGGGAGGTTTCCACAGTAGACTAGAAGAAGCTAAGGATCGAATCAACGAGTTAGAAGACAGGGTAGAAAAAACACCCAATCTGAACAGAAATTAGGGAAAAAATTAAAAAGCAGAAGGAGAGTTTAAGGGAGCTTTGGGACAACATGAAACAAAGCAACATTCACATAATGGGGTTATCAGAAGGAGAAGAAGCTGAACAAGGAATAGAAAACCTGTTTGAAGAAATGACAGAAAACTTCCCTGACTTGGTGAAGAAAAAAAATCTCACAAGCACAGAGAGTCCCAAACAAGATGAACCTAAAAAGACCCACACCAAGATACGTCATAATTACAATGGCAATCATTAGCAACAAAGAAAGAATCTTAAGGGCAGCAAGAGAGAGATAGGAAGTTACCTACCAGGGATCTCCCATTAGACTATCAAATGATTTCTCAACAGAAACAAATCCAGCCAGAATGAAATAGCATAAAGTATACAAAATGAAGAAAAGAAAGGCACTGAATCCAAGAATAATCTATCCAGCAAGGCTGTCATTCAAAATTGAAGGTGAAATCAGGAGCTTTGCAGATAAAATCTGGCTAAGGGAGTTTATTACCACCAAACCAGAAATGGACTAAATCCTAAAGGGACTGGTGTAAGAAGAAAGAATAGAAAGAGAGGGAGAAACACAGACATAAAGAATAAAAATGGCAACAAAGAAGTACCAATCAATAATAACCTTCTATATAAATGAATTAAATGCTCCAATCAAAAGACAAAGGTGGCTGAATGGATAAGAAAGCATGACCCATATTTATGCTGTCTACAAGAGACCCACCACCAAACAGAGGACTCACACAGACTGAAAGTGAGGGATTGAAAAAAATTTTTCAAGCAAATGGAAATAAAAAATAAAAGCTGCGGTAGCAATACTTATATCTGACAAAATAGACCTCAGAGTGAAGGCCATAACAAGAGATAAAGCAGGTCACTTCATAATACTAAAGGGCTCTACACAACAAGAGGATATAACTCTGGTAAACATATATGTACCCAATGCATGAGCACCCAAATACATTTAAAAAAAAAAAACCTTCTGGAAGATATCAAGGGAGGAGAGATGGACAGAAATGCAATCATAGTAGGGGACTTTAATATCCCACTGACATCACTGGATAAATAATTCTAGACAAAAATCAACAAGGAAACAGCAATCTTAAATGACTCACTAGATCAGATGGAACTAATTGACATCTTCAGAACATTTCACCCAAAAGTTACAGAATATACATTCTTCTCAATTGCATATGGGACATTTTCAAAGATAGACCACATATTAGGACACAGGCTAAGTCTCTACAAATTCAAGAAGATTGAAATCATAGCAAGCATCTTCTCAGATCATAATGGCATAAAATTAGAAATCAACTATAATAAAAACAATCAAACACATGGAGACTAAATAGCATGCTATCAAACAATGATTGCATTACCAAAGAGATCAAAGAAGAAATTTTAAAAATTCTGGAGACAAATGACAATGAAAACACAACAATCCAAAATCTATGACACAATGAAAGCAGTCCTGAGAGGGAAGTTCATAGCACTACAGTCATATCTCAAAAACCATAAAAAAATAAATAAATCTGGTAATAAATTATCAAACCCGACAACTTGAAGAATTAGAAAGAGAGCAACAAGAAACGCCCAGAGTAAGTAGAAGGTAGGAAATAATAAAGATCAGAGTGGAAAATAAATGACATAGAGATCAAAATAACAATATAAAAGATCAATAGAACCAAGAGCTGGTTCTTTGAAAGGAAAAACAAGATTGATAAACCTCTAGCCAGGCTCACCAAGAAACAAAGAGAGAGGACCCAAATAAACAAAATCAGAAATGAAAGACGTGAAGTAACAACCAACCCCAAAGAAATACAAAGGATTGTTAAAAAAAAAAAAAAAAATGCTACAAACAACTCTATTGCAACAAACTGGACAACCTAGATGAAATGGACATATTCCTAGAGAAATGCGATCTTCCAAAACTCAATCAGAAAGAATCAGAAAACCTGGATAGGCTGATAACTACTGATGAAATTGAAGCAGTAATCAAAAATCTTCCAGCAAACAAAAGCCCTGGTCCAGATCACTTCACAGGGGAGTTTTACCAAACTTTCAAAGAAAAACTAACACCTACCCTCCTCAGACTAGTCCAAAAAATTCAAGAGGAATTCCAAGCCCTTTCTATGAAGTCAGCATTACCCTAATCCCAAAACCAGATAAAGACTCTATAAAGAAAGAGAATTTAGGCCAATATCCCCAATGAATATAGATGCTAAAAATCCTCAACAAAATATTAGCAAATCAGATCCAGCATTACATTGGAAAGATCATACACCATGACCAAGTGGAATTTATTCTGGGGATGCAAGACTGGTACAATATCTACAAATCAATAATTGTAATACACCACATAAATAAATTGAGAGACAAAAAACACATGATCGTAACAATTGATGCAGAAAAGGCATTTGACAAAATCTAACATTCTTTTTTGATAAAAACTCTCATCAAAGTGGGGATAGAGGGATCATCCTCAACATAGTAAAAGCCTTTTGTGACAAACCTACAACCAACATCATACTCAATGGGCAAAAACTAAAACTATTTCCCCTAAGAATAGGAACAAGACTGGGATGCCCACTTTCACTATGCTTGTTCGACATAGTACTGGAAGTGCTAGCCATAGCAATCAGGCAAGAGGAAGAAATAAAAGGCATCCAAATTGGAAAAGAAAAAGTAAAACTGTCATTATTCACAGATGACATAATATTGTACATAGAAAACTCTAAAGACTCCATCAAAAAACTACTAGATTTAATAAATGAATTTGACAATGTATCAGGATACAAAACTAGCACCCAGAAATCTATGGCATTTTTATACACTAATAATGAGCCCACAGAAAGAGAAATTTTTTTTTTAAATCCCATTTACCTTGCAACAAAAAAAATTAAGATACTGAGGAATAAATTTAAAAAAGGAGGTAAAAGACCTGTACTCGGAAAAGAGGATGATGAAAAAAGAGATAAAGGAAGATATAAACAAGTGGAAGGATATACCATGTTCATGGATTGATAGAATCAACATCATTAAAATGTCCATATTACCCAAAGCAATCTACAGATTCTATGCAATCCCATTAAAATACCAATGGCATATTTCACAGACCTAGAAGAAAATCTTCAAAAATTCATCTGGAATAAAAAAAGATTCCAAATAGCTGCAGCAATCCTGAGAAAGAAGAACAAAGTGGGAGGGATCACAATATCAGATATCAAGTTTTATCACAAAGCCACTGTAATCAAAACAACCTGGTACTGGCACAAGAACAGACATTTAGACTAATGGAACAGAACAGAAAACTCAGAAATCAACCTAAGCCATTATGCTCAATTAATATTTGACAAAGGAAGCAAGAGCATATAATGGAGTCAAGACAGTCTCTTCAATAAATTGTGTTGGGAAAATTGGACAGATACATGCAAAAAAATAAAACTAGACCACCAACTTACAACATACACAAAAATAAACTGTAAATGAATAAAAGACTTCAATGTAAGATGGTAAACCATAAAAATCTTAGACAAATCCATAGGCAGCAAAATATCAGACATCTCATAGTAATATGTTTACCGACACATCTCCTAGGACAATGGAAACTAAGGAGAAAATAAACAAATGGGACCACATAAAAATAAAAAGCTTCTTCACTGCAAAAGAAACCACCAACAAAAGAACAAGAGAGCCCGCTGCATGGAAGAACATATTTGCCAATGTTGCATCTGACAAAGATTTAATCTCCAACATTTATAGGGAACTCATATAAATTAACAAAAGGAAGATAAACAATTAAATCAAAAATGGGCAAAGTATCTAAATAGACATATAGAAAGCCAAGAGACATATGAAAAAATATTCAAAGTCACTAATCATCTGAGAGATGCAAATCAAAATGACAGCGAGGTACCACCTCACGCCTGTCAGAATGGCTATCATCAACAAATCAACAAACGAAACAACAGGAGCTGGCGAGGATGCGAAGAAAAAGGAACCCTCTGAGGCCTCGCGCACCTGGGTCCGGGTGAGGCCACGCGCCCCTGGGTCCAGGTGAAGCTGGATCCCAGGTCCGGGTGAGGCCATACGCCCCTGGGTCTGGGAGAGGCTGCGTACCCCTGGGCTCGGGTGTGGTCACACACCCCTGGGCCTAGGTGAAGCCTCACACCCCTGGGTCAGTGTGAGGCCGTGCGCCCCTGGATCCGGGTGAGGCCACGCGCCCCTGTGTCCGGGAGAGGACACACGGCCCTGGGTCTGGGTGAGGCCACGCGCCCCTGGGTCCGGGTGAGGCCACACGCCCCTGGGTCCGGGCGAGGCCACGCGCCCCTGGGTCTGGGAGAGGCCACGCTCCCCTGGGTCCGGGTGAAGCCACGCGCCACTGGGTCTGGGTGAGGCCATGCGCCCCTGGGTCCGGGTGAAGCTGGAGCATCCCGGGTCCGGGTGAGGCCGTGTGCCCCTGGATCCAGGCGAGGTGGGTCCCGGGTCCGGGTGAGGCCGCGCGCACCTGGGTCTAGGTGAGGCCACACGCCCCCTGGGTCTGGGTGAAAAGGCCACGCACCCCTGGGTCCGGGTGAAGCTGGATCATCCCGGGTCCGGGTGAGGCCGTGTGCCCCTGGATCCGGGTGAGGCTGGGTCCTGGCTCCGGGTGAGGCCACACGCACCCGGGTCCAGGTGAGGCCATGCGCCCCCTGGGCCCGGGTGAGGCCACATGCCCCTGAGTCCGGGTGAAGCCATGCCCCTGGGTCCGGCCAAGACCAAAACAGAGGGTGTCGGTCATGCATTACCACCATTTGTCCACCATCCAGAGCTGAGGGGTCAGTACTGACATGTACACATAAGGAACTGGTGGACATTGATATGGGGTCTCAAAAGAACTGTTGGTCCAGAAAGAAACTCACTACAGACTGATTCATTTGCCTGTCAGCATAACTATTATTGCTCGTCTCACATTCAGTTCTTATAAGTATATCTCTAGTGACACATGATCTTGCTCATCTAGGGGAAATGATGAACAACATAGACTGATGAACAAGAACAAACCAGAAACAGGGAGGCATCGATCGGACTATCGGGCCTCAGAGGGAAGATAGGGGAGGGTGGGGGGAGGGAGGAGAGATCAACCAAGGGACTTGTGTGCATACGTATGAGCCTAACCAATGGTTAAGTTCAACAGGGGGTTGGGGCATCCGTGGGAAGGGGTGTGGGATGGGAATGGGGGGATGAGGACAAATATGTGACACCTTAATCAATAAAGAAATTAAATAAAAAAAAAAATCAATAAAAATATATTTAAAAAAATAAAAAAAATAAAAAAAAAAAAAGGAACCCTCGTGCACTTCTGGTGGGAATGCAGACTGGTGCAGCCACTGTGGAGAACAGTATGGAGTTGCCTCAAAAAATTAAAAATGGAACTCCCATTTGACCCAGTGATCCCACTTCTAGTAATATATCCCAAGAAATCAGAAACAACAATCAGAAAGTATATATGCACCCCTATGTTCATGGCAGCACAATTTACAATAGCTAGGATTTGGAAACAGCCTAAGTGCCCATCAGCAGATGAGTGGATAAAAAGCTGTGGTACATCTACACAATGGAATACTATGCTGCTGTAAAAAAGAAAGAACCCTTACCATTTGCAACATCATGGATGGACCTGGAGACCATTATGCTAAGCGAAATAAGCCAGTTGGAGAAAGATAAATCACATGATCTCACTCATTTGTGGCATATAATGAACAACATAAACTGATGAACAAAAATAGATTTATAGACATAGAAGCATCAAACAGACCGTCAAACCTCAGAAGGAAGGCAGGGGAGGGTGGGAGTGGGGGATAAGAGATCAACCAAAGAACTTGTATGCATATAAGCACAACCAATGGACACAGACAATAGGGGGTGGTGCCAGCCTTGGCTGGGGGGTGGGGGTGGACTGGGAGAGGTCAATGGGGGGAAAAGGGGACATGTGTAATCCTACCTAATAATAGAGTAATATGCAAATTGACCGTACCTTCGCTACACCCACAAGCCACACCCACCAGGAAACCATGGATCTCAGGCAACTGGGGGTCTGTTCCTGCGATCCGTCGCAGGGACGCTGAGGTGTGGCTGAGCCCAAGGCTGGGAAAGCCTCCGCCGGAGGCTTTTTCGGCCTTGGGCACCAGCGGGGAGCCTAAGATGGATCATAGGCAACCGGGGGTCGGTTCCTGCGATCCGTGGCAGTCAGGCTGGGGTGAGGCCTATACCAAGGCCAGGAAAGCCTCCACCAGAGGCTTTTCCGGTCTTGGGCACCAGAGGGGAGCCTGCAAGGGATCGCAGGCAACCGGGGGTCGGCTCCTACTATCTGTGGTAGGGAAGCTGGGGTGCAGACGAGCTCAAGGCTGGAAAAGCCTCCGCCAGAGGCTTTTCCGGCCTTGAGCACCAGCGGGGAGCCTAAAACGGATCACAGGCAACCGGGGGTCGGTTCCTGTGATCCGTGGCAGTCAGGCTGGGGTCCGGCCAAGCCCAAGGCTGGGAAAGCCTCCATCGGAGGCTTTTCTGTCCTTGGGCACCAGCGGGGAGCCTGCTATGGATCGCAGGCAACTGGGGGTCCGCTCCTGCGAGGGGTTCTGCTCCTGTGGTGGATTGCAGGGAGCTGGGGTCCCCTTCCCAATGGGTGGTATCTGCAATCACAGGGAGCTGGAGGTCCCCTTCCCAGGCCTAAAGCTTTGGCCAGAGGCTTTAGGCCTGGGAAGGACACAGCCGATGATTGGTGTGAACTATAGAGGAAACACCTTTTCTTACTGCCCATTGGCTAAGCTTCCTGTATGCCACTGGTAATATTCTTAGTAACTTGGGTAATAAGAATCCAAAAAGGTGATCTAGGGTTTTTCCACCACACTTCTGGAGAAAAAAGTGAAGGTCCGCTGCTGGAGGGCTAAGAAATGTCATATCCTGCCCTAGCCCGTTTGACTCAGTGGATAGAGCCTCGGCCTGCCAACAGCAGGGTCTGGGTTGATTCTGATCAAGGGCATGTACCTAGGTTGCAGGCTCCTCCCTGTTGGGGCCCAGATCAGGGCTCATGCAGGAGGCAACCAATCAAAGTGTTCCTCTCACTTTGATGTTTCTCTCTGTCTTTCCCTTTCTCTTCCACATTCTCTAAAAGTCAATGGAAACATATCCTTAGGTGAGGATAAAAAAAAAAAAAAAAAAAAGAAAGAAATGCATATCCTATGAAAGACACATCTTGAAAATGCCTAAAGAAAGTTGTCATTTTTTCTTGGTGAAGGGACTGGAGTCGTGTTGATGAAAACACCTTGGTGGCTGTGGTGACTGGCAGTGGCTGCAGCAGCAGGGTGATGGGGCTGGTGCCTTCCCCTGACCAACCCGGTTGCCTCCCACAAAGGGAGGCCAGACTGCGGCTTAGGCCCGCTTCCCGTGCGGATCGGGCCTAAGCCATGAGTAGGACAAGCCCTGAAGGCTCCCAGTATGTGAGAGGGGGCAGGTTGGGCTGAGGGACCCCCACCCCCAGTGCACGAATTTCGTGCACCGGGCCCCTAGTACTTTTAATAATAAAGACATTTTAAAAAAAGATAACATACCTGTGGAATGTCAGGGTAACTTGTAACTTTCCTTTTTCCAGACCCTTTAGGGTACAACCAAATGCCCTGGGTGCCAGGATGCAGACCACAGATTCCCTAAATATTATTGTTATCATGTTAATTGTTGACTGTTCACTATCCTGCACCCACCTAAGTAACAGAAGTGTGTTTCTATCATTTTACTTTTACCCAAGCCCAGAAGTTTCCCTGCTTTGCTTTCTCCCACCTCCCTAATCAATCACCAATGGAGTTCATGTAACCCACTTGCATGTCCTCCTTTGATTGTGATGTACAAAACAAGTTAAAACCACCATTCTCTGGAGCGTTATCACAATACGTTGAGATTCTGCTTCTGGAACATTGTCGACAGTTTGGCTCAAATAAACTCACAAAAATTCCTTACAGGCTTGAATGTTTTTATGTTAACACTGGATGCCCAGTGCACAAAATTTGTGCACTAGAGGAGGGATCCCTCAGCCTGGCCTGCACCCTCTCGCAATCCGGGATCCCTTGGGGGATGCCTGTCTGCCCGGGAATCGGGCCAGTCCAGGGCTCTTGCAGTCCTGGACCCCTCGCTCCTTACTGCCCGCCTGCAGCGGAGGCAGGAGAGGCTCCTGCCACCGCCACTGCATTCACCAGCTGTGAGCCCAGCTTCTGGCTGAGTGGTGCTCCCACTGTGGGAGCACACTGACGACCAGGGGGGCAGCTCCTATGTTAAGCATCTGCCCTCTGGTGGTCAGTGCATGTCATAGCGACCAGTCATTCTGCTGTTCGGTCTATTTGCATATTAGGGTTTTATTATATAGGATTACTTGGCGTAGTGATGCAAGATTCCAAAGAAGCTCACCCAGGACCATACTGCAGACCTGGACCCAGTGCTAGGATCCAGCAAGGGACCCATAAAGCCCGCCAGTTCCCCGTCCATTGGGTGAACTTGGGTGGGTTGTCTCTTGGATCTGGGACCTTCCCTTGCTTTTTTGGTAGAGGGTCTGACTTTATTTGAGCTGTATTTTAAAATCCTCGAGGTGGAACTAAGGTTAAGGGTAAGAACCCAGGCTAAGGCAAGACTGGAGGGGAAAATGGGTGGCTGGTTTTGATTTTGGCTTTTCAATTGGAATTGCTTTCTGAGAGTCTGAGCAAAAAACCCTCACTATACACTGAGTGGCCAGATTATTATGATCTCTGAATGCATAATCATCTGGCCACTCAGTGTGTGTGTGTGTGTGTGTGTGTGTGTGTGTGTGTGTGTGTGTGTGTGTGTGTGTGTATTAGAGGCCCGGTGCATGAATTCGTGTATGGGTGGGGTCCGGCCAGCCTGGCCAGGGGGAGGGGACATGGTGGGCGGTTGGCCGACCTGCCTGCTGGTCAACTCCTGGTCGAGGGGACAATTTGCATATCAGCCTTTTATTATATAGGATATGCACTGAGTGGGCAGATTATTATGCATTCAGAGATCATCATCATCTGGCTACTCAGTGTGTAAATGAGAGCTGAACTCCTTCAGCTCCGAAGACAAAGGGGCACATGCTCTCTGCAGCCTGGTTCTCGCGTGTCCTTAGGTGACTAAGAATCTCTGTGGAGGTGTCAGAGGTCCTTCCCACAATGTGCAGGAGGCCCCACAGGGAAGCCCCAACTCAACCGTGATTAACCAACTGGCTCGTCCAGGGGCCCCATAAGGCGTGGTCTGCCAAGGCCCCAGCCCTTCTGGTTGTGTTAGACAGCCGGGAGAGAAACTGAGGCACGTAAGAGGGTGAATGGGACTCGAGGGGTGAGAGCCTTGTGGAGCTCAATCCATAGGCAGCACACTTGGACCCACTACATAACAACCCTAGGAAATTTGCTCAGACTGCAGATATCCAAAAATAAAATAAAAAAATCAACATGGGAAATTGTGTCTCCAAGGCCAGAAGCTCCCAGATCCCAGTCCTCTTAATACTCCTGACAGGAAGCCTTTACTTGCAAGTGCTTTACAGAAATGGGAAGATTTAACCAGAAAACATCAACTTAGAAATGGCCCAAACGCAGTTGTCCTTGGGTACCCACATTAATATTTTGCCTGCAGAAATTAGAAAATGCCGGCTCTGACATTGAACTAAATGGCCATATGGGAAGCAGATCTTGATTTGGAAATTAGAAGTTTCTAAGGAAAAGCATAGAAAGAAAATTCTTCTTAAAAAAAGGAAATTAATAAGAAATGCTAGAGACTGTCTCAGAACTAGTATTCTGAAGCTAATAAATGCCTACCCCAGCCCCCCTTCCTTTCTGAGCTTCCTTGTCCAGACTCGCCCTTTCCCCTCCCTTCTTCCTTCCCCTTCCGCCTCCTCTACTACCACTCACTCGAGGGAAAATGAGAAGAGGGATTCCAACAGCTCCCTTTGGAAAAAGCTGGTCTCGGCTAGAGAGGAACCAGCAATAGTTCCCGACTTTACCCGGGACCCTGATGGATTCACAAAAACGTAACTGTCAGAACATGTAATCCTGACTCTTCTGACCCGTTCCAATCATACACCACTGGCTTCTGAGGGCAAGGCCACAGTTACTCAGTCAGGTCTGCTGTGAAACTGTAGAGGAGGCTTTGCTGTAAGAAGCCAGGTCACCATAAGAAAGATTGAAAAGAAAACCTGAAGGGCGATTTACTAAGAGAAAACAGAAGCGAGCATTGGGCTGCTCCAGGACGATGAGGGGCTATTTTCCCCTTCTCCTTACTAACTCTTCAGGAGAAATTGAAATTACCATAAAAGGGGAAGTCACTAAGGGCCTTGTAGATACTGGGGCTACGTAATCTGTTATTAACCCTGCCCATGTAAGTTTCCCTCTGCCTCAGCGTAAGGCTTCTGTACAAGTGGTAGTGGTACCTAAGCAACCAACGGCTGTTTTAAAATCAGAGCCAGTCCCCTTTCAACTAGGGCACGTTAAGGGACAACATACATTTTACTGGTCAGATCGCCCCAAGTCCCCTGATAGGGAAAGGTTTTTAAAGTCACTGATGCCCACGTATGCTTTCCGCAGAAGGGCAGTAAGTGTTTAGAACTAAATGAACCAGATGCTGGACCAAAAGGGAAAACGATGACTTTAAAAGAACCTCCCAAGAGGAAACCAACCTTGAGACTGACTGACGTTTGCTAACCACCTTTCCTCACGATTAACTCCCATGAGAGCCGGAGAGAAGGCTTAACAGGGGACCCGCCCTCAGAATGGCCCAAACAGCGCAGAGACGTGCAGAGATGCCTAAGCCTCGGCTTGCTGCACATGCCTCTGTGGATGGGAACCTGGCCACAGGGCCTTCAGAGTCCCCTTTCCTATTGGGGTACAAACTCTTCATCTGAGGGAAATTTGACTCAAGGTCCCTCAAGAAAAAAGGCTAATCTTTTGCAACATAGCCTGGCCCCACTATAAAGTGACAATGGAGAGGTCTGGCCAGTTACTGGCACCAGTAAGTGGAATGCTACCCTGCAGCAGACCCTGCTTTCCCATTCCCACTGAAGTGAATGGAGAATGAGGCCTTCTGAGATCAATGTGTCTTTTCCATACAAGCAAGCCCTTATGAGTCAGAAACAGCCCTCAGCTATATGCTCCCTGTAAACTAGATCTCTGTAATGGCTACAGAGCCGCAGAGAAACCTACTCAAATGGAAAGAAACATTTCAAAATGGGTGAATTTGTTAGTCCTTTGCCAACATCTGCCAATCCTTGAGGAATTAAAAAATACTGTCCTTGTTTTACATTGCAGTCTTGACAGGGTCAGAGGTGTGTGGCTCAGAATATCAAAGCCCACTGAACCCTTTACATTCCCCAAACCTCCCCTGCTCAGCTCAAAATGCTTCTAGAGAACTAGAGGCCTGGTGCACGAATTTGTGCATGGGTGGGGTCCAGCCGGCCGGCCTGCCCTGATCAGGACTGATTAGGCCACCATGGACAGCTGGGGGAACTCCTGGTAGAACTCCCAGTCCAGGGGACAATTTGCATATTAGCCTTTTATTATATAGGATTGGCTTTCCAAAACCAATGTCCCAGGACCTTTGAGATGCAAATACCAGTGAAGCATAGCAACCTCCATCTTGTGTAAAAACTGCTATTTGAAATTTTAACCCTGCTATTCTGGCTTCTGTAAATGCTTGCTTGGTTAAATAATATGGGAAAATAAACCTATTCCCATTCCAGAGAGGCCATAAACTATGCCCAGACAGGGTGTCAGTGCTGGCGCCAGGCCAGGTCTTAAGATGTGGTCTCACGGCTCCATCCCAGCACCAGGACTGTTTCTCAGAAGGCCCGGAAGTCTTGTTCCGAATTTGGAAGACAAAGACCTGAAAAAAGTATAAACAGGGAAGACTTCCACCGTGCTGGGGCCCAGAATTTGACAGAGATATTCCACTCTGAGCCCACTAGCGCTAGTGAATTAAAAAGACACCAAATTAATTTGGCTTATTGATTAAGGTGTCTCATGTTGGCTTGCTGATTTACAATATAACACCAGGAACTCTGGGCTGGGCCATTTTTAAAATACAAATCTCTGAAAGGTAGCTACCTAAGCAAATCACTTTAACTTATTTCAACCATTCCTTTCTAAATTAGTGAATTTTAATTAAAGTTATTGAATATCTAGGTGTTTTGAAATAACATGGAATTCTGAGAGACTAGTTGCTAGACAAGTCTTGTATTCGCCTGCTTTTGTCGGTGTTGCAGAAAGTTTGCAATGTGGATTTGAACTGTTGATGGAATGTCTTGTGCTTTGTTGAAGGTGTGTTTCTTGAAAGTGTGCTTAAAATATGTTAATAAATGTCAATGTAAGGAATGCTGGTCATTTCATTTTATTTTATTTGGTTATTATTTGAAATTGAGGCTTCTTTTTTTAATATATTTTATTGATTTTTTACAGAGAGGAAGAGGAAGGGAGAGGGGTAGAGAGTCAGAAACATCGATGAGAGAGATCGAAACATCGATCATCTGCCTTCTGCACACCCCCTACTGGGGATGTGCCAGCAACCAAAGTACATGCCCTTGACCGGAATCGAACCCAGGACCCCTCAGTCCACAGGCCGACACTCTATCCACTGAGCCAAACCGGTTTTGGCAAATTGAGGCGTCTTGAAGAGTTAAAAGTTCAAGTTAAGTAAGGAGAAATTAAATGGTTGTGATAATAGAGGCATAGGTATAGAGATTCATTTTTGAGGGGAAAGGAAGGAAATAACTTGTTCTAAAAAAAATTATTTCTGAATGGGTGAAAAATCCTAATTTAAGATTTGTGGGAAAAAATGTAGAAAGGTTCATAAAATTTTATGAAGGTTATAAAAGTTTGTAAAAGCTTTAAGTTTATTTTTAAAAATTATTGCCTTTTCTCTGCAAAAAAAAAATAATAATAATAATACAAATGTTATGTATGGTCTATTAACACACACACAAAAAAAAAAATTCAAACCTATAAAAAATTGTTGTGAGTTTATTTGGGCCAAACTGTCAACAATTGTCAGGAAGCAGAATATCAATGTATTGGGATAATACTCTGGAGAATCACAGTTTTCCACCTTGTTTTGTACATCACAATCGAAGGAGGAGACGTAAGTGGGTTACATGAACTCCATTGGTGATAGATTAGGGAGGCGGGAGAAAGCAAAGGGTGGGGGGTGCCTCTGGGATTGGATAAAAAGTAAAATGATAGGCACACACTTCTTTACTTAGGTGGGTGCAGGATAGTGAACAGTCAGCAATTAACTCAGTAACAATGAGGGGATTTGTGGTCTCTGTCCTGGTGCCCAGGCACATTTGGCTGTGCCCTGAGGGGTCCAGGAAAAGGGAAGTTACAAGTTACTCTGACATTTCACTGGTATGTTACCATAGATGCAAAAAGACAAGAGGCTCAGTGAAGGTAAAGGTTGATCTTTGTCAGGGAAGATACTGGCCTAGGACGTGACTGCCCACCATCACTGCTTTTAGTTACAGTTTTAATTTCAGACCATCCTTTGAGGTGACTTTAGGTCCCTTGAGTTTGCAAGGCTGCCAGGCAAGGCCTTCCCTGATATGTGTTTGTCAGTGTATTATATGTGGTGAATTTTCACCCTCCCTTGGCATTCCTAGGATATAATCTTTCACTAGCCTAATTAAAAAACAACAACACACATATTAAATACTTACATAAATTAAGCAGAATTCTGTGGTCTGGACAAAATATTTAATATTAAAACTGTTTTAAGTTTGATTAATGTCTTTTAGAGTTAATACTATAAAATATATATTTTTATCTAGATTTACAAAGAATTTATGATGTAATCTTTTGGTTAAGTATATTTGACAACCTTCCCAAAGTTTAAATTTTAAGACTTTTTAACTGAGAAATGACTTTGAGTCATTCCAATGGGCCCTGGAAAATAAGGATTTATTTTCTCTTCTTAAAATAAATATTTTTAAAATAAATTAGGCCTATTTAATATACTTGGAATTATGTGGGAAGCTTTGTCAAATAAAAACTAATAATAACTATGCTCTATTTATATACATACTTCATGCCCGTTGTATGAAGATTCGCGCAAGAATAGGCCTTCCTTCCCCTTGCTTTGCTCCCAGCTGCTTGGGAACCTTTGCAAGTCTTTGCTCCCAGCCGGAGCACCGCTCCTGTAGCTCCCTTCGCCCCCCTGCCCTCCCCCTCATAGCGGGTGTCCTGCCCAGCCGCTCCGTGCCTGCATATGCAAATTAACCCACCATCTTTGTTGGGTTAATTTGCATACTCACTCCTGATTGACTGTTGTGTGTTGCGGAGGTACGGTCAATTTGCATATTTCTCTTTTATTAGTGTAGCTGTTTTGTTAAAATGAATGTTATAGAAATTGCCGTCTACTCCTCAAGGAACTTGCAGATTCAGAGCCAAGTTCAAACAGGAACCTCTCAGGGGTAGCAGGTGTCCAGTCAGGGACACCAGGCAAGTCAAAGTGATGGTTCCCTGTGGGGGCGTCTTCCAGTGATACTCTGGGTATTTTAGTTTCACATGTTGGGAGTTTATGAATTATTTTAAATGCTCAATACACCCTCCCGATAACCCCTGGGCCATGTTTTAAAATCTTACATATTATTTGTTCTTTACATGCTGAAATTATATACTTAGTAGAAACAATATCCACCTCTCTACCTTATTAGATATGAAAAACATTTAACTTGGGTATTGACTAATCTTTCCCACCTACTAGACAATGATATTCTGGTTATCAGCTATGATAATGAAGTTAATGTTTCGTTGGCCACACACTGGTGGTCTTCTACTATCAATGTAAGCTTTGGTACATTTTTCAGGCTGTATCTATTACAGAGGACCATCTTGGACAAACCCCTCCAAGAACACCTCCCCAATACTTCCCGTGGTACTATTATATATGGATCTATTCTAGATGAGTATTCTAGATGAGTATTGCCTAACTATAGGAATGGATGAAGCTAACTGCCCAGAAGGAAAATGAGAACTTCTGGATAATAGCAGATACTTGTTCCCCTCAGATCCTTCCTTGTCTAATATTAGACATTTTCTGTTCCTAATCAGTGTTGCTGATTTAATATTATTGCTTTTGTTCCTGGTATGTAAATGTTACACTAGATGCAGAAAAACAAAACTTAAGACAAGCAGCAAAAAGACTTGGATCATGGTGGCTCAAATGTTAGAAATGATCCAAGATACTTTTTAACAAGAACGTATAGGATCTGACTGCCTCTCACTTACTTGCCTTTTATTTTGAATAATAATAATTCGACCTTAAGTGCCATCTAAAGTTATGGTCTTGCCCCATCCCCAGTGGTCCACCCTGTTCAGCAAGAAAAATGCCGCCACTGAGACTTCCTAGGAATGAGCCTGCCTAGCACCGTGGGACCCCATGATCCAACCAGAAGGTTGGTCATCAGTGCATCCTTTGGATTGATTTATGGCCAAAAGGGGGATGTGTGGATGAAAGGGGCCTGACCAGCTGACCTGACCAGCTCAGGGGAGGCCTGCATGGCGGTCTTGCAAACTCAGAGACCTAAAGTCACCACAAAGGATGGTCTGAAATTAAAACTTCAACTAGAAGCAGTTATGGTGGGTAGTCATGTCCTAGGCCAGTATCTTCCCTGACAAAGGTCAATCTTTACCTTCACTGAGCCTGTTGTCTTTTTGCATCTATGATAACATGTCATTGGAATGTGAAAGTAATTTTCCTTTTCCCAGAACCCTCAAAGCACAGGCACCACACTGCAGAGACCACAAATCTCGTCATTGTTACTGAGTTAATCGTTGACTGTTATCTATCCTGCACCCACCTAAGTAAAGAAATATGTCTATCATTTTACTTTTTATCCAATCCCAGAGGCCTCCCCTTTGCTTTCTCCCGCATCCCTAATCCATCACCAATGGAGTTCATGTAATCCACTTACCTCTCCTCCTTTGATTGTGATGTACAAAACAAGGTGAAAAACCCACCATTCTCTGGAATATTGAGATTCCGCTTCCTGACAATTGTCGACAGTTTGGCTCAAATAAACTCACAAAAATTCCTTACATGTTTGAATGTTTTTTTATGTTAAAAAACTATCAGGCTATCAGGCAGGCAGGTGAGCAATTAGGGACGATTTGGCAGGTAAGCATAGTTGTTAGGGATGATCAGGCAGGCAAAGTGTTTAGAGGCGATCAGGCAGGCAGGTGAGTGGTTAGGGGCTATGAGGCAGGCAGGCAGAGTAGTTATGGGCAATCAGGCAGGCAGGCAGGCGAGCCATTAGGAGCCAGCAGTCCCAGATTGCAAGAGGGATGTCCAATCCCACAGGTCCAACTGTCAGTTGGGCCTAAACCAAAAGTCAGACATCCCCCGAGGGGTCCTGGATTGCGAGAGGGTACAGGCTGGGCTGAGGGACACCCCTTCCCCCGTGCACAAATTTCATGCACCAGGCCTCTAGTATGATTTTGTTAATTCGTTTACTTCATGCATGAGGTTGTTGATGTTGATCATGAGTCTTTCTGAGCAACCTTGGTTTTCTGGCATAGCTAATCTTTTACTCGTCACTTCAGCTGTACCTAAAATATAGATTTGAGCAAACTTCCAAGAAATATCACCCGTAGGATGTAAAGTTCCAGTATGGTGATAAACTTGTCCGTGTATTCTAAAACAGTATGGCCCATATCCTAATGGTGATATGATATTTGCACCCATTGATGCAAAAGCAAAAGACCTATTTATCGAACGAATATTTTCCATGGAAATTTTACTGTCAGAATCTTCGTTTATCATTAATTTTTTAAAATATACTGGGTATTCTGGAAAATGTATATCATTTGGATAATGTGGGCTCATAAGAAGAGCTTGGAAGTAGTCCTGCCTCTTAGATTTTTTGGAACAGTTTGAGGAGTATAAGTGTTAGTTCTTCTTTGAATGTTTGATAAAAATCCTCCATGAAGCCATCTGGACCAGGCCCTTTGCTTTCTGGGAGTTTTTTTATTACTGCTTCTAGTTCCTCAATTGTTATTGGCCTACTCAGGTTTTCTGATGCTTCATGATTCAATTTTAGGAGATCGTATTTTTCTAGGAATGTGTCCATTTCACCCACTTTGTCCAACTTGTTAACATAAAGTTGTTCATAGTGTTTTCTTACAATCATTTGTATTTCTGTGGTGTCAGTTGTTACTTCACCACTTTCCTTTCTGATTTTATTTATTTGGGTTCTCTCTCTTTGTTTCTTGATAACTCTGGCTACAGTTCATCAATCTTGTTTATCTTTTCAAAACCCAGCTCTTTGTTTCATTGATTTTTGCATTCTTTTTTTGTCTCTGTGTCATTTATTTCTGCTAGTCTTTATTATTTCCTTCCTTCTACTTATTCTGGGCTTTTCTTGTTGTTATTTTTCTAATTCTTTATGTTGTAGGGTTAAAAAGTTTATTATTAATTTTTCTTGTGTTTTTTTTTTTTGTTGTTGTTGTTGTTGTTGTTAATCCTCACCCAAGGATATTTTCCCATTGATCTTTTAGAGAGAGTGGAAGAGAGAGGGAAAGACAGAGAGAAACATCAATGTGAGAGAAACACATCGGCTGGTTGCCTCCTGCACATACCCTGATCAGGGACCAGGCCAGGGAGGAACCTGCAACCAAAGTACATGCTCTTAATCAGAATCAAAGCTGGGACCCTTTGGTCCACAGACCAACACTCTATCCACTGAGCCAAACCGGCTAGGGCAATTTTTCTTGTTTTTTGAGGTAGTGCTATGAACTTCCTTCTCAGGACTACTTTTGCTGTGTCCTAGAGATTTGGGGTTGTTTTGTGTTCATTTTCATTTTTTTCCTAGAATTTTTTTATTTCTTTCTTGATCTCATTGATAACCCAGTCATTGTTTAATAACATGCTATTTAGACTCCGTATGTTTGAATGTTTTTTAGTGTTTTTACTATAGTTGATTTCTAATTTCCTTCTATTGTGATCTGAGAAAATGCTTGGTATGATTTCAATATTCTTGAACTTGTGGATACTTCTTTTGTGTCCTAACATGTGGTTTATTTTTGAGAATGACAAATGTGCACTTGGGAAGAATGTATATTCTGGGTAAAATGTTCTATAAATGTCAATTAAATCCATCTGATCCAGTGTGTCATTTATAGACACTGTTGCCTTGTTGATTTTTTGTCTGGAAGAACTACCCAGTGAAGTCAGTGGGTATTGCTGTATTGCTGTTGATCTCTCCCTAATTGCTGTTGATCTCTCCCTAAAGTCCTCAAAAGTTTTGTGTTTGTTGTTGTTGTTGTTTTGTGTATTTACATGCTCCTATATTGGATGCATAGGTGTTTACCAGGGTTATATCCTCTTGTTGGACCGATCCCTTTAGTATTATGTAGTGAACTTTGTTATCTCTTGTGATGGCCTTCATATTGAAATCTATTTTTTCAGATATGAGTATTGCTATCCCCGCTTTTTTTTTTTTATTCCTATTTGCATGGTAAAACATTTTCCATCCCTTCACTCTCATCTTATGTGAGTCTTTTGTTCTGTATGGGTCTCTTTTGACAGCATATAGTTGGGTCATGTTTTTGTATCCATTCAGCTACCCTATGCCTTTTGATGTGAGCATTTAATCCATTTACATTTAGGGTTATTATTGATAGGTATTTATTTATTGCTATTTCAATTCTGTATGCCTAGGTTTCTCTCTCTATTTCTTCTTCTCATCACAGTACTTCCTTTAGCATATCTTGCAGTGCTGGTTTGGTGGTGATAAACTCCTTTAGTCTTTTTTTTCCCCCTTTGGTCTGGGAAGCTCTTTATTTCACCATCTATTTTTGAAAGTAGCCTTTCTAAATATAGTCATCTTGGTTTCAGATCCTTGCTTTTCATTACCTTGAATACTTCATGCCATTTTCTTCTGGCCTGTAGAGTTTCTGATGAGAAATCAGCTGACAGCCTTATGGGAGCTCCTTTGTAGGTAACAAATTGTTTTTCTCTTGCTGCTTTTAAGGTTCTCTCTTTGTCTTTAATTTTAGGCATTTTAATTACGATGTGTCTTGGCATGGGCCTGTTTGGGTTTTTCTTGCTTGGGAATCTCTGTGCCTCCTAGACTTGTGTGACTTTTTCCTTCACCATATTAGGCAAGTATGCTGTCATTATTTCCTCAAAAACATTTTCTATCCCTTGCTCACTTTCTTCTCCTTCTGGCATTCCTTTTATGTGAATATTATTACATTTCATGTTGTCCCATAGCTCCCTTAAGCTGTCCTTTTTTAAAATTGTTTTTACTTTTTGGTTCTCTGATTGATTTTCTCTGCCCTGTCTTCTAATTCACTGATCCTTGGCTTTCCCTAATCTGCTGCGTATCCCTTCCAATGTTATTTATTAGTGTTATGTCATTCTTTATTTCTAGCTAGACTTTTTTCATAATTACTCTATCTTTTCTCATGCTGTTGAGCATCTTTGCCATCATTAATCTGAACTCTATATTTGACAAATTTCTTATCTTCGTTTTGCTTAGCTCTTCCTCTGGAGAATTCTCTTGTTCTTTCAAGTGGGAATTTTTTTTTTTTTTGTCTCCCTATTTTGCCTGCCTGTTTGGGTTTGTGCCTATGTATTAGGTAGATCTGCTATGACTCCCAATCTCTAGTGCAGGATAATGTCAGATACTGTTTCTGACTGGCCCTGAGTACCCTGTTTGGAGCTATTAGCAATCCACACCTTGTACCTCCCTCTGCTGGGGCTGGGAGCCTTGGGAAAGGACCAAGATGTGCACCAGGGTCTGCTTTTCCAGACCCTGCCCAGAAGGAGATCAAGGAAATACTCAAAGCCCCCAGAGATCCACATCTGCCTGCAATCTGATTGTATTCAGGCTTGATTAGCATCAGGCTTTCAACTATAGGGTGGGGTGAGAGATTTTTCAATAGTGTGGGGCAACTGCCTTCCCTCCAGTCTAAAACCACCTGGAGAGCAAATGTCTGCGGAGAAAGATGTCCTCCACAGCATGAGGGAATGACTCAGCACAGGAAACTGGGGTGGCTGCCTTCTAGGCTCCAACCCCTGAGCCACCAACCTTGGACTCTCCTCACACACCTGCAGTTCACTCTGCCTGCCCTCTGCTGGAGCCCAAGGGGAGCAGCACATGAAATTTTGTGTTGGCCCTTTAAGAGGGTGCCTGCATACCCTGCCCATCACAGCCAGGTGTGAGGAGGCACCTTTCTCAGCTCCAGTGCTCTCTGCTGGGGTGCCCAGCTTGGAGGTTAGACCCCAGAGTTCTGTGGGAACCTTCCACAGCTGAGATATCTCTCCAGAACTTCAGCTGCTCTGGAGAGCCTGTGTGGGAGCCTGGCCAGCCCTTTAGCATCTTTGCACTTCCTACCAGTCTCTATGCAGTCTCCACTTCTGTCTTTGGTTAGCAGAGTTCTCCCCAGCTAGTCTTCAGTTGATTTTTCAGGGTGTTTTTTTCTGTATTTTAGTTGTATTTCCAGTTTGGTCCTGGGAGAGTGTCAGTGTAGCTTCCACTACTCCCCTGCTATTCCCGCCCTCCCCCCTAACCCCTGACAAAGAGTTTTCACAGAAATTCATTTGGTGTGAAAGCCAAGCCCCCCAGGCAGCGGGAAGACATGGCACTGTGAAAGCTGTCACTTATAGGCAGAGGGTCATCCACTGTGTCCTAGACCTGAAGGAAGAACATTAAATAGGGGCAGATGTTCCTAACACCATGATCTGAACCACAGAGAACCACACAGTAAACCTGAAAGTAAATCTAAACACTGAGAGGACCTTGGCAGAGACGTCCATGTCTTTCTGATGTGATCTTCCTCCCTAATTGTTTGTATGTGTTCAACCCCAACCTCAAGAAACAGAGCTTGGAGCAGGTGCATCTGAAAAACACTCTTTTCTTCTCTTTATTCATCCCACTCACTGTTGAGATGATCTGACTCACTCACTGCCACCTAAGAGCCTATTGACAGTGCTTTCCAAAGTAAAGAGGACCCCATTCATCCAGGGCCCTCGAAGCTGTGGAATGAGCTCAGTAATAGCTGACAGCACCTGTACACCTCCCATTTGGTCTTCAACAGCCCCCACAAGGAAACAAATGGAGAAGAATTCCAGTGGCAAAGGCAGTCATTTTATTACTGTCTTTGTTGTACCTCCAATGGGGTCCTCCCCATGCTGTGCCCACTCAGGGCAGATATACCAAGAACTGTGTTTCCCACTTTGCTGCACTGTGCCACCCAGGAGAGCAGAGGACAGCTTTTCTTTAGCCATCTTGTGTTTGGGTCACTGTGTGAGCACGGAAGGGCCACCAGGAGACCTGACCCCAGGAGACAGAACCTAACTGCCTCTTGCTGGAAAAGCAGCGGGTTCTCTTTAGGCAGGACTTCCTTCTGTGCGTGAATCATAGTTATTCCAAAGAGAATTTGTCAGCTGGCCTGGTAACTCCCTGGGACGGGAGCCTGTGCTTGGCCACTCTCACTTTCTGCCTGCCCACCTTTCAGGGCGCATCCTTCAGAAAGTGCTCAGGTCACAGAAATAACCGACTTTACCACCAGACAGATGTGAGCCCTGAGCCCTGAGTTTGCCAAGCTCTGTGCCTGTGGACTGGTGACTATCTCTCAGCCTTGGCCTCGAGTCGTCCTGAGAAATGGGATGAAAGCAATCTTCAGTCGTGAGGAGGATCTGGGAGCCCTGTCAGCTGGGCTGTTGCCTCTTGGATGCCTGCTGTCTGCAGTGGAGGCCGTGGGACCGTCCAGCATTGGCTCTTTATCGGAGAGGGTGGAACTCCTGGTGGCAAGTGCTCCCAGTCCCATTCTGGTCCCAACTCTGCTGGAACCAGGCTTGTTAATTTGGGTAAACCCTTCCTGTTGGAGGGGCTGGGGCAGTAAGACTCCCCCACCTTCCTGACATTTTCTTCCCTCCCTGCCCCCCTCACCCCTGTCCATGGGGAGTGAGTCTGCTTTGCCCATCTCTCTACCCTCCCCCACCCCGCCCCTGAGGAGCCAGTGTCCATGGGGACTTGTCTGTCCTGTTCTGGGCACCAGACCCTTCCTGCGAGGACAGACCTCAGTCCAGCCTGCAGCCAGGACCCCTGCAGACCAGTGATGAGTTTGCCACTAATTAAGGTGCATGTGAGGTCCAATGTGGGAGGTAAGAATTCGTACAACTTGATTAGTCCAGACTGAAGGCCAGGGGCAGGTGTGACATGTGGGCCAGGGCAGGGGTAGCTGGGTTAGGAAGACCAAGGGCATGAACCACCCCGGGAGGAGGAAACAGCCCAGAGAAGGGGGACCTGGAGTAAGTCCACCGTCTCCAGACTTCCACTGGGCCCTGCTACGAGGCGAACCTTCTCTTGACTAACACGATGAGATGTTGTGTAAAGAGGGGATTTCATTGAGAGTGGTATTGACCAAAGCAAACAGCAATAAAGCAGAAGCAATTAAAAACATGTCAATCACATTTATCCCCAGAGCGTGCACAGCCTCCTGATGGGTGAGGTGGTGTTGTCCCAGCCACAGCCCTCACCTGGTGTGGGAAGATCCCAGGGCGGACGCCTCCCAGGCCTGTGGCTCTGAAGGTGCGGAGAGGGGCACGAAGGCCGCAGCCCGGCACAGCATCTTTTCGCTCAGCAGCAAGAGCAGAAGGTTCTCTGGAGTTTTCTGCTGACGGGCCTGTGGACTGAGTGTGGCCCCACAATGTCATACACTGAAGTCCTAGCCCCTCCCCCACACATCAGCAAGTGACCTCATTTGGAAAGAGCTTGTTGCTGCTGTGATTAATTAGGATGGGCTCGTAACCCAGTTATGACAACAGCATGGGAAGATGAAGGCAGAGACCGGGGTGATGCTTCTACAAGCCAAGGAACCCCAAAGACTGTCCGCAAACCACCAGTGGTGGGGGGCAGGGTGCGGGGGGAGGGGAGAGGTTAGAGCCAATCCCCCCTCATGCGGGACCAACACTTGACCTGGGACTTGTAACTCCAGGACTGAGACAGGAAACATCAGTTGTTTAAGCCGCTTGGTTTGTGGTCCTTTGTCAGCGCAGCTCTGGGAAACGAACACCAGGCCACACTTAATGAATAAGGAGCAGCACCTTGTGGGTGAAAGGTGGGTGCAATGGCCAGAGCTCAGGCTCTCTGCTTCCAGACCAGCTAGCTGCCTGAGGACAGTCTGGGTCTGTCCCCGCACGCCACAGAGCCGCGAGGACATGGCTCAGCCTGTGGGGCCCCCTCCCCAGAGCTCTGCCATGGGTGTAAGTGTTCCTGCTCATGGATGACACGTGCCGAAGCTGCTCTCAGCGCCGGGCCTGGCACCAATGTCCCTCCGTAAATGTCAGCGCCTGCGTCCATGTGGTCCGCTCTGTGCAAAGCACCTCCCCGCGCTCCGTGCACCTTCCCCAAGGTCCACGAGGCAGTGTGATTATCCGCATGTTCCACCTGGAGACTCTGAGGCCCAGGTGTTTGAAGCCGACCACAGAGTGGGTTTGGGGTACAGGTGGATCTGGGCTGGAACCCCGACCCTACCACCTCCTAGCTCTGCAACTTTGCAGACATTCTTTACCCTCCTCCAAATCTGTTTCTCCAGATTTCAGAGGAAGAATTGTGAGAGGAGTCTGCTTGTACTTGGCCTTAGATCAACTGTCCTCACTCTCCCGCTGTCACACCAAAGATCGGTAGAGCCGGACTTAAACTCCACCCCCCGACACAGTAGAGGGTGAACCTCAAAACTGCAGGAAGGCTGCAAGATACAGGGGACCAGGTCCTCACTTGGAGCGAAGGACAAGAAGCGACCAGGCGGCGAGTGGAGCACCGAGTGGAGGGGGAGGAAAGGGTCCATTGGAAGCCACGTGCCATCGAGGCTCACTGGCTCCCTCGAGGGTTGGTGCCACGTCAGGGGCTCAGCTTCAAAGTCAACTTCCTCTGGACCTCTGCTACCCTGACAACTAGTCCTGGCCTGCTCAGTTCCTGCTGCAGCAAAGATCCCCATCTTTCATAATCACCTTACACCTGTGATCAGTTCCCCTCAGCCTTTCGTTGTCTTTCTCCAGGGGGTAAGGATGCCCATGGCAGGCAGCTGACGCCATCGTGTTTGAATCAACATTTCCCCCAACACTCCCTTCCGGGGCTCCACTCAGGGCACATGTCCCCTCGGCCTCGCTGCCCTTTCCCGGCCGGCCACGGCCCCAGGCTCCCCCTAGACCTGTCCCTCGTATTCGTTATTCGGCACTTTGTAAGCTCTCCTTTGCCCTTGATGGGCTTCTATCAGGACGAGATCATGGTCTCAAGCACCGAGTCTGCTCTCGGCAAAAGCAGAAACCCGCTTGTCCATGTTTCCCAAAGTCTTTTTTCTTAATGACTTAGATGGACTCTGTAAGTGAAGACTATTAGTTAGCCATCACATCTGCTACAAAAATGCTTTCTTCTCTGTGGTTTGACTTTTAACATTACTTGAGGCATTTCTTCTTGCCAAACAGATTTTTTAAGAAGCTCTTTATGCAGTTAAACGCGTCATACACTTTCCACGGGACTCGGGTTCCTCTCTCGCCTGAAGGCTTGCTCATTCCAAGGCGATCAGTTCAGCAACCAGCGCTTTCCTGTGGAAATGTTGTAAGCTATTTTTATGTTTAAGTCTTTAAACCATCTGTAATGCTAGTTTTATCTCCCACAGGAAGAATGGAGGAAATTTATGAAAAAAATTCCTGAAATAGTTTGCATTTCATTAACTCAGATAGTTCCGAATATCTTCGCTACGTCTCCTTTTTAACATGACATTTTCTAATTAAACAACAAATATACCTTTTATGGTAGAAAATTTAGAAAGCACAGAAAAGTATAATGAAAAAAATAAACAAACAAACAAAACCAATAGTAAGCCCAGCAGTCAGAGACAATCCCTGTTAGTATTTTGGTTTATCTATTTTAGGCACAACTATAATTTTTATAAAATTGGGGTTATAGATTATAAGAGATTTGATTCCTGAATCAAATTGTTTAATTTAACCATTGGATTTTAGCTCTGTGTCATTACAGATATATATAGATATATAGTCTTCAAACATAATCTTAAAGGGCTATATTATATTACATTATATTATATATAGCTGTAGCATACTGACAACCATGCCAACGATTGGGAATGGATCAATGAAAGTTAAATAAATGAATCAACAACGTGCACATGAGAAAAGCATCTTCAAATGACTCCTCTGATAGGTGAGACGAGTGTCTGCTCCTGCACCTGCGTGTAAGCACACCTCTGCCCGAGTGTTTCCTTTCCATCTGCCGGTTCAGAAGGAGACACGGGATTTCGGTTAGGGCCTAACCATCCACGTGGTGGAACGTGTGTGTGCAGGGACAGCCCAGGAACAATGAAGGAAGGACCTTAAGTCCCCAGCTGCCCCAACCCCAGAGAACGTGCCTCCCCAGGCTCCCGCCCACCCCGGAACCCAGGCTGCAGGGCAGGCGTGACGCCCTCCTTCCCGAAGGGCCTGAGCTCAGCGGGACGCAGACATGGGGCCTAGAGCTGAAGAGCAGCTGCAGAGGCCCCTGTCCTCCTGAGCACAGCGCCTGGGTGAACCTGGACGGCGGGAGGGCGAGGGTCAGGCAGGAGAGGAAGGAGAGGGAGGTGTTTGAGGACCCCAGGTGGCTGGCATCTGAAGGTGGAGTCTCATGCTGGGAGCGGTGGTTTTCTCCGCCTGTAAGTGGAGCAGAGATGGAGCGGGACAGGGTGAGGACCGGGCGGGGAGGGCCATCCCGCGGGCCGGCCCGCAGAGCCTTGGTGGGTCCGCAGCACCTGGGCTCAGGGTTCTCAGGTGCAGGGGGTCAGCAGCATGCCGTCCACCTGCCGATCACCGTGCACGTCACTCATGATCGTACTGGCTCTTCACACCAACCCTGGAACGTGCCGTGTCCTCACGGGATGCGTGGAAACGGAGGCTCAGAGACGTGAGACACCAAGCAGTTTCCACAGCCAGGACGTGAGCGGCAGGCGCTGAAGTGCAGGCGCCGACCCCACAGCTCAGGCTCAGTCCCCGACGTCCTGGTTCCACCGCAGGGAAGCACCTCGGTCCAGAGGCCTGAGCACCCGCTTCCAACGGGAAGAAGCGAGAGCACCCGGCCAGTCCTCAGAGGCACCGCGCCTCTCGCCACGGAGCACGTGGCACTATTTGCACGTGGGGTCCCCGCAATGCTGCGTGTGCATTCCTCTGATAGCCTGCTCACCGCACAGCGGCCCGCACGGCCCACGCACAGCGGGTGTTAAAATATCGCCGATTTCGTAAGTACCTCCATTTGCCCGCAGTCCCACCCCCGGCCCGTTCGGTTGGAACCATGTGTGTCCAGCACAGGCCAGAGGAAGGCCTACCTCCAAGCTGCCGGGAAGGCGGAGGCCGAGGCCGGCCCTCCTTCGCCCCCAAGCTGCCTGCCCGCATCTCCCGCCCGGGCCTCCGGGAGGCCCTCCAAGGCCTGTGCGGTGAGGGGTACTCGCAGCCGCTCCTGCGCTCCTGCCTGGAACTGCCCGCTGCGCCCCAGGAGCAGGGACCAGGGGCGGAGCAGGGCTTCTTCACGCTGCCGGTGATGTCATGTTCCATCCTCGTCTCCGAGAGAAGCGAGAAAAGGACGCTTCTCCTTCTTCTGATGGAAAAGTAGCAGCTGGGGTTCAAGGGTGCGGGTCGGAGACAAGCGGTGAAATGCCAGCCACGCCGGGTGGAGCGGCATCGGGAGAGGCTGCTGGCGGCCAGGCCCACGTCCAAGGGCTTCACCCGCTGCCTCTGTGTCTTCCTCTGTGACGTGGAAATAGTGTGTCCCCTCTCCGACACTGTGCCGTCCAGTAATTCAGGGGCTGGTCAGAGAGCCCATCGCTTAGTAGACTCGCTGACCGAGGAGAATCCTGTTTTCCCTCTAATTCCAGTAACTCGAGAGCAAGACAGCAGAGGCCTCCTGGGCCTCCGGCCGCCCACAGTCACACCAGCACCCGCCCTCCCGCGCTGCCCCGAGGAGCCCACAGCAGCCCTTGTCACGACAGAGCCGGTGGCGCCCCTGCCAGCTCGCAGTCACTGTGGCCGCGCGTCCTGGGAGGCCGTCCTGGGCTCCCTCTGGTCCAGGCAGCACCAGCCCGGCCGTCTCCCGGCCCAGGCTCCTCCCCTCAGGCTGCCAGGGCCCAGGCACTCCCCTCCCAAAGCAAACCATCAGGGAAGCATCACGCCCCTAACGGGCAAAGCACCCGGAGCAGACAGGAGCCCGGGAGCCCGGCGGCCACTGCGGGCGGGGCTGTGAGGCAGCACTGCCGCCTGTGACCTCTCCATCGGGACCTACGTGGCCATTAACGGGGCTCATCTGATTAAAAACACCTGCAATTCAGCAAGAAGCAGAAGACGTGCCTGAATCCGGGCCTTGCTGTGATCCATGATCCGACTTAAAGCCGAGTCAGTCGTCCCTGTCCCCTGTCAGGCGATGCTCACACAGGCCCAGACAGTGTCCCCACGCCCTGGCCCCCATTTGCAAACCAGACCACACGCCTTTCGTGGGGGTTCCCAGCGCCCCTCTGCCATGTCGCTCCTGTCCTGGCCCCTAGGGCACACCAGGAAACATCCTGAAGCAGGCAGCCCCGGGGGGCGGAGGGCTTCCTCGGAAGGATTGGGACACACCGGCTGGTCCGCTTGCCCCTCCTCCGAGAGGCACAGGCCCCGGGCGCCGTGAAGGGCCTGTAACACGGCTGTCTTCGTGTGCACACGTTCTCTCCCAGGACGCACTGAGGCTCGGACGATGGCAAGTGGCTGATCTCCATTTTTGTAGTTTTGGTGCCTGTGTCCCGGGTCCAGCGAGTGGCTCAGGCACCAAGTCCTGGGGACGCATGGGTGGCTGGGGGTCAGGGGGACACGGGAACATAGACCCAGTGCTTGTCTTCCCATTAGACAGGCCCCGCTCCAGAGAGTCCCAATTTCCACACACAAAGCACTTAGCGTGGTGACATCCTAAGGAGGTGGCGCTGGGGCAGAGCCGAGCGCCCTCACCTGTGGGGACTGCATCTCCCTCCCAGGCCCAGGACACCGCAGGCAGAGCCGACAGGCCAGGAGAGCATGGGGGAGGGGGGTGACCACCGCGGCGGGGAGCCCACCGTGTCACCGCAGCGTGCGTGCCAGACTCATCGGCATGGGTGCTCAGCAGGTACTTGTGGCATGAAACGTGTCACTTCCTGTGACTGCGGGGTGTGAGGTCAGGCCACAGCAGCCCCTGCATTAGAGAGCCCCATCACTTGTCCGTGGTTTTGGTGCAGGAGCAGAACCAACTCGGGAGTCTGTGTGGCCCAGAGCCCTGTCGGCCGCATCGGGACTCCACCGTCCCCCAGACCGCTGAGCCTTGGGGACCCTGCCTCCCCCTACCTGGAGGACAGCAGGACGTCTGACCAGCACTCAGGGCCAGAGGACTCAGCAGAGGTGACAGGTCAGAGAAACTCGGGCCCGGTAGCCTTGTCTCTGCAAAGCCCTGACCCATCCAGACTAGATGGACGGTGAGCCGGCCACTGCCGTGCGGACCCTCCCTGGGACCTGGCGGGCAGCAGCCAGTGGAACCAGTGCAGATTGGCCTGAGGCGTTGGAGAAAGAACAGGGCCCTGCCCCTAAATTTCTGGATTATTCTAACCCCAACAGGCCATGGGTGGAGGATGAATACCATCCATCTGGGTTAATCTGCTTACAAGAAAGACCAAAACAGAATCCGGAGAGGAGCGAGGTCAGCACTTGAGCCCTGTCCCACCCGCTGTGGGCGCTGGACCGGAGCGCGAACAACTTCCAGGGACGTGGAGGCCTCTCTCCGCCACAGCCCTGCGGGGACCACCGCCACCAACCTCGGAAAAAGAGCTCCCTCACGGATCCTGGAGAACAAGACACTTTGTTTCAGGAAAACGAGCATTTTCTCAGCGTCGCCATTATCTAAGGGCCAGGAAACTGGGTGTTAGAAACCATCTGGGACCCTCGCTGACAGCTGCCTTGCCTCTGGGAGAAATGCAGATGAGACGGAAACTCCACCCAAACTTTCAAATGTGCTGCTTTCTCTCTACGGGACATGCGCACCTATGCCCGCCCCATGCACCTGTGCCCGCCCCATGCACCTGTGCCCGCCCCATGTACCTGTGGCCGCCTTGAGAACAGAGGACAGATAGGAGGTACGGCCAATCCCTTTTCTTGCAAAAAAATCCAGCACAGAAGGGCACGTGTCAATTCGAGGTGTGGCTCACCCACTTCTGATAAGAATGTTGTAAACAATAAGGTCATTGCTTTGGGTGTAGAGAGACAATCCCCGTCCCCAAAGCACAGCCCCAGACCAGCACCAACTGCACCAGGGAAAGTGCCGGAAACCTAGACTTCCCGGCCTCACGCCAACCTGCAGATTAGAAACTCAGGTGAGACACGGAGATGTGTGTGCTCACAAGCCCTCAGGTGACTGAGCTGCCAAAGCAGGAAAAGAATAATGGCGAGGCCCTGGCTGGGGGCTCCGTGGTGTGCGTCGTCCCATGCACCCACAGGCTGCCGGTTGGACCCCAGTCAGGGCACGTACCCAGGCTGCGGGTTCAGTTCCCAGAAGCAGCCAGTCGATGTCTCTCTCTCTCTCTCTCTCTCTCTCTCTCTCTCTCTCTCTCTCTCTCAAATCAATTTAAACATTTTTTAAACATTATAAATTTTAGAAAAAACAAAAGGAATTATGTGAGAAGGCCTTTCCCCACCCGGGACATTCTGATGAATGGCCTGGGCCGCGAGCAAGGCGTGCTGAGCTCCCACCTGATTCCCAAGTGCAGGAACCGCCGCTGGGAGTCAAGGACTGACCCCTGGCAATCCCTGCGCCTGGGATTCGCAGCCACTTCCGTTTTAAACAGCAACTTCTCAAGGAGTTACTTGTCTTTCAAGAAGTTGACACAAAAATTTGGTAGACAGGCTGCCCCCTGGGTGACGGGTGAGGTGAGAGCCGCGCGTGGCTACGTATGAAATGACTCGCCTCACCTGCCGAGTCCGAGGGGTTCTGTGAGCAAGCACAGCAGACATTTATCATACATTTACTCTCCCTTTTGTTTTTATTTCAGAGAGAAAGGGAGAGGGAGAGAGAGAGAGAGACAACGATGAAAGAGAATCATTGATCGGCTGCTGGGGATCAAGCCCGCAACCCGGGCACGTGCCCTGACCGGGAATTGAACTGTGACCTCCTGGTTCATAGGTTGATGTTCAACCACTTAGCCACACTGGCCCAGCTACTATTCCTTTTTAAAAAAATAAAATATTCATCAAACCATGTAAATGTCAATGAGTATTAAACAGCCATTACTTTAAAAAGTGATTGTTTGGAGCAACAGATAAGCCATTACTTTCTCACTAATAGTTAACTCTTCTCCCATCAACTTCATCCTACACCTGGCTTTACTAGTAGAATCAAGACCCTTCTCACTCGGCCTCACCAACAGGCAGCCTGACCGTGCCTCTCGGCGCTGGTTCCCAAGTCACCTGCTCTGCATCTGTCAGAGGGACCCAGCCCTGGTGCTGGTCCCTGGGCAGGGGACTCACTTCTTCACCCGGTGGCAGGAGATGGCACCGAGACACGCAGGGCCTGGGGCTGGGTCCCTGGGAGGCGGGGTCCTGCATCGTCACAGCAAGGCCAGCATGGAATGGAGCCCCTGGTCCAGGCACCAAGCAGGAAGGATGCCGGGGCCAGGAGGCGGACATCAGAGAGGGCGGGCGGGCGGGCAACGAGGCAGCAGCCTTCGGCTCACAGACCCACGGGGGTCGCGGTTGCGGTGCCGTCAGAGAAGATGTAACGATGGAGAGGCACCAAGTGACAGGAGTCAAGAACCTGGAGACAGTGGCGAGACACGGCGCCGGCCGCCAAACGCCTCCCCCGCGCTGCTTCACCAGGACGGGGCGGGGCCGGGCGGGGCCGGAGCAGCTGGTTTGCGGAGGGAGTAGGTGTCCACGCGTATCCCTGGCCTGGCTGTGTTTCTGCAGCAGTGACCCCCGGGTCGCCCCATCCGCCCTCACGCTGTCGGAAACCCGTGTGCCCAGCACTGAGCACTGCGGGGCGCAGGGAGAACAGTGCATGGCCGTGGCCGTGGCCGTGGCCGTGGGCGGGAAGGCGGGGCTGCTGCTCCCAGCCACAGCTCGCGAGTCCTGTCACTCCCGCAAACCCACGCAGCAGCGGGAGCCCAGTCGGCTCAGTCCTAAAGCGGGCGCGGCTCCCACACCAGCACGGCCCGCAAGTCCACCTCAGGGGCGAGTGCGGCTGCGGCTTCTCCAGGCCGCACCGCCCGCCGGCAGGGCAGCAGGCCCATCTTTTCCGCTGTCTGTGGGACCGCAGGGCGCTCCGTGTCAGCCGTGTCGGTGCCCTGGGTCATCGGTGGGCAGGGGCAGGGATGCAGAATGTGCCAGACACATGGAGACACTGACACAAACAGTCCCTCTCCCTCTCCTTGGCCCCCCCTCCCCCCCGGGGCCTGTCACTGGGCTACGTGCTTCCCTGCACCCGGGGAACGAGGGGACCTGGGGACAGCCATCTGGTTCTGAAGGCCCTTGGAGCCCTGCCAGGCAGCCCGCGGCGCAGGCTGGAAGTCATGCACTTAGCGAACATCTGTTGGCCCCGACACCCCGTCCCCCCCATCCCCCCCGTCCCCCCTTGGGGACACAGGGCGGTGAATGCGGGACGTGGGCAAGGGCACAGGCAGCAGGCAGGATGCGGGCTCCGGGCCAGGAGCAGTCTGGTCTCCACCCCACCCCGCGGCCCTGTCCACACACAGGTCCACTTAGCCACGCTCTCAGGGGTGCTCGAAAGGCAGCTGGAAGGGGGTTTGGTTAAGGCAGGGCAGAGGGGAGACCCCAGGACCTCCAGGAGGTCACGTGGAACGCCTGCCTGCGTGGTCCCTCGCCTCTCAGGACGGCCCTGGACGAGATGGGAGGAGGCTGCGCTGGGTGCCGAGACGCAGGCTCTGACCTGCACAGCCTGACCCGGGCCTGAGGAAGACGGGCATGTGGGCAAAGGGCGAGGGTGCGGGAGAAGGGCCTCCCTGCTCTGCCCCAGTGGCTGCTGCCCAAACAACCCCCTCCACCAGGGTGGCCAGGGGCCCCTCCACTGAAGTCAGCGTGATTCCAATGCAGGATTGGGACCACGGACGTCCTGAGCGGCCCCGGGGCCCACAGCTGACGGGCTGTCAAAAGCCTCTGTGTGGTCTGCTTCTGGGATTGGCAGGCTGTCCCCCACCCCTGGGACACCACCTCTGAGGGCCAGGACTCCTCACGGGGCCCACCCTCTCCACCTTGTCTCCTGCCGTGTCGTGTGAGGAGGACAGGGGACAGGAGCCCACGCAGTTGTCTGAAGAGTGAACAGTTGAGATTCCCAGATTAAACAGCGCCCGGCCCTATAACAGAGGCTGTGGGTTGGGTCTGCCGACCCTCTTGCCGACAGCTGGCCCGCGGGGTCGCGTAGCTTTTCAGGTGTCAGCGACACGCCTGCTCCCGCCGACCCCGTGGCTTTGGCCCCGAGTTTCTCGGGAAGGGCTGCTGGCCGACCCTGTCCGTCCAGCTCCAAGGGCCTAGCCTCCCGCGGGCATTTACACAGTGTGTGTGGAACTGACTTGGATGGGAAACTAAGAATCACACCTTAGCGGGTTGGACAAGTTGCTAGTGAGAAGGCTAAAAGGGGCTAATTCCAATGTAACCCTGATATTTGGGGCTAGTGATCTGAATCCAAGCCAGCAAGCTCAGTGTACATTCCTGATAACCTATAATTAGGTCCCTCTCTCCTTCCCAGATACTGGTCTTGCAGAACCTGTTACTGTGAACAGTGCACTGCCCCGGAGGGAGGGTTATTAACGCTGGCGCCAGGCCAGACCATCAGATATGGCCTGGAGACCCCCAGCACCTGGGGGCCTTCTTGCAGGCCCGAGAAAAGGACCGGAAGCATAATCCATGTTTGTGGGACAAAGACCACAGGGAGGGAGATATAAGGGAGGGTCCCATGCGTGTTCCTTCACTCAGGTTTCCCTGAGTCCGCCGGCGTATTAAACAGTGTCCCTCCTTTTTCTCAGAAGCATCCTTGGTTTTCTTTGGTCTTCTGCAGCAGCGGCATCTGCTATAAAATAAAGACACGGCTTGTAGTCCACGGCACTGTCTCTCTCCATCAGAGGGCAGCGTCCCACCCAGACCCAGCTTTCTTTTCTTGTCTGTCTTTTCTAACTCCTTCAGGGCCCCCTCTCAGGTTCATCCTTGGCCGTGCTGGCGCGGCAAAATATATGAATTTAAATATCATAACAGGGGCTCGCTTTATTACAGCAACCAATAAGAAGCTCATACTTTCAGGGGGTTTGTTACAAATCAGAGGGTGACTTTTATGTTACGGTTCTGAGAGGCTTTGTAGGAGAGATGGCAGGAAATGCATGGTACCCAGGCTGGCCTGTCGTTAAGCAGTCAAGGCAGGCTTTCCCCTCCCACAATGGGCTTTCACTAAATTGGGTGACTTACTAGTATAATGGACAGTATTCCGCACTACTTGCTAAGAAAACAGAATTACTTACTGTAGGAAAAAATAAGTTCAAATCAAGATAATAGAAGTATTCATTGTGGAAAAGTTGTTGAAACAAAAAGCACTGTGTGTGCTTAGGTTTCAGGAAAATTAGAAATTAGATTAATGACCTATGATGCTTCCAAAAGGGGGACAAGTGAAATTGCTTATCTTCACCCCAGGATTGCAGGAGCTACGCTCAATTTGAGAGTTACTGTAATTTTTCACAGTGGCCATTGTTTCATATCTTTATCTGATTATTTAAAATAAGGTTTGTCAAATGATAAAATTAAATTATCATAAAAGGTACTAATATACATTTCATAATAGGTAAACCAATAGAGTGAAATGTATAAATACAGATATAGACCCAATACTATATGCAAACTTAATTAAAAATATTTTTATTGATTTCATAGAGGAAGGGAGAGGGAGAGATAAATAGAAACATCAATGATGAGAGAGAATCATTGATCGGCTGCCTCCTACACTCCCCTGCACTGGAGATTGAGCCCACAACCCAGGCAAGTGCCCTGACTGGGAATCAAACCATGACCTTCTGATTCATAGGTCAATGCTCAACCACTGAGCCATGCTGGCTGGACTGCAAACTTAATTTTGAATGAACTTGACATCTCAATTCAGTAGAATGCAGTATTTTAAAAATGAGACCAGCATAAATGTATGTTGTTCTGGAAGAAAAAATATTGCCCCATCACACCATTTACTGGTACATAACTAAAACCCAGGTGGATTAAGTATCTAAAATTTAAATATACTTGTATTATTTTATGACTACATGAGTGTTTATATAATAAAAGTTGAGGATAACAATTAAATAAACAATACCAGAATCCCCCAAACTATAAAATATTTGATCACATTACAAACTGTAGATGGCATGTCCTGGTATCTCAGTTGGTTGGAATGTCGTTCCCATACTCCAGGGTTGCAGGTTGGATCCTGGTCAGGGCACATACAAGAAACAACCAGTGAATGCATAAATTGGTGGAGCAACAAATTGATGTTCTCTCTCTCTCTCTCTCTCTCTCTCTCCTTCCTGCTCTCTCTCTAAAAATCAATAACAAATTATAAATGGCAACTCACTATAAATGTAAATCAGAGAAAAAAAAATATCTGTCAACCAATATAGTAGACAAGTTAATAACTATTATAAAATGATTTCTTTCTACACATTGAAAACAAACAGATAATCAAATAAGAAATTGGATGAACAATACAAATAGGCAATTACAGAGGGAATATTGCATGTTGTCAATAAAAATATGAAGAGGTTCAAAATCAAAGGTATTCAAATTTATTCATATATAAATTATAAGTTAATTTTGATTCATCAGATTGGCAAATTTATCAGAACGTATTGCTAATGTACACATATTGTCCCATATGCAATTATTGGAGGGTGAGTTGCTTGTTTTCCCCTTCTTTTAAACGGGTAAGTGAACTTTGACCAGTTATGATTATGTCTCCATCTAGTGGTGGAAATATATTTCAATTATTTGTATAATAAGTAAAGTCACCATCACACTGAGACATCTGAAGTGCTGTATAAACAGGAATTACTGTGGTTGTTACTGGTACATGTATCAGGGTCTCCACAATTTATCTTGCTGTCACACAGGGAGGAAATGATATTTTCTGTTACATGGTAACTTTATTTAAATTTTACTTGTCTCCTTTCAAATTAGTAGTGTCAAGGTTTTGAAATATTAACAAGATCTTTTAAACTAAAAATCTAAAATTTTAATTTAAAAACATATCTTAAAGGTGCTTCCAGTTCTTATTTATGTGATGGAGTCAATTAACTAGGTGGCCATTTTATCAGCTCTGCCTAGACCTAAACTTCCTTTATACACATGGCCTTCTTAATCCTTCCCACAGCGTTGCCAGAGGATATGTGTTTTATGGATCTGTCTTATGATGAAGAAATGTGGTGCAAAGAGATCTTACAATTTACCCAACCTCAATAAACAGGTACATGGCAGAGATGAAAATTTATCTTAGATGCCCAGATTCCAAATCCAGGGCTTTTTATAAGACCATATGCAATGATAAGACCATATGCAATTATGATGAATAAGTGACCTAATATTTGTATAAATACTCACATCCAATAGGAGCATAAGTTATTATAAAATTACATAATAAATATAGCAATAAGGTCCCTGAATGTGAGAAGTATGTGGGGTAATAAGATCGAAGACTACTTTATAAAAGCTTATACTTTAGGCTGAATTAAACTGACCATCAAAAATAATATCCAGAATTGAGAGGCTTCAAAGACATACAATTATACAAATATATATTTTTCTACCTTCCTGGTCTTTTTCTACAGCCATCTTCTTAAAACACTAGTGGGTGAATTATTGGTAAGGTAAGACTTCTGCCATAAATTAGAGGAATGTCCAGGAGAAGATGCTATATAGTTCAACAAACATTTGTCTATAATAAAATAATAAATAAAGGGGGGAAAACAAGCTAAGTGTCTGTATTTGTTGACTGTATAAGGCACTCTGCAAGAAGTGTGCATGTGAGAGGCAGAGACCAACTATAAAGAAGAGTGGTATCAGGTTCTTTTTCTTTAAAAAGCTCTGTTGTTTTTTTTTCTCTTCCTACATGTCACTTTTCTAGTCACTCTAGTTCCATCAAAGGGGTTGTGACTTGTATAAAACCATGAGACAACAGGAATGGAGGACAGAGATAAAAGGCCTTACATTTTTTCTGTTCCTGTCAAGGTTCTGTAACGCCTGAACAAGTAGACTCCATATCCACTTGGAAGTCCACTAATTCTTGGGTACCTTAGAAATCTTCTGAATATATTTGTGGAATAGTAGATCCTGACCATATACTCTATGTGAAAGAGCTACTGAATTGGGACCTCAGTTTCTCTTAATTTCTGCTTCCTGCTCTCCATCACCATCATCCCATGCACTCCACTTAAAAATAATGGGATGTAAAACCCAAAGCTGTAATCTCAAACCCAGTCTTCCTTGTCAGCTGGTATTGTTATTGGTGGGGAGTTCTCCCATTCCCCACCAGTTGCTAGAGGGTTGGGGATGGGGTGGGAGGTGGGGAAGTGGGATTCTTGCAATGACATGAGAAAAATAATTTTCTAAGACTTGCAAGGGAGAATGAGTGCCCTTTATTGGGGTGGAGTTAAATCCCTGAGTTTCCAAGGTCCCATTTCCCTCTGCCCCACTATGGAAGAAGTGTAGCTGTGACTTCAGCAGAAGTAGGATTAAAGCCATTGCCATGCTCTAGTCAGTTTGGCTCAGTAGATAGAGTGTTGGCCTGAGGACTGAAGGGTCCT
Organism: Ia io; assembly: GCA_025583905.1. NCBI lineage: Eukaryota > Metazoa > Chordata > Mammalia > Chiroptera > Vespertilionidae > Ia > Ia io. Next base: position 1,139,539 of record JAJQQW010000022.1, on the reverse strand, counting down.
AGATTCAATTCCAGTCAAGGGCACACGCTGGGGTTGTGGGCTTGATCCAAAGTAGGAGACGTGCAGGAGGCAACCAATCAATGATTCTATCTCATCATTGATGTTTCTCTCTCTCTCTCCCTCTCACTTCCTCTCTGACATCAATAAAAATATATTTAAAAAAAAAAAAAGCCATTGCCCAGTTTCTGTTCGATGCTGGGGTACAGTCCAACCCAGCATCCGGCTAGCTTAGTTTGTGTTCCCACTTGCAGTGTATCAATACACTGCATGTGGGGGCCTCATGAGCATTGGCCATGCTGCCTCCAGGACCACAGGGCTATGGAGGAGACACGGGTGAATGCAAGAGAGCCACACAAGAGCCAAGAGAACAAACTCCTTTGTCTGGGTGATTATGTATCCCCACATTTTCATTGACTTGCAGTGGGGCCCATCCACTCTGGCCAATGATCTCTGTTCCCATGTTTGATTGACAGGCACCTTTCCTGTATCACCCCAACTTCACTGCACATGTGCCTATCTCCCCTTTGTCTAGTCCCTTCCACCAGCTCAGCAGGGAATGGACCTGTGGTTCCCTGGGGAGGTTAAAGTTGCAGCAGATTCCTGGTAAAGCCGCCCAAATGACGTGCCTACAATGCCTGGCCTTCTTTTTGCTTCTTTCCTATTATTACTAATTAGTAGCCCTGTGCACGAATTCATGCACCAGTACCTCGCCAGTAGCTCTCTGCCCACTGCCCCGCCCTCTTGTAGCTCCCCTCGGCCCCTCTCCCCCCCACCCTCCCTCATAGCTTGCTCCTCTGCCCCCTCCTGTAGCTCTCCACTCCACCCTCCTGCTGATCCGTGAACCGGTTGTTACAGAGGTCGTTATGCCTCAGGGAATAACAGATAATTAGCATATTCCTCTCTTATTATATAGGATTAGCTCATTACAATGGTATCAGTATGACTAAAAACGAGGGGATTAAAATCACTTGTGCCGATAACCAGGCACACTCAAAACTAATCAAAGATTTTTATTTTAGTACAGACATAAGGGCTAAAGAGTACCCAGACCTTCTTCCTTCCTATCACAGGTTATAAATAAGTACAGCCTGATCGATATTTTTCCTGCCCCTGGAAAGGTTCCATTATGTCTGGACAAGTGACTTCCCAACCCAGGTCAATATTATCTTAATTTTTTTTCACAGACAGGCCAACTCTGAGCATGTTCTTCTGCCCGGGACTTTTGAGTTGTGTCTTGAACAAACACCAGGCTGGGTGTCAGGAAATCAGATTCCAGCTGTAGCTGTCACTGACTTTTATGATCACCTAATACCCTCAGGGCCTTCATATCTTCACCTGCGAACTGAATGAGTTCAAGTGAAGAATCTCAAAGGTTCCTTCCAGCATTGGTGCTGATTCTACTACAATTGAATCAAAAGCTAGAAATGAGCTCCTGACCTTCCCTTCAAAAGTCTCTGGAACTAACATGTAAGGATTTAATCCCTTCCATTGTGTAGAGGGCCTCCTGGGAAGGCACCTGAACATTCAATATTGGTCCCTCTTGCCCTTTTGGCCAAGAGGGACCTGCTTCTCACAATCCAATTGCTCACAGCTGTTGCCTGAGCTTTCTGTTCATGTCGAGGTTGAAGCCTCTTGATGACTGGTACCATGGATCTGTCTCTCGCCCAGTGGGGCGATCGGGACCCTCCCTGGAGAAAAACCCGGGTTCCCCAAGATATGTGATCAGTGCTGGGGCCCTGCCAGCAGGCGAGGGGATCCCAAGGCAGGTGCTGGGCGTGGAGGCCATGGGGGCATAGGGTACCAAGGAGACAGAACTGAACCTCACATCACCCTGCTTGGTCCCAGAGGATGGCTGGTTAGCCAGAGACGGGTAAGATTCCTCAGGGAAGGAACAACCTAAGATAGGCACAGTTGCAGAGGGGCCATCAGGAGAGAACTTGGGGGTCAACAGAGGTGGGGCACAGAACCTCACCCCCCCAACTTTGCAGGGGCCTGAACACTCACCCCTTCTGAAGGAGGTCTCCTGCCCCCATGGCTGCTTCGTGCTTCCCATGCCCAGCTCAGATCAGGACCCAGGTGACCGACAGAGACTTGGCCGACAGCAGCTGCCCTCTCACTCCAACAAGAATTGTTTGAGTTGTCTTGTACCCATCGTGTGGGGAAGTGGGTTCTTGATATCTAAATCCAGCCTACCACCAGAAATGCTCAGGACCTACTCAAGAAGGCAAATAATCCTTTCCACTAATATTTACAGGGTAAAATAAGATTGATGTTAGAGTAATAAATTTGACAGTAAAATAGTAGTCAAGTTTTCAGACTAATTTAAATTGGCTAATTGAAACAAGCGAATATTCTAGAAAAATTAATTGTACTGGACAAAAAGCAGTTCCTAAAGTGTTAACTAAATTTTTATTTGTAGTTCATCTCATGATAAAATTGCGTAACATGTAATGAACCTAAAGCAGTAATATTATAGTGCAAAAAATTAAAATTTAAAAGCTATCAAGACTACATTATAAAATTTTCAAAAGCCTCCTAATATTTAAATCAAAAAAGGGGGGAATAGTAGAAGAATATCATGTAAGGAAAAATATCCTGTAAGTAAATTACATCTAGAAAATTTGTACTTTAGAAAATTAATTGTAAGGCTAAAAGCAAGAGACCCATGAAAAACACACATGGTGTCAAAACAAGCCAGAGGAAAATCATTTGGGCAAAAAATGAAAAAGGATCCCAAGTCAATTTTATAGAAAATATCCCTTTATTAACTTTTGGTCGAGAATATGTTTGTATATTTTCAGAAAACAACTCCGAGACCATGTGGATTCCAGCAACAGAGAGGAATCAACAGGACTACTCCAGCCATGAAGACAGAAGAGAAGCAGTCCAGAGATGGAAGACGCTTACGTCGCCTTGCCATACTAGCAGTTAGCAGCTGTGCGTCACTGCAGGTTGCCCAGGACCAAACCAGAGAGAGTCGGACCTGCATTACCATCCAGAACTGAAATATCATTGCTGACATGTGCACATAAGGAACTGTTCGACATTGAAATTAGGTCTCAAAAGAACTGTTGGCCCAGAAAGAAACTCACTACAGACTGATTCATTTGCCTGTCAGCATAACTATTATTGCTTGTCTCATTTTCAGTTCTTATAAGTGTATTTCTAGTAGCACATGATCTCACTCATCTAGGGGAAATGATAAACAACATAGACTGATGAACAAGAACAGATCCAGAAACAAGGAGGCATGGATCAGACTGTCGGGCCTCAGAGGGAGGGTGGGGATAAAGGAGAGAGATCAACCAAAGGACTTGTGTGCATGCATATGAGCCTAACCAGAGGTTAAGGACAACAGGGGGGTGGGGGCATGCATGGGGAGGGGTGTGGGATGGGAATGGGGGGATGAGGACAAATATGTGATACCTTAATCAATAAAGAAATTTAAAAATTAAAAAAAAAAAGTCCCTGGAACTAGAATGAGTTGATTCTATGAGCAATCCCTGCTGAAAAGGTAACTGAAGCAAACTTGGCATATGTTTTTCCAAGAGAGAATCCCTTCTTTCTTTCTTCTCTCTCTCTCTCTCTCTCTCTCTCTCTCTCTCTCTCTCTCTCTCTCTCTCTCTCTCCTCTCTCTCCCTCTTTAAAGTAGACTGAAGCAGTGATTTTTAAAACAAAGAAAGCAGAACTAGAACATCTTAAATTTTTAATCCTTTCTTTACAGGATACCTAAGACCACTTTTGATTAAGAAAACTGTAGAACGTTAGTAACTGCCACAGTCCTTTCTTTTGGTTTAACATTTTGTTTGCCAGCATAGCTAATCTGGTTCACAAGTGTCAAACGGATCGACTCAGCTTTATCTCTCTCTGGAGAGCAGTCATTGTTGCTGCTTTCCCTCTTTCTTAGTAAACTCTACTCGAGATTTTAAAATTCCATGGAAATTACAGCTATTTGGGGTGCGTTTAGCTTTTTAAAATACACTGCTTGAGTGTTATCTTTGTGGGCTCTTAGAGACTCCCTCTCTGAAGGAGGACTTGCCCAGCGGCTGGAACGTTGCCTCTGTCCTCAGCTTGGCAGCAAGACCCACCAAGTCTGTTCTGCTCAGTGCTGAGACCACCTCACTCCCAAACCTGCCCTCACCCCTTACTACTTGCTCCTCCAGCGACCCTGGAAATTTCTGCACAGAGGTTTCCAAAGATCCTGATGTAGAAATCAGGTCCCCAAATAAATTATTCCCCTGATGTGCCCCCCAAGCTTTTCAAATGAGTGTCATACGTCCCTCATTCTCTGTGTCCCCTCCTTAGGAGAATCCTCTGACTATTCAGAGCCTCAGGTTTTCCAAATGACCCATTCCTTGTCAGAAAGCAAGAAGTTCCTCCTCCTTTCGGGAAGTCTGAGGCCATCCAGTTGCATATATTTCCAGCTAAACGTCTCTAGGGATTTTCTTAAAGTGAGGAGAAATGGGGTGCTTCTAACCCTCCTGAAGTCTCCAGCTGGGAGTTCAGCCGGAGGCCCTTTCTGTCCCTGGCTACATAAGCCCTCTGAGAAACGCAGCCCTTGGTGGAGCTACAACCAACAAGTGTGGAGAGTGCTCAGAGCTCCTATAGCTGTCACCTCCTCCTTATAGAAGGGGTCCCTCCCCCTGCACCCGACTCTGCCCTGGCTCCAGATCCTGAGGCTGCCCCTGGGTGGCCCAATAACAGACTCCCAAGAATGCCACCACTCACTCCTTCCTGATCCCCTACTCCATTCACAAGGCTTTGTTTCTTAAGCTGTTTGCTAAAGTTTGTTATATATTTCTCTATACATTTTTGTTTATCTGAATTATGATCAATGAAACGATTTCAAAGGATTGGCTCTAATTTGTCACTTTCCACTTTTAGCTCACTGAAACACAACTTCTTACAGAAAGTATTTCTTACTGAGATTTTCCTATCAGATTAATTGCGGGGGTGGGGGATGTTAAAGTAGCTACTATTTGAGAGATTCTTTGCATACTTAAATATTTAACAGTTGTCTTGAAATCAAATAAAAATGGAGAAATTTTTCTTAAATTGTATTTTAAAGAATTTGAATTTAGTAAATACCAGTTCTTAGGAAAATTTTAGAAAGCTCCCTTATGTTCTTTTCAACAGATCCTTATTCAATACCATATTAAGCTGGTGTTGCATTTGAAGTCCTGGAGTATACAAAGTAAAATAACATGCCCCATGCCTTATTGACATACTTTATAATCAAATAAGGAGATCATAAATTCATACACTAGCATCTAACATTCTTTTTTGGAACAAAGCATGGGATAAATAATACATTCATGAAAAGTTAAAGACTGTGATTCAGAAAAATGTGTTCCTTGAGAAGCAATGTGATGTACCTCTTATTACTACACATACATCAAGTCAACACAGTGGACAATACTGACTTTTGAAGTTCCCATTCCCACACAAAATAATACAGTAAGTTCAAATTAATTTTTTAACATACATAACTGAGCTTGAAATTAAGAATGGAAATCCCCACGTAGGAGAAATTAGAACAATATTCAAAATCAATGTAGTGAGCAAGAGCTAAACCCAGTGACCTATAGAGGAGTTCCCTATGGAGACCAGGGTTGGGAGTTGAGCTCAGAGTCCCAGGCAACATCAGCCTCTAGAAATGGGCCCTTTCATAAATGTGAGAGGCAGTGCGTACAATGGAAACTAGAATACCCTGCCCTCTAGGCCAGGGAGGCAGCAAAAAGGCAAGGAAACCCACCTCAAACCTTGCTCAATGTGTTGTATGAATTTGCATGAAGGCATGCAAAAACAAAACTAATCAAACTGAAACACTTGCGGCCTTGGTACATTCTTTTGATCATTTTTCACCCACTGTTTCTGGTTTTACCTGGATGCTCGGTGCTGTCCAATATAATAACCAAACTTGTGGCCCACAACAGGGGGACCTTTGCAGACCAGTCCCCTTAATTCCCATGGAAACAACTCCCACAGAAGAAGAGTTCCTAGTAAAAATGTATGAGGAGACAGAGAACTAAGGAAGAGACAGAGAAATAAGGTACAATGAACTAGAGAAATTACATCTAAAGAAATACAGATAATAGAAAAATATGAACATGCCATCAGTTAGGGATATTTACAATATTCAAAGAGAAGTGAAGAGTAGAAGTCATAAGACAAGAACAACACATAATGAAAAGGACTAGATCTGTTTAAAAAATGACAAAGCAATGAAGCATCCATCTTATATAAAAACTGCTGTTTGAAATTTTAACCCTGATATTTGGCTTCTGTAAATTCTTGCTTGCTAAGACTACTCCCTCTTCAGAGAGGCCATTAAACTTTCCCCAGACAAGGTTATCAGTGCTGGCGCCAGGCCAGGCCTCTGGTTGAGGTCTCAAGGCCCAGCACATACGGGCTCTTTAAGAACTTGCAAAATGGGCCGGATATACCCCATATTTGGGAGACAAAGATGGGTAAAAACATATAAATAGGCAAAATTCCTGCATGTTGGGGCCCAGAATTTGAGAGACATTTTCCTCTGGACCCTCACGTAATAAATGTAACTCCATCTCTTAATAATTTTGCGCATCTTTACATCCTCAAACAAAAGACCGGAAATCTTGCAGATAACTTCTGCTTTTCTGCCAACCACATACTTTCCCAGAAACGAGGAAGCCCAGGGTCACAGTAAGTTACCTGGTCAATTGAGCAGGGGAAGGAAATGGAGAAATTTTAGGAGGGCAGAACTAATACTTCAAAATATTATCCAGACTAGTAAACAGTTATATATAAAATAAAAACATATGCATGCTCATGGAGAAATTTTGAGAAGTGCAGTAAAAATAAAGAAAAAATATTATTTACAATCACACCACCTAAACTTAACATTTTGAATATATCCTTCTAGTCCTTTCTCTGAACACAGAAATGTACTTTAAGTTTATACACATTACCTTTCAACATTTTAGAGTTTCCCTTTCTGAAATAACTAAATAAACTATTTTAAGCTTCTATTTTATGTGATTTCCAGATATCAGGTGCCTTTTCTACTAGTTCTGAGAATTCTGAATGACAGACAACCTACTTACATTCTTCACCCACTGTTTCTGGTTTTATCCAGATCCTCAGTGCTGTCCAATATAATAGCCATATGTGGCTACTTATATTTAAATTAATTATATCTAAGTAAAATTGAAAATTCAAGTCCCCAGGCTGAAAATATTCAATGAGCACATATGGCTCTTATTGCAGAATGTTCTATTGGATGTCATTGCTCTGGTTCACCCTTGCTCATCTGAAGCCCCCCCCCCCCCGCACCCTCCCCCAACACCTGCTTATCAGTTCTTCTTATTGCCTAGCTCCCACTCCTATATTTTCCAAAACACCAAACCCACATTGCTGCTGGATATTAAAAGAAAGGTATTTGCTAAAGGTTTAGCAATAGCAGAGGAAAAAGACAGGAAAATAACTGAAAAAGAAATAGCAGGTGTCACTGTTGCTCAAATTCACTAACCTGCAGGTACAATGTATAAATCCAACCAACCAGCAAACTGATTGGGCCTCAGTTCTGCAGCTGATGGGCAGAGAAATAATTACCTTTTTATTCAAGTGTTAACAGATTTTGAGTACTTTCCATGCTCTTCTTTTCTAATTAAAAGCACCATGTAACAATATATGGTGAAAAGTTTAAAAATTAAGATCAAGTATTCTTATATAACTAGATGTTTATTTTCATTTCAGAAGCAATGTTTCCCTAGTGCCTGGACTACTGCTCTATGGTTGACCTTCCTTTTGCTTCTTTTCTCTTTCTTGCTCAAGGTCTCGAACACTCTTTCAGGATACCAATGCAAAAACTGAGAACTTGTGATATGATGAGAAATTTGTCTCTGATTTTTCTAAATCTCTCCTTATCTAGACTGGCCTGTGGCCCTTTTTCAGCGCCAGAGACGCCCCTTCATCTTCCACAAACAAAGAGCAGCTTTTCTCTGTGAAGAACGTTGTCATTCTTCTAAAATGCTGAAGCAGTCACTGGGAAATTTCATGTTATAACTGACAATTTGTCTTCCTCCTTCATGCTGCTTTTTGAATTTCCCCATGTTTTCCTTATTATGTTTTACAGATTTCTGTATAATATTTCCTTCATAGATCCTACTTTACTTAGCTATCCATGCTTTTAGATATTTGCATGTTAGATATTAGATCCTCCATCTCATCAAATGTGTTTGTCTGTTCTGTTTCCTCATTAAACTCTTTGTAAATATGGCTCTTAATACTTTCTGTTTTGTATTAGCTGTATAACTAATACAAAACAGCAAGAAGTAGATGCCATGGAAGACAAATATACTGTCCTACTAGAGAGGAAGCAATTTAAAGCCAAGGACTGTATTTTTAAAATATATTTTTATTGATTTCAGAGAGGAAGGGAGAGGAAGGGGGAGATAGAAACATCAATGATGAGAGAGAATCGTTGATCGGCTGCCTCCTGCACACCCCACACTGGGGATCTAGCCAGCAACCCAGGTGTGTGCCCTGACCGGGAATCTAACTGTGATCTTCTGAAATATGAAATGAAATAAGGTAAATTTGTAACTCTGACATCAAGCCTACTGTCAGAGAATCATGGAAATGCAGGCGTGCCTTCCGGCTAAAGTGCCTCATAGATCAGTAATGCAGATGTCATAATTGAACTGAATTTTGAGAGCATAATAAATTAAATTTTTTCTTTAAGGATTGCATGCTAGTACAAGTTTTTGGAAGTCAATATGGAAATTTCTATCAAAAGACTTTGATGTAGCCTTGGCTGGTGTGGCTCAGTTGGTTGGAGTGTCATCCTATACACCAAAAGGTGGTGGGTTTGATTCCCAGTCAGGGCATATACCCAGGTCGTAGTTTCGATCCCCTTTGGGGTGAGTGCATATTGATGTTTCTCTCTCACATCGAAGTTTCTCTCTCCCTTCTCTCTAAGATCAATAAAAACATATCCTCGAATGTGGACTTTTTAAAAAAGACTTTGATATAATAATTTTGTATGTGAGATTTTATCCCAATAAAATAATTTTTATCACTTTATTGAGGTATGATTGACATACAAAAAGCTGCACATATTTAATGTATACAGCTTGATGAATTTGGAAATAGTATATAACCATGAAACCATCACCACAATCTGTACCATAAACACATCTATTACCTCCAAAAGCTTCCTTTCATCCTTTTTATTCACTATTTTGTCTGTGCATGTGTGTGTGTGTGTATATGTGTGTGTGTGTGATAAGATCACAGACATAAGAACTACTCTTTAAGCAAAATTTTAAATATATAATACATAATTGTTAACTATAGTCACTATGCTGTACAGTAGATCTGTAGGACTTACTCATTTTTTATAACTGAACATTTGTATACAATGATTACTACTTCCCAATTTTCCCTTAGAATTTACTTAATGTCAATCATATAAAATCTATATCAGTATGCAATGTGTGATTTGACACTAATTATTTTCTCTTTTTTAAAGGTAATTCTGACTAACAGATGCAGAGGAATAATCAAACTTCTAGAAAGCCTATATTTTGTGAAAAGTGAGAAGGTGGCTTACCATGTCCTAATCCAGATCTTGATTTTGAACAATAGCCTTAAGTGCCCAAGATTTTTGTGTCTAGATAAGTGAGGATTGGTCAATGGTGAGTTCCAAGGTAAGTTCCACATTGAAGAGTGCCCAAAATATCAATATCTATATATCTATATCTATATCTAATCTATATCTACATCTATATCTATGTCTACATCTATATCCATATATATGTTTATTTATTTATTTTAAAAGTGGATCTTGTAAATGAATAAATATTAGCTTTCTCAAGAAAACTAAAGTTAATATAAGCAAAAGGGGCAAGGGTATATTTATATCAGAATGTAAAGCCTTATGTTCCAGCATAAGTCTTGCTTCTTCAGACCTTCCTATGATAAAGCTTTGATTGCTTCCTGCCCAACAGATTCAAAAGTGGTCAGTGTTTGTATAGGACAGAGAGAAGAGAAAGAAAATAGTGACTGGGAGAATGGGAAGTCTGGGCAAGTCCAGATGTAGCTGTGCAGGTGATGTACATCTGGCAATCCATTTGGGAACTCATATTCCCATCAATTCAAAGCTTTGCACCAAGTAGAGAATCAATAAGTACTGAATGAATTAAAAGCATAGGGGGTTGAGATTTCATCTACTCAGATTATTTGTTCTTTACAGTTTTCTTCAGCTGAAGTTTGCCTTTTTCCATAAAGGTGTAATTTTAAAGGGTAGCAGCTAAAAAGGAGTTAAAGTTGTAGAAAAAATCCAAGAAAGGTATAAACATAGTTTTTTCCTGGAGGATTTGTCATTTAAAACCGCAGCTGTTTTTGATGCCAGGTATCCTTGGTGGCCAGTACCTCATGAAAGCAACGAAGCTGCCGAGAGCAGGGTTCAAATGCTCCCAAGGGCACGGCTTGTAGCTTTCCATCATTATGGAGTCAGGCCTTGAGAGCCAGGCCCCGGTCTGAGCCCAGTGCACTGCCCTGCCAGAGAGAGAACTAAGAGGGTCTGAAGAGTATGACATGGAAGACACTGGACAGTGATTGGATTCAAGGGATCTCTGTTTTTAAAACATTCACCCTCATCTGAACATGAAGAAAGGAGCCCGAGAACATACTGTAGTGGAAGAAGTATAACCTCAGACGTACTCAGACTCGGGTTCAAATTTATGCTTTGGTCCAATTATTTTCTCCTCTGAATCTCTGTTTCATCATGTGAAAATGGATGTAATAAAAGTTTATTCATGCCATTCCTGTAATGTTAGGTCTCAAACTAAGAGTAGCACATAGTATGTGATCCTTAAATGTAAATTTCTTTCTCCTTCACCCTTGCGCAATTCTAATGAGCTCAGATTGTAAATCTGCT